>OY253746.1:28160540-29543953 GCA_958009045.1 Oxytorus armatus
AGTCAGACTCTCAGTGAGGAGCGCAAACAGAAAATTTAGCGGTTTTTTGCGTAACTCGAATATAGAAATTTGTGTATGTGTGATGGGACTTTAAAAATAGAAATCTATAATTTTGGAATGGCTTGAGCAATCCGCTCCCTTATCGTGCTCTACATGGAAGTAGAGCTGGGAAACTTACGTGCAAAGACACGCAAGTGGCACTGCTATCGCCGTCAACATTATAAATGTTTTTTGGGGCTTCATTTAGTGCATATTGTTTCTTCATCATTTTTTAATTATATACTCCTTAGTTTTGTAGAAATGATAATAAAGTATCGTTTTATCCGATAAATAAATGTGGTTTCACTGATTGATTGATTTTCCAATTAGAATGTATAAGTATCATTGTATATATGCCCAAAATTATACTTTCTGCTCAGATTAGCTTGATTTGGAAGCCGAGGTCTTTCTTGGTCTGTTTACCGGAACACTAATTCGGAAATATGAACTTTCGCTTATATCAACCTTTTAGTAGTTTATGCAGCTATTGTAGGCAAAATTGATTTATTCTTCCGACTAGGTCACGAGGAATTGACTAATCGTAAACCTAGACGAAATCTATTTATTTGTAAGGGAATCGCCGTGATATATAGAATAGATAGCCACAGTGATTGCGAGGTAAGACAACTTCGCAAACACATGAGACTTCTTAACCTCTGTTCCCGGACCTGTCACTATTTCGTGCATAAAATCTGACCCTAATTTTTTTTCTTAAATATAAATGGCACCGGAGTTCTGTATTTAGACTCACGAAGTAAAGCTACAACTCAAACTGTGACCTTACCGACTTTAAACGAAATCACGGCAATCCAAACTATTTAAACCTCATTCCTCGTTGAATATTTTCGATCTCTATATATCAGCAATAGGCCCCGAACCTACCTTCAACATTACCTACAACACTACCTTCAACACTACCGAATTCTTAATCTAACACTATCTAGTAACTCAAATAAAATCCCCCCCCCCCCCATGGTAGGCGTTGATGCGCCACAGTTTTCAGTTTTCGTTTACATGCACCAAACAACTCACAGCCTGAATCGTTTACAGTTTTCGTCAACATGCACCAAACAACTCACAGCCTGAACAAGACGCGTGATCAATGAGCCGACAATCCGGACGATCGCGCCTAGTCGCTAAATTCTCAGGGACCATTCTATTCGCATACGATGCCTTTTTCAAGGCAGCGGACGAACAAACGCAAGGTTTTATCATATCCGTTAATAAAACGTAATAACACCCGTAGGGAGCCGACCTTGGCGAGACCACGGTCATCGCGCCCGGACGCTCGAGCCCTAGAAAGTGCAGGTTTCAGAATCCTAAAAGAACCCGTAGGCAGGAACCTCCTTGGCTCAGAACGATGAGCGTTATCGCAACGCGAACTTTGCTCCAACCAACGAGGATGCACGTTGAGTCGCCCGAGTGACACCGACGAACCTCTCCGCAGTGCATCAGCCCGCAGCATCCCAGAAGCAAAACCCAGGACAAACTCCGCACAAGCACAAAACGTGACGGACAACCATCCGAACGGATAAACTTCCCCGGGGCGTACTAACAAATGCAAGTTCGATTCACTTCATATTTAACACTCGAGTCAGAAATCCACACTAACAATACCTCTAGAGTAACGGTGCCTCCTATCATTGAAAGCTATCGCTTGGATAGCCAAGAATTGTTTGTAAAATTGTGGGTACACGCCTCACGATACCCCACAAGTCCCAAACGGTCTAGCTTAAAGCGCGCGACAGTAGCCAGTCTACGTGAGAGAATAACACCAAATCTGAGGCCTCCATAAAATAAATCTATAATTTTTGAAAAGAGGTAAATCAGCGCATGCGGAGCGGCACAGTCCTCTACATTACTAAAAATAAACACGCTTCCTCCATACCTCCAGCGACCACTCGAGTCCAAGACCGAACTCTCGCTCGCGCACCACAAGCAACGGTCTATTTAAATTCAACAGTTCGATATACAGTCGCGACGACGACACGCACACCAAATCCTTCTGACACTGTGTCCGGGAAATACAGAAATGTTTCAGTATGTTACAACCAGTAACGCCAAATCCGTCGCCCGTAAATATCATACAGCCATTGTCTAATACTCTTTACGATAGTTTTAAATTATTGGAAATTGACTCATTTAAGCCGACTTGTCCATGACCGCTGCTCAAGGGCCAGACGAACTCGATCTCCATTCAATAACTAAATACGGCGCCGTCAAACACCAGCCGACGGATCGACACGAATTGGTTTATATAAATTGTTTATATATGCACCTTGTTTTTCAAGGCTTATATCAATCGCTTAACGGTGTGTAAAGCGACACCGTACGACAATGTCTTTTAAATCACCAAAGAGATGCTCGACAATTCTTTAGAGGGGTGGTGTTACGTCGTGCTACCTTTTCTTAATAACGCCAAATTCCATTTTATAATTCTGATGATCGAGATAGTCTTGGTCTCGCTAAACATGATGTCAGCAGTTTTGCGACCACCAAGAGATAACGCTCGGCCCACAATGACGAATAACTGAGATTTTCCCTGATACTCCCTGTAGACCACTACGTAACGCTAGCCCAACATCACTCCGCCGCGTATGAAAATTTCCGCTCCCAAAGTAGTGTTAGAGACCCTTAGTCTTTTACGAAACTTCATACGACTTGGTTAAAGCTTTCTTCGAACTTAAACATTATTCGCTTGTATAGAATTCCATTTTCATTAGTATTGTTGTTTGTAAATCGGTGTATTGCAATACAAATTATCATTGTAAATTGAATACGCTGTTTAGGTTAAAAGAGGCTAAATTTCAATTTTTAATCGGGTGAACCCTTATCATTTTCTTCACTTATGCTTTTACCGACGTCAAAAGATTTTGTATATTTTCTGAACTCTGAGTTCCACCGGCCCATGTTCCTCGTTCTTACAAGGAAAGTACCCGAGGTGTCTCCCTCCGATTTTGTTGAAACTCATGGATGTTATGAGGCATTAAAAACTCAGCCATACGTATTTTTTTATCGGCGGAAAAACGGTTTCAAGAGGTGAAACCACCCCCTAAAGTTGTACAGGTCAAGGGACGATTTTGCAGTTTCACATACAAGCAGTGCATCCATTTTGATGAAACATAAATTAAAATGTTTCTTATGAGAAGGAATAAAGAACCCACCGGCTAATGAAAAAAAAAAATATTTTAAGGGGTCGAAAGACTCTTGAACATCCACTTCTTGCACCCTACATCGAAAACTTGCGAATCGATTGGAATAAAAATTATGCTGTTTTCTAGCGGAAATAAAATTAAAGTTCACGTATTTTTGTATTTGTGCAAGAAACAGTTTTAAGGGGGAAAGCTACGACTATTTGAGTTTTTTCATTCCAGTTTATCTGGTGGGTTCTTTATTTCTTCGCATAAGAAACATATCAATTCTTGTTTCATGAAAATCGATGCACTGCATGTATGTGAAACTGCTAAATCGCCCCTTGACCTGTACAACTTTAGGAGGTGGTTTCACCCCTTGAAACCGTTTTTCCGTCGATAAAAAAAAATACGTGTCGCTTAGTTTTGAATGCTCTATAACATCCATGAGTTTCAACAAAATCGGAGGGGGGCACCTCGGGTACTTTCCTTGTTAGTGCTGAGCCCGCAGCAACCACGTGATAATTTTTTTTATATCTGAGACGTAATACTGTCTATTCATGAGACAGTTTTGCGGAAAATAATATATCCGGCCCTCATCCGGCCGTGATCCGGTCGTGATCCAGCTGTGATCCAGCACTGATCTGGCACTGAATTCCAATTTCCAAATTTCAAATGAATAAAATCTATTTACCTTCTGGGAATTACGAGGGTCGTCCAACAAGTACTTAGCCTCACCGCCCGAAGGCGCTGCTATTACAGATCAGTATTACCATCGTGCATTACATACTTTTAGTAGCCTACTGTGAAAGTTTCATTCAATTCCCTTTATTAGTTCTGTTTTGATAGCCTTTGGAAGCGAGCGTGTCAGTCAGTTTTACAAAAATGGAAAAAGAGCAGTACCGTTCGGTGATTCGATTCTTGTTTTTGGAAGGGAAAACGCGCAGCGAAATAAAATATCGCTTGGATGCTGTCTACGGTGACTCTTTTCGATCGATGGCGACCGTGAAGAATTGGTTTAACGAGTTTGCTCGTGGCCGCACGTCGGTTTTTGATGAACCACGCCCAGGTGCCCCGAAAACGGCTTCTACGGAGGAAAACGTAAAAAAGATCCACGATCTCGTGTTGACAGACCGCAGATTAAAGATTCGTGAGATAGCTGAGACTGTAGGCATCGCAGAAGGAACGGTGCATAATATTCTACACGAAGAACTGGGCATGAGGAAGCTCTCAGCGCGATGGGTGCCGCGTTTGCTTATGCCGGACAACAAGCGCAACCGTGAGACCACTTCAGAGCAATGTTTGAAGCTGTTTAAGCGCAATCCGGCGGAGTTCTTGCGTCGTTTCGTGACCGTCGACGAAACATGGGTTCACTGGTACATACCAGAGACCAAGGAACAGTCAAAACAGTGGACTTTACCCGGCGAACGTGCTCCGAAGAAGGCGAAGACTGTTGTTTCGGCCGGAAAAGTGATGGCCACCGTTTTCTGGAACTCACAAGGTGCGATCCACATCGATTACCTCCAGAAGGGTAAAACTATCACGGGGCTCTACTATGCCGACCTATTGGGCCGATTCGACGCCGAATTGAAGAAAAAACGGCCCCATTTGGCGAAGAAAAAAGTGCTGTTCCACCACGATAACGCGCCGGCTCACACCTCCGTCGTCGCCATGGCCAAATTGGTTGAACTGCGCTACGAATTGCTCCCCCATCCACCTTATTCACCAGATTTGGCCCCTTGTGACTTTTATTTGTTTCCAAACCTAAAAAAGTCACTCGCTGGGAATAGATTTGGGTCGAATGAGGAGGTCATCGCCGCCACGGAGGACTATTTTGCCGACCTCAACAAAAATTATTTTTTGGACGGGTTAAAAAGTTGGAGCATCGCTGGGCCAAGTGTATAGACCTAAAAGGAGACTATGTTCAAAAATAAATCGCCACTTCTCAAAAATTTTCGTTTTTCTTTTGTAGGCTAAGTACTTGTTGAACGACCCTCGTAGGCCATGGTATGTTGTGAGCTGGCCCATATAATAATCTTTAACAAAAAAAACGGCCACCACCGGGGTTCAAACCGGTAACCTCTCTCACTAGCCGTCAAGCTGAGATTGGACCGGAAAATAATGAAAGAAAAATGTTATTGTACTGACAGTCATTTTTTAGATGTTTTTTGTTGTTTAAACGATAATTGCGGTCGTTAGAAATTAATTGTCGGACCGAGAGTTGTGTTATTAACCTACCTATCTGTCTTCCTAATGACCTAACGAACTAAGGCTCTAACTACTACTCTGTCGAGCACTTGTGAATTAATTCTATGAATATCTTATACCATATACAGTCCAACCAACAGAAATGAAGATGGCGAATTATATTAATAATTGTCTTCGTAGTAGAGTTAATTTTAAGGTGGTGTAGGTTTTCGATTGAAAAATCGTTGAAGTAATAATAATAATAATATAAATACCATATTATAACGTTTTTGCATTATTAGTATTTCCAGCGTATATTTTTCGGTTGTTTGAAAACTCAGAAAAAAACCTTCCTGTTCAGTTGTGGGTAGACGAGCCAGTAAACGGTTAAGTGGTCACCCTTCCCAGTACTGACTCCGGCGAATACCACTTAATATAGGAGACCGCCGAAGCCGGGAACCGACCGCGCATCCACTGCTGTCAATCTTATGATTATTATTATTATGATTATTATTATTATTATTATTATTATCTCCCTATATTATATAAATATTTCACCGCCGCCGTGTACAAGAGTTGGCGAGGGCGAGCGGGATCGATTAGGTCGGGTGAGGGGTTCGAGCGGGGGCGAGTAAACTGGGCGTGGGGATCGAGCGAGGGCGGGTAGGCTGCGTGAGGGGGTCGAGCGGCGGCGGGGTGGTTGGGTGAGATGATCGAGCGGCGACGGGGTAAGGAGATCGAGCGGGGTTGGCGCGCGAAGCGCGCAGTGGGTCAGCGCCCCCCTAGTTATTAATATTATCTAAATGTCGATTGAATAATGTATCTAGTAGCGTTATTCGAGATAATACGACCCAGAAATTTCCTAAATGAGTATCTTCCGACTATCCTATTAAACCGTCGAAAGATACTTATTTTAAAGTATGTTTCAAATTGTGTTCACATTGAACGTGTGTTAACACAAGTTCATTATCGGCGTGAATTATCAGGGTAGCCTCAACACCAGAGGCTGCCCTGATAATCCACGCCGTATCAGAATATGATCCGCCCTTGATCTGGGCGTGGTCCGACTAGCCTGATTAGGATTTGCCACGGACGCCGCACCTGGTCCGGCCCTGGTATATGTGATGCAAAACTAGCGTGATAATTCACGGCATATCAGAATATAATCCGTCCCTGATCTGGGCGTGATCCGGTTAGCCTGATCAGGCTAACTTTCTCGATACCTGATCGAGGCTTGATATATATCAGGCCAGCCGGAACAAATTTCTGCGAATACTTATCGCTTACCCATTCTACTCATGAGCCGGCCGCATACATACTGAAGCGATCTCAATAAATCTCAAGATATTCTCCAAAACATTCTCCTGATCAAGCACAGGAAGAAACCAATTTTCAGGGTATATACGAATTGGTGCTCATATGAAAAATAGAATCATTTAAACAAAATGCAAGTTGCAATTTATAATTTACAAACTATCATCTCTGATATAGATAAACTGCGAAGACAAACCGGCATGGGCCAAAATAAGCAAAGGAATTGTGACGTGCAGGGCGTTATTGCGCGTCGGGCAAAGTTAATCCTGCACGTAAAAATGCGAAGCCTTATATTTAATTTTGTTTAGGCTTTTGGGCAGGAGAATGGGAAGGGAGAGGGAAAACCCCCTTTGGGTACGTGCGTATACTGCTGGTACTCTTTCTGCACCTCTCTATCGTTCATGTTGGTCCGCCAAGATTTTCAGCTTGTATCAATTATGGCATGTATCGCACACACCGCTTGAGCCTCCAGAGTATTTCGCGACAATATAACACAATCCTCCGATGCCCGCCCCGAGACATTGCCTCCTTGCTCTACCAACCGGCATTGCGCCGGGCATGTTGGCAACGCGGCGTACTGTGTACTGACTTCTACGCAGCCCCCTGGGCGGAGCGCACACTCAGAGCAAAGGAGTTCGCCGATACCTTAGTTTGCATTAACAGGTGTGCCACGGGTAGGCCTAAGGACGACTTGAACACGAGAGGCGATTATCAGCCGCATCAACGTCCATTGGACGTGGGAGGCGTTATGAGTCGCTTACAACTTCCAAGGGGCACAAGAACGCTACCAAGAAGCACAAAAAGTCGTCGCCTGCCGAACGCCTGAGGCAGAACAGCAATGGCAACAACAATGGGCCGCCGATAATGCCCAAGCACCCCCACACCCGCTAAGGTGTACAATATGAGCTTAGGTGTAAAATTACGTATATTTATGTATATATACTAGGAAGGCCCCCCTGCGCGCCTCGCGCGCCAACCACCGCTCGAACCCCTCACCCGTCCACCCGCCCCGCTCGAACCCCTCACCCAGCCACCACGACCCCGCTCGATCCTCTCGCCCAGCCTACTCGATCTCGCTCGCTCTCGCCGACACTTGTACATGGCGGCGGCGACAGCAGCGAAATATTTATATAATACAGAGAGAAATATATTTATATGCGTTCTAACGCCGGATTTTCACCGTTACAAGATTGACACGGTGCAGCCCGAGTGACAACATCGTTGCTCACGACCGAACTCCCCGAGGCGATCCTCGGGGAGTTCGGATCCAGGGCATTAGCACTAGCATTCCGACACTGTTACTAATTATTTCTAGAATTATTTACTTTCTCATTCAACATCGGTACACGTGCACCGGGGCGTCGCGCTCTCGCCAACACCTTATCAGCAGCATCTCTCCCTCACCTCGCGTAGATTCTCATCGTTCGCTTCGGCAATCATCGGATACTGGACGTCATCACACGTTCTCGTCTAATATAGAGCATCGACATCGGTCGTCGCACATTCGTAATTATCAAGAAGCGATCCGTGCGGCGCGTCGAATATTCGTAATTATCAAGAAGTGATCCGTGCGGCGCGTCGAATATTAGTAATTTCGCCGAGCGTCCACCCACTGTCCAGAGAGCCTCGCGTTAGATTATCCGCGGGTGGGGGGAGAACAAGCGTAGCCGTAACCCTCAAAATTATAATTTATCCTCGTTCTGGTTTTGTCTGTCGTCGGGTCAGGACGTTTTCATCGTGCCGTACCGTATCCGTCGCTCAAGAAAAGCGAGTTTGCCGAATATATCAAAGATCGAGCCTGTAGAAAGCCTAACACTCGTTATGCAGAAAACTAACCGGCAAAATGGTCGTTTCCGTACGGTTTGAGTTTGGGATTGAATTGTGTAAAAGAGAGTAATCGTGACGGATATTATCGTGACGGCATGCTATCGCGTGCGGTTTGTAACGTAGTCTTTGTTCTCGCGGATTAACTTCTCTCGTGTTCGCGTTCGGTCATTGGGGAGAAATACGTTTGTTAGTGGTTGCCAAAAGGAACGCACCGAGAATGCTCCGAATCTCGAGTCTCGTAGAATCGCGTTCTCGTCGTTGTAGAAAGGATCGCGAACGGGGTTCTTTTTACAAGCTTTGCCAGAAGCATTAGTTGTAGTGTTTGTTCTCGGAGCTCTCATGTCGATCTTTTTGTCATCTTAAGTGCCGTTTTTGTCATTCAAATTCAATCAAAGTGTGCGTTCCCGCAAGATATTGTATCGAATCATAATTGAAAAGAAATAAAATTGACTTATCTTGTCTCTGTTTCAACCATGTGCGTGGCTGTTCACTTCGTGTCGAGTGTCCTTATCCAGCCCCTCTACCACAAAACATGACTGCGGCTTTACCGGAGAACAGTCTCGTAAATTCGTTGTCGGGAAAAATAAAATTTTGTCGTAAATTTCTCGTAAAGCTTCTCTCCCACGGCTGCCGCCTAACTGACACCGAGTTCGCGAGTATTTTGTGCGTCGATCGTCCATCGCCGGGAATCGGCGTCGAAGCGTATATATAGGGTGTCCCAATAACTATTAGCACCTTAGATATCTTCGAAACTATAAGGTTCACAGAAGTATTTGCTGAATAAAAATTGCACAGTACGAAGGGGTCCATCCAATGATACCAAAGTACTCACCCCCACCCCCACCCCCTGGGCTGGGGGTGGGGCAACTTTGAAATCTTAAATGGAAACCCCCATTTTTATTATAGATTTTATTAAAAATACGTAACTTTTGTTTCAAATTTTTTTTTCGATTCGTGATAGATGGCACTGTAATCACGGAAAATCCCCGAAAGTACAGAAAGGCGATAATACTTACAGTTTCGGTAGTAAATAAAATTACTACGTTTATAGTAAGTATTCGAAATGACGACCATCAGTATCAATGCAATATTGGATTCTTTTTTCGATTGATTGACTTGCAAGTTTTACAGCGTCAGAACTCGTTGATGCACAGGCTGTAATAATTCTTCCCATTCGTTCCCATGCAATTCTTGGTGGAGACTAACATGGTACGGGTTAAATTTGTGACGGTGCAAAATGCGATGTACGTTAGTTCTGCCAATACCAGATTCATTTTGAATTTGTCGCAAACTAATGTGAGGATCTCGATACACACTTGCGAGCATACCAATTTCCATTTCTTCATTCGTTACACGTTTCTGGCGTACACTACTACGGACACTTTTGTTACAATGTTACAAAAATGTTACAATGTTACAAATGTTACAATGTTTGTTACATTTCTTCGACAGAAAGGTACAGAGAGGCGATAATACTTACGGTTTACTTCACTGAAAATAAACACTGTTTCAAGGACACTTTAATAAGTTTGCAGGATAAGATAAACATGATACGATTAATATCGATAAATCAGTCAATCGAGTGCAATGTATCCGTTTGAAAAGCAAGTCGATATGCTTCTCATTTATGGCGAATGCCAACAAAATTCTGTAAGAGCAAAAACCTTGTATGGTGAACGATATCCACATCGGTCTCAGCCTTTGCGTCAAACATTTAAAAATGTGTATGATAAACTTAGGCAAACCGGTAGTTTAAGTGTCCGTAGTAGTGTACGCCAGAAACGTGTCACGAATGAAGAAATGGAAATCGGTGTGCTCGCAAGTGTGTATCGAGATCCTCACATTAGTTTGCGACAAATTCGAAATAAATCTGGCATTGGCAGGACTAGCGTGCATCGCATTTTGCACCGTCACAAATTTCACCCGTACCATGTTAGTCTTCACCAAGAATTGCATGGGAACGAATGGGAAGAATTATTACAGCCTGTGCATCAACGAGTTCTGACGCTGTAAAACTTGCAAGTAAATCAATCGAAAAAAGAATCCAATATTGCATTGATACTGATGGTCGTGATTTCGAACACTTACTATAAACATAATAATTTTTTTTACTACCGAGACTGTAAGTATTATCGTCTTTCTGTACTTTCGAGGCTTTTTGGTGATTACATCGCCATCTATCACGAATCGAAAAAAAAATTTTAAACAAAAGTTACGCATTTTTTTATGGGGAATCCGAATCTACAATAAAAAATGGGGGTTACCATTTAAGATTTCAAAGTTGCCCCATCCCCAGCCTAGGGGGTGGGGGTGGCGGTGAGTACTTTGGTATCATTGGATGGCCCCCTTCGTACTGTGCAGTTTTGATTCAGCAAATATTTCTGTGAACCTTATAGTTTCAAAGATATGTAAGGCGCTAATAGTTATTGGGACACCCTGTATATATAATAGTGTTGTGGGATGGCCATACAGGTTTATACACACATATCTCTCTATATTATGAAAATATATTGCCGCCGCCGCCGTGTACAAGAATCACGGGGGGGGTAATGGAACGGCGGGTAGGCCGCGGCGAAATGGAATGGTGGGGGGATGGTTGGCGCCCGAAGCGGGCAGGTGGTTAGCGGTCGAAGCCCCCCTGGTACACACATGTATATATATACATACTAGGAGGGCTCTGCCCCCCTGCGCACTTCGGGCGCCAATCCCCGCTCAAACCCCTCACCCAGCCTTTTCGAACCCGCTCGCTCGCGCCAACTCTTGTACACGTCGGCAGCGAAATATTTATATAATATATAGAGAGATATACAGGGTGAGGCAGATAAAGTGTTACAGAGCAATAGCACTCAAACTATTGATCAAGTCCAAAAATATTTCAGACAAAAGTTTCATTGTTCGAGAAGGCCGTCGTACTCGACCACCCAATTTTTTTATCGATGGAGGGGCTGAAGCTACGTCAAGGTCAACTCAACTTTTTTAAATGGAACCATGTACTTTTCTTTCGATGACATTATTACCGGTTTTAAGGGGGTAAATAGGGTTAGGACAGCGTTTTCTCAATGATTTTCATGGATTTTTTTATAGTTTAATAAATGAATATAATTTATTGAAACTTTGAGAATATTTTATACATATATTTAAGTATATACTATAAAATATTAGCGACCCCATATTGCAGGTCACAATCAGACTCAGCATTTTGCGTACATTCTGGAAGCCGCAATTTTCATCTGGAATCAAACGACGTTGGAATTTACTTTTATTATGTCTCTCTTCTATATGAACCTAAATGCTATCAAAAAAATAGAAAATTGAATTTTTTACCGGGGTCAAAACAAAAAAGCATGATTTTTTGCCATTTTTCACAACTTTATTTGAAAAAAAAAATTATTTCAAATAATGATATTATTCCGATTTTAGGTTCATATAGAGCGCAATACTATGAAGAAAGTAACTGCCAATTTTCAAAACGATTGGTTGAAAACTTTTCAAACTAGCGTGTACGCAAGTTAAAAAAAATTCGTTTACAGAAAAACGCGTTTGAAAAAATAGTACCAAGAAAAACAAGCAATATGGGGTCGCTAATATTTTATAGTATATACTTAAATATATGTATAAAAATTTTATAGTATATACTAAAATATATGTGTAAACATTTTATAGTATATACTTAAATATATGTATACAAATTTTATAGTATATACTTAAATATATGTGTAGAATATTCTCAAAGTTTCAATAAATTATATTCATTTTTTATACTATAGAAAAGGTCATGAATATTATTGAGAAAACGCTGTCCTAACCCTATTTCCCCCTTTAATGGCTTATAACAATAGAACGAGTCGGAATTTTCATTTAAAATTTTGGGAACATATTTTTCAATAGTTTTACTAACAATTTATGAAATTAAAAAAAAATCGATTTTTCGAACCTTCTAACCCTATTTCCCCCCTTAAGACGAATTCAGCGACCTACGGTACAAGGTCATTCTAGTCACGCAAAGTCTGAAAATAGTCGAAAAATCGAAAAATATCGGAATAATCACTTTCAAAGAATCCACTAACCTAGGTTTGGGTCTACCTACAGAAGATGCTCGAAGTGATGACCCTCGACTTGTAAGCACTTGTTAATTCGCTGATGAAAAACCTTATAACTTCAGCCAACATTTGTCGTGTAATTTCGGAACATGCTCAGCGTATTCTTTCTTTCATGTCGTCAGGCGTGGTAGGTGCTACCGCCATTACGTGTTCTTTGACAAAACCCCATAAAAAGTCTGGTGATATTAAATCTGACGAACGAGGTGGCCAAGCTACAGGGCCGCCTCGTCCTATCCACTTTTCGCCAAAAATCTCACTGATCACTTGTCTTGATCACAGAGCCTAATGGGGTGGTGCACCGTCGTGTTGCATCCACATGTTCATCCGAACATGCAAAGTCACGTCTCCCACTAATTGAGGCAGTACGTTTTGCAGAAAGTTTGCGTAAACTTGCCCAATCAAGCCACCTTCAAAAAAATATAGCCCAATGTCGTGATCGCCAAAAAAATGTAGCCCAATGCCGCACCAACAATTAACAGACCACGGATGTTGAAATGGTACAGTTCTCATCCATCGAGGATTCTCATTTGCCCAATAATGCATGTTATGCCTATTCACATTTCCCCTATTTGTGAAGTTAGATTCGTCAGAAAAAAGCACATGACTCAAAAATGAGACATCTGTGCGCATTTTTCTACGAATCCAATTAACGAAATTGACGCGATTCAGAAAATCATTGCCGTACAAATCCCGATGTAATGACATACGATACGGATGGAACTTGTGTTGATGTAAGATTCTTGATACAGATCGCTGACGAATTCCACTCTCTCTTTCCATTTGCCTGCTGCTCGCATGTGGATTTAGTGCAGCAAAAGCTAAAATAGCAGCCGCTTTAATTTCATTAGCAATCGGTCGATGTATGACTCTTGTTTGTTTTACTGTACCGAAGCGACAGAAATGGTCAGCTAATCGCTTAAAGGCCATGTGCGATTTTCGTTGTCTATCCGGATAACGAGACGCATACAAATCTTGAGCGTTTCTGTAATGTTTACGGCATTCCTCCAGCACCATCAACACATCAAAAGATTCTTGAAAAACGTGCATTTTCGCGACTCGATGTCCTAACATTAAGGTAATGTGTGACTAACTGATATGTGAACGGAAAATGCGTACTTGCTGCCGATAGGAACATTGCTATCGTAAAAAATGAAAACAGCGATCAACCAAGTGTTTACATGCTCGGCGTATTCTTTCTTTCATGTCGTCAGGCGTGGTAGGTGCTACCAATGGAATTATAACTTATAATTCATATTTAATATAGACATTCAGTTGCGACATACCGCTGCTATTGCCAATCGCTATTGCCATTTTGGCCATACCAAATATAAATAATGAATTATAATTTATACTTAATATGATTTGTTTTGAGAATAAAAGATGATATAAAGGTACCCTAAAGACACGGAACGTGACAGAATAAAAGAGCTAAAGATGAAACAGACAAAAAACGAGAAAGATTCTCCTGGAGGAAGTGTCGATATGGGAGCGATAAAACTATTTCTTAATAAACCTGCGACAGATACTTTGATGATCAATAAAGAAGATATTTTAATTGGAATATAGGTTATTCGTACCATCTCAATAGCGAGTTCCATCGTAGCAGCTGTTGATATATCACTGATACGTTCAGCGAAATTTTGCAATTGCATGTCAGCTACTGCACCCAACGTAAAATTGCTGGCACTCTCATCAAAATTACACCCAACAGTCTCTTTGACCTTGATCCAGTGACGTTTACGTAGCGCTGGGTTCTTCAAGTCGGTTATCAGGGGCAACGTTCGTCGGAATGTGTCTACCCGTGATCTAGAAAGAAAAAATTACAAAATAGTGACCGGGGTTGTAAAAATGTACTTTTTAAATTATGCATTCGTTAATTAAAAAATTAGTAATGCATTGAAGTTCTATTACCCACTAGCGAAATAATGGATGGCGGAGCAGTCGCCATTACGCATTGTTAAAGCAATGCATAATATGTATGTCGCCATTAGTCATGGCGAAATTAATACATAATGCGTGGATAAATTTTCTTGAATAAAAAATAGCGGGATGGATCTTGAATTAAAAATAGAGGGAGGGACATACCGATGATTCACATTTTCTCAACGCGTGCAATGGAATAAATGATTATGACTCATCGTTCATTTCGAGGTAAGTCCGACCAACCATAGCACAGGTGAAGGAATACCCTTTCGGTGACGCCGGCGGAAGGCGAATATACATTGTCTTGCATATTATATTACCATCGATCAGTTCAACATGCGATAATGACTCCCTCCTCGGGAGAAAGAGGCTCTTCCTCTTTCTCCCGAGGAGGGAGTCATCCCACTCCCACCGTAGCCCCCTAACCCCTCCCAACCACTCCTACGAAAAAGCTAGCCAAGCTAAAGGTCCGGGTGGATCTCCCCATCATCGACATGAGAGTAGTGCAGAACAAATTCTGGAAGAAAATCACAGTCGACTTAGCAAACGAATTCGTCGTCTTCATACCTGCAAGACTTCCTAAAGTATTCGCAGCCTATGATGAATTGTTCAATCACATGATTGCCTGGGCACAAAAGTCAACTCTATATGAACTTTAATGGTCGAAAATACAATTGTATTGGATCGAAACGTATTTGAAGGTGTCGCTTCAGTCAACTATATACTATATCATAGAGCACAGTGATAAAAAATGAACGTTAAATCACAAAATTCGGTGAATGCACATGTGCTAAGTTACCAAGGTACTATCAAGGCACGCGGCAGCGTCCTGACGCCAAGTAATTAAAACAGAGTCTTTTCTTATGACTCCCGCTTGTCTTTATACGCTAACATGACCTAATGATCATAAAATTCAAAATTTTAATCAATTATTACTCACGCGCAAACGCGTCGAGTAATGAAAAATCTGACAACACTTTTGCAATATAAAGTTATTTTTATCTTTTAAATGCATTTGAATTTATTACAATCCACCTACGCATTCCTGAGATCTCGTAAGACGCAGTAATTTTTCTCGCAACTTTACGAATTCTCCAGTCGCCGGTAGCTCAGATACAAAATGCGCATGTGTTGTGGACAGCATAGTTTGTACGCCGTGGAACCAGAGTGAAAGCGAGTACCAGAAATAAGCATCTGATACCAGGAAGAAATTAGCCATAGTTGCGTTGTGATGGAAAGGAATATGGAACAGGGGAGTTGAGGGTGGATACTGCAATGGGCGTCGAAATGATGGGTCTTCCGGAACAAAAAGGTCATTGATGTGGGATGGAATTCGAAGAAAGCGGACACTATACACGCAGATGCCAAGAAAGTATAAACTAATGCTTACTGACAACTATCCAAGGCGACACCGTTAGGGAGTGGTCCTCGTCTTTACTAACATTGAAAATGGATCTGATGCCGCAATTCGTAAGTCTTTGCAGCTTAGTATTGAGTTCATCGAATAAGTCAACAAAGACTAAGCAGCGGTACTCGATGTATCGGAAAATGAGGGTTGTGACGAGTTTACAATTAAACTGTTGAGACGAAGAGGTTTTGTAAAATTTAAGTTTGAGAAGGTTATACTGAACCTTTTTACAAATCAATGCAATGTAACTATTCCAGGAGAGATTTGAATGCATGATGACCCCAAGACTTCTAGCCTCAGACACATATGGCAAGGGGGTTCCATTCATAATACGAGTAATGGGACTCAAACTATCGAAGTCAATGGATCTGACATAGGCCTCGCTCCATAGAACCATAACCTAGTACTCCGAAAGATTAAGCTTGACCCCGTTGGAGTTAGCATAATTAAAAATAGCAGTTGCGTCTTGTGCTATTAGGTGTACAACTTTGGTTCCGCCGTTTTTTTCCCGAAATTCGAGTCTTTATTGTAAAAAACTGGTTATACATTTACGATTCAAAGTATTGTCCATTACCAGCGACCCCATCTTTCGGGCAGCATACGAAACCCCCATTAAAAAAACTGGTCATCGTTTGAAGCGATTCACGAATTGATCCAATTTTTTACTGCTTCATATGACCGGAAGTCCTGGTCAGCCAGGCCGTGTGTCATTGATCGAATCAAGTGATAGTCAGGGGGACCGACGTCTGGAGAATACGGCAGGTGCGGTAGGACTTCTCATTTTAAGGTTTCCAGGTATGTCTTGACTACTTTCGCAATATGCGGTCGAACATTGTCATGATGCAAAATCACTTTATCGTGTCTCTCGGTGTATTGCGGCCGTTTGTCTTTCAATGTTCGGCTCAAACGCATGCTTTCTAATTACGCTTGCTTCCTAATTATTTTAACAAAATCTCAAAATTACATTTACGACTAGCGCAAATTGAGAAAGGGACTTGCTCATAGAGGCTTCATGTCGAGCTTTAATGAATGCGGACAATTTATGAGTAAGCAATGTGTAAGTTCTAATTTGCACCTTTTGTAACAAACTCAACGAGAAAAAGAGTACCTTGAATTTTCGATGATTTCCCAACTTTTATCTTTCAGTTGTTTTGAAAGTCTCGTCAATTTCCGAAGTAAAACATTCGCAGTGGCATCCATATCCTTGATATTGATGCTCCAAAAATTGCCAACTTTATATTGTTCCCAAGTAACATCCCACTCTTTGGTTAAGTCCCACACGAGTTCGATGGTCGTCAGGTCCTTATTAAAAATTATTTAATGGTAATTTTTATTTTTCATTTAACGAGTTATTTCTGTTAAAATTTGTGGTACCTTTTCGATGTTATTCAACTCGAGAGAGACTGGTTGACTAATACCGAAGATCGAGAGATTCAATTTTAACTGATTCTCTGTTTCACGAAGATCGTCAAACGGACGTCGAAAATTCTCCAACCAAATTAGCGCATCTAGAGCATTTAAGATTATATCAGAAATTCGATTCGCATCAATGATCGATGAGTTAAAAACATATTTTAATCGAAAGTTTATATATGTGCGATACCAAATAATTGCTGATCATATATAACGAAAGAATATAGCTCTAAATTCACTACGATTCATTCAATAAGTATGGAAATTGTTAGTATATGCGGTTTATCACGCGTGCTTAAACGATCAGGTGACGCGTATCATATCTGACGTGCAAGTCACTCGGGTTCCTTCGGGACGGTTCGGCAGCAACGGCACGACGCGATGCGAGCATGCTCTCTTTGTCCAGTCTTGTAGCGAACGCTTGGTCAAGCGCAAGCATTCTCATGATGATCCGTTGTATATTACTGTAGAATAATTTAATAAACGTGGCGAGTCAGCCATCTTTTGTACCAAACTGGTATTTTCACTGGTCTTCGACCTCAACCAAATTGTAATAATTCACTTGCATTATCAGAAATATAACAGTAGCAAAATTAATAGCAATATTCTCAGTAGGATCGCAAGCTGCAATAGACTATGACGAAATCAATATACAGCTTCGTAGTCTCTTACATTTAGATAATGGGAAACTCCGGTAGTCACCGCGGAGGCGACAGAAATAACTGTTTTTTACGATTTATATTTTCGCAGAGATCATTTTCTTCTTTCATTACAGACAAAAATCAATTCAGAAGCTTCGCCGACTTAAAATATGGAGGGCATGTGAATTTTCGCTTTCGCCTGAAATATCCTATTTCCCTGAAAAAGCTTAATACATAATATTGTCCGTTTCTGTTGGCACTTTACCACTGAATAGGAATAATAATCTCCTGTATAGAGAATAAGAGGTATAGTCTGCGGGATAAGATTGCAACAAATGGTCTTTATTCCATGCATGGATTAGCATTTAACCCAAGTTGAACAGCCAGCGCTGGTAGCCGCGAAATTAGGAAGCTAGGGTTGTCTTCATATGCTAAGCTTGGACGTATTAAAAATGCAGTTCCGTCTAATTGATCTTACAGGTTAAGTCTGTAAAGTTCTCGTTCGTTGGTGAATTAGTGAAATAGTCGTATAGAGCTAAGGTGATTTGGTGACGGTTAAAATATTCTAGTCGATACAATTCATAACCTCAGGAATGTTAAATGTTTGCAGTTTGGAAAATTGTTATTTTCAATAGAACCGTTTTCACTTTTCTTCAATTTCTGTAGAAATTGTGACAGATGTAGACACGTTTTGATGACGTGACAAATTTCGATCGAACAAGTAATTAGCTCGCTTAAAGAGTGTAGGTAGAAAGGAGAATACAGTAGAAAAACAATATGAGAAAAAATAGATAGTGTTACGTCCTGCGGCTTTCGGGAATTTTGCAACGATTCGAAATTGTCAGTATATGGTAAGGCAATTTTCGGATACTCAATGGAACGATCAAGAGAGAGGAAGATAATTTATTTTTCTCTCCTTTCGATACCGGATAAGAGTGCGAGTATGCGTCGAGTTAGTCACTCACTGTCATATGTACAAGATTGTATACCTTAGACAACTGTCACATATACAAAATTGTATATGTGGCAGTTGTGTAAGGGGGGCTCAGTTTGTTAATACAATCTTCAGAGTGGACATTCAAGACGGAAATGGAAACCATGACACCTAAAGATGGCGAGCAGGAGTCTCACACGTGGTCGATAAATCAGAGCGGTGGTTGGACAATGAACAAGGAACGTTCGTTGAAGAAAGACTTCAAATGGTCACCCGAACCTTCGACGCTGTCATAAATTTAACAAACTCTTCCGAGAACCTCTGGTGAAATCAATGATATCGATTGATTATAAACATCCGCTGAAAGAAAGAGACGTTATCCAGATCCGGAACAAGAAACCATGACTGTGGGAATATTTATAAAAAAATTCACGAGGCTTAGAGTTCGAATGGAGTGACGACACCCGGGCTGAGGAGCTTTGTCTCTGAGACCCGAACGGCAATATAACTACCCTCGTGCCCATGGCGGTCTTCGTCGCACGAGCCACCACGGGATAACACGATCTCTTTCCCACCTACGCTATGTGTGTGGCAATGGCCAGCCTGTAACGCCTAGAGACAGCGATGCAGGACCCACTAAAGTCGAGGGACACGTAGCCCGTCATAAAAAGAAAGAAAAAAAGGGAATGGAGAGAGGGACAATATAACGAACGAGTGTGCCCTCAACAATGAGCTCTTTCTTTACAGCCGGGAAATGAACAGACTAAATTGTAGAGATTGAATGACCAATTGTTGCTTGAGGGAATTTTCAGAAAAATCATAAAGTAATAAATATAGTTTATAATTATTAATGTAGGTAGAATGTGTATGTTGAAAGAAAGATTGCATTTAAATTTTGCATAAGAAAGAGATGAATGACGATTGCGAATGAATTTAAAGAAAATGCGTAAAAATAATAACATTACTTTCAATTTTCCTTTTAAACAGAATCATCATAAATATTTAAAATTCAATTAAAAGTAATTACGCATGATAAAACGAGAATATTCCACATTTTGGACAGAGTAATAATGTCGATAGCGAAATAAAAGATGCATGTATTTTGATAATCCCTTTTACATTGGAAACTTAAAATTTGCAATTAATAATAATAACTTTAATACGCAATTGCAAGGAATGGAATGAGAAAAGAATAGAGAGAGAGAGAGAGAGAAGTGAAATAAGAAAGAAAGCGAACGACGCCGCGAGAACCAAGAAAGGGGAAAATTGTGACGAAGAGATGTATGCAGAGAATGAGTTTGAGACAGAGAGATCATATGTAGAGCGAACGAGAGTATGGTATGAGAGTAGGAAAAGAGTGCAGGAGGGGTCAGGCTATGCGTAAAGACATAGTGACCCACAGCGCCTTCGAAATGAGGGGTAGAACGAGAGAGAAGGAGAGAGAGATAGCGAGAGTTGTGCTAAGAGTATGGATGTTAGAATGAGAGAGGAGGATGTGGAAATGTGTGAGTATGAAAGAGATGGAATGATTTTTGTTAAAAGACTATGAGCAAAATAAAAGACCGGGTTTATTGCAATTTAACTTGCAAATTAATTATCATAAGCAATGTAAGAAGGATGTGAAGTAAAGTTAAGGGTAAATGTAAGTTAAATTTTAAGATAATTTTGATTATATAGAGTCACATAGTCGTCATGAATGCTAGGTGAAGATGGAGGGAGAGACCCATCGCGACTTAGAAGACGGAGGGCGCACTGTCCCACCACTGAAGCTAAGCAGTCTAACGAAGTCTATATAATGACGGGTCATAGGCCAAATCAGGCAGTTCGTTGTTTCGAGGGACAGTTCATCGTTATAGTCCGTTTTTGGGAGTCGTTGCAGTTAATTTTTTTTGGAGAGCCAGTTATTTTTGGGAGTTATTTTTGGAGCGTCAGTTCGCTTTGGGAGTTCGAGTTTTGGCAATAGTGATTCCAGTTTTGTTTTGGAATTCATCGCACTTCTATTTTATTTTATTTTATTTTGATTTATGTTTGTATCCAGCCTTTATTGAGGCGAGAAAACTAAAGTTCGTGACATGACAATTTTGTGTTGGTGAAAAAATAAAAGATTGTGAAACGAAAAGAAAACTCTTGTGTTTAAATCGACGCCATCACCAATCCACATCGTTTACGTCTCGAATATATCTCATCGCACGAGGGAAAGGAATTCTCATTTGAATATCGCTCATGGTTGGGCCCAGTCAGCATCGATTGTCACAATTCCACATCGTTTTCGTTTCCATTCTTATCTCATCGCACGAGTAAGTACCAAAATGGTTTTTTGCAATTCATTTGTCTCAACTTGCGCCATGCCGCATCGACTCGTTTCACGGATGACAACCTCACCTGTGAGCAAATTTATTGTTCGTAATGAAAAGCTCCTTGCGGACTCTTTTGAGATGTTTTTTAACTAATTTAGAGTCGACGTTCTTTTTCCTTATAGTGGTTTTCTTTCGCGCGTGATATCCGTGGTTAATTTAATTCGTTAATTTCCAATGTTCCGTTCGTGTTTTATCCTTTGTGAATTTTCGAGGTGTTTTCCCCATTTCCCACCCGTTAGTTGGTCTCATGTGCCAAGCATGCACCCCGAAGCTATACGGTGTCCGAGAAGTACTCCGCGCGTTTAAATTTATTCAGGCTCGAGATTAATTTCGTTATTTCGTTTTCCGCGATGATTTAAGTGCGAATTAATTGAATTTCCATTAGTTCTTCATTTTTTTTTATTATTGACTTACTATAGCCGTTTATAGTCGATATTGAGGAACTTCAAGTTCGAATTGCCCTTATGGTAATAGTAATAATTCTATTGGTTGCCATTATTCTAATGGCTTTATTAATGTGTACGAAGCATCGACCGGAGAGTCTCCCTGGAAATCATCCATCTTTGTATTTTCACCCTTATTAAGGTCCTCTAAATTCATCCCTGCGCGAATAATAAAATCTGATTTGTCAATGGAGGTTTATAAAATCTCATCATCAAAATTTGTCTTAATAATCTTGGTTAACGATTTGTTATGTTTCTTAAAATTCGCGAAATGTTAACATACCATATAAAATTTTTATCTTCTCCTACCTAATTACAAATTTGCACTCTCCGCCCATCCCCGAGCAATTTTCCGCAATGTTAGGCTCGAAACAGGGCAACTCCCTGACTGTCACCGGCTTATCTCGAAAACATGTAAAGGGGGAGCGTGCCCTCCTTGACCGAGATGAGAAAGTCGTAAGTCAGGACGTAACAATAGCAATATTACAAATTCGACGATTTATTAGATGTATAAATGAATAAATCTTCCTTGATATTTCCTTTGCAAATTTATATAAGTTCTGACCATTTTTAATCAATATACATTGGCAACACTGATGTTTATGGTAAAAACACCATATTTTTCATCTAAATAAATCACTCAACCTCAAAAACAGTAGTGAACGCGATGGCTGTCGATAAACAACATTTAAGATACGTATGCTTTTCGCATTTCAATTGAAAAAAAATGCCGCTGAAGCAACGAAAATGATTTGTACTGCACTGGGGGAGACTACTGCAACACATAAAACACGTAAAAAGTGGTATCAAAGATTTCGGGACGGAGATTTTGATCGTTGCTCAACCTCAAAACCTCAAAAATTCGACGACATGGCTCTCGAGCAACTTTTGAATTAAAATTCTGCAAAAACTCAAGAAGAACTTGCCTCACAACTCAGTGTCACCCAGCAATGTATATCTTACCATTTACATAAATTTGGAACAATTGAAGAAGGGGTAGATGGGTCCCGCCCGGTTCAAGTCCAGAAAACATAGCGCGAAGATTCGACAGGGCACTTTAGTTGTTGATCCATTAAAAAAAAAAAACATTTCCTGTTCAAGATTGTTACGGGTGATGAAAAGTAGATATTATCTGACAACCCTAAACGAAAAAAATCGTGGGTGGATCCAGAAAAACCGTCAGCATCCATCCCGAAGCCGAGTATTTAGATAAAGAAAGTGATGCTGAGTAGGATATGAAGGGTGGGTGAGGGGTGCGGCGCATTATGAGTTGTTAGATCCTGGACAAACTGTTACTACGGATATTTATTAGGAATAGCTTATTCGTTTAAGTGATGCATTACAACAACAAAAACCTTATACTGGCAGTCGAAGGCGGCAAGTGATTCTGCATCAGGACAATGCTCGACCACATGTCTGAAAAGGGACTCTGAATGTTATCTATAGTTTGAGCTGGGAAATTCTACTTCACGCGGCTTATTCACTAGATCATGCTCCTTCAGATTTTAATCTTTATCGATCGTTTCAAAATCATTTCGCTGATTTTCGCGATGGCATTCATCAGCTACCCGAAAGATGGACTAAAGTAATAGAAAGCAATGGCGATTAGTTCGAATATTAGTTGTGAATATTTCATTTATTAATTCGAATTTTTATTTTATTAAAGAAGCACCGAATTAATTTGTACACCCAATATTACACTAATGTAGCAGGTACTAGAAAATGGAACGCGTCGTCTCTACATTTAGTAGTATGGGCCTTAAAACTTTCTATTCGATTTTTTAACGAAATCGAACATTCTGTTTCGTTTTTTATTTTAGTACAAACGATCACGTTAATTCTTAAGAATGAGAAGGAGATAATTTCATAGACGGTAATGCGGAATACGAAATCGGCTAAGCAAATGAAGGGACAACACCTTTTGTTCTCCAGTCCGAAGTGAATGGTCCAGCCCGGTAGAACCTATCAAAAAGTGCAATGGAATCTCCTTTGAATAAGATTGCCTGTTCCAGTAGTTGACTCTTGAATTGTTCCTGCGGGATATATATGATCGTACTTTATTAGCTTGTCGTATGCCATCCCTGTCGGCACGGTAACAACATTAAAATTACACTACCGCTACTCTACCGGGCTATTTATTATCATCCGTTATTCAGTCACAGAAAATAATAATATATGTGGATTATAATATATCTTAAAAAAAATTGATTACCCATTTAAAAAAGTTATTTCTACAACCAAAAACTCATTTAAAAAATATATTGTCCCTTTAAAAAGGACACTAAAAAAATTTCTCCGAAACAATGAGCTTAACAAATATGCTTTTACATTAAAAAAACCTTTCTGAAAAATGATATCCCTGTTAATTAATTTCGAAAACATTTTTTCAAATCTCCTTATACGAGGTGTGTAAATTAAGTGATGAGACTGGCAACGTAACGTTCGATCTGGCAACACTTGAGGCGCTGGGCTTAGAAGGGCGGCAGGGGAACATGCGATACG
Source organism: Oxytorus armatus (assembly GCA_958009045.1). Lineage (NCBI taxonomy): Eukaryota > Metazoa > Arthropoda > Insecta > Hymenoptera > Ichneumonidae > Oxytorus > Oxytorus armatus. The sequence goes on from OY253746.1 coordinate 28,184,760, forward strand.
CCTCCAATACGGGTTTAAACTCGCTCGAATCATTTGGTTGCCCGTAGCGATTTTTTATGTCAAACAGTTTTTTCTATTGTGTTCTAAAAATGAGTGACATCAATTTCGAGCAACGGTGTGCTATCAGGTGTTGCTTCAGCCTTGGGCACAGTGCAACGGAAACTCTTGCTAAACTTCAGCAGGCCTACAGAGACAGTGTTTTGTCAAGAGCCCAGGTTTTTCGGTGGTTTAAGGCATTTTCAGAAGGAAGAGAGTCGATTGAAGATGAACCACGAAGCGGAAGGCCTTCATCTTCAAGAACCGATGGAAATGTCGACAGACTCCGGGATCTTGTGCGTTCAGATCGTCGGTTGACAGTCAGAATGATCGGGGAAAAGTTGAATTTGATTCACACCATCGTTCATCAGATTTTGACCAATGAATTGGAGATGAGAAAAATCTGCGCATAAATGGTAATGCTCCTTGTCACACAACAATTTCAATAAACGAGTTTTTGGCCAGTGTTTGGGAATGAGTTCATTGCGCTCGAAGGTAGCACATTTCGGGCGCTCGGTGTTCTCTCATTCTCTTGCCATTCGCGCCGACGCGCGCCCGGCAACAGGCGGTTCACCGGCAGTCTCCGTTCAGCATCGTGTAAACTCAGGCGCGTTTCACGCGACTCTCCACAATTCTCACCGTGTCTGAACTTCCTCTCATCAACTCACTCCACGTGTCTACACTCATTTATACTCACCGTGTTTACACTCAGTACTCATTAGTTACCGTAGAGTGTCTACATTCATCTCGGGTTACAGAATTCATTACGGTAAAACGCCACGGGGGTTGTATCAGCTATCCGATCGTAGTGCATCGCGACTATTGCGGTGTCGGCAATAGCCGCCTCAGTGTTTGCATCTCTAAAGACTTCTGGGTTCTACGCATCACCTATTCAGACATTCACAGACTCTGTGCTTTTCTTTATCTATACTACTAACCATCTATCGTTCTTATCTCCGCCTACTTTTCCGTTAATAAACCGTATTATATATTTTTGTTACATCTTCGTCTTCGTTCTTTATGCCCGCCGATCTCGTCACCCGCGAACTGGTGAACTCGCGTTTATCCATCTCTCAACATTTTGTTCCTTCGAGCTGGATCGGCGGGGTAAATAGCGAAGTTCGTTAACGGTTTTGCGCGGAAAAGTGTGCGTTCGTGAGTGCAGGGATAAAGCCGGGCGACGTCGTGCGGGTGTACGCGTTGAGGAGAGCGAGAGCGTCGTGTGCGTGTGCGAGCGCGTCGTGTCCGTGAGCGCGGCATCTCGCTCGCTCAGGACCTTCGTGGCAACATATCAACAAACCTTGGGGGCAGCAACGACGAAGTTCTCGACAAAGTGTCTCGAGTTATCTCTTTGAGAGTTTAACACGGGAATAATTTTTGGGATAATATTTCGAGAATTATTTCGTCTGTGGAGCGCAGCTTAGTGTATCGTGCGAGGCATCAGTGAAGCTCAACGACGTTGTCGTGCGACTTAGCGCATTTGAATTTTCGCGCGACTCTTCGTGATGTCACAAGTCAGTGGCGCTCATGCAACTTTGTTCAACCGCGGATTAATACGTTCGCGGGGTAGCACCGGCGCAGTGCAGTGACACTCAACGCAGTTTAACCAATTTTATTGGTTTCACGTATCTCACACTTTTCCAAGTTGGTTTTCTCGATTCGTTTCGAGCGTGAGTGCGCAACTCAATGCTTTGGTGTTTTTCTCGACTCGTTAACGAGCGTAGGTGCGCAGATCATTTTGGTGCGTTTTTCGATTCTCTCGCGGGTCTCGAGCGTGAGCGCGCAGGACAATACTTTTGCTTCTTTTCCTCGATTCGTTAACGAGCGTGTGGGCGCAGATCATTCCGTTGCGTTTTTCGGCCCGTTCGCGGAGTTCGAACACGAGGGCGCAAGTCACCATTAACTTTCTTTTGGTTTCCTCGATTTTTTCGCGATTTTCGAGCGTGAGTGCGCGAGACACCTTGGCATTTCCTCATGTTTCTCATTTTTTCGTGTTTTTTTCGAATCGTTCGTAAGGTTCGAACGCGAGTGCGCAAGTCACCATTAACTTTCTTTCGGTTTCGTCGATTCTTTCACGAGTTTCGAGCGGGAGTGCGCGAGATACTCGTTCTCGAGTACGAGTTTCGCGTGTGCGTGCGTAAGATACTGTCTCGATTTTTCAGATTGTTCTCGTTCTCGGTTTCGAGTTTCGCGCGTGCGTGCGCCAGACATTCTCTCGAGTTTCTCGTTTTTCTCGTTCTCGGTTGCGAGTTTCGCGTGTGCGTGCGCAAGATACTTTCTCGATTTTTCGGATTTTTCTCGTTCTCGGTTTCCAGTTTCGCGCGTGCGTGCGCCAGACATTCTCTCAAGTTTCTCGTTTTTCTCGTGCTCCGTTGCGAGTCTCGCGTGTGCGTGCGCAAGACAGTTTTTCGATTTTTCGGCTTTTTCTCGTCCTCGACTTCGAGTTTCGCGCGTGCTTGCGTAAGACATTCTCTCGGTTTTTCTCGTTCTCGATGGCGGTTTGCAGCGTGTGCGCCTGACATTTTTGTGTTTTTGCAGCGAGTGCGCTCGATATTTTTTCGCGCGGGTGTGCGTGATAAGTCCTCATCCAAGGACACGGTTCAGAACTCACAACGATGAGTGGTTCGGAGACTCAACTCGAGTGGAAGCGACTCGCTGTCGCGCTAGGCGGCGGCCAAGGTCGTCGCGGACTCAGCACTCAAGCCGCCGCTCGCAAGAGAGTAAGCACTCCGAGTCGGCAACTCAACAACTCTTCATGTGCGATTGTTGTGCCGGGTCGCACGTTATAGTAATGTGTGACGAATTTCGTCAACTCAGCATGAGCGATTGATGGAAGCTCGTTAACCGGGAGCGTCTGTGTTCAAACTGTTGCGGCCGATACCCTGCAAGGAGTTACCGATCGACAGTGCGGTGACGTAAGTGGCAAGGGCACCACCACACGATGCTTCATCGACCGTCGAGCATGAGCTCGATCTCAGCGCCAACAGCGTCATTTGAATCAACGACGTCGGCTCCGGCCAACGCACAATGAGAGACACACTAAGGAGGTGTGGTCATCAACTCTGTTCGAAACTCACCAGGGTAAACACTCAACACGTTCTCAAGCCCTCATACGGGAAGCTATTCATCAAGCTGAAAAGCGTTTTCTCACGCATCTCACGGCGGCACGTTGCTATCAACAGCGATGGCGCAACTCATTAAACCAACGGCGACTCGAATAGTGCGGGTGCTAGTTGAGGCCGGGTCGGGGCTCACTTTTGGGGGTGGAGGACTGGTAGTGTTGAGACAGTCCACAGCATTTGAGTAACTCGCATGTGCGAGCCGAGCTCTCACGAAATGTAACGAGAGCGGCGACTTGTCTACTTCGGGTTGACGAAGTCTCGCGCACTATCAAGCACACTAGTCGCAAGCGAACGCTAACGTGTACAGCATTAATTTGGAAGTATTATACGAAAATAAAACATATTTCTATCGCATCGTTAACAAACTGAATCTCTTTATTCAACACACCAGACTCAATATTCCTTTACATCGAAGCGAATTATTCTGAGCGCAGTTTGCCTCAACAGGTTATGGGCCCAGTCATTGTGACGGGTACGGAAAAATTTGCTTGAAAGGAAAGAGATTAGCTTGTGAGAGAGTGTCGCGAGTTCGCGAAGCCATAGAAGCGTGGTCGCGGTGGCCATTGTGGTGCGCGAGAGATACACGAGGACAAGCCAACAGGTGGTCGTGAGATAATCAAAGCGCATCGCGGGTATCGTGAAGACAAATTCACAAACGGAAAAATTAAGGTCGTTTCTCGAGTCGTGTCGCGAGTATCGGAGAGTAAATAGTTTTCGTGCTTCGTGTAACGCGTGAACAGAAAATCGGAATCGGCGAAAATCACGAGCATCGTGATAGAGAGAGCGGCGGTGAATAATTTGGAAAATTCTACGGAGTGTCGTGGATATCGGCGGCGGTATATTTCGTCGTATTTTTCGGGGTTTTTTTTTCTTTAGAGCGAGATCGGGCAACTAGAATCCGAAGATGCCGGTCGACGGCTTAGTGGGATCAGTGAAGCGGTACGCAGGAGAAACTTCCAGGCGTGGAAGTATAAAATAACAGCGGTGCTCAAGGCAAAAGAAATCTTCGACGTGGTTTGCGGCGCAAGGACGTTGCCAGAGAACGAGGACGGGATAAATGCGGGTCGCATGAAAACGTGGTTAAGAGACGACGCGAAGGCGACGGCGGTAATAACCTCGGCGATGGAGGACGAGCAGGTCGACTGCGTACTAGTGTGTACAACATCAAAGGAGATATGGGACAAGCTCGGTGCGATGCACGAACAAAAATCCGCGTCAAACGTCGGGACATTAGAGGAGCGCTTTTACTCATACAAGATGAGTTCGACGGACACGGCGGTGCAACACGTGACCGCAGTTCAGAACAGGGCAAGCAGGTTAAAAGATCTTGGGGAGGAAAAGACGGACCGTGGTATTGTTGCGAAGATCTTGTCGAGTTTGACAACGAGGTATACAGTGTTCAAAACCGCATGGGCGAATGTCGATCCGGTGCGACAGACACCGAAGTACTTCCTGGAGCGTTTCATCGAAGAAGAGAAGAATCTCGGGACCAGTGAAGAGTCGGCAAGTGCTCTAGCTGTGATAAAGAAAGATGTTTCGAAGAGTGAGTCGAGCTCGAGGGACAGGGACAAGAAAAAGAAACAGTCAAAAGATCATATCGAGTGCTTTTGTTGTCATAAAAAAGGGCACTACGCCAGCCAGTGCGGTGATCCGAAGAAACAAAAAGTGAGCGAAAACAGTGCGAAAGGTAATTCGAGCGGGAATTGTGCGTTCATCGTCGAGTCACACGGAGAGAGGCGACAGATCGTCGAGAAAAGAAAGTCGATGGGAGCTACTGTCAGTAGGGCAGTTCCAGAAGCCGAGCGACGCAGACAGACGAGAAATCTGGATTGCCGACAGCGGGGCGTCAGAACACATTACGTCGCGTCGAGAGTGGGTGGAAGATCTGCAGCCGGTAACCGGAGAAACTGTTTTACTCGGGGACGGCGGTGACTGTGAGGTCATAGGCATCGGGAAAGTCAGCATCGAGAGACTAGCCAACGGTAGATGGGAGAGCGGGGTAATTACAAATGTCTTGCTTGTTCTTCGAGTAGCCAGAAATATATTTTCAGTCAGCGTATGCACGAGAGAAGGTTTTCGAATCAGCTTTGAAAATACAAGTGTCGAGGTATCACGGTTCGATGTCGTCGAGGCAACAGGAGCGAGACAAGAGAACGGATTGTACCGGATGTTCTTTCGAAGACCAGGAGCAAAGCGAGAGGTGAACGTGACGTCGCTGGATATTAAAATCTGGCACGAGAGGCTGGGTCATCTGTACAAACGTGGGATCACTGAGCTGGTGAATCGAGATCTGGTCGACGGGGTACTCTTGAAAGATTCAGGCGAATCTTTTTGTGAGGCGTGCCAGTTCGGCAAACTCCATAAACTGCCATTCAAGAAGAATTGTGATCGAGCTTCGGATGTTCCGGGCGAGTACATGCACAGCGACGTATGTGGACCGGTACCAGTGGAGTCGACAGGTGGAGCACGATATTACGTGCTTTTCAAGGATGACGCAACGGGCTTTCGGTACGTTTATTTCATGAGATACAAATCAGACGTTTATGATCGGTTTATAGAATTCGAGCGAGAGATATTCAACAAGTTCGGGCGTACGATGAAAACGCTACGCACCGACACCGGTACGGAGTATTGTATCGCGAGGATGAAGGCGTACATGAAGGAACGAGGGATCGTGCTAGAGACAACAGCGCTATACACGCCTGAGCAGAATGGGAGATCGGAACGCGACAACCGGACAACAGTCGAAGCAGCGAGGACGGTGCTGAAGGCCAAGAATCTCCCTGCTTATCTGTGGGCAGAAACAACGGCATCAGCCGTTTACACGATCAACAGGATGGGGAATTCACGAGTCGGCCGAAGCCGCACTCCGTACGAGGAATGGACAAAGAAGAAACCGGATCTTCGACACATGCGAGTCTATGGCTCGGATGCCTACGCGCATGTGCCTAAACAGAAAAACACGAAGTTTCATGCACGAGCGAAGAAGTTCGTTTTAGTCGGCTATGACGGCGTTACGTCAAACTATCGTCTGTACGATCCAGGCACGAGGTACGTATCTATCTCGAGACATGTAACTTTCAACGAGAAATCGCAGGGTATGGTTTCAGAGAAGACAGATCCAGAAGTCGAGCTCACTCTGCCGTCGTGGAGTGATGACGAGCAAGAGGACGACAACGGTAACGAAGCTGTCGCCAGTAACGCAGGCACCGGCGATGCAGCCGCCGTAAACGCGGAAGGGATGCGAGCCGGTCGAGAAGACGCAGAAGAGCAGCAGCGAGAAGCAAATACGCCGAGAACGCTGCGTAATAGAGAAACTCTTCGTCCTCCGGCGAGATACACGCTGTATCTCGCAGAATACAACGTACCAGCAACGTATCAAGAGGCCATTTCCGGTCCGCAAGCTGCCGAATGGGCGGAAGCAATCGACGAAGAGCTCGAAGCTCATCGAACGATCGGAACGTGGGAAATAGTCCTGCGTATCCTAGGCGAAAAAACTATAGACTCAAAATGGGTCTTTAAAATACTGCGAGACACAGATGGAAACGTGTCAAAATTCAAAGCGCGTCTATGCGCGAGGGGGTTCAAACAGCGAGAAGGAATCGACTATTCGGAGACGTTTTCACCGGTCGTAAGGTACGCTTCTCTCAGAGTTCTCCTTGCAATTGTCACACAGAACGATCTGGAAGCCGTTCAGTTCGATGTACGAACGGCATTTCTGCACGGCGTGCTCGACGAGGACATCCGGATGGAGTTACCAACGGATCTCGAGAACAGAGAGGAAATGGGCGATCAAAAGAGTGTAGTTTGATTGAGTGTAGTTTGACAACCAGAGTGCAATTTGTCTAGTCAGAAATCCCGAATTTCATAAAAGGACGAAACACATCGATATAAAATATTACATTCGTGAAAAATCGCAGAGCAACGAGATCGATGTTGTTTACGTGCCCACGGAGGCGCAGCTAACAAATATTTTTTACGAAAGCGCTCCCGAGGAATAGATTTATCGAGTTACGTACAAATCTCGGCGTGTTACCAAACGCTCGGACCGCGGAAGTGTTGAGACAGTCCACAGCATTTGAGTAACGCGCATGTGCGAGCCGAGCTCTCACGAAATGTAACGAGAACGGCGACTTGTCTACTTCGGGTTGACGAAGTCTCGCGCACTATCACGCACACTAATCGTAAGCGAACGGTACCGTGTACAGCATTCATTTGGAAGTATTATACGAAAATAAAACATATATTTCTATCGCAACGTTAACAAACTGAATATCTTTATTCAACACACCAGACTCTCTATTCCTTTACATCGAAGCGAATTATTCTGAGCGCAGTTTGCCTCAACAAGTAGAGCGTACGATCCGTACACGGCAGTAGATCCTACTGCCCTCGCAATCAACAGTCGTGATTCTCGGGATCGGTGGAGGCAAGGTTCCAGCATTCAAGGCAGAGTAAATATTACAGTATCGTTGCATTTCAAGGAAGCAGTGCGCCATGAAGCGCACGAGCTACGTACAGGCACTGCTAGCTTGCCTTCATTCGATGCGCCACTGGGGGAGTGGTCTCATATCCGAAGACTCAAGCTAGCCGATCCGGGGTATCGCCACTCACAGGGCCTCGACATCGTCATCTGATGCCTACGGAGCAGATGCTTACGGGAAAATTGTTAGAGCGAACATCAAGCGAGGTGAAATAACGATGCCGATAGCTCAACTCTCCCTCGTTGGCTGGTTAGTCTTGGGACCAGTACACTCATCGAACACACAAGGATATCAAGCGTATCAGATATCGACTCACGTGAACTCACCAAGTTGGCACGGGACACCACGTATCAGCAGCTATACAATGAGTTCATGCTGGAGTATGAAACGCTCCAGCACATGAGAAAAGCTCCATCAACACTCTCGTGGCGCTCAGGGGTATTTCTTTCTGCCTCATGTGGTGTTGTGGCCGGAGCGTGCAACGACAAGGCTGCGCGTGGTGTTCAACGGATCGTGTCCGACATCATCAGGCTACTCACTCAACGACATTATGCACACCGGACCAAATCTACTACTCAACGTGTTGGACGTACTCTTATGGTTACGGCATTATCGTTACATTTTTGCGATGGATATCAAGAAGGAGTACCGGCAGATCCGAGGACATGAGAACGACTGGGATCTGCAGCGAGTCCTATAGGTGGACGAGCACTCACAGGAAAGCGAGTTTGAACTCACCACCGTCACGTATGGCACACGGGCAGCGCGTTCCTGGCCACCAGAGCACTTCAACAACTGGCAATAGATGAGGGTGCGAGCTATCCATTTGCCGTGCCTTCGGACACACAGGCTCGCTACGTCGACGACCTCTTTGGAGGGGCCGATACGGGTGAGCAACTCATTCAAATTGTGTTTCGGCTTCAGGAATTGTACGAGAAGGGTGGTTTCCCTCTCGCGCAGTGGCTATCAAACAACTCATCGCTGCTGTGTGTGGTGGCGGACTCAACTCAACGGTACGACTCAGCACTCACTGTAGATGACAACAACTCAAAATTACTGGGGATGCGTCGGGATTCGAACAGCGACGCCTTCCATGTAACATCCGACTCAACTTCACCAGCGACGACTAGCACCAAAAGGGGGGTGCTGTCGGAAGTCGCCCAAGTCTTTGATCCGCTTCGCCTTTTGTCCCCAGTCACAATTCGATCGAAGATTCTGATCCAAGGATTGAGGCTGCACAAACTGGGATGGGACGACTCACTACCTGACCAACTCGCGACTGATTAGAGGTCGCGCAAAGAGGACCTTACTTGGTTAACCGCACTCACCATCCCTCGGTGGTTCGGCACGCACGCTGAATCCACCGTGGAACTTCATGGGTTCTCAGATGCATCTCAACAAGCCATGGCAGCGGTAGTTTACGTTGTTACTACCGCACCGTCCGCATAACTGATCACGACGTCATTGGTGTGCACGCGAACGCGAGTTGCACCACTCAAGATGCTCATATTCCCGCGGCTCGAGCTCTCAGCCACACTCATGCATGCAAAACTCACGAAGTATGCTCAAGCGAACCTCAGACTCAACTGTGTGCACACTCACGCGTAGACGGAGTCACAGATCTCACTCGCATGGATCAGAACTCACCCCTCACGATGGAAAACTTACGTGAGCAATCATGTGTCAGCTATTCAGGAGCTGGACCCTGGCGCACATTGGGATCATGGGCCAGTCACCTCGAACCCAGCCGACTGTGCCTCGCGAGGAATCACAGTCTTAGGACTCTTTTTTATGTCCCTCTCGGTAGTGTTTCATATGCAAGAGGACCAAAAGTCCGAAGTAGCCACCACACAGCGCTTCTCGAACTAATACGGCCACCGGGACGGCGGAAACGCGTGCGAGCCTGTGGTGATGCCGCGACATTAGTGGTTTGGACAAACAATTTTCCGTGAGTCTAGGGGCTCCGAGATATCCTCTCATGGCACATCCGTGAAACCCGGCTTTGAGTGACAATTCTTCCTTAGTTTGAGTTTACGAGTGTTTTTCGGTTGACTGAATGTTTGGTAAGTATTTAATTAATAGTTAAAGCTTATTATACTAGGAGTAAGTTATCCTTACTTGACTTAAATATTTTTTCATTCACTTTTCTTTAAGGAGGGATTTTTTCTACTCCTACTTCTTCTATCTTTAACTTTTCTTTACACATACTTATTGTATTTACAGGGAGACTCATTATTAATAATTTTTTTTACAAGTGTTCATTCTGCGGGGTAACCGCAACACGGCATGTCCAGCAACTCCATTGAAGGAGAGCAAGGTTGCCGCTGGGCTTGAGGTAAGTGTTAATTAAGGGTGTTAATCCTAATTATTTGGAAGTTGTTTTAAGTATGTTCTTTTCTTTCTCTTTTTACGTTTTGGAGGTACTCTGCGGTAGACGACGTTGTCCTGAGGGACAACGTCGTCGCAACCTGAGGGTTGCGGAGAGACTTCCTCGTCCGGTACGCAGGGTCTTCGTTTTCAGGTAAGTATTGTCAAAGGCTTTTTCTCGCTTTATATACTGTAACGTGGGGTTTTCGCCACGTCATGAAATAGGCGAATATGAAACCGTTTGACATGGTGCAGCAATGTTGATAGCGTCATTCTTCACGACCGAACTCCCCGAGGTGATTCAACAGGGCATTCGCGTTAGCATCCCGACAACTTATTAATTATTTTCGTATTATTCGTATTCTCGCAAGCGAACGGCGATCTTACCCCGTACCACGGCATCCAGCCCGTGCACCGGGGTGCCGTGCTCTCGTCAACACACCAACAGCGACCAGGTTTTCTATTAGCTGGGATTCGTCGGCAGGTTTAAATTAATTCGGCTGAATCGGAAACTATTTCTTCGGGCTCCGGCAGTCATAATCATCCCATGAGTCTTTGCAATCAACCAGAATAATATTGTCGTACGTTTATTGGCATTCACAAGAATTGCAGAGGTAAACAATATTCACATACTTGGTGAAAATTGAAAAATCTCATCTTTTTCACAATCTTTTGACATCTGTAATACACAGTAATAATCAAAAAGAGTATAAAGACGATTCTAATGGATAAACTTTAGTTCTTTTAGGTGAAGATATTTTGTCATTTATGTTTTTTATCGATACCGTTTCGTCGACAGGGCTCAACAAATTTATTGTCTGTCATTAATCATCCCATGGATCATTTCAATAACCGGGAATAATTATGTCGTAGATTTATTGACTTTGACGAAAATCGGAGCGGTGACCAATTTATCCATACTTGGTGAAAATTGCCATTCTTTCAGCCGCAGAGATGATTTCGATATTCCAACGTATCTTTACACGTACCATTTAACATTCTGTTATTTTGACTACTAGTCTCGAGATTGATGTCATCTAGATCCAGATTAAAGGGAACGTGGATATTACAGCCTCGCTATTTGAAATCGGAACCCATAAATTGCAGATCGACATTCCTGCGATGTAAAAGATGAAACCAATGTGCCCGCTGACTTTCAGCGATGTATTCAATAAGATGTATTCAATATGACACTATTTTTAACGTCACTATCGTAAGTGGATTAATTTCTTCTGGTTGAATAGAGCGTGAATCTTACAGTCTCGTTATCTCAAAACTGAAGCGGCAAGTTCTTGATGAATAATCATTTGATGTAAGAGATGAAATCAATGTTTGGGCTGATTTTGTCAGGTTCTATTCAAAGACTGTTATTGCAACTAGCCGCGTAATTAATTTCGTTTATTCGGCTTAAACGGACGTGGACCTTGCAGTCTCGCTACCTGAATCCGAAAACGGTGACTTGCAGATCGATCTTATTAATATAACATATGCGTAACCGGAAACAGTGGACGCGTGGTTGGTTCGCAGGCTTGGCAACCTCCAATGTTAATAAGTATTGGCCGCGATCAGTGCTGGGATAAGTGACCCCTTAGCCGTGCACTGGCTCGCATGCCGCCTACTGAGCGGGAGGCACGTTTTCTGACTTTCTAATGGTAAGACAACTGAAACTCAGTAAAAATAAAAGCCGCCTGTATCGGCACGGATTCTCCACAATTTTCCCGTGTCCACGGCGAATGTGATACAGTGTAGCTTAATAAAAGAGCGGATGCTACACATGTTAGGTTAGTGTAGCATAGTGTCGGTAGGGGGTGATAGGAGGGGAAATTGGAAAGAGTCACGTAAAAACCCGCAACTTTTGGAACACACAACGATAAAAATAGAACTAAGCAAATGTAAAAGATAAACTAAATGAACGGGCTGATTTTTTAACATTGCATTTTAATATTCTACTATTTCTACTATCAGGACCATAATTGGGTTCATCTGCTGAGAGGGAATGTGGACCTTGCAGTCTCGCTACCCGTATCTGGAATCGATGGACTGCAGATTGATATTTTTTTTTATGATAGCGCATAATGAAGTGTTCTAGGGAAAATATGAACTGATATTTGCCAGATCACAAGACATCGGGGCAAAACCCATGTCTTCTAAGACGTTACAGTGAGCGGCAATTTCCAGGGCCACTATGAGAGTCTCGGAATTGCACGTATAAGCATTGCCAATAGTAATATGAAAATACGTATTTTAATACACTTGATTAATTATTGAATTCTATATAGTCTCCTGAATTATACACAGACACGATTTTTTCCGAATTACGTTCGAGAGAATTCGATTCGTTAGAAAAATCGAAACTTGATACCTTTAATTCTTGTAGAATTATTTCAGAGGACGCCAGTAGCTCACAATAGGCACTCCAGGATCTTTCAACGTCTCTAATCTTTCGCTTCAGTTCGAAAGTCATCGGGGCCTCATATTTTTCTAAAAGATATATTAAAAATAATATCACATCTACAGTATTTATATATTATTAATAGGGACCAAAGTTGAAAGACAGACAGGCATAGTGTTTTTTTAATAAAATAATAAAAGATAATTACTGATTTGCCATTGAATATTTTCATCATAATTCATTATAATTATAGGTTCCATAGAAAAATTTACCGGATATAGAATACTTTAAATTACTTTTAGGTTTACGACGGAAAATATTCTGCGACATCTGTGATTCAATATTCAATATATCAAAATTGTTACCACCGTTCTTTCAATTGATGCGACGATCAACAAGCGTTATTTAATTTTAAATATTTTGGGATTCATTATTTCTACCCAAATATCACGCGTTACCCGTAGTATTAAATTAGCGTATTGGGTTTATTCACTATTACCACTTTGGCTACGGTAGCGACTGCCTCAATCTAGACCCACTTTTATCTCTACAGTTGCTCACTTGACACTTAACGATTATCTTCTTTCGAATGGAAACGATTCTCCATAGTCATATGTATCCCCCCAAAAACATCATTAGAAGTATAAAAAACTTCGAGACAAGTACGTATTTATATTGGGTGTAGTATCTTTGTGAAAATGAAGTTATGCTTGTCGATGGAATCTTTGCAAACTCAGGAGAATTAATTTGAAAATTCAATTGACTCAAAAATATCTTGGTCACAAAAATACAAAAAACGCCATTGAGTGCATTTGTGCACTTTTGTGTCTATAGTGATGTAATAGTCTACTTTCTTTGGTCTCTAAAAAATAAGAATTCAAGGTGGCAAGCCAAGTTTAACTAGTCAAACTCATTTGTCTCATTGATTTAGAGGATCATATTTTATAATATTATAATTATAATTATGAAAAAAATACGCACCTAGTAGATAATACAAAAAAATATTAGAACGCAAAAAAGAATACTGGCTATGGCGTCTAATTAAATTTTTTGATTTTCATTGTTGAACATGGACGAGTTTTCTTTTTTTATTATTTTGTAATAGTATTTTTTCTTGTACTGTGTACTGAACATCCTTTCTATAAATATCATTCAATTGGTGGCCGGTTTTAAAGTTTAATATATAACATTGAGGGTTCCATTTATTTTGAACGATTAATACGCTACGCCCATGCGAAGGCACCCTCAGCCTTTCGAAAGTGAAAAGACCCACGAAAATAAACATTCAATAATTCTTCACTAATCCTATACGACTGCTGCCATCCATGGTCGGCTGTTACCGATTTCATCAGGAGCAACAATAAAACAAATATTGTACGTCAACGGCAAGTGCATTATAAAATTACAAATCCCCACGATGTAACATTAAAAACAAAAAAGCACTGAAATGCACTCGCCGTAGTATTTTTTTTTTTTAACGAACATATTTTTGGCAGTTTCCTCGTAATTTCGAATGAATTCTGGGTTTTTTTTACGATAAACCATATTCAATCTTCTATGTGATTCACATTGTACTCTGGAATCGCAAAATTCCAGGAGGGAAACTTCCGGGTTAGATACTATAAGAATTTTCTTCACGGGTATCCTGCGCCAAAATACACTTGTGCCCTCACAACACTCACGAAACCGCTCTCAAACAACTTCGCTTGAAGTGGAAAAGCGAACTACCATGATTTGCTATAGTAACAGGATAAATATTTGTTTCAAAAACAACGAGGGCGATCCGAGTAGAAATCGGCTAGTAGTTGTAAATGGTAAAAATGGAGGGCATGATCACCAAGTGGAGGTATTACTTCAAGGTCAAGTTCATTGGAATGGTCGGTTGTATATCAATGAAAGCTTTCGTATCTTCGGGAAGAGATATTTTATCATTACGTATGTCATCGCTATGCCACCATTTTCTTCAAGTTTTCTATGTACCAAGAGTCTGAACTCATTTCCCTTGAAAACATTTCGAGGTCAATTGAAAAAAAATCCGACTGCTGTTGCCTGACAATCTTTGTTGCTTTTATTCTAATCAAAACACAGCTCACTTACCAAGAGTCTGGAATTGCTCGCGTATCTTGGGGAATTCCTCCTCCTCATCGGGGATTTCAGCTATGAGTTTTTTGAATAACTCCAACGCCTTCTGCATCATGAAGAGATTAGTGGGCTCTTCGCTTATCCTGGAATAAGAAAACAGAGGGAACATGTTTATTTTAACAAAAACATTGCCTACGCGGTAATTTGTATACAAAAACGGTACGGATACAAATTTTTTATTTATACGATTTACAATAGAGATGATTGTTCCTTGAAGGGTACATTTGCATGTTAATTTGTATATTGTATGATAATGTGAAAGGAATCAAAAATTAAATTGATTCGCAATACCATTCAACCTAGAGATGTCCGCTTTCTCGGAAAAGTCGCGTTCCCGGTGGTCGAGATTAGGACGCATTTTCTTGATTCACAACCTCCAATAATTTAAGAAAAATCAAAACTTTCAAGAAAACCGGCAATACCGGGAGATACGAGAAACTACGAAATTTCCCAGAAGGCCGGGATTTTGTGGTATTCTCTTCTGGTGAGGTTGCAAATGTAGGGGTACATTTGCGGTCACCGCTAAGTGACCATTATCTTCTTCAAGTTGTCTTCAAGTTAGTCATTATCGGCCGTTTAGGGGGTGAGGAGGCTGACGAGGGCCCAAAAGGGGAGTGCATTTGCGGTCGTTATTGGCCATTCCCTTATGTGCCTATATATAAGGGGTGTTATATAAGTTGCAAGAGCGCCTGGTGTCTCAGGAGATCAGCCAACTATTCGGTCGGCTACGCCCTTGTTGGGGTTCATTTGGGTTTGCTTGGGTTTAGGCGGGGTTAGGTTCACCACACAGGCCAAGTATTTCCCGTGCGGTGAATTAGATTAATTAGGTGTATTAGAGAAATAAGAACGAGGGGTAATGATGCTTTCGTGCCACGAACCCTCCAGGCCCGGGGGGGAGTCGAGTATTCGTGCCACTCGATGGGGAATAATGCACGTGTACAGTTGGGGTCTGTAGAAGTAGTGTAAGCATGAGGCTTCTAATCCAAGTAATCTGCACCGATATTTACCGACACTTTTAACTCAGACACAAACCACTTAGCCGAGATACAAACCCGCGCGGATGGGATATTTACCGACACTTTTTGGCTCAGACACAAACCACTTAGCCGAAACACAAACCCGCGGGAGTGGGACATTTACCGACACTTTTTAGCTCAGACACAACCCCGCGGGGGGTGGGACATTTACCGACACCTTTTAGCTCAGACACAAACCCGCGGGGGTGGGACATTTGCCGACACTTTTTAGCTCAGACACAAACCACTTAGCCGAGGCACAAACCCGCGGGGGTGGGGCGGCAGCACGTATCGGCGGGGGGAGGGTGGGGGGCATGTCGGAATGACCGGGGACTTTCGCACCGAGCAATACCATCGCTCTCTTTCGAGATGCTACATGATCCAAACACCGAATTGACGATATCACAGTCAGAGGAGGATGACGTCACGCCGTTGAAAGAGCGATATCATTTTGCACCGTCTCTCCTTCCCTCTGCCTCATGCGAGATGTTGAGGGTTGGAACCAGCTCAGACATAAACCACTTGGTCGAGACACAAACCAGCGGGAGGTGGGGGCGACAAAGACTTAGCTGCGGGGGGGGATCGATGATTTACTTTTTCAGACACGTGCAAAAACCGTAACTCTTAGGAAGACCGACACAGAGTTGGCGAGCGCATATTAATTTGATTAAATATTCAACAAATTCCAACAGTCGCTGATTTCTTGGAATGGGGTCCGACAAAGACTGACGAGGAGGCTGACGTTTCAGTCACGCCGTCGAATGAGCGATATGTATCGCCATCTGATTTCGCCATCGCTCGCTCTCTCTCTCTCTCACTGAATTTGCTCATACGCGTTGTACCAGGGGTGTTAGTTGAAATTTGCCGGTTTTTTCGATAAAGAAAACAGTTAATTTTCAGAGGAACCTCAACATTTTTTTAATCAAAGTATTGACCATTGGTTTCTACACATTTCGCCCATCTCTCAGGCAAATTATGAATACCATCCCAAAAAAACTTTTTCTCTTTCGAGGTAAACCATTCGACGAGCCATTTTTCGACTTCTTCAAAATTAGCGAAGCACTGCTCTGCAAGGGAGTGTCCCATTGATGCGAAAAGGTGATAGTCGGACGGGGCGAGGTCTGGAGAGTACGGCGGGTGTGATAATATTTCCCAATTAAGTGTTTTTAATGTATCTTTCACCAGTTTAGCGGTATGAGACGGCGCATTGTCATGTTGCAAGATAACTTTGCCATGTCTTCGGGCCCATTGCGGCCGTTTTTCGATCAACGCATAATTCAAATTGATCATTTGTTGTCGGTAGCGATCCTTGTTCACCGTTTCACCAGGTTTTAACAACTCGTAGTACACTACACCACACTGGTCCCACCAAACACAGAGCATTGTCTTACGGCCAAAGCGATTTGGCCTTGCAGTCGATGGGCCGGCTTTACCAGGTGAAAGACATGATTTTTTTCGCTTCGGGTTCTCAAAATAAATCCACTTTTCGTCCCCCGTGACAATTCGATGCAGAAAAGATTTCCTTTCGAATCGTTGAAGCAGCATTTCACAAACGGTTTTTCGATTTTCCATTTGTCTATCGTTCAGCTGGTGTGGCACCCATTTTCCATACTTTTGGATCTTTCCCATGGCTTTTAAACGTTGGCAAATTGCTCCTCGAGTCACATTTAGTGTTTCTGCCAATTTTTGTTGCGATTTGGTTGGATCAACATCCAATAACGCCTGCAATTCCCCGTCTTCGAACTTTTTCGCTGCACCAGGATGTTCATTGTCTGCCAAATCGAAATCTCCACTTTTAAATTGACGAAACCATGTCTCACATGTTCTAATCACTGGAGCATATTCACCATAAGTTTCTACCATCAACCGGTGAGCTTCAGCTGCTTTTTTCTTTTGATGAAATAAGAAAAGCAACGAATGCCGCAAATGCGATTTACTTGGAACAAAACTCGACATATTCACTGAGGTAAACAAATATGACGCTATTATTTTAGCGGAATGTGACTTGCGTATTTTTGTAGGTTAATGCCAATAGAAAAAAATGACATACATGCCAAATCATAGAAATGTATACATTGTAACGGAATCAATGCGTTAGCTATTTTTTTATAGGTTCGGACTCGAAAGAAATAAAGACGTTGAGTCAGGATAGGGTTATCAATAATTACTGTTTATTTATATACAATCTCCGTAGCCTTTTTGTGTTAATACTTGTGTTTTAATCGTTGTATATGGTGTGTATATTTTTATTTAATATTAATAATTGTGTCCTAATTGTTGTAGATTGTGTATATATTTTCATTTAGCATTAATAATTGTTTTCGAATTGTGGTATATCGCGTATATATTTTATTTTAACAAATTATACGGCGTTGGGATCAGTAATCCTTGTAGTGAATTTGCTGTCCGTAAGGTGCTGCCCTCGAGTCTCCTCCCTCTAAGGTATCCCATGCACACGCTTCGATCGCACGTGTAAGCCTTAGCGCCTGCCTCGCGAGAGCGAGAGAGCCGCTCGTGCGTCGCCGTGACCGTTCAGGGATCCTCGTCGCGCGGTCGATGGTCCTTAGTGTAGCGACAGCTCGCAGCCGGTCAGCTGTGATCGTTCGCGTTCCGTTTTTGATTTTTGTGTTTTATCGTGTCGCAACCGTGAATGGTGACATCCACGGTGCTCGTTGTGTTCGGCGGGGTTCTCCGGAGGCGGTGGACAGTGCTTCTTCGTTTATTTTCCCCCGGAATTCCCACAGGTGAGAAGTTTGTTCGTTGTGTTCGTGTAGGATCTCTCTCTGTGTGTGTGTGTGTGTGTGTGTGTGTGCGTGTGCGTGTGCGTGTGCGTGTGCGTGTGCGTGTGCGTGTGCGTGTGCGTGTGCGTGTGCGTGTGCGTGTGCGTGTGCGTGTGCGTGTGCGTGTGCGTGTGCGTGTGCGTGTGCGTGTCCGTGTGCGTGTGCGTGTGCGTGCGTGTGCGTGTGAGTGCGTGTGCGTGTGTGTGTGTGTGTGTGTGTGTGTGTGTGTGTGTGTGTGTGTGTTCTATTATGAATATTTTTCTATTATTATGATAATTTTTCTATTATGAATATTTTTATTCGTAATAATTATCTAATTCTGTACTTCCTCTCTCTCTCTCTCTCTCTCTCTCTCTCTTTCTCTCTCTCTCTCTCTCTCCCTCCCTCTCTCTCTCTCTTGTGTAAATGTATTTCTTCGTTTTATTTTTATTCAAAATTTCTAATTTTTAATTCTTTTTTCTTTCTTTCCTTTTAGGGGTCCCGTGACTCAAAAGAGTATAGATGATGTCATCCGCGATTCCACTTCCGCTCCGGGACTGCTCTCTTTCTTCACGTACCCTGAGGTAAGCGTCAAATTTATATTTTTCAAATTCCTTCTCTCTCTCTCTCTCATCCCGATACTCATATAACTTTTGGTTCTAAGCAGAGATCCAGTTTTCCCGATTCCCTCACACTTTCCTACGACAAAGGACAGTAGTCGTGTGAGTTCCACAGTACTGGCCTTCCTTCTCCCTTTCGCCAAACCTCTTTTAACCCTTTTCCTCCTTTATTCGTCTCTTTTCCGTAATCTCCACTTTCCCTACGACTAAGGACAAGTAGTCATAGAGACCGGTAGTCAAGCTTCCTTTCGGACTCAAGAGGGCTCAAGAGTGCCGCTCCTGGGTGAAACCGGCCTTTTTATACCCTGGTTGCGGACCTTCCCTTCCTCGTTTCTTTGCCCTTTCCCTTTTCCCTTTTCGCCGCATTGCGGTATTTGTTGTCTTTTGTATTCTTATTTTCTGATTGGTTGTTTTCTTTGTTCACAGGTTTCTTATTGTGGCCCTATTTCGGGTTGGCTTTCCCGGTCATCGGCGTTAGAGGATTCGCCCGAGGGTTGGGACTCGTGGCGCCCCCTTCCCCTGGTGTGTGGCCGAACGTGGCACTTGCGCTGGAGGACGGGTGACGTCACCGGGGAGATCGGGACCATCTCAATGTCCCCCGGATCTTCGGGGCTGACGGAAGTCCTTGGCTGGAGTCCAGGCACGAAGGTCCTGCTAGTTCCGTCGGCATAGTCTCTCCTGCCTGCTTCTTCTCGCTTGACTTTGCTTGTGCCGCGTTGATCTATTTAATGCTTTTTCTTTGCTGTTTACGCTTGTACAATGTTTTTATTTGCTCTTTGCTTGCGGAACCCCGGTTCTCTATGTAACGGCTGTTGTTTGATTAATTTTATTGTGAAGAAGAAAGAACCAAATGCTTGCTGCTTCGTCTATCCTTTCCCGGCTTGTTCTTTGCGTTTTTCTTTTTGTTTGTTACAGATCGCTTGGTGTGTGCCGGGTTCTTCGACGGTGGATGAGGTTCTGTGCCTTTGCAGGTTAGTTTTTTTTTTCTGTTGCAGGTCGGATGTCGCAGGTGGGCGGTGGTGTCGTCCCGGTCATTTGACCTATCTTTCCTATGTGTCTCGCGTCCTTCCTTACCTCTCTGGCTGTCTGCTTTTCTCCCTGTCTTCCTTGTCCTTATCGATCATTTACCTTGACGGTGATCCATGGTCGATTGCTTGGCTGTGGGGTTTCTTGAAGTCCTTGCTGACCAACTGCCATTTGGTTGTCGATTTTATTCCTTGCCTACCATTCGGGTGGTTGCCTTCGGTGGTTTTCCCTTTTCTTTTTATTTTACCGACCGTAGCCCGTTTTTCGATTGGTCTTTCCTGGGCATTGCCTTAGGTCCCTATTTTGTCGATTTTTCGTCCGTTTACCTCTTTCAGCCCTCTCAGCTCCGGATACTTTGCTCATATATCCCTTGACTATTTCGCCTGTCCGAGTTGTGGGTGACGTCATCGAACTGCCCGTCTCCGTTGATCGACCTCTTTGCCGGTTCTGTTGCCCGGATACCTTTCGCGAGTTTCTTTTTATGTTGGGGTGCTTTTTAAAGAATTGGATTCGCGAGGGAGGGTTCGCGCGGGTATAAAAGAAGAAGGGTTTTATTATTTTTCATTTTTGTTCGTTTTTATTTGATTTTCTTTGATTTTTCTTTTTCGCTATTGATATGAGTCGGTGCTATATTTATCGTCTTCGCTATCCCCCCTTTCTTTCCCGGCCGGTCCTCCTCCGAGTTGTAGTCTTCGTTGGGGTGCCGGTCGTCCTCCCTCTCTCCGAAGTCGACTCCGGTATCTGAGAATTCGGAGAGACCGTCGAGGATGTCCTAGTCCGTCTGTTGCTCGGGGGCCGTCTCCTCCTCGTCCTCGGTCTCGTCCGCGCTGTCATATATTTTCCACGGGACGACGCGGATGCCTTGGAGCGCGTGGTATTTGATTCTTTGCCTGGTGCGGTCGCACCAGGCTCCGCCATCTTGTCCCCACTCGTAGAGGCTGTCGTTTCCTCCTCGACGCGCACATCGCCGCATCCGAAGGGACTCTTGGATTGGTACCTGGTATTCCGAGTCGTGTCGTTTAAGGGTTACCCAGAGTGCCTCTCCGTTGGTTGCGTGGCCATCGATGACGAGGTCCCATTTTTTCCTTCGAGCAGCCGCTCGAACGTTTGGCACTCATGTCGTGTCCAATTTCCGCCTTGGTTGGGTTGTATCCCGCTTAACCCGCAGGCTACCGCTTGAAGGGGAACGGTTCGCATGGAGGCTGGCGCGGTGTAACAGCTCTCCAGCCTCGCGTCCGTCTTCGTGCCCCAGTCCCCCAGCCATACCTGATATATTCCTCGGCCGTAAATTCGTGTGATAATGCCACGGTACATCGCCGCATCTTGCTGGCACAAGATGGCCGCCCCAAGGAAAGCCTCTTCTTCCAGGAGAGCGTGGACACCTGGGTGGTTCGTCGGAGTGTTCTGGTATGCCTCGAGCGCCATGAGGCGTGTTGTTTCGCCCTCCTTTAGATGGACGTAAAACCGTTCTCGTTGCCTTGTGTATGCCGTGTCGTGTGTAGTCTGTGTGGTGTTCGGAGCTTTGATGGTTTCGTCTACGTCTTGCGATTTCAACTGGTTATCGTGGCTTCTTGGTCCTCGTTTCCCGGCTCGTAGGGCGAATTTCCCCTCCGTCTTAGAGTCCGAGGGATTTTCCGGGGTACCGATCCTTGATGTTCTTGTCTGTGACGACATAATCCTGGTGTTCTGGGGTTTCTTGTGATTCCTTGGTTGGTTGTTGTTCCCGTCTTTGGACTTGACTGGTGCGTTGTCGATAGCGTTTGATCATTTTGCGCCATTTTTTGCGCATCAATTTTGTGGGTATGAGTGTAAGCTCTCGGAGCTTCCACTTCTCCATTGATTTTCCGTGTCCGCTATCGATCTTCTGGTGGGGCGTCTCGGTGGATCGTTCCATGGTGCGGGACGGAGAGGGCCTTGTACGGGGAAAATTGCCCTTTTATATTCCTCTCCCCACTGTCCCCCCGACTTGGGCTGAGCTTTCGTCTTCAACGCCATCTCGGAAGGATAGATTATTGATGATCACTTATCAAGTGGTCGTCCTTCCTTATCAATCAGCTGTTATCGATTATTGCTCGTCCTCGATCTCGCTCGTGTGGTAACGTTTCAGCAGACTTTCATGGAATTTCTCGCGTTCTTTCTTATTATTCAAATCCTCTAGGAGATACGTCGCTAGTCCTACGCATTTCTTGATTCGGTACGGGCCTTCGTATCTCGGCAGAAATTTTGCTGTAAGTTGTTTCGTTGGATCGGAGACATTCAGGGCCCTTACTAAAACAAATTCCCCGATTTCGAAAGTCGTTGTTTTGTGAGTGGCGTCAAAGATCTCGGCACGTCGTAGTCCTTTTTTTGTAATTCTTTCCTTCACGATTTGAATTTTCATCTCGTATGTGAGGCCGTCGTCTCGCGCTTCTTGCAGGGACGGTATCCAGTCGCGCCATACTCGATGTGGTTTCTTTTTCGTCTGTAGTTCGTTTGGGGTGAATTCGGTGGTTTCATGGTGCGCCTCGTTAATGCATGTCTGAACGATCGGCACCCATTTAAACCACCCTGAATGCTTTTCCTTCAGGAACGTCCGGAAGAATCTTCCAAGCTCTCGGTTCACTCGTTCGACAATGTTTCCCTGTGGATGTCGTATGGAGGAGAATACTCCAGTGATACCTTCTGCCTTCAGTTTTTCGAGCCATGCTTTCGCCGTGAACTGCGTCCCGTGGTCGAATTGGATCCTTTTCGGTTTGCCCTGTTTTGGTATATAGTCCTCGAAGATCTTCTTGATGGTTGCTCCCGTACTTGCTTTTCTCAGTGGGTATAGGAGGACGTACTTGGTGAACGCGTCTATTGTTACTAAGATGTGTTTAACTCCCCCTACAGATGCCGGTAATGGCCCGTAGAAGTCGATGGACACTAGATCACGTGGTCCTTCCGGGATAATTGTTTGCATCGCGGCATAATTAGTCTGTGTCGCGACTTTGTTTCTCTGGCACGTATCACACGTTGCCAGAACCTGCCGTACCTTCTTTGCTAGCCGTGGGTAGGCAAAATCCTCGTCTAACATCCGGAAAACCTTTCTCGCTCCATAGTGTCCGTAGATCTCGTGGCTTTCTTGGATTAAGTTTGTGACGAGATTGTGGGGTAACATGATTTTCCAAAGTCCGGTCCTTGTCACTTTCTGTAAGTGTCCCTTATACATACGGTACTTCGTGGTTATCCTGGGATCCACCTGTTCGTCTTCGAGGAGTTCTCGTATGGCCGCTAGGTCTTCTTGTTCTCCTTGGAGCTTCGAAAGATTTTTCATCGCTTTTGCCAGGTCTTTGGAGGGTTTCTGGGCGAGAAGTGCCACAATGACAATCTTTCCAGGTACCTTTGGCGTCTCGGGTTGTTCGTTGTTGCGTACACGGCTCAGCGCGTCTGCGACCTTTTTACGTTTCCCAGGGAGATGCTCTACCTCCATATCGTAGTCTTGGATAAGGAGAGCCCATCTCATCAACCGGTCACCTACAAAGCGACACGTTTTCATAAAGGTGAGTGCTTTGTGCTCCGTAATAATTTTTATTTTGACCCCAAGTAGATACGTCCGGAATTTCTGAAGCGCCCACACGATGGCGAGGAGCTTCTTCTCCGTGGTGATATATCCCATTTCAGCTCCTTTTAGAGTACGACTCGCGAAGGCGACGACGCCTATTTCCCCTGTTTCGTCCTCTTGTGAGAGGGTTGCGCCGGACGCGTAGTCGCTGGCGTCTGTGGTTAGAATATAGGGCCTTCATGTATCCGCGTGTCGGAGGATTACGCTTTCACAGAATAAATCCTTTATCCTTTCGAATGCCTGGGAACGTCGCTCGTCCCAGTGCCATTGTTGCTCCTTTTTAAGCAATTCCAGCAGCGGTATCGTTTCGTTTGCATGCTCACTGGTGAATTTCGTGTAGAAGTTGATTAGTCCCAGAAAACCGCGGAGTTGACGGATATTCTTCGGTCGAGGGAATTCCTTAATCGCTTGGATCTTTTCAGGTTGTGGTTTCAGTCCATCCGTCGACAGCGTGTGCCCTAGAAATGACACCTCCCTCCGGAAAAACGCTGACTTCTTGAAATTCAGTGTCATTTTGTTTGTTTCCATTCGCTGGAGTAGTGCCGCCAGATCCCCAAGATGGCCGAAATAACTGGTAGAAAGGCAGAGTAGGTTGTCCACAAAATTTACCACGGAGTCCCCCAGACCCTGGAGTACGATATCCAGTCCTCTAATAAGGCTCGCCGTACTTGTTTTTAATCCGAATGGGGTAACCGTGAATTGGTAACACTTCCCCTCGTGCTGGAATGCCGTATACTCGCGTGAGTCCTCGTGCAAAGGAATTTGCCATAAACTGCTGGTCATGTCCAGGCTCGACATAACCTGTTTTCCACCACATCTCTGGAAAATTTCCTCTGTGGGCTGTGCCGTATCGTGATCCTCGATGAGATATTTGTTTAGTTGTCTAGCATCAAGACACAGTCTTACAGTCCCAACTTTTTTTATCACCGTCACCAGCGGATTGATAAAACGACTCTTAGCGCGTTCGATAACCCCATGTCCCAGCATCCTTTGAATTTCTGCTGACACCTTTTCGCGGTACTGCATTGGTACTGGGTACGATCGGTGTACGTACGGCTCAGGACCTTTTAGTGCCAGGCGGTGCTCATAGGCATCCATCCGTCCTGGTCTTTTGCTAAATATCCTCCGATACCGGTGAATCAGGCCCTTGAATGCTGCCTGTACCTGTGGTGGTAGTTCAGGACATTCTAGTAGCTTTTGATCGACGTCTGCTTCTGTTAGTTCCTCATCTGGAATGATATCATCCTTCTGTATCGCAGCGGTTGTTATTTTCGTTGGCTCGTCCCGTTTCTGTAACATTTGGATCATTTTTGTTGCCGCCTGCCGTTGTCGATACCCTTCAATTGGTCCGTGTACCTCCTGACGCCAGTAACCTCCAACTAAGCGGGCAACGATTTTTTCGTTTACGCGTACCACGCCTATATTCGTATCCACGTATATTTTTAATTTCATCATTCCGTCGAATCCGAGTATCATCGCTCGTAGGAGTCTCGGGACGATAAGTAATTGTATGGCGCCTTCTGACCCATATGCCTCCACTTCTGCCATAATTTGACGTCTTATGCGGCCGGAATTTCCGCCGAATGCTCCGAAGATTTCCGTACCGGTCACAGGTAGCATCGGACAGTCTAAGAACGCTTCTTGGTACTGTTGGTAGAGCTCTTCCGAGATACATGATACCTCGCTCCCACAGTCGACAAGCACCGGTACGATGACACCCTCGACACAGATCGGAATCTCTGGACATCGTGGATGTGCGTCGTCGTACCAGACCCCCGCTTTTTCTTCAGTTTCCTCTACCAAGTACTCCCTTGGGTCTTCGAAAATCGTATATGCAGCTACTCTATTATTGACCATTTCCTCTATCTCCTCCTCTCTCTCCTCGTCCAATTCTTCCTTTACCTCCTCTATCTGACTCTTTCTTTTATTTTCAATCATCGACTTTCCACAGGGTATTCCGTACGACTTGGTCACGCCGCTGCGTACCATTGATTCGCCGCCGTTTCCCCTTATGTTCCGCCCAGATGACGAGTTTTTACTTTCTGCTTTCTCATCCTCCTTTTCCTTCTCCCTGTTTTCCTCCTCTTCTTCCTGGTCCGTCCTGGATAGTGCTGCAATTACTATTTTCTCTCCTTCGGGTACTTTTTCCTCTTGCCGTCGTTTCTTGCGCTCTTTCTTTTTCATGTTTTTCTTCTTTCCCTCGCTTCGTTCAAGGCCCATTTCGTCATTTCGTCGTCTACCGTTGCACCTCGGTGTATTTCCGTCGTTTCTGTATCAGGAATTACTTTTCCGGGCGCAACGGCTAGGCGTTTCCCGACCTTGTCGTTTCAGTTGTCGACGTCGCTTGTCGGTTTGGTTGCCCACAACATGGCTCTTGTTGTTGCCATGCCGAACTGCTTATTGCATTGGTTGAGACTCCGTTATTTTTCCGATCGTCTGGCAGTACTTCCGGCGTCATTGGTGACGACCACTGCGGCTGCTGTGGTCCCCATTGTGGCTGATGTGACGTTGGCGTTCCGGTCGTCCATGGCGGTGTATTCTCCTGTTTGTTTGGCGTCCATTGTTGTCGTGGAGAAGAGTATTGCCGCGGCGGATATTGTTGCCGAGGTCCGCTGTAATTTCCGTTATTTCTCGGAGTACTATTTCCTCTCTCTTCCCCTCCACCACGGTTATTATAACTTCCTCCATTATCCTGACGAGGTGTGTTTTGATAATTGTTTCCCCTCGGCGGGGTCCTCTGAGAGTTTAGGGGACCTGCTCCGTCTGTCCTTTCCAGTAGCTCGAGCAAGTCGTCCACCGTTTTTATCCCGTTAACGATCACCGCTGCACGGACCTGATCGTCGAAGTGATTTGCCAATTTCCGAATAATTTCTTCGTCCGTGAGAGTCTGTGTGAGGTCCCGAGCGTTTCCGAAGACCCTTGTTGCGTATTCGCCCCTCGTTGATTTTTGTCGGTCCCGTACGTACGCGCCG
This sequence comes from Oxytorus armatus, assembly GCA_958009045.1. NCBI lineage: Eukaryota > Metazoa > Arthropoda > Insecta > Hymenoptera > Ichneumonidae > Oxytorus > Oxytorus armatus. Next base: position 28,211,276 of record OY253746.1, read on the forward strand.
AATTCGAGATCAGTCCGGACTTTGTCTTGGATTTCTCGGTTCCAATATCGAGCTCGGAAACGTGTCGTAAACTCGTCGATGGTACCGATTGAACCTTCCACTACGCGCCACCAATCTTTCGCTACTCCTTTTAACGATTGGCTTACCGCGTAGTGCAAATCCTCGCATTCTGTCACTCGATAATATTCCACAAAATCCTTCAGGTAGCGAACGGGCCTCTCTTGACCGTCCCCGTTATATGTCGGTGGTTTCTGATTCGCCGCATAGACTCGACTGAGATTGAGTCCCCCGCAGATCGTCGTATTTTGTGGATCTGAGCGAGGACGTCTCCGCAGCTCTTCCTCACAGCGTTCCAGTCGATTTTCGTGCTCCTTCACTGTGTCCTTTATCATCTCCGTATTCGTTGCTATTGCGGTCACACCCTCGGTTAGGCCTGAGATTATCGTTCCTTGATCGGCCAATTTTTCCCGTGCATAGTCCTCGAAAACCTCGTGATGTTTCTGCATAACTTGACGGAAATGTGCCATTCTTCTCTCGAGGCGAGCGTCGGTCTCTTCCAAAATCTCGGCTGCAGTTTTCTTTACCTCCTCCCGGAGTAAGCCGGTCCGTACGACGCACGTGTCGTCTTTCTCCGTGATGGCCTTCCTAAGCTCATCATTTGCTCGTTGTTGCGCGTCTCTGATTTTGTTTAACGAGAGAATTACGTTTTTCAGATCCTCCGGCATTTCAGTTGTCCGGGTAACGTTTAACCTTTCATTATCAGTTGTTGTCTCTGCGAGAACCGAGTCTTGTTCTTCTGTACTTTCCTCTATTACCGGGGCAATTTCCGACAACCTCCCGATGGCTCTCCTTTCGCTTTGTCTCTGCTCTTCGAGCAGTCCATCGGCCGTCGTGGATTCCCACTGTAATGTATGCGCACTTTCTTCGTCATTCTTTTGTCGCGCTTCCTGATACCTGTCCTCATATTCCTCCATTATTTGCAGTTCTCTTATTTCTCTTGCAATGGATTTATCGTTTGTCGACATCCTTCTTTAAATGAATTACGATATCCCAATAAGGCTCTGTCTTTTAATTTTTTCGAGTCCCTGTTCGGGCGCCAAAATGTAACGGTATCAATGCGTTAGCTATTTTTTTTATAGGTTCGGACTCGACAGAAATAAAGACGTTGAGTCAGGATAGGGTTATCAATAATTACTGTTTATTTATATACAATCTCCGTAGCCTTTCTGTGTTAATACTTGTGTTTTAATCGTTGTATATGGTGTGTATATTTTTATTTAATATTAATAATTGTGTTCTAATTGTTGTAGATTGTGTATATATTTTCATTTAGCATTAATAATTGTTTTCGAATTGTGGTATATCGCGTATATATTTTAATTTAACAAATTATACGGCGTTGGGATCAGTAATCCTTGTAGTGAATTTGCTGTCCGTAAGGTGCTGCCCTCGAGTGTCCTCCCTCTAAGGTATCCCATGCACACGCTTCGATCGCACGTGTAAGCCTTAGCGCCTGCCTCGCGAGAGCGAGAGAGCCGCTCGTGCGTCGCCGTGACCGTTCGGGGATCCTCGTCGCGCGGTCGATGGTCCTTAGTGTAGCGACAGCTCGCAGCCGGTCAGCTGTGATCGTTCGCGTTCCGTTTTTGATTTTTGTGTTTTATCGTGTCGCAACCGTGAATGGTGACATCCACGGTGCTCGTTGTGTTCGGTGGGGTTCTCCGGAGGTGGTGGACAGTGCTTCTTCGTTTATTTTCCCCCGGAATTCCCACAGGTGAGAAGTTTGTTCGTTGTGTTCGTGTAGTATCTGTGTGTGTGTGTGTACACGGACGCTTGTCCGCGTGACGTCACACCTGTCTCTTTCTTTCTCTCTCACACTCTTTCCCTCGTGTCGATGTATTTTTCTATTATGAATATTTTTATTCGTAATAATTATCCAATTCTGTACTTCCTCTCTCTCTCTCTCTCTCTCTCTCTCTCTCTCTCTCTCTCTCTCTCTCTCTCTTTCTCTCTCTCTCTCTCCCTCCCTCTCTCCCTCTCTTGTGTAAATGTATTTCTTCGTTTTATTTTTATTCAAAATTTCTAATTTTTAATTCTTTTTTCTTTCTTTCCTTTTAGGGGTCCCGTGACTCAAAAGAGTATAGATGATGTCATCCGCGGTTCCACTTCCGCTCCGGGACTGCTCTCTTTCTTCACGTACCCTGAGGTAAGCGTCAAATTTATATTTTTCAAATTCCTTCTCTCTCTCTCTCTCTCATCCCGATACTCATATAACTTTTGGTTCTAAGCAGAGATCCAGTTTTCCCGATTCCCTCACACTTTCCTACGACAAAGGACAGTAGTCGTGTGAGTTCCACAGTACTGGCCTTCCTTCTCCCTTTCGCCAAACCTCTTTTAACCCTTTTCCTCCTTTATTCGTCTCTTTCCCGTAATCTCCACTTTCCCTACGACAAAGGACAAGTAGTCATGGAGACCGGTAGTCAAGCTTCCTTTCGGACTCAAGAGGGCTCAAGAGTGCCGCTCCTGGGTGAAACCGGCCTTGTTATACCCTGGTTGCGGACCTTCCCTTCCTCGTTTCTTTGCCCTTTCTCTTTTCCCTTTTTGCCGCATTGCGGCATTTGTTGTCTTTTGTATTCTTATTTTCTGATTGGTTGTTTTCTTTGTTCACAGGTTTCTTATTGTTGGCCCTATTTCGGGTTGGCTTTCCCGGTCATCGGGGTTAGAGGATTCGCTCGAGGGTTGGGACTCGTGGCGCCCCCTTCCCCTGGTGTGTGGCCGAACGTGGCACTTGCGCTGGAGGACGGGTGACGTTACCGGGGAGATCGGGACCGTCTCAACATATTGCTAGCGACATCTACTGGTAAAACCGGCAAACTTCAACTAATACCCCTGGTACATGTAGAATGATGCATTGTCCTACCCAAATACTGCTTTCGGAGTATGCGTAAAGGAATTTAAAAAGATTTGCCTTCGGAAGATTTTGTTGGTGCTCTCTTCGATTGACACTATGAAGTTTCAGCCTGACAAGTACGAGGGCGGGGGTGTGCTATAAATGTCGGCCCCCTCTGTGCTAGCACTCATTAGCACTTGTGCACTCCTCCACGTTATTTCAGTTCGCAATATTATTTATTCGTTTAATACCGATTTATACGGTTGCAATATGAATAACAGTAAGTGTATAAAACTTATTTCCGTTATGGAAAATGCTCATTGGCTATTGCAAAAAAAAGTTTCACCCACCCACACACGAAAGTGGCTTAAACTTTAGGAAAAGAACGTTGAACTTTTGACGAAACTTTCTGGGCGAAGGTCCGCCTCGGTGTATGAAAGAATTCGAATTCGAAGGATAATTGCATCAATAGTATCGGTGAAAAAGAAGTTGAAGAAGAGCGGTGCTGGCATTAGTGATAACACGAGTGATAAGGGGCGTTGAAAAGATATTGACTCGGCACTTAAAAGCAGAATCAAAACGGGCATGGTCATCAATCTTCAGCACAAAGATCTCGAGCATTTTCGGAGACTACTATGCGGTTACGGGGGAACGTAAAGACCAACGTGATATTAGCGTAAAAGTTTCGTCTCACAAAGTTCGGTGGAATAACGGTGAAGGAGAAATTCTTCAACACACGGAACGAAGCTATACCCCCATCCACAAATATGGAAATGTGTTAACAAGAACACGTAAAGGGTCAGTTGTTGGGAAAACGCGAGGAATTCCAAGGAAAGGATTCAGGTTGGTCACTGCATGAAGTGTCCAACAAAGTTGTAAATTTTAACAAATATGTACCACTCCGCGGAGGGCTGCGCACATACGTTCGTGTCGCGAAAGATATCCAGAAAAAGCGTGCAGTTATAAACATTAAAAATAACAACGAGTTTTGCTTTGTATGGTCGGTCACTCCACCCGTTCCGCATGTTGAGCGAACAACAACTTATCGACACTTTAGTTCAGTTTTACGATATAAAGATTTGGATTTCCTAATGACGCTAAAAAATGTACCGAAATTTAAAAAATTGAAAAGTTTGAAAATCAACGTTTACGGTGTTGATGCTGAAAGGAAAAAATCGGGTGGTAGTAAGATTGTCCCGATATGTATATATAAGTACGCAAGTATCTGTAAAACCATCAATTCACCTTCTTATGCTTGAAAGTAATATTGATGAGGAGGGTGACCTTCAGAGCCCAATCTTTCATTTCGCGTGAATCAAAAACATTTCGCGTTTGGTGAAGTCACAGATTACACGGCATAAACGTAAAACATGCTTGTGCAACAGATGTCTCTGTCACTTCCCAATGAGGCATCGCTAAAAAAATACGGTGTCGACTGTACAAACATTAATAAGTGCAGAGTGATTTTTCCGAACGAGCATGAAAAAGTTATGAGCTTCAAGAACCACCGATATAAAGTGAAAGTTCCGTTTGTGATATATGCCGATCTTGAATGTCTTGGAGTCGATTGCACCTACAGAAGAGGCGAATACAATGTGCTACCAGAAGCATGTGCCTCATTCAATCGCCTACTACTTCCACTGCTCTTACGACGATGTCCTCTCGGGATATAAATCCTTTCGAGGTCTCGACTGTATCTCGTGGTTCATGAAGCAATTGAGGATGATCGCCAGCTCGGTAAATGACCGACTTTCGAACATCGTTCCGATGGACCAGCCCAGCACCGATCAACAATCTGCTTTTTACTCCGCATGCAATTGTCGTATTTGCGAGAAACCCTTTGTCAATAAAGACGACACGAAACTTCGAGATCACTGTCATTTCACAGGCCTGCATCGTGGTCCTGTACACAACGGCTGTAATTTAAACTTTAAGAATTCGCATACCGTACCAGTAATTTTTCATAATTTATCGGGATATGATGTTCATTTTTTTATCAGACCATCGCTACATCGTTCGAGGGAGCGATTACCCTTTGCCGATCAATAAAGAGAAATATATTTCATTTTCGAAAAAAATCAAAGGAACCGTTGTAGAATATTGGTTTATAGATTCCTATCGATTCATGGAAAGTAGCGTGAAAAAACTGGTGTCATACCTGAACAACGATGACAAAGTAATCCTCCGTCAGCATTATAATAAAGACGCATCGATGGTTAATTGAAACTTAACGAGACCGAACTACCGGCCAAAGAGCAGTTTTATTTTCGACTAAATAATGAGGATTTCCAACGGTTGTTACTATCATGCTATTAATGTCTAGCAAACGTTTAACATTCGAACATTAGGTGAATATTCTGATTTATACCTCGAAACTGATGTTCTCCTTTTGACTGACATTTTTGAAAATATTCGACATAGCTACTTATCAACATATAATTTGGATCCCCTACATTTTTATACAGCTCCAGAGCTTGTTTTCGAGGCAATGATCAAGTTAACAGCTGTTGAACTCGAGCTCATTACCGACGTCGATGTGTTATTGTTCATTGAGAAGGGAGGAGGAAGAGGAGGTCTCGCTCAATGCTCAAATCGTTATGGAAAAGCGAATAATCGATTTATGGATGAGGATTTTGATCGAGCGAAAGAGGAGTCATATTTAATGTACTTCGATGTAAACAATCTGTATGGTGCAGCTATGGTTCAACCACTGTCATTTGAGGCATTAGAGTGGGTACATGACTTTGACAAAATTGATATTGAAAGTATTGCCGATGATTCTCCTACAGGATACATATTCGAGGTAGATTTGGAATACCCAAAAGAGCTCCATGAGTTACACAAAGATTTACGGGTTTGTCCTGAACATTACACACCTCCCACCTCTGAAAGTACAAAGCCGAAAATAATGACAACATTATTGCCGAAAAAAACATATGTAATTCATTACCGTAACTTGCAACAGTGTCTAAACCTCGGCTTAAAACTAACGAAGATTCATAGAGTACTAAAGTTCGAGGGAAAACCATAGCTAAAATAGTACATTGATTTAAACACCGACTAAAGGCAAAAGTCAGACAATGACTTTCATAACATTTTTTATAACCTCATGAACAACGCTATTTTCGGTTAAGGCAGTAGTCTGCTTTAGAAGCCGAAAAAAAAGCGTTTTTTCAGCAATTTTTTTGAAAGGGAAGGAAATGATTGCGGTAAACGAAATTTTGAGACGATAGTGTATTATATTCAAGCTTTAAAAAACAATTTTTATTATTAAAAATTATTGAAATTTTCCAAAGTTGTAACGATTTTTCTGGGGCGCCTGGAGTCTGGACTTGTAAATCGGTGCCGGTGATGGAGGTCGTGCGATGCATCTGAAACAGTCGAACCAAATTTTTTTTTAATTTTTATAAGTTCCTTTTCTATATGAACTAAAAAAATACCGAAGAAATGATGAAATTCCAAATTTTATCGAAGTTTAAAAAAAAATTCACTTTTTTGAAAAAAAAAATTCACTTTAAGTTGCAAAACAAGTAATTTAAATAGTACTTTTGTACAACTTTTTTAGTTCAAATAGAAGATAATTTAATACTGAAGCTAGATCACTTTGATTTTTTTCGATCGGACATATATTGTTTTTACTATCGCCGGCACCGTTTTCTAAAACTTGTGAAAATGAAAACTCGAGAAAACGGGCTTTAAAGTTTTCGGTCCAAAAAAATATAAGTTTTTGGATACTTACACTAATTATATGTTAATCAGCTATCCCCGGGCCATACAATAATCCTTCCTCTTCTTCAAAAAACTCGTTTTAGCGGAGGCTTTCCGATCTTCGAGCTGTACGAGCCTCCTTGCTGGAAAATGATGCGCGCCGGTTCTCCCGCGTTATGCGCTCAGCATCGACGGTGTCAGCAAAATTTTTGCACTGCTGCCCGATGACAATAATGAGGAGCTGCATGGTAGAAAACACAGCTGAATAACCCTCGTTGAAAATGCCTGTAGCCATATTTGCTGCTATTTCGACGATTTTATAGCCGGAATTTACGTGTTTCAGAGGTCTTCCATGTTCAACGTTTTTTTCTTTCTCTTCCTTGACGGCTTTTTCGCAGGTACTCTCGAACAGTGTCTTCGACGCTGCGTACAAATGCTCAACGATTTGTTGATAAGTAGATTTTGTAAAACCTGCAGACATATCCATAAGGCCGCAGAATACGTTTATCCCTTCTCGTCCGATACCAAGAAGCCTCATAACAAAAACAATCCGTCTGTTGATTTCGTAGCCGGTATTTATCAATGGTCCTGACTGGATTTTGCGTTGACCACACATACACTTGACAACAATTTTAAATCCTAGGCCTCGATTACCGCTTTCTGCAAACGTTAATTTTTGGTTGCATGATCTGCAAATTGCGATTTCCGAAAGGGCGAGAAACACCGATATGAATTCAATAATGCGGTAGCAGTGCGATGAATGAATAATGACATCATCGCTGCTTGCTGTCTTCAACTTTTGCTCAGTGCGGCTCGTGTGTAAGTCTCCGTCGTCCGATGATACACTGGTAAAACGATTGCCGTGAAATTTTCGCTTTCGCGGTTCTGCAGCACGCTGTCTTGTACATCGATCACCTTTCGGGTAGCTTGACATTTCGATGTGCGCTCGGCAAAATCAAAAATGAAACTGAAAGCTGACGCTACAAATAGCAGTGTAGAAGCCGATGCCGAGAGCTATAGTTTACCGTTATATTGTATACCGTTATCCCAACGACTACTCAACACAGACCTTCTAGAAACTCCAAATAATATTTCAAAGGACGTTTCGATCTTTTCAGGTATATACGAGTATAGTCAAACAATAGAATACATGAAGGGGCGAAGCGCGCGCGCTCGGGTCTGCCCGAGCATTCGCACCTGCTCGACGCTCGGCCACTAAAACTGATCTAGCTTCGAAAATATGTCGAATTGGCCTCTAAAATTTTGAACACATATTCTTGGATAGTTTTGGAATAGATTTAAGACAAGCCTCAGACTTACAATTGCTGGAACGGGACCAAGGGACGACATTGAATTCTGCGAAGTATTATCGCTAGACCCACGGTATCACCTCACAACACAGTCGAATACATGTTAACTAAACTTTGATTACATCAATTACACAGTCCTAAATGTTTGAATATTAATGATGATAATAATTACTAAAACGGGTTCTCCCGACACAAGTATCCACTATGTGAAACTAATCCCGTGTACACGCGGATGAAGAATTACAGCACGGCGCAGGGAGGACGCAGAGAATCCCGGAGTCCAGACTCTTAAGTTTACTCTTAAGAGTTTTGTCTAAGCCTGCCCCCTCCGTTATCTCGGAAGAGTCATCTTTACTCTCGCGAGCACAAGGGGGGAGACATTTCTTGGGGTTTTTCCGAGGGATCTCATTACTATCCCGCGTGCAGAATAAAATCCCTTATTCGACTGTGTTGAGCCTATCCCCCGTTGCTCCCGTCAACTTCCGTGATCGTACATCGTGACATCGCCGAGTAATTCGAACGAGGTGACGACGTACCAGTCAGCGGTTGCATTTTCGTTGTTGCGACTATCACTCCGCATCACGAGAGTGAAACGCGATATTTTATGTTCTAAAAGAGCAAATACGCGAAATACACTCACCCGAAAAAAAAGCGGTACACTTAAAATTTGGAAAAAAATCACTAAATTTCAAATGACGGTAGCTGCGCAAATAAAAAAGATAGCAAGGTGTTTGAAAAGTGAAAAAAAAGCTTGGAATCTCTACTTAAAGAATCGATTTATTTCAATGTTGCGAGATAAATTTATTGAAAATGGCGTATGACAAAGCGAGAGCATGCGGAATTGAAAAATATTGGTCCGAGTTTGCGACGACTCATGGCGTGAGTCAGGTATCGCAACGCAATGGGATAAAAAGCATGTGATAGTACAGAGTCTCCTCTTCAAAATGCTTTTTCAATCGTTTCGATACAATGATTTTTCGGCGAGTTATTCGCATTTAAAGTAAAAAAACATCCTTTTTCTTCAAATGCGAATAACTCGGCGAAAAATGATCGGATCGAAGCGATTAAAAAAGCATTTTAAAGAGGAGACTCTGTCCTATCAAATGCTTTTGTTCCATTGAGTTACGACACTTGACTCTCGCCTTGTGCCGTCGCAACCTCGGACCATTTTTTTTCAATGTTGCATGCTCTTGCTTCATCAATCGCCATTTTGAAAAACAATGTCGCACACAAGTGCGATATAAAATTTCTTATTTTTAATGCTCTATAACATCCATGTGTCTCAACAAAATCGGAGGGGGATACCTCGGGTACTTTCCTTGTCAGTCACCAGATTGACTTGTTTATGTTTTCTCCCGTTCTCCATCGTTTTCCCGAAAACAGCGTTGTTCAAGAATTTATAAAATTTTGTATGAAAATCATTGTCTGATTTTTGCCTCTAGTCAGTATTTAAATCAATACACTGTTTAAGCCATGGGTTTTGCTTGAACTTTACAACTCTATTAATCTTCGTTACTTTTAAGCCGAGTTTGAGACACTCTTGCAAGATACGGTAATGAATTATGTGTCTGAGCTAAAAAGTGTCGGTAAATATCCCATCCCCGCGGGTTTGTATCTCGACTAAGTGTTTGTGTCTGAGCTAAAAAGTGTCGGGAAATGTCGTCGCAGATCACTTGAATTGGAAGCCTCATATTCACACTATTTGTAAAGTTGAACGAGGGACAACCACGCATTTGTGCTGCAAGCGCCTCGGCGCAGCGGCGGCGGTCATTATGCATTCGTGCCACTCAGAGGGTAATAACGCATCTGTAGAGTTGAGAGGTGACGACGTGAAGGCATCTCAAATGTTATTATATTAAAATGGTATCAACTATCGTTACCATTTATTTAAAAACAAATGTCTGTGTGGATTCGGGACTCGAACAGGGAGTGAATTAAATATAGGCTTTTGCGGATAATGTAAAATACTCTAGTTTATTATATAATCGTCGTTGTCTTCCTTATTACACAATTCGCCTCTGAGCAGGAGTACAGCGCTTTCAATAGAGCGCTTCGCATTTTCATCCTCCATATTTGAACATATAAATGCTTCGTCATACTGTTGTACAGTTTTTCTAGCGAGTTTTTCTCGTGGCGACAATCCGCCTAGTTGTACGCTTGTCTACGTTGGTGAGCGCCTCGCTACGCTTCTCACACGCCCATATCGCCTGGCCTCTCGCTCCTTGCTACAGTCTAGTACTGAGACATCCGAAATCTTTGTTTATCGGTTCGTATTTTGACGGTGAGAGATAAGTCGTGCACTATCTATCGTCTCTCTTCCTCTTTCGCGTGTTTGCTAAATCGCACGCTATGATGAGTATCCGATTTCCCCGCTCTTCTCTCGCTTTCCTGACGACTGGGCCAGTACGGCGAGAGCTTTGCAGTACTACCATCTCCTCTTTCCTTCCTCAAACTACCTGCAACACCTTCTCCCTCCAGTCCCCTATTTCCCCGAGATAACTGCTTTCTTTATGACTGGACCAGTACCACAGACATCCCAGTATAGTCTCCCTTCAGGATCCATAGCGCAAACGATTTTCCTGGGCATAACCGGCCCTTTTATACCCTGTTTGCGAACCTTCCCCTCTTCTTTTCTCGACCCTTTCCTATCCTCATACTTTGCCGCATTGCGCTATTTTGTCGTGGACCTCCGTAATTGGTTATAAATGTGATTTACGTCGCGTGCGTAGAATTAACTCTATGGATTGGCCCATTCGTAAATAATGATGCCGCGAATTGTCTTGGTGCCATCTAGCGACTCTCCCTGCACCCCGCTCCCCGCGTTGTTGGTAAAAAGGCTTCGCAAGTGCGCTTATGGTAATACAGTACATCTCAATATATCAACGCCAAATTATATTCACCATTGCGTATAGTGTTATAGCGACACTCCACAGAAGACATTTGTAGGGTATAAAATCCAACTCAACGGAGTTGAAGGGCTCGCGATATTTACACTTCGCGCATCTGGCTCTTGCTTGAGGCACCAGACCACGGTAAACATTTTTTTTTCCATTTTCTGAAAGATGCATTTGTTAAGAATGCTCTCGCTAAATTTTGTAAAGAAATTCGTAAAATTGACGGAGATACAGCATTTTATGTGAAACCGTTCCAAGCGCACGACCGCGCTAAGCGGCAGACGTGCGGCCGTTAGACGGGTTTGCTACCTGGCCATTCTTTGTTGGCCCCTATGAACCTTTATCCTCCCTAATATATTTCGGTTAATGTATTGTATTCTCTAGGAGGGGAGAGATCGGAAATTTCCGTTACTGAATTGAATAGAAACCCGGTAACCAAGCGTAGAAGAATTCGATACGAAAGAGTCAGTTGTTTTTCGGCAGTCGTATGATTCGTACCTATCATTCGATTCATATCGTGTATTCTGTGTACCGTGATAGATAAAAAAAAAGACATGTCGTCGGTGAACCAACAAGAAGGTGTGATAGGAAACGTTCAAAATCGGGTCCACCTAATAGATATGAAGTGGAGAGAGAATAGCCGAGAGCTAGTAGCAGCTCTGCGAGAAAGTTGAGCAGTGACCAACCTAGATTCCGTTACAGTTAATCCAAGTCGGGTACAGACTGAAAAATTTCATTGCTGTTTTTACGGCAACAAGTGCGCACGTGAAATGTAAGGTGTGTGGAAGTGATGTAGAATTTTGCGAACCTAGTCGACGGGGCCTCGGATTTAAAATTGTGATAAACTGCAAGTCCTGTACGCCAAAATAAATCACGTCATGCCTGTTAATCCAAAATGCATACGAAGTTAATCGTCGATTTATTTTTGCGATGCGATTGCTTGGAGTGTCATTGGCTGGAGCAGAAAAATGTTGTTGCTTTCATGGACTTACCGCGCCCTATTTTTCAATCATTCTACGATACTATTATGGGACAGATTCATGATACTATAGAATCCATGAAGACAATGTCCATTCAAACTAACTGGTGAAGAAGAAAAAATTAACCGCTGAAAAGTGTGGAAAAGTAGATGGATTGACAGTTTCTGGTGATGGAACTTGGCGCAAACGTGGTTTTAGTTCGTTAGATGGTGTCACGACACTTATCGGTTATTACTCGAAAAAAGTTATTGATATTTGTGTGAAATCTGCATACTGTAAGGCCTGTGCTCTGTGGAAAGGCAAAACTGATTCAGAGGAATATCAAGATTGGCTAGAAAACCATGCAGAATCCTGTAACTCAAATCACATCCGTTGTACAAGCAAAATGGAAATTGATGCTATGCTGGAGATGTTTCAAAGAGCGGAGGAATTACAAGGAACGAAATACGTCAATTATATCGGGGACGGCGATTCGAAAACTTATAACAAATCGTGGAAGTTCTTCCGTATGATCTAAAGAAAAAAGAATGTGTCAACCATGTTCAAAAACAGATGGGAACGAGATTGCGAAATTGTAAAAAAGGGAATAAGGGCCTCGGTGGAAAGGGAAAGCTGACTGGAAAGCTCATTGGAGAATTAACTGCATTCTACGGTCTTGCAATTCGTCGGAATAGTGATTCGTTAGAAGATATGAAAAAAGCTGTCTGGGCTACATTCTATCACAAATATTCCACAGACGCAGGTCCCCAACATCAGCATTGCCCGGAAAGAGAAAATACGTGCTGTTCGTGGCAGCAGGCGAATGCCAAAGGAACTTTGAACGATTATACACATACTCCTGCATTGCCTGCAAATGTCATCGAGGCAATAAAACCGATATACGTGGACCTTAGAATAACAATGAGTGTTTGCACTCTGTTATATGAAAATTTACGCCAAAGACGTCGTGAAGCGGCAGACCCACAGTTGAAACTGCCGCTAATATTGCTTGAATACTTTTCAACAATTGTCATACTGGCCTCATTAATGTACTGGAGATATTGAAAATAAAAATTGGTGAAGCACTCTACCAATTGTCTAAACATTGATGAGAAGCGGATATGCGACGCCGAGCCAAAGCCGAAAAAAAACACGAATGAGGGTCGTCTGCGTGCAAAACACGGAAAATGATGAGTCTCTGGATGCTGAGGAGCTGTTGTATGGTCCACGAATAGCTGACTGATGGTGAGAAACAAAAGAAAATACAGATATAAAATTTAGTTTGTATGTCGAATTATCCTTCAGCAAAAGTTTGAACGCGTTTTTCTCGAAACTACGTTTTTCAACCTGGTTGACAACATATTTGTTGTCAAATAATGACAACAAATATGTTGTCATTATTTAAAATTGGGAAATAAAATTCACTGGTCCGCCATTTTTTTTTAGATATCGAAATTCCCCTACATGATGCTATAAAACTATATGTCTAGTTTATAAATATATATATACTTTTTTTCAGATGAACCGTATGGCTTAATTACTGTTAACCACCAAGCAACAACTTCGTCGGAGTGTCCTTTTAGAAACGCTGTACACCGCAAACTATTCTTAAGATTCGAAAAAAAAAATTGTGTAGAGTCTTCCATATGTCTATATTGAATATTAGTATCAATAAAAAAAACCATTCATCGTTTGCTCGAAAAAAATTATGAAAATACACCCTCGTACTGCGCGCACACTGCGGTCTGGTGCCTCAAATCAGGTAGCTGAGGGCTATACATATATGAATACTATCGGGGGCTTCGACCCCCGCGCGCTTCGCGCGTCAACCCACCAGCGAGCCCCCTTCCCTGGCTTCCCGCCCCCACTGAAACCCCTAGCACTGCCGCCGTGCCCTCGCTTGATTTCCTTACCCCGCTATACTCGCCCGCCGCTTGATCCCCTCACCTAGTTTACTCGACCCCGCTCGCTCTTGTACACGGTGGTAATATCTGTCTATATTGTATAAATATATCGCCGCCGCCACTGCGGCCGCGACCATCGAGTACAAGAGTTGGCGAGAGCGAGCGGGATCGTGTAGGCTAGGTGATGGGTTCGAGCAAGGGCGGGGTCTAGGTAAGGGGGCTCTCTAGGGGTAGCGCGGGAAGCGCTCAGGAGCACTCGGAACGCGCAAGGAGATTTCGCCCCCCTGAGCGCTGCCCGCGTCAACCCCCTCGGAGAGCCCTCTTACCTGTCCACCGCCCTCGGTCGACCGATTCACACGGCCTAGCTGCTGCCGCGATTCGTGCGGTCCGCTGAATATGCATAATTTCACTAAACGTTCACGGATCATTAGGAGGGCACCTCGTTGGATTATCCGACGGTGAGAAGAGAGTAGGCAAAACCGTTACCGTTCGAAAACTTTATATCTTCCTTCTTCTGGTTTTGCCTGTCGTTGAATCGGGACGTCTTCATCGCGCCATACCGTGTCCGTTGCTCAAGATATGCGAGTACCCATACCTGTCAATTCTGAGGTTTACGATGCATTGACCGAAACCTCAAATGCAGAAAACTACTGGTAAAGCATTCGTTTCATTGCGGATTGAGTAAGGGTTTTAAAAGTGAAATCATCATTGATATTGTCGTGACGGCATACTAGCGCGCGCGGTTTTTAGCGTTGCTTGTTCCCTCGCGGATCAACATCTCTCGTGCTCGCGTTCGGTCATTGGGAAGAAATACGTTTGTTAGTGATCGCCGAGAGCAATGCACGGACAATGCTCCGAATCGAATCTCGTGTAATCGCGTCCTCGTCGTTGTAGAAAGAATAGCTAACGGGGTTCTTTTTACAAAGTTTGCCAGAAACACTAGTTTTAGTAAATGTTCTCGAAGCTCTCATGCCGGCTTTTTTGTCATCCAATTTTGAGGGCCGTTTTTGTCATTGAATTCAGATTCGAGTTTCCGCCGAATGTCGTATCGAGTCATAATCAAAAAGGAATAAAAGGAATGGTTTTGTCTCCTTTTTTAACTGTGTGTGTGGCTGTTCTTTTCTTGTCGCGTTGGGCCTTAACCCGCCCCTCTAGCAATCTCGAGGGATATGGCGTAGCCGGGAAAAGATCATACTCACTCGTCGGAAAATATAAATTTGTCGTGATTCGGGCGCTCCCATGGCTGGCGCCCGTTCTGACGACAGAGTAAGTTTTGTGAGCGAATGGAGTCTACCCGAAGAGAAATCGCGTCACAGTATATAAGTATAGACCCATATGTGTATTTGTGACATTTCACAGGGAAAAACTAAAACTCACCCTTTTTTCATTTCTCCGAATTGATAAATTAGACGAAGGACGTTTCGTTATTTTATTTTACTACTGTTTTATTTGAGTCATAGTCAAAAGAAGATTTTTTGATTGACCAGGCGAAATAACCACCCATCGTTTTGTGAACTCGACAGACATATTAATGACGACCATTCGCTGCATATTTTCGATTATACACAATAAGAAATGCAGATTCATAGACAGTACAGATCGATATAACGATGCTTGTATGAATAGAAAAAAATCCAAAAATCTCAATATAATAACAATAACACTAAAATGTCTTGAACGAAATCCTCAATCAACCGCTACCGCAATTTATTATCAACCTCTATAATCACATTAGGAGAATAATCTCGAAAATGTTCGCGTGTTAATCACTACCTCGACATCCCATTATATCTACCAGTATACAGAGATATAGATATAGAAATACACGTATGGGTACCTACACGTACCTATACTATACGAAATTAACAAAATAGCCTTACATCACACAATTTGTCAAATAGGGCAAAAGTGCCAAAGTAGCGATTACATGATTCAGCAATTTTGGACTCACCTTTTCGCATTTTCTGCTATATATTTGTAGACATGATCGACTTTGGCTTCTGTCAAACGTAATAATAACTGTGTCAGTTTTTGCTGCCACAATGAGCATTGCTCGATTATCGCAACCTTCAATCGAGCAGAGTTGACCTCGAGAAAGTGTATACTCGCAACGGTATCTTGCATCTGAACATTATTTGCTACTTCGGTGTATCTACCGATGTCCGCATCAAAGGAAACTACAGTTGGCTTCAACTTCTCATATCTTTAAGAGATCCAATAAATACATTTACAAAAATTAGTGGAACTTGAGTTTTTCATACAATGTCTGTCAATAGCAAAAGTCGGCAATAAATAAAATAAATGTTGTAAGGTACCGATGGGAATACAACATTTGCAGTGACCTGCCCGTAATTAGCTACATTGCAAATATTCGCGTATGCAGAAGGGATATAAACAACCCATTGAAGTACATACGGAAATAACAAAAACGTCGAATTGAAAATTGATTATTTATCATTTTCAATAATTTCACGTTTGCGGAGCTGTTTAATTACCAGTAAAAATGATACAGTTCACCGTCTTTTAACCTAAGTCTATTTTTTCACTGTACTAACAACAATCGGTGTACTTAATTTGCTGTATGGCATAAGAGGAATATTTTCGAAGAGCATAGCTGCCAAGTTCAAATGATACAATGACTATTATGGGCCTATCGATTTTTGGGTCGATGAACCTTTTAATAGCCTTACAACAGATAGAGTCGAAAAAGCAATACAAGTGTAAATAATAGGAATAATATTCATTCGCACCTCTGTATAAATAAATCCTTATTTACTTCCCACATATCCTTGAACGGATCCCATATCTTCTGATACGTTTGTAATAGGGTAAAGCAATGGGCAGCCTCTATTTAAAGTAAATAATTACATATGATAACATGCTCATCGATTACAAGTGGTTCGAAAACATCGATGATAACAGGCATTTTAAGGTTTATTTGAATGTATTTTTACCGTTATTAAGACTCTCTTGCATCTGATTAAATAACTCGTCACAAACATAAGACTCATAGAGAGTTTTAGTGACCCGATGTTGGATGCTGAACCTTTCAGTAATCCGAGGAATCGATGACACCGGATCGAGGAGGTTACTCAACGTATTCGCCACAAATTTAGCGATGTCGGCAAACTTCGGTGAGATCATTATCTATGAGAATGAACGTTTGCATGAGATCCCATTAAAAATTCATCTTATTGATCCTGAACATTTATAACGATTAACAATATATACTTTATTTTCTGTCAAGTCAGTTTGCAGTAATAAAAGCGGCGAAGGTGACGTCGTCCCGTCACCGTGCAGAGCTTCATACATAACATTCAACGAGTTTTTCAAACAAAGTTTAAAGGCTTCTTCGAGAAGAGTATCCAAATTCTCCAAATAATTGTTCCATTCGATGATACTCTGTAACGACGAAATCAGGTATGGAACGAAAACTTATTTTGGGGAGCTAACTTTCATATATTGGGTTTTGAACTTAATTCCCTCTATTTTTCATTAATAAAAAAACAAATATTTATAGTTTTTGGTAAATTCTATTTTATTCGATGTGTTGTCCTTCAAGAGCTACGACCTTTTGCCATTTTTGACGCAACAAATGGATTCTATGCAAATAGAAATCATTGCTTTTTGAGGCTATACATTCACCGATCCATTTTTTATATTTTCAAAAGACTTAAAATGCTGTGACTACAAATCATTTTGAATCGCTCGAAACAAGTGACAATCAGACGGTGCTATCTCCGGTCAATACGACGGGTGAGATAAGACTTCCCAGTTCATGTTCTTTGTACACTTTTTTACGATATCTGCTACATGCGGCTGAGCATTATCATAGAGCAGTATCAGTTTGTTATGACGTTTGCCGGACTCGAGCCGCTTTTCTTTCAATTCCTGGTTTCGTTTCATTAATTGGTGTTTATAGCGAACAGCTGTGATCGTTTCACCTGGTTTCAGCAACTCGTGGTGTAACATACGAGTACCTTCTAGATCCTACCAAACACGCAGGCATCACTTTTTGGCCATAAATATTGCGTTTTGGCGTTGGTGAACTTGGTCCGCCTAGCGGGATCCTTGCTTTTTTTTTGTTAGGAATTTTCATAATAAATCTGAAATTAAAGCAAAAAAGCAAAGCTTCCCGCATATGCTGTTTCGTTGGTTTAAAACCTGACATGTTCAATATTATAAAAAAAAAATAGTGTATACAAGTGAATTCATTCACGAATAGTGAATATTGTAGATTATATCCAATATTTCAACATGGTATATTTTTAGTGTTATTGTACTTCTTTGAAAATAATACTAGTTACGCCATCTCGTATAAAACAGCGGGAATTAGGTTTAAAACCCAATATATTTCAGATGTAGCATTGCAGAGCATAAAGTGAACACCTATGTACTCAGTTAACTCCTGGAAGGATATAATTTTTTAGCTACATATGTAAGACTGAGACTCTAAAAAGCGAAGTTGAATAAGAAAAGTTCAAAGACCCACAGAGCTTTGGAGACCAGAACGTTTACTCCATAACCCATTGAAGTAGAGGTGGTGGGAAGTCGATACTGCGTTACAAAGATAAGATACTTATTGGAAATTGGGGCCTTATACTCACGTCTTCTATTACCGGTTGAAAACCTTCAAAGACCACCAGAAGATATTGGATTATCGTGTTGTAACGTTCCGCGATTATCCTGTACACTGAATCTCTACAAATCACATTATCCCATTACATTTATTAGGCATGAATCAATTATTTATTTCGGTCATCGAGAATTCTCAGAAGAGAAGTAGTTTTTAATTACGGTCGGTTACGTAGATACAATATATTAATAAGGCGGAGATGGATGATTGTACATTGGACCGCGCAAATCGCATAACATATTGTAACGTCCTGATTTGATTTAGGTATAAAAATTCAAAAATCGAAATTTCCAAGAGTCGTTCGGATATTCAGAATCCTCGCGGAAAAGTAGAATTCGACTGAAGCAAGGGAAATTGCAAAATAGAAAGAATCTTAAAATATCCATAAACTTTATTAGAATAAAAGATAGAAAATCCCAAAAAATCGTGGCCCTTATGGTCAAATTTCGCTATGACACGCCTTTAGAGGAGCTGCAGTCACTTGGGAATTGCAGCTATAGACACGCAACACTCAATGCAACGAAACGACGCTCCGACTCATGCCTCCGTGCATGCAACCCGCGCGACAACAGCACAACGCCTCGACTCATGCCTGCGCGCATGAATCCCGCGTTACAACACCGCCATACTTCGAGCCATGCCTGCGAGCATGGAACACACGGTACAGTACCACGTTGCTTCGAGCCAAGCCTGCAAGCATGCAATACGCGGCACAGTACCACGTCACTTCAAGCCATACCTGTGAGCATGCGATCGCATAACAACACCTGCGGGCCAAACAGAAGCGCGACGCCCAGAGGACAGCAAACTCTGGGTAGAGCTGCGTAAGCACCTCTGGCACCAAATGGTAAAACGACCGGATGTACACGCGTGGGAAAATACTACGTCCCTACACAGCAGAGTACGCGTCTCGTGCAGGATGTACAGTAGACGCTGACTCGTTGTCAGTAGACGCCAGACTCGGGATGCAACGTGCTCTCACGATAAAAACTACGTCCAAGACTGGATTCTGCTAACTCCCTTAGTTAAGCTAAAATTGTATCCTTTAGCGAAGATATCGAGGCGTGTGGGAAGAAATTTTCCGTCACTCGTCGACATCTCCCACCTTCGAACGAATTAAGTCATTATAAATATGCGACATTCATTAGGACAAATTAGTACCTTCCGAGTTCGCACTCCAGTAACACCGCTCTTAGCGAGGTTAAATCCAACGAAATCTCTATCAGAGTAACCACAGCTCTTAAAGCGGGCATTAATATTTTCTATAATAAATGCGGTAACCCGCAAAGACTGGGCGGTTCCATCGCACCGATATAAAATATCGCGTAAGTTAATAAAACAAGTGGACTCAGTTTTTAATTAAAATCCACACGTAATTATTTCAAACGAACTACGACTTCAATGTCTTTATTTTTTTGTTTCGACTTGCAAAACCCACACATAACCCAAAGGCCTGCCTGAGTACCCATCTTGGTCGCCACATTCTGTGCTCTACAATAGCACGCTCGCGAAAACCAAAAACCTACGAGCCTCGAACCTCGAACCTCGGACCTCGTACCTACCTTAACTATATAACGAATGTTATTTCGGGAATTTCGTCGTAATTTCTTTATTTTTTATTATTTTTACACCAAATGCAAAGGATCCTCCCAATGCTCAAAACATTTTTTAAATTCACTTATCGGGATGTTCTTAGGCCTTCAGCGATTTTTGTTTTACCTCCTCTACAGTGGCAAAACGCTTTCCTCTCATGTCCCTTTTGAGTCTGGGGAACAAAAAAAATCAAAGGGGGCTAGATCCGGTGAGTAGGGGAGGTGGACAATTGGTGTCATGCAGTTTTGGGTCAAAAACTGCTTTACGGAGAGAGCGGCGTGGGCCGGCGCGTTGTCATGATGGAGGAACCAGTCACTTGTTCGCCAAAGATCTGCCCTTTTCTTTCGGATACTCTCCCTCAATCTTTTCAAAACCTCCAAGTAGAACTTCTGGTTGACAGTTTGACCCGGGGGAACGAACTCCGCGTGCACAACACATCTGCAATCGAAGAAACAAATGAGCATTGTCTTGATGTTTGACTTCACTTGGCAAGCTTTTTTCGAACGAGGTGAGCGAGGTGTCTTCCACTGGCTTGATTGCTGCTTTGTTTCGGGGTCGTATCCATAGCACCACGATTCATCACCAGTAATCACCTTGGAAAAAAGTTCAGGGTCCTCTTCGAGCTGATTTTGAAGTTCAAACATGCCTGAAGTCGACGCTCCCTTTGCTCGTCTGTGAGAAGGCGAGGGACAAATTTGGCTGCAACTCTACTCATGTGCAAATCTTTGGATAAAATCCTCTGAATTGAACTCCATGATATTCCAGACATCTCACAGAGTTGATCAATGGTTCGGCGACGGTCTTCATGAATGAGAGCATTGATTTTGTCGACGTTTTCGTCACTTCTTGACGTTGAGGGACGTCCTGAACGGGGTTGGTCTTCAATTGACATTTCTCCATTTTTAAAACGTGAAAACCACTCGTAGAGTCTGGTTTTACTTAGGGCAGCGTCTCCATAAGCAGTCTTAAGCATTACAGTAGTTTCCGCGGCCGATTTCCCCAACAGGAAACAAAATTTCACAGCCGCGCGTTGCTCTCGACAATCGGCCATCACGTTTTCGCCGAAATGGAAAAAGTTGTTTCACTACAAAAATTCCCACGGGCTAACCGATGCACTCACGGTGACAGAATTTTGCACACTAACTCAAGAGACGTGTCCACAACGGACACCTGGTCGAGCAATGGGTTCCCCCACTCTCCCTCCCCGCCGCAGCGCAATTCCCGTTCTTTTGGGTCCCCCCTCGTACACAGCACTCTCCACACCTCAACGGGGCGACGGACCGCCATTAGGATCGTGTGAAACGTAATTCTACAAACGCGAGTGCATTTCATCGACTTGTCGGCGCAATACGAGCCACTACCTGTGCAACCGGCCTATAATCACGCGATACACCCCCCACCGAAACGAATCGACGGGGATAGCCACCGTGTTTCGGGGACAGCAGGCCCGACCCCCGCCAGCAGTCATCCCTGGACCGATAAATCGACCGTCCGAGAGCGACGACGTCTCAGAGGTCTCAACCATAATGGCCCACCAAGTAATCGAGAACGTCAAGCTAGATTGACGCGTCCAACGTAAGACCCAACCAATTATTAAGAAATTCCTTTACCAAAATCACCACCCACGTCTATCCCTGGCCAGCGCATTCTGGCCAACCGAGAGGCAAACCCTCAACTAATACTTGGTACAATCAATCCCGTTTCATACTAGGCCGTAACAGGTATACCTATTATTTTTGTGTTTTATTTGTTTTTGGACATAGATGGACGTAATCTAAATTGAATGTAAAATTTGGCAATTGCACGGATGAATGAAAGAATAACCTAAGTATCCCCACGTTTCCGTAAAGTGGCTGAAAGAGTATAATGCAATTCACGCTCTTACAAGGAAAGTACCCGAGGTGTCCCGTCCGATTTTGTTGAAACTTATGGATGTTATAGACCATTAAAAACTAAGCGATACGTATTTTTTTGTATCTGCGGAAAAACGGTTTCAAGGGGTGAAACCACCCCCTAAAGTTGCACACGTCAAGGGTCGATTTTGCAGTTTCACATACAAGTAGTGCATTGATTTTGATGAAACAAAAATTAAAATGTTTCTTATGCGGAGGAATGAAGAACCCACCAGATAATGAAAAAATATATATATTTTAAGGGGTTGAAACACCCTTGAACATGTACTTCTTACACCCTACATTGAAAACTTGCGAATGGATTGGAATGAAAATCATGCTATTGATATATAGCAGTAATAAAAATAAAGTTCCCGTATTTTTGTATTTGTGCAAGAAAACAGTTTTAAGGGAGCAAGCTATCCCTATTTGAGTTTTTACATTCCAGTTGTCTCCTTGTCATTCCAAATATACTTGCCGATACGAACTCTTCTCGTTGATCTAAAATGAATGATTCACCGTTTTTTTTTTTATTGTAAGGGGTCAAAACACCCTTGAACATCTACTCCTTGCACCCTGCATTGAAACCTTGCGAATCGATTGGAATGAAAATTATGCTGTTTTATAGCGAAAATAAAATTAAAATTCACGTATTTTTGTATTTGTGCAAAAAAACAGTTTTGAGGGAGCAAGCTATCCCTATTTGAGTTTTTACATTCCAGTTGTCTCCTTGTCATTCCAAATGTGTTTGCCGATACGAACTCTTCTCATTAAGCTAAAATTAATGATACACCGTTTTTTTCAATTAGCACGAATACTTAAGGGGGTGGACCACCCTTTCTAGCTCCTTTTTAATACATGTAAAGAAAATCACGACACTCGTGTTCTCGTGTCGCCACTTTTCTTAAGGTGGAAATCTACAATACCGACGGTTTGTAACGTTACTGACGTGAGAGAGAGATGTCGGTGTCGGAGACAAGCGAAGGGAATGAGGAACGGAGTTTTTACGTGAAAAAAGAATCGAATTTGGAAACAGGAAACTATCGTTGAAATTGGACCTGTACGAAAGAATAACATACTCGGTATAAAAGCTTTAAATGTTGTTTCTTTCGTTCTACAGGTAAGAACCAAGGGAGATTAGCAAACTTTGTACATAGTGTAAATAAAACTTTCGTTCTACAGAGAGAAACGCAGTTGAGTTTTATTCTAACCTACAAAGTGGACTAAGGAGAACTTATTACAAAACAACATTTCTGCGAATATTTCGAGAGATGGACAAACTAAGGTTTGATTTCAAGGTGAGGGGAACGGCAGATGGAAGAACAACAATATTATGCCTAACATCGATAGCCACGCCAGACGGTCGCACCTTTGACATGCCAGAGGAATACCAGCCAACGAATTTACACAAAGAGCTAACAACAACACAAGTATTTGCTAAGGTAAAAAGGACACTAACAAAGAGGAACCAATATAGGAAAGTCTGGATTACTCTAACAGGAGAATTGTCTAAAGTATACTTGGATGAAGAGGGAAATCTACAATTTGGAGATTACTATTTAGAAGAAACTATCGTAGAAGTAGTCGAGACTACGCAAAGTGCTGCAGATGAAACAATAAAAAAATTGTTGGAAAAAGTGCTCGAGGAGAAACAACAAAAATCATAAATTCAAAACCTGACGAAAATAGCAAAGGACCTTACGATTGAAAAATTTGAGGGGAAAAATTCGAACGCCCATCAATGGATACAGGAATTTGGACAAGAGTGTGAACGATGCATGGTGATAGAAGACAGGAAAATAATTGAAATTTTGAGATTTTTTCTCGAGAGAACTAGTGCAGATTGGTATAGCTGTATGATTTTGAAACTCACGCTGGAATCAGAATGGGGCAAGTGGAAAAAAAACTTTTGCGAAAGTTTTGCAAATAAAGGGTGGTCCCCAATTAGATATGCCCTCGCTTTTAAATATCAAGCAGGTCCGTTTCTGGACTATTCTCTAAAGAAAGAAAAACTGTTACTGGAAATAAGAAAATCGATGGACACCGAAACACTTATAGACCTTATAGCGGTCGGCTTACCAAACTACGTGTCCGACAGAATAGACAGAGGAACTTTACAGGAAACAGAAGATCACTACAACGAAATTGGTAAGTTGGAACATCTGGTGGACAAACCAAAAATGGGAAAAAAAGAAAAGTATTCCGCAAAAATTGACGAAATAAACCATGCCAAATCTGTGAAGATGAAAAAAAAAGGTAAGCGTTACCATCCTGAATCAACTTGCTGGTTTAGGGAAAAAATGGAAAAAGTAAAAGGACGGAACAAATAAAAAGTGTCAATAATTCAGAGTTGGAAATAGAACTAAATGGGAAAGACCCAAAAAACTAGAAGTGACACCATTAATAAAAGTCGATTTACTACTGAATGATACACGGGTAGTTTCTGGAGTTTACGACTCAGGCTCGAACGTGTCTTCAATTAATGCAAAACTGCTGAAGATAAAACAAAAAAATTCAGATAATATACAAAGTGTGAATTTTAAAACTATTAATTGTGTAAAGCAGAGCCCGGAATAAAGTGCACAGTTCCGCCCCGGCAAGAAGGCTACGCCTCCGTTACTCCCTCTACCATGTAACGCACGGCGGCTACAGGGGCGAGCGCGTCATCTCAGGAGCGTTCCGATCAAAAAAATACATGGCACCCGCGCCAAATTGTCATTCCAATATTTTATCGTTCCGTAATATTATATAAATTAATCATTAAAAATATAATTATTTACCACAATTTTGTATTAATATCGCATAATTATTAAATGATTTTAACAATATTTTTCCACATCACCCGTGAGGTACGATTGCAGATGTGCTTTTTTTAGAGTGGTACCCCCAGGAGGCCTGTTCCACTGAAAATTAATGCAATGATGAAGTCTGGCTCAGTAGGATAAAACGAAGACAGTATAGCAACCAATTTTCCGACAAATATTAATTAGATCGTCTGAGTTTTTTTGTAGAAGATTCCATTAGGGACGGTACATCCACAGAAATTTTTGAAGAACTTGCTCGCATTAAGGAGGCCAATGACGCATCGTTCATGGACGATCGTTTATCTGCTTTCGTCAATTTCATTTTTAAGAACGAGCATTCGCATAAATATGTGAACGCAAACATGGAGAAAATTTGAAGACTGAAATCCCTAAGACGTGAATAACGTGACGAATCGAAAATTTTGAAGAAGTCAATCCCTTTTTCTAGCCGTGCTTTTAACGAAATATCACTTTGCAAATCGCACAATTCTGCTAGAAGTTTCAAAGAGTATCAAATCTTTTCGCAGCGTTTCAAAATCACTAAAACGCGTATCAAATTGACTTATCAAAGAATCAATTATATTTGAAAATTATATAAAATTACAACCTGCGCCATTATCGCAATCATGTTCTTCAAAGATAATTTGACAACAAGAGAAAAAATGAAGAATGTTATTTTCTAAATGATTTTTAAAAAGTACTAACTTTCTGCGGAAAGAATCGATGTGACTAATTACCTGTGAGATGGTTTGGTCGATTTTTTGCAGCTTCAAATTTAAAATATCTGAATGATTCGTCACATCAGTGACTAGAGCAAGTTCGCAAAGCGAATCTAAATCTTGCAAAAAAAATGTAATTCGTCAAATTTGCCAGGAAATATTTCTTGCAAAAAAGTAATACCTCCTTTCTTATTGGAAAAAACTTTTCAAGACATTGTCCTGCACTGAGCCAGCGAACTTCACAATACGCTGTTCATAACAACAAGTAAGTGATTTAAAGTTCACAACAACTAGAAATTAAGAAGCTGATAGAGAAACACAAACCAGTATTTGCGAAAGACAAATATGACATCGGCACGGTAAAAGACTATGAGGCCCATATTGATCTTATAGTAGATAAATACTGTTACAAACGCCCATACAGATGCACGATAGAAGATAGAAAGGAAATAGAGAATCAAATAGCGAAGCTGTTGGAGAAAAATCTGATCGAAGAATCATATAGCCCGTTTGCTGCTCCGGTCACTCTAGCATATAAGAAGGAAGAGGAAAAAAGATCAAGATTATGTATGGACTTTAGGGACCTAAACAAAATCATTGTTCCCCAATCGCAACCGTTTCCACTGATCGAGGATCTAATGGTGAAAACGATAAACAGCAAATATTTTACAACGTTGGACATCAATTCCGTATTTTGGTCAATCCCTCTGAAGATTCAGGACAGAGGAAAAACTGCATTCGCTACGCAGGTGGGTCACTATCAATGGACTTGCCTTCCATTTGGATTAAAAACGGCTCCAGCAATTTTTCAAAGAATACTTAGCAATATCATAAGGAAACACAGGCTCTCTGGATTCGCAGTAAACTTCATAGACGACATCATAGTTTTTTCAAAAACTTTTGAGGAACACAACACATTTATCGAAACTATTGGAGGCAATATCAGCGGAAGGCTTTAGGCTGAAATTTTCAAAATGCAATTTCGCAAAGAATCACGCAAACTACCTAGGTCACAGAATAGAGAATAATTCGGTCAAGCCTCTAAAGGATTATCTAACGGCGGTCAAGGATTTTCCGGTGCCGGAAACAAGAAAAAATATACGCCAATTTCTGGGAAAAATAAATTTTCACCATAAATTTATACCACATATTGCAATCATTCTGGACCCGCTACACAACCTACTGAGGAAGGAAGTGCCATTCAACTGGTCGGAGAACTGCCAAGAATCGTTTAACGAAATAAAGGCACTAATGTGTTCCGAACCAGTTTTGAAAATTTTCGATCCAGAGGTTCCAATTGACATCTACACAAGACGCAAGCATTAAAGGAGTGGGGGCTGTGCTAAAACAGAACGATGAAAAGGGAAATAGTAAGCCAGTGGCTTATTTCTCAAGGAAATTAACCGACGCCCAAAAGAAAAAGAAGGCGATATACCTGGAATGTTTGGCGATAAAAGAAGCCGTGAAATATTGGCAACACTGGCTGATGGGCAAGGAGTTTACAATATATTCCGACCATAAACCTTTGGAACACATGAACATAAAAGCCAGGACGGACGAGGAACTAGGGGATCTAACATACTATCTATCGCAATATAATTTAAAAATAAAATACAACCCTGGAACCTTACGAGAATACAGAAGATTTCTTAAAAGTAGTTAATTTAATTAACCTACTACATATAAAAAACGACCAACATAAAAATCGAAATATACAAGATGAAAAAGATAAACTGACAAAGAAAAATGGAATCTACTATAAAGAAACAAAAAAAAGCGGAAAAATCATATTATCGGAAGAGTTAAGTAAAAGCCTGATAGAGAAGGTACAAGACATACTGTCACATTGTAAGAATCCAAATGCTGAATAAAATAACACCATTCTATACAGCGGAAAACCTCACAGCAAACATAAAAAAAACCTGTGATAATTGCGAGATTTGTATTAAAAACAAATTAAGAAGAAAACCTAAATACGGCTTAATGTCACACTTGGGCCAGGCGAAATATCCGTTTGAAATTGTATCTATTGACACAATTGGAAGTTTTGGCGGATCTCGATCAACAAAAAAATATTTGCATCTTTTGGTGGACCATTTTACGAGATACGCTTATATTTTAACATCAAGGAACCAAAATTCCAAGGACTTCATAAAGTTAACCAAGATGGTGACACAAAGTTACAATACCGACATGATACTGACGGATCAATATCCTGGTATAAATTCGAAGGAATTCAAGGAATTTTTAAAAGAGTCAAACACCAAAATGGTCCTCACCGTGATTGACGCACCGTTTTCAAATGGCCTCAATGAAAGATTAAACCAAACTCTAGTTAATAAAATACGGTGCAAGATAAACGAAAGCGAGGGAAAAATTGCATGGACAACCATTGCACGAAAGTGTGTGGAAACATAACAGAACGGATCACACAATCACAAAATTCGCGCCAAAATACTTACCGAAAATCTAAATATTCTACCGGAAGAATTAAAATCGAAATGTACAAGTGATGATCTGAAAAGAGACAGAAAACTAGCCTGGAGAAACAGAATTAAGTCCCACAACTACAATAAAAAAAACTTCGATCGGCATCGGAAGGAATTACAGTTAAAAAAGGGCGACCCAGTCTACGTGGAAAATGGAAATCGACTAAATAGGAGGAAACTAGATGAATTAAGAATTGGACCATATGAAATACTGAAGAAAATTTCCAATTCAATCTACGAAGTCGACACCGGACACAAGAAAACAGAATCGGTCCTCTTTCATATTACGAAACTAACTCCGGCGTTGGATGAGCACTGAACAACCACTTTGAACACCACGCGTAATTGTTCCTCTTCGAGGAGGGGAGATGTAAAGAAAATCACGACACTCGTGTTCTCGTGTCGCCACTTTTCTTAAGGTGGAAATCTACAATACCGACGGTTTGTAACGTTACTGACGTGAGAGAGAGATGTCGGTGTCGGAGACAAGCGAAGGGAATGAGGAGCGGAGTTTTTACGTGAAAAAAGAATCGAATTTGGAAATAGGAAACTATCGTTGAAATTGGACCTGTACGAAAGAATAACATACTTGGAATAAAAGCTTTAAATGTTGTTTCTTTCGTTCTACAGTTAAGAACCAAGGGAGATTAGCAAACTTTGTACATAGTGTAGATAAAACTTTCGTTCTACAGAGAGAAACGCAGTTGAGTTTTATTCTAACTTACAAACTGGACTAAGGAGAACTCATTACATATATATTCAAAAGTTTCCGACCCACTGCCAAGGAATTTAATGATGGTACTATTTTCGTGTTCAGATAAACTAACGATTACGATCGGACTTATGGTACGATTTTTGTGTTTATCTCACCACGAAAGTCGTACCATCATTAAATTTCTTGACAGTGGGTCGGAAACTTTTGAATATCTATTAAAAAACGGGCCAGAAAGGGTGGTTCACCCCCTTAAGTATTTGTGCTAATTGAAAAAAAAAAGGTGAATCATTAATTTTAGCTTAATGAGAAGAGTTCGTATTGGCAAACACATTTGGAATTACAAGGAGACAACTGGAATGTAAAAACTCAAATAGGGGTAGCTTACCCCTTAAAACTGTTTTCTCGCACAAATACAAAAATACGTCAACTTTAATTTTATTTCCGCTATAAAACAGCATTATTTTCATTCCAATCGATTTGCAGGTTTTCAATGTACGGTGCAGGAACTAGATGTTCAAGGGTGTATCAATCCCTTAAACTAAAGAAAAAACAGGGAATCACTAATTTTAGCTTAATCAGAAGAGTTCGTATCGGCAAACACATTTGGAATGATCAGGAGACAAATTGAATGTAAAAACTCAAATAGGGCTAGCTTGCCCCCGTAAAACTGTTATCTTGCACAAATACAAAAGTACGTCAACTTTGATTTTATTTCCGCTGTAAGATAGCATAATTTTCATTCCAATCGATTCACAAGTTTTCAATGTAGGGTGCAAGAAGTAGTTGTTCAAGGGTGTTTCGACCCCTTAAAAAATATATATCTTTTCATTATCTCGAGGGTTCTTCATTCCTTCGCATAAGAAACATTTTAGTTTTTGTTTCATCAAAATCGATGCGCTGCTTGTATGTGAAACTGCAAAATCGACGCTTGACTTGTGCAACTTTAGCGGTTGGTTTCACCCCTTGAAACCGTTTTTCCGTAGATAGAAGAAAATACGTGTCGCTTAGTTTTTAATGCTTTATAACATCCATGAGTTTCAACAAAATCGGAGGGGACACCTCGATTACTTTCCTTGTTAGAATAGAAAAATCGTTACATCTTCGAGATATCTCTTTATTCTGTATGCCGAATCTCGCGATCGGTAGTAGCTGACCCGCCAACTACTTATTCACGGAGGACAACGTGAATAGTGTTTATCGAGCAACGTTGCCATAGATTGCCTATGACCCAAAATCCTGAAACTCTGCACATAGATTCTTAAGAATATTGTAACGGTAGCAAGTATCGTTAACAGTCAGTATTGAGATAATGTGGCCAAATGTCTACAGAATTTGGTAGTCGAACGGAGAGTGAATGAATGATAGGCTTTGCGGATAATATAATATTATTAAGTTTAATTGGCCAATAATAATCGTGATCGTAATTACATTATTCTCCTGAGAGTATGAGTATATCCTCTTTAATATACTGTTATACGCTCAGAACGATTAGAAAACGCGTAGGCTACTCTCTCCGATACGGTACGACCGTATCGTATTAAGCCTTTGTATCAGATATGGATCCCGCAATCCCCGACACTCACCCGAGCGGAAATTTGGTCCGGCCTAAATCCGGCCCATGTCAGGCTACCCTATCAGCCTGACACGGCCCTGATCAGGATCCGTATCAGGCCCACATCCGACATGTAACGGAGTTGCGGATCCAGGCCTGATCCGGCCGTAATCCTTCCGTGATCCGGCACCGATCTGGCCTCGATCTGGCACTGATTTCCAATTTTCAAATTTCAAATGAATAAAATCTATTTATCTTCTGAAAATTAGGTTATTGGCCATCGTATGTTGCTAGCTGGCCCATATAATAATCTTTAACAAAAAAAAAACGACCTCCACTGGGGACCTGCAACCTCTCTCACTAGCCTTCATTCTCAAATTGGACCGAAAAATATTGAAAAAAATGTTACTGTACTAATAGTCATTTTTTAGACTTTTTGTTGTTGAAACGATATTTGCGGTCGTTTAAAATTAATTTTCCAATCGTGAGTTGTGCTATTTAAACCTACCTGTCTGTCTACCTACCGGCCTAACGCTCTAACGCTGTAACCACTACGCTATCGAGCACTTGTGAATTACTTCTAGGAATATCTTATATGTGGTCCAACCACCAGAAATGAAGATGGTCAATTATATTAAAAATTGTCTTCGTAGTAGATTTAATTTTAAGGTGGTGTAGGTTCTCGATTGAAAAATCGATGTAGTAATGATAATAATGATATTAATAATAATAATAATAATAATAATATAAATACTATATTATAATTTCATTTAATTATTCGTATTTCCAGCGTATATTTTTGTCGGTTGTTTGAAAAACTCAGAAAAAGTGCTTCCCGTTCAGTAGTGGATAGACAAGCCAGTAAACGGTTACAAGCCAGTAAGCGGTCACACATCCCAGTACTGACTGCGGCGAATACTACTGTATTCGCGGCAGTCAGTACTGGGATGGGTGACCGCTTACTTGACATAGCAGACCGCCGAAGCCGCGAACCGACCGCGCGTCCACTGCGGTCAATATTATGGTTTTTGTTATTATTTTTATTATTATTATTATTATTAATATTATTTAAATGTTAATCGAATAATATCTCAAGAAGCATTATTCGAAATAATACGACACAGAGATTTCTCAAATGAGTATCCTCCGTCTATCCTATTACATCGTCAAAACATACTCATTTTGATGCAAAATTTCATCTTGTGTTGACAATGAACTTGTGTTAACACAAGTTCATTCTCAACACCTCAGGCTGCACTGATAATTCATGCCGTATCAGAATACCATCCGCCCCTGATCTGGGCGTAAGACGGTTAGCGTGATCAGGATTTGCCACGGACGCCTTAGCCGCACCTGATCCGGTCCTAATATATGTAATGTTAGGCTAGCCTGATAATTCACGCAGTATCAGAATATAATCCGGCCTTGATGTGGGGGTCATCCGGTTAACCTGGTCAGGATTTGCCACGGATGTCTTAGCCGCACCTGACCGGCCCTGATATATGTAATGTAAGGTTAGCCAGATAATCCACGCCGTATCAGAGTATGATCCGCCCCTGATCTGGGCGTGATCCGGTTAGCCTGATCAGGATTTGCCACGGATGCCTTAGCCGCACCTGAACCGGCCCTGATATATGTAATGTAAGGCTAGCCTGATAACCCATGCCGTAGCAGAATATGATCCGCCCCTGATCTGGGCGTGATTCGGTTAGCCTGATCAGGCTAACCTTATCGATTCCTGAACGGGACCTGATCCTATATCAGGCCAGCCGGAACAAATTTCTGTTCGGGCACTTCACCAGTCGAACGCGAAAACATGAAACGGACTATTAAAAATTTGCTAGTTTAGTTAAATCGTGTTTACCGTGCTCAGGCCTATTCGTTTCGTCTTATTTTCTGGTTTCTAAATCGGATTTGTCAATGAGATTTGTTATAAATTTGAAAAAGCTTAATAGCTTCATTTCTACACAACATTCAAAATTGGAAGACAGTAGAACAGCAACGAAGCTGATTTCACGAGACAATTTTATGAGTAATATAGACTTGCAAGACGCATAGTTTTTAGTGTCTGTGCACAGCGAAAGCCGGAAATATTTGACACTTTATTTCGAACTTACGCTTTATGAGATCGTGTCCCTCGCTTTTGCGTTATATGTATACAGCCCCATTGATTTTGACAAAAATCCTCAAACCAGTAGTAAACTACTTGAGTAAAAAGAGTTTTATCTTGGCGATATATTTCGACGATATCCTATGTTTCGAGTCAGATTTATGTGCGTGATTAAAAAAGCGAAATCTACCGTTAAGAAACTACAGTTTCTCAAGTTTGTCCTCAAGGCATTGACTTTAAGTAAAAACAGTAAGTTTGCTGGGTTTTATTATTAGTTCTCGTGGGATGACATTGGGGATGCCAGTAGCGAAAGGAGACAGGGTGGTAGAGTTGATTGAAGACTTTAGCAGTAGAGAGTTTTTCATGGGTCGACAGTTCGCACATTTTATGAGAAAGCTAGTCGACTGTTGTCGTGCAATAGAGTACGCATGGTTATACACCGAAAATTCGAACGAGAGAAGTTCTTAGATTTGTTGATAAACGGATGGTTACAATGCACAGGCTGTGCATTGTAGCAGGTTGTGCTATCCGACGATCTTTAGGATGAGTTTAATTGGTGACGAAAAAATATACTAAAATCGGCTAGCCTTATAAGAACCTTTCGGCTTGTCATGAAGATATATTCTGATGCTCCTAAGTCGGGCTGAGGTGCATATAGCGAGAACGAAGGTATGCACGGGTCCTGGAAAGAGGCGGAAAGAGATCTGCACAGACGATAAGTCGTTGGGTTAGGTCGGTGTTGACAAAACGTGGGATTAGCTCTGAGTTTACGGCGATAGTACGAAACGCGCGTCTATGTCGGTAGCTGTAACTAAGGATATCAATATTAACGTGATTAAAAATACGGCGGAGTGGTCCAAGGACTATCATGTTTGCCAAGTTTTATAATTGGACCATTCACTCTGGCAGGAGAGAGTTTGCGGCTACTGTTGGCTGGTTAGCATGTTTTGAATGAATAATTTATCGGTTTTCTATTTAAGTTGAGTATTATGTGAATAGATTAGAACCGGCATATATTTTGTATCATGTGACTACTAATCTCATTTCTTGTTTGTGCTCATGTTACTTGTGAATTTACAAAAAACCATAAAACGTCCAGTACGTCGACAATTGTTTATTAGTTCCTCTGAATATCTACAATGTAATCTCAAGAACAAAACTAGTAATATAATTAAACCATTGAACGAACTTACCTAAGTGAAGTTTGATGGTAATTATATGTAGAGTCTCATTCGACATGATTACATCCTGCCCTAGGTAGAACATAGATCCCGTCAATCTCTGCCCTTAGTATAGTGTGTGAGCGTTTATTATTTTCATTGGTTTAGTGGAATTACTGGAAAGAATGTGATGTTAGATGGGGAATGACCGCAGCGTCAATGACCGCAGTTTTTTCGTATCAGCTCTGAAATTTCATGGCACCATCGCGTGGAAGTAGACTGTACTAAAACGTAATCATCTTGAATGAGACTCTACATACAATTATGATCGAACTTCACTTAGCGGCGGGGTAGGGTTTTTTTGCGGCGACATGAGTAATATAATTTTATTAAATAGAATTACATATTATTGTACAACTATTGAAGTATCTCAGAAAAAATTTTCAATGAAAAATATTGATAAATAAGCCGGTGACGTTGAATCTCCAGAGGCGCCTTGAAAAAAAGTGGTTTTGCGGTGAACATTATAACTCGTTACCGGATCATCCGAAACAAAAAAATTGATATGCATTTTAAAGGTGATGTATTTCTCGAGGTAATCAGGAAGAGTTTTTTTTTTTTTTCTATTTTTTGCAGCACTTGGAAGTGAAAAACGCAATTTTAGCTAAAAAAATCGCGCTTAATTTGTTATAAAAAAATTGAAAAAATAAAAAAACTCCTCCTGATTACCTGTTGATTTATGTGAAGAAGTAATGTTTAAATTTTCAAAAGGATCGGTTCAGTAGATTTTGAGTTCTAATGTTCACAAACTTCAAAAATGACGTTTTCCGGAAAATCGATTTAAAGTTTTTTATACGTGATATACAGGTATCACGACCGGTCGTTTGAAACGCTGTAACTCCGTTAGTTTTACTTCGATTGACTTAAAATTTATACACAATATTCTCGACATATTGTTCATTCAGAAAAAATATTTAAAAAATGCAAAAAAAATAATTTTAAAACCCTACCCCCCCCCCCTTCCCCCCCTAGGTAAGTTTGTTTAGTGTACGCTGAATAGTATAACGTACAAAGAACTTCGGACATTGAACCGATGGTGTTATTTCGAAAGAATGATCGAACGTATTGAGAAATACGTCGAAGCTAGTTCGCATTCGCGAGTATCTGAAATCGCCGAGCAAGCACAAAGCAATGACCGGGCTCGCTCGCGAAACTGTAAACGCATGACTTCGACACTGCAACTTGCAACCGAATATTCATCAGTCTTAATTGATTCGTCGAGTTGAGCGGTTGGTCAATAATTAAAATTGACGATTGTAATTATTTCTCATTTGGGAAACTGTAAGAAACCTTAAAACATCTTGTTCAAAGAAATCGTTATCTAATTTGTAACTCCCAACTTGAATTCTTATTCTTTATTGGCAAAAATCCCGAAATATAATTCGGTATTGGCTAATTATCCAATTTCCCAATACAACATTTGGATGGTTTCATTCTAATATACGAAGTATGTTTAACTTTTATTTTACCTAAAATATGCATTAGCCTTCAATGATAGCAAAAAAGTACGTATAATCGCTATTCGGCTGCATTTATATGGCTGTATTTGCGCTATCATCCTAAAGTATACGAATTTCGGGTACTAATGACCTGACACACGAGAGCATTCGAAGAGATACACATGTCTCTTCGCGCCATGAGTCCTTCCCGAGCAAAAACCAACAGAGCCTAGAGTTGGCGTACTGTATGTATGTCGCATTGCAATGGAAATCCGTTTCCATCAGTGCTCTCGATTCCTTATTAAGTCATGGAATTGAAAGGACTCATTTTGAAAAGGCTGTGCGCAATGCACCTCACTAGCACTGCTATCGGGCTTCTTTATTTTGTTTGGAGATTTTTCATTGTATCAAGTCATTAATAAAGTGTGTAAGCCAGTGTCACTGCGGCAGTCAGTGAATTACACTGTTTATGACGAGAATTTGTTATTATTCGCATTTGACATATTTTCGTGTCTGACATCAAAAGTGGGATAAAGAAAGTTCAATCCGAAGTCTCGGGTGTTAAAGTTTACGCGGTAATTGTGTTGGTGTAAAGTTTGAATACGACTATGGCAGGAGAGAATGAACACAGTGCCGATGTGGAAGTTATAGACGGTGAAAAAAGGTGCAAGTGAGTCAAGCAGTGTGCTATCTAAAAATCGGAAAAAGAGATCGTTCCCCAACATCATCGGAATCTGCACATGATACTGATGACTCTGTGCGGAAGAAAAGAAAACGGAGGGAACGATCGTCTAAACTAAAGAAGGAAAATGAGCAACTGATTACGTTGCTTACTTAGCGAGATCGAAGAATTATGGATCTCGTGAAATTTGTCCCGAAAAATACTGACCCAACAGGCTGGGCGAAAATCGTCGATGAATGGATTCGACGATACAAATCGGATGATTGGTAAGTCGTCCAGCACCGGGCTAAAGCCTTCCAGGACGAAGCAGCTCAGTGGTTCACCAGTATGGATCCTTCCGGAAACAGCTGGACCGAGATTCGCGCTGAATTTATGAGCGCATATGCGAAAAATAAAAACGTTGTTTCGGAACTTCATACGATTTGGACAGACGACGTCGAGTTCACGCTCGAGAATTTCATGAAAAGGCGCAGAAAGATGAAAGCGTGGCCCGAGGAACGGAAATCGGTGGACGAAACTGCAACCCAACTGGCCGCGTTATCATAATCGTTCAATAACCGATTTGTGCGCAACATATTTGTACGCAAATCGCCTCGCAATTTGCAAGAAGCAATGTTGTACCTCGACGGAAAAACGACCGAGCACCATCGATCGCGTGCATCCTTCGGAGCCCCTGGTCCACGTACTAACGAGGAAAGTACCCGAGGCGTCCCCCTCCAATTTTGTTGAAATTCATGGATGTTATGGATAGAGCGTTAAAAACTAAGCGGCACGCATTTTTTTATCTGCGGAAAAACGGTTTCAAGCGGTGAACCCACCCCCTAAAGTTGTACAGGTCAAGGGGCGATTTTGCAATTTCACATACAAGCAGTGCATCGATTTTGATGAAACAAAAATATATATTTTGAGGGGTCGAAACGCCCTCGAACATGTACTTCTTGCACCCTACATTGAAAACTTGCGAATCGATTGGAATGAAAATTATGCTATTTTGTAGAGGAAATAAAATTAGAGTTGACGTATTTTTGTATTTGTGCAAAAAAACAGTTTTAAGGGGTTAAGGTAGTAACCCCTGTTATTTATCTATGAAATTTAAGGGACAACACCACTGTGACGGCTTTAAAAAATCGATTTTTTGAAAAGCATTTTAAAAAATCTAAAATACTTTTGAGATTGAACCCCTGAATTTAAGATTGAATACTTGAAAGATTGATGCCGTTGGACCCAGGTCGAAAAAATTATCATTTTCGTAGATATTGAATATTTTGTGGAGCGGTGCAGCGGTCCGCGACGCTCGGGATCCCGCGCAGCTGGGCGCCTTAGGGTCGCCAGGTATTCTTCCCGCCTTTCTCAGGTATTCTTTTGGCTCCCTTCACAAAAACCGGCTATTGTTAGCCGGTTAACTATTGTTATAAATATAGTTTCGAAAAATAGCACTAGGTGGCGATAATTGAAAAAATTCCATGGCAGGTATAGGGATAGCGTCATAGCGTCAGTTTGCGAATAGAAGTGACGCTATTCGTGTCCCATCGCTCCGAATCGTTTCGTTTGTGCATATCAAACGCTCCAAATTATTATTTTCAAGTTGAAATGGAGGATAAGAAAGTGTATACGGGGAAAAAGGGAACAAAACGGAGCTATGTGACGAAGAGTCGATCGAAAATTTCGAATCGAAAACCTCCGAACCGTTATAGCTCCGAAAACAGTTCTGCAGAGCATATGAGCACGTCGGCGAAAAAGTTAAAATCATCGGACGATTTAGAGGTCGGTGTTACTAACGATTTCAGTTATCGTAT
Organism: Oxytorus armatus; assembly: GCA_958009045.1. Classification (NCBI taxonomy): domain Eukaryota; kingdom Metazoa; phylum Arthropoda; class Insecta; order Hymenoptera; family Ichneumonidae; genus Oxytorus; species Oxytorus armatus. Next base: position 28,248,585 of record OY253746.1, read on the forward strand.
AGTACAACTTTTCACTGCATTGAACATTATATCCACGTTAGTGAAATGTAAAGTGTGTGATCGTGGCATAAAATTCACCGAAAAAAGTTTGCGCGGACCCGGGTTCAAAATCGAGGTCGATTGCGGCCATTGTGAAAATGTGTTAATCAATTCGTGTCCTATGATTGACAATGCATACGAAATAAATCGTCGGATCGTATTCAGTATGCGTCTTCTTGGCGTCGGTTTGAATGGCGTGATGAAATTTTGTGCATTCATGGACCTACCGCACCCCATATTTCAGTCTTTTTACGATCGAATCATAAATTCGATTTTGATTGCCACTAAAGCGGTGAGCGCAATGAGCCAAAAAAAGGCTGCACTTGAGGAGCAGAGAATTTTGTTGGAAAACGGGGTGGCGGACGGAATTATCGTTTCAGGCGACGGATCGTGGCGAAAGCGCGGTTTCAGCTCGCTTTTCGGTATAACATCGCTAATCGGCTGGTACACTAAAAAAGTGATTGACGTTATGGTTAAATCGAAATACTGCAAAGCTTGCGAGCATTGGGAAAAAAAAGAAAACACCGCGGAGTACTGGGAATGGAAAGCTACCCATGACGATGAGTGCCAGGCGAACCATAGCGGCTCCTCCGGAAAAATGGAAGTCGACGCAGCTATCGAAATGTTTCAACGGTCTGAAGAGCTCTATGGCACAAAATATAAATATTATATTGGTGACGGCGATTCTAAAACGTTTCTGGGCATATCGAATAGCGATCCATACGACAGTTTCGAGATAAAAAAAAGAGTGCATCAATCATGTCCAAAAACGTATGGGGACGCGCCGCCGCGAAATCGTGAAAAAAAGGATTGTCTGGCAGAGGAAAGCTCACCGGAAAATTGATTGACGAGTTGAGTACATATTACGGCTTGGCTATTTGGAGGAACAGCGATGATGTTGACAAAATGAGGAAGGCAATTTGGGCAACTATCAAACATAAAATGTCCACAGACAGTGAGCCACAACATGACGATTGCCCGGAAGGAGCCGAGTCGTGGTGTTCATGGCAGCGCGCGGTCGCAAATGGTGATATTTCTAAATATCGCCATAAACCGCCTCTTCCTCAGGAAATATTGGAGGCAATTCAGCCAATCTTCGAAAATTTGAGCAGGGACGATTTGCTGCAGCGTTGTTTGGGCGGCTATACGCAAAACAATAACGAAAGTTACAATAAATCAGTTTGAGCAATAGCCCCCAAGTGCCAGGCCGGAAGCAAAAGAATCATTGATATTGCAACTGATATCGCGGTATTAGTGTTCAATGATGGCATGAGAAGTCTCATGAAAGTACTGGAGACGTTGCGGATACCCATCGGCCCAAATTGTTTCAACTTTTGCGTTGAGACCGACGCAGCGCGGATCCAGCTCGCGCAGCGCTCGCTCACAGACGCTGCAAAGGAAGCGAGAAAAGCCTTAACAAGTTCGAGGAAAGAATCAGGAGACAACGATTTGCTTCTTGAAGGCCAGCTATATGGTGCCGGCATCACTGATTGAAGGTAAATAATTTTTTCAATTTATAACATAAATTAACAAACCTAAAACTTTGAACGCGTTTTCTCAAAACCACTTTTTAGAGTGCGGCATGCAGCAGAACTCGAGCAATTTTGATCCGATCGACTTCAGATTTTACTGTATCAAAAAAGGGTAGATTATCTAGAGAAGTACATAGGATTTCTCGATTTCTCAATAATTATAAAAGTTATAGCCTATTTTCGACGAGAAATTTTGCTCAAAAATCATTCTTTAAATTCAAAGGCGTGCCTATTTTTCTTTAAACAATATTCTTCGAAATCCCTATGTACTTCTCTTCAAAATATCATATTATTAACGAAAACACTCGGTACTTTTTTTTCAGATCGACGTTGAAGAGAGTTCTGCTGCGTGCCGCGAACCACTGCGGAGATGACAGTACCTGACGCGAGAGCTTCCCCAGCGCTACCATGCGGCGTGAAAAATGTGAATAAAATGTTTTTTGATACATTAATAAACAAGGAACAAAACCCAAAAAAATTTTTCGAACATCTCTTTTTTTCCCCACAAAAAAAAATTCTTGAAAAATGTGAAAAAAAACAGGGGGTCACAGTGGTGTTGTCCCTTAACTTCAGTAGTTCTCACCAGAATTACATGTCTATAGATTAAGAATTATCAAGAATTTTTGATTTCAGATAAAATCAAGAGCCAAAACAAAATGGCGGACTTTGGAAAAAAACTTTTTGTTCCAAAGTCCGCCATTTTTCTTATTTATCCATGAAATTTAATTTCAGTAGTTCCGACCAGAATGACATGTCTATAGATTAAGAATTGTCAAAAATTTTTGATTTCAGATAACATCAAGAGCCAAAATCACCGGGGCCACCCACGCGCTTTTTTTTCGAGGTGCCAACTTCGATCAATAATAATAATAATAATAAACTATTAAATTTTTTGAAAAATTTTTTTTTTGTATCTTTAATATGTAAATAAAAACATCCTAAATATCCAAAACGATTCATTTTTATTTTCCTACAAAAAAACGCCCTCCAAAAAAGACATGAAAATCGGCTTAAGTTACTAGACTACTACCTTAAGCTACCCCTATTTGAATTTTTCATTCCAGTTGTGTCCTTGTCATTGCAAATGAGTTTGTCGATGCGAACTCTTGTCATTAAGCTAAAATTCATGATTTACCTTTTTTTTATTTTAAGGGGTTCAAACACCCTTGAACATCTACCTCAAGCACCCTACATTGAAAACTTCCGAATCGATTGGAATGAAAATTATGCTGTTTTGAAGCTGAAATAAAGTTAAAGTTCACGTATTTTTGTATTTGTGCACGAAAACAGTTTTAAGGGAGGAAGCTACGCCTATTTGAGTTTTTACATTCCAGTTGTCTCCTTGTCATTCCAAATTTGTTTGCCGATACGAACTCTTCTCATTAAGCTAAAATTAATGATTCACCGTTTTTTTTTCAATTAGCACGAATACTTAAGGGGGTAGACCACCCTTTCTAGCCCCTTTCTAATAGATATTCAAAAGTTTCCAACCCACTGCCAAGAAATGTAATGATGGTACGATTTTCGTGTTCAGATAAACTTACGATTACGATCGTACTTATGGTACGATTTTTGTGTTTATCTGAACACAAAAATCGTACCATTATTAAATTTCTTGGCAGTGGGTCGGAAACTTTTAAATATCTATTAAAAAGGGGCTAGAAAGGGTGATCCGCCTCTTAAGTCTTCGTGATAATTAAAAAAAGACGGTGAATCATTAATTTTAACTTAATGAGAAGAGCTCGTATTGGCAAACACATTTGGAATGACAAGGAGACAACTTGAATGTAAAAACTCAAATAGGCATAGCTTGCCCCTTAAAACTCTCTTCTTGCACAAATACAAAAATACGTCAACTATAATTTTATTTCCGCTATATAAAATGGCATAATTTTCATTTCAATCGATTCACAAATTTTCAATGTAGGGTGAAAGAAGTAGATGTTCAAGGGTGCTTCAACCCCTTAAAATATATATATTTTTCAGTATCTCGTGGGTTCTTCATTCCTTCGCATAAGAAACATTTTGTTTTTGGTTTCATCAAAATCGCTGCACTGCTTGTATGTGAAACTGCTAAATCACCCCTTGACCTGTGCAACTTTAGGGGGTGGTTTCACCCCTTGAAACCGTTTTCCGCAAATAAAAAAATACGCGTCGCTTAGTTTTTAATGCTCTATAAGATCCATGAGTTTCAACAAAATCGGAGGGGGACTCTCGGGTACTTTCCTTGTAAGACTTCGATGCCCGAGATAGAAAGTCGCACCGTTCGGACATCGAGTGCTACAATTGCGGAAAGAAAGGACATCGTAAGCCTGAGTGTAGATCATCTTCGAAGTCACACAGCAACCAGTCACGGAACAACAAAGGCTCGTGTTCGAAGAAGGCGGTAACTTGTTACAACTGCAAAAAGGAGGGTCATATCTCCTTGAACTGTCCAAAGAAAGCGGATAAGATCGTGAAGCTTTGTAGCTCGACCTCTACTGAAGGTACTTTGAAGCTGGCTGAAGGTAAGATGTTGCCATTTACCTTTGATTCTGGTTCGGATTGTTCCCTTGTCAGAGAAACATTGGTAGAAAGATTGGCCGGTGGGAGACAATGCGTCTCTACGCGGTTGAGAGGTACCGGAAATGGAAACGTTGATTGCTGTAAGCTCATCTCTGTATGGGTCAATCTTGATGGCATAAATGTTAAAATCGAATTATATGTGGTACCAGACGAAAATTTCTCTACAGACTTGCTTTTGGGTAAAGAATTATTATCGACAGTTTCACTCAAATTGAACGGAATTACGATTAAATTTTCGACATTCAATAGATTTAGTGGACCGTGTAGCTTAGAGATCGACGTCAATGGTGTCGATTATGACTCAGTTGAAATGAGAAAATCACTTATCGGGTTATTGAAATTGTATTCTAAACATAAGAACGTCGAGGGTCCTAAGATTCGAATTACTTCGGGTAAGCTTGGGACCAGATTAAAAGACGTAAACAAACTCGTACAAAGAGGCCCTTACAAGCTAAGCACTGTAGAACGAGAAACTGTAAGAGGTTTGGTTGACAAAATGCTCGAGGCAGGAATCATTCGGGAACGTAAAAGCCCATTTTCTAGTCCAATCATTTTGGTAAAAAAAATGGCTCTGATAGATTGTGTGTAGACTTTCGAGAATTAAATTCCAACACAGTAGCAGATCGTTATCCGTTGCCATTGATTCAAGATCAATTCGATCGTTTATGTAGAGCGCAATATTTCCCGTCATTAGACATGGTAGCTGGGTTCCATTAAATACCAGTATAGACAAATTCGATAGAGAAACTCGCGTTTATTACACCTGATGGACATTACGAATATTTGACAATGCCATTTGGTCTGATGAACGCACCTTCCGTATACCAGAGGGCAATTAATGACGCACTGGGAGAATTGAAATATTCTTACGCGATTGTTTATTTGGACGATGTTCTTATACCTGGTAAAACCGAACAAAAGGCTTTTGATAGATTGAAAGTCGTAATGGGAAGACTTGCTGCTAACGGATTTTCATTCAACTTGATTAAATGCAGATTTTCAAAAACACAAATTGATTGTCTACGATACACTGTATCGAAAGGAGAGCTGAGGCCCAATCTCCGAAATATCGAAGCACTGGTGCAATCGCCCGTCCCTCGCACGCAGACCCAGGTAAGACAGTTTTTACGGCTAGCGTCCTACTTTCGTAGATTTATACCAAAATGTTCACAGACAGCAGCTCCTCTGTACAGACTTACCGCAGGGAACACGAAGACCATAAAATGGACAGACCTCTAACAGAATGGACAGAATGTCTAACATCAGAACCCTTACTCCGTATATTGGACCATAGTCTACCTATTAGGGCTGTTACTTTTATCCGGGTTATCCGGATACCCGAAAGTATCCGGGTATCTGGGTATCCGGGTACCCGAGTGTCCGGGTATCCGGATATCCGAATAATCGCGAATCCGGGTAACCGGGTAATAACGAATAATGTCGGGTAATTACCCGATTTTTCGCGTACAGGCTCAAATAGGACCGCCGGCGTAGAAAAAATAATGATATTGTATTAGTCTAGTTATCAAATAAGCCGAAATATAGGGCGTTAATAGTTACCATTGAAAAAAATTGGAAAATAACTTGTATCAAATTTGCTCTGTTCAAAGAAATTGGGCAAAACTACGGTAAAAATTAAAACTTAGTGTTGACGAATCAGACGTCACGGTTTTCCAATTTATAATAATTGTGTATTTACTCGGGAAAACATTTTACATGTGACTCCCATAATTTTTTAGAATCTGCTGTTACGATCACAATTGCTTGCCTGCGCATATTAAGAATAGCCGAGATCTGCTTCTTCACATTCTATATTTTCTCTCCAACTCTAAAGTTCATAAAACCTGCACACACGCCCATAAATCAAATATACATTTCAGAAACTAACGATATTTATTAAATAATAATAAATCGTGATAAAAAAATAATATTAAAGATGCAAATAGTGCAGGTCAATGTTGATTAAGTTCTTATGAAATGATCATGTGTTTCCCTAACATTGTATAGAAGATTATGTCATTGTTTTTAATCTACACAAGAAGGTTTTATGCGTACATTGTTACGTTTAAGAAGAGGAAACAATATCGCCACTAGCACATGTTTACCACTGTCCATATGCTTACGAGTATGTTGAACACTGTTAGTACTGGCTAGCATGTGCTCAATGTAGCTACGTCTGAAGTATGAAGCGTAAACAAAAACCAACACTGTGTGATGACGACACTGACAATGAATACCTCCGTTCCCCCTTCGAATGTCCTACACCTATTGAGATTTTGGTGTTCTTACGAAAATGTGCTCCAACGCTCTCTTTGGGTTCTGTCGACGTAATAAAGATTATCAGTCGCGCACGCGAACTTCTGAGAGTTACAATGCCGCGTCCTTTGAGAAGTTGGGTGTGGGAGCACTGCGTACGATCCCAGGATGGCTGCCAAGCCACTCGCAAGCTTTGCAACGAAGTATTGCAAGTGAAAGGTTCCACGTCTTCGCTAAATAAGCACCTCATATTTGTCCACGGGTTCGCCACTCAACAATCCGAAGATTTCGGCATCCCTCGAAAACGCAGGTAAAATCAAAATGTATCCGTAATATTTCATATCGAATTTTATACAATGCTGAAAACCACTCTGTGCCCCCTCTATAAAGAACTATATTTTCCCAATTTTGTCTTCCTTGTGGACGAAACTTTGAGAATGTGATAAAGCAACTTGCATATTTCAACTTATAGCGTTTGTCACTACTTGTATTGTCAATCCAAAATGTCTGCATAATTCAAACCATCAATTCAATTCTATATCTCAGCAACAGTTCGACCTACAGTGCTGCAATTTCGCACGGAAGTAAAGCAGTACGTCCGCTTTATGTAGTGCAATTTTTATAGACAATCTATAGACGAGAAAAATCTCGTCTCGGCGGCACCACTCACGAGACGAGACTCTCGCCGAGATTTTCGAGACTTTCGAGACTCTTGATAAAAAAAGGGATATTAATTACACCACTATTCCATTGCTCGTTAGAGTTTTTTTCATTCTTTTATTGAACCGAAACGAGAATCTGGTCGAGATTTTCGAAATTAACCAAAAAAAAAATCAATTCGTTATTTCAGTTTTATCGCGATCACGAGGTTCCATCGCTTATTATTCGTTTTTGTATTCCCTCACCTCCGGAACGGAGTTTCGTTCACTCATACCGTCACATACGCTCTTACGCACACAGTCACTCACCCAGTCACACACACACACAGTCACACATGCTTACACGTATACAGCCACACGCACACAGTCGCTCACACAGTCGCACATACAGTCACACGCACACAGTTACTCACACAGTCACCCGCACACAGTTACTCATATAGTCACCCGCACACAGTTACTCACACAGTCACCCGCACACAGTCGCCCGCACACAGTTACTCACACAGTCACCCGCACACAGTTACTCACACAGTCACACATACTTACACGCGCACAGTTACTCACACAGTCATACATACTTACACGCACACAGTCACACACACTCGAACTCACACAGTCACGTATACAGTCACACGCACACAGTCACCCGCACACAATGACACGCACACAGTTACTCACACAGTCATATATACTTACACGCACACAGTCCCATACTCAAACGCACAGTTACCCACACACAGCCACGCGCACACAGTGGAACACACAGTAACACGCACAGAGTCATACGCACAATCGCACACATACAGTCACACGCACAGAGTCGCACGACGCGCGCAGTCACACGTACGCGCAGTCACACGCGTTATCCGTTATTATCCGAGTACCCGGTTACCCGGATACCCCGAAACTATCCGAATACCCGAATCCGTTATTACCCGGATATTATCGAGTTATCGAGATATACGGATTTGAAGCGTCGGATCCGTGAAACCCGAATTACTCGGGTTTCCGGATACCCGGAAGAGTTCAAGCTCTACTACCTATTGAATTACATACAGACGCTAGTGCTCTCGGGTATGGGGCTGTGTTGCTTCAAAAAGTTAATAAAGAAAAACATCCAATCGCCTGCTATAGCAAACGTACCATAGACGCTGAAACTCGATACCACTCGTACGATCTTGAAACTCTCGCTGTCGTGAACGCGATAAAACACTTTCGACAATATTTAGTGGGGCGTAAATTTTTAGTTGTGACAGATTGTAATACACTAAGCGCCGCGAGTCTTAAGAAAGATTTAACGCCGCGAGTGTATCGATGGTGGGCATTCTTACAATCTTTTGAATTTGAAATTAAATATCGTGCGGGTGAAAGAATGAAACACGCTGACTTTTTATCACGGAACCCCGTTTTGAAAAACAAAGTATTGAAAGTAGTTAAAAAGGACATGAATAAAATAATAGAATTAGCAGATGACTGGTTGATCGTAGCTCAGCAGAAAGACGATGAAACAAAAACGTTATATCGCGACGTAATGGACGGATCAGAAACTACAAAGACTTACTCGATAAAGGGCAAAATCTTGATGCGAACGATACAAAGAAAAGGTAAACAAATCACACTACCTGTAGTGCCGAGACTTATGGTATGGTCACTGATCCATCATGTATACGAAAATATTTATTATTTAGGCTGGGAAAAGACTTTAGACTTTAAACAAACGAACTTTATTGGTTTCCTCACATGTCAAAACATGTAAATAAGTTTGTAGCAAATTGTATTTTGTGCACACTTGCAAATCGGTGTCGAGACCATTGCAAGCACAGATACATCCAATCGAGAAATACAATACTCCATGGCATACAATTCACATAGCTATATCAGAGAAATTATCAGGCCCGTCTGAAAAGATAGAATACGTCTTCGTAAGAATAGATGGATTCATGAAATTCGTCACAATAAACTGGATAGACCGTTTAGACACAGAAACAGCAATCAATCAGATTGAAAAACATCCGTTTACTTTCGGGGTACCAAAACGAATTGTTTGTAACCAAGGTGCAGGGTTCACGAATGCGCGATTTAAAGAATTCTGCAACGAAAAGACTATCTTGATTCATTAGCTTCAATAGCTTCGGGAACGCCGAGAGCTAATGGTCTGGTTGAAAGAATTATGTCAACAATGAGAAATATGTTGTCCATAAGCAAAGCTCAAGGAAAGAATTAGGAGGAGTTCAGCAGGCAATAAATTCAACAGTTCATAAAACGTTGGGGAAAATTCCTGCTGATATTTTGTTTGGTACAAAAGTAAGCGCAATATAAACTCAACGCGTGAAACACAATAGCGTGATAACCGATAGCGTTGATTCGAGAGAGCTGAGGACTACAGCCACAGAAAGCATAAGAACCGAAGGGGCAAAAAAAATCAAGGTTCGATAAGAAAAACAAGCCGGTACACCCATTCAAAATTAGAGATTTTGTAATGGTCAAAAATAATGACAGAATAAAGATGAAACTGGATGCCAAATATCGAGGTCCACTTGAAGTTGTTGCGGTATTACCGAACGATAGATACCTTTTTAAGAAAATAGTCACTGGATTGCGAGGCCGAAATAGCATAAAAGTATCTCATGACAAACTGATTGCTACTCCAGGGAACAAGACGAATCAGGATAGCTATGTCGCAGAAAAATAAAAAGGTGAGACAAAATTGTACAACAATCTGTTTGATGTGATTTGCTTGATGAATTCTGTTGAAAATTCGCATGAAACGTGTGGTTCCAATTGAGGCGGATTTATGTGTAGAAATCCGCAGAGAGTATGAGACTGTTGGTTGTCATTGTTTCAATTTAAGAGTGCGACTCTGGCTCCCGATGCTCGCTGGACTTGATCACCCAGAATCCTCGAATCCAAAGCCTAAATGTAATTTGAAAATGATTCAATGTTAACTTGTGTTGAAGATAATGGTTATAAAAAGTGTATGGATGTTCGAGACATGCCTGCAGGGCCGTTGTGAGTTGAAAATAATAGTTAGAACATGTATGCATGTTTAAGACACGCCTACAGAGCTATTATGAATTGAAAATAATGGTTAGCAAATGTATGGATGTTTGAGACATGCCTGCAGAGCCATTATGAGTTGAAGATAATGGTTAGAAAATGTATGGATGCTTAAGACATGCCTACAGAGTTTGTTATGAGTTGAAAATAATAGTTAGAACATGTATGGATGTGTGAGACACGCCTACAGAGCTATTATGAATTGAAAATAATGGTTAGAAAATGTATGGATGTTTGAGACATGCCTGCAGAGTCATTATGAGTTGAAAATAATAGTTACAACATGTATTGATGTTTAATACATGCCTACAGAGCTATTACGAGTTGAAGACAATGGTTAGAAAATGTATGGATGTTTGAGACATGGCTACAGAGCCATTGTAAGTTGAAAATAGTGTTATAATAGAAATCGTACGGATGCGCAAAACATGCCTACGGAGCCACTAAAAGTAACGGACAATGTTTAGAAAATGTATGGATGTGTAAGTCATGCCCGCAAAGCTGTTTGTGCCTTGTAAGCCGAGTTTGTGGAAATTCGTTTCAACACTTTGAAAACTTGCATCATAGCTGTAGAGCCTAAAAGGAACGAATAACTAAAACAATACACATGGTTGTACACGTGATGTGGAGATAACAGAAGCCTATAGGGCAAAGACAGACTGTAAAGTCGGAAAAGCAAAACGTAAACTAATGCTCGTTAATTCGATGCCTGTTTTGTTTCAGAAGTAAACTAGATGGATAGATGCTGGGCACTCGGGACGCGTGCTAGTCAGTATGGCCGTATTGCATCGTAATGGAAATCTGTTTCCAACAACGCTCTCGATTTTTTCTTGGGTCATTGAATCAAAAGGACTCATTTTGAAGAGGCTCTGCGCAATACAACTTACTAGCACTGCCATCGGGCGTCTTTATTTTGTTTGGAGATTTTTAATAGTATCGAGTTATAAAGTGTGTAAGCCGTGTCACTGCGGCATTCAGTGAATTACACTGGTTATGACGAGAATTTATTATTATTCGCATCTGACATATTTTCGTATCTGACATATCTTCTTATTTTCTTCCTATTATTTCCTTTCAAAATTCAGGACAAAACGACATTGCCGCTGACGAGAGCGCCAGTGGCAATGTTGCTGTATAGGAATTTTTTCCCATGGAATCGACCATTCCCAAAACGCAGAAATGTCTCTTGAGGTTGACTAAACGGTAGTAACGGAAGCAGATCGGGTTGACACGTTCTTATATCGTACGATTCGTCAGATAGAGAGATTACGTTGACACTCGGCCACATTTTCCGCGAAACATAGCCCCTGGGCGCCTCAATGGGCATGAATCTGATATTTTCGAGTAAAATGGACGTTTTTATTTAGAATTTGCGGGTGTCACAGCGCAGAAAGATTTCTTTACCTTAAAAAACGATAAAAAGCGAACGGTAGAGAACTAAAGAGAAGAACCGGCGTAGGAGACGCACTTATTTCTTTTTTCCAAAAGTACGTCTTCTCGTCGACTGTAAAAAAGAGCATTATGTTTTTTCATTTCATCATCGTTATTGGATAGCGAAATAGATTAATTTTCATCACCAAATACAAAATATTACGTAACCAGTCCCTTTATAACCTATGGATATGTATCGACATTCATTTGTGACGTTTGGGAGAGCTGAGAATATCGTTCCATTTGTTAAACGTTTTAAACTTTACCGCTGTGCTACTATAGCGGAATTCTTTAACTCTCTAGTGACGATTATCGCTATCGTAACTAAGCAGACAACGAAGGCTGTTTACGAAAATCATCCTTGACATGGGTGTCGCTAGCCCACGATGGCAATAATCGTCGTCAAAGATTCCCTCTATAGCCTAACCCTCTGATTCATTATTGATTCAGAGATTCAAGTACTGATTAATCAAAGTAATCCATTTTTTTAAAGTCTGGCTATGAAACATGAAAAATACAATATTTTTGTTGCAGAAATTTATAATAAAGGAACAGAACAATTTTTGAGAAAGGATAATAGAAAATACCTAACGTTCTGCAACTCTTCCTCCAATTCTTGCAGCATGTACGTATAATTCGGCTTTATTTTTATAATTGGTGTGTCGCATATATGCTCACAAATCTTGAGCATTTCAAAATTCGATTTCTTGTAAGTATCGACGAACTCTTGAAGCTGTGGAATCGAGGTATGCATTCAAGAAAATAGGGTACATGGAGTATAATTGAGCTTATTACGCGGTTATTTTTTAGGTAGTACGATATGTCGTTAAAATAGCACATTACTTTAAACTAGTTATAGGAATATCTCTCTATATTATCTCTCTTATTATATAAATACTAGGGGGGCTTTGCCCCCCTGCACGCTTCGCGCGTCAACGGCCCGTGTCAGTGTTTTCTATAAATTAAAAACAGATGTACTAATTGTTTGATTTCAGAATATAGAATACATAAAGTGTTATATATTATATATTTATAAGACGGAATTATTCGGATGGTTCTTTATTACGAAATAAAGAACCGAATAATCCGAATAATTCCGTCTTCGTAAAAGTTCTTTTTGCAGAATTATTTGGGTCATTTTAATTCAATCGTCAATATTTTGCATCGTCTTAGACGTAATGTAACGAAAAAGAAACCAGAAAATGTCCATTTCTTTAATTAAAAACAAACATTTAGTCTGTTTTTGTTTTCTGTAAAAATTTAATACTTTTGCATCAACGAAAAAAAAAAAAATAGTCCGACGCGTATTACCTGCTTCTTAGTGGTATGTAAATGTAATGTGTAAATTACATATCCCTTAAGTAATTGTATGATTTAACAATACATAAGGAAGAGTCGATAATAAGAATAGACATACATAGAATATCAACGGCTGATTCGACGATGAGGAAAAAAAAGGGGGTTAGGGGGGGGGGGGGTAGCCCCCCTCAAGAGCTGACTGATCCCCAGAGGCGTCAGACAGGCTTTTAACTTATTTAAGACTCTTCGCCGAAACAGACTGCAAATGCACCCCTGCATTCATTGCCCGCGCCCTGGCACTCGCGTTCTCGCACCCGTTGCTATGGCAACCGTTGTCATGGCGACCATTATTGCAGCAACAGTTCCTATGGCAACCATTGCTATGGCAACCATTGCTATGGCGACCGTTGTCATGGCAAACGTTGCTATGGCAACCGTTGTCACGGCGCCCGTTGCCATGGCGACCGTTACCATGGCGACCGTTACCATAGCGACCGTTGTCATGGCGACCGTTATCATGGCGACCGTTGTTATGGCGACCGTTGTTATAGCAACCATTGCCATGGCATACGGTGCTATGGGGGGTACACCGAATGGAATGACCCTTCTCGGGGGAAGGAGGTACGCTGAATGGGATGACCCCCTCGGGGGGACGACGGGGCTAGTATAAATATATCACCGCTGCTGCCGCCGCCGCCGTGTACAAGAATTGAGGAGATCAGCTTCACCCCACGAGAATGATCTTGCCCGTTTGGTGAAGCCAAACCGCAAGCCAAACCGCTTTCCCTTTACCATAAGGGGAAAACAGTCAGCTTTACCTGACGGGGCGACCCGAAGCCATTTGGTGGAGCTGACCCCGCTGAAAATGCCCACAACTGCACCACTGCATTTCGGCGGGATCAGCTTCACCGTTTCCGTTTATGATACAGGAAAAATGGTTCAGCTTCACCAAACGGGCAAGGCCATTCCCGTGCGGTGAAGTTGACCTCCTCAACTCTTGTACATGGTGGGAGCGGCGGCGGCGATATATTTATATAATATACTAGCTGACCCGGTGAACTTCGTATCACCTAAAATTTATTTGATTGTAACTCTTCATAAGCGATTATCAATCCTAATCAACTTTCCAACTCCGATTCATTGAGATCGATAATATTGAATGAAACTCGTTTGTAATTCAAATGAATTCAATGTTTTTATATACATGACAGATAAATGCAGTTAACATTCAATGCAAAGCTTTCTGGTAAACTACGTTTTTCGTTTTGTTTTCCGGCGCGTAAATAAACAAAGATGATGGCTTTCCGACACTTGAACACGCGACATACAGTTGTCCATGCGCGAAATACGGAAACTCCAAGTTAATTCCGCAAACTTCCATCGACTGGCCTTGTGATTTGTTGATGGTCATCGCGAAGGCTAGACGCACGGGGAATTGCAGCTATTTAAAATCAAATGGCAAGTCCGTTAGAATCATCGGGATGCGCGGAATCAAAACATCCTCTCCTTTGTACTTTCCCTTGATAATCGTCGCCTCGATAACGTTGTTCATAAGCTTTTTCACAGCCAGTCTCGTTTCATTGCATAGTCGAGGTTGATTGATGTTACGCAACATGATGATGACTGAGTCTAGTTACAGTTGCAAATTGTGAGGTGGTAATCCAGGCAATTCCAGCGAATTCAAAAATTCTGTGGGATAGTTGACTACCTCATCCTGGTTGATCACTGTGTCAACCAATTTGAAGGAAAACAACTGTCCCGGAATGAAATTTTGAATGATCGCATTGAGATCATTGACATCTTTGTTTTTTGCCGCCAATATGGCTCGTTCGCTCAGCCAATTATGGTTTTTGAAGTTCTGCGCTATGTTCGGAAAAACACGCCAAATGAGCTCCTCCTTCGATTCAGTCAACTGACAGAAATCGGTGGGCAATGTGATGAATCCGGTTGAGATGTCAACTGCGATTTTCCCATCACCAATATCCAACAATTGCTTCGAAAACACATCTGCATTTCGATCTTGTTGTAAAAACACTCGCATGTTAGTCGTCAATCGGAGCGTCTTCACATGCCGATACAGATTTGATGATTTTAAGCACGCGTTTAGTTTGCCAGCTACAGTTGCTCGTGGAATAACTGGAAGAGTCTGACGAAAATCACCGGACAACAGAATCATGGCTCCACCAAAAATGTTTTGGTGGAGCCATGCCTCCAGTGACCTCTTGTGAGCCATCGTGCATTCGTCCCAAACGATCAATCTGCATATCTGTAGACTCTTCGCCATTGCGCTGTTTTTGGCGATGTCGCAAACTGGTGTCTCTTTGATTTGCATGTTCAGTAGCAATTTCAAGGAAGAATGTGCAGTTGGTCCGCCTTCTAACAAAGTCGCTGCTATTCCAGATGAAGCCAATGCTAGGGCAACTTCATTCTGCAGTCGAATCCTCGCCAAAAGCAATGAAATTAAGAATGTTTTCCCAGTCCCTCCGGGAGCATCCAGGACGTAAATTCCACCGGTTCCATTGTTCACAGCTTCGGCTAATGCTTCGGTGTCGTATTGGTGTTCTCTTTGTAATTCGTGGTTAAATGCATCGTGCATTGGACGACTGGGCGATATCATGCCTAAATACGACAACACTTTATTCGCCATCAATAAACACATGTCTTCTATCATGATCAATGTCTCATTGTGAATTTCTGCAGTCATTTGCAATGTCGGATTTAAAGTTTGGCGACGCCCACGATGCAAAACATCCTCAGACATGTCGTCCTTATATTTGACCCACAAATCGTTCGAATTCGAAGGGAAACATGTGGATATGATAATCGCAAACAATGTGCGAATTTGATGCGGTGATGAAGATATGACGGAATCTTTCAGCGTATTGTCC
Organism: Oxytorus armatus; assembly: GCA_958009045.1. Classification (NCBI taxonomy): domain Eukaryota; kingdom Metazoa; phylum Arthropoda; class Insecta; order Hymenoptera; family Ichneumonidae; genus Oxytorus; species Oxytorus armatus. The sequence continues at coordinate 28,264,314 of OY253746.1, forward strand.
CAATGCGAATCGTTCTCGAGCAACTGTAAGAGTGACGCGCCTCACGGTAAGTCGCACACAGATGCCCATTAACAGTTCTCATTTGTTGAAACGACGTCGGATCACGAACATTCACCAACAACAATCGAAGATAGTAACATTCGTCGTTATTTGGATGCACAGTGGAGATGCGACCCAGAGCGTCTGCAGCGGTCAAACGATAGGTAGTGGCAATAAGTAGTGGCAATTCCCATACAAAATTACCAATTTGGATTTTTTTAATTTTTCAGCTTTTCCTTTGGGTTTTTCCTAATTTTCTTTTTTCCTAAACCACCCCGGTATTGAGGCGAACAAAACAAACAAAAATTATCCAAATCGGTCGAGCCATTTTCCAGTTTTTGCGAGATTAACGCACGGCGATTGATTTTTATATATATAATAATAATAATAATAAAATAAATAAAAATAGAAAATAGAAAAAGAAGAAGAAGATAGAAGAAGAAGAAAAAGAAGAAGAAGAAGGTAGATAGATATAATATATTGTAACGGTATCAACTATCGTTAACATTTTATTTAAAGACAATGTCAAAACGAGTGTCTGGGTGGATTCGGGACTCGAACAGGGAGTGAATTAAATATAGGCTTTTGCCGATAACGTAAAATGGTTAAGTTTATTATATAATCATCATTGTCTTTCGTATTACATAATTCGCCACTGAGTATGGAATACGTTGCTTTCAATAGAGCGCTTCACATTCTCAGTTTCGATATTTGGACATTTAAATGCTTTGTCGAACGGTCATATAGTTTTTCTATAATGTTGCTCGTCGCGAGAGCCCGCCTGGTCGCACGCTTGTGTACGTTGGTTTGCGCCTCGCTATGCTTCTCACACGCTTATATCGCTTGTGGTCTAGTGCCGCACTCAGTCTAGTACGGAGGCACCCGAAATGTTTGTCTGTAGCCTCGTATTTTCACGGCGAGATATAGGCCATGCGCTATCTATCTGTCTCTTTCGTTTATACTCCTATCACTTTCTTATCACTCGCATTATTTTTCTCATTTACTTCTTTTTTTTGGGAAGATGCCCATCTCAAACTTCTCTATCCACGAGTGGCACTTACACGATTGTTTTACAGCACTTAATCTCGAATATTTATCGCGTTTACACTTCGGACCTTTCATAGACTCTTATACCCTACGTCACAAACTTTAACCAGTCTACTACTTTCTTTCTGCATCCGGATAAAGTGTCCAGTTTCCCGCTCCCCTCTCGCTTTCCTACGACAAAGGACAGTAATCACGAGAGCTTTGCAGTACTACCATCCCCGCTTTCCTTCCTCAGACCTCCTGTAACCCTGTCTCCCTCCAGTCCTCTATTTTCCAAGATCTCCACTTTCCTTACGACAGAGGACAAGGAGTCATGGAGACTCAGTAGTCTAGATTCCTTTCGGACTCCGGAGTACAAGTGACTTTCCTGGCGAAAACTCGCCCTTTTATACCCGGTTTGCGGACCTTCCCTTCTTCTTCTCTCTACCCTTTCCGTTCCTCATCTTTGCCGCATTGCGGTATTTTAACGTGGACGCTTTTGATTGGTATAACCATGATATTCGTCACGTGGGTAAAATGAACTCAATGGATTGGCCCTTTTGTACATGATGATGCTGCGAATTGTCTTGGTGCCATCTAGCGACTCTCCCCGCACCCCGGTCCCCGCACCGTTGGTAACAAGGCCTCGCAAGTGCGCTTATGGTACTACCGTACGTCTCAATATATATATATATATATACTAGGGGGGCCCTGCCCCCCTGCGCGCTTCGCGCGCCACCCCCCGGCCCCGCTTGATCCCCTCGCCCAGCCTACTCGATCCCGCTCGCTCTCCTCAACTCTTGTACACGGCAGCGGCGACGGCGAAATATTTATATAATATAGAGAGATATAATATATATATAAGATAGATACATCAAATATAGATTATACTAAGGGGGCTTCGCCCCCTGCGCGCGTCGTGCCGCCCCCCCCCCCGCTCCAATCGTCATCCCATTCGGCGTACCCCCCGCCCGTTTGTTGGGGTTGTTGGGTTTAAGGGGGAGGTATGGCGAAGGGAATGACCGCCTCAACTCTTGTACACGGCGGCGGCGGTGACGGCGATATATTTATATAATATAGAGAGATATGTATATTCCTTTTGAGTCCTCATTAACCAGTCGGTTTTACGTTAATTTATGCCGTACAATAGGGACGTTTCACTTGTTACACTGCGATGTGTATTATTCAAAATATTTTTTGATGATCTTAAATTAATCGCAGAATGAGGTAGAAATTACATTGTTGTTGTATAAGACCACAATATACTCACCAATGCAGTTTTTACACAACAGTCTTTTATGTAATTGTCTATTAATTCAGAGTTCCACGTGAGTTTCATTAAACCTGGTTTGAGCTTATGGTTGAGCAGTTCGATTAACTGACGGAATAGAGCACGTTCCTCCGGAGATAGTGCTGCATAACACAAAGTATGAAAAATTAGTTTATCAACTCATTCTGGAATTACAAAGGTATTCTGTTTATCACATAACGGTCCTCTTGCACGTATGCATACACGGATTCATCAATCCCGACTATTTCTAAGTAAGATTTTCGAACTGGTTGAAACATGTTAAGTCATAATATACGTCATAAAATTATAATATCATTATAATATTTTTCATAATTTTTGATAACTAAGAGTTTACGCAAATTACGAGAAAACTTACAATTTTTGTTGATAAGTTTATATTACAATAACTGTGACGAAAGATAATTCCTGCAAATATATAATAGCGAATACAATATAAAAATGGAATTTTCTATCACTGTGATAAAAATAAAGATATACATGATACTATCGACAATTAGAATTCGTCTTAGATACTTAAAATGTTATATTTGCGACACTGGTTGCAAGGGGGAGGATCAGAGTCAATGTACCTTCGAGGATTTTGTTGTAAGCAAGAACAACAGTGAGAACACTCTCATATACGATTTGTAGATTGTCCCATTTGCTATTTATCACTTGAATGTGTACAGGTATTTCGAACTTGAGCGCGATCCAGTAACGTGCCTCAGAACGTAAATTCTGAATACCTAGGTCGATGTTCGACTCCAACACATCGGGTTTATCAACATTGCGTCGCATAAGGAATCGATCCAGCCGACACGTCAAATCATTACCGGTGTCGCCAACCCAATTGTGGTAAAGGGTGATGGTTGCATCCTGGGCAGAATCAACGAGTATCTCATGTTGGTGATAAACTTCGTCGCTCATGCTACAATATGGTATCCACGACGCTTCGATAAACATTTGTTTTATGCGCTCCAATTTTCTAATTTTTGAACGAAGATGTAAGGCTCGTCCCGCAAAGTAAGGGGCCAATGATGAATATTCTTCGTGTTGTTCTAGAATTTCCTGTTTCTTGGTATGGATTTCATCGCCAAATATCTTCCACACCTGACGAATACGAGGAATAATCAATAAGCAAGTAAATCAGACGTATAAGACGTATAGAATATTCATTAGAGGTTAATAGTCGATTGTAGGAATGATGACTACCTTAACTTACGATGAGATACTTCTATATTTAGATGCAGTAGACAATTATCATATACGAGGGGGGACTCAAAAAAAAACGGGAATTTCGTCAAAATTTCTTTATTTTTTAATATTTTTACACCAAATTTTTATCACGTTCAAAGTATTCTCCTTTGACCACAACGCACCTCTGCAAACGATCCTTCCAATGTTCAAACCATTTTTTAAATTCACTCATCGGGATGTTCTTTAGGCCTTCCAGCGATTTTTGTTTTACCTCCTCCACAGTAGCAAAACGCTTGATTGCTGCTTTGTTTCGGGGTCGTATCCATAGCACCACGATTCATCACCAGTAATCGCCGTGGAAAAAAGTTCAGGGTCCTCTTCGAGCTGATTTTGAAGTTCAAAACATGCCTGAAGTCGACGCTCCTTTTGCTCGTCTGTGAGAAGGCGACGGACAAATTTGACTGCAACTCTGTTCATGTGCAAATCTTTGGATAAAATCCTCTGAATTGAACTCCATGATATCCCAGACATCTCACAGAGTTGATCAATGGTTCGGCGACGGTCTTCATGAATGAGAGCATTGATTTTGTCGACGTTTTCGTCACTTCTTGACGTTGAGGGGCGTCCTGAAAAGGGTTGGTCTTCAATTGACATTTCTCCATTTTTAAAACGTGAAAACCACTCGTAGACTCTGGTTTTACTTAGGGCAGCATCTCCATAAGCAGTCTTAAGCATTTCAGTAGTTTCCGCGGCCGATTTCCCAAAATGATCAAAAACTTTATTAGAATAAAAAATAGCAAATAAAAAATGAGCTTGACACCCATTGCCAAATTTCGTTCAAACACGCCTTTAGGGAAGTTGGGGTCCCTTAGGAACCGTGCCTGTGGCACGTAACGCACGAAACAATGGCACGAAAAGTCCACTCATGCCTGCGAGCATGCAACCCGCGTAGCAACATTCACAAGCGAAATAGAAGCGCGAATGCCAGAGAATAGCGAGCCCTGGGTAGATCTGCGTAAGCGCGTATGTAACCCCCTCTGGCATCAAACGGTCAAACGACCGGACGGATATATACGCGTTGCAGCGTGAGGAAATATTCATCACTAACAAAGACGAGCACGCTTCTCGTACGAGATGCCGAGTACCTGCTGAGTCAGTAGATATCAGTCTCAGAATACCACTTTCTCTCGCGAACGATGAACAAAAGATTCCAGGCTGAAATCTCCCTCCTTTAGGTAGGCTAAAAATTATCCCTAGCAAAGATCGTATTGGAAAAAACCTTCCCTCACGCGCCGACATCTTCCACTTTTATACGACAAATCAAGTCCTTATAAATACACGACATTCATTAGCATAAATTACTACCTTCACAGATCTCGCTTCATCACGACTGCTCTTAGCAACAGTCCAGAGACAGGTCTTCCGGACATCGCTTTTAAACACTTCTCCTAGCGACAGTACCTTTCTACGAGGGATATTTGAAAAGTTTCCGGTTTTCTCCCTACAACTCGATACGTAATTTTCTCCCTGGAACTCGATACATTTGGTCCAACGTTTCTCCCATCCTTTTAAACCGTCAGAAAAAATTCATTGTCTAAACCTGAAAAATCCTGGTTTACAGTGTTTTCCACCACAGCATTTGACTTATGCTTTTCCCCCGAGAAACTTTTTCAAATGAGGAATCAGGAAAAAGTCGCTAAGAACTAGATCTGGCGAATAGGGTGGGTGCGGAAGCAATTCAAACATCAATTCGTTCAATTTTGACATTGCGACCATGCACGTGTGAACCCGAGCGTTATCGTAATGAAACAGAATTTTTTTCTTGGCCAAACGCAGACGTTTTTTCTTAATTGTGGCCTTCAATTTATCCAGGAATGTAGCGTAGTGTTGTCCATTGATTGTTTCACTCTTTGGAAGGTAAACGATAAAAATTCTTCTACGGCTATCCCAAAAACTGTCGCCATCAATTTTCCTGCAGAGACAACCTTTGCCTTCATCGGAGTTGGTTCTCCCACCGCAATCCACTGCATTGACTATTGTTTGGTCTCAGGCGTATGGTGGTGTACCTAGGTTTCATCGACGATTATCACTCGTCGCAAAAATTCTGCTGGATTTTTTTGATACAGGCTAAGACACTCGCGCGACAACCAGCGCTTTCTGGCCTAAGCGAGAGGCAAAACACATAGATATATCCGTTACGATTCAAGCCCTTTCTCTTCCTGGGACGTAACACGGCTGAAGCAATTTCTCGAAAAATTCAATATCTTATAATTTTGGACGGTCTTGATCGATTTTCTCTAAATTCAATAGCGAACTGTATTTCATGATAGATAATTTGTATAAAAAGCTCTAGCCCGATAGCTCGAAAATTGCGTAAGTGTTATACTGTCAAAACGCCTTTTTTGAACATTTTGAAAATCTTATACAATCCAAAATAAATTGACAATTGTCACAAAATATAGTGAACAAAGGGCGAATACTGATTTACTTGCGTGCCAATTTTCTATCCATTGTATTAATCTTATCGAGTTATTACGATCCTCATCGTAAATTAAGGGGTCTTTGCAGTATACAAGATTGTGTGTATGGACCGAACGCTTGGCTTGAAATTCTCTTCCCTCAAGCTAGTCAACATTACAATTTTCCATAAATGGACCATGTTCATTTGCTAATATGGACATAGTCTGTTTGGAAGTTTTTTCTATGTATCTGCCGCAGGTAACAGGGTCGTCTCTCATCAACTTAACTTTTTCTGCGAGCTAAATTGATTGCTTCGGCAGTACTAATGTTTTTATTATATCGTATTTTGTAGAAAATTGTCAATAAATCTGGTTTTTTATGCTCGTGAGGAGCAACAGTACTGAAAAATTTCGGAATCCACATTGCCTGATCATCAATTAATTGCTTCTTCTTATTTTCTCAATATGATGGTGATAGTGGTGAGTGCGGCAGCAATTTGTAGAGTAGTTCATGCAATTTGGTGGCGACAATTCTGGATGAATATCCTGATGCGTTATCATGGTGGAACAGTACTTTTTTCTTAGCCAAATGGAGGCCGTATCTTCTTTAATCTCCTTTGTATCGATCGGTCCATTAATTCACTGTAGTACTGCCCTGTGATCGTTGTTCCTTTCTGCAAAAAGTCCATGAGGATTATTCCCTTAGAATCTCAACAAATCGTGGCCATAACCTCTCCGGCCGATGGGACCGTCCTTGCCTTCTTCGGAGCAGATTCAGCCCGAAAAATCCATTATTTTGACTGTCGCTTGGTCTCTGGCGTATAATAATGGATCCAGGTTTCATCAACGGTGTCGACTCGACGTAAAAACTCCGGCGAATTTCGCTTAAAGAGGTCCGAACATTGCTTCAACATTGACAGCCGTACCCGCTTGTTGTCCACCGTAAGCAATCGCAGCACCCAACAGGCCGACACCATTCTCATGCTTAATTTATCATGTAAAATATTAATTACCATTCCGTACGACATGCTTATAGCATCTGCTATTTCACGCACTTTAGTTCGACGATCAGCGAGAATCATGTCTGGCCTGGACGTTCCTCATCAAAAACAGATGTACGGCCAAATTTAAATTCGTTGAACCGATATCTTACGGTTATCATAGATGGTGAAACATGAAACACGTGTGATACAACTAGCTGCCAAATAAAAACTAACCTATGAATCAGTCTGAAATTTAGTATAACGTCGTGTGACAGATGACAGTACACGACGGTAATACCAACTTCCCTCAGCAACACCCCCTGTCTTCAAACACGGGTACTTATTGATTGACCTTCGTAACTATTTATTAACAGTAACGAAACCGGTGATACATTGATGGATCGCGCGTTTATAGATATTTCAGTTGATTGAGAGTTGAATAATATTTGATGCGTAGAACCCGTTTTCACAATACCAGAGAATGGAAATAATGTATTCACGGTTGCTATGAGCGAGTGCTGAGGCGGCAAATACCGGCAACGCGTGATAGCGTTGCACCACGGCGAATTGTAGGAAAACCCCGTGGCGTTTATCGAGTGAGTGTATGTATGAGTGAGCGCTAAAAGCAAAGAAAAGCGTGCTTATCGCGTAACTGTCTAGCAGAGACTGGTGGTGAGATGCCTGTTGCTGAGCGCGCAGGCGGGAAGACGCCGAAGGAAGAGAGAATAAGAGAGAGCCCACTGGCCGAGAGGTCCTGCTCTCGCGCACCGACGCACTATCTCTCAAACACACTTGTTTCGACAATTTAAATCCATCATCGTGACGGATAGATTCGATTATGAATTCACAGTCTTTGATCTTTTCCGCTGTCAAATTATCGTTTTTCTTTACTCGTCGTAAGCAGATATTTATACTCGACATTACTGTCGTTTCTCATTTCTATTTAGCACAAACAAAATGCTCTCATTATAAGATCGCACGATCTTTTATCTATGTTTCTTAATTCGAATTTAATTATTTCCAAATACATCAACTTATTCTTTTTAGCTAAAATTTTTTCTCCAAAAATTCTTGAAAGGCTATTCATCTATATTTTCCGTAAAGTGTCTAGAGATTGGATTATTGCACTATCCCAGAACTATTATTTAAGTACTTTCACATACCTCTTCCTTCCTATCGATTATAAGTACCTACTAGAAAAATGAAGTTTCTCGCTGGTGACTTTATGTCGCAAATGCTTCAGTTATGAGCCCAAATAAAAAACTCTCTGTTACGTTCTCCTCCCTTCTGTTTCTTTCGAATATGACAAAATTTCATATTAAAATTATTCTCACGTGTCGTGAAGTCGGAATTCACCCATCGCGAAGTTAGAGCCTCGGCAAAAATGTATAGTCAACACTTTTGCAACCGACTGATAACGTGCGACCGCGCAACGATGAATATCCGAGTTTTTCCCAGGTACCCGCCATAGCACGACTACTACGCGATGCAAAAGCGGTCTTACTCCCCTGCATAAGAACATCTGATCTCTCGAGGTAACGCTACAGATTGTCAGTTTTCATTTAACATCCAACGAAAACGACTTTTCCGAACACCTAGTGGGAAAAGTCTTTTTTAACATGCAAAGAATAACGTCTTCTCCAAAAGTTCAACCAGCTTGGTGAACCCTTCTTTAGAGATTAAACATCATTGACTTGTATACAAGCTTTATCGTTATTACTATTGCGTAATTCGGTATATCGCAATAGCCATTGCGATACACCAAATAATCATAATTAATTAAACGAAATATTTTCGGTTAAAAAAGGCTCAATTTCAATTGTTAATAGGTCGAACCCCTGTCATCTATCTCGAGTTCATTCTGTTACCGACTTATTGTGTATTGTATAACCTCTGAGTTCCTCCCGGTCATGTTCCTCGTTTCTACCCTTGAGCCCGTAGCAACCATGTTGTTTGCTATTTCCCTCTGAGATCTAATACTCACCAAAGTGATTTTTCTGTCGAAAAGTGGCATCAAGTTTTCCCGGCTCATATAAGTGTGGAATCCATACAAATTATTCACTCCCTCCTGAACGTTTTGCATATATTTTAGGGTCGCCGTCACAAGGTTTTCTATGTTGATCTCGAGGTCTTTCATGTGCCCTCGAAATGCACACATGTCATCGTACCATGTAGGTTCTTGAACATCTAGTATTTTGTGAGCATGTAACTCAATGGCGTGTAAATATTCTAAAAAGAGTTTCTCCACTTTTTGGCAAGCTCTTTCGTATTCCTGACCCTTTGTGCCACCAAATCGTGGCGGTAGGATATGCCCTGTTTCGTCCATTCTAAAAAGATAAACTCAAGCTCGTAGTACATATTTTTTCTGACTTGTTCTTTTTTTCTCACTTCCTGACGTTTGCGAATGGTTTGGATATCGTTCGTCGTGCATGTTTCAAATTATTTACGTAATTTTTACCTGGCGAAGTCAATCATCGACTGACAAATTTCAATCATATTGTAACACCGAACGATGAACGTATCTAGATGACGAAACACCGGCTCGCTGGTGAAATCCCAAGATTCAGCCGTGCAATTGTTGTATGCATCTGTAAACTGAAACAAGAACAACTGAATTCCCGTACTGAGGAAATGAAATGTGTATGTATTAACCAGTTACTGATTTTTATCATGTCATGCCCTATACTAAACTGTAAACACATCAGCATTATGAGTCATTCATTTCGAAAAGTGGGCGTATACATCATGGTCCACAAATGTTCAGACCATGACGTCTTACGAATGCTGTAAAGTCGTTATGGTCGGAAAACCTCGGAAAAACGACGTATCAGATAGATTCTTGAATGCGGTTAAACATAATTCGCATATGGCAAATCTTTTGCTATGGTGAATATATTGTGTTTTGGTCGAATTTCAAAATTTTTCATTTTGTATTTATTTTTGATTCCATTACCCTGAACGGTTAGGAATATTTTAAGCTTTACAGAATTGAAAAATTCCAAAAATTTCAAAAATAAGGTAAGATTGCATTTATAATAGATACCGCGCGGCGCGCCCGACCGCCAACTTCAAAGCCGTTATTCCACGATTCACTTTTTTAAACCTTGTGAAAGTTCTAACTCTTGAACGGAGGTTCAGATCGCTTTGAAATTGTTACAACATATTCTTAATATCATCACCTATCGCGTGAACCACAGAAACAGAGATTTCAATAAGACAAAAAAATATAAACATAAAGCACCGATAGAAAATTGAGAAAAACATGTTAAGTTTCGAATTTTTATTATAATAATTTTTTTTTATAATATTAGACAATTATAAATATGTTCATTTTTTTTGAGACACCGACATCGATGCCGAGAACTTTCATCATCAACGCCCGCGCAAGAAAATACATTGCTTTATTATGTTATATCTCCGTCATATGTTAATATTTGTGATTTTTTTTACATATACTGCAACAACATGTGCATAAATGATCTGTAAAAAAAATGTTGTCAATATATGCGTCATTATTTTTTAACCGCGTCTAGAAAAGTACCTTCGAAAATCGGCTAAATCGCGTATTTAAGGCCTTAAGGATTCTTCACGTATATAATTCCAACTAAAACTTTTATTCGAACACAATTTGGCTATTTTACAGTACGATGATAATCTGAAATGAATGAACCACATTGGCAATGCTAAGTAAATTCATTTTGCATACGATCAATGCCAAAAAATGATTAATAAAATTGTGAAAAAAATGTATAACAAATCTTCAGAAAGGTTTTGTTATTTCGTTATGACCGGCTACGAGGATAAAACGTATATAAATTCTTTCGTTTCGCGTGGTCACAAATTCTACGAATACACTGTAGTGACGGAAGAGACATCTACAGTCGTTGTAGGATAATGTTGTAAAGTCGAGGGTGTGAGTCTCAATTAAGAAAAATCACCGTACATAAATTTTGATTCGATTAAACGTTTAATAAACCGAGCATTGCCGAGCGAAACTATGCTGAAATACAATTACAACATGACGCGCTGCGGCGCACGGACTTACACGACGTAGTCACTACTGCAAAGGCGAACATCTGTAGCGTTGTCTGTCGGGAGCACCGCGACCTTACTCATAAATTATCCCATCTCTACGGTTTGAAAGAATAACAACCCCCGATTCACCCTCCCGTCATTATCGTCGTCGCTGGCAGAATCATTCGTTTCTTCGGTTTATCTGTATACCATAAAACTATAACTGCACATATACGAGGTCTGTCCAGAAAGTTCGTATAAATAATTTCTCCGGAACGCTGTAGTTGAGTGGGCGGGGCACCTCGCGCGTTCCCCCACTCTAGACTCTAGACTGCGTCCGGCCGCTCTCCGAGCAGGTGCACGGGTTGTCCGATTTTCCAAAGTCCTTTCAAGTCAGCCGTCGTAATAAAACTTTCCATCGTTGAAGAGCAGCGAATCAACATCAAATTTCTCGCAAAGCTTGGCAAGAACGGCCGTCGAACTTTTTGAGGCTTTGACCCAAGCTTATGGAAAAGATGCTTTGAAGGAAGCAACTGTCAACAAGTGGTTACAGAGGTTTCGTGATGCCCGAGATGATTTCAAAGATGACTCCCGTTCAGGACGTCCTTCCACATCCACTTTTAATCACAATGTGGCAAGAGTTCGAGCTTGTGTGCTTGAAGACCGTCACCTAACAATTAGAATGGTGGCTGAAGAGCTCTCATTGAGCAAATCAATCGTTCATAACAGTTCAACTGAAAAACTTGAAATAAAAAAACTGTGTGCGAAAATTGTCCCCAAGCTTTTGTCTCCAGACCAAAAAGCAAGGAGGAGGACGTGCTGTGAGGACTGGTTGGAAGCTGAGGAGAGAGGGGCCTTTTTGAACTGTGCTATCACTGGAGATGAGTCTTGGTTCTACGAATTTGATGTGGAACTCAAATCTCAGAGCAAAGAGTGGAAGCAAGCTGGGGAACCAAGGATCATTGTTGTTTTTTTATTCCCGTGGCATAGTCCCCAGGCCAGACATTCAATGGACAATTCTACGTTCAAGTGCTCGGACGCCTGAAATCACGAGTGTTTTGGGTTTGACCGGATTTGGCTGAAGGGGATCGGTGGATCCTGCACCATGACAATGCCCCTGCACCGACGTCACTTGTTGTGCGCCAGTTTTTGGCCACCAGCTCCATCACTGTGACTGAACCTCCCCCCCCCCCCCCTATTCGCCTGATTTAGCACCTTGCGACTTCTTCTTATTCCTCAACACTAAAATGGTGCTTCGGGGCGGCATTTGGGGGACGTGGAGGTCATCAAGAAGGCTACGACGAGGCAGCTGAATAGCCTTTCAACAGAGGACTTCCAACGGGCCTTCGAGCAGTGGAAACGGCGTTGATACAAGTGCATTTTATCTCAAGAAGAGTACTTTGAAGGGGACAAGATTGATTTGACTGATTAATTGTATAATAATTTTTTTAAATTATTTATACAAACTTTCTGGACAGCCCTCGTAACCTGGCCCTCGTCTCCCCGTAAGGGAACTGTACGATGGCCCCCGAAGATTTGAGGCGTCGGCGAGCCTCTGCCCCCCTCCCCCCACTTTCCTTTCTTCCTCCTTTCGATTCCCTAAACACCGCTGGCAGTCCCAATAGCCCACCCTTCGCCCCGCTCTTTGATCCTTCTAGCCCCTCAACTTTACCGTCGTGTGTGGTCACCGCGCCCAATTGAAGAACATGAGGTCGAGGACCGAAACTAAATAAAGACAAATTCGAATCTCTACGAGCCAATAAAAAAGAGGGAAACAAGGACAATTAGTGATAATGCACTCAAGTGCATGCGAGTGCATGCATTATCCACCAAGACGATTCTTCTAGTCATCAGTCTGGGATAGCGAATTCAAAGGTGCATCCTCAAGGCCGTCGGAAACTATCCAAAACCATTATAGGCGGCAAACGCGTCTCCAAACGAAATATCGGCCGGGCTGGCTCATACGCACGTACAGCCGCCAGGCACGGCCGACGACCAACCGGCGACATGTCACGCGCGCTGACCCATATTTCTCCTTATTACGATCCCTACTTACGGTCCTCCTTTCGACTCTCTCGCTCGCGCGGACTCTTCACGATGCCATGGTGCTGCCATCCCTCGAGAACCGTGACCTACTGCCCCAGTTCCGAACCTCCCTTCCCGGCCCCTCTGATTTATATCTCTCGCCCCCGACCGATAAGTTATTCCACGATTCCTCCGTGGCGATCCCGCGATTTTTGCTTTGGGAAACATTATCGGGTGCGTTATATTAGTTGTAGAAATTAATTCTCGGCCCCTGCCTTTCATCGACTACAGAACCTATTCAAATTATAATTTTTTCCCGCCAAATACGTCTTTTAAAGTGCCATCTGTTAGCTTTAAACGAACTACTATATAATACTTGATCATACTGTGAACATAACCTGACAGACGTAGACGTGATGTCGTTCGAAAAACAATATTTGAGGCACTGCCTTCTTTTCGCATTTCAACTTTCAAAAAACGCGGCTGAAGCAAAAGAAATGATTTGTTCGGTTTTGGGTGAAAACGCTGTATCATATAGCACGTGTAAAAAGTGGTTCCAGCAGTTTCGAGAGGGAAATTTCAACCTCCAGTACGATGAACGCCCTGGTCAACCAAAAAGAGTGGAAGATGAGGAGTTGGAGCACATTTTGGACGAGAATCCTTACAGCCCGTCACCTCTGAGCTCTACCAATAACTGCTGATCCGTGTGAGGGACGCACTTGAAGAAAAAAGACCGTTTACTGGCGGTGGGAGAAGAACAGTGATATTGCTGCAGGATAACGCTCGACTACACACAGCAAAAAAGACCATGGAAACTTTTTCGAATTTGGGCTGGGAAATTCTCCCTCATGCGGCGTATTCTGCAGATTTAGCCCCTCCGGATTACCACCTATTCCGATCTCTACAACACCATCCAAATGATTCTGAATTCAAGTCAATTGAACAAATCGAAAAAAGCCTCGATGAATTCATCGCATCAAAACCAACATCATTTTTCCGATCTGAAATCCGACAATTGCCTAAGGGGAAGCAAAAATGTATTCAAACGAAGGAGATTACTTCGAAGATTGAGTTTGTATTAGTTTTTTTATAAATAAATGTTAAACTTTGTCAAAAAAGGCCGAGAATTAATCTGTATACCTAATATTATCGAGGACACATGATAGTAGCAATAGCGGTCTTGCCGACATTATCACGCGGACAGCGGAAGCGTCGAACAATACCGTGCAGACGCCGGGGGATACGGTATTGTGACTCGACTCTGAACTTTCAACTATTTCAAAATTAAAGAAATTTCACTATGATAGAGATACATGGAAACGGTATCTACAGGTGCTGCAGCAGTGTTTATTCCATATGGATGCGCCGCATAATGATGTCACTGACCACGCAGCAGCAGAAAACCTAGAGTCATTGCAAACTTTACGACCACAGCTAGACGATACCCATATTCTCAGCAGTGTACCAACAGTGTACAAGCGTAGAGCGCTCTCTCTCATGCAATACCTGAAGAACTCTGAGGTAACGGCTCAAAATATAACCTAGGATAAGCAAGGTGTTGTTAGCAGTAATAGGTAGTAATATCGTCGATCTCGTGAATGACACTATACACTCGAGAAAGAGTTTCTTGCAGTGGGTCGGAAGCAATTTATTAATACTCTTCGAAGTGCATTTATACCTCGTGAGTTTACCGGGAACAATGAGTTGTGGAAAGTGGGCAGTACACTCCCACTATCACCACTAATACTTTCGATTCGTAGCGCGACCGGACAAGAGAGTGTACCGTCACCACGTGCGGCAGGGAACCGTGTAATATCGTGATTCTAGGCGAATAATAAGACCCAACCGCTATCGTCGATAAGGCGAAAACCCCGAAAATAAACCGAAATAATTCAAAGTCCGGTTCTTCTCTCTGTAGCGAAAAACCGAGAGAGACTTGTCGTCCGGCTGCCGTAGAGCTCCAATGTACATTATTTTAACGCCTTATCCGTTTCAGTGAGAGGCCGTCATGTCTTCGGCCCTCAACTCTACAGATGCAATACTGCCCGGTGCGTGGCACGAATGCAAGACTGCCCGGAGTTTGTCAGGAAAGCAAGACTGCCCGAAGCGTGGCACGATTTCGAGACTGCCCGGAGCGTGGCACGATTTCGTGACTGCCAGACGCGCGGCACCAACGCAAGACTGCCCGGTCCGTGTCACAAATGCAATACTGCCCGGCAAGTGGCAAGAATGCAATACTGCCCGGGAGAGTCCCTCGAGGCCCAGCGGGCCTCGACGGACGTTCACGGCCCGACGCCACTGCACCGCTCCGACGCAACGTTCACGCGCGATGAGAACGACTGGGAGCCCGGTAGACCTCACAATGGGAATATTAAATAAAAAGTATAGAATATGAACAGAAACAAACTGTTGCCAATTTATTTCCCTACACAGATAGTTACCTCTAAACCTTTAGATAGTACAAAACCAAAACACCCATTTGATGGACAATTAATAGGAAAAAAATTACCTATACAGTTAAATCTGTGCGTGCTTTCCTGAAATATGAAGTTTCAGTTCTTCATTTCGGATATACCATTTTCAAAGTGTTTCCCAATACCATTGTTTTTTTTTATACACATATAAAGTAAATTGTTATCCAATCTTAACAAATGACATTTAGAAATGTGAAAAGTCATGTGGTTTCAATTTAATTAATTGAGATGATCGCCGTGACGAGTTACCAAGAAACGTAAATTAATATTATAACCAAATAATACACGTGTGGCAAAGCCTTGTTACAATAGTGTATTTTGGTTAAAAATAAAACCTTGTACACTATGTCGAATCGAACGAAACTCATTCTTCAGTCTTCGTTATAAAAGTAAACGCCCGTTGCTGCAATCCTTATGTATCTATCCACATATATTGATATGTAATAATTCTTTGAATGATCATAGAAAACATTCAATGTCGGTATAAATGTTGCCAATATCCACAAAAGGTCGCAAATTAAGAAACATACCAATTTTAGAAAAAGGGGATTGTAAAAAATTACGAAACGAACGTGTAAAATATGAACATTTGTATGAATCGCAACTCATACTTACCGACTTTCCGTCGATCCATCTGACTATATGTTCACCTGACACGTTTCCTCGTACGTTTCTTGGTAACTCGTCCCGTCGATCATCTCAATTAATTAAATTGAAACCACATGGCTTTTCACATTTCTAAATGTCATTTGTTAAGATTGGATAACAATTTACTTTATATGTGTATAAAAAAAACAATAGTATTGGGAAACACTTTGAAAATGGTATATCCAAAATGAAGAACTGAAACTTCATATTTCAGGAAAGCACGCACAGATTTAACTGTATTGGTAATTTTTTTCCTATCAATTGTCCATCAAATGGGTGTTTTGGTTTTGTACTATCTAAAGGTATTCTAAAGGTTTAGAGGTAACTATCTGTGTAGGGAAATAAATTGGCAACAGTTTGTTTCTGTTCATATTCTATACTTTTTATTCAATATTCTCATTGTGAGGTCTACCGTATTCCCAGTCGTTCTCATCGCGCGCGAACGTTGCGTCGGAGCGGTGCAGTGGCGTCGGGCCGTGAACGTCGTGGACTCTCCCGGGCAGTATTGCATTCTTGCCACTTGCCGGGCAGTATTGCATTTGTAACACGGACCGGGCAGTCTTGCGTTGGTGCCGCGCGTCGGGCAGTCTCGAAATCGTGCCACGCTCCGGGCAGTCTTGCTTTCGTGACAAGCTCCGGGCAGTCTTGCATTCGTGCCACGCACCGGGCAGTATTGCATCTGTAGAGTTGAGGGCCGAAGACATGAAGGCCTCTCGTTTCAGTCTCTCTCTTTTCCTGTATATACATATATGTATACTAGGGTGTGCCATTTGGGAGCAACTTTTTTTTCAACCGTTCAACAGATTGTATACTTCCAGGAAGGTGAAAAAAGAAACCTGTTCAAATTTGAGCTCTTAATATTAATATTTAGAGGTGACTCATCGCGAATTTCTATTTCCCATTTAAATGACATGAGAAAAAAATTTGTTCATAGTTGGAATTTTATATATCGCCAATAGCATATTGTTCGATGACACGCATGACATATTTGTAGGATCGGGTCCTCTGGGCCATGGCTATGCGCTTGACCCCGCTGCCGCTACGACTGGAGGAGCGCTGCTAAGAGAAAAGAAGGACAGTTGACGTGATGGAGGTGAAACGTAAAGACCTATGCGAAACGTAAAGATCTATATTAAACGTGTACCGAATAAAGTATCTTGATTATTTTACTATTCTTTAAAAAAGTGTTCAACCGGTATTTCTCGGCTCCTTGATTCTCCCGAACTGCCACATATTTTATAGCAAATTGAACGCTCTACAAAAAAGATCTCCTGCAGTTTTTCCATAAACGTAGCCATTCCGATGATATCCGAGTTCAAAGTTTGGAATGAACAAAAATGTATCTTTATTTTAATATTACAGCGAAACTATTGACACTATTGAGAAATTTCAAAGGACTTTTTGGTACATTATTGAATTTGTCATGAAAATTGTCTCATTTATGATTAATTAATATTGATCATTAATTGTTCAATGCTGTAGAAAGCTATTTTCTGTCAAAAAACTGGTTCTAATGGGCTAGTATATAACACAATAGTTACAAAGAGATAGACAAAATACTCACGAGTAAAACATCTTTCTTTATTCCCAATAATAGTGAAAAAAATGGTTCATTAAATTTTTCTAAAGAAATTTATTAATGAAAAATTATAAATATTTCATAATTTATTACAGCGTGGAAATTCTCAAATCTTCATTGAAATTTATAGGTGAATGGTTTTCAAATGTATTATAATTGATTTCGAAGTCGAGAAGAAATAAGTCAATTTTATATACTTAATGTTACTTCTTTGTTTTTATTAAAACTTCATTTAACCTGATTTGTTAACTATATTATCGCGATATTTTGGAAATGAATTAAAATTAACAAAACGTGAAAAAAGGAACTTAGCTAAAGTTTGTATTTTTATTATTTTATTCTATATCAAAGCTTAGTTCACTTCAACTTTTGCTACTCTAGCGCCACAAAAAAATGTAGAGTTGATGCAAAAATTGATTCTTCATAATACATGAATCCTTCTGTCTCACGAGTTGCTACTTGTAAACGGGCTGATCATTTATGGTAGTTAAATGGAGAATTGGCTACTCTTTCTTTGTTTGATAATAGCATTTCAGCAGACATAAAAAAAAATGATCAAAGGGATGAAGAGTCATGAGAATATTGTAGTTGTTAGAAAACGGTACGTAGTAGATGAAAATAAGCTAGAAATGATATTAAATGAAGATATTAGTGGATTTGTCTCGCAGAATTCATTAAAGCTATTTGAAAAATTTAACTTGCCGTATGATTTTCTCGAAGGAGATATCTACTATGGCCAAATAACGAGAGCTACAAAGAAAATTTGGAGTATTTCAAAAAATTAAAAGTTGTCAATGACGCTGCAGAACGTGGATGGGCATTATTGGAAGAACATAATGCATGCTTAACCAAAAATGAAGAGCAATTTCAGTATTTGTTACGAATAGTGAAAGAGCATCGTCGAAAATATCCACATTGCCATAGAAAAATACTTGAATAATTATTAATGCATTGGCGAATTTTTTATATTCGGTATAACAAGACTCAAAATAATTGAAACAAAAAGTAAAAAATGTTCACACTGTAATCAATTATTGGATATTTATAATGTTTCATTAATAAATTTATTTAGAAAAATTTAATGAACCATTTATTTTCTCTCTTATTGGGAATAAAGAAAGATGTTTTACTCGTGAGTATTTTGTCCACCTTTTTGTAGCGATTGTGTTACATACTAGCCCATTAGAACCAGTTTTCTGACAGAAAATAACTTTTTACAGCATTGAACAATTAACGATCAATTATAATTAATCAGAAATGGGACAATTTTCATGGCAAATTTAATAATCTACAAAAAAGTCATTTGAAATTTCTCAATAGAGTCAATAGTTTCGCTGTAGTGTTTAAAAAAAAGATAAATTTTTGTTCATTTTGAACTTCAAACTCCGATATCATCGGAATGGCTACGTTTATCGAAAAACTGCAAGACATCTTTTTTGTAGAGCGTTCAATTCTCTATAATATATGTCATGCGTGTCATCGAACAATATGCCATTGCCGAAGTATAAAATTCCAAATATGAACAAATTTTTTCCCCGTGTTATTCAAATGGGAAATAGAAATTCTCGAGGAGTCACCTCTAAATATTAATATTAAGAGCTCAAATTTGAACAGGCTTCATTTTTCACCTTCCTGGAAGTATACAACCTGTTGAACAGTTGAAGACAAAAAGTTGCCCCCAAATGGCACACCCTAATGTATACGTATCGCATATTGTTTGGCATATCTGCAAGTCTTTGTGAAAAATGTCAACAAGACAACTATCGCCGTAATCCATGACTCGCTCATCGATTCATCATCGTGAGTATCCTTTATATCAAAGAAGCCGAGTTCCCATAATTCTTATTATCATTGGATGGGTTTCATTGTTATTCAATATCAAACACTCGATGAACGACGGAACGAGATCGAATATCGAGGTACAGACAATGATTATAAATTCAATTTAAATAAAATAGAAATCTCATTGCGAACAAATTGGCTTATTGCACTTCTTCTCTTTTGCTTTGTGTAACCGCGACGATAAAGAATATTATTTTTTTTTAAATATTATAACCGGTCGCGAAAGCTACATATTATAAAAAGTAGTGAAAAGAGAAAAAGAGTCTCCTCTGTGAAGAAGTAATACTATTATTAGTAAAAAAATATTTAAAATTATTTGGTTCCGGAAAAGACCATTGTTTACGATCGAAGCTCGATACTCAAAGAATGTATCTCGATAATCGCATTTACAAACCTTCTCATACAAACGCTTGTAATCTTCGCAAGCTCCAATACATTCTGTGAACATGCGTATGCTTCTTCTTGTGTTTCCAGCAAAAACGTCGTTAAAGTCGACGAAGCTTCGAAGAAGAACGATAATTTGGTTGTTGAGAACAACGAAGAGATTGCTCATTCTATCTTGATTGTTGAAGAAGGGAGAATTGAGCCACAGAACACGAAGGACGTGCAGTATTTTTATAAGATATGGAGTAATCGCACCGGGATTCGAACATTCGTTCAAATCGGCACAAGGCTTTTGTAGTAGATGAAGGAATTCGATGTTAGACTTGGCTTCATTCATCCCGTGATCAATCTCTTCGCCGAAAACGACAAACTGGCGGATGTACGTGGACTGGTTCGCCATCAGAATTTTTACTAGATGCCTCACCATCGGGTTTTGTAATTGATAACTTAGGCCGCATAAGTTTTCATCTACAAAAACGATACAAAGATTATTTGAACATATACACAAAATATTAAAAAGTATCCTCCTCCCACCCATTTACCCATTTAGTATTTAAAGAATTTTTGCTGAACTATATTGAATCCGCCATTTTCAATTCTGTATCTTCGACTTGCAATTCGTATTCAGTAACCTAACAAACTCATAAATACGAAGTTCAAAAAATATTAGACAAGTGTTGATATTTTTTATCAGCCATATTAGAGCCGCCATTTTTATTTTGTAATTTTTACCTCAAATTGACATTGAGTAACCCAAATCCCCCTACCTATGCATAATTCCAGAAAATTCTGATGAGTTTTGGTACTTTTAGATTTTTTGATCGATCATATTCGGTCCGCCATTTCGAATTGTGTATTTGCGACTTGCATTTCGTATTCAGTGGCCCAAAAACTAGTAGATACGAAGTTCTAGAAAAATGTGCCGAATTTTTGTATTTTCAGAAATTTTTATCTGTCATATTAGATCGGCCATTTTGAATTTTATACTTCTCAGGGGGTTACACAATTTCGACATGTGTGCGGCGACTCAGAGGTAAAGAGGCGGATAACATGGACGTGGCGCGTCAGAGGTCATAAAGGAAACGCATATGGTACGATAAATGGAAATATAGAAAGTGCGCGTGGTTCTTTTCCGATTAATGATGACACTCGATATGTCGAGTATAATTGATTGCTCTGCATTTATTCGTACACAAAACTTGGTATAAATTGACTCTACACAATCAGAAATACTCAGAGTTTAAATCAGTCAATGAGATAAAATGTTCGATCTGTTAATAATTTCGGGAGGATGTACCGAGGGTAGAAGAACTTGTTATCGCGAGCGTCGAATCAAGACTGTGGAAAATGGAATTGGCTGTCGCGGAGTGGCGGCCCAAAAGTGCTGAGCTAGCACGGCACATGTGCATATATTGTAAAAATCAGGAATTATCGAAGGGATCGAATGCAAATCAGCGGACAAGAGCAGAGCTCCGAAGGTATATCCACCCCACTGTATGGAAGCCTGGTCCGCGTCTCGGAACTGTCCCTATTTGTGCTCATGCGTCCTAGCGACCTAACCTCCCTACCCGAGGGATCAGGGAAACACTTTGGTGTAGCAAACTTGAGACCTTTCGTGAGTGGAAGCAAGAACTATAGAAAGAACTCATCAACTACCCAAGCGCTCGGTGGCAATGCGAGTAATCTCACGCATGACCACCAGAGGGCGCTTCGGCCGCCACCTCGTCAAATGTGATTCAATGGGCCAGCCAGTGCCCGGTTATGGCGTCACTCCAGGAACCGAACACCGACCGCCTACCCATCACAGCGAAGTGTTACCCATGCATTTATGAAAGGTAGGGTCCAAACCACCGGCATCACAGTAATAATCACATGATTATAGTAATGATCACATGATTATAGTAATAATCACATGATTATAGAGATAATCACATGATTATAGTAATAATCACATGATTATAGTAATAATCGCATGATTATTACGATTGATCACTACTCTTGCCTATAAGGAAGATATTTTTAGTGAATGTAATTTTCAATTTATTTTACTCAACGTCTGCAAATTGAGAAGTGAAATTTCATTTTCACAAACATACCACGGCCAATATAAATGTACCTGTCTTAAGTTTTGTTTACACTAATAATGAAGTTTATTGGGAGGGGGGGGGGGGTCATAATCAGTATGAGAGTAAAGTTGATCATGCAACAACGCGAACTTCAAAAAAGTCGCTTTTTCAATGTTGGCTTGTGACTGGCTTCAATTGGCTTCTTTTTGTTTCCTCATAGAGGAGGCTATATTTTAATGGAACTTTTTGCCCGTATCCAATGCCAATATAAATGTTGTTGATTTTTTAAAGGTATTAAAAACTTCTACACGAATAGACTATCACGAAAAGTTATTAGCTATTGAATTTAGAGACAATTGACGAATCAGTTCGGATTGTGTGCAGTATAGAATATGGAATTCGATGTATTGAAACTCACATCGATAAATCCAGAAGTCGTATTCGTCAGTGAGGCAGAGAAGTTCATGAGAGGTCGATTGGTCTTGGTCACCAATGGCCAATCTGATTTGGTGCGTCCAATGTACGACTATTCCCTCAAGTCGTTTCACCAGCTCCTTATCGGCATTTACCTCGTCTACAGTTAGGTCGTCGCCTTCGAGCGGTAGATATATTACAGTTAAACCCAGCATTTTGTACCTAAGGTCTGTGAGGTTGCACAAAAAAGTATGCAGTCTGGCACAAAAATCGGCCTTAACGCATGTAGTACGTCATTCCATGGTTAAGGAAAACACTTTATTATGAAACACCCTCCAATTACCTATGGACCATCGTGTTAGAATCTATTATCAACCCAACGCTGCAACATGATACCGGAAATTTAAATAAATATAATAAAATAATTAGTCATGATGTTGGTTGACGAATGCCTAGTACTTTCAGAATGTTCAAGCCAAACTCACGGTAGGTAAACGAGAAAAAACAGCGAGCATAAATAACAGCATCAAGAATCGCCTAATGACACGGGAATCGGTTAGAAAGAAATTATCAACGAAAATGTGTTTTCGCTCTTTAATCTGACAAAGGAGTTTATCGGTCGTTATCGACTTACAAGTAACGTCGCTTTTGTGTTCTCGTTCAAATGCAATATAGTGAAGTTTCTGTGAAACTTCATTATATTGCAGGGCTTGAAAAATTAAAGGATTGTCGACGACAGGAACCAACGATGTGATAGATTTTTTATAAATAAAAACACTTGTCTCGTGCTATGTCCTGGCGTAACGATCAATGACTTTTAACTGCCCAAACTTCGTATTAGCTAAACTCACAAACTCGTTTACTCTCAAACCAAACGAGAGTGTTGTTTTGAGAGAAGCCCCTCCTTCGTGGACCAGATTCAAAATATATATATTTTGTCGCCTCTAACGGCGATTCCCGACTCTCGGTCCAGATATGGCAATATGTATCAGTATGGTTCAGAGGCCAATGAATAAAGCACTTATTAATCGCGCTATTCCGTTTCACGGCTCTCGCCGAACTTAACAATTATCGAACCTTCTATACCGGCCAAATTATCGACCACATTGCTGGATATACGATCCAAAGCACACTTATCACGGAAGCCGCATGGAAAAGGAGTTACTTGGGGTGACGACCGAAGCGAGCACTCAACCTCGATTAACCATACAGGATGATGATTCACTCTCACTTTTTCATGTAGTTATTTACCGGATTGCAAATAGAAAAACGGCCGTGCTTTGCCGCAGGAAATTTACCAATTTATTCCCTAGGAAAATTGCACTCTTTAATAATAACTTTCCGCCTTCTTCTCTGCTCTGTTAGAAGGTTTATTAGTGAGTTTACTCAGCCATTAGGAATAATAAGAGAAAAGCAATAGAGCCACCAAAAATAAGGAAAATCATAAAAGTACAACTAATTGAAAAGTTAACATTTAAACAAGGAAAATCACTTTATTGTCTCACGTGTGAGTAGCTCTTCAACTTCAGTGAGGCAGGGTATAAGAATTTCCACTTCCCCAACAACGAAAGCGTATGAAGCTACCAAGATGATTAGAAGCTCTCAAAACGAATAGCGATAATATAAAGGAGGATGACAGACGCCATGCTCTCTCTATCTCTTTCAATAGTAAAGATATGAGAATGGTGCACTACGAGCTCTGCACCGACATTTACCGGCACTGTTTAGCTCAAACACAAACCACTTAGCCGAGACACAAACCCAGTTTATGATGATTTTCTACATTATCAATCCTCGGCGGTTATTTCCTTCTTTATCGACATTTCCTTCTTTATCGGCATTTTCCACTGTATGAGACGCCTTCACCAAGCTCAAGGGATCTGCATCGACATTTACCGACACTTTTTAGCTTAGACGCAAACCACTTAGCCGAGACACAAACCCGTGGGGGTGGGGGCATCACGTGTCGTTGGGGGAGGGGGTGGGGGCATGGCGGAATGATCGGGGAGTTTCGCACCGAGCAATTCCATCGCTCGCTTTCGGACATATGATCCAAAGACCGAGTTGACGATATCATAGTCAGAGGAGGATGACATCACGCCATTGAAAGAGTATTTTGCACCGTCTCTCCCTCCCTCATACGCGATATTGAGGGACTGAACCAGCTCAGACACAAACCACTAGCCGCGACACAAAACAGCGGGGGGGCAGCTGAATCGGCGCGTGTCGTTGGACAAAGGCTGAGAGGGGAGGAGGTTTCAGTCACGCCGCTGAAAGAGCGTATTATGTTGCATATCACTATCGCTCTCTTCCACTCTTTTTAGCGACTTTGAAATTCCACAGAGTTTCACACTGTCGAAAAATAATAAACAAATACCAATGCTCATTTTTGGAATGAGGAACAAAGAGTGGTGAGGGGGTCACTTTTTCGGACATTAACTGTGCATTAACTGTGATTGTTAGAAAGGCCGACAAATTGTTGACGATATCATTAATTTAATAAAACAAATACCAGTCGTTGATTTCTTGAACCGACAAACGCCGAGGAGGATGACGTCACGCCGTTGAAATAGCCATATCTATTTATAGATATTGTTTTGCATATTATATGACAGTCTCCCTCTCCCTCTCCCTTTAGAGCAAAAAGCTATAGCGAAGTGAAGGTGTGTGAAGTGAACGTCTCGAGAAAACGAGAGCGAAAGCTTGTGAAAAAAGTTTATAAAAATTATAAAAACTATAGGGAAGTGATCAGTTACGTGTGGGGAACAGAGTAAGCTGTCGATGAGCTCGATAGCTTCCGGAACCGCAGTTTTGTGAGTTCTTTTTTATTGTGGTTCTATTTTATGATCAAGGTGACGACGACATTATTGCCACGGTGTCGCGACAGTAGCGCGCATTGAGGCAATTAGTGAAAACTACGGTTAATCGGGAAGTGCGGAATGGTAATTTGCCGACCGTACTGATACGCAAAGAAATGGATAGCACGACTGAGTATGACGAATATCATTGCCCAGCTTGTAAAAAATCTATAAAAAGTGTAACAGTTCGGTGCAAGGCGTGCCCGAAGCTGTTTTATCATCCAGGGTGTACAAACAGACATAGAGTGTATGATAGAAAAAAGATTTAGTGCCGTGCGAAGGTCCGTACGAGAACTTCGAAGTGGAAGAAACTCAGACGGGCCCCGTAGCCAGTGGGAGCAGAGAGAGATTGTAAGACAACTTAAACTCAGTAAAAAAATAAAAAGCTATGTCGGCACGGGTTTTCCACAGTTTCCGTGTGTCCACGGCAAATGCGATACAGTGTAGCTAAGACGTCTGGGGGCGCAATGGACGCTAGATTAGCTTAGCTATGTGCGGGTAGGGCGTAATAGAGGCAAAAAATGGAAAGATGGAATTGCGAGGGTCGTACGTAAAAACCCGAAAAGAGTATACGGTGGAACCAAATAAAATTAAAAAGAAATTAAATTTATAAGTGGACTATAGAAAATGAAATCTAACAATGGAAATTGGCTAAAATTAGCTGGCTCGACCCCATTAAAATGTAGTTTTATATATTTAATTTCATATTTTTGAATTATATATATTTTTAAATACAATTTGGTGCGAGCTATTACAATATTCTGCACCTATTTGAAACTTGAATCAAATATTTAGTCCAGAACTCCCACATCAAGTTTCGGTAAGCATGTAGTAAACTCGAAGGCGGAGGGATGGAATGATCGAGTTGTATGAGTGGTTTTACATTGCATTTGACTAACATTTATGATAATAGCTTGACACCGATAGACTGTTACTCCTCTTCCCTTTATTCCATTCCATGTAGCAGTCTAAGCTCTGACCCCTCCTGAAATCCATCGCCTGTTATTCACCGCCTTCGTTAATGGAATTGTGGCTGAAGTTATAAATTCACTTTACCATGTCATAGTAGCTTCATGCTAAATCCAGTTAACGCTTCGAAACACCAATAAACAGTCGGAAACACGCTCATACGCCAAAAAATAGTTTTGGAACTTGCCGAAAACTGTAGATACATTTCGATTTATCTGGTGAATAAACATTCGATTCTATAAGCAATTAACCCACGTCCAGTCACTATTAACGAAGACGTATATGCAATATGAGACTAAATATAATGTCAATGGAGAATACGTATTTAAGGAAGTTATTCCCTTCACCGTACCTCCCCCCAAACACAACAAACACGGGGGGAGTACGCCGAATGGAAACTTTTCAACACATTGTCCTGCACTGAGCCAACGAACTTCACAATCCGCTGGCTCAGTGCAGGACAATGTCTTGAAAAGTTCTTTTACAATAAGAGAGGAGGTATTACTTTTTTTGCAAGGAACATTTCCTGACAAATTTGACGAATCAAAATTTTTTTTGCAAGATTTGGATTCGCTTTGCAAACTTGCTCTAGTCACTGATGTGACGAATCATTTAAATATGTTAAATTTGAAGCTGCAAAAAACCGACCAAACCATCTTACAGGTAATTAGTCACATCGATTCTTTCCGCAGAAAGTTAGTACTTTTTAAAAATCATTTAGAAAATAAAATTCTTCATTTATTCCCTTGTTGTCAAAATATCTTTGAAGAACATGATTGCGATGGTGGCGCAGGTTGTAATTTTAGACAATTTTTTAATGTCATTGATTCTTTGATAAGTCAATTTGATACGCGTTTTAGTGATTTTGAAACACTGCGGAAAGATTTGATACTTTTTGAAAATCCTCTCACTGTGCAAATCGAGGAACAGAGCCTACAATTTCTGGCAGAATTGTGCGATTGACAAAGTGATATTTCGTTAAAAGCACGGCCAGAAAAAGTGATTGACTTCTTCAAAATTTTAGATGCGTCGCGTTATCCACGTCTTAGGGATTTTAGTCTTCGAATTTTTCATATTTATGCAAATGCTCGTTCTCAAAAATGAAATTGACGAAAACAGAAAAACGTTCGTCCATGAACGATGCGTCATTGACCTCCTTAATGCGAGCAAGTTCTTTAAAAATTTCTGTGGATGTACCGTCCCTAGTTGAATCGTCCACAAAAAAACTCAGACGATCTAATTAAT
This sequence comes from Oxytorus armatus, assembly GCA_958009045.1. Lineage (NCBI taxonomy): Eukaryota > Metazoa > Arthropoda > Insecta > Hymenoptera > Ichneumonidae > Oxytorus > Oxytorus armatus. The sequence continues at coordinate 28,291,827 of OY253746.1, forward strand.
ATTTGTCGGAAAATTGGTTGCTATACTTTCTTCGTTTTTTCCTACCAAGCCAGATTTCATCATTGCATTAATTTTCAGTGGAATAGGCCTTCTGGGGGAAACACTCTAAAAAAAGCGCATCTGCAATAGTACCTCACGGGTGATGTGGAAAACTATTGTTCAAATCATTTAATAATTATGCGATATTAATAAAAAATTGTGGTAAATAATTATATTTTTAATGATTAATTAATATAATATTACGGAACGATAAAATATTTGAATGACAAATTTTCGCGGGTGCCATGGATTTTTTTGATCGGAACGCTCCTGAGATGACACGCTCGCCGCTGTAGCCGCCGCGCGTTACATGGTAGAGGGGGTAACGGAGGCGTAGCCTTCCTGCCGGCCCCGAACTGTGCAGCTTATTCCGAGCTCTGATATAGACATATGTATACTAGGGGGGCCCTCCTGCGCGCTACGCGCACTAACGCCCCTCCCCTCCTTCGCAACTCTTGTACACGGCGGCGGCGGCGATATATTTCTCTATATTATATAAATATATTGCCGCCGCCGCCATGTACAAGAGTTGAGGCAGTTATTTCCTTCACCGTACCCCCCCCCCCCCTCAGACCCAAGGGGGCCGGGGGGGGGGGGGGTACACCGAATGAAATGGCCTAAAGGGAGGGAGGGGTTGGCGCGCGAAACGCGCAGGGGGCGCGAAGTCCCCTAGTTACTATATATAAATATTTCGCGGCCGCTGCTGCCGTGTCTGGCAGTTTTTTAAAATATTTTCGCCACTAATTCAGCTTGTGTCAAATCAATATCGATACTAGAAGGCCAAAATTGAGAAACACCTTGCAAGTTGCTGACCCGCTGGCGGCGGATGGTCAGCGGTTCTTCCGGTCTCTCGATTGTGATGGTCTGGCGAGGCGTCTTCCGTCTCCGGCAGCGTTCCACGAGGAGGTTAGGAAGGCTGTTTGCATTGTATATAATGCGAGTCCGGCTACTGTGGCGACCGAAAGTCCGGTGCCCTTTGGATTCCGTTTGTTCGGCTAAGAGGTTTGCTTGACCTTCGATGGTATTAATGAGGTCGAGGTGCTGCATGTGTCATTCCGGGCATGGTGCATGTTCGACCAAAACCAGGGGATTAAAGTGGATCTGACGATCTTTCGCGAGTTGTGGTGAAAATTCGCTGATATTCAGTACCACGGGTGGCAGGTAAACGTATTCGATGGTCAAAGATCGCCCAGGTGTTGGTCGTCGGGAGCATTATGTGCGTTGAGTATGCGGTGCAGCCGGAATTGAGTTACAACTCGACCGGCTTCACCGGCTGCCGTCGATGATCACTGTTTGGTCAGTACCGTCGTGACATTGTATGCGTAGTCTCTCGGGCCGACCCATCCATGGGTGTTCTCGAGGTATGACCACTACGGTCAGTGGTTTTGGGCTACTTGGACATTGCAGGTTCAGAAGACGTCATATACTGGGGGAAATGAGAAGGCGCGCCTCGCAGGTTCCCTCGGCGTGAACGTTTCTAAGGATTGTTTGCACCGAACAACCGTAGTCGCTGAGTAAGTAATGGCATTTTCTCAGGTAGGCCTCATGGACGGTGAAGTATTTCCCCTGCATGTTGGACCAGGCGAGTTATATGTGCTGATGCTGTACGTAAGCGGTTCCCTTCGTAGTGTCGTTAAAAGTTTGTCGTCGTAAACAGGAGTACAGTCGGAATAACTAGAGTGACTTCGCTTCTAGCAACGGTATAATGAGTTCCATTAATAGTAGGTACCTTCTAGTACTTGGTTGTGACAGTTGGCAGGTCGTGCGATGAGTAGATCGGTGATGCCTATGAGAAAGTCCAGCCAGGTGATTGTTTTCTTGACGTGGTTGGCAGCCTCTCGACGTGCTTCTCGGCGAATATTAAGTCTGGATGAAGAAGGCCTGTTTTTTGCATTGCGGATGGCATCAACCATTCCTTGGAGAGTCCCAATGTAAGTGTCGACGGCATCCATCATGGCGGTCAAGACGGTCATGACATCTGTGATATAGTGGAGTCGGTGTAACTCCGTTCGTTCCTCCTTCAGAGTTCAGAGCTGGCTGGATGTCCGTAGTGGCGTCGCCTAGGTGTTGCGTATCGAACTCAACAACCTTCGCGTGGGAACTCAACTCGTTGATTGCCCCTCGGATGACGTGGGCGCTATTTCTCACCAGCAGGTGGACAAAGTCATACCCGAGATTTGACCCGAGATCCCGAATTGATAAGACACGATCGATATAGGACATTATACGAAATAAATCTCTTCTCTTATATTATATTGGCTTGCACCCTGACACTTTATTCTCTTGGAATTATTGACACAAAACAACCCCTTACAGTTGGCGGTTACGCGGTATCTGATCTGGCTCTTCAGAATTGCGATTTGTCTCGCAAGTGTTGGAATCGGGTTCTTGGGAGCAGTCCGGTGCACAGAGCATGGCTATTCGGCGCTTATGTGCGGAATTTAATTGATGTGTCAGGGATCGTCCGCGAGATGCCCGTCGATGTCGATATCGGTGATGATTTGCCACTCGGTGGTGATGACTGTGATGTCCGGCAGTCTCTCGTGGAATAATTCCGGGTGTTCCGGTATTGGCTTGGCCTTTATGGAGCGGCATGACCGATATAGAGGGCCACTATGACTGCCCAGATCTCTCGCTGCATGCTGTTGGCTCGTTTTATCCGAAACGCACAGCTCGTATATGGGGTTATTAATAGGCTAACTCCAGCTTGTCTGGATCTTTACTTTCTAGCTTACTGCGGCCGTTGGTGTAAATAATGTACCATCTTCGGATATGTTAAAAACCTTGTAGGGCGTATGATATTGGGGGTTAAGCTTCATTCACGGGGTTCATGGAGGACGTAGATATCGTCTCCCGTATGGAAGTCGACGGGATGCGATTGTCGATCGTAATACCTCTTGGAGAGATATTTTGCGGAGACTAGGTTTTCGCGTGCCAGATTCTGTATCTCATCCAGTCATGACATGTAATGAGTCATAGAGCCGGTGTATATATCAATTCTTTCAACAGGGGGAAGCCTGGAAACTAGTCGGGCTATTTTGCAAGATACGAGTTCGTATAGCGTGAAACTGGTTCCCAGGTAAACTAATGTGTTTGTAAGCCATCATTGCAAATAGCAGCAGCTCGTCTCTGCTGTCGAAGCAGCCGACGTACATGTTTAGATATTTACCGAGTACCTTGTGGCTACATTCCAGCGATCCGTTTGACTGAGGCCGATACGCGGAAGTGATGATGCATTTGATACCGAAAAGTGCGGTGAATTCTTGGAACGAGCTGCCCATAAATGTCGTACCACAGTCCGTAAGGATGATCGAGGGGGCACCATAGTGTGGTATCCATTGTTTGGCAAAGGCGAGCGCAACTGTCTTGACCTGGATGTTTGGTACGGGAATCACGGCGTAAAATTTTGCGAAGTTATCCTATACCATAAGGATTTAACTGTTTCCATCCGGTGTGATTGACAGAGGACCGACCGCGTCCAGCCAAATCTTGTCGAAGACTTCTGGCAGATGTGTCGGTAATCAACATGAGTTGTCGGGTCTTGATGCGGGTGAGTTTCTGCTGTTGGCAAGCTTTGCAGCATCTCACGTATTTTTCGATTTCTCACTTCAGGCCTTTCCATTGAAACCGTTCTCGGGCTCGCCGGTAAGTCTTGTTGAATCTCGTATTTCTTCTCGTTGTTGGGTCGGTGATTTGTTCTGTGTGAGACCGTTGCAGATGGTGATGGTGATGGGCCCACCCCTGGACACAGTCTGTAGCGCCCCCTCGAGCATGTGATACGGTATTTCTCGACTTTCAGCTCATCTCCCGGCTGTGAAATCCGGAGGGTGTGAAGGTTGAGACTCCATATTGCGGTACGGAGTACTGTCTTCATGTCTTTAGGGGTTAGCCGGTCAAAGTGGTGTTGCTTGGCGATTACAGTGAGAGTGTCGTTCCTACGGGTGTGACAGCGATGACTCCTTTCTCGCACTCGGTTCAGCGTCGACATTTAATTTTTCCCCTTCTCGCTGCTTTTATCTCCTCCTCCCCCCCCCCCGCCCCGCGTTCCGCGCTTTCCCTCCACAGTCGTACGGTATGTACAACATTTTACTCAGACATTTTTTAAGTTTAGTACATGTTGCACGAACTGAAGTCTTAACAAACGACTACATCAATTTTTTGAAAAATTCGAAATTCCATATATTGAAAACGGCTCGACCAAATTTCTCGAAGTACAACAGCGGACTGTATTTTATGGTCGTCTATTTGTGTAAACAGTACCAGCCTGATCGTTTAAAAGTTGCATGAGTTATGCTCTTAACACACTTTTTTGAACGTTTTCAACACCTTATAAAATCCAAATTTGTCAATTGTCACAAAAATCATTTCGTAGAAAATAGCTATAGTGTTTTAGAACTGGTCGGAGGATAGGATGCATTGCCTTAATACATAGAAAAGGATACTGTCTGGCCACGAATTAATCTTGAAAAATTCTGGTGCGAGTAAATTAGCACTTATCTTGAGAATGGTGGCCTCAACGTTTTCGTTTATTGTACCAAAAGACACATCAGAATGTATGTTTTTCACCGTTAAAATTTCCGAAGATTCTCTAATAAAGTACGTGAGTTCGTGCACTGCTATAATAGGAATATTTAGCTCGGTTGTGAGCACGTCACCGCAGTAATATATGGTAAGTACTGTTTCATCCGGGTTGCTGAAGAATTCACAAACATCGTGATAACACCGATCGTTCCAGTCGTCCTCAATTAACCCACTCAACGTCGTCAAATGTTTCACAAACTGCACCTGAAAGGAAAAAAAAAATCTTATTTTTGTATGCCGATTTGACTCGGTTGTTGCTATCTTGAGAAAGTGGGGGTATTGAAGTTAGATATCTCGCTTTAGCCTAGAATCATCTACATCACGACAACCTTTTTATATGTCAGAAGTCAACACCAAAAAAAACGGGGTTTATCAGGGTGCCCCAGGTATACCCGCAAAATAATCGGCTAAGAGAAGAGTGATAAAGTAATTATAGAACTCCTGTCAGTATCATATTTATGAATACCACACAATGTCTATCGATCGTGAATTGTTGCTTTGTAAAACTAACGGGCAAAAAAATGTATTAAAAATGTTGTAAACAAAAAAAATTGATTTTTTGGAGTAGTCTTCGGCTTGGACCGATTTTAGGTCTCGGAATTCATGTCAGATAAATCTGAACATGTGCATCTCGTTGGGGACAGCATTACAAGCAAAAAGAACTCTTGTTTTTCTTCATACGATGAACGATGCTCTTTTTATTGACACGCGAAGTTATGCAATATTGACGAAAAGTTTATAAACATAACAGGTAATTTAGATTTCGATATTTTGAATTTTTCAAAAATTGCATGCAACGCTTATAACTACAGAAAACTTTAATCGAGCGTAACGGAATTCAAGACGTACATTTTGCTTTTTTTTTATAGTTGCCGTTCCATAAATGAAATTCACAAATTCAAGAATATTCGTTTAAAATACTTGTCTGATTACTTTGCTAATGCATTAGGGCACTATATATGGTTTGGGCGCTATCAGTTGTAATTGATTGCAATTCATCCAATATTATATTGATAATTCACTATTAATTAATTAAAATGAAATAGATTGCTTGCAATACATTTAAACCTCAATGTATGAGGTCAAGTTTATGAGTCAGGTATAAATTCTTAGAACGACTCAGGTAGGTGTCGGCCATTTGAGATGGCGTAAACGTGCACGGGAACGTGGCCACGAACACTACCCAGTTACATAGAGCGAAAGTCCAGGAAGTCTCAAAAGTTCCTCTTGGCCAACGCTGGTCTACACCAAGACCGTGTAGACTCTACAAGTATAATGTTCACGATCTACAGGTTTGTCTGATTATGCAGACTCTACATGTAGAATCATTCCGTTAATTAAACCCAGAAGTATTTGTCCAGTGATAAGAAGTCTTTAATGTTAAATCAAATATAAAAATTAAATACAATATTTCGATACATCTTATCGACCCTCTATGGTCTTCACTTGTTCGCTCCTTCTGAACTACTCAATCGCTCGCCTCAAAACCAAAAACTCCCCGCTCTCATTTCTTTCTTTTAATTTCTCAGTATTGCTCGAACATTCTATCCCACGCATTCACACAATCACGCCTTTGTTTCAATCGATGTCGTCATGCAATCGCCAGGCACACTTCAGTCATCCGATCCTCGAAAATCTCCACGCACAAACATTTTGGGACGTGGAAATAAAACTGTTTTCTTCGTGCGCTTATTCTCTAGAACTTAACAGTCTCTATTTAGTCTATAGGCGATAAAACTGGCGACGGAACTCAATCTTTTATAACTACACTGGCTCTATTCATCGAAAAACTTTCCGTCATATTTTCACTCATTTTTAATACTTAAAATAAAACGCAAACACTACACTCGGCCATACTGCACATCGGTATCGTCCTCGATACCTGCGGCTTACTCTGGTACACCGTCGTTGCTCTCATCCTCAGGCTCAGATTCCTCTCCAGAATCAAAGTTATCGTCTATGTCATCAGACCATGGCTTCATAAAATCTGCTGCTGAACTGGTATTGTTTGGTCCCTCATGTGTTCCCACTTTCTGCACTACGTAACGGTTATTTCGCATAACCGTTACGACTTTGTAAGGGCCCAAAAACTTTGGATATAGCTTTAATCCAGAACCAAACTGGGTTCGTTGAATTGCCACAAAATCACCCACTTTATATTCTTTAGGCTTTTTGCGCTTGCTGTTGAACGTTTTACGGTTCTCCTCTTGAACTTTCAACAAATTCATTCGGGCATCTTCACGCGATTTATTACGTCGATCTTCAAATACTTCAATTAACTCCTTGTCAATAATTTCTCTGAGCTCAAAATCATCTTTCAGTCTCATTTTAGTGCCAATGAGCAACTCAAAGGGGGTCTTACCCACACTTCGATTAAATGTGGAATTAATACACTTTTGCACTGAGTCCACGTGCTTAAACCACTCCATAGGTTTTTCCATCGACAATTTCGTTAAAATAGGGATAATGACTCGATTCATTCTCTCTACTTGACCATTTCCTCTTGGCACACCTGTTGTGATTAGCACATGCTCAATTGCTTCCTGACTGCAGTACTCTTTGAAAGAATTAGCGGTGAATGCTGTACCTCTGTCGGATACGATTCGTCTCGGATTACCGAACACAACGGCTTGTCTCGTCAAACGACTGATAGCTTCCTCAGAATTCGTAGATTTCGTAGGATAAATCCACAAAAATTTAGTGAACGCATCCACTGCTACAAAAAGATGTTTGTACTTCTTACTTGTAGACGGCATAGGTCCAAGATGATCGACATGGTAAGTATCAAGCGGCACTTCTCCCTTTTCAATAGGATTGAGCCATCCCTCAGCTTTTCCTTTCTTTTTCTCCGCCAACAGACACTGAACACAGTTACTGATTAGTTTCTCGATTTTTTGTCGCATCCCAGGAAACCAAAATTCCTGACACAATAGATACTCTGTTTTTTTAAACCCGAAATGTCCTCTCTCATGGGCTTGACGAATCACTTCACGTTGCATTGACCTTGGGACCACCAACTGTTCAACGCCTTCACTCTCACGATATAACACTCCGTGTCCTTTCAACTTGAATTCCGATACTTCAGAATTTTCCGCACTTTCAATACACTTCACAAGATCTGTATCTTCGCGTTGAGCTCTTTGAATTTTCTCAATTAATGTCTCTCTATTATTATCCACACACAACACACTCGCTGGATTACGGCTCAGGGCATCTACATGCCTCATGGCTGTGCCTGGCCGATGTTCAATGGTATACTGAAATTGTTCCAGTAATACCACCCAATGTGACACTCGTAAACACGTATCTTTTTTCCTCATAGTTAGTGCAAAAGCTCGACAATCAGTCACAATCTTAAATGGAATGCCAAGCAGGTACACTCTAAATTTTTTCAAAGCTTTTATTACAGCCAAAACTTCCAACTCAAAACTCGTATATTTTTCTTCGGCTGGGCTTGTTTTCCAACTGGCATAATACGTTGGATGAAAAAGATTATCATCTGGGTCTCTTTGCAACAGAATAGCTCCAAGGCCTCCCATGCACGCATCTGTGTGCAATTCTGTCTCTGCATTGACTCTATACAGGCGTAACACTGGTTTCTCCGTCAGCGCTGCTTTCAGATCATCAAATGCGGTCACTTGCTCTGTTTCAAATTTAAATTTCACGTTGCCTCTTAACAAATTCGATAATGGTCGAGCACGAACCGCGAACTGCGGGATAAATTTACGAAAATATCCCGTAAGTCCTAAAAAACTCTGCACTTGTTTTACTGTACGTGGCTGGGGAAACTTGGCCACTGCCAACGTTTTTCTCTCTGAGGGTTGATACTGTCCTGCCTCAACCATATATCCCAAATACTCCACACGTGTCACCAACAATTTACACTTACTCCAATTTATCATTAGTCCGTATTCCCTCGCTGTTTTGAATACCACTTTGAGTCTTTGTAACCCTTCCTCTTCTGATTTTGAAGGAATTATTAAATCATCGAGGTACGTCTGCACTATGCCTTTATCGATCAACTCTTTCAACACTACTCTCACATGTCTCTGGAAAACCGCTGGCGAATTTGCAAATCCGAAAGGTGTTTTGCAAAATTCCCAGTGTCCGTCTGGCACAACAAACGCTGTGTATTTCCTACTCTCTTCAGCCACTGGCACATGAAAGAAACCGTCTTTCAAGTCCAATGTGCTGAAAATCTTGGCATCTTGTAGCCTGTCTAATTGGTCTTCAATTAGAGGCAAAGGATTTCTGTCTCTCAACACTTTTTTGTTCAATAGTCTGTAGTCAACACACAGTCGATAGTCGCCATTTTTTTTTCCACCAAAACGATCGGACTAGCGTACTCCGATACGCTGGGTTTCACGACACCATTTTCCTCCCATTCACTGATGATACGATTAACCACTTCACGCTGTTGAGTTGATAATCGTCGCGGATGCTGATGTACCGGAACATCATCTTTTAACATAATGTGTAACTTGACACCGCTGTTTTTTACATGTGTAGGCTCATAATGTTCAATTAAATCGCGCACTTCATTCTTAATCTCTGGATTCACGATATGACTTACTGAAATTTCACACTCGTCTTCTGGTTCATCGAGAACATTAATGTTCAGCACTTCGTTCCACCCTGGATCATTTGTTTGCACTTCGTTTTCTTCGGGATCAATTTTCATTAACGTCGCTTGTTTATTTCTTAGTCTAATCTCAGCGTACTCTGATAATTCACCACCGATTAGTAAATCATGTCCAACATAATTGTTCGGAATGACATCGAATGCAAAATTAAATTTAATTTCATCGATCATGATCTCGGCTCTAAACCGTCCTAGTGTAAATCGCCGACCGGACCCACCCAAACCCTCAAACGGCATCACTTTGGGTTCTAACTCGGGCGCCCCTAAACTCAGGTATAGACTGGCACGCATTAAATGTAGGTCACTTCCAGGATCTAACACTGCCATAAATTCTTGTCCCAACATTTCCACTTTTTTGTAAGTCTTCTTGTCACCCGATTGTACTGCGTCGACTCGCACTTTAGTACTGTCACTTTTATTTTTTACTGTCTCCATCGTGTCACTTTTTTTAAATTTCGCCGGCTTTGTACATCTCGTGGCTAAATGCCCCCATTCGTTACACTTGAAACACTTGGGACCCTTGTTTTTGTCAGGGCAGTCATCGCCGACATGATTTTTCCCTCCACAGTTGTAACAGCGTTTCACTCGAGTTTTCTCTCCATCCGCAGTTTGACTTGTTTTTTTATTTTTCTCGTTCGCGTAACTCTTCGCTGTAGGCCCTTTACGACTGTTGCTTTTTTGAGTCTCATATTGTTGTAACTTCTTCCTCAACTCCTTGATTGTATTGGCACTGTACAAAATTGTTTTATTGTGCTCTTCATCAGATATCCCATCGATTATGTACTGGATTTGTGCCTCAATCTCAATATCTGCATGACTTGCTATCTCCAGTATGCGATACACATACGCCTGATAAGTCTCTCCGGTTTTTTTCTTCATAGTACTTAACTGTTTGTGCACCTGTTTACTGTTTGTTGTTTTTGCGAACTCTTCAATTAACGCATTTTTTAACTCTTTCCACGTTTTGACTCGACACTCGAATTGCGTAAATAACTTGGCTGAACCTTTCAGCTTCCTCTTTGCATTTACCACTTTTTCAACATCCGACCAACTTGACATTTCAGCCGTTTCCTCGAAACAACTAATCCAGTAACGAATATTTTCACCAGAATCGCCACTGAAAAATTCAAGGGTATCACTCACGTCTTTGTAATTCAACTTCGGTTTTTTCTGTTTGAGCTGCCTCACAAGTTCCTGCAAAATTTCCGCATTGTCTTGTCCACTTGTACTCAGACATTCTTCTTCTTCATTTTCATTCGGTATTTTATCGTTCACTTTTTTGCTATTATTCTTCACGTCGTGTTCCTCTGTCTCTTCGGTCTCGTCTTCTTCTTCACTATCGATGTCCTCATTGAAATTAGGATTTTTCTCTTTGTCTAACTCCAATTTGAGACGTTGTACCAACACAGCTTTCTTGCCGGTCACGGTTAACTTTAATGACCTTAAACGAGCCTTCAGTTCACTCACTGTTAGAGCTAATAAATCACTCTCGCTTTCCTCTTCCTCCAGGTCATCATTATTTTCTGGTGGCGTTGCATTTGACCCACCAGCTACACTTTTTGCTGCCTCTTGCGCAACGGAAAACGTCACGCAGTCTCTCGGCTAACACGGCCTTAGACCCTTTACTCGATTTACCGAAGCTTTCCAACTTCAGTCTCAACTCTTCCACTGTCATAGACTCCACACTGTTCACACTGTTCTCTGAATTATCAGCCATTTTGACAAAATTGCAATGATCTCTTCACTCAAAATTTGTTCAATATACACTCAGTATATCAACAAATATCTCTTCCGCACGTTCTTGTTCAATACACACTCAGTATATCAAACGGCTCTCTGGGAAACACTTAAAATATTCGCACATACACTCAGTATGACGAATAACTCTCAGTAAAAATACACGTTGCACTTTAAAAAATTCGAACATACACTCAGACTGTCGAATCACTCTTGATAAAGTCACATGAAAAAGTTACTCTCATCACTGCTTCACGAAACACTTAACTTCATACTCTGCGGACATAATTAACTGGCGTGATCCCGGACGAGCCCCCAATTTGTAGGATCATTCCGTTAATTAAACCCAGAAGTATTTGTCCAGTGATAAGAAGTCTTTAATGTTAAATCAAATATAAAAATTAAATACAATATTTCGATACATCTTATCGACCCTCTACGGTCTTCACTTGTTCGCTCCTTCTGAACTACTCAATCGCTCGCCTCAAAACCAAAAACTCCCCGCTCTCATTTCTTTCTTTTAATTTCTCAGTATTGCTCGAACATTCTATCCCACGCATTCACACAATCACGCCTTTGTTTCAATCGATGTCGTCATGCAATCGCCAGGCACACTGCAGTCATCCGATCCTCGAAAATCTCCACGCACAAACATTTTGGGACGTGGAAATAAAACTGTTTTCTTCGTGCGTTTATTCTCTAGAACTTAACAGTCTCTATTTAGTCTATAGGCGATAAAACTGGCGACGGAACTCAATCTTTTATAACTACACTGGCTCTATTCATCGAAAAACTTTCCGTCATATTTTCACTCATTTTTAATACTTAAAATAAAACGCAAACACTACATCCATGAATATGAAACTACTCTGTTAAACTTTGACTGAAACAATTTTTGGTAACTTTGACTGAAACAATTTTTGATAACAAGAAAGCTCAATAGCCATATATTGTATTGACGCAGATTAATATTCTGTAGATCGGAAGAAGAGAATAGAAAGGGACAAGAAATTAATTCGTATACACCGGGAGTCCTTTCGCGAACAACATTGTACGTGCGCTCTCGATAATTGTCCGATTGTCCCGCTCGGCTCGCCCGTTCTGCTCGGGCGTATACTGAGCTGTTGTTTCTCTCTGAATGCCGCGAGCCTCGAGATGTTCGTCCATTCTTTTATTGCGAAACTCCAAACCGTTGTCAGAGCGTAGCACTCGCATAACTTTCCCGAACTTCGTCTCGACCAGCTTGTCGAACACTCGAAACTTCTCTTATACCTCGCTCTTGTGCTTTAAGAAATATATAAAGCGATAGCTCGAGCAATCGTCTTTAAAAGTTAACAAATACCACGCGCCGCCGGGAGTTTCGACCGACATCGGTCCACACACGTCTGTGTGGAACACCTCGCCCGGCACCGTTTGTTCTCGCTCGCGACGCTTCCGGAATGGCCGTCTGTGCGACTTACCGAGTTGACAAGGATCGCAAAAGAAGTCGTCCTTGTCAGAAAATTTCACCCCACTCACGAGGCCCTTGCTGACCAATTCGCGCACCGTACGTCCGTTCACGTGGCCGAGTCTCTCGTGCCATACACGCAAACTCGCGGTTGAAACGCACGCTTCGATCGCGCTTTCCCCGGAAACGACTCTAAAAAGCATTCGATAAATTTCGTTTTGCACCTTCACTCCCGTCGCGAGCACCTCGTCACATCTCATGATTTTAACGAATTTTTCTCCGAACACCACGTGGCGTCCGCCTTTCGTCGCGACGCCGACCAAAAATAAATTTTTCGTTACCGCCGGCACGTGGAGAACATTCTCGATACGCGCACTCTCCCACGATCCGTCGACGAACTTTTCGATGGGAATCGTTCCCTCGCCCGCGACTGCGCAATCCTTGCCGTCGCCCAGCGTGACCGAACTGCCATCGGTAACTTCGCGATAGTCGACGAACCACTCGCGCTTATTAGTTATATGCCGTAACGCTCCGCTGTCGGTCAGCCAGATCTCTCGCAGATCGGCGGCCAGCACGTCTTTCACGCTCGCGATTCTCGACACACTTTTCCCCCGCTTTCCGCGCTCCGCCGTGTCCGCCATAAACGCACAATCTCTCGACTCACGCGATTCACTATTTTCCCGCTTGGCTTTCGATTTCCGTTTCGACTTGCACTCGCGCGCGTAATGTCCCTTCTACCTACATTTGAAGCACACGACGTCCTCCGGATCACGCGGTTTCCCCGATGATTTCTTCTTAGGTTTCGCACCCGAACTTTCACCTCGCTCTGAACTGTGTCTCTTCTCAGAGCTGAAAAAGCACCCGCGGCATCCTCGCTCACGGTCATCCGCGCTTCTTCGCGGATCAACCTTTCCTGTAGACTGTCCATCGTCTGCCGCTCCGGATCGACGCTATCCCACGCCGTCTGAAACGCTGCAAACTTCGGCGACAAACTTGCAAGCACCTTCGCGATCACCGTCACGCTCGACACAGTCTCACCCACATCCGCCAAATGTGCGACCATATTCTGCACTTTAGCAATATGGCTAACCACGGAGTCTCCCGGAGACATTTGATACTCGTGGAATTTTTGCGTGAGCATCAATCTGTTCGACGCCGATGTTCGCTCGTGCACTCTCACTAGTCCATCCCACATGTCCTTCGCAGTTGTACACACGATTAACGGTTCGAGCTGCTTCGGCTCCAACGTGGACGATATTAAATACATCGCACGTGCGTTGTCTTTTTGCCATGCCAGCCGCAACGCTGCCTCCGCCGGCATTGCCCGTTCACCGCTCACGACATCCTGCACCCCATACACCGTAAATAATGCGCGCACTTGAAACTTCCAGCACTGAAAATTCTGTCCGTTGAATTTCGTGACATTTCGCGCCGAGATGTCTTCGGACATTTCGGATTCGAAATCGCGAGCACGCTCACGATTAGCAACACTTCCAAGATGGTTGCACCGGCACCGACCTCGTGTTCGCGCGCCTTCTTTTATTCTTGCAATTCTCTACACAAAATGCGCAGGCAGGGTTACTGGGCCCCTAACCTATTGACGCAGATTAATATTCTGTAGATCGGAAGAAGAGAATAGAAAGGGACAAGAAATTAATTCGTACACACGTGTAGAAAATCAATGGTAAACTTTTATTTCGCTCTGATCTGTTCGTGATAGCAGCTCGTGCTCAACTAATTCACATGCGTCACCGTTCGACGAGACGCGTCTCAATATGCTCGCAACCTCGCCGATACCTCGGCGCTCTACTTATACCGACGTCACACGCTCTGAACTACCTCAATATATTGTAACGATATCAACCATCGTTAACATTTATTTAGACAATAGTGCGTCAAATGTCTATTCGAGAGTTCGGAACTCAATGAGTTTTCGGGCCCGATTCACGCTCGAGGATAGTACCTCTCGGGCACGCAATCGACCTAGATCCTTCTCTCCCGGACGCTCAGCAACAGGCGTGTGGGTGTACGAGTTTTGTGTGTGTGGGTGTACGGGTTTTATGTATGTAGGTGAGTCCTAATTGCTACTTTTTCCTTGTTGTTTTTGTTATTTGTTTTATGTACTAGAGGATAACCTCTATTCTTATTCTATTTTCTCCTTACCCTTATTCTAATTTTTATTTTATTTTATTTATATTTCTTACCTCTATTTTCTCCTTATTTTTATTACTTATTCTTACTTTTTGTCTTTTTTTCTAGTTAGTCCTACTTATTCCCATTTTTATTCTTATTTTCGACTTTCTGGTTCTATTCCTATAATGCGTTTGGTGGATCGTAAAGAAGGGAATTCTAAAGGAAAGCCAGATGCGTTTCAGATCAAATCCAGGAACGTAAGACCATATGTGCATTTGCTTTGAATGCATCGATAAGCAATTAAGTATTTGAAAGAAGGGAGGATGGCACTGTGTGCAGCCTTCGTTGACGTTAGAGCAGCGTTCCATAAGGTGAATCGCGAGTTGCTTATGGAGAAGCTGTGGAAAAAGAGTATACTCGGTAAGATGCATCGAATGATCGAGGAGATTTATTACAGGACAAGAAACTAAGTGATCGGACGGTGTCACAGACGGCTTGAAAACGGAAAAGGGCCGCGGGAAGGGGGGCGCCGCGGTTGCCCGCTGAGTCCTGTTTTCTTTAACATTTTTCTGGATAGTATGGGCTACGACTGAGAAAGGAAGGGCAAAGGGGGACTGTCAAGGGTTGGGGAAAGTTTTGCAGTCTAAAATATGCACATAACATGGCGGCCGTATCGGAAACACCGGAAGGACTAATTAAAATGCTTAATCCACTCGGAAACGTACAGTTTGAACGGGGATGAAGGTCAACGCGGAGAAAACAAAGATTATGGTGTTCAAGGAGAAAGCCGGGAATCCAAAGGAAACGTGATCGAGATAGTTAATGAATTTAAGTATTTGGGATTTTGGTTTGCAACAAAGAACGACATGGGAAAATAATTAAGAAACTTAGCGGGAAGAGCTCAGAATGAATTCGGTTTCGAGAAGAGTAAAGATAGACACACTCAAAAAGAGGTTGACGCTACGATACGACTCAACGGCAAAGGCAGGGGCACTGTGCGAAGTTGAAATTTAGAGGTGGAGGAGGAGATACGAAATAGAGAAGGTACAGAAAAGAGTACTGAAAATGGCCTTGAGGGTGGAAGGAACACACCGGACTATATCTGTAAAATGGAGGCCGGGAGAAGAAGCGCGGAAGTAGAAACGAGACGGAGGGCGGGAAACTACCTAATAGACATTGCTAAAATGAACTAGATCAGATGGATAAAAAGAAGTAGATGTTCAAGGGAGTTTCGACCCCTTAAAATATATATATTTTTCATTAGCTGGTGGGTTCTTCATTCCTTCGCGTAAGAAACATTTTAATTTTTGTTTCATCAAAATCGATGGACTGCTTGTATGTAAAACTGCAAAATCGCCCCTTGACCTGTGCAATTTTAGGGGGTGGTTTCACCCCTTGAAACCGTTTTTCCGTAGATAAAAAGAATACCTGTCGCTTTGTTTTTAATGCTGTATAACATCCATGAGTTTCAACAAACTCGGAGGGGAACACCTCGGGTACTTTCCTTGTAAGAACCGCCGTACTTGCGGATGTGTTACATAATTGTAAAAGGTGCTAATTATACTAGCACATTGCTTCCTCATTATTTTCAAAGATTCACATAGCTTTCCTTCAAAAAAAGCAAAAATTTTCGAAAGTAATGATTTAAGAAGTTATTTTTGTAATAACATAGGAGTTATAGCGTATTAGCAGATGCGGTTGAATAACGATTATATTTCATGTCCCTACGGATACAATCATTACAGGATGCAAGCCATGTGGTGTATTTAAAAAAATTCAACACAGCTTTCTGCTGTAAGGCCTTACATACGTCCAGCGGTACCGAAAACGTACCAAAAGAAAAACTGTTTTTAGGAGGGATAGAAATAGAAATTGATAAAAAAATTCTTACACATTGTTTATTACTGTGTTGAGTTTGTAAAAAAATGTATTTCAATTTTTTTTTTCAAAAATTACAACATGAAAAATCACATTTTTTGAAGCACTGTAAAAAAAAAGTTGCTCCACGGTCGGCAGTATTTCTTCCTCAAATGTTGACGGATCTGCAAAATGTAAAGAAATTCTTGTAAAATAAGGTAGTAGTTATAGTCTGTCGAGCCGGATTTTTGAAATTCGAAAAATTAAACAATTTACGGTAAGTTAAAAAAAAATGTTAAGTTTGTGTCAAAAAAGTCACACTTTAATTGTTTTTATAAAATTTTCTAATTATAATTTTTAAAATCCGGCTCGACAGACTATAGAAAAAACAATTCCGAATATTTAAAAAAAAAAATCATCAAAAAATATTAAAAACCGTACGAGTTATCATGCCGACCGTGTCAGAAAAAGTAGTTTTGAGAAAAACGCGTTTAAAGTTTCAAGCGCGTTTCGCTCGAAGTCGCGCGCGGCTGGAGCAAGAACTTTATGAATTTTTTAAATTTATTTAGTTAACTTACGTCTAATCTCCCATTCCAGCTTCATATTGTACGCCTTCCTTGTCAGTAAAAAATTGTTGTTGTTTATTTTTTTCTAAAGGCCAGCTGCCTCAAACAACTCAACTCAGGTAGGCGCGCGTCAGACCTTTGTCCTTTCGTCGGGCAGTCACATTATCTACAATAACTTTTGAACTATGGGGAATTTTTACAATCAGCTTACACAGAAGTACGCCTAAAACTATAAGGAATAATAATCTATAAACAAAAAAAAATCGATTTTTTGAAAATTCTCGACGTATGTAAGGCCTTAATAGACGGGTATGTGTTGACACAGATAAAAATTCGACATCGACTTCTCCGCGACATCGTCAGAGCTTTATAATAAATTCAATTGTTAGCGTGTTTTTCTAAGTTCTTTTCGTTCGTCAAACTCACCAATGTATCTAGTTCCTCATCATCATATATGTGTTTGAGTCTCGAGGACAAGTCTTCCTGTTCACGCTGAAGGTCCCCTACAATTAAAAGTTATACGAATGAGTATTGCAAGCATCGGTTATTTATGGAAAGGGGTAGGTTGTTGCAAAAGTTCTGAATGGGCTACAAATCCGATAATGAACTGGCAGTCGGAAAAATGTTATTGCATAGCACAAACTACCAACAAGCACATGACACTTTTTGTACACTCTGATATTCAACGCTCGAATTAACTAAAGTAATTTGTTCGTAAAATCAATTAAGTAGTAACACCACTCTAGCGGTAGAAAAAACCCTAACTTTGACGATTTATTTTGGGAGTATGAAAAAAGGAATAGAATTTCTTTTCAGGGGGTGTATTTAAGGTAGTAGTCTGGTAACTTAAGCCGATTTTCATGTCTTTTTTGGAGGGCGTTTTTTTTGGGGGAAAATAAAAATGAATCGTTTTGGATATTTAGGATGTTGTTATTTACATATTAAAGATACAAAAAAAAATTTGTTTGAAAAATGTAATAGTTTATCATTATTATTATTATTGATCGGAGTTGGCACCTCGAAAAAAAAGCGCGTGGGTGGCCCCGGTGATCTTGGCTCTTGATGTTATCTGAAATAAAAAATTCTTGATAATTCTTAATCTATAGACATGTCATTCTGGTCGGAACTACTGAAGTTAAATTTCATGGATAAATAACAAAATGGCGGAGTTTGGAAAAAACAGTCTTTTTATTTTAGCAAAGAAAGGGTTGTAAAATAAAAAGTTAGGGGTGAAAAATTTTCTCGGTAGTTCCGACGAGAACTATAAGTGTGCAGAGTAGCCTGTTAAAATTTGAAACAATCGGTTCGGTAGAAAAAAAGTTAGGACCCGGGCTGACCAGAAAAACACTGTTTTGTGAAAAACGCGTGTAAAATTCAACAACAGATTTTCATAAGTAAACTTATACTTACGTTAATCGTCTATGTCTGGAGCGTATAATATGCCTTCATCCTCTTCATAGGCATCATTTTCCGCAACTTTGTCCGCTCTGCGACTCTTTCGGGCTTCTTTCGATGACATCGCTGTGGCATTTTCCGCTTTTGCGATCCGAGATTTATTGTAGGATTTTGCAAACGCGAAAGCGTACGGGCCGAGAGTAACGTCCATAACTTCTAATATGTTTAGTATTGGGAAAAACCCTTCGTTAAATATACATGCTGCAGTGAATGCAGCAATTTCTAACGTTTTTTGGCCTATAAAAATATGCTTTGGTGCAAAATTCCAGACACAATGGTTGAAAGCCTCGTTGTTATTCTGCGTGTTTCTTTCTAAACATCTTTTCAAAAGATCATCTGATGACAAATCTTCGTATATTGGTTTCAGAAGATTTGCAGTGTCTTTATCGAAAGCAGGTCGATGAACAAACGTATCTTCATGACCTTTAGATTTTTATCTTTGGTACTCACACCAGGAATCGGGACCCCCTGAGCAATAAGAATGCTGTGGCTCTTAATCAGTTGATATCATACGCTTTTTCACATGTGAAACGCACTCATTTTTTTCTACTTTAGGATTATTATTGTAAATATTTGCTTCTAGTAAGTTTTTATAAGTTGTGGAGTCCCCATCAGCAATATATTTTTTATATTTTACACCGAGCTCTTCGACGGATCGTCGAAACATTTCAATAGCCCCGTCAACCTCCATCTTACCAGAACTTCCTTCGTGATTCGCCGTACAGTCAGTCTGGTGATACTCGTACCATTCTAAATATTCATCAGTTTTTTCTTTACCCACCCACTTTTCACAAGCTTTGCAAACTTTAGACTTAACAATAACGTCTATCACTTTATTAGAGTACTTTCCGATTAAAAAAACGATACCTAGTAGTGACGTAAAGCCACGTTTTGCCCATGAACCATCACCCGGAACTGTTATTTCATCTGCAATATTTCCTTCTTTTTCATTTCCTTCTTTTTCTTCTTGAGCTGCTTTACGAAGTAAAACTTTAGCAACAGCTTTAACAGCAATATGTATTGTTTCAAGTATACTGTAGTATCCGCTTTTATTTAACCCTGGTCCCAAATCCATCAAGGCACAAAAAATGTTTATGCCCGATAAACCAACACCGAGTAGTCGCATTACAAAAGTAAGACGTCTGTTGACCACAAAGGCATTCCTCACTTTTGGGCAAGAATTAATCATAGCAAATTCATCACACTTACACTTTACGCACAAGGTAAATCCCAATCCTACTTGAGATTTTTTAAGAAATTTTATATCACTCTTGCAAGCTTTGTAAATCAGAACACTTTCTAAAGCACTGAAAACTAAAGTAAAACTCAAAAGAGCGTACGTTGAGCTCTCATCAATGGCTGGTTCAATATCTTCTTTATTTTTTTATTTTTTAGCAGATTTGCTCACAAATGTGACATCTTCTTCAGCAGTGTATCTATTACCATGAAATTTTCGCTTAGTACCTGGATCTCCAGGACTTTTCGTACCACGTTTTTTTCCTTTCCTATCCATCGTAGATGTTTACGCGTCAAGTTACGATCATATACTAACAAAGTACAGAGTCAACCCAGGTATAAAGGATGCTCGTAAACAGTAGAAGGGCCCAACCGCTCGCAGCTGCCGGTCGACCTTCAATGTGCGACTTCGAGGCGCTCTCGAAAACTCATTATAATTTCGGAATTATTTCGAATTTCAGTCTGAAATTTTCACAGTATATTCTCAAGACATTGTACTTTCAAATTAAGCAAAAAAAAATTTTTCGATTTTTTGAACCCAAGTTACGAGACTACTACCTTAAGACACATTGAAGAATGAAATTTATTTTTTCATTTCCGTTTTGATACAAAATGGCGGCGACGAAGCCCAGCTTGAAAATCGTCTTTTTTTAAAACATGTTCACGGGAGGACGGCTTTCTCGTAAAATATAAGACCAACAAAAAACCAAAAAATTTTATAATCTACATACTATTGGCTATGGGACTACGTAAGGTTTTTTTTTAAATCAAATTTTGTAGAAATGGTGCACGTTTGAAAAAATGATTCGATTTTTTGTCCAAAAGAAGCATCACATTTTTTATAAAAGTTAACATTAAATCAAAAAACACGGCTACGTACTCCGATGGAGAATGTCATTGTGAGACTACTATCGAAATTTCAAAGCGACTTTCGCCCATTGACCCATTAGTAGAGCATTATATAAAATTTTGCATCCACAGCTCTCTGGCTTTATATCCCCCACTCCATACTGATAAAAAACTGCCTAGTTCCAATGTAGTGAAATATTCATAGGCATTATATACGATATTATTATTTGTTAAACTTAATGTGTTTGTAGAGTATTGTTATATTTATTTAATAATTATTGCATTGCACTAGAGCCTGAGATGAGATTGTGTGAACACGCGCGAGGAAAATAGGATATTAGGCGGATATTTACAGATTTCAATAAAATACTATAAAGCTGCGTTGGTCTTCACGAGACCATGTGAACTTGAAATTCCACTCATGCATTAATAGATAATATGTATAAGGATGCCGGTACGAAATAATTAAAAATCGTCACTCGAAAAATGTTTTGCAGTGATACATTATCAAAGGATAATACTAAACAAGAAAACAATTATTAGTGTTGGTTCAATATTCACAATAATCAATAATACAATATTATTTTTTCTTGCACAGCACTTTTGCCGGCCGCAGAGATTCATCGTGAAAAAAGATATTCTCATCGCCTTTCCCTTTTTGTTTATTCATCGTCCTCTCTTTGGTGGGAAAAAATGTACTCGTGACAAATTAG
The DNA here is from genome assembly GCA_958009045.1 of Oxytorus armatus. Classification (NCBI taxonomy): domain Eukaryota; kingdom Metazoa; phylum Arthropoda; class Insecta; order Hymenoptera; family Ichneumonidae; genus Oxytorus; species Oxytorus armatus. The sequence goes on from OY253746.1 coordinate 28,313,082, forward strand.
GAAATATATGCAAGAACTGCCGCCAAAGTTCTCGTTTGCCGCCAAAGTTTTGTTCTGACAACATTTTTCCAACGTCTTTCTAGCTAATATTGAGACGTCAACGGAATACAGTGGACGTCTCAAGGAAGATTTGCAAATAGCTCAATAATGTATGGGTGCACATTTTTTTAGATCTGCAAAAATTCACAAAAACTCTATGTCGAATATCTAAGTTTTTTAAGGCATGTCTCAGAGTAGTCAAACATTCGCTATTATTTCTTTAGATTATTTCCTTTTCGAAAAATACTACAAAAAATCGAACTGAACAGCAATTCGCTCCGGGATGTGGTTAAAAATGTTGTTATTTAACAAATGTGGTTATCTGACAGAGGAGCTTCAAGAATTTGTTCACGTTGTTCAACACGGACTCCAATTTTAATGAGGAGAGTTTAATGACGATTAACGATGTCGTACTTAAAAACCAGGAAAAATTCTCAAATAGAACCGAGACCTTTAACCCATCCTAGAATATTAGCCAAGACGTTTCGTATCTATCCTAGAATATTTGAGAACTTTTGATGTTTTGCTTCCTCGTAGAGAAAGCCTTGGTGTCGTGAAAAAAATAGAGTAGTCAGTAAGCTTAAAATGTGCCAAAACATGTGTGTGTTACACGGAATACCTTAGAATTGTTAAAATCGCATTCATAAAAAAAATTCATTTTAGAAACTTGCACATTGCTTTTTCATCATTTTATCTCGCTCACAAAGCTTCCTATACGAGTAAGCCAAAATTGAATAAATAACATGCTCATAGAGGATTTGTGAGCGAGGTAAAATAATGAGGAAGCATTGTGCAAATTTCTAATCTACATCTTTTTTCTTGGTGGTATTCTGAAAATAGAAGTGACTACTAATCTACGCTGGAATGTGGCTTAAATATTAAGATATCTCATATAGGATTTATATGAATAATTTCATTTTTTTTTAATTGTCAAACCCAAGTTTTTTCACTTTGTAAGTCTGCGTTGAATAGGGGTTGGCAAAAAGTCTAAAAAAAAACTGTTTGCCTTTTAGGGTGGTAACAATACAAACAAAATGTGAATGAAGTCCCGCAAAATAGGTCCGCTGGGTTCTGAATGCCCCATATATCTATTTTTGTACTATTTTGTAGACATTTTTCCACTAGTCTATTGACATATGCACGCATACAAACTCTATTCTAAAATGAAAGTTGTGAACTAAACAATTATGAGCATTGTGGCGTTAAAAAATGAATGTCTTATTTTGCTTATCATTATACAAACCAAAACTTCTGTTGCTGTGTGACGAAGCCAAAAAAGGATGACAACAATACGAAATATGGTACAAGGCTGTGCAAGAACTATTATGCAGAATCAATGGAACAGTGGTACGTTAAATAGCGAGGTCATGATTAATTCAATACCTACTCATCATGGTCATTGATAAAACTTGATGAGGGTCAACGAAGAATAGAAGAAGAAAGTGGAAGAGGTAGAATGTGGGCAATGTAATGGCAAAGAACCACAGAAGCAAAAAATACAATTGCATATGCTAAGGCAAAAATATCTGAATATTCCAAGGAACAAGATAGAAAGCAATTCAAATGAAGGAGAAACTATTATTATATCGCAGGGAAAGTTGTTTTAGATGAAAATATTTGTCAAAAGAAATTTTTTGTATTGGTACATAACAACCAACTTTTAGTGAAACACATTATTAATGCAACTTCGGCATTTAACATGGTTTAAGATCGATGAATCATAATACACATGGAAATGTCAAATAAAAAATCTCTTTGAATTGATAAAAGCATACATCGCATTCAGGTTAAGGATAACGATACAAAAATGTTGAGTCTGGAAAAGAGGAAAAAACAGGAACCAATTCTGGGTCGAAAGGTTTTAATATTTTCACCGTAAATCGTACTTGGCCTCTCCGCTTCGTCGCTGCTGCATTCGGCATCCAAATATTCTCGTCTTGGATCCAGTCTGCCGAACGACTTCTCTCCTCTCAGCTTATTCTTCCCTCTTTGCATTTTATTGAGGAGGACGATGACACTCGCGAGTTCCTTCCTTCGGCAAATTTATATCTCGTTCCACTCACCACGAAACTGTATTATCGCATAGACGCATGGAATATTTATCACATCGTATCTCTCGAGAGATTTTTGCAAGGCATCGATAGAACCGTCATATACCAAATCCGAAACATAAACATACGAGCAATCGGTGCTACGCGACCAAACGTACATATTGCTTTTTTTTCCAAGGTCGACTCGATATAACTCGTAACTCGCGAAATACACTATATCCGCGAAATGTCTGACACCGGTCTGAATTTCGTCACTTGATCAGGATCGTATCCGAAGGGCACATAAAAATTATAGGTGCAGGCATTTTTTGACCTCAGTGTACGCCTTATTGCCGGGTGGGGATCAAATATCGGCATGACCAAAATTCGGAACAGCCGAAATCTCGAGTTTCAAAATTAACGAACATTCAATTATAGAAAGGCTCATCTTGAGAAAGTCTTTAAAATAGTAAAGGAAAGATGAGACCACAAAAACATTAAAATAGATTTATATGGAAAAAAATACGAGGACGAGCAAAATTGCGAGCAACGAAATATGGAATCGACGAAACTGTCGAAAACCTCGCCAGTCGAGTGTACGAGATTCAGATTAACGGATATTGAAAAAGTATAAAGTTTTTAATTCAGTAAAGGGAAGGACCAAAAACCCGAACGGCCTAAATAGTGAAAGAGCAAGAAGTAAAACGCCAAGATAACGACCGAAGACCACGGCCCCCTTAAGATTCCAATGCCAATATAAAGTACAAATTTGGTAAATTTGGCTTCTTCCGGCAGAGCTCGCATATTTTGTGTTGTTAACCGTGAATTTAAAAAACGATCTTCATAATGTGTTAAATTTTATAGACACGAAATTGACTTTAATGTTCGTTATTTTCATGTTTGATATTTCGATCCATCGGTAATTTACGTGTCCAAGTTCAGCGCATACGAAATTTGTACGCTCGGCATATTTCTTTTTGTTATATTTGGTGTTTCAAATATTGACCACGCACCATTTTTTATTTCGAAGATATCAACTTCCTACATCGTTCAAATCAATTTTTCGTGCTTACAAAGTACACAGACTGTCTGAATACATATTCTCGAATAAATGAGCTTTCGAATTAATAACTTTTCTTAATAACGGTTATTTGACTTCGTCGTCGGTCGAAAAACTAAATTCCCGAATGGGTTCAACCTCGCTACTCTATACTACAATTTTTTAAATTTCAACATATCTGCCGTTCCAAATATTGTTCGTTCCGATATTTGACCCCGACCCCTTACTGTTTCTACAATATTTACTAGCGTTAGTCCCTTAGAATGGCGACGTTACAAGCATAAAAAGATGCATTCCTAACGGAGAATATCATGCAAAAGAGACTTATCCGAAAAATACACGAGACAGATTAAACGAATGAGAAACTTGTATATTATCATAGAAACCGAAAAAACATCATAGCCCATAATTGTCATCGGCTAATCTAACTAAAGTAACGGCTAGTTGTCTAGCAGGAAAAAATGTAAGGTCAGGAGCCTTGGCGATAATTTCATTGTTACCCTTTACGTGTGAGCTACTTTGTATAAAGAGACGTATAAACTATGCTGTACTAGGCACATATGCCCCTTTCCATGCCCAATGTACTTCTTATACCCACTTTTGCGTTATATTAGGTATGGAGCACGCACAAAAAGTGGTCCTAATTCCCCCCGTGAGCGGCGGCCACCTCTGTACAGACTGTAGGCACACCGCTCTCTCTCTCCGTCTCTCGCTTTAATGCCGAGAGGAGTGAAATAATAAACGCTCATACGGATGAACTAATTATTTCATAAAATCCCCGTCAACATCACTTTTTTTTAGTCAAGCAGCGCATCTCTGATGATGAAATCGAGCGTTGATTACCATCGATACTTACTACAGGAGGGGGTGCGCTATCTTTCTCCCTCTTGACGATGTTGGATAGAGTCAATTTAATGTTTTTTCTTTTTTTAATTTGACAGTCAATAATATATATTTTTTTTTTCAAATTTTCACTTAGTAACGTTTTTCCATTCGGTAGGTAGTATTAAAAACTGTTTTATGCGTGTTTGCCTTTATCAGAGAGTTCATGCGTCGTCGTAAAGATATAGAGGGCGTGCTACGAACCGGCAGTGCCACGACAGCGAATGCCGAAAGCAGTCGATATATATTCAATAAAAGTTTAACATTGTTTCTGTAATTATCGTGTGCTAATATTTATTTCTCGCGACGAAATCCCGTGTCCTTTTTCCTCACAAATTCAAATACGTTAATAGGTTATGGGCCCAGTCACCCTAACTGAGCGTTGTTTGTGAGAAAAGTCGAGCGGTCTTGTCGAGAAGCGTGGAGAGCGGGACACGAGGTCGCGAAACGGAAGCCATCTTGGCGCGTGTTTTCTCTGGGAGGTCGATGCGTGATCGCGAGTCGACGTAATCCGAAATGTCTGACGCAATCTCGGCACGAAACGTTACGAAATTTAACGGTGAAAATTTTCAAGGATGGAAATTTCAAGTAAAAATGCTATTTATTGCGAACGGTATATACGATGTGGTCGACGGGACGAGAAGATTCCGGCAGGAGAGGGTCAGGAAGCGGCGAAGAAAACGTGGTTGTCGGACAACGCGCGCACGATGTTTCTAATCTCCTCGGCGATGGAATATGACCAGTTGCAGCCGCTGTTGATATGTTCGACCGCGAAAGAGATGTGGGACAAATTATCCAGTGTGCATGAACAAAAGTCGGCGTCAAACAAATTGTTGCTAATGACGAGACTGTACGAGTATCGAATGTCTCCGGGGGACTCGATAGTGAAACATGTGTCGACGATACAGAACATGGCCGCGCAGTTACTTGATGTCGGAGATCAAGTGTCGGACCTGACAATAATTGCAAAAGTGCTCGCGAGTTTGTCGCCGAAGTATGCGGCATTTCAGACCGCGTGGGATAATGTCGCGGAGAACTTGCAAACGCTCGGAAATCTTCAAGAAAGACTCATTCGCGAAGAAGCTCGGTTAACCGCGGACGACGAAACTCCCGGAGCTTTCTCGGCATATAAAAGTGCGAAGAAAAGTGGACAACCGAGCTCGAAAGAGGAAAAGAAGAAAAAGCCGAGAGACAAAGACAAAGTTGAGTGTTTCGAGTGTCGCGAGAAGTGGAATTATGGGCGGGAATGTCCGAATAAAAAGCGGGAAAAAGACGATGGTGACGCGAGGCATCATTGTGCGTTCGTCGTGGAAAAAAACGGTGAAAAGCGGTCGACGAAGATCAAGAACAAAGACAGTTCGATTCTGCCCGTCGAAGTGGTCGATTCGGTGCTGAAGGCCGGTAAAGAAGAAACATGGATTACCGACAGCGGAGCCTCACGGCACATCACGTATCGCCGAGAATGGTTCAGCGAGTATCGAAAGTTGACAGATGGCGGGACAGTTTCTCTGGGCGACAAAAAGCAGTGTAAAGTAGCCGGAGAAGGAACAATCGAGATCGCAAAGTACGTTGATGGCGCGTGGTTTAAATCGCGAATCGAAAAAGTTTTGCACGTGCCGGAAATGAAGAAAAACTTGTTTTCGGTCGGAGTGTGCACGTCGAGAGGTCAAGAAGTCGTGTTCAACGGAAAATACGTGAAAATTAAAAGCGGTAACGAGGTATTAGCTTACGGTACAAAACAAGAAAACGAGATTTTTCGGATGCTTTTTCGAGTTGAACGTGCGCGAATGGACAACGAGGCGAACGTGGCAAAAATGAATCTTCAGGTGTGGCACGAATGGCTTGGTCACGTGAATGCCCGTGCGTTGCGCGAACTCGTTGCGAAAGGACTCGTGGAAGGGATTGAGCTGCCGAAAAATGGTGAAGTGTTCTGTGAATCGTGTCTTATCGGGAAATCCCATAGGCGTCCGTTTCGGAAGGAGCGTGAACGAGCAGCTACGGAGCCCGGTGAGGTCATACACACAGACGTGTGCGGACCCATGTCCACAGAGACGCCGGGCGGCGCGTGCTATCTCGTGACATTCAAGGACGACGCGACGAATTACCGGTATATATACTTTTTGCGACACAAGAGCGACGTATATCAAAAATTCAAAGTGTTCGACAAGCTTATCGAAAATAAGTTTGGTCGAGTGATGCGCGTGCTGCGGTCCGATAACGGCGGTGAATTCAAAAATAAAAATATGAACAGTTATCTCGAGTCACGTCCCCGACTCCCGATCCCGATTCAACGGGAGTACACTGCGCCGTACACGCCGGAGCAAAACGGCAAAGCAGAGCGGGACAATAGGACGATCATCGAGAGCGCGAGGACTATGCTGCATGCGAAAGATCTTCCGATTACGCTGTGGGCTGAAGCTGCGAACACGGCGGTGTACCTAATGAATCGATCGGGATCGCCGGGTTGCGGGACGGTGCAACTTCGTACGAGCTTTGGGTTGGAAAGAAGCCGAACGTAAAGCATCTGCGCATCTTCGGAGCGGAAGCGTACGTAAACACGCCAAAGCAGTTTACGACGAAATTCGACGTTCGAGCGAAGAAGATGATACTGGTCGGGTACGAAGGAAATTCGTCGAACTATCGTGTCTACGATCCAGTGTCAAAGAGTGTATCGGTATCGCGGGACATAGTGTTTCACGAAAGAATCGGAAAAGTGACAGCGGCGTCGAGCGACGATCGACACTACGAGATCGTACTGCCGAGGGTTGAACAGGAGGAAAAACTTCTACAAGAAGAAGCAGAAGACGACGACGGCGAGGTTTTTCTGCCAGCTGTCGATAATGCAGCGGATGAGAGACGGGATAACCTCATTGTCTCGAAAACGCAAAGTCTCGAAAACTCAAACTCTCGAAAAAAGTGATGGTAATCGTTTTAGTTGATCACGTCGCCGCTGAGAGCGTTGGTGGTTAAAGCCGACGCAACCGCGGGTCACAGTCTTACATTGGCGGGTAGCCCCGTAACCGCAATCTTTCAAATCTACACTTGCAAACTGTCAGTAACCCACAAAAGTTAAACGTCAGTATCAGATAGGTTAAACAGAGTGTATTTGACGTCGTAATTTATATCAAAATCGGTATATTGTGACAATACGTCAGTTGAATAAAGTACGCAGTTTATTTATTTAAAGCTCCTCTCAATAGTTTTATTTGAATTATAATTATCAGTATTTAGAGTTTATAAAGACGACTGTTATTAGTATTTATGACTGTGATTAAGAACTTATATCTGCCCTGAGTAGAGCTACAATCGGTGAACGAGCCTAATTCAAACAGTGTTTGTAAGCCATGTGTATATTTACCAGTATTTTCTGCGAAACAGTTTGTCACTCGTGTTGTCTGTCAGACTCATCGGTTGCTCTGGCAAAGAGGTCCTTCGTCGGAATGTTGTAATGGCCCACTGCCGCTTATGAAAGTCCAATAGGTACACCGTCTGTTTTTCTCCAGTGAGAGCGGCTCGAGAATGTACAAATAGTTCTCATATACCGTGTCCTCAACTTCTGTTATGATTTGACTTCCTGTAGAAGATCCAGGTCTTTTTCAAAGGGTGACAGACTTTTTAAAAGTTTGTCCTAGCGATTGTCGCATAATCAGTTTGCCGATATTGTATCTTTGAAGTATTCCTCATGGCAACAGGGCGGCACGAGCTAAAGTTTTGAACAGATCCGTCTGCGCACAATGGTGAGAAAGGTGAGACTTTAACGAGACTTGATGTTAATGGGAATTAAGAATTTCAAATGATGAGACAAATGGCAAAGCAAAGTTTGTTGAATGTTGTATTTTAACAGTCGGAACTTGTCCAAGAAGAGTTGTATCCCGATACAATGGGTAATACGGCTGCTATCACCGCAGAAGATTGGGGGCTTCGACACTCAACTCATATCGTTGAGCAATAGCTATCAGTCTAGAGCCTCGAAAAATGATCCTAAGATTCATAAAAAAGCTAACGTGCTTGGCACGGAAGCCAAAGTCGGTGCCAGCGGACAAGGAATTGAGCAACCGGCTGTGAGCATGTCCGTAAGTACAAAATACTCTCTCATATAATGATATACGAAGGGGGACCCAAAAAAACGGGAATTGCGCTGCGGCGGCGAGGGAGAGTGGGGGAACCCATTGCTCGACCAGGTGTCCGTTGGGAACACGTCTCCTGAGTTAGTGTGCAAAGTTCTGTCGCCGTAAGTGCATCGGTTCGCCCGTGGGAATTTTTGTAGTGAATCAACTTTTTCCATTTCGGCGAAAACGTGATGGCCGATTGTCGAGAGCAACGCGCGGCTGTGAAATTTTGTTTCATAATGGGGAAATCGGCCGCGGAAACTACTGTAATGCTTAAGACTGCTTATGGAGATGCCGCCCTAAGTAAAACCAGAGTCTACGAGTGGTTTTCACGTTTTTAAAATGGAGAAATGTCAATTCAAGACCAACCCCGTTCAGGACGCCCCTCAACATCAACAAGTGACGAAAACGTCGACAAAATCAACGCTCTCATTCATGAAGACCGTCGCCGAACCATTGATCAACTCTATCAGATGTCTGGGATATCATGGAGTTCAATTCGGAGGATTTTATCCAAAGATTTGCACATGAGCAGAGTTGCAGCCAAATTTGTCCCTTGCCTTCTCACAGACGAGCAAAGGGAGCGTCGACTTCAGGCATGTTTTGAACTTCAAAATCAGCTCGAAAAAGACTCTGAACTTTTTTCCAAGGTGATTACTGGTGATGAATCGTGGTGCTATGGATACGACCCCGAAACAAAGCAGCAATCAAGCGTTTTGCCACTGTGAAGGAGGTAAAACAAAAATCGCTGAAAAGCCTAAAGAACATCTCGATAAGTGAATTTAAAAAATGTTTTGAACATTGAAGGGATCGTTTGCAGAGGTGCGTTGTGGTCAAAGGAGAATACTTTGAAGGTGATCAAAATTTGGTGTAAAAATATTAAAAAATAAAGAAATTATGACGAAATTCCCGTTTTTTTTGGATCCCCCCTCGTATATACACAATAGAATTATATTTGGATTTTTGTTTGTATTTTAAATTACTTAAACAATGCCAAGAAGTTTATTGCTCCCTGATGTATTTTATTTTGTTTATTGTACATCAGGATGACATTACGAAGGAGTTCGACGAAGAAATATGAAAGTTGAAAACGGTAATCTTGACATGCGAAGGCAGAATTCCCAAGCTAGAATCGGCAGTAGCGCTACAAATGAAAGAGGAAGAGAGAAACGGGAAGAAAACATCTCCAAATCCTGACAAAGAGCATCTTGCTTCTGACGAAGTCTCATTTACATCAGAGTTGTATTTTTGTAAACGTTATGATGAAAACATAACTCTCCTGCAACAAAAACAAAAGGAACTATTATATTACGATATCTAATATCTTATCCGATCTTTATTATTTATTGTACATCCAATCATCGCCTTTCAATCATATTTTTACTGTACAAATTTTCTATATTATAATACATTTTAATCGCCTGGTCAAAACGACTTTGGTATATTAACAGGTCCACAAATTCTGTGCATTTTTATTCTTCTCTTCTTTTTTTTCCCTTCGTACGTGACTCTAATTAATATTGTACTTTGTAAGACAACATTCATATAATCTTCGAGTGCCTCAATTTGCAAAGGCAATATCTAGATGTAAGGCAACAAACAATAAGAAATTAATCTATTTCATTATAACCCTTGCGTGTTCATTTAATCGTCGAAATTGTTCAATGAGAGAGTATTTTGTACTTACGGACATGTTCACAGCCGGTTGCCCAATTCCTTGTCCGCTGGCACCGACTTTGGCTTTACCAAGCACGTTAGCTTTTTTATGAATCTTAGGATCATTTTTCGACGCTCTGGACTGATAGCTATTGCTCGACGATATGAGTTGAGTGTCGGAGCCCCCACTCTTCTGCGGTAATAGCAGCCATATCACCTATTGTATCGGGTGTAACGAAATATTTAACTCTCGTCACGTGGGTGTCGAACGTGGCCTAATGAACATTAATAAAACCCCAAAAAAATGAATATTACGTTGGAGAGGTAACCAACTCTCACAAGATGCCGGAAGTACCGACCAAACGAACGAGAGATAGGCGCCAGTAACCACCGCTCCCGTAAAGAGAACGGCTTATTTAATTTTTCGCTCTCGTCGTTTAATACCAAAGGAACACAGTTGAAAACGTTCGGCAAAAGACTCCGGCTACTCAGTTAATACTTCCGAGAATGGTAGAGGGGCGGGATTTTTGGGCGAATAAGCGAACTCGGTGACTCAGGAAAACTGTGAAAATTATTTATTTTATCCCGGAAACCACCCACACGGTATGCGGCAGGGGCTGTACAACGAGATCGTCGGTCGTACAAAAAACGTGTAACAAGGGGACGTGGCAACACTGCCAACGATAACGAAAACGAACGGTTACGACGCACTCGGAAGATTCGTACCGAAAATAAAATGATCAGCGTTCTGCGATAATACAAAGAATGGCAATACTTAAAATTAACAAAACAAATAACTTAACGCAATTTAAGGCAGCAATCACGTAGTTCGACCGCAACAACGCAACAAATCCCAATACAATAGATAACAAAATGACGGAGATAATCGCAATAAATGACTAGAATTAACAAAATATTTTACACAAGATAATATAACCTGAAGATTCGCCTCCGGGAGGATTCGACGTAATTTAACAAATATCCGGCGGAAGCAAAATAACGCGAAACGTAGCCGAAAACACAATACGAACAAAATTAACCTGAAATCAATACCGAACAAAGTCACGGGTTACCGGCTTACGCACAAGAGAACAAAATGGACCAAGGGGGTCACGGTGACGATAGCGAGAATTTCAAATAGCCTCTCGTAGAGGAAAATCAGCCGGAATTCCAAGATAGCCTCTCGTAAGAGGGAAATTAGCCGGGATCTCAAGATAGCCTCTCGTAAGAGTCAAATTAGCCGGATTTGAAGATGGTAACGGTGGTAACGGCGAGGACGTTGAGCGAATCCGAAGGTTCCTCACGACACTCACACCAAGATAGCCCAAATCCAAGATAGCCTTTCGTAACAGTCAAATTAGCCAGGATTTCGAGATAGTCTCTCGTAAGAGTCAAATTAGCCGGAATTTCCAAGTTAGCCTCCCGTAAGAGTCAAATTAGCCAGAATTTACAAGTAGCCTCCAGTAAGAGTCAAATTAGCCGGAATTTCCAAGTTAGCCTCTCGTAAGAGTCAAATTAGCCAGAATTTCCAAGTAGCCTCTCGTAAGAGTCAAATTAGCCGGAATTTCCAAGTAGCCTCTCGTACGAGTCAAATTAGCCGGAATTTCCAAGTAGCCTCTCGTAAGAGGGAAGTTAGCCGGATTTGACGATTGCAAAAGCAGTAGCGACGAGGACGTTAAGCAAATCCGTAGATTTCTCACGGTACTCGCACCAAGATAGCCCAAATCCGAGATAGCCTCTCGTAAGAGTCAAATTAGCCGGAATTTCCAAGTAGCCTCTCGTAAGAGTCAAATTAGCCGGGTTTTACGGTAGCCAGAGGGGTAACGGGTAAGGGAAAAACGCGATTAACAATCACGGGCAAAATATTACGAACGGGTGCGAAGATACGGGCAAAGATGGCGGAGATTCGAAATCTCGCAAGTAACGGGGCAAGGAAATGGCGAATAATAACCAAAAGCAAATGATCTAAAAGGGTTCGAAAATAAGGGCCAAAATAAGCAAAAGGTAACAGTGCGGTAAGCGATAGCGCTCGGACGTGAATTGAATAACGAAAGGAACGCGAAAACCGAAATAACGAATAAATTGGTAACAAACTTGGACGCAATAACACAAATTCACTTAATAAAACAAATCCCGAAATGCGATTTCAATCGCGAATAAAGAACGTAACAAAATTGAAAATGCGAAAAATATAACACGTGGCGATAATGGGCCAGTAACTTCGGTACGCGGTCCGAGGACCGCTCGTTTCCCACAAAACTCTAACGGGACTAGATCCCAATACTTAACAAACTGCTACAAAATTCCAAAATCACCAAAATTACCAGCCACACGGCTAACTGGGGAAACGCCGAAGTTACTAACCTTAAAAAAGAAGAAGGAGGAAGTACCTCACCGAATTTCACCGCTGGCACACGAGGGACTCGTTCCGGAAGATAGCAAGATGTCGGAGGATTCTGAAGCCGATGTCGATAGATGACGAAACTTGAAGATGAAGAAAGGAGGTAGCGTTGATACAGAATGCGACACTCGAGAGAGCACTTGGGAGACGCGTCACGCGAGTAAGCAGTCCGAACGATAATTGATCATCGATGTGCGATCCTCGCTCTCTGTGGGTCGATGGTCCCCACGCTTGACCCTGGGTCAAGTCCTGCGCACACTCGTACGCTTCCGGGATCGCTCGTTAACGCTCGGGTCACTGGGTTACGCCGGCCTCTCCTACCAGAGCCGGCACCTCTCGCGTCGACTCGAGGGGTGTGCGGGGAGAGGGGTCCTTTTTGAAGAAACCTACGGAGAGAGAGAACGAGCGATGGCCGGGCTCCCGGCGAATATCACGACAAAAACAGAGCGAGTCGGTGTCCGTCCGGCAGTTTTTTATGCCGTGTCTCGGCCGTCTTCCCCCAGGACCCGGTCTCCGACGAGGGTAAGGTCGGGATCCCGCCCGTGGATGGTGGTGGCCGCCAACTCTGTCCACGCGGATCCCGGTACCGGCACATTGCCACCTCACAGACCCCCGTCGGTCCCATAGGCCCTTTATGAACGAGGCGCCGGAGGATATCCAGTCCGCGACGGTCGAGGCAACGGCAGGCTGGTCCAGCACGAGGCTGAGAAGCCGTACGGGAGGAGGGTGGCTCGGTAAATTTTGGCCGTTTCTCCAGCTCGCTCCCTGGCAACCATGACCACAGGTGCAGATGTTAGGCAACCCGCCTGCCCCTTAAGGACGAACTCCCGACTCTAAAAGTCCCTAAAATCCTAACCTCGGGAGATGATCGGTCTCCCGAGTACAAAAAAATAAAGTCAATGCCGAGATACAAGCCGGTCACCCGCCGGGAAACGCAGAGAGCCTGAAAAAGTTGTTAATAATAATAAGGAGAGATAGCCCGAAAATAAGAGATCCATACGATAGCCGGCAGAGAGAGCCGTAAAACCAAAAAAAAAAGAGACGAAAATATTTATCGAATTTAACCACACTGAAATAATTTCTCGAATTTCAAACGAAGCCATTGCTTACAATATAATTTAATGATTTTAATATTTACTTTAACGAGAGGCTCAGAGAGCTGAACGGGACGGGCTAGAAAAACGGGCACGATAATATAAACAGAAAAACTCTATCGTTCGCGCTCGAAGCGAGCGAACAATAGGCCATAAACTTAGAGAGCCAAACAAAGTCGCTGGACGACAGTTAGCCACAGCGTTGCCAAATTGTCAACGCTGGAGGTAGCCGGAGATTCTTAATTTTTACCATTTCGGACGTGCGACGAAGCGAATGCGCGTCGTCCCAGGGTCGTAAATCCGACCCCCTGAACGAATGCACTCCGTACGAGTGACGAGACGCCAAATGTTTCGTCACACGGGATACAACTCTTCTTGGACAAGTTCCGACTGTTAAAATACAACATTCAACAAACTTTGCTTTGCCATTTGTCTCATCTTTTGAAATTCTTAATTCCCATTAACATCAAGTCTCGTTAAAGTCTCACCTTTCTCACCATTGTGCGCTGACGGATCTGTTCAAAACTTTAGCTCGTACCGCCCTGTTGTCATGAGGAATACTTCAAAGATACAATATCGGCAAACTGATTATGCGACAATCGCTAGGGTAAACTTAAAAAAAGTCTGTCACCCTTTGAAAAAGACCTGGATCTTCTACAGGAAGTCAAATCCTAACAGAAGTTGAGGGCACGGTATATGAGAACTATCTGTACATTCTCGGGCCGCTCTCACCGGAGAAAAACAGACGGCGTACCTATTGGACTTTCATAAGCGGCAGTGGGCCATTACAACATTCCGACGAAGGACCTCTTTGCCAGAGCAACCGATGAGTCTGACAGACAACACGGTGACAAACTGTTTCGCAGGAAATACTGGTAAATATACACATGGCTTACAAACACCGTTTGAATTAGGCTCGTTCACCGATTGTAGCTCTACTCAGGGCAGATATAAGTTTTTAATCACAGTCATAAATACTAATAACAGTCGTCTTTATAAACTCTAAATACTGATAATTATAATTCGAATAAAACTATTGAGAGGAACTTTAAATAAATAAACTGCGTACTTTATTTAACTGACGTATTGTCACAATATACCGATTTTGATATAAATTACGACGTCAAATACACTCTGTTTGACCTATCTGATACTGACGTTTAACTTGTGTAGGTTACTGACAATTTGTAAGTGTATATTTGAAAGATTGTGGTTACGGGGCTACCCGCCAATGTAAGACTGTGACCCGCGGTTGCGTCGGCTTTAACCACGAACGCTCTCAGCGGTGACGTGATCAACTAAAACGATTACCATCACTTTTTTTGAGAGTTTGAGTTTCCGAGACTTTGCGTTTTCGAGACAATGAGGGTATCCCGCTTCTTCACGCCTAGCGACCCCGTCGGTCTGCCCCTTTTCCTCTTATCGACCGCCAGTTTCGTTGTTTTTGTCTGCTCCGCTCGCCACTGCCCATCGGTGGCGCTTCCTTCCGCTCCCGGCGCACACTTTTCCCTCACGCTTCCCATAACCTCACTTTTTTTTCCACTTTTTTTTCTTCTCGCCCAACTTTTTCCTATTTCCCCGTCTGAAAATGATTGTCCCCAAATGTTCCTCACTCTGCCCCGTACCCTCACTTAACTCACTCTCACCTTTTTTTTCTGTTTAGTTGCCTGTGCTACCTTTCATACACTTAGCTCTCATGCACCACGACCGCTCGCCACCAGCCTTTTTCCATTCGGTATTAAAATATAGTTTACACCAGAGCTCGGAATAAACTGCACAGTTCGGTCCCGGCAGGAAGGCTACGTCTCCGTTACCCCCTCTACCACGTAACGCGCGGCGGCTACAGCGGCGAGCGCGTCAACTCAGGAGCGTTCCGATAAAAAAAATACATGGCACCCGCAACAAATTGTCTTTCAAAAATTTATCGTTCCGTAATATTATATTAAATAATCATTAAAAATATAATTATTTACCACAATTTTTTCATTAATATCGCATAATTATTAATTGTTTTTAACAATAGTTTTCCACATCACCCGTGAGGTACTATTGCAGATGCGCTTTTTTAGAGTGGTTTCCCCAGGAGGCCTATTCCACTGAAAATTAATGCAATGATGAAATCTGGCTTAGTAGGAAAAAACGAAGAAAGTATAGCAACCAATTTTCCGACAAATATTGATTAGATCGTCTACGTTTTTTTGTAGAAGATTCCATTAGGGTCGGTACATCACAGAAATTTTGGAAGAACTTGCTCGCATTAAGGAGGTCAATGACGCATCGTTCATGGACGAACGTTTATCTGTTTTCGTCAATTTCATTTTTGAGAACGAGAATTCGCATAAATAAGCATATTGTGAAGTTCGCTGGCTCAGTGCAGCACAATGTCTTGAAAAGTTTTTTGCAATAAGAAAGGAGATATTACTTTTTTTGCAAGAAACATTTCCTGATAAATTTGACGAATTAAATTTTTTTTTGCAAGATTTAGATTCGCTTTGCGAACTTGCTCTAGTCGCTGATGTGACGAATCATTTAAATATGTTAAATTTGAAGCTGCAAAAAACCGACCAACCCATCTCATAGATAATTAGTCACATCGAAAACAGATAAACGTTCGTTCATGAACGATGCGTCATTGACCTCCTTAATGCGAGCAAGTTCTTCAAAAATTTCTGTGGATGTACCGTCCCTAATGGAATCTTCTACAAAAAAACTCAGACGATCTAATTAATATTTGTCGGAAAATTGGTTGCTATACTTTCTTTGTTTTTTCCTACTGGGACAGATTTCATCATTGCATTAATTTTGAGTGGAATAGGCCTCCTGGGGAAACCACTCTAAAAAAAGCGCATCTGCAACAGTAACTCACGGGTGATGTGTAAAGCTATTGTTAAAATCATTTAATAATTATGCGATATTAATAAAAAATTGTGGTAAATAATTATATTTTTAATGATTAATTAACATAATATTACGGAACGATAAAATATTTGAATGAGAATTTGTCGCGGGTGCCATGTACTTTTTTTATCGGAACGCTCCTGAGATGACGCGCTCGCCGCTGTAGCCGCCGCGCGTTACGTGGTAGAGGGGGTAACGGAGGCGTAGCCTTCCTGCCGGGGTCGAACTGTGCAGCTTATTCCGAACTCGGCCGTAGCTACTCGAGAGAAGTACATTTCCTCCTATACCGACCCTACCATACCGACGCGACGACGAAGAGAGAGTATGCAAACCTCTGTGAATCGGGGCGGTCGACTTTGACTTTTTGAACATTTTTTTTCTTTAAACGTTTGTTGGTCGTTTGTAGCTGTTTGCTAGTTTAATAAAAACGTTCATTGTTTTATAATTTTTACAGGATATCAAGAATAAAATACGGTGTGAACTTGGCCGCAACATTTTTATGCTGAGCGCACTGAGGTTTTCTAGGGGCCTAAAGGATGCCTAATCGTTTGTAGGTCCCAAACGAACTAAGTAGACTTTTGTTGGTTCGTCGTTTTGCGAAAAAAGCTAAATAACGTTCCGGGTACATTTCACTGATTGTTTGTTGATCAATGACAATCGAATTAGAACGTTTGTTGACCCTCGGTTTGATTAGAATATATAAATGACTATATGTTGTCTCATGGAGGGTCGTGTAAAACGAACCGCGAAGTGGACCGGACAATTTCTTCAATTACAACTAATTGGAAAAAAATTGTATACAAAATAATATACTTGTCCGGCTAACTTCACACTATCGAATACTTTATCCCCATTACCTTGTTACGTCCTGACTTACGACTTTCTCATCTCGGTCAAGGAGAGCACGCTCCCCCTTTACACGTTTTCAAGATAAGCCGATGACAGTCAGGGAGTTGCCCTGTTTCGAGCCTAACCTTGCGGAAAATTGCTCAGGGATGGACGGAGAGTGCAAATTTGTAATTGGGTAGGGGAAGATAAAAATTTTCTATGGTTTGTTAACATTGCGCGGATTTTTAAGAAACATAACAGGACATGAAACCAAAATTATTAAGACAAATTTTCAATGATAAGATTTTATACGCGGGTTCGGTTGCCGCGGGCGTAGGTGGTAGGACAATATATAAAAGGGACACCGGAAAACCCCCCTCTAACACGTTGGCCTATTTTATTAAATTTAATTTAGACGTTCGCATACCGAGAGCAAGGGCGACGCTTAGGGGATAATCGAACCTTGAGGTCATGTACGATTATGAAAATGATTGCCGCTGTGATCGAGATTGTTATCCAAAAATACAATAAAACTGATGAGACGTTATAAACCTCCATTGATAAATCAGATTCTATTATTCGCGCAGGGATGAATTTAGAGCACCTCAATAAGGGAGAAAATACACAGACGGATGATTTCCAGGGAGACTCTCCCATCGATGCTCCATACACATTAATAAAGTTCAATATCTCAAGAAATATAAATCTAAGATTAATATTTCTTGAGATATTGAACTTCAACTTATGAGTAGTATAAAATTTATAAAATATGAAATATTAAATAATAAAAAAAAATTTTTAAATAAAGTTCAATATCTCAAGAAATATTTATATAAGCAATTGGATCGATAGGACCTTTTTGTAGGAAATTAAATTTCCAACAAATTTTTCATTTACATTTTTTTCGTAAAGTTAATTGTTTCGAAGATAACAGCAAAAAAACGAGAATTTTGGGTAAAAATCAACTTCAGTGACCCGTACCAACTCACCAGTATAATTTACACTTTCGCCGCAATAGGCACTTTTCTAGATTGTTTTATTCTGAGTAAATCGAAACCAAGAACAATATGATAGCATAAAATGCGGCAGAGTTATAGAATTTTGAAAAACGAAAATTCGATTTACGTGTATTTTAAATGGAAAATCTTTTCACGCTAAGGGAAAGTATTTAGAATTAATATTAAGGGCTGTAACTTTCAGGGAATTTGTTTTTCGACATATCCAACAAAATTTCGGGTGGGGACTGAAAAAAAAATCGCCCTAATGTATTGAAACATTTCACTCATGTGACACGATCCAAATGATCGTGTCAGAACATTAAATTAAATCTTAATCGCTTATTTTCAATTAAATGGTGAAACTTTGTGTAAAGAGATGTTTTTTTTTAATAATGAAATCTAAGGAAGAGTTCGTGTCGTGGACTCGAAGGAAAACTGGGATTTAGGACGGCGAAGTGATGCCGAATATTTTAATTAATATCAATTTTATTTGAATTAAAAGATGCCTCAGATTTGGTTTAATTCGTCACCACATATTTTATGCGTTCAGACACAACCTCTCATCATCGGCATTCAATAGAGCGATATTGAAGGTTGTTTGAAAATTACTATATCTCGTTAAGCGATGACCAGTAAGCATAAATAAATTTCTCAATGCTATTTTCAAGATAGCTGACTTAAGGATTTGATTTTAATTTTGGATTGGTTATTTTAGTAGGAATATTTTATTATATAAAATTGCTTGAAGAGTTTGTTAGTGATGTTAGCAATTTGGATGGATTAAATTTCGTCAGGAATACGTCTGTTTTGTCTGTCAAGAATTTATTCTGATTTTAGCGATCGAATTTTAATGAACTTATTTATTTGTTCGTAAATTTGAAATAATGAAATTTTATATTCCTTGATGATTAAATTTTGAGTGAAGATCGCTCTATTAAATTATGTTGAATTTAATAGTATTTGTTTCGTTTGAAATTGTTAAGATTGGTTGTCTTTTTATTTGTTTGATAATTTCAAACCAATAGATTTTGAAGATTTCCTTGAGGTAGGAAATTATTTTGATTCTATTTTGAAAAATGAAGTTAATTTTGAGAATTCACCCCAGTGAAATCGAGATCACAGTCTCCCTCGGGTTTGCTAAGCATGCACGCTTCCTCGGACTCTCACAGTGTCACGTTGCGATAACGGGACACGTGGCGACTCAAAAAAGTTCCTACCTATGGGTTTTCTTGATTATCTGAGACGTGCACCTTCCGTATTTCGAACATCCAAGCGCAATGCGAGGGGTCTAGATACGGATGGCTCCCTAGGAGTAACTGGAACTGAACTCATGAACTCAGTGAACATCGGTGAATGTTTTACTATCTTGAAGAGATAATAACACTTTTACACGAGGTTAAATTGAAGATAATTAAACTCCCTAGACCAATACGTCGCCGGGAGAATAGAATAGTCAGAATGGCTATTCTATTTTTCAAAAGATAATTACTTGAAATGAAGTTGGCGTAGTGCGAGGAATATTCAAATTCTCGATGAGTCTACACTTTAAACTCACGTATAGCAATTACTTGCTTGTTTCGAAGTGAAACGAGCACAGGATTGAAGATAATTACTGATGCTGAAAGAGCAGACCGTTTTGCATAAAACGGACAAAACCGAAGAAAGGATTTACTCGAGGAGTAAATTTAATTGTAATGACCAGCACGATTTGGTGTTCAGGACTGATAGTCTCTCCGGTAAAAGCACAACTTTTATAGACTTGAGAGTACGAACCCCACGCTCGTTACCCGAATTCTTATTGGTTTCGAAGATCGAATGGGGCGAAATCGTGAGCTTCCCTGCCCAGGTTGGAGTAGGGAATTCCAGGTATTACAATTTGTTTAACTTTTATGAATTCTTTTATTTCGTCGCGTCTCGTCTTGTCGCTTTTATTTTTATCCTCTCTCAATAGACGACCCGGAGCGCAATGCCCGCGTCGTCGATCGCGCGGTGCACGGAGTATACCTCCTTTTCGCTTCTCATGTTTCTTTTGTAACGATGGCTCGAGAACCGTCCCGTTACAGTATATATACAGATATACATTTACATTAATTTACATTAAGTGGATCATATGTCATTTGTATTATAAAATTTGATGTACATTATCGAAGCTACCGGCTCTTCCTCGGGTCGCAACGAAATCGGACCGAAACATACCGCCACTGCAAGGAATTTATTCGTTAATTATTAATTTTTTCTGCCGAAGGAATTTCGTTATAAACGGAATTTTTATTTGTTTATTTCAATCCCTTGCAGATGTTTGATCAATAGCATTAAAATATCAAAACGTGGTTTTGACAAACGTAGGCAAGGGTATGCACATCGCTGATGAGTGATTCTCGTGATTCCTGATCTATAACACCTAAAAACAACACAAAAATTACTTCTATCGGACATTGAATGAGAATTTTTCGAGAGACAATATACATTTTTGTACGTACTGGTAGAAATTGTGAAGCTGTTGTAGTATTGAAAAGTCATTATAGGCTCCGACAACATTCTCAAGTATGTTTTTCAATCGCTCGTTATAGTTTTGTTCTTCCTATTCGAATCTATCGTCGAGATTGATTTTGTCAAATTTCCTCCGGTCCAGTCCCATTGCCATAAGTATGTTGACCTTCGATACCACACCGACGACACAATAAGACCTTGTTCCTCAAGACGTGGGAGATTAAAGATATTGCTTTTGGTTTATTAGTGTTCATTATTTTTATTAAATAAGTTTTGTTCGTTGGAACATTGTATAATGCTTAAACGTTGGAAAAATCACTTACTGTACGACTGACAGACTGTATTAAAATACATTCTCTCGTACATATAACGTGTGCACGATGCCGAAACAATTACTGCTTCCCCTGTTTTTACAATGAATATCACTCCGGCACATGCGATTCATCGCATGCGACTGTATAATAATATAAGTATCTCATTTTATATAGAAATTCCTCGTGTCCACTTCCATTACAATCCGAATCTCCCAATCTTCCCAATCCTCTTGCCAAGTTATGAGAAATGCCAAAATTCGAATTCTTTTAAAATAATAACAATTTTAAAAAATATAAATAAATAAAATACATTATGCATTATTTAAATATATTTGTGGTGCAAGTAACGTAAAATTTAAACAGAAGATTAGAAAGAAAAAAAAGTCTTCATATGGGGAAACGAACCTTTGACCCTCACACTATGAACTCGAGCTCCTGTCGCTGCGCCAACCGGTGATTGAAAATTGTGCTACGAAAACTTCTTATGTCTTGTTAAATTTGCAAAATTTTTATTTTCTTAAATATTGCCCATCTGGCCCTCCCACTTAGGTCACTTTCACTCCTCGTCAACCCCAACATACCCTATAAATCCGAGCGAAATTGGTGATGACAAGTCGGGAAGGTCCCCTTGTGAGTAAGTCGGTAATGGGTAAAAAGCTTGCCAAGATCTAGTTCTACTTTTCGCTCCTACTATGTAGGTCGCGCTAGCTGTGCGTCGATAGTGGCGTACTCTGTAGTGTCCCCCTCACGGGAACTAATAATAGAGCCGTCGTTTTTGTATGGGAGTTTCCACAGCCTGGTTATGTCACACCACTGACACTGACAGCAAAGCAAACTGTGAATTTGCGGGTACGCCTATGTGTATCTTAGATGACGATTTATCTCGATGAAACAGGATGTGACGTCACAAAAATTTTCGAAATTTTGTCTTTCGGGTTTTTGTCTTTCGAGACATTGACTGTATTCCCTATTTTGGTTTTGCGTCAGACGCTATGATATTGCGTCTGGTACAGAATCGCACCCTGAAACGCTTTTTCGTTGTGAAGTCAATCTAGATTGTAGATCACAACAAACAGTTTCATTCATCTGAAGTCTCTAGTCGATTATTGTGGATTTGCTCATACATATTATATACTAAACGGGGAAATCCCGATATATTAACAATTAAAATAGTTTTATCGATACATAAAAGAATAAATATGTCTGTTTCGATGTTGTTGAAATCAAATAAACCAGTGCCGGTATTGGATATAAGAGGTCAAAGGATAAATGAATTAAACACCGTTGTGAGAGAAAAATATTAAAAGAAAATATATTTAAATTAATAACAGATTAATTAATAATGAATGATGATTTTACCTTGTCTTATTACTAGACGATTAGAACGGATTGGTGATGAGTTGTACAAGCGGTATGAGTGTTGCAACGTGGCGTCGGATGAACGGAAGCGAGGTGTATCTGATTTAAGCCACGTGATGATGGTTACGTTAGATTAAATGAACACGAGTTTGCGAATGTAAAATTACGCTGATTACAAGTGAATTGTGCTAAATACAATTAGCCAAAGTTGTATATGAGTACAATCGAGTTTCACAAGATGAACAATACCGATGGACGAATATAACAATAGTGATCACAAACAATATGATCGATGAACGCACAATGGCGAACGCCACGTGTCGAATTTCACACCGTGATTAATTGCGACGTAATTAATCACTTGATCACACACAAGATGAGCTTAAAGTTCTTACAGATGAATTGTGCTAAATACAATTAGCCAAGATTGTAGATGAGTACAATTGAGTTTTACAATGTGAAGAATATCGATGAATGAGTACAACAATCGTGATCACACACAATAAGATCGATGAACGCACAATGGCGAATGCCACGTGTCAAATTCCACACCGTGATTAATCGCGACGCAATTAATCACTTGATCATACACAAAATGAGCTTAACAGCCTTGAATGAGTCTATAATGATTCACACAAACACACTTGAGTATTGCACTGAGTTTTCCATTGAATTTTCACTAATCGTTGCGTTTTGAGTCGACAATGAGTTAACAGAACGGGACGAGAGCACGTGCGCCTAGGACGATTGAGATAACGAGAGTGAGAGAAAAAGGGAGGGAGAAGGCGACCGCGTCGAGGCGAGTGCGTAGTCGACGGAAGTGACGTGTCCAGCGCGTCGGCCACGTGGCGGTCAGCGTACTGCGTGAGTTTGCTGACCGTCTCGAGAACACGCATGAGTACTGCGAGCGTCAAGCTGACCAGGGGGCCCGTAAGGTGCTGCCACCTCACGACCGCGAGGTCGAAACAATGCCCAAAAACGAAAGTGGTAAAAAAACATACTTGCAAAAGTACGTTAAAAATTGGGAATTTGAATCTGATTTTAAAGGTCGGTTGTTATTGTAGGTCTTCGCTGAAAGCTACATGGATTTTTCGTTGATTTCGAGAGTTCATTCCTAAATTTATAAGTTTACTTGTATACGTATATCCTCTACATTTTGTTGATGAATTCTACGTACATAATAACGTGTAAATAAATCTCATTCATACGATATATAGGGTGGTTAAAACCATCGCCTGACGGGGTTCAACCAAAGCGTTTTGTGCTTACGAGAGCGTTTGTGTTTGAGCGTTTTGTGCTCGTATTGCAAGACAATTCTCATCGCTCATAACAAAACTCTACAAGATCATTCTCTATCGAAAAAATACACACAGGCTACCAAAAATCAGGACACCATTGCCGCTTTACCGAAAATCGATACATTCACTAAACTAACTCTGTCCCAACAACTAAAGGAAGCCGAATTGAAAATCGCAATATACGTGCCAGAGCATTGCTCTATAAAAACCGTCGATCATCTCTCGATCGTGATATAGAGCTTGGATGTAGAATCTCAAGTTCTACAGGATATCAAGCTCCACCGAACAAAATGCTCGGCACTTATAAAGAATGTTCTATCACCCTATATTTTGGAAGAGTTGATAAAGGACATCGATCAATCGTAGTATTCGTTAATACTCGACGAATCTACTGCGATTGATGCTAAGAAGATGCTTTGCTTGATGATACGCTACTTTAGCAAGTCAAAAAAAAATCATCACAACCTCTTATCGAATAGTTGAAATGAAAGCCGGAACGTCAGATGCTATTACGACAACAGTGCTAAATCAATTAAAGACCGACGGTTTATAGCCGGAAAAACTATTAGGCCTTGATGTCGATGGAACGAGTGTAAATGTTGGGCGGCATCATTCAGTCACAACTTTATTCCGAGAGATCAGTCCAGAGCTGATTGTTATTACTTGCATATGTCACTCTTTCCATCTCGCGGCCGAAGCAGCCTGCAAAACACTACCAAGGCATTTGGACTTTATGGTATGTGAAACACATAACTGGTTCTCACACAGTACAAAACGGCAATTGGAGTATGAAAAGATTTATACGGCTCTAGCCGGTAAATTACCAAAAAAAATCGTCCAACTCTCGAGTACACGATGGTTAGTAAGGCTTCAGTCTATAGACACTGTTCTGGAACAGTGGGATGCTCGTAAATTGTACTTTCACATAACTGAAAGCAATAAAGAACGTTGCTACACAGCGAGTCAATTGTACGAGATGTACTCTACCCCCGAAAATAAACTATTCCTAACTTTTCTAAGCAACAGCCTTAAAGGCGTCATGGCTATGAATAGATTATTTCAATCCCAATCTGTCGATCCGATGAAACTCTTTGAAGATGTGAATAATTTGATTTATTCGAACCTTCAAACCCTAGTTGTTCCTTCAAGAGTTCAAAAAGTATCGAGATTCGAGCTGGCTACGTTCGATTTTAAAGAGCACTTGATGACTCTGCAATTCATCAATTTTGGCTATGAGTTCAATAACTTGAGTACGAGCATAAAGCCAGAAATTGTCATTGAAATAAACGAACGGTGCAGAGACTTTTTAATCTTGCTTTGTTCGGAGTTACAAAAAGAATACCCGAGAATATTAAAATGTTCGAGAAAATATCCAGTTTTTCACCAGAAACAGCTTCTTCCCAGGTCAACAAAGTGGATATAACCGAGATCGCCTCGAGGTTTCAAAAAAGTGTCTGTTGTGATATACGAGTAGATTCGACGATCCGAGAGCGGAATCTTCTCCATACAGTTCAAGTACAGAACTATACTGTTAAGATTAGCTGAGTTCAGCACGTTTCTTCTGCGAGTGTACAGCCGCACATTTCCATGCGCGACTGTACTATACTCGAGTCGAGCGCGACTCGAGCGACTTCTGCAGCTCTCGGCACCGAACCACATTACTTCGGCGGCCATCTTTTGTGTGGTTAGTCTCGACTCCAATGGATCGAGGAGAGCACGCTTGCCGAGCATTACTTTGTTATTTTTCAATAAAAGAAAAACACAATTACATTCATTCCGACTTTAATTAATTCACGCAACCCGTTCACACTATCCTGCTCTAACAGGTTATGGGCCCAGTTAACGATTAACTGCGAAAAGTGTGTGAACGTTGTGCGAATTAATCGGCGAGTCTCACGTGGCGCGGAACGGTAGTCGGCCATTGTTCGAGCGTCGGGTTTAACGTGTCGGGAGAATAAGCGAATCCGCGATGTCTGTCGGCATCTCCGTGAAGGGCGTAAAGCCTTTCAATGGAACAAATTTCCAGGGCTGGAAAGCTCAAGTTAATGCGTTATTCGTGATGAACGATGTTCTCGATATCATCGACGGTACGAGAGAACCGCCTGCCGCGGGAGCGGGGCAAGCGGCGGCGTTGAAGAAAAATGTGAAGGACGATGCAACGGCGAGATTTATAATCTTGTCGAATCTCGACGAAGCTCAACAAGTGTGTGTGCTCTCGTGCGTTTCTGCGAAAGAAATGTGGGTGAAATTGTGCCTGATTCACGAACAAAAGACTGCGACGAACAAGCTGGGTCTGCTACAAAGATTTCACGCTTATCGGATGAGCGAAGCGGACACGGCGGTTCAGCACGTGGCGAGGGTGACGAACATGGCGAGTCAACTCAAGGACGTTGGTGAAAACGTATCGGACGCCACAGTCATAGCGAAGATTCTCGCGAGTCTGACCACGAGGTTTAGCACATTGCAGGTTGCGTGGGATAGCGTCGACCCTGCACGACAGACTCTCGATAACCTACAGGAAAGGCTGATCAGAGAGGATGCACGGCTCAACGGCAACGAGGAAGCGTCGGAAGCATTGGCTGCGACGGCCAAAAATCGACGTGCGCGAGGAACAAAGACAGCCGAGAACAAAAATTCGGACAATAAAAAGGAAAAGAAAGAAGTGCAGTGCTACAAATGTCAAGAGATGGGACATATCGCGAGTCGCTGCCGAAACAAGCAGAAGCCGCGTGACGACAGTGAAAAGTCTCGTGATTGTGCGTTTGTGGTAGAGACGGTTAAGAGCTCGGTCGCGTCGGGCTCGAAAAGTGCAGGAAACGCGCGAGTGCTATGGACGCAAAGTCACGTAATGGCGGCCGACCAAAGCGAGGTCTGGCTGATCGACAGCGGTGCATCAAGGCACCTAACTTATCGACGTGACTGACTTACCGACTACAAAACTGACAGCACTGGCGCTACGATATCACTCGGTGATAATCAGATCTGTAATGTCGCAGGCGAAGGCACGGTGCGAATCAAAAAGTTTATCGACGGTGTTTGGCACGACGCAAGAATTGAGAACGTGTTGCACGTACCGAAATTACGAAAGAACTTATTCTCTGTCGGAGCGTGTACGAGAAAAGGACTCGGCGTGCAATTTAAGAATAGTCGTGTTGAAGTAGCGCGTGACAGCGAAGTGCTCGCGACGGGCAAGAAGCAAGAAAACGATGTGTATCGAATGTTCTTCAAGGTCGCGAAACAAGGAAGCGTCGAAGAAGCGAACATTGCGACAACGAATTTAACTGTGTGGCACGAGCGACTGGGACACGTCGGAAAGCGCGCGATTCGCGAATTAGCGGAAAAAGGACTCGTGAGTGGAGTGTCAATTACGGACAAAAATGACGTTTTCTGCGAACCGTGTCAAATGGGAAAATCGCCCAGACTGCCGTTTAATAAGAAACTGGAGCGCGATAAGAAAATAAAGCCGGGCGAGAAAATGCATTCGGACGTCTGCGGGCCAATATCGACGAACTCGGTCGGAGGATCGAGATACTTCTTGACCTTCAAGGACGAAGCGACAGGCTACAGGTTTGCGTACTTTATGAAACAGAAATCCGAGGTGTACGCAAAATTCAAGGTCTTCGAGAAGATGATCGAGAACAAGTTCGGTCGGAAAATGAAAACGCTTCGCTCGGATAACGGTCGGGAATTCTGCAACACGGAAATGGACAAATATCTCCAAGAGTGCGGAATCCAGCGAGAAATAACGGCGTCGTACAATCCGGAGCAAAATGGCAAAGCCGAACGCGACAATCGGATAATAGTTGAAAGTGCGCGGACGATGATAATCGCGAAGAATCTACCGCTGACTCTATGGGCGGAAGCAGTGAACTGTGCGATATACGTTCTCAACAGAACCGTGTGGACGAGTGGCGCAGTAACGCCGTACGAAGCGTGGACTGGCAAAGTTCCAAATCTGAAGCATCTACGAATCTTTGGCTCAGATGCGTACGTGCACACTCCCAAACAATTCACGCGAAAGTTCGATGCACGAGCGAGCAAGAAGATCTTCGTTGGATATACGGAAGAATCGACAAATTATCGGGTGTACGACCCTAAAAAAGGAAAGGTCAGTGTTGTTCGCAATGTCGTGTTCAACGAGAAAGTCGGAGCGCCGTCGGCGAAAGCAGACGAGAAGGAAGAAGATAACGAAATAATTCTTCCCCTATCGGAAGACGACGGCGATGTCGAGGAACGAGTAGGAGAAAGCGACGACGAGGCCGACGAACGAGCAGACGCAGCCGGAGAAGGTCAAAGAGTCTTGCGAGACCGCTCGAAAATCAAAACTCCAAAAAGGTACCGGCACAACGCAAATGTGGCTGAGTGTATCGTACCGTTGACGTACGAAGAGGCGACGAATAGCACTGAAGCCGCGCAGTGGGCAATTGCTATTCAAAACGAGTTCAGAGCACACGAGGAAAACAGCACGTGGAAAATCGTCAAAAGGACGCCGGAGATGAGACTGATCGACTCGAAATGGGTGTTTCGAGTGAAGAACGACGCCAACGGGAAATCGCAACGATTCAAGGCACGATTGTGTGCGAGGGGCTTCCAACAGCGAGAAGGAATCGACTTCAAGGAAACTTTCTCTCCAGTTGTGAGGTATGACTCACTGAGAATATTACTGGCGACGATCGCTATGAAAAATCTCGAAGTATAAGAATGCAGTTTGACGTTCAAACTGCATTCTTATACGGAAAACTGGATGAGACGATCTTCATGGAAATTCCGGAAGGACTGAAGGTGGAAGAAGATTCAAGGAACGTGGCGTGCAAGCTCGAGAGGTCTCTCTACGGGCTAAAACAGGCTCCAAGATGTTGGAACCTGAGATTCACGAAGTTTTTAAGTGAATTTAATCTCGAAGAGTGCGACGCAGATAAGTGCGTGTTTGTCGGAAAATTAAAAAACGACGAAGTGTGCTTGGCACTGTTCGTCGACGATGGGCTAGTAGCCTCGAACAATGTAGAGACGCTTAAGATAATAATTCGACGACTCAGCGAAACGTTCAAAATAACGGTCGAGAATTCGAATGTTTTTGTCGGGTTGCAAATAGAACGCGATAGAGAACGAAAGAAGCTAACGATTCATCAGAGCGCGTATACGCGAAAAATAGTCGAAAAGTTCGGCATGGCGAACGCAAAAGCGGTAAGTGTGCCGGCGGATCCGCACGCAGCACTGTCTCCAGTCGAGGAGAACGACGGAAAAACGAGCATTGTACCGTATCGCGAAGCAGTCGGTTCACTAGCTTTTCTAGCAGCCGTATCGAGGCCTGATATCGCGTTCGCGGTAAATTCGGTAAGCAAATATTTGAGCAAACACAATGATACGCATTGGCGAGCAGTAAAGCGAATATTCGCGTATCTTCGGGGCACGGTCGATTACGGCATCGAGTACGAAAGCGGCGGTAGCAAAGCAAAGTTAACAGGCTTCTCAGACGCCGATTACGCCGGAGATATCGAGACGCGAAGATCCACGACAGGATACGTTTTCTGTCTCGCGAACGGAGCTGTTACGTGGTCGTCTCAGCGCCAACGTCTTGCAACGCTGAGCACGACGGAAGCCGAATATGTGGCTGCATCGACAGCAGCGCGAGAAGTAATCTGGATAAGAAAGTTGTTATCGGACATCGGATGTCTCTGTGATAATGAAACAACTCTACATGTTGATAACCAAAGCGTGATTCAACTAGTCAGGAATCCGGTATTCCATAGGAGAACTAAGCATATAGACGTTCATTTTTACTTTATTCGCGAAAAGGTAAATGAAAAAGAGATTATAGTCGAGTACGTTCCGTCCAAGAATCAACGCGCGGATATATTTACAAAAGCGGTGCCGCGAGACCGTTTCAGAGATCTATGTTACAAGCTTAACATGACAACGATTCACGAGAGACGCTCGAACAGCGGTAGTGTTAAGATTAGCTGAGTTCAGCACGTTTCTTCTGCGAGTGTACAGCCGCACATTTCCATGGGCGACTGTACTATACTCGAGTCAAGCGCGACTCGAGCGACTTCGGCAGCTCTCGGCACCGGACACATTACTTCGGCGGCCATCTTTTGTGTGGTTACTCTAGACTCCAATGGATCGAGGAGAGCACGCTTGCGGAGCATTACTTTGTTATTTTTCAATAAAAGAAAAACACAATTACATTCATTCCGACTTTAATTAATTCACGCAACCCGTTCACACCATCCTGCTCTAACATATACGAACACCGAGAGTTTTTGGACCGCAGTGTACGATATCAAGGACACCGGCGGAGCAAAACGATTTGAAAATATTACCAAGCTTGTGCTGGCTCTATTGAGTCTGCCGTTTTCAAATGGTGCCGTCGAACGCGCCTTCTTGATCGTCAATATAGTGAAGGATAAGTTGCGAAACAAAATGTCGGTTGCAATGGTCGAGGCAATAATGCACATTCGTCTTACTTTAAACGTTGAATGCTGTGATTTTAAGCCGACTAGTGATATGTTGAAGCGTTTCAACACAGAAAATGTGTACAGGGTTATAACTGAAAATGACATCGCGAGTCTGGATGTTTTCCTCAAAAAATAATGTTCGGCGATGATCTGAGAGTTCAGAGTTTTCATATCGGCGTGCAATAATTCTAGTGAATTAAAAGTCAGTTTTAAAAACGGTGTTGATTCCCGAAAAATATGATTTATATAAATATAGTTTCACGTATCAATTGTACGTATAGTAAGCGTGTTTGAAGTTCGTTGGTATTTAGGTACAATTGCAAATACTCAAATATAAAAAATAGACAAAAGAAATATATCATTACTATATTAATTACGATTAAACAGTTTTGTATTTATAAAAGTATGTATTAACTTTTTGAAATTTAAACCAAACTGCACCGCCATATGGGGTGCGTACTGAGTACCGTTCGAGCTGAAAAGTTGACGCTTCGCCGTTGGCACAATGATTGGCCTGGCGGCGGGTGGGGGCAATCGGGGGATTTCTAGGGGGAAACAAAATGAACCTGGGGGGAGTCCGCACAGCCACCTGACAACACTACTCCGTACATGTACAACTTCGACTACCGCCCAATGCCTGGGACTGTTCGTCGACAGTTATATGTGGCAGAATTTGAGTGACGCCTCCGTCTATCATTGGCTTGTTGGTCAGGCACATAGGGTCTGTTCTGTTAGGAAGAAAGTAAAACAATTAACTTTACACTGATTGAAAAATCAAATTTTTATTCCAATTAATAACATCCAACAATTCATCATGGGTAATGAGAAAAATGATATTTATGCGATGTGCATACGTACTGGATTTTGTTTCGGATATCTTTCACAGAGCAATTGGTAAAACTCCATTCGCTCGGTCCAGGGAACGATTGTGTTCCAGTCATAATGTATCCATGATCTGAAGAGCATTCCATTTGGTCGTGCCTGGCACCCAATCTTTCATCAAGCAAATAATTACAAATTGTAAAATGTGTAAATCGGACATTATAATAACTATTTTTCTTTACTATACGAAATAAATATACCAAATATGGTACTGTACCATTTTTGTTATTACGACTGTAATCGTTGTTGCTTAAAATAAAAGGAATGTAGAATCGATGTATTTATTTAACGCCGATTCACTGCAAAAAAAAACAAATGAGTGTGCTTAAGACCACACGACAGAAGTGAAAACTTCTTTAAGGCGAGATTAATAATACGAAATACAACTATTTTTTTTGTTCTATATTCATAATTGTGTATAAATTACTCTGGTAAATTCTGCTCTGACTGATCGTCATTTGTATCGTACTCTAAAAATGAAACAATAGGTTTGTGGTAACTAAAATATGAAATGAATACTTGTGATTGAAGATTTGCTAAATATCTAAAAAAAACTCCGCCAATCGTTGTTCCATATTTTGTTGTGCTTTCATTTGGATCATTCGACATATTCAAATCTAATGTTGATTTAAAAAAATCCACTAACGGCTTTGATGTGCCTTTTGCGAAATCAAAATTGAAATCTCCACTCAAAATCATTGGCAATGTATGAAGGTTTCGTTTTAGAAGAGCAGATCCTGATTTGGTATATGCTAAATATCTAAAAAAAACTCCGTCAATCGTTGTTCCATATTTTGTTGTGCTTTCATTTGGATCATTCGACATATTCAAATCTAATGTTGAATTTAAAAAATCCACTAACGGCTTTGATGTGCCTTTTGCGAAATCAACATTGAAATCTCCACTCAAAATCATTGGCAATGTATGAAGGTTTCGTTTTAGAAGAGCAGATCCTTATTTGGTATAGATAATACGCATATAATATTAAATAACGTATTAAATAAAACGTATTGGCACGGCACATACCGTGTTTAACCGTTAGTCCAGTCATTACATCGAAAAAAACGGGTTAGAAATGCATGTGAACCGAGAAAGCTGATTTTTGGACATTGTGTGGGGGGGGGGGGGGCTTAGAGAAGCTTAACTTCAAATTGCCGGCCAAGATTTCCTATGTGCGTTCTCCGCCATCTTGAAAAAAGTGTTAAATTTTGTTTTTTTGCAATAACTCGGCTCTCCGTCGAGATACGAAAATTGCGATGGGATACTTTTTGTTGCTTTTTTTACGCTCTACAATTTAGTTTATATACATTTTTCACCTACCGTTCATCGTTGTTGAGATATCGAACAAGAAAGTAAAAAATTCAGGTAGTGAAACTTCATTTTTGCTGTTTTCTTCTTTCTCGTGATAGATATCGAAAAAATGTCTATTATCAAACTTGTAGAGCATGTTAATACCTGCGATGTCATTTATTTATTTACTTTTTTAGACAAAAATTACGACTTTTAGCGCGCCATAAAGTCTTGCCGACTGTCCGGGCGCAGTTTCGATTTCGTAGCTCGCACGGTTGTATTCATATGTCATAACGGATTAACGGTTGTTGCGGGAATTATTGAGGTACAATAATTCCCGTATTATTTTAAATACAATATAAATAGATAAACGAGCAAAATTATAAATCACACACATGAAATTTATTATGCAAGTACTTTTTTTTATCTTGTGAAAAATAACAATTAAAGGAGGTTTGTTTTTTATATTTATATTTTTCTTCGTTTCGATGGTCCTGGTTCAAAGTGTTCCTCCTCGGAATAATCATTGAGTTCTGGAAATTCGACAGCCAACGAAGGAGGCAACCACAGTATGCCATTTTCCCGTCTATGCTGTCCCAAACGATGCGCGAAAGTGTACCGTGAATGATTTTTTCTTATCTAAGACTAAAGTCGGTGTCCGCGACTAAAATCGGTTTCCAAAAACCTACTTTTGTATGTTAGCTTCAACGTGCGATCTGAAGTATGCACATGAACGAACTCTGACCACGACATCAACGGCCAATCGTAATGACGAGTTAGTCGGCTTCAGAAACACATCGCTTTTCGAGATATGTCGTGATATGTCTTTTTTATAGCGAGGACATACGCTTCGAAAAAGTTTTTTTGTCATTTGTACGCTTGTAAAATGAATGCAACTATTCACTAACAATGTTTTCGCTGTTATTATTACCATTATGATTATTGTTATTACTAATCATGCTTTATTCATTATTTTCAATGATGAATTTACAAACTCACAAGTGTCCCATTTCGTGTGCCGGAGCAGTTCCGGCAAAAACACCATCGTCATGGAAAATTCCAATCTTTTCCAAGGTATTCCGAGAATTATACACAACACAGGCCCCGTCTATGTATATTTGACCTGAGAAAATAAAAAATTTAATATTTTTCGGCACAATGATTTGCTCGAGCGAAAAATATATTTCCCCTATATATTCTAAATCGAATTGAAACGATCAATTTAATGTCATGTATATTGTTTGACGATAATCTTGCCACCATTTCCGGCAATCAACGGGTGCCTACAACCTACAATAAACTTCAAGTAACTGATTCATTCCTGGACTTAGTAAGGAACTATATTGTAAAAAACATCGAGTAATCGAGTATCGAATACTTGAAAAAAAATAGTAATTTACTTTGTCGGTGGAGGACATCATCGGCAACAACCGAGGTGTTATTTGCCACGATGGCCGGGAAACATGGGGTACCGACAGGTTCCTATGTTTTATGCGTAAAAAAAAAGATCAATATATTTTCCTTAAGGGCACATGAAAGGTCAGGTTTACTGACTGTGTATTGCCGAATGCATCAACATTTTCGGACAAGTTCCACCCCTAAACTATGAAAGCGAATGATTTGAAAATTGGTCGAGTTATTCTGGACACCTTGATCTCTATTGTAAATATCAGAAAATGTTTAAATTCAAAATAGCAATGTACATTTCAGCTATAAACGAAAAGATCTAAAACAAAAATGAATATTATTATTATTATATAGCGAATATCCAAAAAATTTAACCATTACTGTCGAAACGGATAAAAACCGTAACTAACCACCCTTTATTTGTTGCTTGTTACGTCGTGACATTTTTCCGACGAATTATTTTGTATTACTTGACTACGTTTTAGTCCGACGTTTAATTTTTCGCTTCCCATTTATATATAAGAAATTCCTTTTAAACCGTAAGTCCGCATATCACCGCTCAAATTACTGCACATTCCATTTTTGGTAAATATAGAAATCACCCGAGCTCTCGATCGTTCGATCGTAAAGCGGCTTAATATCGAATTTCCGCTGACCAATTTCCGCCGCAGCGAGGCGCGAGGCCTCGCGCGATATCTCTTTCTCACTTGTTCAATCCTTTCCACGATTCCTAATTTTTGCACATACAGGTGCCGTGATAAATCAGCACTTTCGGTTGCCGCTTCACGACAACCAAATCCGCCTCCTTTTAGTTAGTCTTCATTCAACACTCGTGGCAAGAAGTCCGCTTTTAACATCCAAGTTAATCACTCCGTTATACTCGGTACCTTTATAACACCCAACAAGTATTTGCGAAGTATACCTATATATAAATACATTTTGTCACGGCATTTCTATTGTGTTAATTGTTTTGCGACCACGAAAAACCAAACATTTATATTCACAATCTGTCCGAATAAAGCGATTCATTATACTCGACATCTCGATTTCAATTGTTAATTGGGAAACGAATCACGTGTACCCACCTATTCATTTATAAATCGTACCCTATGCGTTTCCCCCACGACCTCTGTGGTCCATGTTAGTCGTCTTTTACTTCTGAGTCGCCGCGCACACGTCTCCCTTTGCGAAACCCCCTGGTATGTAACATTGCTATATGTGCAAAATTAACGATGTGGTACTATCGAACGATACATACGAATCGTGGAAAAGTCATTTGGTTTACTTTGTTAATATTCCACTGGCGCTACTTGCAGATGCGAGCACGAGATTATTGTTCATATTGATCATTTTCCTCCACCGTATCCTATCCGTGATTCATAATAAAAAATATTGTATAATTATTTTGAGCATATTTTTAATTCAAATTGAGCTATCTGAAACACTTTTCAGCACCAAAGTCCGTACGAGTAAATTACTTTTTGAATATTCAACTCAGAGCTTCATTTACAGCCGATAATGCGCAATATCACGAGAAATGCACTATAGTATTCCCTTCGGCGGTACATCGTTCACGTCGCACTAAGCTAATCTACAGAGAATATTAAAAATTGAATTTTGATCAAAAGAATTTATACTTAAGGTAGTAGTCTGGTAACTTAAGCCGATTTTCATGTCTTTTTGGAGGGCGTTTTTTAGTAGGAAAATAAAAATGAATCGTTTTGGATATTTAGGATGTTTTTATTTACATATTAAAGATTCAAAAAAAATTTGTTTGAAAAAATTTAATAGTTTATTATTATTATTATTGATCGAAGTTGGCACCTCGAAAAAAATTGCGTGGGTGGCCCCGGTGATTTTGGCTCTTGATGTTATCTAAAATAAAAAATTCTTGATAATTCTTAATCTATAGACATGTCATTGTAGTCGGAACTACTGAAGTTAAATTTCATGGATAAATAACAAAATGGCGGACAAAATAAAAGGACTTTTTTTTCCAAAGTCCGCCATTTTGTTATTTATCCATGAAATTTAACTTCAGTAGTTCCGACCAGAATGACATGTCTATAGATTAAGAATTATCAAGAATTTTGGATTTCAGATAATATCAAGAGCCAAAATCACCGGGGCCACCCACGCGCTTTTTTTTCGAGGTGCCAACTTCGATCTATAATAATAATAATAATAAACTATTACATTTTTTCAAACAAATTTTTTCATGTATCTTTAATATATAAATAAAAACATCCTAAATATCCAAAACGATTCATTTTTATTTTCCTACAAAAAAACGCTCTCCAAAAAAGACATGAAAATCGGCTTAAGTTACCAGACTACTACCTTAAGGCTCTTTTTCCCCTATAGGTTATAAGGTTATTATCCACTATTTCAGACTATAATAAAATGATTTTTCAAACTAATTGTCTCGGTTATTGTACACAACTATCTGTAGAATCTGGGTAACTCGACGGAGCAAATATCGAAATAAATTTGAAGAAAATCGATCGGTATTCCGAATTTTTTGATTATCGGATTTTTCTAAAAATCGATGTAGGTGCTTCTCAAAACTTACGCCGTTTTTCGGCTATCCACTAAACTTAATAGACGAGCGTATGCGACCTTAAATTCACTTTGTATTCTCAACGCAAAATCATAAATGTTGAAACATTTATGATCTTTTCTTCTCTGCTATAGTGAACAAGACTGAAATTAATATCGAACGAAATGATTTTCTTTTTCTCCAAAGAATTCCATGGACCACAGTTTTGATACAATCTTCCAACGATGAAAAAAATAATGTTAAACCTCATTATTGGTAATATTTACTTCGCACTATCCTGAACAAAATGGTACTAATATACAGGTTTATGGTTTTTTCGTTACTTCTGTACACTGAAATGCTATCCATATTGCACATTTATGTTTTCTTGTTCTTTGTGGTTAATGATTTTTTCTTGTCTGAAGAACTTCATGAATTGAATTTTGGGTACAAATTATTTTTTTCAATACTAGCTTTTTTATTGAGGCAGCTTTCAAATGGTGAAATTGTATTTGAGTGCACTATACGAAATACAGAGTACGACTCAACTGGCTGTTCAGAAGAAATTGATTACTTTAAAATTCATAGATGATTTACCCCTGACGAAACATTTTATGCTGTTTGACGAAATGATTGATGAACTTCAAGCCGCCGGAGAAACTCTAAAAGAGACAAGTAAAATTGCAAGATTACTTCTAACCCTGCCAACTACCTACGATCCAGTTGTCGCAGCAATTCAGAAAATGGCTGACGATAAAATGACTCTGGCATTTGTGAAAACGAGACTTTCAGACTACAAGATAACATTGAAAAATGAAAGGAATGACACGAGTGGAAAAGTTTTGCAAACAGAAGTTCAACAACAAGATAAATCACAAAAACAAAACGGAACTGGAAAGAAATTTAATAATCATCGACAAAATTTCAATCAAAAGTCTTTTAATAAATTCACACGAGGATTCAATTCTCACCAATCTTAAAGAAACATGAAATTCAAGAAAAATCATTCCAACAATTTCAACAAATTCAATAATAACAATAAAAAGTGCGAATTCTGCGGACGACGAAACCATGAGAAAAAGGATTGTTACTACTACAAGAAAATGATGCAAAACTCGGAAGACCGTCAACGGACACTTCAGAGGGTCCAAACTCAAGACACTGAGGGCGGTTTCGCATTCATGAGTGGTGTTAAAATGTCATCCAATAATTCAATCAATAGAAAAGATAAGTTGACATTCCGTTTAGACTCAGGAGCAACGGACCATTTAATTAACCGAGAAGATGCCTTTTCAGAGGTATGGGATTTACCATTACCTGTGAAAATAACGATTGCAAATAAGGACGAAGTCATTATGGCGACAAAAAGAGGATCCATAGAAGTGACAACAGATCAAGGAGTATCAGGCGTCCTGGAGAACGTGCTATACTCTCCCGAAGTCCCATATAACTTATTATCAGTACGACGAATTGAGCAGGCTGGTATGAGGGTTATTTTTGATGAAAATGGTAAAACATCCATCATAAAGGGTGATAAAATCATTGCAAATGGTAAGTCATTTCATAATTTAATATGTGTTGATTTAATCATACCAAAGAAAATGTCTAATAATGCAAATGCAAAGATAAACACGTATAAACTTTGGCCCGAGCGTTTAGGTCATATGGGCAAGTCAAATTTCCTAGAAATTAAAAGGAATAATTTGCTTTTTGATAGGAAAGAATTAGAAACTATAAATCCCACGAATGACATTTGTGAAGTTTGTGTTTACGGAAAACAAGCACGTCTCAGTTTTTCAAAAGACAAAGACAGATCACATGTAACAAGGCCTTTATTTGTCATTCATTCAGACGTGTGTGGGCCAATCACACCTCCAACAATTGATGAGAAAATATACTTCGTTACGTTCATAGACGATTTTACCCATTACACTGTTGTTTATTTACTGAATCATAAATCCGATATTTTGAAACGGTTTCAAGATTTTGTTGCCAAAAGTGAAGAACATTTCAATTTAAAAGTAGCTCACTTATATTGTGATAATGGGAAAGAGATCTATGAAATGAATTTAAGTCTTTTTGTACAAAGAAGGGAATCCAATATCATTTAACAGTACCATATACACCTCAACAAAATTCCGTAGCAGAACGCATGAATAAGTCATTGACAGCGAAAGCGCGTGCTATGGTACATGGGGCAGAATTGAGTAAAGAATTTTGGGGAAAAGCGATTTTAACTGCAGCGTATTTACTAAACTTGTCCCCAACTAAAGCCCTTCCAATAACCAAGACCCCGTACGAACTATGGCATGGTAAAGAGGCAAAAGTTAATTATTTGAAGGTTTTCAGTAGCACTGTTTACGTTCACGATAAAAACCGTAAGAGTAAATTTGACAAACGTTTATTCAAGGAGATACTCGTGAGCTATGAGGTAAATGGCTATAAAGTACTGAATACAGAGACAAATCATTTTATTATTGCTCGCGATGTTGTTTTTGATGAAATAAATTTCAAAACTTCGCGCCCTCTTGTATAAATTGAAGGGATTGGAACAGAAAATTCCAATATTAAAAGACAAGTCGATAATACCGATCGTGACGAAAATTCTAGTGACATTGAAAGACAAAAACTAGAAAGTTATCAAATTTAAGAAACAACCAAAAGAGAAGAAAATAAAATCAACAAATCTGATATCCAAGCAGATAAAGTTGATGAAGCGTCACATAAAGACTAAACAATCTCTTAAGAAAGCTCGAATGAAAACGAGCTGCGACGAAGTGTACGTCTCAAAAGCATGCCTATTATTTCGTACAATGAAGAGCATTGTTCTTACATAAGTGCACAGTCGGTCGCTTCTGATATTCCCAAAACATATGACGAAATAAAAGATCGGGATGATAGACTTGAGTGGGAGAAAGCAATGGAAGATGAAATTGCTTCCCTTGTAGAAAATAATACTTGGGATATAGTGACTTGTCCGTCCAACAAAAACGTTGTAGGTTGTAAATGGGTGTTTGTAATTAAAAATGATATTCATGGAAACCTAACAAAATATAAAGCAATACTTGTAGCCAAAGGTTTCAGTCAACAATATCTCTCAGACTGCAATGAAACTTTCGCACCTGTAGCTCGAATGACAACGTTTCGAATTCTCTTATCTTTGGCTAATCAGAACAACTTGATAATTCACCAGATGGATGTGAAAACAGCTTTTCTAAATGGTCTATTAAAAGAGGAAATTTATATGCAAGTACCCGAAGGAATGAAAACCGATAAAAATCGTGTATGTAAACTGAATAAAGCTATATACGGATTGAAAGAATTAGCTCGATGCTGGTTTCAACATTTTGATAAGGTCCTCAAAGAACAAGGCTTTAAAAATTCCTCAGTAGACTACTGTTTGTACTTTCTTGGAAGAGGCCATGTAAACAAAAACATGTTTGTCATTTTGTACGTTGATGATATTTTGATTGTTACTTTTGAAGAAAACACTATGACGAATTTCAAACGATACTTAATGAATCAATTCTCAATTGTAGATATGAAAAAAGCAAAGTTTTTCTTGGGAATAAATATTAAAAGAAAAAACAATATTATTACTTTAGAACAAAGTGCATACCTTGATAGAGTACTTAAAAAATTCAACATGAATGATTGCAATGCAGTTAGTACTCCTTTACCAGTTAAATTAGACTATACTGGATTAGATTCAGAGGTGACTTGTAAAGCACCATGTAAAAGTCTTATAGGATGCTTAATGTATGCAATGTTGTGTACTCGACCTGATCTGAGCATAGCTCGTAACTTGCTGTCTAGATTCCAAAATAAAAATAATAAAGAATTATGGCAATGTTTAAAAAGGGTCTTGAGATATGTTAAAGGATCGTTGAAACTAAAATTGATTTATAAAAGAAATGATTATCACGACATGCTAGTTGGCTTTGTCGATTCCGATTGGGCAGGTGATGAACTCGATGGTAAAAATACATCTGGATTTTTATTCCAACTATTCAATAAGAATACGATATCTTGGAATACTAGAAGGCAAAATTCAGTAGCCACATCTTCTACAGAAGCCGAATACATGGCACTTTATGAAGGTGTAAAAGAGGCTTGCTGGTTAAAATCTGTATTAAGCAGTATTCATTTAAACATATCGACTCCCATCGTTATTTACGAAGATAATAATGGGTGCATTGGAATAGCCAACAATCCCACAGATCATAAACGATCAAAACATATCGATGTAAAGTATCACCTTTTAAGAGAAAAAGTTGAACAAAAAATAATAACATTAAAATATATTCCAACGGGTCAACAGTTAGCGGATGTTTTTACAAAGCCACTACCAGCAGTGCAATTCTTGAAAATCCGGAAACAAATGGGTCTGGAAGAATTATAATTTTAAGCATTCATAATTTACAATAATATCAATCACTACTGGTCTGATTGGGTTTTTTTATTAATATGGGGTTTTTCCCAATCCTCGCAACAAATGTTGGACCATATCTTTATATTCCCCGAGATTAAAAGCAAAACAGCAAAATCCGATATTAATATAAATATATTATTTTTCAGTGGGAGTATTGGAATATGAACAAAAATAATCTAGTAATATAAGAATGTATTTGATATAGACGGCTAATACTAACACGTACAAATTAAGAAAAAGAATGCGTGAGGTCTTTCTCGAAACGTTCATAAAGCTGTTTACAATAATATATACAAATGATATAAGAAATAAGAGATCGACGCACATGGCCTCTTTGTTCTTTGAGTTCGAGTCACTCTTTTGGCCACTCCGTCGGTCAGTACTTCGACAACTCTCATTTCGTAAAGACGTCGAATTTTAAATATTGTGTTTTATTTCACTACCTACTTCCCATAATCCAATAGCGATTTGTGTAAATAATTATACACCGATGAAATAAAATAATCCTTATTTAATAATAATAAATATGTGTAAATAATCATTTTTATTATTGCGGTTTGTGGTAACTGGTAATACATCGCTTATCATTTTCTTTTCGATAACGCTCTTGAACCGATTTCGGGCTGATGTAGCTAGGTTTACTATCATTCATTCTTTTTTTTCCGGTATATAAACTTTCTCGTTAAAATATTATATTTGTTACGATTCTAACTGTATTGTTAAAAACAATTATCAAATTATCATGATCAATGTATCATAAATAACCATCTTCAATGTGTGACGGTCGCCAATCTACATGCATTCATCAAGCATATTTCGCCTGTGGTCCAGGCAATAAGGTGATGACGTATTGATCTCCACAATAGTAAAAAGAACAAGTTATCCTCAATATACGAGTATATACAATTGCCCATTATAAAAATTGAAATAGGTCTCGTTAAGGCGGTAGTCTGGTCTAGAAATTTGAAAAAATCGATTTTTTTTTTTTTTTCATTTTCTCATTCCTTAGACCTTTCTTCATACGCTCCTGAAAACCGTTTATTGATATTTCAAAAATTAGCCGAGAAATAAAAATTCTAAGCAAGCCGCGCGCTCAGGTAGTGCGGTCGGGAAGCAGCTGCGCGGTCGTTTCGAGAACGGGCACCGTCCCGTAGGGCTTCAAACAATGTACCGGCAATAAACCAGTCTACAGAATTTCCACCAACACTTCTCCATTTCATGTTAACGTTTTTGAACTGTGCTATATTCAGTTACGTTCCAACCGTCGAATAGAGCAGACGCGAAAACGCGATAGTAGAGCAGACGTGAATTCTTCAAAATGAATAGTAAGAAAGGTACGGAAACGAATAAAACTCGCGTGCATCGTAATTCAGTGACGAAAAAAAGAGCATTTCGAGGAAATCAGCACACTGGAGAAAGCAGTCAAGTTTTAACAAGTGCATCAGCATCGAAGTTGCGAAAAACTGGGGATATGGAAGTTCCACTTGACATGCAACACGGTTCCTGTATCATAATTTTTTTCACCGTTTTTTCAGCAATCTGTCGCGGATTGGGCTTCAAAATCCAAATGAAATGTACGTGCGGTTCTCAATATATTAACACTTCTCCGCTTATCGATAAATCATTTGAGATAAATCGATTGATTGTGGTGGCAATGCGAATGTTAGGAATTGGTAGAGAAGGCGTCAATATATTTTGCGGGATAATGGATATCGGAGTGAGACTTTCAAAAGCAACGTATGCTGATGTGTTGAAAAAATTACACTGCGAGGCTGCTGCTGTGTACGATTGCGTGCTGTAAAAGGCCGTCAATGAGGAGAAACAACTGACTTTTGAAAAACAATCTTCATCATCGGAGCTAACAGTGTCAGGAGATTGCACTTGGAAAAAACGAGGTTTTAGTTCACGGTTTGGCGTGACGAGTATAATTGGTAAATATAGCAAAAAAGTGCTAGATACTGTGGTCAAATCGAGCTTTTGCCAAGCGTGTGCCGTAAGAAAAAAACAAGATGACTACCGAAGAATTCGATGATTGGTTTGAAACTCACGAAGACTGTACTAATAACCACCATGGCAGTGCGGGCAAGATGGAAGTTGACGCGGCATTTGAGCTGTTTCAACGATCGGTAGAAAAATACGGCGTGCAATACACTCGATACATTGGCGATGGAGATTGTAAAACGTATAAAGCAATTGTAGACGCGTGTCCTTACGGCCAAGATACTATCGTACAAAAAAAAGAGTGTATTGGACATGTTTCGAAAAGAATGGGAACAAGATTACGTAATGTTAAAAAACAATGTAAAGGTATAGGTGGAAAAGGCAAAGGAAAATTGACTGACAAGGTGATCGGCGACTTGACAGTTTACTACGGTTTAGCGATTAGAAGAAAGCCGTGTGGTCAACATTCTATCACTATGCT
This sequence comes from Oxytorus armatus, assembly GCA_958009045.1. Lineage (NCBI taxonomy): Eukaryota > Metazoa > Arthropoda > Insecta > Hymenoptera > Ichneumonidae > Oxytorus > Oxytorus armatus. The sequence goes on from OY253746.1 coordinate 28,355,968, forward strand.
TCGAGTGACGAAAATCCTCAGCACATGTATTGCCCGCCGGGACCTTCAAGCTGGTGCAAGTGGCGTAACGCAGAGGCTACCGAGTCGCTCGACGATTTCAGACATGATAGACCGCCCCTCTGTAATCAAGTTTTAGAGGCGATAAAACCCGTATACGAAAATCTTTCATCGGAGAATTTGTTAGAGCGGTGTCTAGGAGCGGAGACACAAAACAATCATGAATCTCTAAATTCATTGATTTGGATGTTCGCTCCAAAACACATTCACTTTGGAGCTGTTACGATTGAAATTGCCACTTTTCTAGCTACGTGTATTTTCAACGAAGGCTTCACAACAATACTGAAGATATTGGATACGATGGGTGAGAAAATCGGACAGCAAGCAGAAGCATATGCGAGGTTACGCGATCAACAGAGAATCGACCGTTCCGAACGACGATCATTATTAGAAAGGAAGCAGTATTAGAATTAGATCAGTTCTATGAAAGGGAAGAAGGAGCCATTTATGGACCCGGGCTGGCCGATTAACTGATAAGCATCGATAATTCAATTTAAATCTCATTTAACGGTCTCAAAACTTTGAACGCGTTTATCTCAGAACTATGTTTTTCAAATCGGCGCCCACGATATCTCGATAACTAATGGACCGATCGAGCTCAAATTTTGCACGTACCTTAGGTAGCCTGTTTCTGAGGACTGGTAGCAGAATTGAGTCGAACAATAATTTTGCCGACATTTTATAACTCGTCGAATACCCGAAAATGTATGAAATGTCATTAATGAAAGTTCAACAGGCCGCCATTTTGTCCAAAATTTTTTTTAAGTACCAATTCTGCTACCAGTGCTCAGAATACTCGTACAGATTGAGAATATATATATTTTTTTTTTCAGATGCATACAACATCGTCCAGAGTGGGCGCCGATTGAGGCGGCTTTCGGCGCACCATGTTGCAACAAGGCAAAAAACTACATGAAAATATTTAAAATAATTTTTTTTTATGTACAAGTATTCTCTAAGGATCAATAAATGCACATGTAAATTTTCATCAAGACAACTTCAACGGTTTAAAAGTTATTGCACATTAGAAATGACGTCAAAAATCTCGCTCTAGACCAGACTACCGCCGTAAGTTTCTCTTCATTCAACAAAGAATAACATGTCCGTTCGCAAGATGAAATTTAGGACTGACATTTTTTAAAACAGATGCTTTACCGAAAACAAAGTTATGTGTTCTCTAAATGATAAAATAATTTGTATCCGTTGTAAAAAAATTGCTAGGTTTTCTATATTAATCTTCTGGTAATGTTAACCTTTCATATGCGGGTAAAACCTTTCATATGTGTCGTAAATGTCATCACGATTCACTATTAAAGAGGACACGACCTTTGAATTGGACGAAAGATTTTTTACCAGAGTTGGTCTAGAATGGGGTCGCTCTGACCACCGCTCCTGAAGTTTCCTTTCCGATATATTTCGGTTTATATTTTTTTCACATACTAGAGAGTCGTAAAAGTCATCACGATTCACTATCAAAGAGGACACGACCTTCGAATTGGACGAAAGATTTTTTACCAGAGTTGGTCTAGAATGGGGTCGCTCTGACCACCGCTCCTCAAGTTTCCTTTCCGATATATTTCTGTTTATATATTTTTTTCACATGCTAGAGGGTCGTAAAAATTACCACGATTCACTTATCAAAGAGGACACGACCTTCGAATGGGACGAAAGATTTTTTTTTTTTCAACAAAATCGACTCAGAGTCTCATTTTATCGGCGTTCAAGCCTATTAGCAGGCTAAATCATGTGTTTTTTGTGCAAATATATACTCCCGCACGTACGACGAGTAAGTGCCGTGAATTTAAAAAAAAAAATTTTTTTTTTGCAAGAACGTTCGTAACTTCAACGACATAAAATTTCATAACTCTCGGACCGAACATCGTCCATGTTCTCCGATTTTTATTCATTATATTGTGGCTGTAATAAAGCAAAACATTTTTTATTGTCATTAAAACGTTATACATTCGCATAGTAATCATTGAGCATCGACTGGGAGAAAGTGGTTTGAAAACGGGGCGAGAAAGGTCAGGTAAATGATAATGGCCAATTGTGTTTTTGTATAACTATAGAAATTCATTATCAAACTGATGTTTCTCATTTTACATATTTTGCATTATATCTGTTTTTTTTCTTCAATCCGCGAAATGCTATTTCATTAGTTACATAAGAGAATTCATTAGATCATTGACATGTCTTGAATAAATAACGTGTTATTCTAAAATAATTAAAGGTGACAATTTATTCTTTAAACACGGATATCGGCAGCGCTTTGAGCTCCGATCTTAGGAAGGTCATAGGAATATCTAGTAAAATCTTGTAGAAACAAATTAATAACAATTATATATCGCATAACTTTGTCAAAACAATAATGTATTTTACATTTTAACAATTCAGACGAGTTAGAGAAAATTCGCTGTGGAACTTAGTACAGAAAATAAAACATTGTCGCAAGAAGAAACGGAATTAATTTTGGAATGTGCGTGTTTTAAATGATGATTCTGATGATCTTGAACACGAAACCTTAATAATTTTTTTCCCTCTTGAAAATACAACACAATATTTCGGTAGATATATTAATCTTTGCTGTATTTCAAGTACAATGTCGTTAAATGCAACAATTTTTTTTTCATAGTCGTTCGTCAATTCAAGAATTATTAGAATTTAATTTTCTTGGCTCATATATTTTATCAGTGGATAACACAAATTATGGAAATATATCGATCGAAAAAAATGGCCCGATTTATAATTGGCTATGTGCTTGGAATAGTAAATCAGAAGTAGAAGATAAATTTGGCAGTGTTGTCGATTGAAAATATGTCGGCGATGAAACAATATCGGAGTGTGAGTTGTATTTTTTTTATTTTTTTATTTATTTATTTTTTATCAAAAATTGTCAAGCCCATTACTTGTTGGCTATAAAATATTTAAGTATATCGTTTGGTTTTGTTTTGCCGCCGTGCCAAGAATGACTAACTTCTCGTTGTAAGTCTATAGGTAGCGATTTGAAAACAGTGGAATCTGTTTCTGCTTGCATTGATATTGGAGATGAAGGCCCGAGTCTTAAACTAGCCATTTCGTTACTCGGCGACTCTCTTCGCCCACTGAGCCAAACTTCGAGCTTCGTTTTTTTTGGCGATGGTTCCACCTCGTGCGAAACATCCTCTTCATCGGTGGTGTTGAATGGACTTGAATCGATCGTCAAATTCTTCGAATTCGCGATAGACTTTGAATTCTCCGTTGGTAGAGTCGTACCGTCCGACAGATCTTGCGGGTTAGCACGTAATTCGTGTTCAATAGCATCATTGCTATCCTGATTAATGCTCATCGGAGAACCGAGATTCGCGTCCGAAGTTCCACCCTCCGAACTAATGTCCAATACTGATTGAACCGCTACCTGTTTTCTCAAGAATGAGGTTATACTACTTCTTCCGGACATTCGTTCCTCAAACTTGGTAAATGCAACACCCAGTAATGTCAAATGAAAGGGTTTTGTAACGTCAACGGCACGATGAAAGAGTTTCATGGCGAGTACCAAAATTTTTGCATTGTCATAAAGCCCAGACTTATTCAATGGTAACAAATGCTGCGGCAAAGCACACTGTCTTGTTTCACGTTTGCTCATTGAGCCTGACCTGTTAAAGTCGTTTTTTCGCACTGTTACTTTCAGAGCTACTGGTATTCTACCGTCTTCGTTTGCCAAATCCATAAGCCTTCTCAAGAGGGCACCCAAGCGAGTTTCGACTTCGGCAACAAGGGACACGTTGTTACAACCGTCCTCTATACCAATCGATTGCGGCTTACCGGAAGGCTTGATAACTGTATCATCGATACCCTCGGCATTGTCTTTAAGTTTCTTCGACAGTTCGCCTCCTATTCTCAGTTCCAGATCGTCCAGTGATGTCCTACGAAGATCATCGATGGTTCTTATTTCCTTACTCAATAATAATCCAAGCGTCTTCGAACCTATCCCCGGTATTTTCTCGAGTGAACCAATTGTAGACATTAAGGCTGGACTAGCCCAAGGATGTACAAGCGTTTGCTGATTTGGCTTGTGCAAAGAACTCGCTAATTTTGCTATTAACTTGTTGTGACCGATTCCAGCACTACAAGTAAGGCCAAGCTGCTTGAATATACGTTCACGCATTTCCATGGCAATTTTTCCAGCGGTGCGCAAACGTGTATGACAACCACACGGACACTCTTCGTCCGTAGAACCAAAGATTTTACTAAATTGCTCTAACTGTTTGTCCTTACCACTCGTATCTGTATTTTTGATTGAAGAAGACTTCGGGACCCACCTCTCAACCACTGTGGACACGTCAATAAAGCTCTCATCCAAACCTAATCTTTCAACTAATGGTGTGTATTGAAGCAAAATTTCCGAAATATCCGCCGACGCGCGTCGATAATTTGTCAAGTCTTCACCACGAACAAGAACCAATTCTGGGCATAGTAACAACGCCTTGTTCACGAGCATACACTTTGTTATTCCAAACTGACGAGCTATATAGTTGCTTGTCACTACTATGTTTTTTTGTTGTACTCCAAGTGGCTTTGCATTGTATTCTGGATGGCGTAGCATTTCTACTTGAGCATAGAAGCAATCCACATCCAAGTGAATTATCGATCTTGGATGCTTCATAACCATATCAAAGTCAACGGTATCCATTGAATAAAGTACACCGGTATAACGTGGTTATTGACCGTTAAAACTTTAGAGTAAGTAGGCTCCCATTAATTTCCATTGTCCGGTCACCTGGCAGATTTCACTATAATTTGAACTCAAATTTTCACTGTGGTATAACCTTTGCATCAATCACTCATCTATATGAACGATCAATGTTTCTGTTGAAGAATAAAATTATGATAGTATGAAATAATCCTTTGCAAATTCGTATTTTTCCATATAGTTTTGCAGGTAAGTTCACAGTCACGGAATAGCACAATCGATGAATAAAAAAATTCACTGATTTTGATGATCACAAAGCAAGAATGCTTGACCCAAATATCTCTTGGTAACTTTGGTGGGCTCCCTATATTTGAATCGTCGGTTCAATCTCGTGAAACATCTCAAAATATGGTTTGTTCCATACGTCTTCCTCTGTGATTTTATTAACCGTAGGGTACTGATTCTGTGAGATGCAAGGTGTCTGTGGAACAGACCAGCAGAATCATTGTCGCAACAGTGACCTAAAAGTACAAAACAATCTATTGGCAATTGAGCTACTTAAGAAAGGCTTCATTGTTGAATTAATTGTTAAATGATACACAGGAACCTTTTAGGGTTATATTTGACAGATGGTGTCGAAATTGTCGATTCGAAAAAAATTTGATTTGTTCTGGGTGATATTTATACCCAATGATATTCGACAAATTTACAATGGCGTAAATATTGGATTAATCATTTTGCGAAATAATATAAATGTATGAAAAATCTAATTCCGAGTTGGTTAAAAAAAAGGAAACCATGAGTACATTATTACACGACGGCCATGTTTACAAATGATTCGGACAAACTATAGACGCTTTTATAACGCTGTGTCGTGTTTTCATTCTCCATCGTAGATTCGTAAATCGCAGATCACGACAGTCGTGTCGGTTTGCCTTGGTTTGCCTGGTTGCTTTACCTACACTTTTCTCTGCTCTTCATGAACTTGGCGTGATCTTCTATTATTATATATGACGAAAGTCCACGGTACGTGGAGAAAGTTGATTAGGAGAACGCGAGAACTAAATTGGATTCTCCAATGCACTCAACACGATCATATAGCTAGCATTTTATTGGCTAGACGAAACCAGTGATCAGTGATTGACCGAGAATAATAAGAAATCACAATAAACATGCAATATTACCGTGTTCGTCATGAAAGTCAAATTACCATTTTCATTTGTATTCTCTCTGTTACAACAAAACCTGTAATTTGGACATCAAAATTAGACTTTCAAAAAAAGCCTATTATTAGCAAACGTCTTAACTTATGATTGATCATCCACTAAAAATTTACGTTTTCTAGAAAGCTCAATTATTTAAATGCTCGTGATTACAGTTTTTGTAACTGACCACTGGACAACCGACTCCAACACAGAAGGGCAACTGGAGCTTCTAGTCACACCTTAAAGCCCGTAGCACAATGGGAGAATAAGAAATAGGAATGGAAGTCAGCCAATCGGCACGCACTTTAGAGAAGCTACGCCAATCGGATGGCTGACTTTTATTCATATTTCCTACTTCTCGCATTGTGCCAAGGGCTGTCGATGAAGAGTGATAGACTCAGTCGGTAAGGAAATTCTATTCATACCTGCTCCGCGCGCCGATTGTGATGATCTTTACGTGTGACGAGAACCGAGATCCCAACTAAGGCCCAGTTCCACAATCTGACTTGAACCGAGTTTAGTGCGGTAACCGCGACGCCTCCAATCTTAATTGAAGTTTAAACTCAGTTCAGTCTATCTCCAACCTATACAAAAATAATTGAACCCCGTTTAAACCGAGTCGGAGGAAACAGGCCTTCAAGTTAACTGTCACTCCACTGCGTTCCATAATCTGTTAATCTCTGGTTAAAGTGCGCTAACGAAGGTTAAATTCGAACATTGACTTTGACGTTTATGGCTCAACCAACGTTTAGGAACTATGGCGCCGTGTTCGGCACCAATCGCGACATGCGTATTTTTTGCGGCTCACCACCGATTTGCAACGACACAGTGTTCCGAGTCGTGTAAGGTTTCGAAAAACGCTTCTCGCAAGGATGTAATAATCCGCATTAACACGGTCTCGAATCGTTGAAAATTCATGATGTACTTTATTCCCGATTGAACAATAATCCCGTAATAACAATTGCTCGGAAGGTCCAGAGTGCCGCAGAAATAGACTCCCGCATCGAGAAGCTCTTGAAATGTGCATGTATACAAATGAACAACGTCCCGAATTTTTAAAGTCTCGAATTATAAACTGACCAACGACCAAATCTCTCGAGTTGACCGCGGTGACCCGCGGTCAACTCCCGATTGTCGGTAACTTATCGGTTTTATCCCTTGGACGATGGCGTTACGGTGAAACTGCATGGTGTAATAATTTACTTCATTATTGGACTTTTTGTATCAAAACGAATATTGGTGAAAGCTTTCGGGCACATCCGCCATGTTGTTGAAGGCAGCTCATGCAATTAGATGTCGGAAAGCTATGATTGGTTCGGTGATGGAAGTGTATTTAAAAAGGGACGTAGCGTGCCGTGACGTTCGGTTTATGGACAACGCGTGTTCAGTGAATAATGAAATACATCCGTAAAATTGATGCTTCATCGTATGTCATATTCATGACACAAGCCATAGAATCCTTTCATTCGTCTGATAGCAACTCACGTGCAATCTGTGTTCAATTAAGTTAGTATGTGTCGCTTCAAAGAAAAACAGCCCATATCTGTTCGGACAGACGTCAATTAGTGCACAAAATAATATGTATCAATTATTTTAAAAAATAGCACTCATTTGATTGAACTTAATCGCAGTAGTTTAGTGTCGCAATATGATCGAATAAGACTGTGGCTATGGGCTATTTCTCCACGCACCGCTGTCCCACAGTTTGTGGTCATTTACGTATTCCATTAAAATAAAGGACCGACATACATTCTAAATAGATTATTACATTCTTAATAGATTATTCGTGTCTTATAAACAATTCCAAACTGATTAAACCTCTCATTGAATAAAAATGCTTCGTAATTAAGAGTTCCGCGGTCAACTCTCGACGGTCATATGACCGTCTGCGTAGAATGCACCGAATGCTGTTTTCAGCTCTTTTTTGTAGAGAAACAATGTTCCGACAAACGTTCTAATTTGTTTGTTTTCGATACCTACAAACGATTACGCATCGAGTGCCCCCTGAAGTACATTAATGCGATTGACATACAGAAAATTTTGCCGAAGTAAAAGTTCAATTTCCAATGCGATTTTTTAGACGAACGGCTTGACTAACAAATATTTTAATTTGTCGAACAATCATCTACAAACAACAAACGTTTAGGTAAAAAAACATTAGAAAGGCAAAATCATCCGGCCAACTTCACTCCGCGCTTTGACTGTCGGGTGAAAACCTCAAAATCGCCTCAAATCGTCGGTCGGAGACTATAATGGGCTATATACCTAAATTATATACATAAAGAGTATACAACTTATAGACTATATACCTACATTTGATAAAGGATAGTAGAAGCGAGAAAAGGATGGATATACCCGCTGGAGGCTATCTCTCTCGACCCGGATAATCGACATTTTGCATACGGCCGTTCTCATTCCCAGAGGTTTTCGTCAGCCAGAGAATGGGCGATGCGGCTCTAATAACATTAGGTCCATATCCACGCTACTACGACAAAGTTGGCTAAGGAGAATAATGACGATCGTTAAAAAACGATGTGAAAAGTTGGCCATGGGCAGTGGTGCAATGGTCGACGTGTATTCGGTTTAGGGGAGGATTGGTGCGTGGTACCGTCGTACCGTTGGCTTATGCTACAAAAAAAATTTGAAGCGACTAGCATCGGTGTAATAATTATTTTGAAAGATATGGATCATATGTAATATTCTTTTTCCGTTTACCTCGTAGCAGCATTCCATTGCATTCCTCTTGTAGACTAGTGCAAGTGAGCCTCCCCATGCGGTATAACTCGCACACCCAATCAAATGTTCCGGTTCAGTACACTTAAACTTGCGCGTAGTGAATTGGTCAATTTGATTGGCTGAGCCGGTCACGTAGACGTAAGCTACGCCGCATGAGGAGACACCCTAAGCTCTTCCTTGAGCCGACGACTTGACATTGGAAAATAGCATTTTTACTATCCAATGACGTACAAGGGTTTCCATTGTATCCGCTACTGGAAAACTGACACTGATATTTGATTCGATAACGGACGTTTCTAGAAACTGCTCTCTATGTGAAAGCAGCCTCATCAACGATCGCAAATCAGTGGATTCACCATGAAAATGCCGCTTGAGATGTATAGGAAGGTAAAACGATAAAAAAAAGTTACGGCTAGAAGCGAATACGGCCATGTTATTTGATGTTTCTTTCGTAGTATGGTTCGAGAATGTGGCAGAATGGCTGGTGATATGGAAAAAGTGGAGAAAGCGGACGGCTTGATACGACACAAGAATTACCGTAGTAATGTTTCGATAGGATTGTTGCTGCTTCAATGCTTGTAATCGAGATGTGTTTCCGGGTAACCATTAAACTGCAACGCCTGCTGTAATCGAATGTGGCTGGTGGATCGGTGAATGACATCTCGAGCTACAGACTACAGTAAATGTACACACATTAAAGAGCTAGGCTCAAGCTTCACTCTTCGGCCATATTGGTTTTAAGTCAAACGCGTTGTCAGTGAACGAATTCGGTGATAGTGCGTGTTTTTTTTTAACATTTGAAATCCTCGTGAATCAGTGAAATATACTTATATATCACGATGGAAGAAACTAAGATAATTTATCACATTGACGACGAAGAGACTCCGTATTTGGTGAAGTTATCAATATCACCGGAACGCGTCACCCTTGCCGACTTTAAGAATGTTCTTAATCGGCCAAATTATAAGTATTTCTTCAAATCAATGGATGACGATTTCGGGTAAGTTTTGTTTACGTACGCAGAACTAACCCACCCATCTTTCTAATCGATATTCGACACACGTATTCATGTATCTGCCTATAGTATTCGGATGATGTCCAAATATATATATTAACGCGAAATCTTCGTAAATTGGCGAGGCTAGAATACAAAGACAGCGCCTTTACAATCGAGCCTTTTAGCTGATATATTTTCTATAGTTTTCGGTGAACCTTCCAGGTTCTTTATTCCTCGGCACATTCGATATTCACGTTGTCTATCAATTAACTTGACGTTGTTGAAGTAATTAATGCAGAATTCAGATCAGAAATCCATGTAACTAGTCAAATTTTTTTGTGTTCCAGAGTAATAACAATACAAAACTGTAATTCTTCGTTTCATTGGCATACCCCCATTCAAATGAAATCAATTATGTTAAAATGTTGTCAGAATGATGACATAAAGTTGGGTAACACTTTGCAGGATTTGAAATTCAACATATCACTTGGAAGCTGCGCCTTGTAAAATACATCTAATGACTTTGTTATTCTGATATCTGATATGATATTAATGTTTGTGCAGTGTTCATAGTCAATACTTTAACTTTATCTCTGTGGATGTTGTTGACAATATCCAGAGCTCAATCAAGTAATGTATATTTCTTAAAATATATTTTTAAAATTACGCAGCATTAAGAGTCTGTCGCATATCTTGAATACTTAGACCCAAAATGCTGATGCATCCACTGATATCATTGGGAAATGCGTAGAAACATAAATTGTTAAAGTCCTTTGTTCGCTATTCATTCTTATTGCCAGCAGATATGAAGAGCCCAATGCAGGCAGAATCTTTTCCAGATGTCTACACAGACAGTAACTGGATAAATAATTGTATGTTATTTGTCTGGCAATTACACTGCAGCCACTGGTGGACGTGGTGGGGTGCGTTGCAAACTGTGTACTGCATAGAAGATGAGCTAAATATTGGTGCGATACTGAGAAATCATAGTTTTTGTTGAGTTTTTTTGTGTTGGTTAGCCCTTACTGATGTTTCTTCCTTACGAAAGCGATTTTCTTTTGCCTTGTTTGAGTTTTTTGGCTTTGTGAAATTTGTAGACTTTTCAGAAATTCGGAGATTGTGTAATTTTTAGATGGATAATATATGATAACTCGTCTGGATATTGGGTTCGGATGAATAATATGCATTTATGCATCTGGGTTGTGTAGGTACTTTTTTAAAATGATTTTTGGACGAATGATATACTATTATTCGTCATTCGTTTACACAATATTTTCTTCGTCATTCATCATATTCGTATAGATATGCATCTGTTCATTCAGTTCGATAATTCTATACTTTTTTTTGAATGATTGTAGGACGAATAATATACGTTTACTCAACCAAATACAACGTGGTGTATTCTTCCAAGATTTTTGGATGGATAATATGCATTTATTCATTCGGGTTATTTAGGTTTTTATTTTAAATGATCTTCGAATGAATGCTACACTGTTATTTGTCCGGATATTATTTCATATCTGTCCATCATATTCATACAAATAATGTTCTGGGGTAATACATTAGGTTTTATTCAAAATATTTTTAAGACAAATATGAGGGTCGAATTTGTGCCCATATAACTTGGTTTTCCATTGTTTCATAATTGTCAGAGAATTAATATATCAGTCCGAAGACGGGTTATTCTGCGACCCGAGCGACCAAATCCGGATGAATAGATGTATATGCTTCGCACAGAAAATGAAGTATTACCGTTGGAATTCTATAGCGACGGAAAATATAACCTCAATTAGACCACTTCTGCCGGACGAATAAGCGTTAAGTTATTCGCACGGTTGCCCGAAGAGCAGCAACAGCAAAATCTTTTTGGAACTTCAGTCTGTTCATTTAAGGGGTAATATGTAGTTGCGATGGCCGGAAAAATTTATTTTTCTTATTGCATATTCTTTAAGTACGTTATCTCAAGAATACTCTTACCAAATTTAATAACGGTCGAAGCATTAGATCCGAAGTTATAGCTATTCAAATAAATTAATTTTAAATATGAATGAATCAAACTTGAAACTTTAAACGCGATTATCTCAGAATGGTGTTTTTTTGAAAGTACCTTTGCGGTGGACACGATTACTAAAAAGCTATCAATCCGATTAACCCTAAATTTATTCTACTTATTCATTATAATACTAGTTAGTCGCAAACCAAAGGATTTTCAATTTAAAAAATTTTTTTTTTTTTAGCAAAAATTCGAAGATTTAATGCCTGAAAAAATAAAATTTTTGTTAAAACCGCTGCCATTTTTTTTTTATTTAAATTTTGACAAATTCTTTGTTTCGCGACTAGACAATACAATATACTAGCGAAATGTTTTTGAAATTCTGATTTCAATGAACCGTTCCCGAGTTATCATGTCCACTGCAAGTGATGCCCAAAAAAAGGCGCTCCTGGAATACAGCTGTAGTTCCGCTATTTTCAAATATTTTTCTAAGAACATTTTTTTACAAGTACCCCAAAACATGTACTAATCGATGTTGTTAACAGTTTATAAATAAATATTTATCATGCTGTCGAAAAAAAATCGAGGAAATGTTATTTCGCCCGCTATAACTGTATATAATCCCTTAAGAGACAACATCACTCTAGCGGCAGAAAAAAGGGCTAACTTTGACGTTTTATTTTGAGAGCATGCCATTTTGTATCATTTTGATACAAAATGGCGGCGACAGAGTCCATCTTGAACATCGTCTTTTTCAAACTGGGAGGACGTATTATTTGAACATCGTTGCATGGGTCGGTTTGAAATTTTCATAGTAGCTTCACAATTACATTCTCCATCGAAGTACCTAGTTGGTTTTTTGTTTTAGTGCAAACTTTTTTTTTATATACAATTTACTGCTTTTATTGCCAAAAAATCGATTCATTGTTTTAAAAGCGCACCATTTCTACAAAATTTGATTAAAAAAACCCTTACGTAGTCCCATAGCCAACAGTACATAGATTAACAAATTGTTTGGTTTTTTGTTCCTGGTCTTATACTTTATCAGAAAACCGTCCTCCCATGAAGGTGTTTTAGAAAAAGATAATTTTCAAGAGGGGCTCTGTCGCCGCCATTGAATGTAAAAATGATAATAACAAAAATTTTGTTTCATACTTCAATATGCGTTAAATAAACCCTCTCAAAAAAAATCCTATTCCTTTTTTCATACTCTCAAAATAAATGGTCAAAATTAGGCCTTTTTTCTGCCGCCAGAGTGGTGTTTTCCTTAATAGTATAATAGTTTCACCGGATACGCTTCGCGCTCGCACGTCTCGGATTATAAAGTGTTTAGGTTAGGTATGTCCATATCAGCTGAGTCGCGATTGAATAGAGTGAAGTGTGTTGACGTTGCATGCCCACGTGACTAAAAGTCACTCTCTGTTTCGTTCTGTTGTATAGAAGTTCGACCTTCGAGTGTTATCATTTTTTTAGGAAAGGAATTTGTTTGTAATCACAAAACTGTTTATGCTCACCATAACTTTTGGAGTTTAACTTTAAAGGATTTTTTTATATTAGAAATAAAGTAAATATGAATCGAAGGGAACCCACTTCTGATGACCTTTGGAATAGGCCCATTCGATGCGTTTTTGCACGAGAAACAACTTTTTCCTCTGACAAAATTGGGGGTCGTTATTTATTAAAAAGTTAGTATCAAATAATGTTAATAATTCATATAGCTATTTTCCTTATACCAGTCAGTCCCAATCATCTTGTTCTTCACATGTGTTGTTAAGAATACCCCCCTGAGTAATATACAAAAAGTTTTATCCGTCGCTTATTGTTTGTTAAAAAGTTATTAATAAAAGAAGTTTCATAAATCGAACATGAAATACTGGTGTATTGCGAACAATACACGTATTAGTGGGGGGGGGGCTGCGCCGCCCGAAACCCCTCGCACCAGCCCAAAAACAACCGAAAACAACCCAAGCAACCCGTAAATATAGTACATAACACATACGAGTATACCCCTTGCTGATACGTATGCTACTCATCATACTAACGCAAATACACATGAGAGAATGGCGGTGCGAAAGTGAGGGGACGTGTGTGGGGGTGCAGGGTTATTTGTTTGTTTGTTTGGTTTGTTTAGGTTGTTTGGGTTGTTTTTGATTTGTTTTTGGGCTGGTGTGTGGGGTTGGAATGCAGGGGCAGCTCCTTCGCTCATACGTGTACTATTCGCCATACACTAGTATCAATATTTCATGTTCGATTTATGAAACTTCTTTTGTTAATAACTTTTTAACAAACAATGAGCGACGGATGAAACTATTTGTATCTTATTTAGGTGGTTATTCTTCACAACGTATGTGAAGGACAAAATGAATGGGACTGACATATAAGGAAATTAGCTATATAAATTATCAAATTTATTTGTTAGTAACTTTTTAATAAATAATGGCCCCCAAAATTGTCAGAGGATAAAGTTGTCCAGGAAGACTCCCTTGACATCATATATGAAGGACCAGATCATCGGAAGTGGGTCCCCTTTGCTCCATATTTACCAAAAATAACTATTGGTTATAATCAGAGAATAAATTTTATTTCAAACTATCGCCCAATTCTGTCTATAACCTTCTGCCATCTTATTGGCAACAGACGGATTCCCCGGCAAAAAAATTAAATATCCTTCGAAGTAATTCAATTTTCGACCCATTTTTCGACTTTATCGAAAAACTGAAAGTGCCGGATACATACATTATGCGCTATTGACTGAAACAAGTGATAGTCAGAAGGAGCGATGTCTGGTGAATACGGCCGGTGAGATACAACGTCCCAGCCAAGCGCTTCCGATGTATCTTTAACTGATTTCGCAATATGTGGCCGAGCGTTATCGTGCAAAAAATTACCTTGTCGTGTCTTTTGGCATATTCAGATCGTTTTTCTATCAATACTTGGTTTAATGCCATCAATTGATTTTTATAACAATTGGCTGCAATAGTTTTACCAGGTTTTAATAATACATAAAACAATATGCTCTTCCTGGACGATATTTATCTTCCACATTGAAATCGCCACTTCTAAATCTCCTACACCAGTATTGACATTTTGAAATCGACAGAGTTTGTTCACCGTAAGTTTTAACCAGCAAGCGATGATTTTCAGGGGCAGTTTTCTTTTGATTACAGTATAAAAGTAACGCTTTCCGCAAATGTTGCTTTGTTGGAATGTAATTGGAAATTTTTCACGTAATAAAAAACTTGTTTGCTTTTGCTTCTATTCAAAGTGACTAATCACAATCTGTTGTTTAGAACAAGCACTTTAACTTCACGTCGACTGTATTCACCAAAACGTTACTAACCATTAGTAACGCCATCTATTAGAAATAAAAAAAAATTAAGTACCACACCTAATATTTATTTCGTGAAAATAAGTGCCTGGCACAAATAAATTTACATTTGACGATGACCGTTCTGGTGTAACCTGAGGAACCATGAGGAACTCCAAAGCTTTCGTACTGACAGTCATATTAATCTGTACAATATCAATCATAAAAATTACTTAATTTATAACTTGAGTCATAATATAACCACAACCGCAATGCATGTGGAGCTTTTATTCGGGTCCTCATCATTGTGGCAACTTGTTAGCCCAATAAAGTTAGCAGTACCATATCGGGAAAAATGCATTTGCAAAACACCATATTTCGGTGCTTTTTTTAGGTTATGTTCAAAATTTAAGTGCTCTTTATGTTTCCAGAGTAAATGAAAAAGTAAGATGCGGTGCTAGAAAAACATCAAGCTAGCAGCAACATTTCTCGCAAGCAGTCCAGGAGAAAAAATAAGCACATAATATTTAAGTGCTTTTTAGGTTCTTTCGGAATATGCATTGAACAATCAATTTCAACTTCCCGTTCGACCAAAAAAGCGTTCCCTCAATAGGCTACATATGAGGTTAACGGGTGCCTGGGATAGATAAATTTCAAAAAATGTTTAATCTACTAGAGAGTTAGGTGCTATTTAAGTGCTTTCGGAGTATGCATTGAACCATCACATTAGACGAACCCTTCAGTCAAAAAAGCACCCACTCAGTAAGCTACATATGAAGCTTGCGGTGCCTGGGCTAAATAACTTTTAAAAAATCTTTAATGCCCTACAGATTTAGGTGCTTTTTAGGTGCTTTCGGAATATCCATTGAACGATCAAATTCAACTGCCCCTTCCACCAAAAAGTATCCCCTCAGTAAGCTACATATGAAGCTAGCGGTGACTATGCTAAAGAAATTTCCAAAAAATATTGAATGCCCTACAGATTTACGTGCTTTTTAGGTGCTTTCGGAATACGCATTGAACCATCACATTCGACAAACCCTTCAGTCAAAAAAGCACCCCCTCAATAAGCTACATATGAAGTTAGCGGGTGCCTGGGATGAATTTCAAAACATATTTAATCTACTACAGAATTAGGTGCTTTTTAGATGCTTTCGGAATATGCATTGAATCATCACATTCAACGAAGCCTTTAGCCAAAAAGCGTCCCCTTAGTAAGATACATATGAAGCTAGCGGTGACTGGGCTAAAGAAATTTCCAAAAAATATTTAATGCACTACAGATTAATTTTCGCCCAGTCACCACTAGCTTCATATGTAGCTTACTAAGGGCATGATTTTTTGGCTGAAGGGTTCGTCGAATGTGATGGTTCAATGCGTATTCCGAAAGCACCTAAATCTGTAGGGCATTTAAGATTTTTTAAAAATGATTTAGCCCAGGCACCGCTAGCCCAGGCAGGCTAGCTTCATATGTAGCTTACTGAGGGGGTGCTTTTTGGGCTGAATGGTTCGTCGAATGTGATGGTTCAATGCATATTTCGAAAGCACCTAAATCTGTAGGGCATTAAATATTTTGTGGAAATTTCTTTAGCCCAGGCGCCGCTAGCTTCATATGTAGCTTACGAAGGGGGTGTTTTTTTGGCTGAAGGATTCGTCGAATGTGATGGTTCAATGCATATTCCGAAAGCACCTAATTCTGTAGTAGATTCAATATTTTTTGAAATTCATTTATTCCAGGCACCCGTTAACATCATATGTAGCTTACTGAGGGGGTGCTTTTTTAGCTGAAGGTTTCGTCGAATGTGATGGTTCAATGCATATTCCGAAAGTACCTATAAAGCACCTAAATCTGTAGGGCATTAAATATTTTTTAAAATTGATTTAGCCCAGGTACCCGCTAACTTCATATGTAGCTTACTGAGGGGTGCTTTTTTGGCTGAAGTGTTCGTCTAATTTGATTGTTCAATGCATATACCGAAAGCACCTAAAAAGCACCTAATTCTGTAGTACATGAAATATTTTTTGTAATTTATTTAACCCAGGCACCCGCTAACCTCATATGTAGCTTACAGAGGGGATACTCGCCTATTGAGGGGATGCTTTTTTGGCCGAAGGGCAGGTTGAACTTGATTGTTCAATGCATATTCCGAAAGCACCTAAAAAGCACTTTAATATTATGCGCTCATTTTTTCTCCTGGACTGCTTGCGAGAAATGTTGATACTAGCTTGATGTTTTTCTAGCAGCGCATCTTACTTTTTCATTTTCTCTGGAAACATAAAGAACACTTAAATTTTGAACACAACCTAAAAACAGCACCTTAAAAGCACCTAATTATGGTGTTTTGCAAATGCATTTTGTCCGATATGGTACTGCTAACTTTATTAGGCTCGACTTTTTATCCAGCCAATTCGTCGATTAACGAAAAATAAATAAATAGAACAGCATGACGTTCGTTGAACACCTGAATTGTGAATAGTTATATAGCGTATCATTACTTATCGGAATCATAATACGTACGATGATCATAACGCCGAAAAATATACTTCTTCAATATTTGTTTAGTTATTTCTATGCATTATCGAATATCGTTTTGTTGAATTAAATACAGCATTGAAAATACCTAGAATGGGAGATTTTTTATTTACACAAAAAGAAAATCCCCGATTCTTATATAGGGCATATTTATCTAATTTTATTTGTTACTATTTCTCTATAATTAGCTGTCAAATTGCTGATGTAATTGTGCTTTTTATGATAATTAGTCGAATGAATTATAATTTTGCTACCTCACAGAGGAAGCTTTATTTTATGATTCAAATCATATTTTTTATGTCAATATGTTTAAAATGTTTCAAAACATTGAAAAAGCATATTTACAAGAAACACACGCGTGTGTGTCGTATGAAAGGGGCGAAGAATTGAAACCGCTGTAACTTTGAATTGGTTTGAGCTTTCGAGCTGAATATTGGCTCGCAAGTAAATCAGACGGACTCTTTGTTTACTATAGCTTTTGTGAAAATTGAGAAACTATTTTATATTTTATGAGATTTTGAAAATCCTCAAAAAAATGTGTTAAGGGTATAACTCACGCAGCTTTCCCGCGTCCGGGCTAGAACTTTTTGCGCAAATAAACTATTATAAAATACAGTTTGCCATTGAATTTGGAGAAAATCGATCAAGGGGTTTCAAAGTTATAGAATTTCTAATTTTTCGAAAAATTGCCGTTCTAATTTTTCGAATAATAGCCGTTAAGGCTCTAGCTCGTGTAATTTTTGGGCTATCGAGCCATAACTTCATACATCGGTCGGGTCTTATTGAAGGATATTTCGTATCAAATTTCAACTAAATCGATTTAGGCACTTTAGATTTATCAAATTAAAAAAAAGTCGATACAGGTGTTTTATTAAGAGCCCAAATTGTGCAATCAAGCCAAACTTTTTTAAATTAAGGGGATGCTTTTTGGCCGAAGGGGCTGTTGTATCCTGGAATGCATACTCCAAAAGCATCTAATTCTGTAAAGCATTGAATATTTGTCTGATATTTATTTATCTCATCCATCACAAGCTTCATTTGTAGCTTTGTATGGGGATGCTTTTTTGACCAAAAGGGCGGTTGAATTTGATCGTTCAATGCATATTCCGAAAGCACCTACAAAGCACTTGAATATTATGTGCTCAATTTTTCTTCTGGACTGCTTGCAGGCAATGTTGCTGCTATTTGATATTTTTCTAGTAGCACAGCGGCACTAAACCTAAAAAAAGCACTTAATTTTGGTGTTTTGTAAAATCATTTTTTCCGATATGGTACTACTAACATTATTAAGGTCAGCCGTGTGATACTGGTTCAAAAACGTCTTTTTTGGGCTTGAGTTACGGTTCTATATATTCGTACAAACGAAAAATATACGTTTGAAAAATATACAAACGAAAAATATACGTTTGAAAAATATACAAACGAAAAATATACGTTTGAAAAATATACAAACGAAAAATATACGTTTGAAAAATATACAAACGAAAAATATACGTTTGAAAAATATACAAACGAACATATTCGTTCATACAAACTCGAGAAAAGTTGCAGGTATTCGCTTAATAATTATTAATAAATAATATAAACGTAATATCTAGACAACCGTGTGGTGCGGTTAGAAAGGGCGAACTACTCTATGTGCTAGTATAGTCGTTCCACTCAAACTCGAGAAGACCTCCATACATTAGCTTTCCCTGAATAATTATAAATAATTCATACAAAGGTAAAATCTACACAACCGGGCGAAGCGGTTGCAAAAATGTGAGTCTAAACTTTATCAAGGTTCTACATGTTAGTTGTTGTCTTCCCCATACAACCTCGAGAAGAGTTGCGTGGATTTTCCATTTATAATAATTATAGAGAGAAAGATAGAGTCCGAACTCTTCTCGAGGTCATGTGGGGGACAACTACTAACACGTAGAACCTCGATAAAGCCCACAACTCACATTTTTGCATTAGCATTTCAGGGTTCTGTGGATCTTCCATTTATAAACATTGTTTATAATTATTCTGAGAAGGCTAAAGTCTGGTGGAACTCTTCTCCAGGCTATGTTGAGCGATGACTACTAACATGTACGTTCTCGATAAAGCCCATGCTTCGCATCTGTGCATCAGCATCTCACGCTTGTGTAGATTTTGCATTCTGCTTCTTCATAGAGAAAGCTTTGGTTTCGTAAAAAAAATTGAATTTTTAATTTCAGTACACTTGAAATATGTCGAAATATCCAGAAACCACATCTCGAAAAAATTTCGTGTGTATGTGGGTATGTATGAAACACCATGCATTTATATAGTTTTTATTATATACGAGCTGCGCGGGATAGATATTTACTGGAAAAGTTAGTTTGTACCCAATTAACAAAAGTTATCACCGGGACGAATTATACGTCAATTGATTTGTCTCGATGTGATGAATAAATATCTAAATTGTCAAGTCTTCATTGTCATACGTGCTGAAACACCATGCATTTATATATTTACAAATCATTATCCATTTCGATGTATTATAACGCCGGATTTTCGCCGTTACAAGGTTGACACGGTGCAGCCCGAGTGACAGCGTCGTTGCTCACGACCGAACTTCCCGAGGCGATCTAACAGGGCATTAGCGTTAGCATTCTGACAGTTTTACTAATTATTTCCGAATTATTTATATTCTCTCGAGCGAACGGCGGACTTACCGCGAACCATGGCACTCAGCATCGGTACACGACACGGGGTACACGTGCACCTGGGTGTAACGCTCTCACCAACACCTTATCATCGGGTTTCTCTCACCATCTCACCTCGCTCATCGTCCGGTCCGGCAATCATCGGACACTGGTCTCCCGTGTGACGTCATCGCATGCTCTCGTCTAATATAGAGCATCGACATCGGCCGTCACACGTTCGTAATTATCAAGAAGCGATCCGTGCGGTGCGTCGAATGTTCATAATTTCGCCGACCATACACGAACTGTCTGGAGAGTCTCGCGTTATATTATCTGCGGGTGGGGAGAGACCTCGCGGAGCTGTTACCGTTTGCCCATTTAAATTTATCCTTCTGTTAGTTTTTTCTGTCGTCGAGTCAGGGCGTTCTTATCGCGCGGTACCGTGTCCGCCGCTCAAGAAAAGCGTGTCTGCCGAATATATCAAAGATCGAGCCTGTCGAAAGCCCAGGATTCGTTCTGCAGAAAACTAACCGGTAAGATGGTCGTTTCCGTACGGTTTGAGTTTGGGATTGAAATTGTGTAATGAACGAAATCGGGACGGATATCGTCGTGACGGCATGCTATCGTGCGCGGTTTGTTAACGTAGCCTTTGTTCTCGCGGATTAACCTCTCTCGTGCTCGTGTTCGGTGATTGGGGAGAAATACGTTTGTTAGTGGTTGCCGAATGGAACGCACCGACAATTCTCCGAATCTCGAGTTTCGTAGAATCGCGTTCTCGTCGTTCTAGAAACGATCGCCAACGGGGTTCTTTTTACAAGCTTTGCCAGAAGCATTAGTTGTAGTGATTGTTCTCGGAGTTCTCATGTCGGCCTTTTTGTCATCTTATTGTGAGTGCTGTTTTTGTCATTTTAATTCAATGTGAGAGTTATCGCAAGATATTGTATCGAGTCAACAAACAAAAAAAATAAAAGTCACGATCTTGTCTCTCTTTTAACCGTGTGCGTGCCTGTTCATTTCGTGTCGAGTGTCCTTCCCCAGCCCCTTTACCATCAGACATGGTAGCGACGTTGCCGGGAAACGATCTCATGAATTCATTGTCGGAAAAAAATAATTTTTGCCGTGACAGCTTCTCTCTCATGGTTGGCGTCCAACCGACATCGAGTATGCGGGTACTTTGTGCGTCGATCGTCCATCGCCGGGAATTGGCGTCACAGTATATACGATCTCCATTAAAAACTTAAAAAGTTAAAAATGGACACCACCAAGCAATCAGAAAATGTGTCCAATCTAGAAATAAAAAACTTACGGCTTCAAAAATTGTTTTCTAATATCTAATAAAAAGTGAAAAGAAATCATTTCATAAATTAGTCAAGTAAACTACAACTCCTTCCGCCAATCAACCTGCCCCCTTTTGTACAGTATGCCACAAAAGTCTACTGTAAATGCTGTACAAAAACTTGGCGTGCATGGTTAAGACAAATAACCCCGGGAAGATCCAGGCGTGACGGGCGGCCCGGTGTTCTTTCCGGACAAACACCATACTCGTTTAGTGAGAAACCAATTTATTTAATGTTCCTATTTTTTTCTCGGATATGGTGATATAAACATTCAGTTTATGTCACATTGGAACATCTAACCAAAATTTAACGCCTTGGAAATCGTCCTATCACCAAAGAAATTGAAATTTGATCACAATAACCGATTATTCACTTTGCCATATCTATCAAAAGATTTATTATGGGAGAACGGGATAATGGCGAAAACCTAAGAGCAGTGTTGAATATTTCCGATACAATTCAACTATTCGGATGTTTTCAAGCAGATAATGACGATTTAATAACTTTTTCTTGTATAATGTTAGCCCAAGCAGTCGGAATAAACGAATAATCAAATTTTGTTATTAGAAAAATAGAACGCAGTGGTCGCGATATTTTTGTTCGATATCATTATGTATAACGCTATTACACCATAATATGAATAGAGTGAAAAATGTTTTAAAGTATTCAGAATGAAACATGAAACTTCTCGAAAAGAGTATTGAGCCTATGCCAACCTTCGATGCACAATGCCATTCTATCCTTTCGTACCCAACTTCGATGATACCGCCGCGCCGATCCGACTTCCATTGCGTTCAACCGCCATGAAAGCTCGAATGACCCAGCACATCATTTCACGCTCTCCCTCAGTGTACCAAGATCACTTACGACGGTATTTCTCTCGTACTCGTAGGAGCTGGACACGAAGTGGTTTCGATTGATGTTCACAGAAATGACACGCGTTAGATCCGGTTCAATCTACTGCAGGCATAAAGAGGCGGCGGCCTCTTCGCCGAGCTTATTGTTCTTAACCATGCACGCCAAGTTTTTGTACAGCATTTTCAGTAGACTTTTGTGGCATACCGTACAAAAGAGGGCAGGTTGATTGGCGGAAGGAGTAGTAGTTTACTTGGCTAATTTATGAAATGATTTCTTTTCACTTTTTATTAGATATTAGAAAACGATTTTTGAAGTCGTAAGTTTTTTGTTTCTAGATTGGACACATTTTCTGATTACTTGGCGTGCATTTTTAACTTTTTAAGTTTTTAATGGGGTTTTCACTTTTTTTTTAAAGACCTGATAGAAGTTCAGCATTGAATCAACATTTTATCAAAATAAAAAACATATTATCCAAAGTGAAATTAAGAACAACTTTCAAATATCTCTGATAAAACGATGCGTGTGGATGTTGTATACCTATTTTTTTCTTTTCACTTTTCATTAGATATTAGAAAGCGATTTTTAAAGTCGGAAGTATTTTGTTTATAGACTGGACACATTTTTTGATTACTCGGCGACCATTTTTAACTTTTCAAGTTCATACTGCGAATCATATCTACCATTGATATAATGAAATAAGGCCTGAGTGTAGGACTTTTTCAATTGAAATTAATGCGCAGAAGTTATACTCATTTACACAGTACCTCATCTTTACGCAGTAATAATTTACAGTTCATGAGTGCAAACATTATTCCAATTTCAACTTATCCTAAAGTTCAAACTACCCTCATGAACTGAATTAGCTGTGTAAAATCGCATCATCTTTTCAAGAAAATTCTTTCGGGTCTGAGTGTAGGAATTTTGGAATTGACATTTATGCACAGAAGTTACACTCATTTACGCAGTACCTTATCTTTACCTTATCTTTACGCACTAATAATTTACACTCCATGAATGCAAACATTATTCCATTTTCAACTTATCTTAAAGTTCGAACTGCCCCGATGAACTGAAAATTGGCTTTGCAAAATCTCATTATCTTTTAAAGAAAATTCTTTCGGGCCCGAGTGTAGGAATTTTTAAATTGATATTCATGCACGGAAGTTATACTTATTTACGCAATACCTTACTTTTTTTCATGGGAAGCGATTGGTTTGGTATACGGGGAATAGTAAAAACTAGCCAATTGCACAAGCATTGGCCAATCCCCACGCAGTATTCAAAACTCCTCGATTGTGATTCGTCAATTCGATTTTCGCCCTTTATTTTGGCTACATTCTTATACTGTGCTGGGATTCTGTACTTGACTACCGATAACTATCGGTGCCGTTAGCGAGCGACAGCCAATTGCAAGGAAGATTCCAGCGGAAAGGCGTGACTCTCATAGGCTATCGCTCGCTAACGACACCGATAGTTGTCGGTAGCAACTACATAATCCCAATGCTGATGTATAAGACAAAGCCAATCACCGTCTCGTTTACTCCTACACATGATCCCTATGGTGCTATCCCTCTCACATCCCGGCGACCGTACGTTAACATAATGTGAAGTACATTGTGTGTGTGTATCTCTATCGCTTTACCGTGAAAGCCATTAACGTTACCTTTTTCGCATTCATATCTGTGGTAGAATTTTGTTATTCGCTATCGATGATTTTCAATATCGTTAGCGAGCGATATCCTATGAGAGTTCTGTCTTTCCCCTGGACCTTCCTTGCAATTGGCTGTCGCTAGCCAGCGACAGCGACAATCGTCGCTAGAAAATTACAGAATCCGGGTACTGGACCCGGATTCCGAACTCGTCTACCGAAAACTATCGGTGTCGTTAGCGAGCGACAGCCAATTGCAAGGAAGGTTCCAGCGGAAAGGCGTGATTCCCATAGGCTATCGCTCGCTAACGATACCGATAGTTGTCGGTAGACGAGTACAGAATCGAGGCCCTGGTTCACAACTCCTTAAAGCCTTAAAGGAAGTGAATTTTAAACGAGCATAAAAATCGCTGATCCAACCAGGGCACACTGTGACACAGTGTACATATTTCTGGTGTATTCCTTTGTTCGGATTGGCCGGTTACCCCGGAAATGTGTACACTGTGTCGCACTGTGCCTGAGAGATTGAGATAGAGACAGGCGCATCAGCATAGCATCTGACGCAAAACTGAAATTGCCTATCAGAGTCGCGCCTAAAACACGGGAGAAGAATTCTTGAGATGAGAAAAGTTGCGTGAAAAATCATGGCAATATTACGATGCGTGGATGGATCTAAATAAATCTAAATACATTCGAAAGAAAAGAATAACATGAAATCGGAAAAATGTCGTCAGATTTGTTATAACTTGACGCGTTTGCGCGTGAAGTCGATTTAGAGTTTGAATATAACGGTTTTCAGGCCACCTTACTGTATAGATACATCGGCACGTTAAAAAACTTCTTTTTAATACTTGGCGTCAAGACGCTGCTGTGTCTCTTGATAAAATGATTAAAATGCATGGTGTTTCAATACGCATGCCAACAGAGGTTTAACAATTTACATAATTATTCGCGACATCGAGATGAATCGATAGACGTATACGCCTATGGCCGTGCGGAGCTTCCGTTAATTGAAAAAGAATCTTGAAAAATATTTCCCCGTGCTGTTTCAACACGCATGGCAATGGGGATTTGACAATTTGCATTATTATTTCTGTCATCGAGATAAATCGATTGATGTACAATTCGTCCGGGCTATACCTTTTCTTAATTGAAAAAATATATCTTTGCCAATAAAGATCCATTGCATCCGGCGTGTATGCGACAAAATGTATACAAATGCGTTTACATACATTCTTCATATATACATCAAGCGCAATGGATCGTTATCGACAAAGATATATATTTTTTCAGTTATTAGGCGTACAAATTAATTCGGTGCCTTAATTAATCTTGCTTGCTATTTCCTTTGCAAATTTATGTAAGTTTCAACCATATAAATTTTGTATACATTCGCAACACTGGGTTTTAAAACACCATATGTTTCATCTAAATATTGGGTGACAAATTAATTCGGTGCTTTTTGATAAAAGGAAAATTTACATTATTAAATGAAATATACACATCTAATATTCGAATTCGCCATTTCTTTCTGTTACTTTAGCCTATCTTTCGGACAGCTAATGAATGCCATCGTCAAAAAAGCTTGGTGGTTTTGATTCGATAAAACCGTCGATGCTGTTTCGGACCTGGTCGAGCGTTTTAAAGTCTTTATCAGCTAAATGATTTTGAAGTGATCGAAAAAGATGGAAATCTGAAGGAGCAAGATCTGGTGAGCAAACCCGCGTGAGGTAGAATTTCCCTCCCAAAACTATAGATAACATTCAGAGTCCCTTTTGAGACATGTGGTCAAGCATTATCCTGATACAGAATCGGTTGTTCGACTTTCACTGCCAGTATAAAGTCTTTTTTTGCTGTAATGAATCACTCAAACGAACAAGCTGTTGCTAATAAATATTCGCATTAACAGTTTGTCCAGGACCTAACAACTCATAATGCACTACACCCTTCAAATCCAACCAGATACTCAGCAACACTTTTTTTGTGTAAATATTCGGCTTTGGAGTCGATGTTGACGGTTTTCCTTGATCCACCCACGATTTTTTCGTTTAGGGTTGTCATATAATATTCACATTTCGTCACCCGTAACGATCTTGTACAGGATTTTTTTTTCTTTAAACGGTTTAAGAAAGAAAGTGCCGTGTCGGATCTACGCGCCTTGTTTCCGCACTTAAACTATGCGGGACCCCATCTACCCTCTATTTGAATTTTTCCAAGCTTATGTAAACGGTAACATAACCTCCAAAACAGTAGTGTTCGATGGCTGTCGATAAACAACATTTAAGACACTGCATTCTTTCCGCATTTCAAATGAAGAAAAATGCCACTAAAGTAACGGAAATGATTTGTGCTGTACTGGGGGAAAATGCTGTAACACAAAACGTGTAAAAAGTGGTATCAAAGATTTCGCCACGGAGATTTTGACCTTTCGGATAGAGAACGTCCGGGCCAACTTCAAAAATATAACGAAATGACTTTCGAGCAACTTTTGACTGAAAATTCTGCACAAACTCAAGAAGAACTTGCTTCACAACTCAGTGCTATCCAGCAATGCATATCGTAATCGTTTACATAGACTTGGAAACATTCAAAAAGAGGGAAAAGAGGGAGAAGATTCGACACGGCACTTTCTCGTTAACCGGTTAAAAAAAAAGATTTCTTGTACAAGATCGTTACGGGTAATGAAAAGTGGATATTATATGGCATCCCTAAACGAAAAAAATCGTGGGTGGATCCAGGAAAACCGTCAACATCGACTCCAAAGCCGAATATTTACACAAGGAAAGTGATAGTATCTGGTGGGATATGAAGGGTGCATCATGAGTTGTTAGATCCTGGACAAACTGTTACTGCGGATGTCTATCAGCAACAGCTTATTCGTCTAAGTAATGCATTACAGTGAAAAAGACTAAAACAAAGCCGTCTTCCACTGGCAGTGGAAGACGGCAAGTGATTCTGCTTCAGGACAATGCAGCACTACATGTCTCAAAAGGGACTCTGTATGTTATCTAGAGTTTGAGATGGGAAATTCTACCTCATGCGGCTTATTGACCAGATCTTGCTCCTTCAGATTTTCATCTTTTTCGATCGCTTCAAAATCACTTGACTGATGAACACTTTAAGGCAGTAGTCTGCTTTACAGGCTTCAAAAAATCGATTTTTCGTTTTTGTCTTAAATCTATTCCAAAACTATCCAAGAATATGTGTTCAAAATTTTAGAGGCCAATTCGACATATTTTCGAAGCTAGATCAGTTTTAGTGGCCGAGCGTCGAGCAGGTGCGAATGCTCGGGCAGACCCGAGCGCGCGCGCTTCGCCCCTTCATGTATTCTATTGTTTGACTATACTCGTATATACCTGAAAAGATCGAACCGTCCTTTGAAATATTATTTGGAGTTTCTAGAAGGTCTGTGTTGAGTAGTCGTTGGGATAATGGTATACAATATAACGGTAAACTATAGCTCTCGGCATCGGCTTCTACACTGCTATTTGTAGCGTCAGCTTTCAGTTTCATTTTTGATTTTGCCGAGCGCACATCGAAATGTCAAGCTACCCGAAAGGTGATCGATGTACAAGACAGCGTGCTGCGTAACCGCGAAAGCGAAAATTTCACGGCAATCGTTTTACCAGTGTATCATCGGACGACGGAGACTTACACACGAGCCGCACTGAGCAAAAGTTGAAGACAGCAAGCAGCGATGATGTCATTATTCATTCATCGCACTGCTACCGCATTATTGAATTCATATCGGTGTTTCTCGCCCTTTCGGAAATCGCAATTTGCAAATCATGCAACCAAAAATTAACGTTTGCAGAAAGCGGTCATCGAGGCCTAGGATTTAAAATAGTTGTCAAGTGTATGTGTGGTCAACGCAAAATCCAGTCAGGACCATTGATAAATACCGGCTACGAAATCAACAGACGGATTGTTTTTGTTATGAGGCTTCTTGGTATCGGACGAGAAGGGATAAACGTATTCTGCGGCCTTATGGATATGTCTGCAGGTTTTACAAAATCTACTTATCAACAAATCGTTGAGCATTTGTACGCAGCGTCGAAGACACTGTTCGAGAGTACCTGCGAAAAAGCCGTCAAGGAAGAGAAAGAAAAAAACGTTGAACATGGAAGACCTGCGAATCATTTGAAGGTTTCGGGCGATCGATCATGGAAAAAGCGCGGTTATACTTCTTTGTACGGTGTAACAACGCTCATCGGATACTACAGTGGCAAAGTAATCGATCTCATTGTAAAAAGTGGTTATTGTCATTCGTGTGCCATAAATAAAAATAGTTTGGACGAAGATGCATTTGAGGAGTGGTATGAGAATCATAAAGACGCATGCTCCTCAAATCATACAGGTTCGGCAGGGAAGATGGAGGTAGATTCCATAACAGAGATGTTTTCGAGATCCGTCGAGAAATTCGGAGTTATGTACAGTAATTGTATCGGCGATGGCGACTCCAAAACTTTTACTGGAATCTTGAATAGCAATCCTTACGGGGACGAGTGCACAGTGACGAAAAATGAGTGTGTTGGACACGTGCAAAAACGTATGGGTACTCGTTTACGGAATAAAAGAAAAACCGAGAAACTTGGAGGAAAGAAGGGGCTAACGGAGAGTCTCATTAAGAAATTGACGATTTACTACGGTCTGTCAATTCGTCGAAATGTGAACTCAGTTGAAGGTATGAAGAGAGCTATTATGGTAACATTAGACCATTATTGTTCCACCGATAAAAATCCTCGGCATGAAAATTGTCCAGAAGGCGCGGAGAGTTGGTGCGAATGGCACAAGGCTCAAGCGGCGAATAATCTGGCATCTTTCAAACACCCGGCAAGATTAATTAATGACAATGTAGAGAAACACATTCGTCCAATTTACGAAGATCTTTCAAATGACGATTTATTGACGCGGTGCTTAGTAGGCGGACACAGTCAAAATTCGAACGAATCGTTCAATTCGATTGTGTGGCGCCTAAATCCGAAACACGTAAATTCCGGCTATAAAATCGTCAAAATAGCAGCAAAAATGGCTACAGGCATTTTCAACGAGGGTTATTCAGCTGTGCTTTCTACCATGCAGCTCCTCAATATTGTCATCAGGCAGCAGTGCAAAAATTTTGCTGACACCGTCGATGCTGAGCGCATAACGCGGGAGAACCGGCGCGCATCATTTTCCAGCAAGGCGGCTCGTACAGCTCGAAGATCGGAAAGCCTCCGCCGAAACGAGTTTTTTGAAGAAGAGGAAGGATTATTGTATGGCCCGGGGGTAGCTGATTAACATCTAATTAGTGTAAGTATCCAAAAACTTATATTTTTTTGGACCGAAAACTTTAAAGCCCGTTTTCTCGAGTTTTCATTTTCACAATATATGTCCGATCGAAAAAAATCAAAGTGGTCTAGCTTCAGTATTAAATTATCTTCTATTTGAACTAAAAAAGTTGGACAAAAGTACTATTTAAATTACTTGTTTTGCAACTTAAAGTGAATTTTTTTTTTCAAAAAAGTGAATTTTTTTTTCAAATTTCGAAAAAATTTGGAATTTCATCATTTCTTCGGTATTTTTTTAGTTTATATAGAAAAGGAACTTATAAAAATTAAAAAAAATTTGGTTCGACTGTTTCAGATGCATCGCACGACCTCCATCACCGGCACCGATTTACAAGTCCAGACTCCAGGCGCCCCAGAAAAATCGTTACAACTTTGGAAAATTTCAATAATTTTTAACAATAAAAATTGTTTTTTAAAGCTTGAATATAATACACTATCGTCTCAAAATTTCGTTTACCGCAATCATTTCCTTCCCTTTCAAAAAAATTGCTGAAAAAACGCTTTTTTTTCGGCTTCTAAAGCAGACTACTGCCTTAAGGGGTCAGATGCAGTCAGGGGCGTGAAAAAAGGAGTTTTCTCAATAATTTTTTTTTACATTAGTTAAGTTCATTTCATAAAACTGAGTACATAGAGTTTTAATATCATGTTTCAACTTGACGTTGGCAAAATTACAAAAAAAAAAATTAATTATTTATAAAAATATCGCTATCTCTGTGGACCCTCTTTTCCAAGTAGCGCTTCGCGGTGACCATCATAAAATTTTACTGGATCATCTGAAATCAAAAAACCAAATAAAAATCTTTAGTTTGATAATAAATCTAGTCCTTAATCGTAGCTTTTTTTTTTAATTAACAGAATGGCGGCTTTTGACAGAAAACTCCCGATTTTCGACCAAAAAATCACTCGTTTATTGTTTAAAAAAAATTTCATCAATTCCATCGAGTGGTTGTTGAATTATAGTGGTCACCGACTTGAAAAACAGTTTCGAGAAAAACGCATTCAAAGTCGACGAGTCACTTTGATGTAGATACGGTATTATATTTTTGTAAAATTTTGAGCTCGATGGAGGAAGCTAAACTTGTTTAATATATTTTGATCCACTGAATTCGAATATCATAATTTTTTTCCGAAAAGTTGAGCATTCAATTGCTTATAGCTAATTGTTTAAACAATTTTTCAAAAAATTAAAGTTTTTTGGGGTGAACTAATTTTTTTAAATATTTTGGGCAATTTCGTAACGAAAGAATTCTCTATAAAATCTTGCTAAAGCTCATAGTTTTTGAGTTATAAATTTTTGAAAATTTCTGAAAAAGTTTTCCAATTTTACACTTGATTTATATATAGAAATACTAATCAAATAATTACTTACATCGAATCATCAATTCCTGGCCCATAAAACAGGGCTTCTGCCGATGTAGAAGATTCCAAAATATATATTTGCCGTTGTCTTCGAAGCATTCTGCCTTCCCAGGTATCGTCGTTAGCGCGTTTTTCGGCCACGTCTATACGCTGAGAACCTGTTCTTTCTGTGTGTTCGGTGAGAATTGGGTCCACAATGCATGCCAAGTGTATTCATGATCAGCAACAATGTGTGTGTACCTTCATTGAATATACAAGCAGCAACATATGCAGCAATTTCTACAATAGTACTGCTACTACACATTGTTGTTGGGCTTATTTTCCAAACTAGCTGATTGAAGCTTTCGTTACTGTTTTGATTGAAGCCATCGATACACCTAGAGAGTAAATCATCATTAGTCAGATCTTCATAAATTGGTTTTATGGCATCCATAACAATGGGAAGTAACGGTCGATAATCTTGCGCGTAAGAATCGAGTTCCCCATTAGCTTGAGCGCGTTGATACGAACACCAAGATTCTTCACCTTTCGGGCACAGCTCGTGATGTGGTTTTTCATCAGTTGAGCTGTAGTGATAGAATGTTGCCCATATCGCAGTTTTCATATTTTCCAATGAATCACAGTGCCGACGTATAGCTAAGCCGTATTAGACAGTTAATTTGTCTATCATCTTCGCTGTTAGTTTGCCTTTACCTCCAAGACCACCGTGCTTGGTTTTCAATGTGCGTAATCGACTCCCCATCCGTTTCTGTACGTGTCCTATGCACTCCTTCTTATTTATGATAGTATTCTCGTAAGAAGAAGCTGTTAAAACTCCAGAATAAGTTTTGGAGTCACCATCTCCAATATAGTTTGTATATTTAACTCCGTATTTCGTTTCTGACTACTTGAAAATTTCCACAATTCCGTCGACCTCCATTTTTCCAGATGACCCCTCGTGATTTGCACTACACCCATCTCTATGCGTTTCACTCCATTCTTCAAATTTAGAAGTATTTTCTTTGGATTTCCAATATTCACACAGCTTACAATAGCTATTCTTTATATTTAAATCAAGAATTTTTCCAGTAAAATGACCAACTATTGATGAAACTCCAAACAAAGATGTAAAGCCACGCTTTTGCCATGTTCCATCTCCAGATACAGTCAATTCATTCGTTTCCTTATTTTCAGCTTTTGATGTTTCTTCCTTTTCTTCATCCACAGCTTTTTGAAGCAAAAATTCTGCGACGGTTTTACTAGCATCTGATATTTGCTTCAACAGTATTGTGAATGTACGCTTGTCTAAAAATTGTGGCATGTCCATTAGACCACAAAATTTTCGCATTCCTTCATATCCCATTCCTAGGAGTCTCATTACAAATATGAATCGTCGATTTATTTCATAGGAACACAGAAATAATGTTTATTATTCTATATTCAACACGATTATCTTCAGGCACATCATCTTCTATGTCTCGTTTTAATTTTTTAGCTGATGAACTTAGTGATTTTATAACACTTTCATTACGTTCCGCTGTGTTCGGATTGAAAACATTATTTCTTTTAACGGTGCGCGACTTACGAAGATTCCCAGATCTCCGAAGATCTCTAGAACCTTGGCTACGATTCATAATGAAATAATCAAATAAGTTTGTATATAAACGCAGAAGTATCAACCACTCAGTTCAACTGCCACGAATATACTGATGTCTAGCCAAAAATTTTCAGTAACGAAACAAGACTATATATAGAATATAATAGACGGGTCGAATTCGGTCGCTTGCATGTGCCGTCCGATACCTGCCATGGGGACCCGAGGCCCCATCACTAATTGTGGGATATCTCGGAAACTGTTAATCGGATTTACTTGAAATTTTCAGAGAATATTTTCGAAACATAATACTTCAAGAAAATGCAAAAAAAAAGAAATCGATTTTTTGAAAATTCTGAATGCATCTCACCGCCTTAAAACGCTCGACGAAATCCGAAATTGCATCATACCTTGTATCAAATCACAACCTCCAGATTTTTTTCGCTATAGCATTCATCAGCTGCCCGAAAGATGAACTAAAGTACTAGAAAGCAATGGCAATTATTTCGAATATTAGTTGTGTATATATCATTTAATAATTTGAATTTTCATTTTATTAAAAAAGCACCGAAGTAACTTCTACACCGAATAACAAAAGCTGTCACTGGGACGAATTATCCGGCTATTAAGTCGTCTCGATGTCACGAATAATTATGTAAATTGACAAATTTCCATTGTCATGCGTGTTTAAGGGCGGGGTAAGGGTTTTCACTTTCGAAAAATCGATTTTTTTTTGTCTTATCTTATTGTTTAACATTTCAAGAATATGTCCTTAAAATTTTAAACCGATCTAAGCAATATTCTTGAAGTTATTGTCCTATTAATCTCCTGGCCTTTAACGCTATACCTCTAACAGCTGCGGGCGGTCGGGCTAGCAGTGCAGCTGTCGAACAGGTATACAGTTTATTCATTGCTATTGTGTATATAGTATATAGTGTATACTATACACTACAATATAAGCAAGTACAAACTTGCTTATACCTGTCTGTATATTTTGTCAGTGTAGAGTATACAATTTAGTGTGGCAGTAAATATTCTATCGAGCAGACGTACACGCGCGTTCCTATTTTCGCATCATTTTAGCTCCGTTTTAAAGTTTTGTTATCAGTAATCATCGGTTTGTTTTCGTGATGAGGATATTAGGCCTTGGATTAGTTGGCTGTGAAAAGTTCTGCGGCTTGATGGATTTGTCTAGTAGGTTTTTATCAACACCGACGTACAATAATTACGTAAAAAAATGCGCACGACTGTAAGAGAAGTAGCGAATCGATTTTTTTTATCTGCTATAAAAAAGAAACAGCAGCAACAGCCGAAGAGAAAAAAACTGAAGATGCCGACGAACTCACTGTATCAGGCGACGGATCATGGAAAAAAAGAGGCTTTTCATCTTTATTTGGCGTCACCTCATTAATCGATTACTTTACAGGTAAAGTTCTTGATATTTTCGTCAAAAGTTCATACTGCCATGAATGTAAAATTTGGGAACATAAATTAAACTCTGCCGAATTCGAAGAGTGGCATGAAGCTCATGTAAATGCTGGAAAGTGTCAGGCAAATCATACTGGTGCAGCTGGAAGAATGGAGGTCGAAGCGGTAAAAACCATGTTTCAACGCTCGGTAAAGAATGGTGTACGATATCGCAACTATATCGGTGACGGTGACTCTAAAGCTTACTCCGGGTTAGTGAATTCTAAACCTTATGGTGATGATTTTTCAATAGTGACAAAAGAATGTGTAGGACATGTTCAAAAAAGAATGGGCACTCGTCTACGTGAACTAGTCAAAAAGACTGTTGTAGATACTGAAACTAAGGCTGGAAAGGAGATAAAAAGAAAGAGTCTGTCTGGTAAAGGGAAGCTTACGGCCAAAATGATTGATAAACTGACGGTATACTATGGTTTGGCTATTAGACGTTACTCTGATTCCGTGGAAAATATGAAGAATGCTATCTGGGCAACATTCTTTCACTACAGTTCGACAGACGAGAATCCACAGCATAAAAAATGCCCGACCGGCACGGACTCCTGGTGCGAATGGCAAAAAGCAGCAGCTGCTAATGCATTGGATTCGTTCAAACGCACGTACAGTGCTTTTCCCAAGGATGTTTTGCAAGCCATCAAGCCTATCTATGAAGATCTGAGCAAAGATGTCCTCCTGGAGCGATGTGTCGGAGGCTTCACGCAGAACAACAATGAGAGTTTGAACCAACTTATTTGGAAAATCTCACCATAACACTTGAGTGGAACCTCTGTCATCGTTGAAATTGCAGCTTATGTCGCAGCCAGTGTCTTCAATGAAGGTTCTTTTGCTTTACTAACCTTCATGCAAGACATGGGTATCAGTAGTGGATCAAGCGCTCATGACTGGGCGCGATCAACTCACTCCATACGTGTAAGCCGAGCAGAGCAGGAAGCTGAAAAAAAACTAAAGAAGGCAGGATTCTTCGTAGACAGGAGCAAAAAGGTGCTTTAGACATGTTTGATGATAGCAACATCCTTTATGGACCTGGCATTGACGATTCAGTGTGAGGTAAGCCGGTAAAATTTGCTTATGAACATTTTATACCAGATTTTTTAGTGTTCAAAACTTTAAAGCGTTTTCCTCACAACTCACGTTTTCAAAGTCGGTGTCCCTCATAACTTGAAAACTACAGCACCGATCCTTTTGAAATTTTGAACACTAATTCTGTACATAATTTACGAGGTAACGCTGAAGAGTTTTTTTTCAAATTTGTCAATAATTTTTACTTTACAATAACAAATTAACCGATTTTTTTCGTAATAATCGCGTTTTTCCCTTCAAAATGTTCCAAAAAATTGAAAAATTGAAATTTCGAAAAACCCTCCCAGCGTTACCTGGGGAAAACTATTATCTAACAAATGAACTTTCATTTTTTCATTTCAGATGATCCAGCACCAAGTTATGAGGGACACCGCAATTCTACTTTTTTCCGAGACACGTCCGAATAATTGCTGCCATTGCCGTATTTTTGAATATTTCTTCGTGAAAATTTTATATAATATTCTTCGAATGTCATATTTTACTGTACCATTAGTTTTAATACAGAGATTTTAACTGCGTCGTCACAAAAAAATCACAAAAACGCCTTTTTTTGTACGAATTAACCTACCCCCCCCCCCCCCCCCCCCCCCCTAAACACCATGCAATTTAAACATTTTACCGTATATACAATATTGTAATGCAGAGCTCGGAATAAAGTGCACAGTTCGGCTCCGGCAGGAAGGCTACGCCTCCGTTACCCCCTCTACCACGTAACGCGCGGCGGCTACAGCGGCGAGCGCGTCATCTCAGGAGCGTTCCGATAAAAAAAATACATGGCACCCGCGACAAATTGTCATTCAAATATTTTATCGTTCCTTAATATTATATTAATTAATCATTAAAAATATAATTATTTGCCACGATCATTTAATAATATCGCATAATTATTAAATGATTTTAACAATAGTTTTCCACATCACCCGTGAGGTACTATTGCAGATGCGCTCTTTTTAGAGTGGTTTCCCCAGGAGGCCTATTCCACTGAAAATGAATGCAATGATGAAATCTGGCTCAGTAGGAAAAAACGAAGAAAGTATAGCAACCAATTTTCCGACAAATATTAATTAGATCGTCTGAGTTTTTTTGTAGAAGATTCCATTACGGACGGTACATCCACAGAAATGTTTGAAGAACTTGCTCGCATTAAGGAGGTTAATGACGCATTGTTCATGGACGAACGTTTATCTGTTTTCGTCAATTTCATTTTTGAGAACGAGCATTCGCATAAATATGTGGATCCAAACGTGGAGAAAATTCGAAGACTGAAATCCCTAAGACGTGAATAACGCGACGAATCTAAAATTTCGAAGAAGTCAATCCCTTTTTCTGGCCGTGCTTTTAACGAAATATCACTCTGCAAATCGCACAATTCTGCCAGAAGTTCTAGGCTTTGTTCCTCGATTTGCACAGTGAGAGGATTTTCAAAGAGTATCGATCTTTTCGCAGCGTTTCAAAATCACTAAAACCCGTATCAAATTGACCTATTAAAGAATCAATTATATTTGAAAATTGTATAAAATTACAACCTGCGCCATTATCACAATCATGTTCTTCAAAGATAATTTGACAACAAGGGAAAAAATGAAGAATGTTATTTTCTAAATGATTTTTTAAAAGTACTAACTTTCTGCGAAAAGAATCGATGTGACTAATTACCTGTGAGATGGTTCGGTCGGTTTTTTGCAGCTCCCAATTTAACATATTTAAATGATTCGTCACATCAGTGCTTAGAGCAAGTGCGCAAAGCGAATCTAAATCTTGCAAGAAAAATTTTAATTCGTCAAATTTGTCAGGAATTGTTTCTTGCAAAAAAGGTAATACCTCCTTTCTTATTGCAAAAAACTTTTCAAGACATTGTCCTGCACTGAGCCAGCGTATTGTGAAGTTTGCTGGCTCAATGCAGGACAATGTCTTGAAAAGTTTTTTGCAATAAGAAAGGAGGTGTTACTTTTTTAACAAGAAACATTTCCTGACAAATTTGACGAATTAAAATTTTTTTTGCAAGATTTAGATTCGCTTTGCGAACTTGCTCTAGTCACTGATGTGACGAATCATTCAAATATTTTAAATTTGAAGCTGCAAAAAACCGACCAAACCATCTCACAGGTAACTAGACACATCAATTCTTTCCGCAGAAAGTTAGTACTTTTAAAAAATCATTTAGAAAATAACATGCTTCATTTTTTCCCTTATTGTCAAATTATCTTTGAAGAACATGATTGCGATAATGGCGCAGGTTGTAATTTTATACAATTTTCAAATATAATTGATTCTTTGATAAGTCAATTTGATACGCGTTTTAGTGATTTTGAAACGCTGCGAAAAGATCGATACTCTTTGAAAATCCTCTCACTGTGCAAATCGAGGAACAAAGCCTAGAACTTCTGGCAGAATTGTGCGATTTGCAGAGTGATATTTCGTTAAAAGCACGGCCAGGAAAAGGGATTGGCTTCTTCAAAATTTTAGATTCGTCGCGTTATTCACGTCTTAGGGATTTCAGTCTTCGAATTTTCTCCATGTTTGGATCCACATATTTATGCGAATGCTCGTTCTCAAAAATTAAATTGACGAAAACAGATAAACGTTCGTCCATGAACGATGTGTCATTAACTTCCTTAATGCGAGCAAGTTCTTCAAACATTTCTGTGGATGTACCGTCCGTAATGGAATCTTCTACAAAAAAACTCAGACGATCTAATTAATATTTGTCGGAAAATTGGTTGCTATACTTTCTTCGTTTTTTTCTACTGAGCCAGATTTCATCATTGCATTAATTTTCAGTGGAATAGGCCTCCTGGGGAAACCACTCTAAAAAAAGCGCATCTGCAATAGTACCTCACGGGTGATGTGGAAAACTATTGTTAAAGTCATTTAATAATTATGCGATATTAATAAAAAATTGTGGTAAATAATTATATTTTTAATGATTAATTAATATAATATTAAGGAACGATAAAATATTTGAATGACAATTTGTCGCGGGTGCCATGTATTTTTTTTATCGGAACGCTCCTGAGATGACGCGCTCGCCGCTGTAGCCGCCGCGCGTTACGAGGCAGAGGGGGTAACGGAGGCGTAGCCTTCCTGCCGGAGCCGAACTGTGCACTTTATTCCGAGCTCTGTTGTAATGGATAATGAAATGTATATAAACAAATGGTGTTTTAATACGAAAGACAATGAAGACTTGACAAATTACATATTTATTCTTGACAGCGAGATCGATCGATTGACGTATAATTCGTCCCGGTGACAACTTTTGTTAATTAGAAACAAAATAACTGTGCAAGTAAAGATCTATCCTATGCACCGCGTATGTAATAAAAAGTATAAATGCATGATGTTTCAACACATATGACAATCGATTGGCGCATAGCTTGTCTCGGTGACGGCGTTTGTCGACGTAAACAAAAAAGGTTCCCTTAGATAACCCGGCGGCCGGCGCCCGGTGTATACTTGGAAGAATCATTTGACCGTGTACCACGTCCTATACTGCACTGTAGCAGAGCACAAGCATGCTGAGAAGCATCTACCGTCGGCTGCCACATCTGCCCGGCTTGTCTGCTAGCTTCAGCGTCACGAGATATCGTGGTTGCCGATTTGAAGAACATAGTGTCGAGAAAACTGCGATTAAGGTTTTCGTGACGAAGTTTAAATGAATTTATTGATTCTGACTGTTTAATCAGTCAACCCCGGTCCATAAATGGCACTTTCTTCTTTCTCTCTTAAAATTAATTTTCGTCATATTGTGCTTCTCTTCTAGCAGTCCTCGCTTCTTTTGAGGGGGCTGATGACTTTCTTTCGAAATGGTCGATTCTATTTTGATCGTGCAACGTTCCATATGTGTTGTAAACACTCTGAATTGATTGATTCTTTTTGCCCGCACCAAATAATATCGAATAAACTTGTACACCGCGAAGAATAGTTTTTAAGGATTTTCCATTAAACTCTTATTAAAAATAACGTTTTGGTTTGTCACTAGCGTTGTCAAAGAAGAGATCATCGATGATGACGCCCATTTGCCTTGTTTCAATGGACGCGTCGTTTCTTGGGTATGTAAACTTTTTAAATACTATTTATTATAAATGAACGGTGATTTTTTATTCTAGACGTTCGCTATTGTATTGTGAAAAACGTCAACTTGCCTGGATTTGTTGACAATTTCTTCCTCTGTAATACTTATCACAATTATTCACCATAGCATTAGCCGGAAACGAGTTATTTGAGGAAACCGTGATTTTTAAGAATTTCTCAGTTTTTATTATGTCAACCGGAATTGAGATATTCGAAAAAAAACTTGGTAAATATCGCGTTCAGGGGACTCACCTCGGATGACCGTTGGAATAGACCCATTCGACGCGTTTTTGCGCGAGAAACAACTTTTTCCACTAACAAAATTGGGCGTCGTTATTTATTAAAAAGACGGTACATAAATCTAACATGAAATATATGTAGTGTGTGGTGAACGGTACCCGTATGAGCGGGGTGTTGCGCCCTCTGCACCTCCCACACACCGGCCCAAAAACAAACGAAAAACAACCCAAAAGTAACCCAACACATCCCAAACAACTCGTACGTATAGTAAATAACACATATATCCCTTGCTTATACGTATGCTACTCATCATAGTAATACAAATACAAATGAGTGAAAGGAGGCGGGAACGTGAGGTGGGAGTGGAGGGTTGTTTGGGTTGTTTGTTTGTTTGTTTAGGTTGGTTGAGTTATTTGGGTTGTTTTTCGTTTGATTTTGGTTCCATTTTGGTCTGGTCTGGAGGGGGTGGGGTGCATGGGGGGCGCACCGAGCCGCTCATACGTGTACTGTTTACCATACACTTATACAAGTATTTCATGTTCGATTTATGAAACTTCTTTTGTTAATAGCTTTTCAAAAAACAATGAGCCACGATAAAACGTTTTGTATGTTACTCCGGATGGTATTCTTAACAACACATGTGACGGACAAGATGATTGGGACTGACATATAAGGAAAATAGCTATATGAATTATTAACTTCATTTGTTCATAACTTTTTAATAAATAACGACGCCCAATTTTGTCAGAGGAGAAAGTCGTTTCTCGTGCAAAAACATGTCGAATGGACCCATTCCAAAAGTTATCGGAGGTGGGTCCCCTGACCCCGATATTTACTCCACTGCCCACCTCAACGGTTCTAACACCGGAAACGAGTTATCGAGAAAACCGAGAATTTCCGATTATAATGACTTTTACCCAACTATCATTCACTTTTCACAGATTCATATATCTTCTCAATATTTGTATGTCCTGAGACGAAAAATTAGCCCTTTCCCATAAGAAAGAAGTCGCATACTTCGGTGAACCACGATCTTTGTAACTTGCAAAAAATTGTTTACCTTTCAATTGCATCAACTTTCAAACTATCAACTATATCGGCATGTTTTTATTTAATTTTCTAGGCAGATGTATCCTCTATAAGATTTATGGCAGCTGTTTTGGCCGTCGAATTGACCAGAAGCGATTTATTCGCCAATAACTGAAATTTCACAGCACTATTCGACTTTACGTTCATCTATCAGCGGCTCTAACTCCGTATGATTTAAAGCTTTGTAGGAAATTTTATCGTCTTTAATTGATAATAGCTATTTTAGCCGCACGACTAACTGTCCAACAGTTATTCGGGAAAACCAAACATTTTGTACGTTTCTTTTGAAATTACTGTAACTTCCAGTCTACGCTCGAGGGGGAAACCTGAGATTTATTTTTTTGAAATTATAATAAAGTCGATAAAATGATCTCCGACAGCATTAGGGGTATTGCATCGAAAAACGAGATGCGAAACTCTCGAGGTGTTCCTATCTGATTTCGTTGAAACTCATGGATGTTATACAGCATTAAAAACTAAACGACGCCATATTTTGTTATCGATGGAAAAACGCTTTTAAGGGATGAAACCACCGCCTAAAGTCAATGGGCGATTTTTCAGTTTTGAAACCAAAATAAAAATGTTTCTTGTACAAAGAAATGAAGAGCCCACCAGATGAGGAAAAAAAAATTAAGGGCTTGAAACACCCTTGAACAGATATTTCTTGCATCCCACTTTGAAAAGTTGCGAATCAATTGGAATGAAAATTATACTATTTTACAGAGGAAATAAAATTAAAGTTCACGTACTTCTGTATTTAGGCTAGAAAACAGTTTTTAGGCGGTAAGCTTCCCTTAATTGTGTTTTTATATTCCAGTTGTCTCCTTGTCATTCCAAATGCGTTTGCCGATACGAACTCTTCTCATCAAGCTAACATTAACAGTTCACCGTTTTTTTGTAATTAGCATGAATACTTAAGTGGGCGGACCACGCTTTATAGTCCTATTTTTAAATAGATATTAAAAAATGTCCGAACTGCCAAGGAATTTTATGATGATACGGTTTTCACGTTCCGATAAACTTCCGGATCTACGAGAAGCATAATTATGAGGGTATACTATACCTCATTCACTAACGCTTCCTTTTTTTCATAACATTTTCCTTGCTTTATCATATATGGCTACAGGAGCATATTTTAAATATCAGTGATATAGCTATACGCCTGATCCTCAAATCACATTTTTGATTATGTCTTCGTATCATTATCTGGAATTTCGAAATTCACAACTTGAGTACTATTTTATCTTACCACCTAAATTCGTTATTAACACTTTGCTGTTCGGTGACACCACGTTGATGTCACGTGCAATGCAATTTTCAGCATCGATGAAAACATCAATTATTGTTAGTGCGTGATATCTCTTGTTCTGTGGGTAAGCTGTTTTTAAAAGGCGCCATTTATTCCTATTTTTGCATTTATGTTTGGACTCCAGCTCTACACCTCGTTCTCCGAGCAGCGTTTTCAATTTTTTTGTGCAAACAATAATCATAGACAATGAAAGTGAATCCCATTAAAGTTATTAAACTTCTACTGGCTACATTTAAAGTTATGGACATAGCAGAAACTCTCGTGAACAATGCGGAAAATGGAGCTGACGAGACATTTTGAACAAATTTTAATTGGCTCCATTCAAGACAATGGAGTTGAAATGATATAGGAAGATATACTCGATTTTTAAGAATATTTTAAGGAACCCGAAACGTAGGCTGTTGAAAATACTTTATTGGAAACAGATATTGCCGGAGACGATTCAGATAGGTGTTCCAGTGACGATGAATTAGGTTATGACAATAATCGAATGGCGGTGGAATACCGTAGACCGATAGAAAAATATGGTATCGCTGGAACCGTTAAGCAAAAATACAGAGAGGTTAAATCTGCATGATAAAGGGGCAGACAATGAGCACATCAGTTCAACAAAGGCGGCAATTATAAAGAAGAACTACCACGAATTTCCAAGCATGTATTGAAAAATATGGAAATCGCTACAGAGGCGGGTGTTACATGATATTGACATACAAAAGGGGGCCATTCAAACTCAGAATGAGATAGACCACGAAGATATACGCTTCAAAGCTTCTTGCAATTTGCTCTCCAAATTCAAGAAATTGGATCCTATCGTATCTCGAAAAATTACTAAATTTGTATCGCAGAAAATTATAGAAGAATCAGCGGTTATACGACAAAAAGGAGACAATTTTGTAAATGAGGTTAAACCTTATTGCTCAAGATATGAAGTAGAAAATATACATAATTCAGATCATAGTGGTTTTCAGCTGGGAATTGACTCGGGACGAACTTTAGCAATCGAAGAATTAAAGAAAATCGAATGTGTAGTACAATCAGTTTCTTCAACAATCCATAGTTACACGATACGCAGCCTGCAATAAAAGCTGATGGAAAATTACTTTAGCCACTTTTTATCGTTTTAAAGGAAGGAAAACGTGAATTTGAATTGTTTAGGCCGGAGAGTGTCGTAATAACAGCTTTTAAATCTGGGGAATTCACTTCAGGTATGAATAAACTTTTTGTGAAACTTATTT
Source organism: Oxytorus armatus (assembly GCA_958009045.1). Classification (NCBI taxonomy): domain Eukaryota; kingdom Metazoa; phylum Arthropoda; class Insecta; order Hymenoptera; family Ichneumonidae; genus Oxytorus; species Oxytorus armatus. The sequence continues at coordinate 28,398,727 of OY253746.1, forward strand.
TGATATCGATTACATTACGGCAAGGCTCTTGATTAATATACCATATATAGATTTTTCGTATAGTAAAAAATGTTTTATGTTAACAGCATTTCAAAACATGACTTAAAAAAGTATTCTTTCCTAATGTCGGTAATAACTACGTATTATTGATAGTTTCCTGGAGTGGACACTGTCCACAAGTGGTTCGTGAAACAACACCTTATGACCAAAATAGCATCCCAATAATTATACCAAAAGATACCACTCGAAGAATTCAACCCCTCGATGTATACGGCTGTCGGATATGGAAAAATGACTTGCGACAATTTTCTTATAGTGTTATTTTATTAAAGTCTGATATGAATTTACATTTTTGATATAATATAATCAAACTTCAATCTCTGACACATAACCAACTTTCATGTCCGAGGTATTAGAATCTTTTCAAATAATCATGGTTTCAAAGCAATTATGTAGCTGAAAAACCGGGATATTTTACAAACTCGTTGAATTTGGATTTGATAGTGTTAAAACACACTGTAAAGTATCAGGTTGTGAAAACGTAGCCGTTATTAAATATGCGTGATATAAAAAATCGTTGTTCTTGAAGCATTTTTTCAATGACTACCGTTTTGTTTGTCCTATGAACCACAGTTGCAGTTTAAAGTTGATAATAATGCACAGTGGATGACGAACATGTAATCAAAAATGATGGTGGCGTATTTTAAGTTATTACTTAAATAAAATGTGTATTTCAAAAGTATGCACATATGATCCTTTCGAAAGAAGCTACCAATCCACTAGAAATATACTATTAAGGTTTTCATTTCGAAGAATTTAGCACATTTGTTTTTAGGTAAAAGTAGCTCCTAACTAAAAATCGGCACAGAAAAACTAGTCCCTGAATAAGAACTAGTCACTTTATTACGGGCAATATGATATAATAATATACAAGCATGGTATTTATGCTAATAATAACAATATACTCCCGCAGTGAAGTGTGAAAAAGTGAGGAAAATCATATAACAAAAAGGAAGGGCCAATGAATGCGGCCCCGGGTAATTAAGAGGGTATAATATATCCTCTTAATTATCCTTGAAATTCGTACCATCATTACATTTTTGGCAGTGGTTCGGAAATTTTTGAATATCTATTAAAGAAAGGACTAGAAAGGGTCCGCCCCTTAAGTATTCGTGCTAATTAAGAAAAAATGGGTAATCGTTAATTTTAGCTTGATGAAAAGAGTTCGTATCGGCAAACACATTTGGAATAACAAAGATATAACAGAAATGTAAAAACTCAATTAGAGGTAGCTTACTCCCATAAAACTGTTTTCTTGTCAAAGACAGAAGTTTGAGAACTTTAATTTTATTTCCTCTGTAAAATAGTACAATTTCCATTCCAATCGATTAGTAAGTTTTGAAAATGGGGTACAAGAAATAGATGTTTAAGGGTGATTTAACACCTTCAAATGTATATACGAGGGTGTTCTGAAAAGATTCCGACCTAAAATAGAAACAAGAAGTCTTTTTTTCAAATTTATTTTTATTTTTCTACATAGTCTCCTTGTAAGTCTATACACTCACCACCGATGCTCCCACCTCTTGAACTCGTCCGAATAGTACTTGGCGTCTTTCTCTGCAAAATAGTTGTTTACAAGAGAGGCCTTCATCCCTTAACTCTACAGATGCAATATTGCCCACTGCGTGGCTCAAATGCAATACTGCCCACCGCGTAGCACGAAAACAAGATTGCCCGCCGCGTGTCACGAATGCAACATTACCCACTGCGTCGCACGAATGCGACACGGTCCGTCGCGCGGCACCAATGCAAGATTGCCCACCAAGTGGCACGAATGCGAGATTGCCCATTGGGCCTCGAGGGGCGTTCACGGCCCGACGCCACTGCACCGCGCCGACGCAACGTTGGGGCGCGATAAGAACGACTGGAAGCCCGTTGAAACAGTGTTCCGCCGCTGCCACTGCTGAAGTGTTAATTTTACCCGCTAGATGCAATCCTGTGTCGTTTTATTCACTAAATGTTTATAGTTCATAACTTTCGAAAAAATCATATAATTCCTAGGATTGGCTAAATTTAATAAAAACATTTGGGAGCGAGCGCGGCACTCATCCTTTACAGCTTCCCAATGTAATCTGCTTATGAGGTCGATGCATTATTCATGAATAATATTTAGCAATGCAAAACGCGCATTTGATGGACAATTAACAGGATGAAAAAAATTACTATTACAGTTAAATCTATGCGTGGTTTCCTGAAATATGAAGTTTTAGTTCTTCATTTTCGATATACCATTTTCAAAGTGTTTCCCAATGCCATTGTTTTTTTTAAAGAGTCGCTGTTGAGTTGTATGTATAAGCTAGTTGAGTCTACTCCACACAACTAGCTTACGGGTTATACGCAGTTGCAAGGCCAAAAAAGTCGTTTTTTTACGATTCTTTTCTGAAAAGGGATTTTATTTGACAAGTAACAAAAAGTATTAATAAATGTAGTGGTAGCTTTTAACTTTATATCGGCATTTTTCATTTTCAAAAATATTGGTTTACACTGCAAAAAGGTGTCTGGCGGTAAGCACGATATCTTCGGTTTGGATTATTTTAAATAAAAAAACCAAAAAGATTCTATTAGTGGATAGATAAATCTAGGTATTGATCGAAGGAATAGTTGAAATTTTGATTTTTGACAAAATGGCGGCTCCATAAAGAAAAAATTCCAATTTTCGACCAAAATTTTTTCGTTGAATTGTTAAAAAAAATAGAAATAATTATCAAAAATCTTAGTCCTTCGATCAATACCTGAAGAATATATCTGAGAAGGTTGTGTTGAAACTGCAGACCGATCGGTTTTGAGAAATCGTGCTCACCGACTTTGAAAACACCGTTTTGAGAAAAACGCGTTCAAAGTTTTAGGTTTGTTAATTTATGTTATAAATTGAAAAAAAAATTATTTACCTTCAATCAGCGATGCCGGCACCATATAAAAAAAATAGGCACGCCTTTGAAATTAAAGAATGATTTTTGAGCAAAATTTCTCGTCGAAAATAGGCTATAACTTTTATAATTATTGAGATATCGAAAAAATCCTATGTACTTCTCTAGATAATCTACCTTTATTGATACAGTAAATACAGTATTGAGGAAGAGGCGGTTTATGGCGATATTTAGAAATATCACCATTTGCGACCGCGCGCTGCCACGAACACCACGACTCGGCTCCTTCCGGGCAATCGTCATGTTGTGGCTCACTGTCTGTGGACATTTTATGTTTGATAGTTGCCCAAATTGCCTTCCTCATTTTGTCAACATCATCGCTGTTCCTCCGAATAGCCAAGCCGTAATATGTGCTCAACTCGTCAATCAATTTTCCGGTGAGCTTTCCTCTGCCAGACAATCCTTTTTTTTTCACGATTTCGCGGAGGCGCGTCCCCATACGTTTTTGGACTTCATCGATGCACTCTTTTTTTTTATCTCGAAACCGTCGTATGGATCGCTATTCGATATGCCCAGAAACGTTTTAGAATCGCCGTCACCAATATAATATTTATATTTTGTGCCATAGAGCTCTTCAGACCGTTGAAACATTTCGATAGCTGCGTCGACTTCCATTTTTCCGGAGGAGCCGCTATGGTTCGCCTGGCACTCATCGTCATGGGTAGCTTTCCGTTCCCAGTACTCCGCAGTGTTTTCTTTTTTTCCCAATGCTCGCAAGCTTTGCAGTATTTCGATTTAACCATAACATCAATCACTTTTTTAGTGTACCAGCCGATTAGCGATGTTATACCGAAAATCGAGCTGAAACCGCGCTTTCGCCACGATCCGTCGCCTGAAACGATAATTCCGTCCGCCACCCCATTTTCCAACGAAATTCTCTGCTCCTCAAGTGCAGCCTTTTTTTGGCTCATTGCGCTCACCGCTTTAGTGGCAATCAAAATCGAATTTAAAAACAAGACATCACGGTAAAATACGGACAGAGCGCGAACGACACAACAGCTGACTGGCCGCAAGCTGTCACTATACCGAGGGTCATCGACCACGCGACGAAGATCCCCGAGCGGTCACGGCAGCGCACGAGCAGCACTACCGTCTTCGCTACACAGTCGAAAAGGCTCACCCGTACGACAGCGGCGGTGAGCGTAGCTCAGCTTTTCGGAGAGCGCGCACGAGGGCAGCACTGGACCAGACAACGAATTCAACCGCGAGAATTACCGACACCAGTGAAATACAAATTACTTAATAGAATAAAAACAGACAATACACTTTTCCATTACTATTACTAACATAAAAAGGCGACAAAATCTGTACAAATTAAACCGTGATTATTGATGACCCTATCCTGGCTCAACTTCTTTATTTTTCTCGAGTTCGAACCTTAAAAAAAATAGCTACCGTACTGATACCGTTCCAGTATATAAAAAAACAATGGCATTGGGAAACACTTTGAAAATGGTGTATCCAAAAGAAGAACTTAAATTTATATTTCAGGAAAGCACGCATAGATTTAACTGCGTAAGTAATTTTTTTTGTCCTGTGAATTGTCCATCAAATGCGCGTTTTGCAATGCTGAATATTATTCATAAATAATTCATCGACCACATAAGCAGATTACATTAGGAAGTTGAAAAAGGTGAGTGGCTCGCTCCCAAGTGCTTTTATTAAATTTAATCAATCCTAGGAATTGCACGATTTTTTCGAAAGTTATGAACTATAAGCATTTATCGAATTAAACGACACAGGACTGCATCTAGCGGGTAACATTAACACTTTAGCAGTGGCAGCGGCGAAACACTGTTTCACCGGGCTCCCAGTCGCTCCCATCGTGCGCGAACGTTGCGTCGGAGCGGTGCAGTGGCGTCGGGCCGTGAACACCCCTCAAGGTCCAGTGGGCAATCTCACATTCGTGCCACTTGGTGGGCAATATTGCATTCGTGACACGCGTCGGGCAATCTTGCATTGGTGCCGCGCGCTGGGGAGTCTCGCATTCGCACCACGCAGTGGGCAATGTTGCATTCGTGACACGTGGCGGGCAATCTTGCTTACGTGCTACGCAGTGGGCAGTGTTGCATTCGAGTCACGCAGTGGGCAGTATTGCATCTGTAGAGTTGAGGGTTGGAGGCATGAAGACCTCTCGTTTCTAAAGGTGATGGCTTCCTCATTCGACGAAAATCTCTGTCCTCCGAGCGCAACTTTTAGTTTAGGGAACAAATAATAGTCGCTTGGAGCTAGATCTGCTGAGTAAGGAGGGTGGTCAAGCAGTTTAAATCGTAATTCGTGGATTTTCGCCATGGAAACCGGCGAAATGTGGCTGTTTTCCGCAATTTCTGCCTTCAGCTTGGCAAGTAATGATGCGTAGTATGCTCCTGTAGTGGTTGTTCTTTTTTGAAAATAATCGATTAAGATAACTCTATGACTATTCCACAAAACAGTCGCCCCCACTTTCCCAGCCGAAGGAACAGCTTTTGCCTTTTTTGGAGTCGATTCCTCCTTCGTAGTCCACTGTTTTTACTGTGTTTTTGTTTCTGGAGTATAATGGTGTATCCAAGTTTCATCTGCAGTAACTAATCGGCGCCAAAACTCTGATTTATTGCGCCTAAACTGCGCAAACAGAGCGTTGGAAATGTTCATTCGAACACGTTTTTGGTCCACGGAGTGAGCAAACGCGGCACTCAACGGGCGGACAGCTTTCTTATGCCTAAAGCTTGATTCAATATGTGGCAAACACGTTCTTTGGACATATTCGTAGCCTCTGCTATCTCTCTACCTGTAATTTGACGGTTGTCTAGCACCATTAGGTAAACTTGAGCGATGTTATCGTTAGTGGTTGCAGTTTTTGGACGTTCCGAACGCTCATCGTCTCCAAAGCTGGTACGGCCACGTTTAAATTCAGGTGCCCAAAATTTCATGGCGGTAAATGATGGTGCAGAGTCCCCGGGCCTTTCAAAACCAAATATTTAATGACAGCTCGATACTCGATTTTTTCCATTTTCACAAAAACACTTGCATCGACTCACTCAAGCGATTATCAAATAACTGCGCGTCAAAAATGGCTGAAATTCTGATTAGTACCTGCCAAAGGATGCGCAAACACGTTCCCTAGCGTTTGTTGACAAGTACTGTCATTGTCATGTTGGGTTGGAAACTTTTCAGACCAACCTCGTATATATATCTTCATTATCTGGTGGAAGAGTCCACCAGATAATGAAACAATTTTATTTTTGTGTCATCAAAATCGATGCTATGTATGTGAAACTGCAAAATCGTTCCTTGACATTCGCAACTTTAGGGGATGGTTTCACCACTTAGAACCGTTTTTCCGCCGATAAAAACAATATAGTGTCCCTCAGTTTTTAATAACCTATACCATACATGAATTTCAACAAAATTGAACAGGGACACTTCGAGTATTTCCCGTGTGAGTTGACATAACTAGCAGGCAAGTGTTAGTTTCTTATCAAGGAGGTCGGCCGAAAAATCCTTTACGGAAATTTTGAGTCGATCAACCAAAACTATTTCTAACTCCACTTGCGAGTTCGCAGACGAGATGAAGCCCGTGGAGCACGGTTGGCAGGAGACTTCAGCGCGTCACAGTCTGGATTGGTCGCGTGGTCCATGTCATCTGATATCGAGCTTTTTAGGTCCATGGGCTAAATTCTCCCTTTTATTCATCTTACCTCGAAAACTGGACCCAATTGTTTATCTCCGCGAACCTAGCAATGTCCCCAAAAAGAATTCACTACACAGTAAAATGTAGTGCTTTTTGAGTGCTAAATAATACTCTCATAATTATGGAGTAATTAATAATGAAAGGTTGTCTACTGCCGCTTGTCGCTTGTGGTGAAGCCACCTGAAAACCTGTTATTTTTGCAATATTAAAAACCATCATTTTTATGAGCTTTCCGAACATTCAAGAGCCAAATCTCTAACTGTTTAATTTCTCATGACGTCGCCCTTGAATAACCCGAATCACCTGCTGGAACGAACATTAGTTTTATTTTAATGATAAGTTTCATCATAAGAAGCATTTTTTCGATACCACGGCAATAAATTATGCCCTTTTTATGTGCATTTTGAATACCGAAGAGACAAACCCCAAAAATGAAAGTTTCTCGAGAGATCACTGGTGCAAGATCTGAGCTATCCTCTAATAATGACGTGGGCTATTTTTTCAATATCGGAGTAGTAAATTAGACCATATTTAGGTACTTTTAATGTGCTTTACGATTATCCAAAATAGAAACCCTAAAAATAAATATTTTTCGAGATATCAGTGAAAAATACAAGCTACCTGATGATAAGGGCATGAGCTACTCTTTCGTTATCGTAGGATCAAATGGTACCACATTTAAGGGCCTACATCTATTTCGCGACTAAAAAAGGGTGTTTTCGTGAATTTTTTCTTGGAAAATGGTGGCAGGTTTCCAACTTTTTTTTTCACAGTACAGAGTATGATTTGAAGTATGTTTTACAATTTTTTTATTGAAAAATATTCGTAAATGTAGGAGTTAGGATACAGTTCTTCTTGCCGCTTCATTTTTTTCGACGACGCGCCGAAACTTTCACTCTTTTGCTCGACGGTTTTCGGGTTATAAACATTTTTTCGTTTTGTCGGTCGCGACCTCCGAACATTTGCCGATTCCCGTAATTCTCGCGAGTCTTTAGAACGATTCATTATTAACAAAACAATGAAAATGAATACTTCAAATGATACAGAAATTGGTAAACCCGAATGTAGTGAGCGGTTCGAAGCCAACTGCTGTACTGGGGAGGGTTTTAATCGCCTGAAGTTTTATTCCCATGTGTATCAGTTCCCATGTACGATCCCCATCTGTACAATCCACGTCGTGAACGATTTCCATTTGGACTGTTCCCATAGTGTACGATTCCCACGTGTACAATCCCCACAGTGTACAATTCCCATGTGTACGATCCCCATAGTGTTCAAATCTCGTCGCGCTACTTCAGTTCTGGAAATTCGTTCGATCGGGCCCGAAATCTGCTTAGTCGGGCGCTTAGAAAATTAGAGCACCATTTTTATTTTTATTTCGAAAATTCAAGAAAATGTTAAATCCTTGAGTAATTTTGACAAGAAAATCTGCAAACAAGGACCGCTTAAAGCTTTGCTTTTCCGCAAAATTTCAGCACGATTGCTCAAGCAGTACTCGAGCTATATCCGTTTGAATTTTACAACGTCGTTTTTTGAGTTTAATAATAAATAAGACATTTCTTGAATTCATTGATTTCGTATAGTTAGTTGATCCAAATGATCGGTTGAAATTCGACATTACGGCTGTCGAAATTAATAATTGAGAATCACTGGAGTATTTAGTGGAGCGCCCCATGTATACCCCCACTTGTATGCTAAGAGGGTCCCGAACGACAGGAATCGTACGCGACGGGTATTGTACGCGAAGGCGTACAATCCCCGCGTTAAGCGTTAAGCGCCCGACTAAGCAGATCTCGGGCCCGATCGAACGAATTCCCAGAACTGGAGTAGCGCGATGAGATTTGAACACTATGGGGATCGTACACATGGGAATCGTACACTATGGGGATTTTACACATGGGAATCGTACACTATGGGAACTGTCCAAATGGGAATCGTTCACGAAGGGGATTGTACAGATGGGAATCGTACATGGGAACTGATACACATGGGAATAAAACTTCAGGCGATTGAAACCCTCCCCTGTACTGTAACGGTCTTCGATTTCTAACTCATACAGGTTATAACCACCACCACTCTAAATTCGTATCCTTTATATATACATTCAAACAATCCGAATGGAGCAGTTGCGTACTGTAAACAGCGGTCCGCTTTGTATACATAGGTCAGTAAAAAGCAAGAAAGGTAGCACTTTTTAGCCGCAAATCCGCTAACTTGATGTAAGGGTGATTCGATGACCCTGAATCGGATGGTGATAATTTTTTTGCATTCAACCCCCGCGAACATTGCGAAAAAGGCGATTAAAGGATAACAAAACCGTTTAATTCAGAATCTAATAACTTTAGCGAAAAAAGATTCAAACAAAGGTTGTTGGGGACAAAAAATAGATAAAAAAGAATTCCATGTTATTTTTCGTATTTTCGAAAATAAGAGAGAATAATGCGAAGAAACCTTGCATTGAAGGGCGAAAACCCCCAAGTTTCAAATTAAAAAAAATATATTAATCTGATATATATCTTGAATTTGTTTGCTACATATTCTTTAGTAAGAAATAATCTAACTTTCCAGAGAAATATATTTTTTTTATTCGTTGTATAACTATCAGAAAATTATGATTGAATATTAACAAAATACGAGTTGAGAATCTCTGTTAGAAAGAGACGTACATATGGCTATGCCGTTCGCACTTATAGCGGGTATAGGAGATTCTCTCTATCGTTCCACGCATGCGTCGATATTCTGTCAGCGTGAAAGCACGAGTGTGCAGAGTGCATGCGCGCACGTGTGTGCTTGTGTGTGTGGGTTATTTCTGGCACTGAAAAATTGAAACGGCTACTCGAGAACTATTTGAGCCACAATAGTCCAGTCGACATATACATTTGGAAATGCAAATGAACCGAAAAAGTTGATTTTTTTATATGTTGGGGAGGCTCAGAAAAGCTTACGTTCAAATTTTCGACCAAGATTTCTTATGAGCTTTCGCCGCCATCTTGAAAAGACTGGTTAATTTAGTTCTTCCGCCATAGCTCGGTTACATGCCATAATACGCAAATTGTACATCCATACTTTTTTGTTCCTTTTTCCCCCCTCTACAATTAAGATCCTTTCAACTTTTCCTCTATCGTTGATCGTTTTTGAGATATTGAACTGGAAAGTAAAAAATTGAGAGATCGAAACTTATTTTTTGCCATTTCCTCCTTTCTCGTTATAGATTTTTTTAAATAGTCATATAAAACTTGTAGAGCATATTAAAACCTACAATTTCATTTTTTTTAGTACAAAAATTACGACTTATAGCGCCCTGTAAAGTTGACAAATCGTCACGTACGATCGATTTCGGTTTTTAGCGATCTTCAGTTTCTTCGCGATAACGCGGTTCTCCGTCATGATACGGAAATTGTGCTTATATACTTTTTCGTCACTTATTTCCCTCTCCACAATTAAGGTCCTATGAACTTTTCAGCTACCGTTGATCGTTTTCGAGATACCGAATTAGGGAGCAAAAAATTAAGAAGTTGAAATTTGTTTTTTTTTGCGGTTTCCTCCCTTGTCGTTATACATATCGAAAAAATGTCCACTATGAAATTTGTACAACATGTTGAAACCTACAATTTAGTATTTTAATTTTCTTCCTAGGACAAACATCACGACTTGTAGCGCCCCGTAAAGTTGGAAAATCACGTGAAGGTTCGATTTTATAGCTGGCGAGGTTGTATAGATATAATATTGTTACGAATTTAGGGTTGTACAGGAAATTATTCAAGTAAAATATGAATAAATAGAGCAGCAGATACGTATGAATAATACGCATGAAATTTATTTTGCAAATAAATTTGTTTGTTATCCTCATCTCGTTCCTCTGCAGTGATTTGATCATCGATGGTGGTGATGTTGACAACATTCGAGCAGCTTTGGCCTCCACAGTACTTGCAAAGTCGAGTGCATGTCAACCCGGTTTTCCGGCAACTGTACCGTGCACTTTTATTATCCCCAGTACACGCAAATTGAACCTGTAACATAGACATTTAGGGAAATTGATAAAATTCTGAGCGCGCACAGAATGTGTGTAAGCTTTGAGATATAGTTCGTATTGAATTCGAGAAACCTTAGACAAACGGTGTAGACTTTATACTGTAACGAATTATTTACACTCGTCACGTGAGCGTCGAACGTGGCCTAATATACGAGAACAAAACCCTAAGAAAATGAATATTACGTTGGAGAGGTAACCAACTCTCCCAATGTCGGAAGTACCGACCAAACGGACGAGGGATAGGCGCCAGGTAACGAACGAAACTCGCTCGTCACCACCGCTCCCGTGCAGAGAACGACTTATTTTATTTTTCTCCTCTCGCCGTTCAATACCCAATGAACACAGTTAAAACGTTCGGCAAAAGACTTCGGCTACTCAGATTTTACTTCCGAGAATGGTAGAGGGGCGGGATTTTTGGGCGAATAAGCAAAATTCGATGACTCGGGAAAACTGAGCAAATTATTTATTGGATCCCGGAAACCACCCGCACTTTATGCGGCGGGAGTTGTACAAAGAGATCGGCAGTTGTACAAAAATCGTGTAAAAGGTAGCGCGACAACAATACCAACGGCAACGAAACGAACGGTTACTACGCACTCGGAAGATTTACAATATAAAGGATGGAATCAGCGTTTTGCGATAATTTAACAAAATAACCAAACTTAAAATTAACAAACAAATAATCAAACGCAATCTACGCCAACAGTCGCGTAATCGTCGACCGCAACGCGCGCAATAAATTCACATACAATAATTACCAAAACGAGGCAAAATAAACAAAATAAATGACTCGAATTAAGAGAGAGTTAACCGAAATATAGAACAGAATATTCTAACCTGAGAATTCGCCTCAGGGAGAATTCGACGAAAAATAATAGGTTTCCGGTGGGAACAATGTGTCGCGGAAACGTAGGCGAAAACTCAATATAAACGATTAAACTTACATTTACGGCGAAAACAATCAAACGGATTACCGACTTAACGCACCAAAGGGGTTAATGAGGACTGAGATACTAAATTGTCAAGGTAGCGGTCGAAGAAATAATAGAATAAGTAATGGGGTTGATGGTAGCCGAGATACAAAATCTGAAAGATAGCGGTCCGGCAAATACTGAATTAATGGCTGGGGTTAACGGTAGCCGAGATACGAAATCTGAGGGTAACGGGTCAGGGAAATACTGAATTGATAACTGGGGTTAACGGTAGCCGAGACACGAAATCTGAAAGATAACGGTCCGGGAAATAATGAATGAATGGCCGGGGTTAACGGTAGCCGCGATACGAAATCTGAGAATAACGGGTCAGGGAAAATGAGGTACTAACCGGGCAAGATAGCACAGGGTTCGAAGATAACGGGCGATCAGAAAACAAGGGTAGCGGTGCGATAAGCGGTAATTTTAGCCAACTAGTCAAAATGTAAATTAACGGAACGCGAAACCCAATATAACGGTGAATTCGTAACAAAATTGACAAAATAACACAAATTCGATTAATAAAATAAAGCCCGAAATGCGATACAAACGCGAATAAAGAGAGCAACGAAATTGAAACGTAAGAAATATAACACGTGGCGATAATGGGCCAGTAACTTCGTTACGCGGTCCGAGGAACGCTCGTTTTCCACAAAAAAACTCTAACGGGACTAAATCCCAATAATTAATAAAATAACAAAAATTCCAAAATCACCAAAATTAACAGCCACACGGCTAACTGGGGAAACGACGAAGTTACTAACCTTACAAAAGAAGAAGGAGGAAGTACCTCACCGAATATTCTCCGCCGCCACGCGAGGAACTCGTTCCGGAAGATAGCAAGATGTCGGAGGATCGTCGAAGCTGATGTCGAAAGATGTCGGGGAATCGTCGATGCCGACGTTGAAGGATGTCGAAAGATGACGAAACTCGAAGATGTAGAAAGAAGGTAGCGTTGAAGCAGAATGCGATACTCGAGAGAGCACTAGGAAGACGCGTCACGCGAGTAAGCAGTCCGAACGGTAATTGATAATCGATGTGCGATCCTCGCTCTCCGTGGGTCGATGGTCCCCACTCTTGACCCTGGGTCAAGTCCTGCGCACACTCGTACGCTTCCGGGGTCGCTCGTTAACGCTCGGGTCACTGGGTTACGCCGGCCTCTCCTACCAGAGCCGGCACCTCTCGTGTCGACTCGAGGGGTGCGCGGGGAGAGGGGTCCTTCTTGACGAAAGCTACGGAGAGAGAGAACGAGCGATGGCAAGGCTCACGGCGAATATGGCGACAAAGACCGAGCGAGTCGGTTTCCGTCCGGCAGTTTTTTATGCTGTGTCTCGGCCGTCTTCCCCCAGGACCCGGTCTCCGACGAGGGTAAGGTCGGGATCCCGCCCGTGGATGGTGGTGGCCGCCAACTCTGTCCACGCGGATCCCAGAACCGGCACATTGCCACCTCACAAACCCCCATCGGTCCCATAGGCCCTCTACGAATGAGGCGCCGGAGGATATCCGGTCCGCGACGGTCGAGACAACAGCAGGCTGGTCCAGCACGAGGCTGGGAAGCCGTACGGGAGGAGGGTGGCTCGGTAAATCTTGACTGTTTCTCCAGCTCGCTCCCTGGCAACCATGACCACGGGTGCAGATGTTAAACAACCCGCCTGGTCCTTAAGGACGAAGTCCCGACTCTAAAAGTCCCTAAAATCCTAACCTCGGGAGATGATCGGTCTCCCGAGTACAACAAAATAAAGTCAATGTCGAGATACACGCCGGTCACCCGCCGGGAAACGCAGAGAGCCTGAAAGAGTTGTTAATAATAATAAGGGGAGAGAGAGCCCGAAAATAAAGGATCCATACGATAGCCGGCAGAGAGCCGCAAAACCCAAAAAGATAAAGAGACGAAAATATTTATTGAATTTAACCACACTGAAATAATTTCTCGAATTTCAAACGAAGCAATTGCTTACAATATAATTTATTGATTTGAATATTTACTTTAACGAGAGGCTCAGAGAGCTGAACGGGACGGGCTAGAAAAACAGGCACGATAATATAAACAGAAAAACTCTATCGTTCGCGCTCGAAGCGAGCGAACAATAGGCCATAAACTTAGAGAGCCAAACAAAGTCGCTGGACGACAGTTAGCCACAGCGTTGCCAAATTGTCAACGCTGGAGGTAGCCGGAGATTTTGAGTTTTTACCGTCTCGGATGTGCGACAACGCGAGCGCGCGTCGTCGCAGGGTCGTAAATCCGACCCCCTGCACGCATACACTCCGTACGGGTGACGAGACGCCAAATGTTTCGTCACAATACATATTTGAATTTTTTGAAAAATCGTTGAATCGTAATTTTCGCAAATCTTAAAATATCGTACTGATTTTTTTTTCTTCGAATAGAGCATAAAAAAGGTAACGCTAGTGTCAAATTGTGAGAAAATAGGTTGAATGGTTCGGATATAACCAAATTTATATTTTTGCTCGAAACTTTCAAAAAGAGGATCGAATGCTACAATTTTTGCAATACTCGAAAAGTTGAGCCGAATTTTAGAATATAAAAAAAGTATTTGAGAAAGAATGTAACCAAATTCGAAGAAAATCGCTCAAAGGGTTCATATTTTATGAAATTATGAATTTTTTCAGTTTGCAAAAATTGTTCAAAAATTCACCTTGTTTTACCATTGAAAGATTTCTCGTAGAGGCTTGTAGATAAAAATTTGGGACCGGGAGGGGAGAAATGTTTAGTGAGGGGGTGACTTAAGGGCCAAGTCCCGGAATTTACCGTACAACGAAAAATCATTTTTCATTGTAGGGTAAATTTAGGGTCCGATTTAAACCCTCGAAATTTCTCATTTTTTTTTCTTAAAATTTCAATGAAAAAATGCCGTATGATTTTTTTATTTATTTAAAAAATCATAGGAGATATGACTTTTTAAACATTACCGTGAAAAATGTCGCCACGTCTCCACATTTTGCATGAAATTGTTATTCAAAAGTTTTTTTTTTTGGTGGGACAAATTATTATCATTTAGTTAAGGGTTCAAAGAAGGCTCGTGAATTTTTTCAGATGTTTTCAAAAGTTTAAAAATTGTGAAATAAGTGACACGAACAACCCATCGTTAGCTTCAACGGTTGCTCCAAACGTCGTTAGCCGACGAGGGTTATTAATAGCATATCAAAATATTATGGGATTATTGAACTCACCTGGATATACGTTTTTCCAAAAAAACACGTTGAGAGTCGTCATAAATATTTCACCAATTTTTTACACAAAATAACACTTTCGCAAATAGAGGGGTTACGTTGAAATGAATTTTCTGCTCTGAAGCGTCAAATCGTTCAATATACATTGAATACCCGAAAACCGTTACAGGTCTATGTACAGAAGGTCTCGTGCTGCCGCTATCTCTGTCTCCCTTACTTTCTCTCTGTCTCTGTCACACTTATTGGTGCGGCACAAGGTCGAGTGCGTTCGCGCGACATGTATGCGCACAAAGCATTGCAACGAGTGCGAGAGAGACCGATATACCTGCCTTCCTTTATTATCTCAGTGGTGCTTCAATTTTTCCTTAAAAAATATGCCTTTTTCTCTCTTATTTGCGAAGATACAAAAAAATACATAGAATTCTTTTTTACGTATTTTTTTGTCCCCAACAACTTTTGTTTGAAACTTTTTTCGCTAAAGTTATTAGATTCTGAATTAAACGGTTTTTTCATCCTTAAATCGCTTATTTCGCAATGTTCTCGGGGGTTGATTGCAAAAAAATTACCACCATTCGATTCAGGGTCATCGAAATACCCTTACATAAAGTTAGCGGATTTGCGGCTAAAAAGTGCCACCTTCTTGCTTTTTTACTGGCCTAACAGTGGACCGCATGGGGCACGCAGCTGCTCCGTTACACCTACATCGAGCGGCTCGCGGTACCTAGATGTCAAAACGTCTGTAACACCCTCAATTTTGAACGAATCGACCTGAAATTTTCAAAGAATTTTCTTGTTTGGTTATATTATACGAATCCGTCGAAAACGAAACATCGATTTTTTCAAAAATTTCAACTAGATGTAAGCCCTTAAGGCCGTAGTCTGGTCTAGAGCGAGATTTTTGACGTCATTTCTAATGTGCAATAACGTTTAAACCGTTGAAATTGTCTTGATGAAAATTTTCACGTGCATTTATTGATCCTTAGAGAATACTTGTACATTTAAAAAAAAAAATATTTTATATATTTTCATGCAGTTGCCTTGTTGCAACATGGTGCGCCGAAATCGGCGCCCACTCTGGACGATGTTGTATGCATCTGAAAAAAATATATATATATATTCTCTATCTGTATGAGTATTCTATAACTCGTCATTTTATAACTCGTCGAATACCCGAAAATGTATGAAATATCATTAATGAAAGTTCAACAGGCCGCCATTTTGTCAAAAATTTTTTTAAAGTACCAATCCAGTTTTTTTTAAGTATTCTGCTACCAGTGCTCAGAATACTCATACAGATTGAGAATATATATATATATTTTTTTTCAGATGCATTCAACATCGTCCAGAGTGGGCGCCGATTTCGGCGCACCATGTTGCAACAAGGCAAAAAACTACATGAAAATATTTAAAATATATATATTTTTTTAATGAACACGTATTCTCTAAGGAACAATAAATGCACGTGTAAATTTTCATCAAGACAACTTCAACGGTTTAAACGTTATTGCACATTAGAAATGACGTCAAAAATCTCGGTCTAGACCAGACTACGGCCTTAAGTGTTTATTATAAGTTTTTTCGAGTATCCAAGAGAGAAACCACAAATATGAACATTTTTTGAGATGCCATTTCTAGGAGACCCAAAACCCCGTCTAATGCGACCATAAATTATTTTTGTATTATCGTTCAATTAGTTTGCGGTAAATATAAGTGCTTTTTGAGTGTTACGTGAATATCGTGGTCCAGTAAATTCTAACTTTTATTTTCAAATTTCAATGGGCTCCTGAAAAAGAGTTCTAGATGAAAAACGTTATTTCCTCGTCATTTTTCTAGATACACAAAGCCCTTCTATGAGGAAGTGATTATTACAATTTTAACCTCCTGATAGAGATGCATTGCGACTCTAGTGTCATATATTAACAAAGTCCTATTTTATTTTTATTTTTATAAATAGTCGCGACCTGCAAGTATCAACCGTATAAGGCGTTGCCTGTGCCTATTAGATAAAATCATCGACGATTAGCTTAGATCAGTTGTCAAAATCGCACTTGCGATACTTCTACTTGTGCTGTATGATATTCAGTGTTCTTGTTCTTTTAAGTACTTTTAAGTATAATTAACGTATACTAGATTGAATCCTGCGGTTCTAAATATTCGACACGTGATCTAGAAGAAACTGCTGAATCGATTTACCTCTATGAAGTCCCATTCTACTCCTAACGGACTATTCTATAAACAAAATTCGCTCGCCACCACCGCTCCCGTGAAGAGAACGGCTTATTTTATTTTTCCCCTCTCGCCGTTTACTACCCAATGAACACAGTTGAAGACATTCGGCAAAAAGACTTCGGCTACTCAGATTATACTTCCGAGAATGGTAGAGGGGCGGGATTTTTGGGCGAATAAGCAAAATTCGATGACTTGGGAAACTGTGCAAATTATTTATTTGATCCCGGAAACCACCCGCACTTTATGCGGCGGGGGTTGTACAAAGAGATCCGCGATTGTACAAAAAAAACGTGTTATTAGGTGGCGCGGCAGCACTGCCAACGATAACGAAACAATCGGTCACTGCGCACTCGGAAGATTTACAACACAAAGAATAGAATCAGCGTTCTGCGATAATATACAAAATAACCAAACTTAAAATTAACAAAACGAATAACCTAACGCAATGTACTCCAACAGTCAGGTAGTAGAATGTACGCAAAATGCTGAGTCTGCTTGTGACCTGCAATATGGGGTCGCTAATATCTTCGGTGTTTTTCAAGGAAATTCTTCAAAAATTTTATAGTATATACTTAAATATATGTATAAAATATTCTCAAAGTTTCAATAAATTATATTAATTTTTTATACTATAAAAAAATTCATGAAAATCATTGAGAAAACGCTGTCCTAACCCTATTTCCCCCCTTAAATTACAGAATTTCTAAACACAGCACGGTTTTTGAGTGTGCCAAATTCAGCGGGAATACGTCATATATACACTTTCTCGTCTCTCGGCAATTACATGGAACGACTTTATCCTAACCGATTTGTCCAGTTCACTCGGCTCTTTTGTTTCCGAGTTATATGTCGGCCAATATAGGAGTACAGTTAAAGACATACTATTCTCCAAAAAATAATTCAGCGCTAAGTCCTTTGGCGATGAAAAAAATAGTTAAGTACTCGAACCTCACGCAACTTACTATGTACCTTGTCATTACTTTGCAGCTCGTATCCGCTGAAGGAAGTAACGTGTCCGATGGGGCATCGCAATGCACGGACTCTGTAGCGCATAGTGAGGCGAAGCACGAGAGAGTGGATGCGGCGCCCGGTCTTACAAATCGAGCGGCACCACCATTGTCGCACGATGACACGTTAACAGAAACTGAAAGTATTATAAGCAGCCGACAGGGTCACCATTTACATAAAACTTCTAGACACCACTCGGATAAGTACGAGAAGTATAATAAGTACAATGGTAAGCAAAATGACAATTGTGTTTGTGCTAACCCTTGCTTTCATGATGAAAAAAACAAAATTGTGTTTTTAATCTCATTGGGTTAAAAAATTCCAAAACATCGGAAAATCAGAAAATCACATTTAGAAAAAATTGAAATCGCCGGAACCTCGAATTGGTTTGTCTTTCTGGCTAAAATGTGGTACACAAATAAATCAGTTAAGGCCTTCTATTCACTATGGTTTTGTAATAATTGAAACGTTTGGGATTTTATGAGATGTTGAAGAATTTAAAAAATAATTGTTAACAACATAACTCATGCATTTTTTGAATGATCAGGCTCAAACTTTGCACACAATAAGACTATCATCAAACACTATTTCGTATTGAATTTGGAGAAAATCGATGGAGGCGTTTCAAATTTGTAAAATCTCGAATTTTTCGAATAATCGATATATGTTAGCGTTTGTTAAGGGCTCATGTAATTTTTTAGTTGCCGAACCAAAACATCGTGTTTCCATTGGATACTATTAAAGGATATTTCGTATTGTGAACAAAATTTGGACAAAATCGATTGAAGTGGTTCAGATTCATGAAATTTTTAATGATTCAAAACATCGAAATAGGTGGTTTTCATAACTGTAACTTGTGAATTTGTATCGAACCTTTTAAATTGAGTGCAAAAATGTTGTATATTGTTATGCTGTTATGAATATCGGAATATGACGTATAAATTCATGACAAACGATACAGCTCGAGTATAACAACCGATTAATGGACTGAATGTGATCTTTACAACAGGAATAACAACGGCAGCGAAGCCCACAGGGGGGCGAAGCCCCTCTAGTAGTCAATAAAAAAGATATCCGGTAGAATGAAATGTCGTATTGTGAATTTTTGAAGAATCTAATTTCTTACTGGGTGTATCAATTTCGCAATTCACCACGTGACTAACAACAATTCTGGCACTACGCTTTCATACTTTCGGTTCATATGAGTTCGTATGTTTGGTCGTCAAGTGAGAGTATCATGTTTAAAACACTGGTCGGTAATCATCGACGACCACTCAATGCGAAAGTCAAGCGCAACAACGAAACGACGGTGATAGGGTGAACTGTGTATGGACACAGTTCACATTCTAGCTATGTTCAGATATTTTTTGATATCTTTTCGAAATATTCATGCAAATTGTGGTCGGGTCCAAAACGATTAAGGCTCACATTAAGTCGCTGTCGTCAATTAGAAAAAAGCTCAAATAAAACTTCAAAAAATCACAGATTACGTACAAAATGTTATCTTTCGAAACGCTGAAGAGAAATAATGAAATGACGAATTGGTCTGCTGTAGTGGATGATAATTTGCAAAGTGAGCCCCTTGATAAGGGTTCATTGTAGGGAATTTACAATAAGGGTTCATTGTTTGATACAATTTTTTCACCAAATCGATAGATAAACCTCTGAGAATGATACCTCCGATAATCACCTAATACGATAGAACTTTAGATATTCGCGATCATTTCGCGCTCTCATTTGAAACGTTTTAAGCGTACTAGAATCGGTGTACGCCTTTTGCGGGCTGCTTTTGTAGGTTAGGTTCCTCGTGCGAACTGAAGTATGCACACGAACGCACTCTAAGCATGACATCGCAGCCGATCATAATGGCGGGTTGGACGACTTCAGAAATAAATGGCATTTCGAGATATTCAGTGATATATTTTTTTTTTAAAGGGGGATAAAGTCTCTATCGTAAGTTCTTTCAGAAGTTCTTCGAGAACTATTACGGTTTGCCTGTTTGAGTCGTTTTCGACCCGGAGTACAGTCAGTATTTACTTCAAATGAACACCGTTGAGTGTATTTTTTATATAGTTCAATGTACTTTTTGTAAAAAAGTTCAGTGTTCTAAAAAAATGTTCGATCTTGGTTACTTTCAAATTTGCTAATCGTGAATCATTCAATTCAATGATGAACGACTTTCATTCGGCCATTTCAGGTTATGTTATTACCTACATTCGAAATCAGACATATGAAGAAGCTCTGGGGATATATTTTCATTTCAATCAGATTGTGTTTGTTTCTTTATCATTCAGTAAGACAATAAGTATACCCGAAGATTTTAAAAATTGAGGTCTCGTCATATTCCTGATACGCATTGACCAGTGCATTCCTATTTCCGTTCAATGAGTTTCATTCGACATGCCTTCATAACAGGATTACGGATTAACGGTCATTCAAAACATCGTTCTGGTCACGGATACGAAACGGCATCGATCTTAAGCTCTGATTTAGAAACAACGACTTTTTTGGAGTCTGATGATGATGCTAGCAGCCGTGTAACATCAACCACAGGACGTCATACTAATATGAGCAGCACGATTGAAAGAGCTACTCTAGGTATGTTGGAAACGACAATTCATTGTCATGACTCACTATTATCTCGTAAAATACCGCAAATCATTTTGTACACGTATCGAGGTACATGGAAGCAACAGTTTGTACATGGTCAGTTGGTATTTCAATATCACCAATACAATTTATTATTGTCTAAGATCATGAAAAGTATTTATGTCATGATGTCTCCATTTGTATGGCAAAATATTTGTGAAAGTTCGCATCACTCGATATTTATCAAACGATTTTCACCTACTCTATTCTACAGCAAATTATTTTTCCACAGATCGCCGCAGACCGCAAAGACGCCGTCGACATAGATTACCCCCAATGTCTCGAACATCTTCTTTCAGCAGTATTACCGACAGTACTATGTCACTCAACATTATAACGGTCTCTCTTAACATGGACACTGTGAATTTTCTTGGTATTAGTATTGTTGGTCAGAGCAATACAGGCGGCGACGGAGGCATATACGTCGGTTCGATAATGAAAGGGTATGCTAATTTACCTATCTTAAAGAGACTAGCGTCCCAACGTCGAGTAATTAAATTAAACGTATGGTTACTCGCGCAACCGACGCTGTCGGAGCCTCGTATATAAAAAATAAAAAATAAAGCATGATAACCGATAATATTTAAAAATTTTCATTGTCATCCCATCAAAACGCATTGACCATTGAAATAACTAATGACACTTTTCCGATACTCGATGTGTGTTCGAATACAATTAAGGGATAACACCACTGTGACCCCCTGTTTTTTTTCACATTTTTCAAGAATTTTTTTCTGTGGGAAAAAAAGAGATATTCGAAAAATTTGTTTGGGTTTTGTTCCTTGTTTATTAATGTATCAACAAACATTTTTTTCACATTATTCACGCCGCATGGTGGCGCTGGGGAAGCTCGCGCGTCAGGTGCTGTCATCTCCGCGGCACGCAGCAGAACTCTCTTCAACGTCGATCTGAAAAAAAATACCGAGTGTTTTCGTTAATAATATGATATTTTGAAGAAAAGTACATAGGGATTTGGAAAAATACTGTTTAAAAAAAATAGGTACGTCTTTGAAATTAACTTTAATTTCAAAGGCGTGCCTATTTTTTTTAAACAATATTTTTCCAAATCCCTATGTACTTCTCTTCAAAATATCATATTATTAACGAAAACATTCGGTATTTTTTTCCAGATCGACGTTGAAGAGAGTTCTGCTGCGTGCCGCGGAGATGACAGCACCTGACGCGCGAGTTTCCCCAGCGCCACTATGCGGCGTGAAAAATGTGAAAAAAATGTTTTTTGGTACATTAATAAACAAGGAACAAAACCCAAAAAAATTTTTCAAATATCTCCTTTTTTTCCCACAAAAAAAAATTCTTGAAAAATGTAAAAAAAAACAGGGGGTCACAGTGGTGTTATCCCTTAAAGTCACGACTGACAAACTTGACAAGCTAGCATGCTAAAACTGCATTTTACAGACTTAAGTCACTCTCTTTTACACGCAGTAAATCATTGTTAGACGAATTAGTCTGGCCAATAATGTGTCGAAACGTCGTTCAATCTCCTTCAAATAGAACCGTTTTCTTTCACAAAAAAAAGCAAAAACAAATTGGGTATGGCCAAATCCTTTGGTGTTCATATATAGAAACAAAAAGTGTTCGCTAGTCGGCCTCGTCGACTACCTTAACGGTAGACAATCAAACCTAATGGCCAACCGCAAACGATACCGTCGGCTCGTATAACCCTTCCACAGCCATGCGCGCGATGAACAATCAAACAATATTCCCCACGAGCATTAATCGTGAATTTCGTCGTGAGTTTCGTCACTGCATCACTACGACAAAGCGGGAGGTCATATTATCTGTTTTATCGTCGATTTAATAACATAAACCTCTGTTTTCCGCCGCACTGTGAATCAAAACTTATTGTTATTTCAGAAGAAACGTGCAGAAGTTGCCGTTTCTGCGATTAATCCTGTGACCAAGATAGTTATTATTAATATATTTTCCTAAAAAGTTGGTGTATGACGATATTTATCGAAATCTCGCAAGCATTGTTACCGGTACGAGGGCCATTTGAAAAGTTTCCGGCCTCATCGCCATAAAGTAACTGTAGGAAAAAAATTCTTTCGCCGTCCGATAGATGGCCTTGACATATGTAAACTGTAAACATTTTAAGTCATTCTGATCATTATTTTGACTATCGCACTCTTCTAAAGTTGTCAGCTGACACTGTCTGTCAACAATAGAGAAAACAGAGTATCGCGCAGGGATAAAATTCCTTCATTTGAAAGGGAATGAAACTCAGGAAATAAAATATGAGTTAGACTCTGTATACGGTGAAGTCTCCCCTTCATTTACAACGGCCAAACATTGGGTGGCTGACTACAAACGTGGTATTTTAGACGAGGAACGTTCAGGGCGCTACAACTGACGAAATGGTCGATTTAGCGCATCAAACTGTGATGGAAGATCGTCGATTGACTGTTCAGGATGTTTCTCAGGCTTGTGGAATATCATCTGTACGGGTGCACAAGATTTTACATCAAGATTTGGATATGAGAAAATTATCCGCGCGCTGGGTGCCGCGCTTGCTTGTTGACGATCCACCGCAAGCGCACACGGACGGACATGTCGCGCGAGTGTCTGCATGCAAGCCTGTATCAATGGCAATGCAAGCCTGTATCAAACAAATCCAGCAGAATTTTTCCGGCGAATGATAACCGTCGATGAAACCTGGGTACACCACCATACGCCCGAGACCAAACAACAGTCAATGCAGTGGATTGCGGTAGGAAATCATCTCCGAAGAAGGCAAAAATTGCTCTCTGTCTGCAGGAAAAGTGATGGCGACAGTTTGTCGGGATAGCCGTGGAATAATTCTTATCGATTACCTTGCAAAGGGGGAAACAATCAACGGACAGTACTACGCTGCATTGCTGGATAAATTGGACGCTGCAATTAAGGCAAAACGTCCGCATTTGTCCAAGAAAAAAATCCCGTTTTACCAGGATAACGCTCGGGTTCACACGTGCATGGTCGCAATGTCAAAATTGAACGAATTGAAGTTTAAATTGTTTCCACCTCCACCCTATTCGCCAGATCTAGCTCCCAGCGAATTTTTTCTGTTTTCAAATTTGAAAAAATTTCTCGTGGGAAAAAAATATATGTCAAATGCTGAGGTGCAAAACGCTGTAAACCAGTATTTGTCAGGTTTCGACAAACAATTTTTTTCTGACGGTTTAAAAGGATGGGAGAAACGTTATACCAAATGTATCGATTTGCAGGGAGACTACGTCGTGGAATAAATGTTGTTTTCCTTCGAAATATGTGTTTATCTTAAAAAGGCAGGAAACTTTTCAAATAGCCCTCGTATATCGATTGATTGTTAGCGTTTTATTCGTCCCGTGATTGATCGGTCGGTCGGTCGGTCGAGAGAGAGAGAGAGAGAGAGAGAGAGAGAGAGAGAGGGAGAAACAGAGAAAGAGAGAGAGAGAGAGAGAGAGAGAGAGGAGGACATTTTGTCATACGCCAAGTTCCGATCGAACTTTGAGTTGCCGAGTTATACGCATACACAGCTGTCGTCGTTTTATGCAGTTTCACAATCGCGCGCTCTAGCGTGTGCTGCTCACGCTATTTTTTTTCTCTCCTAAAAAGTTGATGTCACGATATTTATCGAAAGCTCACAAGCATTGTTACCGTTTATTAAATATAAAACAGCTGGTTAGTTATTGGAGTCATCAATTAAACGGGCATTTGTTTTAATTCAAATAGTCTAAAACTGTTCATTGCTGCTATGCAGGGTGCAACATTGGGGGTTTAACACTCACTAATTCGGTAGACAGAGAGAGCTTGGTTGTGGAATAACGATTTGGTAGGCCTGCCGCGGACCGTGGAGGTCGGAGACCACGGGATGTGCGGCGGATCGAAGAAATGTTTATTTTTTAAATATTCATAATAATAATATGAGCCCAATAATTAAATGTAAATCAACTGGTTAGTTACTAGGGTCGTTAATTAAACGGGCATTTGTTCTAATATAAGTAGTCCAAAACTGTTCATTGCTGCTATACGTGGGATGTATCGATTGTTTCGGTACATGTAATGCTAGGCTACTCGTTTCTTAAATTTTCTATTGCTTTTTTCAGAGGGGCTGTTGCATTGGATGGAAGGATAGAGCCTGGCGATATGATTCTCCAAGTTAATGATATCAATTTTGAAAACATGTCTAACGATGAAGCTGTCAGAGTACTACGAGAAGTAGTTCAAAAACCTGGGTATGTACATATGAATGTTAGTATTGCGCAATTTTTTTGTGGTGCTAAATGATTCTAGCCAATAAACACAACTGAAAAAAGGTGCAAAACGAAATTTACAAATTGCTTCCTAATTATTTATCCTTCCTCTATGAGGTACCCAAACCTTTGAGCGTTGTGTGAAACTTCGCTGAAGCTATTTCCAAGTTTCAACTTGTAGCTTTTTTCCCTGCATGTATTGCTGCCAATGCTGGATATTTCAAAAAATTCGAAATTTTATGAAGTCGGAACCGTTTCATAAAATCTCGCTAAATTCATTACTAATCGTTATTTAATAATATTCAATTTATCTTCAAAGCTTTAACGCGATCTCACAAAATTTTTGATAGTTCAAACAACCATAGATTTTTGAAAAATAAAAAAAATTCATAATATCTGAACGGTTTCATTGACTGTCGCCCGGCAACAATTCTTGGTTAATATTCTTGTCCCATATGCGTAGTTGATTCTCGCATTATTAACGCACATTTAATAATAATGTTATATTCACATATAGAGAATTTCAGTTCGATACCTCAGAATTTGCGAAAGCTAGAGCTGTCGTCAACAATTTTTGAAAAATTAAAAATCTTATAAAATTCGAACCTTTTAACCGATTTTCGCCAAATGTATTCTCGAACGTCTCTCGGTGATACTCTATTCACATTGAAACGTTTATACGTTGTTACGCGGGGAAAACAGAAGGTTTTCCTCGGAAATGGATGATTTTACTCTGTCCGTAATGTCTTGTCTTTGTGTTCGTGGTATGTTATGTTGCTGAGGAGAATTCGTGTGCTAGACTCGAAGGAAGCATGGGTACTGGTGGCGTTTAAATGATTTGAATAAATTATATTTTATTTAGAGGAGGCCTCAGATCTGGTATTTGATATCTTTGCACTGCGTGCTCAGAGTTGTGACCCTTCATCACTGGCCATCTTTGGTTGGACGGGTCCACTAGTGACTATTGATAATTCGTGAGGCGAGTTACAATATTTATCAATTTAGGCATCTACCCTAATTAGACGCGCAGAAAAAAGGGTATTTTCACGAATTTTTTTGATGGGTTTAAATTATAAATATGGATATATAAAGTGTTAGACCTAATAAATACACTTTTAAAATATGCAAGAAAAATTTTAAAAAATTTATTTTAGTCAGTTTTTGTAGAGAAAAATGGGGAAAAAAGGTAAAAAAAAAGATGGGTGTGCGCTGTTGATGAAATCTCTGGAATGGATGATCGGGAAAAAAAATGGTTTTAGATTCAGTAGGTTAATAGCTATAGCGCGTATCATACGATTTTTGATTTTTTCAAAAATGGCCAAATGGCGGCCATTTTTCGAAAAAGCATGAAAAAGCACTTTATTTTCATCGTTTTTTACAAAAAAAAATTGTTCAACTCAAAATTTCAAAAATCGTATGATATACGCTATAGCTATAGTCATAAAGAACATGTGGTAAAATTTTGGTAAGTATCGGTTCAATAGTTTCGGAGATTTTATCAACAAGCCGTCCAAAAACGTCAATTTGGGAAAAACGCGTTTAAAGTACGCGCGGTGCGTATTAGCGCGCTCAGGTAGCTAAGTAAACGTCGCTCAAAAGTACACTTAGACTGCTCAGATCTTTATAAAATTTTAGTACGATACTTTTAAATAAGTATACTTTGGAAAAATGCAATAAAAAAAGATCGATTTTTTGCAAATTCTAATTAGGGTAGACCCCTTAATAAAGAACAAAGCACGGCCAGCAAAGACTGACCCTTAAATTATCGGATGACTAATTTTAGTGAATCGAGTTAGTGCGGGACGTAAATGCTTTGAAAACTGAATCTATCGTTAGTTGTCGGTTAGGTACAAGATATGTTACTGTTGTCGGGATTCGTTTGTCAGGTCGCGTCGGTGATGCCGTCGTCGCCTCGTGGCGTGGTGGTCAAGGACTCTTCCGAAGAGAGTCCTCGACGCCACTTAGACGGGAAGTTCTTCCATGCACTCCTTTTCCCCGGTTTGGACGTTCCGTCGCAATGAAGGAGGCCTTCCAGAGCCAAGGGCCCTACCTACGAGGTTTGGAAACGCTAAGACGTTCACCTCCTTGGGTTAGAACTTCCGGTCGCGATGACCGGGGCCTTTTCCAGGGTAGATTCCCTATGAGTTCCTAGAAGTTTTATTAAAAAAAGCAATACCCGCGAGAGTCGCGGAATCGAGGGGTGAAAAAGACTTAATTGCTGATAAATGACGTTTCGTGGAGGCCGTTGGTGGTACGTTGTCGTTGGGATCCTCGTAGAGTTTCCAACGGAGTACCTCACGATAAATTGTATAGAGTGTCGTGGAGAAAGACGAAGTGAGCGCTCCCAGGTCGTAACTTGAACTGAGAGTTACCAGCTCCCGAGAATGCATCGCCTTTTATACCCTTTTGGGAAAATTGGATTTCCTATTGTCCCCTTGCGGGGGGGGGGGGGGGACTCTATTTTCGTTGGATATCGGAATTGGAGTGGGATGCTTCGTACGTCGATCGTGTGTCTTTTTTTTGTGTATATCGTTGTGCCAGGGTGTATGTAGTGTGGTCCGTGGTTGGTGGCTTAATTGGTATTAATTATTGGTGCCAAGTGAGGCAAAACTGTCCACTGGTTGGTTTGTGGAGATCAGGAGTTCAGAACAGGTGGGTAGATGTTGCCGTTACCCACCCGTGGTCTTAGCAGTGGTCGCGCCCGCATCGGTGTTCGCCTGCGTGCCAAGCGGCCGCTCTCTCGCGTGTCGTCCGCCCTAATGGCCCGCCTGTGACGGGGGCTCAAGCGGCCGGCCCGTCACAATATATCAAAATTTACTCGCATATTTTAAAATTTTCGAAAGTTGCAGCGATCACAAGTATTTTTCGGAAAATTCAAATTTGCATCATATCTGAACCGTTTCACCGATTATCGCCAAATTCAATACCAATCTTCCTTCAGTGGCGGTCCATTAATACAAAAAAAATTCGCCAGATATCTCAAAAATTTCAGGAGCTAGAGCGCGTACAGACATTTATCGATAACTTTAAACAGCCACAAAATCTTTGCCCCACTTCATAAATTTCCATAAAATTGTAGTGAATAAAGCAGACTTACTTTACTTGTGTGGAAAATTGGACTGCTGTAACTCGGACCGTTTTCGAGATGTAGACGATTAATTTTTGCAGGGCAGTTACACACACACACGCACACGCGCCCAGTCATTTTTTTTTTAATATGATTTTCCGACGTTTTGCCACATTTTGACCACGTGGACGTTGAACACTCGAAAAAAAAAATCTTAGGCTGCGCAAGTTTGTTGATACGGTTATTGACGACATACAAACGATTCCATCATGCATACACTGCGGAACTGTGCGCAATGAATTATTGCCACTACGTGAAGCATATTTGTCGAGTTACCCCGGAATCGGGTTTTATGCCGCTGTGTACATCCGAAGCTTAATTTGCCATCGCCAGACCATTCGACGTTCTTCGCTAACGTCGGGTGAGAAAGCGAGGACAAATCTTGGAATTTAGCCGCCTTGGCCGTGCAAGGAAACCCTAAGAGATTGGCTCGCACGCTTGGACCGTGTGCCAGGCACATACACTCTAGTGTAAGCTGAAGTGCATTTATGAAGTGCAATTAGCATATAATGCTGAATGCTTGAAATCGTTGAAATATGCTCCAGAAAACGTTAATAATATAAAATTAGAGTATTAATGTTTTTTATTCGACCGACAACAGTGGACGCACGGTCGGTGCGCGGCTCTGGCGATCACCCAAGCTAAGGAACTTTTGTTGAGCGGGAAGCAGTTTTATTGAGTTCCTGATGTAGCTAATACAACTGAAACTCAGCCAAAACAAAACCATCTATATCGATACAGGTTCTCCGCGGTTTCCCCGCGTCCATGGCAAATGCGATACAATGTAGCTAAGGCATCGGTGGACGCAATGGAACTTAGGTTACCTTAGCGATGTGCAGGTAGGGAGTGATAGGGAAAAAATGGAATTGTGAAGGGTCATCCATGAAAATCCGAAAGAGTATACGTTGGAACAAAGAGAAAAAAAACTAGTTAAGTTTCAGTAGTAGTGTTTTTTGGGGCTTTTTTGTATAATTAAATGAAATCGAATTTGTTAATCTGAACACGGAACAATAACATGGTTGATGACAACAGAACCGTATTGCGTCCGACAATTACAAATGCGAGGAATGCGAGAATATCCCAAAAACACGGCATGTGATAAAGTCATGCTTTCTCAGTAACATACGAACACCAAAATACCAGGGATAATTTAAAAAGTTTTCGGGAGAAGTCTCTAAGAAGTTGAATCAGCATAAATACGTTCGCGGGTATTTGTTAGGCGGCACGATGAGGATTGCTACAAAGAAAGGAATGGTCTGTTTAATAACAAGGATAACGGTTGTAGATGTTCCTATTTCTATTCTAATTGTATATCGAGGAGTCCAAATCGGTAGACCTAGCGGTTGTTTCAAAAACCGGTGGTGAATTTTGTCGTGTTCATCCATCTGGTTGAATCACTTTAGTATCTGAGCCGTAAAGTAGAGTTGAGGTTACTAGCACTTGATATATTTTGGTTCTATAATCCAAGTTATTCATTTCCGTCACTATCAGTGGATTACAAATTGTCAGTAAAGCGATCTTTACTTTTGTTATAAAGTAATTACCGCGTTACCGAACATACCTGATCTGGGTAATGAGCTACCGAGTTATGTGTACTTTTTCACGTATTCAAGTGCCGAGCTCTTGTTATTTTTGGTTGCACGTCCTTTTTGGCATACTAGAGCTTTGGTTTTTTTCGTTTTCCCCTCTAAGCGATTTAGAGAGCAATACTCGTGTAGCGTGTCAAGCATGCCATGTAGACTAAGTATATATTCCGCCATGAGGATAAGAACCTCAACGAACAATGATAATTTCATCCCCTATTTGATACTCATGGGTCCTCTCGATATAGAATTTTCTTCAATCTCTACTATGAGTAATAAAAAAAGTGTAGGACTAGCCCGAGTCCCATCTCCTTACAATTTTCCCCGAGTCGTTTATATTATCTCTGTTTTTGTATTCTGGTTTACGCAGGTTCTAAAGTGGGCATAGCCGTGCCCATCTGAGCGCTGACTCCTACAAGTATGATTTTCCTCCAAAGTGTGCTGCAAGATACCGAATCGAACGCCCGTTTGAAATTGACAAACCGTAGAACAATGTTACCTTTGTCTTTTGCCAGAGCTAGAGTTAGGCCGGCAAGGTAAATGTGTTGGCTTCTCAAGCTCTGTTTGTCCTCAAGCCCGCTTGGGCTTCCGCTAAGATGTTCTATCATTTTGACCAGATATTAAGTCGTTTCGGGAAGAGAAATACTTCTGTAATTGAAAGGATCTTATTCGTCCCATTTTTTACAAAACATTACGAGGTCTGAGTAGTTTAAAGCAGAGCTCGGAATAAGCTGCACAGTTCGACACCGGCAGGAAGGCTACGCCTCCGTTACCCCCTCTACCACGTAACGCGCGGCGGCCACGGCGGCGAGCTCACCATCTCAGGAGCGTTCCGATCGAAAAAATACATGGCACCCGCGACAAATTGTCATTCAAATATTTTATCGTTCCGTAATATTATATTAATTAATCATTAAAAATATAATTATTTACCACAATTTTTTATTAATATCGCATAATTATTAAATGATTTTAACAATAGTTTTCCACATCACCCGTGAGGTACTATTAAGCGCAGATGCGCTTTTTTTAGAATGGTTTCCCCAGGAGGCCTATTCTACCGAAAATTAATGCAATGATGAAACCTGGCACAGTAGGAAAAAACGAAGAAAGTATAGCAACCAATTTTCCGACAAATATTAATTGGATCGTCTGAGTTTTTTTGTAGAAGATTCAACTAGGGACGGTACATCCACCGAAATTTTTGAAGAACTTGCTCGCATTAAGGAGGTCAATGATCCATCGTTCATGGAAGAACGTATGTCTGTTTTCGTCAATTTCATTTTTGAGAACGAGCATTTGCATAAATATGTGGACCCGAACATGGAGAAAATACAAAGACTGAAATCCCTAAGACGTGGATAACGCGACGCATCTAAAATTTTGAAGAAGTCAATCCCTTTTTCTGGCTGTGCTTGTAACGAAATATCACTTTGCAAATCTCACAATTCTGCCACAAATTGTAGGCTCTGTTCCTCGATTTGCCCAGTGAGAGGATTTTCAAAAACTATCAAATCTTTCCGCAGTGTTTCAAAATCACTAAAACGCGTATCAAATTGACTTATCAAAGAATCAATTATATTTAAAAATTGTATAAAATTACAACCTGCGCCATCATCAAAATCCTGTTTTTCAAAGATAATTTGACAACAAGGGAAAAAATGAAGAATGTCATTTTCTAAAAGACTTTAAAAAAGTACTAACTTTCTGCGGAAAGAATCGATGTAACTAATAACCTGTGAGATGATTTGGGCGGTTTTTTGCAGCTTCAAATTTAAAATATTTACTTTCTAAATATTTAAAATATTTAAATTTTTTAATATTCAGAATATTTAAATTTTTTAATATTCAGAATATTTAAATTTTTTAATATTTAAAATATTTAAATTTTAAATATTCTAAATTTGAAGCTGCAAAAAACCGACCAAATCATATCACAGGTAATTAGTCACATCGATTGTTTCCGCAGAAAGTTAGTACTTTTAAAAAATCATTTAGAAAATAACATTCTTCATTTTTTCCCTTGTTGTCAAATTACCTTAGACGAACATGATTGCGATAATGGCGCAGGTTGTAATTTTATACAATTTTCAAATATAATTCATTCTTTCATAAGTCAATTCGATACGCGTTTTAGTGATTTTGAAACGTTGCGAAAAGATTTGATACTCTTTGTAAATCCTCTCACTGTGCAAATCCAGGAACAGAGCCTACAACTTTTGGCAGAATTGTGCGATTTGCAAAGTGATATTTCGTTAAAAGCACGGCCAGAAAAAGGGATTGCCTTCTTCAAAATTTTAGATGCGTCGCGTTATCCACGTCTTAGGGATTTTAGTCTTCGAATTTTCTCCATGTTTGGGTCCACATATTTATGCGAATGCTCGTTCAAAAATGAAATTGACGAAAACAGATAAACGTTCGTCCATGAACGATGCGTATAGACCTCCTTAATACGAGCAAGTTCTTCAAAAATTTCTGTGGAAGTACCGTCCCTAGTTGAATCTTCTACAAAAAAACTCAGACGATCTAATTAATATTTGTCAGAAAATTGGTTGCTATATTTTTTTCGTTTTTTCCTATCGAGCCAGGTTTCATCATTGCGTTAATTTTCAGTGGAATTGGCCTCCTGGGGAAACCACTCTAAAAAAAGCGCATCTGCAATAGTACCTCACGGGTGATGTGGAAAACTTTTGTTAAAATCATTTAATATCTATGCGATATTAATAAAAAATTGTGGTAAATAATTATATTTTTAATGATTAATTAATATACTATTACGGAACGATAAAATATGTGAATGGCAATTTGTCGCGGGCGCCATATATTTTTTTGTTTGGAACGCTCCTGAGATGGTGCGCTCGCCGCCGTGGCCGCCGCGCGTTATGGGGTAGAGGGGGTAACGGAGGCGTAGCCTTCCTGCCGGTGCCGAACTGTTGCAGCTTATTCCGAGCTCTGCCTTAAAATATTTTTCGTTTTTCATTATCTCGTGGGTTCTTCGTTCCGTCGCATAAGAAACATTTTAGCTTTTGTTTCATCAAAATCGATCCACTGCTTATATGTAAAACTGCAAAATCGCCCCTTGACCTGTGCAACTTTAGGGGGTGGTTTCACTCCTTGAAACCGTTTTTCTGCAGATAAAAAAAAACGTCGCTTATTTTTTAATGCTCCATAACATCCATGAGTTTCAACAAAATCGGAGGGGAACACCTCGGGTACATTCCTTGTCAGATAGAGCATGTTCACCATAAGCTTCTTGTAGCATGCGGTGACTTTCAGCAGCACTTTTTGTTAAATAAAAACAAAAAAGCAAAGCTTCCCGCATATGCGGTTTCGTTGGTTCAAAACCTGACATTTTCGATGTTATAAAAACGTAATGTGTATAAATGAACTCATTCTAGAATACTGCATATTGTAGGTTATGTCCAATACTTCAACATGATATAGTTTTAGTGTTACTTCAATGAATATGATACTAGTTATGCCATCCCATATCAAACAGCAGGAATTCAGTTTTTAAACCAATAGATATACTGAAAAATTATATGCGCCCGATCTGAAGTTAGAATCCGAAGATGTGCGGAATACTGCAACTGAACCCTACTAATTATATGAGGGATAAGCAGGGAAAATATTGAATAACCAATGCGAATACAAGGTATTAAAGAAATCCGCGTTCGTTTGAAAGAGTAATTCAATTGAGAATTTACCCGAACCATCAGTTTCCTCGTTGAGATCACAGACAGAAAGTATATTGTCACGACGCCTAGCTAGGAAACTCGATGCGAAAATGTGAAGACGATCTGTAGTATCGACTGCCGCCAAACTTTTTCTTCGTGCAACGCCATCTCATTACCACGTTTCGCATTATTACGTTATGTCTCACATTCGTTAGTTGACGTTTAACTTTTTTTCGGGAAACTTACGTTACAATTATTCTATCGTATTCAAGATTTGTTGTCTTGATTGTTCGCAATTTTGGTTCGCAAATTTCACGACACCTCCGCGTCAATAGTAAATTTGCTGAGAAAGTCACGTGTGGCAAGTATGCCAGTAGCAACTGTTTCATTTTCAATTTTTTTACATAATTTTAGTATAGAGTAATCTTCGGTTTTTCCCTCTGGGCAGTTGAAAATTCCGTTCGGTAGACAGGTTAGTCTGTTTTTCACACAGAGAGTCTAGCTTTTCGGGACCAATTTTATAAGACTACCCGTATGATACCTGTTATTAGAAAATGTTAATACCCTAACGTTATATGTATTTATAGAAAATTAACGGAGCTCAGCGTGATCGTTGCATGTTTTTTTACGTCCTGGGATTCCAAATAATTGAAACACCTAGATAATGATAAAAACTAATTCCATAGAGAAAGTGGTGGGTGAGTCATAGAGATTTCATGTTTATAATTCCATGATACATATAGGCACATGACGCGCGCTGTCACACACGATCACACACATTCGAAAATGTTGTACCTCTGCGTTTCTAATGATGTAACGTATTTTAATCATCCTGCTAGGCATATCTTGATATCAAATTTGTTAGCACCACAGAGCTTGGTCCGTAATAAAAGTTAAACGGCTATATTTAACTTAAACATAGTTACATGTTATGGAATGTTAATCATGTTAAAGAATGAGATGTAAATGTGCAAATTCCATTGGCCCGCGATGGCAAATGCACATTGCCATCTCCATTATTTTCAACAGCTCGCAAAGTCTCTTTATGATCAAGTATGTTGATGGATTTTGTCTTCGCAAGCTAAGAATGACGAAAATTGAGAAGCAGTGTGCACGTTCATTTTCAGACTTTTTTTCGACCAAAAAGACAATTTTTTCGATAATATAAGATCTCATTCTAACAATGCTAACTGTGTGAAAGTTATTTTTCGTAAAATAAAAATCTCATACAATTAAACCTCTCGAACGATTTTTCGGAAATGCTATCCTAAACATTGTTTAATGTTAGTCTTATAGCTACGCGCTGACGTTAGCCCCGTCACTCGATCCTAGAAAAGACATGTCACGAAATATCTGAAAATGTGATTTATTTCTGAAGCCGGCTAACTTGTGATTGTCTGTCGATGTCGTGCTTGGAGTTTGTTCATGGGCATACCTCAGATAGCACAATCGTAGACAACGAATTTACCCTAAAAGGCAGCGTGCGTGGCACGCACACCAGTCTAGTATCATATAATCTGTGTGATTTAATTTATTTTCACGCTCAACCGAAGTGGGCTTGCTGCTCTACTTGTGTATCAAGTGTCAGCGCAATAGGCAAAGTTCCTTTTGCGATATGAAGCATGTGTATGCATATGTTATGCTCTTTAAACGTCATTTGTGCAAATTTTAGACACTGATAAGTGCATCGAAAAAAAACAACCCCACAATCACAGGGCTTTCCCTATAAAAAAGAAAAATCAGGAAACTATCTAGTTCAATGATAGGACTAACGAAATCATTGTTATCGCACAATGTTAACGAGTTAGTTAATACCATTGTGTACGGATATTGCACCCGACGTGATTCGACTATTTTTTAAAATATTTTTAGGCCCATCAAATTGGTCGTCGCCAAATGTTGGGATCCCAATCCGAAAGGATATTTTACAATTCCCCGGACAGAGCCGGTACGACCTATCGATCCTGGTGCATGGGTGGCGCATACTGCAGCCATTAGGGGTGAAGGCTTTCCCCCTAGACCGCCCAGTGCCACAACCCTGACGTCGACATCAAGCAGCTTGGCTAGTACACTTCCAGATACAGAGCGTGAGTTTAATCGTTAATATATTTTAAACCTTTTGTTGGTTGCCCAATATCGTCGAACCTCGTTGCATGCGTTATGGCACTGATTCATCAATTTTCATTGACAGTTAGGACAATGACATTTTGACGAAAGTTTACATTTTGATCGATAGAATCATTATTTAGGAATTACAATGGTACTTCTTACCTTCTTCGTGAAACCTAACGGTAACGTCACGCACCGAATGTTAGTGTCGAGTTTGGTCACGTGAAGGTCGAGAATCTTCTCTTCTCAGTTCATCAACATCCTCTAATAAAAAATTATCGTTTTTTCGTCGTTTCGGTTGGTTCCCAGTGCCATAGTATGTCCGTAGACTACACGAGCGCTCCTGTTTTATCCATGGTATACCGTTAACCAATCATAACGTACGAATTGGGTGAACTAAAAAATAATAATGATCCTCCTCTAACTAGCCAATTTCGGCCCTCACGAAATAATCGCCATCTGGGCTGGAGCGCTGGAGCTCCGGGCAGTATGAATATTGAATTAAATGCATTGTAGAAAATGGAATATTATCAATTTTAAGAATGAGTTTTAATATTAATTAAAATTTTTCATAATGTAAGATGAAACATTGGCGGACGTGAGCAGGTAGTTATTTTGCGTAATTTATGATGAACAGGTAGAAAAAAGTATATCCAATTGAATGGCAAATTTCGATAGGTAGGCGCGTGAAGTATTTTAAGATTGCATAACGCATGTGCATAACTTCAAAAGTTACTTCGCCATCAGATGTACATTCTACCGGTTCTCCATAAATTCCGACATAATTGCTACGTTTAAAAGCCCGCCACCGTATAATTTAACATGAAAGATTGCAATTTAGTTCTGTGTACGTCTTCTTCAGTTAAACTCACTATTACAATTGCTGATATCCTATTTACCGCAATGTGTTCAGTGCACCGTTTGTACCTCCCGATCGTTCTGCTCTATGCAACGAACGAGGCGAAGTATTTAAACATGTACTGGTGCTAGCTTTCTAACATTGAGAATTTCCTGAAGATTTTGTAGATTGTTTCTATTTATTATGTGAAGACGTGTGCAGAATCTGGATCAGATTGCCTAACCGGTACACGAGTTATCGATTTTTTTATTTTGCACGAATCCTTACGGAGTAGCAACATATTGCCACTGATATAAAATAAACTACAAGGAATCAACATCGGGGATATTTCGAAACTTGATTTTTGAATAAATAAATTACTAAGCAATGTTTCTAAAAAAACTTTCACATCGATTCACTAATCCGTTATTGGGTTATCAATACAAAAAAAGGATGAACAATTTTGTAAATGCGTTATACTACACACTTCGATTGCTGAAACGTGGCAACAATGCAACAGCCCTCTCGTCTCTGTGTCATCCACTATATTCTAACCTAACTCGTGCTCAACGACGCGACTGCATCGGGACCAATTTAGAATGACAAACCATCTGTAGAGTGCGCTGTCGCCGTACTTGTGTGGCCATCATCCGAAACATTGGCGCTACTACACCAACACCGTCATGCCTCGAGTGGCCTAACAACAGAACACACAGCCACTCTACACTCTCGCATACAGTTAGTCTCCGACCATACACAAGTACACACGCTACAGTTGTAGCCGCAGTAGACGCTTCAAGACGCGAATAGACGCACAAAGGACGCTTCAAGACGCATCGACTCTCTTGACCACATCGTTTTCTGTTACAATAACTACGTCACGTTTTCTTGTTAAACATTGAGTTTATTAATAAATATATATCGAATATTATTCACCTCTCTCACGAACTTATTTGAATATAGCTACAAACGCTATACTTGCGACATGATATCAGACATTCTATTTTGACATTACAAAGTCCTAAAGAAGTAAATATTATGTCAATAACGTGTATTTACATATCTCATGTGTCGTTGTGCATAATTCGATGTTTGGTATACATTAAATATTCCCAATATAGGCACCGTTTTTTTCGTTCCCTACTGTTGGCTTCCGGTCTAATTCACGTCTAAAATTTTTTTGCCGGCACTCACAAAATTTACAAAATCGACCGATATATTCATTTGTATGACCCGAAATCATATTAACTGGCATTAATTAAGTTAACTTTTGTCTGGGATTGTCTAGCCAGTATATTATTAAAGGAAAATGGTTAATGAAGCGGGCACGAATAACGCAAATGTTCTGGCTACTCCAGCATTTTGATTTCCTCCTACTTTCATAGTATGTTGACAGTTTTCGTAAGCGAGCTCAATTGCAAGACGAAATTTTGGTTTCACAGATATGATTCCGTAAACAACCTATACAAATGAACCCGCAGCGTCATTGAACTATGAATCCAAATTATCGAATACTTGGTCATTATTACACTGGACAGACAACTCCAATTTTATACAAGTCGATTCGAGATTTGTTCGATTGTTAAGATTTCAATGCCTATAGTTTAAATCTGATGATCAATTTATTCAAAACACGATGCGGCGTTCTTTGGTGGCACTGACAAAGGGTTAATTATTATACATTTGAAATTTATTGTGTACAATCTCATGATCGCCGTTGATATTGGGGTCCATTAGAAGAACTTCACCTGACCATTAATACCGATATGCCAACCATAGTCCGAGCCATGGCACGTCCGGATTCCGGTTTGGAAATTCGCGATCGCATGTGGTTAAAGATAACAATACCTAATGCGTTCATCGGCGCTGATGTTGTCGACTGGCTCAATGCCCACGTAGAGGGATTTATCGACCGCCGTGATGCTCGGAAGTATGCGTCGCTCATGCTTAAGGCTGGTTTCATCAGACACACAGTCAACAAAATCACATTTTCCGAACAATGTTACTACATTTTTGGAGACTTGTGTTCGGCATTAAGTAACATGAAATTGGACTGCGATACAGTCGGTCCTTTGCCACCACCGAGTGCCTGGGATATGCCTTATTCCGGAACATATGCACCTCATTCGGCAGCGGGCTACAGTCCTATGCCCTTCAATTTCACGAACGAACCAACAGTTTATGGTTATAATCGTGAAGAAAGCGTCAACAGTGGATCCGGTGAGTCCAATTTCAGTATAACGCCCCTAATTATATAGAAACGTTATTATATAGGTATTTTCATCCTACATTTTATCGGTGAGTTCCTAATAGTTACACTTTTACTGTAAATACGATCATCATTACATATAATGATTTTCATTTTTTTAAATTTATAAGTCGTTTCATAAGGTATTAACTGTTGATTCTGGAATTTTCTGTTACGACGATATTTTAGATATTCATGTATGGGTAATAATGCAGAGTGCAGTTGTGTGGTGTAGTGACATGCAATCACAGTATGCATATTTGTCGACGAATTTGATTAAACAATTGGTCATCTGTCGCTCAAATATTCCTTGACCTATTCTTTGAGAAATACGAAATGCAAAAAATGTTCTAAATCCATGAATCACTTCGTTGTACCTGATATAAGAACGTATTCCTTAA
Organism: Oxytorus armatus; assembly: GCA_958009045.1. Classification (NCBI taxonomy): domain Eukaryota; kingdom Metazoa; phylum Arthropoda; class Insecta; order Hymenoptera; family Ichneumonidae; genus Oxytorus; species Oxytorus armatus. Next base: position 28,437,681 of record OY253746.1, read on the forward strand.
ATGAAAATATAAAATGTTGGAAAATTATAAGACATCCCGCACTGCAAAAATGAGTACATGAACATATCTAATTTAAACAATAATTATGTTAGAAATGAAAAAGCGTGCTACCATACGAGATAAAGATGTAGGCGGCGTAAAATGGGCACAGTTAACGAGAGGAATAGATGTGAAGAAAAAAGTGAACAATTTTTATAAGCGAGAAACGTCGAGCGGATATAGAGAGTTGCAAAAACGATTCACGACAAACAAAGGGTTGAACGCATTATCAACGGGCATCCAGACCAGTTATTACGTGCCAGTACGATGGCGTATCCAAATAGCATTCAAGCTCTATCCCACAAATGAATTTATTTAAGGGGAGACTAGTGACTTCAGACATTTGTACCCTTTTCAAGCGTTTTTGCATAAAATTTCCGATCTTTTTATGTTGTTTTCACTTGAAATCCCGCCAAATTTAAGAATAAGGCAAAAAAACATCGAATTTCAAAAAATCACTCGCGCATTGGAATGGTCCCAATATGCAGACTGCAGAGCTGGAATTTTTGAGAGCTTAATTTAAACCCTCAACAACAAATTGTATTAACGGACTTTCGATTTTTTATCTAGAAATATATATTTCATTGAAAAAAAGTGGAGTGCCATTTTTTACCATATTTTTCAACTTCAACATCCAATAACTTTTTCACATCGTCGAATTTGACAAATGCGGCGATACAATTCGTAGATGATGTGCTTGTGAAGATATGTAGCAAATTTCAGCCTAGTTCACGGAGAACTCATGCGGAAGTGATTTTTTGAGTATTGCAAATCAAAGCTTTCAGGAATGAAGATCCATGTATTGGGCAAGGAGTATAGTAATGGCTGTTGACGCTGTTATCTCCTTTCAGCATGTAATCTTGCATTTTCATAGCATCATCTGAAAAAAAATAAAGAGTTACCTCTTTTCCATAAAGTTTATCAACTAACAGTTTATTTTATGTTATAATATTGCAGTAATAGGTGGATTTTTTTTTCCAACGGAAAAGTCTCGAGATCTTCCCGGCGATGCTACAGCCTCGTTCAATGGTAGAGGGGCAGGGTTCCGAAGGGGTTAACTCGATATGCAAAAATGAACACTTGGTCTCCTGGAACGAACACAATTTATTGAACGAAATTAATGAACGCCGGTCACAGAGGGTGACCGGCAACAACAAACTGAAATTTCCACACAAGTTCCAGAAAAAGAAAACGCACAATCCTTAATTTCTATTTCACATTTCAGTTGGTTTACGATTCGATACAGAACAACGCTTACGCACTACTTCACAATTATTATTCTACTACTAATATTCTCGGCCACGCTACGCAAACGAAACCCGGACGAAACTCGAAGCCAACATGGCGTACAACGATAACGGTGTCCGCGGTTTCGCGTCCTCGCGAACGATACTCGATTTCCAATCTCACCAAATTGACCGCGGGCCGAGCAACACACAAACTTACTGCTAAACTACAGCTTCGGACCCTTGCGCGCACAATGATAAATGAATCCCTCTCGGAGATTCTATTACATAAAACGTTAACAGTAACGCGAAAGATAGAAATCGCGGACAAAGACTCGTATGACGCCGCGCGTGAACGTACCGTCACGACAATATCGCTGCAATTTCTCGACTGAAAACTCCCGAAGTCTTCTTTTAGATGGGGGAATCAACTCTGAAGAATGCAAAGGTTCTGTCTGCAGGAAAAGCGATGGCGACAATTTTTTGGGATGGCCGTGAAATAATTCTTATCGATTACCTTGCAAAGGGTAAAACAATCGACTGACAGCACTACGCTGCATTGCTGGATAAATTGAAGGCCACTGTCAAGAAAAAACGTTCGCATTTGGCCAAGAAAAAAATCCTGTTTCACCAGGATGACGCCCGGGTTCACACATGCATGATCGCAATGCCAAAATTGAACGAATTGAAGTTTGAATTGCTTCCGCACTCACTCTATTCGCCAGATCTAGCTCCCAGCGACTTTTTCCTGTTTCCTAATTTGAAAAAATTTCTCGGAGGAAAAAATATAAGTCAAACGCTGAGGTGGAAAACGCTGTAAACCAGTATTTTTCAGGTTCAGACAATCAATTTTTTTCTGATGGTTTAAAAGGATAGGAGAAACGTTGAACTAAATGTATCGAGTTGCAGGGAGACTACATCGAGAAATAAGTTTTGTTTTTCTTCGAAATGTGTATTTTTCTTAAAAAGGCTGGAAACTTTTCAAATAGCCCTCGTATGATAGAGAAAGGTACAACGAGAAGATTATTCCTGAATGAATTTTCTAAAATTAGTGAATCAAACTAGTCAGATTTATATTTTCGTACTGTTGATCGTAAGTGCCGTTGATATAGATTTTTAAAGTAACAGTTTACTTTATATCTCTATAAAAACAACAATGGCATTAGAAAAAACCTTGAAAATGTTGTATCCAAAATCAGGAACTGAAACTGCATATTTCAGGAAACTATGCATAGATTTAACTGTATTAGTAATTTTTTTGTCCCGCTCATTGTCCACCAAATGTGTGTTTTGCGATTCTAAATAGTATTCATAAATAATTCATCGACCTCATAACAAGATTACATTACGCAGTTGAAAAGAGTGAGTACCCCGTTCGCTCCCAAAAGTATGTAATAAATCTAATCAATTCTATAATAGGAATTTCACGATTTTTTGCGAAATTTATGAGTTATAAGTATTTTACGAATTACACGACACATGACTCTATCTAGCGGGTACAATTTACACTTCAACAGCGGCAACGGAAGAACCAAACTCCCAGTCGTTCTCATGGCGCGCGAACGTTGCGTCAGAGCGGTGCAATGGCGTCGGGCCGTGAACGCCCCTCGAGGCCCGGCGGGCAATCTAGCATTCGTGCCACTCGGTGGACAATATTGCACTTGTAGATTTGGAGTCTGCAGAGATGAACGGCGGACAATTTTGCATTCGGGTCACTTGGTGGGCAATATTGCATTTGTATAGTTGAGGGGTGAATCAACGAAGGGCTCTGTTTCGTTCTACTAATTCGCACAGTCATCGCGCTTGTATTTATACAGTGTGGCATGTTGATTTTTTCGCCGATTCGTAGCAGCGATGTTCATATTATCTGCGGCGATATCCGTGTTGTATAATTTTACAGCAGCCGGTTCCATCTTAATTAAGGTGGTAGTCTGGTCTAGAGCGAGATTTTTGACGTCATTTCTAATGTGCAATAACTTTTAAACCGTTGAAGTTGTCTTGATGAAAATTTACACGTGCATTTATTGATCCTTAGAGAATACTTGTACATTAAAGAAAAAATTATTTTTAATATTTTCATGTAGTTTTTTGCCTTGTTGCAACATGGTGCGCCGAAAGCCGCCTCAATCGGTGCCCACTCTGGACGATGTTGTATGCATCTGAAAAAAAAAATATATATATATTCTCAATCTGTATGAGTATACTGAGCACTGGTAGCAGAATTGGTACTTAAACAATTTTTTTGACAAAATGGCGGCCTGTTGAACTTTCATTAATGATATTTCATACATGTTCGGGTATTCGACGAGTTATAAAATGTCGGCAAAATTATTGTTCGACTCAATTCTGCTACCAGTCCTCAGAAACAGGCTACCTAAAGTACGTGCAAAATTTGAGCTCGATCGTTCCATTAGTTATCGAGATATCGTGGGCGCCGATTTGAAAAACATAGTTCTGAGATAAACGCGTTCAAAGTTTTGACACCGTTAAATGAGATTTAAATTGAATTATCGATGCTCACCAGTTAATCGGCCAGCCCGGGTCCATAAATGACTCCTTCTTCCCTTTCATAGAACTGATCTAATTCTAATACTGCTTCCCTTCTACCAGTCCTGGCTTCTTTTGAGGCGAATAACGATCGTCGTTCGGAACGGTCGATTCTCTGTTGATCGCGTAACCTCGCATATGCTTCTGCTTGCTGTCCGATTTTCATACTCATCGTATCCAATATCTGCAGTATTGTTGTGAAGCCTTCGTTGAAAATACACGTAGCTAGAAAAGTGGCAATTTCAATCGTAACAGCTCCAAAGTGAATGTGTTTTGGAGCGAACATCCAAATCAATGAATTTAGAGATTCCCTATTGTTTTGTGTCTCCGCTCCTAGACACCGCTCTAACAAATCCTCCGATGAAAGATTTTCGTATACGGGTTTTATCGCCTCTAAAACTTGATCACAGAAGGGCGGTCTATCATGTCTGAAATCGTCGAGCGACTCAGTAGCCTCTGCGTTACGCCACTTGCACCAGCTTGAAGGTCCCGGCGGGCAATACATGTGCTGAGGGTTTTCGTCACTTGAAGCATAGTGATAGAATGTTGACCACACGGCTTTCTTCATTTCGTCGATTGAGTGACAATTTCTTCTAATCGCTAAACCGTAGTAAACTATCAAGTCGCCGATTACCTTGTCAGTCAATTTTCCTTTGCCTTTTCCGCCTATACCTTTACATTGTTTTTTAACATTACGTAATCTTGTTCCCATTCTTTTCGAAACATGTCCAATACACTCGTTTTTTTGTACGATAGTATCTTGGCCGTAAGGACACGCGTCTACAATTGCTTTATACGTTTTGCAATCTCCATCGCCAATGTATCGAGTGTATTGCACGCCGTATTTTTCTACCGATCGTTGAAACATCTCTAATGCCGCGTCAACTTCCATCTTGCCCGCACTGCCATGGTGGTTATTAGTACAGTCTTCGTGAGTTTCAAACCAATCATCGAATTCTTCGGTAGTCATCTTGTTTTTTCTTACGGCACACGCTTGGCAAAAGCTCGATTTGACCACAGTATCTAGCACTTTTTTGCTGTATTTACCAATTATACTCGTCACGCCAAACCGTGAACTAAAACCTCGTTTTTTCCAAGTGCCATCTCCTGACACTGTTAGCTCCGATGATGAAGATTCTTTTTCAAAAGTCAGTTGTTTCTCCTCACTGACGGCTTTTTGCAGCACGCAATCGTACACAGCAGCAGCCGCGCAGTGTAATTTTTTCAACACATTAGCATACGTTGCTTTTGAAAGTCCCACTCCGATATCCTTTATCCCGCAAAATATATTGAATAATTCTTCCCATTCGTGAAGATAAAGTGTACAAAAAAGTACCAACTACACTTGACGACATGTAACAAAGAATTATTACAGCCTGTGCATCAATAAGTTCTGACGCTGTGAAACTTGCACGTCAATCAATCGAAAAAAGAATCCAATATTGCATTGATACTGATGGTCGTCATTTCGAACACTTACTATAAACGTAGTAATTTTATTTACTACCCGAAACTGTAAGTATTATCGCCTTTCTGTACTTTCGGGGATTTCTGCGATTAGAGCGCCATCTATCACGAATCGAAAAAAAAATTTACAATAAAAAATGGGGGTTCCCATTTAAGATTTCAAAGTTGTCCCACCCCCAGCCCAGGGGGTGGGGGTGGGGGTGATTACTTTGGTATCATTGTATGGTCCCCTTCGTATTGTGCAAGTTTGATGCAGCAAATATTTCTGCGAACCTTATAGTTTCGAAGATATCTAAGGTACTAATAGTTATTGGGACACCCTGTATACATATAGAAGACTGTTAGGTCTCAGGGGGTTTCGCAAAGAGAGACGTGTGCGCGGCGATTCAGAGGTAAAAGACGAATAACATGGACGCGGCGTCTCAGAGGTCGTGGGGGAAACGCATAGGGTACGATGTATAAATGAATAAGTAGAGACACGTGGTTCGTTTCCCGATTAACGATTGAAATCGAGATGTCGAGTATAATGAATCGCTTACTTGATTCGGACAATTTCGTGAATATAAATGCTTGATTTACGTAGTCGTGGAACAGTTGATACAATAGTAATACTGTGACAAAATGTATATATATACATGTATATATGTATATTTCGCAAGACTTATTAAGTGTTATAAAGGTACTGAGTAATAACGGAGTGATTAATTGGAGTTGTTCTCGTAACGAGCGCTGAATTAAGACTTAAGTCTCTTAGATGTTAAGAGCGGACTTCTCGCTACGAGTGTTGAGTGAAGACTGAAGATTTTAAGGTGGATTCGGTTGTCGTGAAGGGGCAACCCCAAAAGTGCTGATTTTCCAATATCCAGAATTTAGAGAAGGCTATATCGCGCGAGGCGCGATTTGTGATGAAATTTGCGATGAAACTTGTCAGCCGAAACTTGATATTAAGCGTCCGCGCTACGATCGCACGGTCGAGAGTTCGGATTATTTCTATATTTGTTGGAAAATGGGATGTGCAGAAATTCGAGTGGCGACATCCGTTCTCACAGTTTGGTATTGTGCATTAGCACTACAATCGAAAAATCGTAGAGCTTGAATAATTAATGTATTTTTTAACCGGGTTGAATTAGCAGAAATTATAAACTCACGATTATAAACTGAATTTACGTTGTGGATGAGCGCGAAATATACTTTAGACTAAAAATAAAGTTAAGATAATACAGTAAAAAATCCCATAAAAATGTCACGACGTAACAAAGACATCACACAAATTTTTTTTATTCGCATCTTAAGAATAGTTCGCGGTGTACGCCGCTTGCAAAAGGACACTCCGACGAAGTTGCTGCTTGGTGGTTGACGGCAATTAAACCATACGGTTCATCTGAAAAATCAAAAAAAAATATATTTATAAACTAGACATATAGGTTTATAGCATCACGTGAAGGAATTTCGATATCTAAAAAAAAAATGGCGGACCAGCGAAATTTATTTCCCATTTTCACAGAAAATTTTCATCGTTTATGAAAAAAATAAAAATAGAAGGGGCCCTTTATAAAAAAAATCACTACGTGGCGCCATAGAGACTGGATTTTCGAACATTTTAAGACTTGGTACATCCAAATCGGATGAATAGTTTTTTAAATATGTTGTCAACCAGGTTGAAAAACGTAGTTTCGAGAAAAACGCGTTCAAAGTTTTGCTGAACGATAATTCGACATACAAACTAAATTTTATATCTGTATTTTTTTTTGTTTCTCACCATCAGTCAGCTATTCCCGGACCATAGAACAGCCCCTCAGCATCCAGAGACTCGTAATTTATTCCGTGCTTTGCACGCAGGCGACCCTCATGCGTGTTTTTTTCGGCTTCGTGCTCGGCGTTGCATATCCACTTCGCATCAATGTTTAGACAATATTGGTAGAGTGCTTTACCAATTTTTATTTTCAATATATCCAATACATTAATGAGGCCAATGTGATCATCGTTGAAAAGTATTGAAGCAATATTAGCGGCAGTTTCAATTGTGGGTCTGCCGCTCCACGACGTCTTCGGCGCAAATTTCCATATAATAGAGTTCAAACACTCGTTGTTATTCTGGTGAAACGGACCTAAACATCGTTCAAGAAGCTCGTATTTACTAAGATCCACGCATATCGGTTTTATTGCCTCAATGACATTTGCAGGCAATGCAGGAGTATGTGTATGGTATAATCGTTTAAAGTTCCTTTGGCATTCGCCTGCTGCCATGAACACCACGAGTCTTCTCCTTCCGGGTAATACTGATGTTGGGGACTTGCGTCTGTGGAACAGTTGTGATAGAATGTAGACCAGACAGCTTTTTTCATATCTTCCAACGAATCACTTCCAACAAATCATTCCGACGAATTGCAAGACCGTAGAATGCAGTTAATTCTCCAATGAGCTTTCCAGTCAGCTTTCTCTTTCCACCGAGCCCCTCATTCCCTTTTTTACAATTTCGCAATCTTGTTCCTATCAGTTTTTGAACATGGTTCACATATTCTTTTTTCTTCACATCATACGGAAGAGCTTGCACGATTTTGTTATAAGTTTTCGAATCGCCGTCCCCGATACAATAGACGTATTTCGTTCCGTGTAATTCCTCCGCTCTTTGAAACATCTGAAGCATAAGCATCAGTTTCCATTTTGCCTGCACAACCGACGTGATTTGCGTTACAGGATTCAGCATGGTTTTCTAGCCAATTTTGATATTCCTTTTAATCAGTTTTGCCTTTCCACAGAGCACATGCCTTACAGTATGCAAACTTCACACAAATGTCAATAACTTTTTTCGAGTAATAACCGATAAATGTCGTGCCACCATCTAACGAACTAAAACCGCGTGCGCGCCAAGTTCCATCACCAGAAACTGTCAATCCATCTACTTTTCCACACTTTTCGACGGTTAATTTTTATTCTTCTTCACCAGCTAGTTTGAATGACATTGTCTTTATAGATTCTGTAGCATCACGAATCTGTCCCACAATAGTATCGTAGAAAGATCGAAAAGTAGGGCGCGGCAAGTCCATGAAAACACAAAAATTTTGTGCTCCAGCGAATGACACTCCAAGCAATCGCATCGCAAAAATAAATCGACGATTAACTTCGTATGCATTTTGGATTAACGGGCATGATGTGATTTCTTTTGGCGTACAGGACTTGCAGTTTATCACAATTTTTAATCCGAGTCCTCTTCGACTAGATGCGCAAAATTCTACATGACTTCCACACTCTTTACATTTCACGTGCGCACTTATTACCGTAAAAACAGCAATGAAATTTATCAGTCTGTACCCGACACTTGGATTCACGATAACGGATCTAGTTGGCCACTGCTCAACTTTCGCGCAGAGCTGCTGCTAGCTCTCGGCTCTTCTCTCTCCATTTCATATCTATTAGGTGGACCCGATTTCGACCGTTTCCTGTCACTCCTTCTTGTTGGTTCTCCGACGACATGTCTTTTTGATTTTTTATTCATCCCGATACACAGAATACACAATATGAATCGAATGATAGATACGAATCGTATGACTGCCGAAAAACAACGGACTCTTTCGTGTCGAATTCTTCTACACTTGGCTACCGGGTTTCTATTCAATTCAGTAACGGGAATTTACCATCTGTCCCCTCGTAGCGAATACAATACATTAACCGAAATATATTATGGAGGATAAGGGTTCATAGGAGCCAACAAAGGATGGCCAGGTAGCAAACCCGTCTTACAGCCGCACGTCTGCCGCTCGGTGCGGTCGTGCGCTTGGAACGGTTTTACATAAAATGCTGTATCTCCGTCAATTTTACGAATTTCTTTACAAAATTTGGTGACAGCATTCTTACCAAATGCATCTTTCAGAAACTCGAAAACAATGAAAAAAAAAAATTTTACCGTGGTCTGGTGCCTTAAGTGAAATATTGCGTTCCCGCGGCCTTCATGTAAGATATTCTGCGTAATGGATATGACGCTAATATTTTTATAATGTCTTCCCTTTGTAAATAACTCTGCAATTGTATCATTTCCCGATTTTCTCATCGGGTCGCTGATAATAAGTAATTTTTTAAAATGATTACACTGGGACTTCGATTCTAAAGAGTTCGATTTAAAGGAAAATCATCCACTCTTTTGCCTGGCCTGTGCATGGTGGGGCGCATCTACGTCACCATGGCCTGGGCCGTAGTCGTATTTCTATTAAAAGTCATGGCGTTTTTTAGATTAAGTTGTCTGCATTTTAGCATAACGTAGTGTACTTACGTAAAAAATATGGACATACATAACTCTAAACATGACGAGAAATGGCCCGTTAATCGTATGCTATGATACGGTACTGGCCATAAGCACGTGAGTGGCTGGTTGTACTATAGGTGTCGGGCTTAGGCAGCCTCGATTGTAAGAATTTCCAACCCCAGTTTGTTCTTAAAATCGAGGTCTTACTGTATCTTTCGAATAATCGTCCGGCTGCGGTTTGTGAGACCTTCACAAAAGTCTATATGAGGCACCTCGTTTATACCTGGAGGTCACCGCTGGAGAGCAGCTGTGTCAGGGTCACGAGAATCGTCATAATAAATAAGTATTTTATCGAATACGACGCTGCTCATGACCGGTAAGTTCCGTAAGAATTTTTGGGCAAAAATGGTTATACCACAACCTGTAGGACTACAAATCATTGACGTACATAGATGCTGCCATCACGTATCCATTTTTCGAATTGCTTTACCAGCGCTCGCTGTATCGTAGATGCCATTTAGGAATGAACGCAACTCTCCGAACCGCTGTCTACTTTACAGTCACTCTACGATAGGTAAAATCTTCAAAATAAGCTTATCACGGCGGCGCGGTGCGACGCACGTCGCAATAAGCTTATCCGCCGTGAACGCGCGCAGCATTAACTGGATTCGCGCTCGTACCAGAAGCTTATGATGAGCCCGGGCCCCGCAATCAGCTTCTCATACGCGCGCGATAAGCTTATACCGCGCATGTGCGGTGAATTTATCTAATAATGGTCGGTAGGGGGGGGGGGGGGGGGAGAGCAGGTTAAACAAGCATATCAAGACCAATGATATGATAGAAAATTTCGGGTCCTGATCCACGGATGGGGGAACCACGTCTGCCCCATTGTTGAAAATTTCCCCATTACCCTCTTACAAATGTTTAGTAGTATTTCAATATCTGTTCACGCTTCCTACCGAGCGTATAGAACGCACTGAGTCAAGAGGCACACCCTCATATCGAGGGTCCCGTATAAGCATTGAGAGATTGCGAATAGTACCTAAAATGCAGTGCATGGTACACCCGTTCATTATATTCCGGATCTACTATATTTTTGAATAAGTGTATCCCGAATAAGCGTTTTTTAATCGTTAACAATTTCCACTACCGTCATCAGTTTTCTCCCCGGATTGCATTAGACACTAAAAACCGTAGAGTATTGATTCTTCGAAACATCCTCGTGAACTTTGCAAACAAGTGCTAGAATTGATCCCGAAGCGTACATTGCTTGAACACTGGTACTTGCTGCAGCGCTTACTACGCTGATACTACCAGCGTTCCTTCGCCTGAACGAATAAGTCACCATATACCTGAGCTACAGAACACATTAGAACTCATGCCAGTCAATACGTGATTACGAAGAGTGTCAGCGCGAGATCAAGATGCAGAGTCAAGGTTGAACGAAAAGAAAATGTATCATAATTCCGTTACGTATTTTCTGAAATAAAACTTTTTTTTTTCAAGAATAACCGTTTTTTTTGTTAATAATTTACCGCTATACTCATAAGATTCGCACGGATTGCCTAATGCCCGTATTCATAGTCGTTCCTTGAGGAATAAGGATCCCTTATTCCCTTTTACACGTTTCATACACGTTCCTTGACCGAACAAGGAGCCTTATTGGCTTCGTTATCTTAAGGCAGGTCCCGAGCTCCCTTAAGGAGGGGATGCCGCCTTGGTCTGTTCGTTTTTGTTGCATTTGTGAACTTCTTACTACATGATGCGCAGTACAACCAAATATAACCTATGAAAATTGGACACATTTCAAGTTTGTGGTTATTTGTGGTGTCGCGTTTTCGGAGTATATAAAAGTGTCATCTATCAAAGTGAATAAAGAACAAAAAGAATCATGGACAACGCATTTTTAAATTATTCTGACGATGAATTTGAGGGAGAAAATCTAGAGAATCCGATTCTGTGCCGGCTTGTGAAAAGGTACATTCGTGATTGGCAAAATCCCTTGGAATTTTTCGAAGATGTTCCTTTTCGGAAAAGGTACAGATTCAGCAAAGGAGCTGTGATTGAGATCTTATTACCTCTGGTAAATGCTCGGTTAAGGCGATGGAACAATCGTGGACTGCCAGTTTTTCCATTAACTCAGTTGTTAGTAGCACTGCGTTTTTACACAACAAGCAGCTTTCAGGTTTGAAAATTTTGTCTTAACATTGTGGTAAATAAATAGGCAATTAATTTTCATTTCATTTGTACGCTGTTTTAATTGTAGATAGTTAACGGAGACATGCGAGGGTACAGTCAAGCATCAGTATTGAGAATTGTTGCACAAGTTTCCAGGATTTTAGCATCACATTTGGGTGTATATATTAATTTTTCCACTGAACAAAAACGTCGAGATAATAAAAACAAATTTTATGAAGTGTCCAACTTTCCATTCGTAATAGGATGTATCGAATACACCCATATACACATAACGAATCCTGGAGAGAATAATGGAGAGGTATTCCGGAATCGAAAAGGATGGTTCTCTCTAAATGTACAGGTACATTTTGCCAGCCGTTTTATTTTGTGTTCATATCAAATTTCGTATGTTAAATAATTATGAATAAGTTAACAACAAGTTAATTGTTTTGATTTGTTATTTTTATAGGTTGTATCTGGACCTCAACGAGAAATTCTTGATATAGTTGTCAGGCACCCTGGTTCGACTCACAATGCTATAATATTTGATCGAAGCGGTGTGCGCTGTCGGTTTGAGCTAGGACACCTGGACGGAATTTTACTTGGTGATAGTGGGTATGCGTGCCGCAGCTATCTACTGACGCCTGTTTTAAGACCTGAGACAGACGCAGAAATTCGATACAATACTGCACATACCAAAACACGAGTTATCGTTGAACAACTTTTTGGAGTTTAGAAACGTCGATTTCCATACCTGTATTACGGCTTAAGAACAAAGTTATCGACAACGGTGGCAATTGTCTGTGCCACTGCTGTTTTACACAATGTGTGTATTCAAAATAATTTGGATGAAGTGGTCGAAGAGGAGCTTGATGAACATATATTCGAGGTCATTATTAATCAACAACAAGATGATATAGGACTTGCGCACAGAAATGCTTTTATTTTAAGACATTTTTCTTAAATATGAAACAGTGTTGTGAACCAATTGTAATTTTTATATTAAGTTTTTACCCACGATGATTGGCATGTTGTAATAATGTTAATCTAGATAAATTCATACAAATTAGCATTTGTACATATGTTTAGATTAAAAATTAATAATGATCTGAAGAATTTTTTATTTATGTATTAAAAACTGAAATAAAATGTTCCTCATCGAAACTGGCGTTTCAAAATTTTAAAACGCAATATGTCATTTTTTGTAATTAATATATTTGTTATTAAACATATAAAATGTATATAAATATACTTTTACATTGCACTTATAATATACTGTTATATTATTGCACTTATATTATTTGTATCTACCTAAATATGGATAGATACACAGCCGTACATAGAACCAGCGATTTTTCTATGAGGACAAAAATACTCCCGGGAGTTAATACTAAGTTGCAAGAGATATTTGATTTTATCCTCGTTCCCTTTCCTCATAACTCGGTATCAGACTGATATTTTAACACTTATAATAATTTGATATTAAAAATATGAATATTTTATATGATATAATCTTTGAGCGAATGCCTCTTCCTCTCTTAACAATTTTTATCGTTCCCTTTCCTCGTAACTCCGTACAGACTGATATTCTAATACTTATAATAATAATTTGATATTAAAAATATGAATATTTTATATGATATAATCTTTGGCCGAATGCCTCTTCCTCTCTTAACAATTTTTATCGTTCCCTTTCCTCGTAACTCCGTACCAGACTGATATTATAATACTTATAATAATAATTTAATATTAAAAATATGAATATTTTATATATCATCTTTGGCCGAATGCCTTTTCCTCTCTCAATAATATCAAGATAACTATTTTCTCCTCCGTTTCATCAATCGCAATTTTTTTAGTGTGAAGCTCCCGCTGCTGCTCAATTGCTTCTCGGAGTTTTATTAGTCGTAGTTCTTTTTCAGTACAGTTCTGAAAATCAATTACTTTACCATTAATACTCATATAAAGTAATATTAATAGTTAATATAAACCTAATATATAAGATTTTTCATTACCTTCAGATTTTTACTCGTTGCATTGGCCTCGTTTTCCGGTGGTGTGCTACGTGATTTGTAGCGGATGCTCTCGTCATGTAGAACCACATCATCGGTATCTTCCTGAACCATCTCATCTTTATCATCGTATGAATTTTTGGTTGGCACAAAATCTATCGGGAAATTATTTGGAAAATGAAAACTCAAAATTGAGTGTCGTAATATAAAAGAAAAGTAAGAGCTATGTATAGTGCTTATATTCTTCCTGGAATTCCGACGTGCTATCAAATGGGCAATCTATTTCAACATCTATGTTTGCACTTGCTGCACCGACGAATTCCATTACCGGATCATTTAGCTGTTTTAGTGCAGGACCTCCACCTTTCATGAGCTGGTCGTGTCGGATCGCCGTATTTAATTTTCGTTTCCTTAAATGATAAATTAATAAGATAATACGACTCAAAATATAATCAAAACAAACCGAATATAGAGGCATACATATGTAGGAAGAAGAAAGTTCACCTCACAAAAGTATATAATGAACTAATAAATTATCAATAAGATCATTATTACTTACTTCTGTTTCATATTGTCCCAGCATTTCCGTAGTTGTTTGCTGGAACGAGGCGTACAGCCTTCGCTAGCGAATTTCTTCGTGCTTCGCTCCCATGCCTCTGCCTTGTTTTTCATGTCGGTTGCACCGGTTTTTTATTTTCAATATCTTTTTCTTCTGTAATGAGTTGTGCCAAGAGCATTTTCTCCCAGTCCGTATAATGAACAGTTTTTTCCATTTTCGATAAGGAAGGACTGTGGATTTTTGTATAGAGTTTGATGTGATTTTTGTTTTATTGAAAATAAGATGGAACAGGTTGTATGTGACTGTATGGGCTGCATGTAGCTGAACTTGCGTTAGGTTAGGTTCTGGCGCCATGAACAGTACTGCACGCACTAATCACTAAAATCCCGAAAATATTCCTTTCTTGTGAAAGGAAGACTCGAGGTACGTCTATGAAATAAGGCGGCCTTGGAGATTCAAGGGAACCTTCATGGAGGCTCCCTTCATCCTTAATATAAGGCTGGACTATGAATACGGGCATAAGTCTTTCCCACAAGAAAATTCTCATGGGAAAGGGGGATTGGTCCATTGTAAGGACCAATCATATCACGGCAAGTTTTTAGATGTCTATATACAAGTGGGAGGAAACATTGCGGAATCAATCAGAGAACCAGTGGGGGGGGGGGGGGGCAATAAACATCCTCACACGTGGGTGGGGGACGTAGTGTAATACACCGGCTATGATGGGAATTTGGTGAGGCGAATGCACGCGGTGGGGGGTGAAGGCATGGTTGGGGTGTCTTCCTATAGATGTCCTTTGGTACTAATTTCTATGGCCTTTTTGTGACAGTGCGTATGTTTCGGCGCACACATCTATGATAATGATTTTGAACTTTCATTATTGTTTTGGTTTAACGTTCCGAGACATTGCTCGAATAAATCGTCATGTTTAGTGTTCCCGCAGCATCCGTTATATACCACGCGCACCATTACTTAGGGGCTTTACGAAAGCCTTCGTGATGGGGATAATCGTCAGTCGATATGTTATGGTCAAATGTGGCCCATACAGTTCTCTTCATTGCTGATATCGAATTTGCATTTATTTCTATTACCAAGCCGAAATACGTACTTTTATACGTTCATTTATGACTTTGTCAACTTTCCGGCTCCTTTTCCACCGATCCTTTTGTTCTTCTTCAAAATGGCAACGCTTTTTTTTTGTTAATTGATACATTTATCATTGTGATTGGTCTTTCAAGTTTTGTATTCTGAAGGGACAGACTTATTTTTCCATAAATTGCGTGATCGGCTCAAGCTCGGTCTCTCGACTGTATCAATGACTTTATTACTGTATACTTCAGTGAGGGTTGTGAAGCCAAACAGTGAGCTGAAACCTCTTTTTCCACGTGCCGTCCCCAGATATAGTAAATTCCGATGGGGGTTTGCCGTATTACCGTCTTGTTCCTTCTCTTTCTTCCGTGTTTTTCTCGTCACAAGGTCATAGACTGTTTCGATTGCACAATAAATATTTTCGAGTCATGTATAATATATTTTCGCTGCAAGTTCTTGACCACTGTTCATAATCCCACACAATAATCCGAGCCCCTTTAAACAAATGACTAAGAATCGCATGGCAAAGAATATCACCGGTATCAGAGCCAAAAATGATAATCTGCCGCCCTTACTCCCTAAACACTCTATTTGGAAGAGAATAAAATGTCACAGAGGTCGATCTGTTCAGCACTTTAGTTCCAATCATGCGCAGAATATAGAGTAGTACCAAAAATGTACACTGTATTTACCGAAAAAATGCAGTGACTGCCTGATTCTAACACCGTTTCACACCACAATCAACGTAGATTTTATTCATTCGTCTCAATAAAAGGGTAAGCAAGTTGCAGCATTTTCAACTTTTCTCATATTTTGGTGACACAACCCCCTTAAGAGGTTATATACAGTTGTAGCGGGCGAAATGACGACATTTTCTCGATTTTTTTTTCGACAGCATAATAAATATTTATTTATAAACTGTTAGCAACATCGATTAGTACATGTTTTGGGGTACTTGCTAAATCTTTTTCATAGAAAAATATTTGAAAATAAGCTGAACTACAGCTACATTCCAGGAGCGTTTTTCTTTGGGCATCACTTGCAGTGGACATGATAACTCGAGAACGGTTCATCTGAACTCCGAATTTCACAAAAATTTCGTTAGTACATTGCATTGTCTAGTTGCTGAACGAAGAATTTATCAAAATAAAAATAAAAAAAAATGGCGACGGTTTTAACAAAAGTTAATTGTTTCAAGGTGTTAGATTTTCGATTTTTTTGCTCTAAAAAAAATATAAAAAAATTGAAAATCCTTCGGTTAGCGACTAGCTATTATAATAAATAAGTAGTATAAATTTGGTGTTGATCGGATTTATAGTTTTTTAGTAATCGTGTCCACCCTAAAGGTACTTTAAAAAAAACACGATTCTGAGATAATCGCGTTTAAAGTTTCAAGTGTGTTGAAAGTTGAATCGTCGATTCCAGGGCCTTCTGCACCCTCTGTAGCAACCAAAACATCGATTTGATGCTGCTTACAAGCCATTCTACCTTCACTTGTGGCTGCTTGCGCGCGTTGCTCGGCAATCGTAATACGCGACTTGCCCTCATGGGTGACATAGGCGTGGGCGTTTTGGCCACAGGGAACTCCGAATGCTTCGAAAATCTTCATCAGAGATATGCCCTTCATTAAAGGCTTACATCTATTTCGCGGCCAAAAAAGGGTGTTTTCGTGAATTTTTTTTCACAGTAAAGAATATGATTTGAAGTATGTTTTACAATTTTTATTATCCAAAAATATTCGTGAATGTAAGAGATACAATAAATTTCGCAGACCATTATCCTCCGAGGTGACCACTGCTGCTCGGAAACGAATCATCTGAAATAAAAAAACCGAATAGATTTAGTCTTTTTATCTTATTAGCAAGTCTTTAATCGAAGGATTCAATAAAATAATGATTTTTGAAAAAAATGGTCACCGAGCTAAAGTCTAGCTCGTCTAAATGCTCGTCTAAATGTCGGTGAAAAAAAGACGACATTTTTCTCGATATAAAAAAAAGTATGCATCAAAACAAAATCCTTCGATTAAGGACTGCCTTTTAGTATAAAAAAATGTATACAAAATTTCAAGTATATCGGTGTTGTCGTTTTTGGGATATTGTGGTCACCGATTCTGAAAAAGTCATTCCGAGAAAAACGCGTTTAAAGTTTCGGGTCGGGTATATACGGAGATAAAATGTAATTTATTTCCTCTAATTGGAATCATCGATGCCCGGGCCATACAGCAACTCTTCTGCAGAGGCAGCAGCCTCCAAAATTCCAATTTGGTGCTGTCTTCGTAATAATCTTGTTTCTCGAGTGGTTGATTGAGCGTGGTGCTCGGCCGTCTGCACACGCTTCTTGTCTCGGTCTGTGACGTATGCGTGAGAATTTCAGCCGCAATTTACGCCCATCGCTTGCAGAATAGTTAATAATGAAGGACATCCTTCATCGAACAGAAACGCAGCGATATGGGCAGCTATGTTCACCGCAATCAACCCACTCTGTAAAATCTTTGGGCTTATCTTCCATATTAGTTGATTATAACTTTCGTTATTGTTCTGAGTAAAACCACCTTTGCATCTTTCCAACATGGTATCGTTGGAGAGTTCCGTATAAATGGGCTTTATTGCTTTAAAAACATTATTAGGTAGAGCTGTGTAGTCTTGATGATAGGAAGCAAGTTCTCCGGTCGCCGAAGCGCGCTGCCTCCGGGACTTGTCTCCGGGTGGGAGGAATCTGTATTACGACGAATAGATGAACCATAATATTCCGTCAATTTGTCAATCATTTTCCCGGTTAGCTTGTTTCTGCCGCCA
This sequence comes from Oxytorus armatus, assembly GCA_958009045.1. Classification (NCBI taxonomy): domain Eukaryota; kingdom Metazoa; phylum Arthropoda; class Insecta; order Hymenoptera; family Ichneumonidae; genus Oxytorus; species Oxytorus armatus. The sequence continues at coordinate 28,455,833 of OY253746.1, forward strand.
AGTTCTTTATTTTTTTTCGCGCCCTCACGCAATCAACGTCGTATTCGCTTTTTGTTTAGGATACTGGGGAATATTTTGCTGCCACCATCGCCGATATAGTTGACGTACCTAACGCCGTACTTTTCTTTCGAAGGTTTAAACATTTCGACGATACCGTCTACCTCCATTTTTCAGAAGATCTTGTGTGCTTTACTGTGCACACGGATTCATGATCTTCATACCACTGTATGTATGCGACAGTATCGGTTTTCTCACGTCAAGGTTCGCACATGTTGAAAAAAAAACTTTTCACAATACCCAGGACTTTTCCAGTATGGTAACCGATGATGGAAGAAACTCCAAATAACAAAGTAAAACCTCGTTTTTTCCACGTTCCATCACCAGAAACCGTCAATGCAGTTGATTTTCCACCATCACTTTTTTCACTGACCTCTTTAATTTCATTGGCCACAGCTTTTTTAAAGATGATGTCCGAAACCGTGGTGACACAATCGTGAATGTTATTCAAAACGGTGTCATACGTGGACTGGTAAAAAAATTTCGGCATGTCCATTAAACCGCAGAATTTTTACACGCCCGCTAATCCGACGCCAAGAATCCTCATCGGAAATATAAATCTTCTGTTTATTTCATACGTGCGGCCAGCGTTCGGATATGATGGAATCGCGCGATCGTTGCAGTTGTCGCACATGACCACGATTTTGAACCCTAGTCCACGCGTTGCACTTGTCTGAAATTTTACTCCGCCACTACACTATTTGCACTTCACGAACATCACGATCGTTGCGAATACAGTTATAAAATTTATTATTCTATATTAACGAGAATAGTTCTCGGGGACATACAGTTCTTCTTGCCGGTCCATTTTTTCGCCGACGTGCTAAAACTTTTGCTCTCTTGCTCGACGATTTTCAGGTTAAAAATATTTTTTCGTTTTTTCGGTCGCGACTTTGGAACATTCGCCGATTCCCGTAATTTTCGCGAGTCTTTAGGACGATTCATTATTAAGAAAACGATGAAAATGAATACTTCAAATGATACAGGAATTGGTAAACTCCAACGTAGTGAGCGGTTCAAAGCCAACTGCTATACTGTAACGGTCTTCGATTTCTAACTCATATATATATATACGTCTCAGATTATACTCATACAGGCTATAACCACCACCATTCTAAATTCGGGTCCTTCATATATACATTCAAACAATCCGAACGGAGCAGCTGCGTGGCGTAAACAGCGGTCCACTTTGTATACAGTATGAGGCGCGCGCTGCTCCGTTATACCTACATCGAGCGGCTCGCGGAACCTAATTGAAAAAACGTCTGCAACTCCCTCAATTTTAAACGGATCGACCTGAAATTTTTAGAGAAAATTTCGACTAGGCGTTAGCCCTTAAATATGCAAGCAGTTGCATCGGCTGCCATTTGAACTGGTACTGCTCCGCCTGGAAGATGCATTGGTGTAATTTTCCAAATCAGTTGATTATAACTTTTGTTATTGTTTTGCGTAAGTCCGCCAACGCATCTTTCTCAGCGTCCTTTCTTCGTTAGATCTTTCTAAATTGGCTTAATAGCTTTTACAACATCTGCAGGAAGAGCAGTCTAAGTGTGTTGGAATGATGCTATTTCAGTCTCTTTATCTTCGGGCAGCCCTGCGTAAGCTTTCTGCCAATCACACCATGAGTTAATTCCGGGCGGGCATTTTTCGTGTTGTGGATTTTTATCCGTCGAACTGTAGTGAAAGTATGTAGTCCAAATAGCATTTTCCATTGCTTCAGCAGATTCATTGTTTCGATGAATTGCCAAACCGTATCAATTTTCCGGTCAATTTTCCCTTTCCGCTGAGACCTTCATTTTTTTTCGCATTCGCGTAAGCAACTGTCCATTCGCCTTTGGACATGCCCATTATAGCGCGCTATAAATCGCTATAACTTTGGATCTAATGCTCTAATCGTTATGAAATTTGGTGAGAGTATTATTGAGATAATGTACTTAAGGGATAACACCACTGTGACCCCCTGTTTTTTTTCACATTTTTCAAGAATTTTTTTTTGTCGGAAAAAAAAGAGATATTCGAAAAATTTGTTTGGGTTTTGTTCCTTGTTTATTAATGTATCAAAAAACCTTTTTTTTTTACATTTTTCACGCCGCATGGTGGCGCTGGGAAAGCTCTCGCGTCAGGTGCTGACATCTCTGCGGCACGCAGCAGAACTCTCTTCAACGTCGATCTGAAAAAAAAATACCGAGTGTTTTCGTTAATAATATGATATTTTGAAGAGAAGTACATAGGGATTTGGAAAAATATTGTTTAAAAACAAATAGGCACGCCTTTGAAATTAAAGTTAATTTCAAAGGCGTGCCTATTTTTTTTAAAACAATATTTTTCCGAATCCCTATGTACTTCTCTTCAAAATATCATATTATTAACGAAAACACTCGGTATTTTTTTTTCAGATCGACGTTGAAGAGAGTTCTGCTGCGTGCCGCGGAGATGTCAGCACCTGACGCGAGAGCTTCCCCAGCGCCACCATGCGGCGTGAAAAATGTAAAAAAAAAAGGTTTTTTGATACATTAATAAACAAGGAACAAAACCCAAACAAATTTTTCGAATATCTCTTTTTTTTCCCACAAAAAAAAATTCTTGAAAAATGTGAAAAAAAAACAGGGAGTCACAGTGGTGTTATCCCTTAAAGAATATGCAACAATAAAAATAAATTTTTCCGACCAGCACAACTGTATATAACCCCTTAATACAATCGACAGCGATGGTTGTACGGTCGGTGTGGAGTTTTGCGAAGCTGTCGATTCAAAAAGCTTTCAATGTGGCCAATACTCAGATGGGTAATGGCTCAATCACACATTGATTAGCGCAACAAATTACCTACCGGGAGATCATTTTTCCGAAATATTGAACGCTCCTATTCGAGTTTACTCGCAGAAACGATTCGTAGTATAAGGGGATAACGCACCTACAGCCGCATTCTAGGTAATGCTAAATTGGAATAAAATAGGGGATCGTAAAGACTTGAGAAAAGTATACATTTTATATCCCAAATAAACCATATGTATATCGGGATAAATCATTTAAAGTCTGCCCGAAACCCGAACATCACTGATTTAACTTCGGTCCGTCATCACCGAACTATCTATGAAGATGTGAAATGTGACTGAAGGACACGAAGTTCGGGGGAAAACGCCGTCACAAGAAAAACCCAGAAAAAAGCTATTAAAAACCACGGTTTTTTAACTTCGCTTGGGATGTGGCAATCCCATTTAAAAATAAAAGGCTTTGCCAGAGATACCCGTTTCTTTAACCCATTTCATTTCTCATGTAGGGGCGTTTTTTTGGGAATTTTTTTCCGTGATATCAAATGCGAACAAATGTATTATATCAAATGGCTATATATATTTATAAATTGTTATAAAAGAAACAATATTCAACGTGAACTAGTGTTTTCTAAATTATTATTTTAACAATTCAACCCTATTTTTTTTAGGTGGAAGTAGTGCTGGCAGTGAACACATCTGCAAAGAACCTATTCACGATTTGAAATCTTGCTCATCTGCCTCAGAATCGGAGTTACATGTACCGTCAATACCATCAATGCCGAATAAGAACTCAAACAATGGAAACGGTTCGAATGGAAAGAGATCGAATGGCAGCCGCAGTCGATCAAGTGGTTCCGAACAGTCTGTGCCAACCGGATCTGGATCAGGAAATCAGCAAACCCAACAAGATATATCTGGTAGTAGACAGTCATTTCGCATTGCGATGGGAAATCCTTGTGAATTCTTTATCGATGTTATGTAGAATTTGTTGTTGTTGTTGCCGTCATTGTTGTTGTTGTTTTTACTTTTGTTGTTGTTGTTGGTGTTGTATATAGTTTTTGTTTTCGGGGAAGAATTCTAGTGGGTCGATGTAGAATAATGAATGTGCATTGTTTTTTATACTGAACACTGCACGAAACTTTTACACATACACTACTGAAATATGAATATGAAATAGATCTATATTAAGTTATATTACTCTGATTTACTCGTTCATAATAGACAGTAGTCGAATTTAATAGCCCAAATACCGACTAAATCCAATTTCTCCAATATGGAATATCGTGCAATGTAATATTTCATATGAAAGAAGAGTTTTTGCTGTTATTTGTCATGGACTGTAAAACGGAGTGCATTTTTTAAGAGCTTGTAAAGCACTATCATGACTGCATCTTACACAAAAGAAACTTTTATTTTTGCTGTATAGTCGTTCTGAATCAATCGTTGCCAAATTCACATTCCTTCTATGTACTTGTATCACGTATAATTGTAGCACATTGCATGTTAGATAATAATATGACACTGAATGTATTATTAATTTCATCAGACAACTATAATTATATACTAGTTGATTGGTAGTACGGTTGCTGCTCTATGATTTATCAAGGATTCATCTTTCACGACCCGTAAGTTAAAAATGATTGCTATCCCTATATCATAAGAGGTCTTTTATACCAACTCCCTTTTTTTCAATCCAATCATTTTGTTCAGCAAAACTCATTGAATCCGATAGAAATTTTCACTTTTTTTCCTATTGTGACGAGACCTTTTTCGGGGTCCTATGCAAGAAAGGTAGAAATGAGAAGAGGTGTAATGAATGACCTTGAGATAGTCGTCCGCCGGGCACATTAGCCATATTAACGTGCCTGGGGACCATAATTTCGGGAGAGAATTCGGAGAATTCCATATTCGTTCGCTCCTTGAAACACGGAGACAGCGAGAACACCAAATAACTGGAACAATAATCTAAAGAAATTTCACTGCTGCATGACCCAAGAAGAACAGAAAATAATCGTGTTTTCCATTATCAAACACGGAACAATGAAAACCTAAATCTTCGACAAGCAAGAACATGAGAGTATATAAACCCGACCGGGCAACAAACATTACTCATTTCATTACCAAGATTGTCACCGCACAGTTTACGTTGAGTCACGAAACCATGTGCCTTCGAGCTACGTTTAAACTTTACATTATCCAGTCACTTTTTGGAGTGACTATAAACTTGTAAGTTCCCCTAGTGCCAAGGTACCCTGCTACCTACGCGAAGCGTCTAAAATTGCGCTACTATGTTGGAACGATGGCTCCAGTTAATCACTAAGTCCTTCTTGAGACCCTCGACCGTTCGATACTGCGAGGTTAAATAAACCGTAGTGTTATAAATAGTATATATATATATAAATAAATAGTGTATTAAATAAACGTAGTGTTACCAAGAGTTGTAAACTGAAATCCTACTTCATAGGTTCCCTTGCTTTTTTATGTCATCCCGAACAAGCATTAGATGCTTTAGGTGGGTTCATTATAGAGAACTTGCACCAGCTCGAATCTTTCTCTCTGATCTACGTAACATGTCAAACATTCGATTTCGCAATTCGAAACGCGCATATAAATTTAATTTGCTATTTGAGTGTAAAGCATATTCCTTAGAACGTACCTAAAGTGAAAATTACATTTTCGATTAATTTGTGGTCGCATTACCTGAAGCATTACTACGGTAATGCATACAAGTTAATTAACTTTGTAAATTCGGTTTGAAGCTCCTTGTAATCTCAACGGAACTTACAGGAATTTTTTTATCAATATAATTGTCAGACAACGTAGTTTCATAGTACTGCTTGGAGAGAAAGATGAGCAGGTGATGGGAACAAACTGTGCCCCGATGGTATGGTAACTGCTGGTCTTTTTTGCCATCAGTATAAGAGGACGTATCTAAAGTAAGAGACAGGCAATGTAACTGTAGAGATACACGATTGCTATCAGAATTCAGACTCAATTACTGTTTTCCTTCCATACGCGGCAGTATGAATCAGCGGTTGGTTTGCATCCTGCGCTCACACTTATCCTACTTAGCGGTATCGAATAGAGCAGTGCAAATGAGAACTAAAAATAGCGACAGTTATCAGCCCTGTTCCCATTCTGACACATGTGTCCGACTCCGAACACATTTTAAATCTCGATGCTATGCAAAATTGTTTGCGATGTAAATTTCACAGCATTACATACCTATTGCATAGGTCACACTGATGTATTTGACGGAATTGGGACGGTTCATGCAACGTGGGTGGCATAAATTTCTATATACAAACAATAACTTTGCAAACTAATACGACGCAATAATGGAACAAGATCGTCATTGGCCTACATCCTTGTTATTCATATTTATTTCGTTAAAACAGGTATCGCCAAGTTTATGTAAACGCATAAACTTGGAAAAATTAAAAAAGAGGGTAGATGGGTCTTGAATAGTTTAACGGGTTACACGCAGTTGCAAAGCCAAAAAAGTCGTTTTTTTACGATTTTTTTCTGACATGGGATTTTATTTGACAAATACAAAAAGTATTAATAAATTTAGTGGTAGCTTTGAACTTTATATCGGCATTTTGCATTTTCAAAAATATTGATTTACACTGCTCCTGTAGACGATCTCCTGGAGGTCCTCCAAAAAAACGTGTGAGAACGATATCTCCGGGTTGGATTATTTTAAATAAAAAAACCAAAAAGATTGTATTAGTGGATAGATAAATCTAAATAATGATCGAAGGAATAGTCGAAATTTTGATTTTTGACAAAATGGCGGCTCCACAAAAAAAAAATCCAATTTTCGACCAAAATATTTTCGTTGAATTGTTTTAAGAAAAATAGAAATAATTATCGAAAATCTTATTCCTTCAATCAATACCTGAAGAATATATCTGAGAAGGTTGTGTTAAAATTGCAGACCGATCGGTTGAGCCGTTTTTGAGAAATCGTGCTCACCGACTTTGAAAACGCCGTTTTGAGAAAAATGCGTTCAAAGTTTTATGCTGCTACTCGGGTCTTCAGGCCGCCTACTTGGTAACGCTCCGGGCGTCCTTACAAATATGCATGTATCTCCAAGAATATGTGCCGGTTTGATTTGAAATTTTCAGAGAATATACTCAAATATATGTACATTCCGAAAATGCAATAAAAAAATCGATTTTTTGAAATTTTCAACTGCGTATAACCCCTTAAGTCCAGAAAACAAGGCGCGAAGATTCGACAAGGCACTTTCTTTGTCAACCCGTAAAAAAAGTTTTCCCGTACAAGATCGTTACGAGTGATGAAAGGTGGACAGTATACGACAACCCTAAACGAAAAAATCGTGGGTGGATCCAGAAAAACCGATGACATCGACTCCAAAGCCAAATATTTACACAAAGAAAGTGATGCTGAGTATCTGGTGGGATATGAAGGGTGTGGTGCATTATGAGTTGTGAGATCCTGGCCAAACTGCGGATATTTATCAGCAACAGCTTAGTCATTCAAGTGGTGCATTACAGCAAAAAAAATGTTCGACCAGATGTCTCAAAAAGGGACTCTGGATGTTATCTGTAGTTTGGGCAGGGACATTCTACCTCACGCGGCTTACTCACTAGATCTTCCTCCTTCAGATTTCCATCTTTTTCGATCGCTTTAAAATCATTCGGCTGATGAACACGTTAAAACGCTCGACCAGATCCGAAATGGCATCGAAAGTTTTATCGAATCAAAACCACCAAGTTTTTTTCACGATGGCATTCATTAGCTGTTCGAAAGACGGGCTAAAGTAATATAAAGCAATCGCGCTTATTTCGCATACTTGTGTATATTTCATTTAATAATTGAAACTTTTATTTTATTAAAAAAGCACTGAATTAATTTGTATATTCAATATAGACTCAATATTTTACTCTGTTCGTAATATTGGCGGAAAAATACGGAAAGAGATAGACAATTCGGAAAGAAGTGTGCCAGACTGAACCAGGATTTGAGTTCGAGACCTTTTGATTATTGGTCAAATGCTTTTCCAATTGAGCTATTGTGCGATCTACCAGGGCCATATGTGACATTATATTTTATTCCATTTCTGCCCTTTCAGCCCGATAAAGTCGATCGGTTCCGCCTAAACATGCTTCATTATACGCGAGGAAGTGTTCCCTCGAAAGATCTTGATAAATTGGTATTGGATGTTTCGAACGTTCGGCAGATGGCGCGGCGGGAGGGGGGGGGGGCGCGAAATCTTTTGCTTTACCTATGGACTCAGCGACACGACACTTGCACCAGCTATCTGCTCTCACTGGACAGTCGTGCTTTGGTTCGTAGAGCACAAATGGCTGAGTGTTGCCATTACGGCTTTCTTCACGTCGGCAACAGAATGAATATTTAGCGTTATTGCCAAGTCATAATTATTAGTTAATTTTTTTATTAGACCGTGAATCGTCCTGGCAAGCTTTTCTGTCTTTTTTTCCGCATTTCGAAGTCCCGTGCCCATCCCTGTTTCCACATGTTCAACGCACTCGGTTTTAACGACCGGTAAATCATCGTCATATGGATTCAAATCGCAAAGGGTCTTGTACGTTTTAGAATCACCATTTCCACTTTTATTGTCATATTAAATTTTGAATTTCTCCATCGATCTTGAAAATATTTCCTTCATCCAGTCGACTTCCATTTTAGCTGCAGAACTGGAATGATTTGCCAAGCATTATTCTTCGTGCCATTCGTACTATTAAACATACTCGTCGATACCTTTTTTTGCTATTCAAAAACGTAGCGGGTAAAATTAACAGTTCAGCAGCGGCAGCGGCAGAACACTGTTTGACAGGGCCCCCAGTCGTTCTCATGGCGCGTGAACGTAGCGTCGGAGCGGTGCAATGGCGTCGGACCGTGAACGACCCTCGTAGGCCTAGTGAGCCATCTAGCATTCGTGCTAGTTGGTGGGCAATATTGCGTTCGTGACACGCGGTGGGCAATCTTGCATCTGTAGAGTTGAAGGGTGAAGACTTGAAGGCCTCTCGCTGCTGATTATCTGTCCCTACATATCTGACAATATTTTCACAGTTTAGTTACATTAACGGTGAACATCACTGTGACCCCCTGTTTTTTTCACATTTTTCAAGAATTTTTTTTTTGTGGGAAAAAAAAAAGATATTCGAAAATTTTTTTTTGGTTCTGTTCCTTGCTTATTAATGTATCAAAAAACATTTTTTTCACATTTTTCACGCCTCATGGTGGCGCTGGGGAAGCTCTCGCGTCAGGTGCTGTCATCTCCGCGGCACGCAGCAGAACTCTCTTCAACGTCGATCTGAAAAAAAATACCGAGTGTTTTCGTTAATAATATGATATTTTGAAGAGAAGTACATAGGGATTTGGAAAAATATTGTTTTAAAAAAAATAGGCACGCCTTTGAAATGAACTTTAATTTCAAAGGCGTACCTATTTTTTTTTAAACAATATTTTTCCAAAGAAGTACATAGGGATTTGGAAAAATATTGTTTTAAAAAAAATAGGCACGCCTTTGAAATGAACTTTAATTTCAAAGGCGTACCTATTTTTTTTTAAACAATATTTTTCCAAATCCCTATGTACTTCTCTTCAAAATATCATATTATTAACGAAAACACTCGGTATTTTTTTTCAGATCGACGTTGAAGAGAGTTCTGCTGCGTGCCGCGGAGATGACAGCACCTGACGCGAGAGCTTCCCCAGCGCCACCATGCGGCGTGAAAAATTTGAAAAAATTGTTTTTTGATACATTAATAAACAAGGAACAAAACCCAAACAAATTTTTTGGAATATCTCTTTTTTTTCCCACAAAAAAAATTGTTGAAAAATGTGAAAAAAAACAGGGGGTCACAGTGGTGTTCACCCTTAAAATAACCATTCTACGGGATACTTTTCAAGATTTTATTTATTGCCAATTTTTTTTATATGAACAGAAAATGTATTCATACCTAAATATTGCTAATTTAACGCATAATTTACAGCACTGTTGCTCCATTGTCAGTTTTAGATTATAGTACTAGAAAAAAAATACACAGGCACCGCAATTCCTGACTGACTAAAAATGCATTTTATTTCGAAAAAATATACAAAAATAAACTGAAAATGAAGAGTGTCATAAAAGTATCGCATCAAATAACACAATACCTTCGTGTAGGTCAAGTGTATGAAAGAATATTTGTTTAGTCGAAGTTTTTTTTCTTAGTTTTGGCTCGTTCCCTAGCAGAGATCTGTACCACTATTTGTTTCGTCGGAATATTGGTACAAATTGAGTTCGTTTACGCATGTTTTCTGCGACGCGGTTTGAACCTGGTTAATTTTTATTCATATAATTTTAACATAAGACAACCAGAGTTTAAACTCCGATGACCGTCAGAGAAAACGGACGTTAGCCAGATGAAAACCACCGGCCAAATGAGACTGTGATGGCTCAAAGTGTCTACACACTTTGACCAATCGAACTCTTTCGGCGTTAAGCAAGGGAGTCGCAAAAGTTAATAACATTTTGAATTATTATTAACAATATATTATTTTTCACGAAATAGGATTCTGAGAAAAATGGATTTCAGCTTTTGTTACCGACTAAGTCTGTTTCACATCGCACTTCTAACCATGCATCCGCGTTAGAATTCTGGTTGACAATCAAACGGAAATGCAGTTTCCAGATTGATTAGGAAATTCAATTTTTAAAAATAACATCAATATTTCAAAAATTGAACTCTTACAATTTATTGAATACCAATCTGAACATTTTCTTACGTGATCGGAAAGGCATTTTTTACGACATTACACATTTTTAATTTGCAAAGTGTTAAATTTGTACAATATTTTTAAATAACTTTTGTTACTTCGCTGTGGCTCAGGCATTTTTCAAAATCTCGATGTATCACTTAGTAAATAGATGCGAAAGGTCTCAAAGAACGTAAAAAGAAATAATAAAACAATTATTTTTTGCCGATTTTAGTTAACTGAACCTCTTTAATTAGATGTGCGGGGTGGGAAAAGTTTCTTCTGTTCAAACATTTTTTCATAGAATACAATTATTGTAGTGCATATGAATCATGAATAAATAAACTGGTATCTGTAGTCATTTTTTGTTATTCCTGCTATGGCGTTCTGTTTTGTTCGGTAATAAACCGTAATCATGCGTGTCCCACTGTTATTGAATTTTATTTTACTATGTTTTTTGTTAAATATAGGGAATTCGTTTATAAAATGTTTGTGAAATCTGTACCATAACGATACTGTATGCTTGGTTACATATAGCCTAACATTATAATATTAAAATCGGCTACGTTGTAAAATATGTGCAGTGCAGGAAGTGTTTATAGTGTATTTTGAAATGTGTGTTTTGAATTGCAGTATTTTTGCTCCTGAGAATTTAACTCACTCATCACTTTAAATTTGCAATGTGCCACTATTATGACAAAAATTTATTAAGACGTGCTCTCACATATATGGTTGGGTGTTGAATGTGATTCTACGCATTTTATGGCCTTAAAAAGATGCTTGAATTTCTAAAAAGAATGGTGGTAGGAATAATTGTAAATGATCTGGAGTTTTTTTTAATTTCTGGCTTCGGTATTCAAAGTACGTATAAAATCGTCTTGCATCTTCAAACGGTATTTCACTCCCTGGAAACGAAGTGAAGTACGTCTGTTGAGTCCTTCGTATTCAAAAAAAGTGTGCTGAGTTGATCTCTGAAGGGATCAGCAGTAGTTGGTGTTGGTGAGTCAGTAAGAGGGGCAGTACCATGAGTTCCTCGAGATCAGCCACAGTAGTCAGAGGACCTAGACCGTAAGATCATTTGAAGATCGTAGACAAAAGCTGTGGCAGACAAGCTAGCCTGTTCCACCAAAAAGGATTGGTTACACTGGGACACACCAACCGCACGCAACCATTGTGTATCTATAGCAGTCGATTGAATTTTCGAAATTTTCTAGTAACAGAGATATAGCTAAGCGACATCCGCAGCAAAGCCCTCCAGCAACGCTACAGGTGTAGTTTCTTCCAAAATTAACGGAAACAAAAAAATCAAGTCGAATGTTAGAATAGATACTCATATCTTTGGACTATCGTAGCCGATTTCGAGAATATCGATTTTTTAAGACATTGCGGGTGTTCGAATTTAACGTAGCGATTTTCAGGAAATTTTATGTTCATATTTGATTAAATAAAAACTGACAATTGTAGAAAAAGCCTACCATACGCAACTCAACCCCCTCAATCATGGAGGTAGCTTTGTTTAAGTGAAAATTCCGTGTAGGTATTCGTTACGGCTTCAGCTCGTGCAATTTTTGGGCTATTGGGTCAGAACTTCTTCATAAATTGGGTACCACGAAACGTTATTTTTTTATTGAATGGGGAGAGGATCGATACGAGCTGTCGATGTGCTAAATTTATTGTATTTTCTATTTGATCGAAAGATACATTCAAAATGTAGCAACCCTTACTGTATCAAGTTTGAGGAAAGAAAAAAGGATGCAAACTAAAACTTGCATATTGCTTCCTCATATTTTTCGCACATTTACAAAGCTCCGTCTATCAGCTAGCTACATTGAAAAACACCCACTTGCTTCTAGAGGAAAATTTATAAGTGCGCAAAGATGACAAGGGAGCACTATATAAGTTTCAATGTACCATGTTTTTGCGGAAACCACGAGTTCGGCTAACGAACAATATGTCGGCGGTCGGGTGTTGATTCGAAAGAATTTCGATAGAACAATAGATTCACGCTAATATGGGTACTGTATACGTGAGCAAGCGAGCAAGTGGTACAATCACGGAGTGTTGAGAATGCAAGCCTAACTACTTTGGAACAGCGAAGTTCAGTGATTGGGTGAGAATAAATATATACGATAGAGCAAGATTTCCAACAATTAATATTACCCTTTGTTAGATGGAGGACGTTGTAATGAGGAAGTACAGAAATATTAAATAACTAGGGGGATTTGCCCCCCTGCGCGCTCTGCGCGCCAACCCCCCCCCCCCCCCCACCGAGCCACCCCCGCATCGGGCCACCCCAATTCTTATACATGGCGGCGGCAGCGGCGGCGGCGAAGTATTTATATAATATAGAGAGATAAATGATGCGTTGAGGTCCGTGGAATGTCATCAGGATGCTTCGATCCATCGCCAGAGATTGACCACGTTTCGACACTTGGGGAGATATGTAGGTGAAGTTCTTATTGTTTTGAAAATCGACGTGTATTTGAATGCGCAGGAAGGATAACTTCGTCATATTTGTTCTGTCCAAAACATTTTTCTTTACATGCATTTGAAATAAAATGAAAATAACAAGCAAAGCATATCTGAATTTTATGAATCATTAATAGCACGTTTAGATTATTCATTCTACATACACTGCCAGGCATCTACAACCACTTTTTGCATACGTTTCAATTTTGGATGCATAAATGTTTAGTGTATTTTTCGTGCGTCTTCTCATTTTTTTTGTTCTGAGTAGAATAGCATAGCTAAACGGGTTCGGCTACAAATTGAATTATGAGACACTATGGTATTCAGGTACGTACGTGTTTTACCAAAATGTAGTATTAGTTATGACTACACTTTGAATTCTGTCATTATATGACTACTCAGACAATGTTATCCCACTTCACCCAATTACGTGTCAACTTCATACATTGACTCGATATCATGTGGTTCATCTCACAACTCTTTTATACAGAATAAAAAACGCTAATACAGAGAGACTGGCTCGGAGACGATCTCCAAACTGGTTTGGGAATGATCGCTCACCGCTTCACTCCGTGTATATATAATTTTTTTCATTACTTACATTAGTGTTAATGAATCCTTGAATCTAATCGTATATAAGGCATTATTATAAAACGCCTGCATAAGCATGACTGAATTCCAGCACTCATTACCCAAACCAGAGGTATAATCTTGAGGAATATTCATATTTACACTAATACTAACTGCATGAATTACTTCTGCTAAACTGAACAATTTCAAAATCTTCAATCATCAATCATATTAATTTAAATTATTGATTGCGTTTTAGGATTACCTGCGACAATGGGACAACTATTTCTGTAAATCATCATGAAGACACTCTATTAAGTCTTTAAAGAACCATTTGTCACCGGCTTTTATCTAAATAAGTACTGTTTTTTACTTCAGTATCTTTGATCCAAAATGTAATGTGCGATTAAGATATGCGCGTAAACGGTGGTTCACAGATCAATCGAAGTGTATTCGGGCTCACGCAAGGAAAATTATATTTCTACTATATGTGATTGTCGATGCAGAAACGTACCAAAAAGATGTTCAACATTCTGCCGCTGTATACATGGTATCCTGAAACGACTTGTAAATATTGAAATATATTAATTACACGAAACGTGCCATCACAATTGAATTAAGTGAGCGTGGACATAAAAGGAATGTTACCTGCATATTTTATTTTTTTTCAATAACGTGTGTGTGCGCGCACGTGCGCGCGTGTGCGTGTGTGTATGTATGTTTGTGTATTTATTAGTGTTATCTTATTTTTATATGTATACAGCTTTTCTTTGAATACATTCAGTATACTTATTTGAAAGTAACGACGATACTGATGGTTTCTTTGAGAACCCAATCTGTCACAAACATTCAATAATAAAATCATTAATAAATTAGATCTATTCAACTGTGCTGCCATCTTGATGATGATTCGAGTGAAAGTCCGATTCTAAGATACTGACTTAATATATATATATATATATATATATATATGTATGTGTATATATACACATATGTATACATATATATATATACATTTATTTAACAATAGAATGCAATAGTTCACTGCTATTACCCGTTAGATATAAAGTAATTGCGATTTTTCATCCAAACTACAATAACCCTTCATGTACGAGAATGGCATTAAGCAAGCATCCCAATTCCCGAGCAGGCGATTGAAGTTCCTGCTCAACAAGTGATGCCTACCGACACGTGATACCAGTCATACCTACACAATTGCGCCATTAGACTCTGAGTTTTTTTTTATCGAAAGAATATTAGAAATAAATTTTCAGGAAATTTTTGAATTATTTGGAAGCCTTATCTGTAAAGTTATACGAGAGGAATTATAAATAATGTTTTCATTTGTTTACTAACTGAATAATCCAATCCTCCAACACTTAAACTTTCGGTAACTTATCATTTATTACTAGGCGAATTATCGAAACGTGATATCTGGCGATAATCAACAGAACCCCACGTTATGAAAAAGATTCTATCGTTTTTTTTTTTCGTTCAATGCTTTCCTTGACACTGAAAATCGGCTTTAGTGTCTAACGTGTCCTTGTCCAACATATCCATGGGAAGCCCAAGGCGTTCGTACGTGGAGGGTTAATAAGCGTCATGTATAAAGAATTAAGGCTTCCATCTTAAGCACTAACAGATATCCAGGATGTCATCAAGATTCCAGTAATTTATTTTGGAATGTTGGAGATCCATGGTCCCATTGTAAAACGAGATTAATAACGATCGGAACTTTTTTAATTTTGTAAACGTAACACTACGAGACCAAAAGAATGCACTTTCACATAATGTTACATTAAGTTTATCTGAGATTATCCCTACCCATTAAGCTACGATTTTTATATGTGAAAAAATTGTGTAAACCATTGGTAAGTCTAGGACGATTGAAAATATAACGATACCTTTCGGTCAGCCGCCTGATAAGTCTAGCAATGGAATAGAGTATTGACAGGATCATCGCTCAACGTTGGTATTTCTAATTCTAATGTGAATACCGAGAATACATAAGCTTTTAATATAGGAATGTAGTATTCTTCGACTAGCAACGAATAACAGAAAGTTGTGCAATATTCACGAAACGTTCTTATCTCACGGAGTAATGACGTTGAATACATCTGAGATTATATCAAAGTGAATTTTCGCAATGAACATACTATTCAAATGCATCATTTGTAAATAAAAATAAAAACTGGACCTAAAATAAATGATGAATGCATTCATTTACAGAGGCCAGCCGATGAATAAAATTTATATTATGGCAACAACAAGTTCCATGTTCAAAAAATCAAACATACCATTTTATGCCTGAAACATTTTTCCAACTGTCCCGACGACCATTTGCTGGTATTCCATTCAATACATATATTAACCCTCTCGTCACATACATTTCTTTCATCACAACGGTGACGGCTTATTATAACTTCACTGTTTCTTTATAACGATTTTAAATTTTGTTTTAATTAAAGAAAAAAGGGTATGAAATCTAGTGCAATTTATTACAACATCGAAAAAAACACATTTTGTACTGGTTAATTGATTTTATTGATTAAAAATGCTTTAGAATCAAATCTTTTTTTGGGAAAATCATTTTTTTCGACTGGACTTCAGTTTGCTTTTAATGATCGAAAAATATAAAATAGCGTTTAAAGGGGAAGATAGTGCCTTGATATAGTACTCATGACTATTAAAAACGTTTAATCGTGATATTTTTCGTCCCGCATGGAAAATGTGGCATTTTAAAGGGGAAAACAATCAGATTACTCTGAAATTTTCGATCATAGTTTACTTGGGTTTTACATCTCGAAACGACAAATTGAAAATCTATATTTTTACTGCCCAGATGGCGGCACCATAAAATTTCATTTATAAATTGTTTTACAGCGTTAAATAAAAGCATGGTGCGAATTTGCGCCAGTATATAATGTAATGAGATTTAAGTAGATTGGAGCGGGGTACCGTGGTGGCGATAGATCCCACGTCGCGCAGGTTGCCTGGCAGACAGCGTGTGAAAGATATCCATGCATAAAATTTCGAGCGTCGTCGTTTTTATGCTATCTCAAATACTGTATGGTGTAACGGATTATTTACTCCCCGTCACATGGGTTCCGAATGTGGCTCGATTAACGATAACAAAACTCACAAAATTAATATCCAGGTGAAGAGGTAACTAGCTCTCCCAAAATGTTGGAAGTACCGACCAAACGGACGAGAGATAGGCGCCAGGTAGCGAACGAAATTCGCTCGTCACCGCCGCTCCCGTAAAGAAAGCGGCTTATTTTATTTTTTTCTCTCGCCGTTTACCAGAAGAACCCAGTTGGGAATGTTCGGCAAAAGACTTCGGCTACTCAGATTAGACTTCCGAGAATGGCGGAGGGGCGGGATTTTTGGGCAAATAAGCGAAATTCGACGACTCGGGAAACTATGGAAATTATTTATTTGATCCCGGAAACCACCCGCACTTAATGTGTAATTAGGTAGAGCGACAACACTGCCAGCGATAACGAAACGATCGGTTACTACGCACTCGGAAGGTTCGTACAAAAAAGAATAGAATCAGCATTCTGCGATAATGTACAAGATAACCAAACTTATAAATAACAAAATTAATAACCTAACGCAATTCACGCCAGCAATCACGTAATAAACGACCGCAACGCACGCAACAAATTCGGCTACAATATTTAACAAAACGAACAAAATAATCGGATCGAATGACTAGAATTACCAAAATTAACAAAATATGAAAACACGAGAATAATAACCCAAGAATTCGCCTCGGGAGAATTCGCCGCACGTTAACAAATCTCCTGCAGGAGCAAAGATGACGCGGAAACGTAGCCGAAAGCACAGTACGGACAAATAACCCTGAATTTAATACAAAACCAAATTTATGGGTTACCGACTTATCGCACCAAGGGACAAAGATAACCGGCGATTCGAAATTCCGCGGACAACGGGCGGAAGAGATAAACCAAAAGATAACCACGGGTATTGGTAAAGATAGCCGAGATTCAAGATCTCGTCGTTAACGGGTGGACTGGAACGGCGAGACCGTTGAGCGAATCCGGAGGTTCCGCACGCTACTCGCACCAAGATAACCACGGGTACGGGTACAGATAGCCGAGATACAAAATCTCGAAGGTAGCGGGTAAGAGAATAAGCAAATAATAACCTCGGGTAAAGATAACCGAGATATGAAATCTCGAAGGTAACGGGTCAGAGAATATTCAAATAATAATGCCGGGTAAAGATAACCGAGATACGAAATCTCGAAGGTAGCGGGTCAGAGAATAATCAAATAATAATCACGGGTAAAGATAACCGGGATACGAAATCTCGAAGGTAACGGATCAGAGAATAATCAAATAATAATCACGGGTAAAGATAACCGAGATGCGAAATCTCGAAGATAACGGGTCAGAGAATAATCAAATAATAACCACGGGTAAAGATAACCGAGATACGAAATCTCGAAGGTAATGAGTCAGAGAATAATCAAATAATAATCACGGGTAAAGATAACCGAGATACGAAATCTCGAAGGTAAGATAATGATGAAATAATAACCAAGGGTAGAGATAACCGTAATTCAAGGTGACTAAGGCAAATATTTCAAAGGGTTCGAAGATAACGGGCAATCGAAATTCAGGGGTGCGGTGCGATAAGCGGTATTTTCCCCCAAATAACCAAAACTCTAATCACTTAAGGGACGCGAACACCGGAATAAAGCGCGCGCTGGAAATAAATTCGAACGCAACGGGACAAATTCTCTTAATAACGATCCCGAAATGCAACTTCAATCGCTAACGCGAAAGAACGAAATTGAAACACGAAAAATATACAGAAGTGGCGATAATGGGAGAGTAATTTCGTTTCACGGTCCGAGAACCGGCTTGTATCCTACTAACAAACTCGAACGACAATAAATCCCAATAATTAACAAAATACCAAAATTACCGAAAATACAAAAAATAATAGCCACACGGCTAGACGAGAAAGAACGAATTTACTGTCCGTACAAACAAAGAGGAGGAAGTACTTCACCGAAATTCTCTGCCGCAACGCAAGGAACTCGTGCAATACGATCGCAAAGATGGCGGTAGATGGTCGATGCCGTCGTTGAAACGATGATGGAGAAGTTCATAGGTAGCGATGATAAGGATGGAGACACTTGAGAGAGCACTGGTTAGACGCGTCACGCGGTGTCACAGTCCGAACGATAATTGATTTTCGATGCGAGATCGTCGCTCTCCGGGGGTCGATGATCCCTCTTGACCCTTTAGTCAAGTCCTGCGCATACTCGTACGTTTCCGGGCTTACTCATTGTCGCTCAGATCACTGGGTTACGGTTGTCTCTCCTTCTTGTGCCGGCACCTCTCGCGTCGACTCGAGACGAGCGCGCGAAGAGGGGTCACGCCCTGCTTGATGAAGGCTAGAGAGATAACGAGATAATGGCGATGCTCACGGCAAATATCGCGACAATGACGAAAGCGAGTCGGCGTCTGTCCGGCAGTGTTTTATGCCGCGGTTCGGCCGTCTTCCCCTAGGACCCGGTCTCCGATGGGGGAAAGGTCGGGGTCCCGCCCGTGGATGGTGGTGGCCGCTAACTCTCTCCACGCGGACCCCAGATTAGGCACATTACCACTTCACAAATCCACGTCGGTGGCTCAGTAAATGTCGGCCTTTCCTCCAGCTCGCTTCCTGGCATCCATTGACCACGGGTGCGGATGTTCGGCAACCCGCCTGCACCTTGAGGACGAACCCCGACTCTAAAAGTCCCTAACAAACCTAACCTCGGGAGATGATCGGTCTCCCGAGTACCAAAATTAATGTCAATGCCGAGGTGCCCGCCGATAGCGGGCAGAGAGAACCAAAACCAAAAAAAAACAATAAGAGACGCTACTATTTATAGAACTCAACGAAACCGAAATAATTTATTACATTACGGACGAAGCACTTGCTTATAACAAAATTAAATGACTCTAATGTTTATTTTTACGGGACGCAAAGAGAACCGAACAGAACGGGCTTTGTAAACAGACGCTAACATACAATGAAACAGAAAAACTCTGATATTTGCGTTTGAGGCGAACGAATAACAGAGTGATAAATCCAGAGAGCCAATCAAAGTCGCTGAACGACAGCTAGCTGCAGAGTTGTCAAACCGTTAACTTACGAGGTAACCTGAACGGCGGAATTTCCTCGTTCCAGATGCGCGACAAAGCAAGCGCGCGTCATCCCAGAGTCGTAAATCCGACCTCCTGAACGAATACACTTTGTGCGGGTGACGAGATACAAAATGTTTCCTCACAATGGTGAAACGTTTTCACACTGTAACATGATCCTTTTGAAAACATCCTTGTATCACAAAAAAATTCTTTTGTCGGATACCTTAGTCAAAATTTTCGTAATGACGCACTAATATCTTAACTTGAACGGAATGTATAGTATGTCGGAAACTAAAGGGTGAATCTATTTCAAATTTTGCACTCACCAGGATTTCGTGTTTTTGCACACGTACCGCGTGTAATTTCCCGTATCCCATCCCCTTTTCCCTTCCAATTCCGTTACATTCCTTTCAGAACCCCTCAGAATGTTGTCTGCAGCCAATATTTCCTAATGGTTGCACGAGGGTGCAGGAATTCTGCGGAAAACCTGGTCAATACAGTTAGCTACTGTTTTACTGACATTCGGTTGTATTACCACCAAAAACTCAGAAGAATTACTTCTTGCTCAACAGTCGCCGCGCAAGCCATGGTACGCCATAAGCAGTCAACCATCCCAGTACTGACCGGCAACCAAAACTGCTTAACATGGGTAACCGCCGACGCCACGCAACGATCGAGCGTCTACTTCTGCTGGTTCAAAATGCTGTGTTCTAGTACTAGATATGCTACATTTAGATCTTGACCTTAATAGATTCTACTTAAAGGCATAGGAACGAAGATGAGAAACTCTAACAGCGTCGGTACAGGGGGGACCGTTGAAATCCAGATAACAATGAAAAAACAGGTACCAAATATGCAAATTAACCGTACTAGAAGCGATTTACTTATACAGGGTCTCCCAAAACTAGCACGTCAGAGTGACACGAGGGTTCAATTGGCTCCGGACCTATCAGAATAAATAAATATGACCTCAGTAAAAGCTTCATGGTTTTCGAGAAAAATCGTCTTTTTTAATTTTTCGAAAAATCGCTACCTAGTACTTGTTATTCTGCTACCATTGCTATGAAAGTCATAATCGTAAGCAAATCAAAGTCTAAAAGTTTTAGACTTTGATTCGGGTCTGCAACCAGCGCCAGTCTCATAGTCGTTTTCATGTTCTTAATGTCCCAACCTCTTTAAACGACGCCTTATTAATATTGTTGCGGCCGGGGTTTTCTTTCATACAGGGAAACCCCATTAATCATTTCATTTTCCAATATAAACTAATTATAAATAATGTACGAAATAAAGAGACACCCTCCTGGGTGTTTCCACGAGAAAACACTCGAACCGCCCTACCAGCGTGTGAGCTGATAGGCGGCAAGGCTCTCACGACGGTCCTCTTGCTGACCGCGCATTTTAAGGCGTGCGACCGACGGCTGTCCGGAGTCACGCTGTTCAGTGTTTTGCTGACGGCGTGGATCTCACGGTAGCCGACGGACGCCTCGCACCTTGGAGATGCGCGGCGGCCGAGTCCGTCGTGAGACAATAGGGCGCAGTAATCCCAAACACGGGACTATTTAAGACGTCCGACCAACTCAGTAGTTATTCTTGAGAGCTCATACACAACGGTCAAGCTCGAATCATAATCGGGAGTTTTACTCCGTGGTCGGCCAGTATGGCCGACCACGGAAGAACATACTTTTGAAAACTTACAACATTCGTGATACGATAAAACCGAAAATTCTAAAAATAATGGTGAGCGTCCTTATGACGACCCACCATCAAACCAAATATTCAAAATTAACTTCGCACTACTAGGAAGGTGCGAAACTAACATTTCAAAACCGTATCTACGAGTTATAGTGGGCCAATCGAACTTACAAAGTTAAACTTGTAAAATTGTGTAACCGTGAACGAATCATTCAGCGAATAAAATAAATGTTTGTTATTTGTTATAAATTCGCCGAGTTTTAATTTCTTCAAAACATATAACCCTCTACGCCTAACGTTATCAAATTCCTTATTCAACGGTCGCCCTCGCCACGCTCCTATCCCGGACGGGCGCATTCACGCCCCAACAGGGAGCAACAACAAACAACGTTATCCAGTGTCAACGCCCACGGTAAGTCAACGAATCAATAAAGGGGAAAAATTATAGATGGAACCTAACCAAAAATCGTGAAATGACGCCGGGACGTAACAATATAATTAGTCAAATAGCTAGAACATTTTTAATCATCGCAGTATGTATGATTGCCGATTAAAGAGCTCTGCATTCCAAACATACCAATTTTCGATGCCCAACCGAGCCGTGGCTTCTCGCGATTTAGTCACTCTCATCCGAATTATTAATTTATGGATCCCCTTGTGATTTTTCACGCTCGTCTATTCGCGTGAGCGCACGCCTCAGTGACACTCATCCGGTCGAAGAAATTATGAATTTGCGACTTGCAGTGTAACCAACAGCTATGTACGACAGTGAGAAGAACAAACAGCGCTCTCACGACTACCTTGTGAGTGGTCACTTCACATCAGAGTTCAATCTCGGGTTTAAACTCGAAAGGAGAGTCAACTCAAGGGCAACTTGTGAACAGAGCAAGTGCCGTGGATCAGGGTGTCTTAAGCTGTCAGACATCACGTTGCCAACGCTCAGCAGCGACTATGCCCAATAGCCGTTCTTCTCTGAACTGTTTGAATCGCTCATAATGAAGAGCTCACGATTGACACCAGCAAACGTCTTCACTACTTGCGGTCCCATGTGACTGGTGAGTTCTCGCAACTCACGAAGTCGTTGCCATCCACCGGAGAAGCGTTTAGCCAGGCGGCGATATTCTCACCAAGCACTACGCAAACAAGCGCATTGCAAACTCAATTTGGGAAACTAGCATCTCGCCTACAACGTCAAAGAGTGCCGCAGCACTCGATAAATTGCTGTCAACGGTGAGGGATGCGAACCTTTCATTCGACTCATTGGGGAGGCAGGAGGTGCTGAGCGCATCCTCGTTGATCACGTCACGCTTTGTGTACCTAGAGGCATGCGCATCAGGCTTCAACTTCGGTAACTCATCAATCGAATCAGCACGACAGTAAGTGCGTAACTACGCTCTTCCTGTCGTTGAATCGCTAAGTTCTCTAAGAACTGAGCACAGTTCGTAACAGTCGTTAAAAAAACAGCAACTTCATAGTGGTCTGTTCAGTTTTCCAAGAACTGGCCGTCAACGAAAGGTGGAAGCTCGTCGGCAACAAGGTGATGTGCTTCGGCTGCTGTGGCAGGCATTTTCCGAAGAGCTACAGATCACTTTCCGATGCCGAAAATGCATTGGTCACCATTGTATCATGCTGCATCACTCGCCAGTTGCAGCACAAGCATCTCAACAATTTCAACTGCATCAGGAGCCACGGCCTCCACATCAGTGCATTCACGATGAGGTTCCGACGCAGTCATCAACTCACCTCAAGATTCACGAAGCAATCAACTCTCTTCTCAGGTTGCGGCTCTCAACTAACAACCTTCCGCTGCTTTTAACAGCAGTCGCACATCTTATATCGCCAATGTCAGCTCAGTTAGTGCGTGTGCTGGTTGATACGGGGTCCTAGCTGACTTTTGTGGAGGAAGGTCCCGTCAAGCAGGTGCATTTACAGCGCTCTCATTCGGCGATTAAGATCATCATCATCGGGGTAGATACCTACGGGTAAATCATCACACCAAACATCAATAAAGGTGATGCAAACATGACAAGTGCGCAACTCTCACTTTGTGACTGGTTAATTCTGGGACCAGTCTACTCCTAGCACTTACGGGTGTAATACTCACATTACACATTAGCACTCGCTCACAAGGATGGAACATCACTCCAGGACTTGTTACCAAAATTTTGCTACAGGAAGAGCTGCCAAGCATTCAATCCTCGCAACTCACTGCAGAGGAGCAAGCCTGTAAGGAACACATCATCCGAAGTCACACTCGTGACGAGTCATGGAGATAGGGTGTCTTCCACTCAAGGTACATGCCAGTGCATCTCATACTCAACCCCGAGTAAGTGTTTGCAGCGGACATTCACCAGGTTCGCTTGGAACATAACCTACCGAAAGCTCTACTGTGAGTTTGTCATATGAGAGGAACATCATTCACTCTTCACCAGACTGCTCCAGGAGTTCACGTTCAACATCGTCGGGTATTACGGTAGGAACGCACGGCAGGATAACAGTCGAGCAGCTTGAAGAGCACTTGCTGTGCTGCACGGTCAGATCATGGTTGACTGAACCTCACTTCTCATGGCCGTCTCCATCATGAATGCAGGGCGACTCATTTGCACCGAACAGAAGCTCGCCCTGGACCCTCAACGGTCTTACTGCTCAACACGTGGAGTATCGCTGGGATCTCATATACAAGTTCTCACCTTTCGTGAAGCTCATTAATGATCCGCCTGTTTTCTTAGGAAAGAGAACAAACTCATCACTCAAGGGAACCTCAATCACGACCAATGAAAGAAAAGCATCAAGAGGTTTTTGGTGAGCACTTCACACGAATACGAGCAATGGACCCTACGATACTGCCGCGACACTGACATCTCAAGGACTCCATCATTCATCACGCTCATCGAATCACGGCACAACGATGGAACTCAACTCAGTCTCGCACATCAGAGATCAGCTGGATCGTTAGTAGTCGACCAGTGGTAAAAGCTTACATCTTACATCGTGTGGTCTGTGCTCGCCAGAGGCGAGAAAGAACAGCAACATCCGTCATCCCCGAGACCAAAAAAAGCACGGCAAGTCCGCAGCAAAGTGAAGGTCATGTTGACTATTTTCTTTGACTTCCGTGGTGTGGTACATCGTGAGTATGCACCAGAAGGCCAAACCATCACAAAGGAGTACTACCAGGAGGCCCTTCGTTGCCTTCGTGATATTGTGCGGCGCAAACGACCGGATCTGTGGTTTCAAGGAGTGAAACCACCCCCTAAAGTTGCACAGGTCAAAGGGCGATTTTGCAGTTTCACATATAAGCAATGCATCGATTTTCATGAAACAAAAATTCAAATGTTTCTTATGCGAAGGAATAAAGAACCCATCAGATAATGGGAAAAAAATATATACTAAGGCGTTGAAACACCCTTGAACATATACTTCTTGTATCCTACATCGAAAACTTGCGAATCGATTGGAATGAAAATTATGCTGTTTTCTAGCGGAAATAAAACTAAACTTCACGTATTTTTGTACTTGTACAAAAAAAACAGTTTTACGGTGGCAAGCTACACCTATTTGAGTTTTTACATTCCAGTTGTTTCCTTGTCATTCCAAATGTGTTTGCCGATACGAACTCTTCTCATTAAGCGGAATGATTCAACGTTTTTATTTTATTTTAAGGGGTCGGAACACCCTTGAATATCTACAGGGTGGGGCAGAATGAGCTCCCTGATTTTAAGGGTTAATTGTAAGAGAACGGTTCGAGATCCATAGAAAAGGTTTGTATTGCTCAAAAGTACATATAATGCCGTTTTATTTAATTATTTTTTGAAAATGATATCGTCCAAGTGGCGGCCTTGGCGAGCAATGCACATATTGAGCCTTTCGAAGAAGTTTTCGGTCAATCTTCCCAGCATAGTTTTCGAAATTCCAACGATGACGTTGTCAATCGCCTCCTTCAGATCTTCAAGGGTTCGAAGTCGAACTCTGTACACCTCAGCTTCAACGTATCCCCACAGAAAAAAGTCACACAGTGTCAAATTGGGGGAAGCGAGGGGGCCATGGAACATCCCCCCGCAAAGAGATCAGGCGACCAGGAAAGAGCTCTTGCAAAATTTCGGGTGAACAACGGGCAGTATGGGCCGTGGCTCCATCTTGTTGAAACGAGAAGACTTCTGTGTCGTGTTCCTCGCCATACTGTTCCATTTTGGGACGCAAAAAGTTCATCAACATGTCACAATAGCGTGCCGAATTCACAGTAACAGTCAATCCTGCGGATTCAAAAAAATGAGGCCCAATAATGCCTATAGAGCACACAGCACACCAAACTGTTACTTTGGGGCTGTGAAGAGGTCTTTCATGCAGTCGACGGGGGTTTTCAGATGCCTAGTAACGAAAGTTTTGTTTGTTTACTGTGCCATTGAGATGAAAATACGCTTCGTCGCTTGTCCACAGAACATTGTCGGGGGGTACAGCAGTCAGGATTGCATCGCAAGCATCTCTACGTTTCCCAAAGTCTTGTGGGCTCAATTCCTGTGCTAACACCAACTTGTAGGGATGCAGGTGAAGATCTGAGTGTAAGATCCGCCTTACACTTCTGGACGACATTCGAAGCGCAGCAGCATGTTTCCGCGCAGATCGCATTGGAGAATGTTCATTCGACGCTCTTACAAGGAAAGCACTCGAGGTGTCCCCCTCCGATTTTGTTGAAACTCAAGTATGTTGTAGAGCATTAAACACTAGCGACACATATTTTTTTTATCGGCGGAAAACGGTTTTAAGGGGTGAAACCACCCCCTAAAGTTACACATGTCAAGGGGCGATTTTGCAGTTTCACATAGAAGCAGTGCATCAACTTTGATGAAACAAGGATTAAAATGTTTCTTGTGCGAAGAAATGAAGGACCCATCAGATAATGAAAAAAAAATATATTTTAAGGGGTTGAAACACCCTCAAACATCCACTTTATGCTCCCTACATTGAAAACTTGCGAATCGATTGGAATGAAAATTGAGCTATTGTGTAGCAGAAATAAAATTAAAGTTGACGTGATTTTGTATTTGTGCGAGAAAAAATTTTTAAGGGGGTAAAGTACCCCTATTTGAGTTTTTACATTGCAGGTGTCTCCTTGTCATCCCAAAAGTGCTTGCCGATACGAACTCTTCTCATTAAGCTAAAATTAATGTTTCACCATTTTTTTGTCATTTTAAGGGGTAGAAACACCCCTAAACATCTACGTCTTGCACCCTACATTGAAAATCTGCGAATCGATTGTAATGAATATTATGCCGTTGTATAGCGGAAATAAAATGAAAGTTGATGTGTTTTTGTATTTGTGCGAGAAAATTTTTTTAAGGGGTTAAACTACCCCTATTTGAGTTTTTACATTCCAGTTGTCTCCTTGTTATTGCAAATGTGTTTGCCGATAAGAACTCTCCTCATCAAGCTAAAATTAATGATTCACCGTTTTTTTTTAAATAGTACGTATACATAAGATACGTATACATTAACCTTAATAGAATATTTCAAGTGAATCGGTTGCTTCTTTCGAAAGGATCATATGTGTATAAGCGCTTTTGACGTACACACTTTATTTACATAGTAACTTTACTCTAACATACGCCATCATCACCTTTTGTATACATGTTCATTATCTACTGTGCGTTATTATCAACTTTTAACCACAATCATGGTTTATAGGCCGAGCAAAAATGGTAGAAATCGCCAAATGTTTCGTCACAAAGTATATATGTATTTTTTTTTTAAGCGGGTTTTTTTTTCTATTTCGTTTTTAGAAGGCAGGTTTGACCTTGTCGGCATGCACGATCTTGGTTTTGTTGCCGTTCAGCCGGATCTTAAAGTTGTTACGCTGTAGAACCTCGATGGCCGGATAAGGGCACGTGTATTCGTCGTCGAAATTCCCGGTTTTAGGCTCTTTCAGCAAGTAAACAAGGTCGCCGACTTCATAAAGATGAGTTTTTACTCGTCGGTCATAGTACTCCTTGGACTTGTGTTTTGCCTTCCTGAGGTTTTCCGCTGAGGAGTGCTTAGATTCCCGTAGTTCGATGACGAGGTCGCGAAGCATATCGTCGTACGTTCGGTTCTCGAGGTCGGTGTTGAATCGTGACGGTATTCGGACGATTTTCCGAAATACTAATTCGAAGGGCGAGAATCTGGTACCCTCATGCGTACTGACGTTGTACGAGAACATTGCTGGCGGGATCCACTCGTCCCATTCTCTATGACCATCGACGAAATGTTTAAGGTACTCTGTGAGTACGTGGTGGCTGCGTTCGAGGGAGCCGTTTGACTGAGGGTGGTAAGCTGACGTACGGTATTGCTTGATTTTAAATAATTTGGCGAATTGCCGAAACATGGAGCTCATGAAGTTTCTCCCCTGATCGGTGAGGATGGGTCTAGGAGCTCCGTAGATAGAAATAAATTTGTTCGCCAGGGCGACACCGATTTCGCTCGCAGTGGTGCGAGCGAGTGGTATCGCTACAGAGTATTTCGTCAGAAGGTCCTGGATCGTTAGGATGTAAACGTGTCCTTTTCGTGTGCGGGTTAGCGGGCCATAGACGTCGAGCGATACTTTCTCGAACGCGTCGGTGGGGGTATCCGTGATAAACATCGGTTGCTTGTGTTTGACCCGAACCAGCTTTTTCCGTTGGCAGTTGGGACAGCGCTTGATGAAGAGTTCGATGTCCCCCTTCATGTTGTGCCAGTAACAGCGTTTGAGAACGAGATGGTATGTTTTGGTCATTCCTTTGTGACCGTTCGCAGCTGACCCGTGATATTCTTGGATTAAGTCTTCCCTTAGGTGTGGAGCGTGGACGATCAGGGAACCATTACAAATAATGATGGTAATACCGGTTCCACTAAAGATCGAGCGTAATCCATCGAGCAGGATGCGCCGAGAACGGGCATCGAAATGGTCGCAATCACCGGCCACGTGTATGTGGAAGACGTCGTGTTTACGCATCAATTCTCTTAGCGTAGTTAGACACGTGCGGAAAATCGATGGTTCGAGTTGATTAGTATGTCTCTTCCCGTAGACCAACCCGTACGAGAAGAGAAGCTATATCGGTTTGAGATCACCTCCCCAGACAAGACGATCTCGTTGCTTAACTCCTCCCAAAGGAGTCTCCCCTTCTCCACGAGGAGCTTCACGGCGCTAGGGGTCTGGTTGCGCTCTTGGCTGACCCAGTAAACGACGTTGGTAGGCTCGCGCAGAATGTGTCGGTTCGAGATCCTTATCAGATCTGCTTGCTGCGTTTCTTCCTCGGAAGAGTTTGAGTCTGTCGAGAGCGGAGAAGAGGTCTCCCCGCTAGACGGAAGTGAAGTTGGTGGAACCGGATTATGGTGAGGGATTTCTCCAGGAGTTTGGGAGGTTATTTCCGTGTGGGAATCTGAAGTATTGTGTGATTTGGAAGGTTCATAGACGGAACACCGAGAGGGCTCTACGGTTGGTGGCTCGGAGGTAGAGTCTTCGGTCGGGAGTTGGATAATTTCGTTTGGGTTAGGAGTCGGGGAATGAGGAATGTAAAAGCCGTGTCAACGAGCCGTCCGAGGAGACACCGGTCCGTGAATTTCGGCGCTAACGTCAATCACCGGGTTCGGCTCGGGTTCTTCCGATGATGGCAAGGAATGATTCATGTTCCATGAGCGACAAGGTGGAAGGCGAAATTCCGAGATCGGGCGGGCACCAGTGTTCCGCGATGTATGGCCGATTGCTCGCAGCGGAACTAGCGGTGAGCGAGATTCCTCGCGTCTCTTGCGGGTAGGTTGACGTATTTCATCTGAAGAATCAGTTCGGGGACCAGGTCTCTTGACAAGCGATGTTAGAGGCTCCTCCCCGGCGTTTTCTGCTGAGCCGCTAGAGATCGGTGATGGCGCCGTTCCCGGTTTAACCGTTGCTTTCTTACGACGAGGGAATTTTAGAAGTTGTTTTGGCGATGTATTCTCGTCCGTCGAACTAGTTGGTCGATCCCGTTTGGTCTTCATACCTCGAGAGGCAGCCATAGAATCTGGTAGGTCGTTAACGGTCGGATTCCTTGATAGGGCGTCGGCATTTGTGTTCTTCCAGCCCGGTTTATACAGAAGTTCGGAATCACAACCGTCGAGAATTTCCGCCCAGCGACGCAGCTGGGATGTCGGATCCTTGACCCTCTTAAGCCACGTTAAAGGTTTATTACCGGTGACAAGGAGGAATTTACGACCATATATATACGATCGAAATCTCTCGGCGGCGTATATGATCGCCAGTAATTCCTTCTTCGTAGCGTCGTACCGAGTTTCCGTGTCGGAAAGCGTTCTAGAATGGTACGCTATTGGCAAGTTCGATCCTATGGGCTCTTGGCTTAATATGGCTCCGAGGGCGACGTTGGAAGCGTCAGTGGTGATGTTGAACGGCAGAGCATAGTCCGGATGTTGGAGAATTGGTTCTTCGCAGAGTTTGTTCCTCAGTTCTTCGAAGGCTAACTGTTGATCTTATGTCCAGGTGCAGGGTATGCTTTTCTTCAAGAGGCGGGTGAGGGGTTTTACAATTTCCACGAAATTCTCGATGAACCGGCGGTAGTAGCCGACCAGGCCCAAGAATTGTTTGATGTTTTTCTGGTTCTTGGGAACCGGGAAGTCCTTCACTGCCGCCAGTTTCAACGGATTAGGCCGCACTCCATCGCGGCCAATTACGTGACCAAGGTAGACAACCTCCGGGCGAAGGAACTCGCATTTGTCGGGTTGCAATGACAACCGAGCGTCCGAGAGGCGTTTCGCGAGGTTGCGGAATTTACGGTCATGTTCCTCGAGAGAGTCCGCATAGATTACGATATCGTGGAGGTACACGAAGATCTCGTTACCCTGTAGACCACTCAGCACTTGGTCCATGAGGCGTTGGAAGGTCGCAGGGGCGTTTGTGAGTCCGAACGGCATACGATCGAATTCGTAATGACCGTGGGGAGTCGAAAACGCCGTTTTGGGCCGATCCTCTGAATCCATTCGGATTTGGTGGAAGCCGGACGCCAAATCGAAGACCGAGAAGTATCGGGATTTGCCCAACTGGTCCAGGATATCGATGATGTTCAGTAGCGGATAGGCGTCGGGAACGGTTTTCTCGTTGAGTTTTCTAAAGTCGACGACCATCCTCCAACGTTTGTTTCCCTGTGAATCGGCCTTTTTAGGGACAATCCAAATGGGGGAGTTGAAAGGTGACGATGACGGCTGAATTATATCCTTGTCGAGCAAGTCGTCGACCTGTGCGTTGATTTCGCACAGGTCGACGACTGTCGATTGCGTTGATTGAATTTTCATACAGGGGACGTAGCCGTCCTTTAGATCACCCGAGACTCTAATTTTAAGTAGTTTCTTGGACCGAGCAGGAAGGGAATAAATTTCGGTGTTAGTGAACGGGATCAAATGCCCTCCCCTGTCCAGGGTTATCCAGCCATCCATGTAATCGATTCTCGCGCCATTTTCTGTGAGGAAAGGTAGACCGAGGACACCGTGTTCATCTACATTGAAATCATCCCGGACCACGTGGAACACTGTCGGAATTTCGTTAGCTATGAGTTCCACGGCTCCAAAAGACATTTCGGTGCCATCGGTCACACCGCTTATTCGGTAGATTATATTCTCGCTGATTTCCACGTCCATGGTAAGGCTACTCCCCTTTATGACATTTATGTCCGAGCCGTTGTCGATGAAAAACAGAGCGGACTCTCCGATTACCTGTGGGGAGCTTAGTCGGTATGTTCTGTCTAGAAGCGCTTCACCCGTTCGGCCGCGGACAAACCCTTTACGGATCTCGACTCAGGGTTTTTCTGCGCTTGGCGGTTGTTGCTCGGCGTTGCGCTTCGGCGCCAAGCACTCTCGGAGTTTAAAGGATCCGAGGGTTTGGTTTTTGGGTCGCGCGATTCGGAACTCTGGTCGCAGGACGATTCAGGGCGAGACTCGCGGGACGTCTCCCTACTAGCATTCCGGGATTCGTCCCTAGGATCACGTCGCGATCGTCCTCGGGGTTGTCGATCCACGCTCACCCGACGCTTGGTCTTAGGGGAGTCCGAATCGCTGGAAGACCGAGAACGCTCTCTCTTATGCCTTCGTCGACTGTGGTCGTTACGTCGGGGAGAATCTGAATCTGAGCCCGAATGGCGGGATCTGCGCGTAGAATCTCCGCGAGGATGACGAGGATCCTTTCTATCGTGGGGACGGGAGTCGGAGCGGTAGCTACGGGAGTTTCGGTAACTTGACCGGTTATTGTACCGGTCCCGTCGTCGATCGTCTTCTCTAAAGCGAGGACGAGAGTCATTCCTCCCGAAGAACGATGCTTGTATGTGACGCGAATGTCGATCATCGTCTCTGTCGCGGGTGTGGTAGTCGCGCGTGTCGTCGTTGCGTCGCGTCCGCTCCCTATCGTAAGAATCGCGAGTACGATGGTCGTAGCGTCGACCTCGATTTTCGTTGAACCGGGGACGAGAATCACGCCTCTCGTGGTCGCGGTAACTGTTGCGGCTAGTAGAACAGGGCCGAGAGTTGTATCGACCGCGATACTCGCTGGAAGGTCGAGATCGCGATCGGGAGGCATCTCGGTCACGGTCGTACCGGGAATCCTTCTCGTCATAGGGGGAAAATTCATTGCTTCCACGCGATGACGAGAATGTTTGGTCCCTGTAAAGTCGGTTTCGGTAATTATCCCGTGAATAGTCACGAGAACGAGAGTTCCGGCGATCACGTGAGTCCTCGCTGTCCGAGCGATGGCTGTAGCGGGAAGTTCCATAGGGAGAACGGAGCCGCTCGCGGTAACGATGTTCGCACTCCCCGCTCTCGTACTTTTTCCGGTTTTGTAATTTGAAACACTCATCCACTATGTGACCAGGTTTCTTACAATATCGATAAATGACTTCGGGTTCCTTGGACTCGTTTATTGGGACTCTCACGGTGGAACCACGAGAGGGCGAACGATAATGAGAGTGAGGGAGGTCCCTGTCGGAAAAGTGAGAACGCGAAGAACTACGGTCGCGGTTGTCGGTGATAGCCGGTCGGAGTCGTTTCTCACAGGAGTCGTACTCCGATACGTCGGAGTCATTGGCATCCCGTGAGGCCGAAGTACGCTTCCGTGAATCGAACCTCGCGCGGAGGTATCTCACGCGGTGGCGCCTTTGGTTAAACTTGACCGCCTCTTGTGCGTAAGCTAGAGCGCTCTCGAGGGAATCAGTATCTTTAGAGTATACGTACCTCGCGGTTTCATCGCGCAAACCATTAACGAAGCTTTCTACGGCATTAGTGTTGTGCTCGCGTTGCATCTCGTAAATGGTCTGCGCGCTCCGACTAGACCGATCGGCAATGCGTCGGTTTAGCAAGTTCAGAGTGTCCCGGACGCAAGCCGCGTATTCATTCAAGTCCTCGTGAGATCCTTGAGCCATATTGGCCAAGTCAACTCTGAGGTCGGTGAGCGATTTTTTGGGAGAAAAAAGGTTCCTGAGCTCCATAACGAGCTGGCTCAGGAGCGATATATCAGCGCGTTTAGATAACAGCTGGCGCCTAGCACTCCCACTGAATTTCGAGAACAGCAGGTAGATGAATTTGGGTTTTTCGTCCAGCTCGAGAGTCTCGTGAGCAAAATAAATGTCCGATATAAACTCTTCGACCGGTATATTTTTCCCGTCAAAGTTTGGGATAGGTAGGATCGCTTTGGTGACCCAGTCTGGGTCATTACCGCGCAAATGAAGATTCTGAAATTGGGCCCTAACTTCGTCCTCCATAACGGCGTTACGGTCAGGAGGTCGGGTTTCCGGGCGCGGTGGTAGGCTAGCTTGATCGAGTACCCCAGACAGGGAATTGTTTCGCGTACGAACCATGGTAATACGCGGACAACTGTCTGTGTGTAATAAGGTCCTGGACCAACAGAATCGGATGCAAGGGCCCCGCCCCTTTCCCCCTTTATTCTTTTTTTATTGAAAATGACCGGTGTTACGGTAGATAGGATTGAGCTGGACGAATGGAATTTGAGAGGAAAGGTATAGGCGGTAGTTGTGCGTGTTGCCCGGAAAGTGTTCAGAGAACAGCCGCTGGCCGGTATGGTAGCCTGTACCAACAAATGGCTCGTCCGAGTTCCCAAGCTTGTGTGTAATTCTCGGAGCCCTTTGCAAGTTAGTCACTGGCCGGTATGGTAGCCTGTACCAGTTGACCTAACCCCGCGGGAAACCTTGAATTTGTTGTGTCGATGTCCAGAGTAACCGCAGGGGTTTTTGACATCAGTTACTAGCCGGTATGGTAGCCTGTACTAGTATGTCTGATACACCAGAGCCTTTGGTTTGTAATCAGTATCTGGGTAATAAAGTATGGAGAAAGGGTAGCACGGGATGAAACTTGGGTGTTCAGTATATTTTGTTTTGTTAGTCGAGGGTACAAGATAGACGACCGGTAACCGTATCGTAATAGTAACCCGTACCGGTCGTACAGTCGGTAATGATAACGGAAGTCCGTTCGTTCGGCTCGAACTCCCGAGAAAAGTTCAGCCTACAATCGTCACTGATTACGGAGTTGGACTTTTCGCGCAAGACCTGTTTCCACTGCTTGATAGCGTTACGCATTTTTTTACGGTTGATCTTAGCTTTAAGTGGTTTTTTAATTGGAGAGTAATGAGCGAGGTCCATATACCCAAAAAGGGGTAATATGAGGGAATATCTGTATATGCTTGGCTTAATACTAAACAATATTCGTTATGCGAGTTATTTAAAATATAACATGCAGTCGTTGGACAAGGAAAATGAGTGTTGGATATCCCAGTAAATTCCGGGTTAACTAATTCGGAATTGTTAACGTACCTTTTGGGTATAAAATTTCTTCCCTAAATTCCTGTGAATTCGAATATTGATTCGAAATACTGGTTTTTAATTTTGATTAAATTTGGCTCAATTGAGGAGTCGAAAAATCCAAATTTGGATATGTATTCGAACTAACAAATTTAGGATTTGGAGCTAGATACAAATTGGGAATTAATAAATTCAAATTTTAGGTATTCGAATTGTCTAAATTATAAATCAAAATGTCTAAAAATTAAGTTAAATTTGAAAAATAATAAATCCGGAAGGTTTGATTGTTCAGATTTGTCTAGATTATAAATTGAAAGATTCAAAAATTAAATTAAGGTTGAAGTATAATAAATTTACAGATTTTGGATATTCAGTTTTATCTGAATTATAAATTTGAAACGTTCGAAAATTAAATCAAACTTGGATAATCAGATTTTATCTGGGATGTAAATTGAAAAGTTTAAGAATTGGATCAAACCTAATAAATTTATATCTGAGTTATGAGTTCGGAAAAATAGTTCGAAATTGGATTTGGTTTGGAAATCGATTAATTAAAATTTGAATTTTCGGATTTTTATCCGAATTGTTAATCTTAGGAATTTCGGAAAAATAAATTTAATCTGAAAGTCAATAACTGTAAATTTTTCGGTATTCAGAATTTCGGGTTGTAATTTCGAAGATTCGTGATAGAACCAGATTTGGAAAGTAGTAAATTTAAACTCCTGATGTTCTGAAATTGGGTTAAATCTGAAAAGTAACTTAAATGTTTGGAAATTCGGTTTTTCCCTATCGGAACAATATTTTTTTTTTTGGGAAATTCCAAGATTGAGTTATATTTGAAATCTAATAAATATAGATTTTTGGGTACTCAGAATTTTAACTGAGTTATGACTTTTAATACAAGGGAAGTCAAAATTGAGTCAAATTTTAAGAATAATTGATTTTAATTCTATGAGTATACAGAACGCTTTCTGAATTATAAATTTCCTTCGCAAATAGAACTAAATTCGAAAATCAATAACTGTACATTTTTCTGATGTATTCAGATTTTTGTCTGAAATGTAAATTAAAGGACTCGAAAATTGGATTAAATTTGAAAATTAATAAGGTTAAATTTGGGTATTCGGATCACTATTCGGATGGTCAGCCCTAAGAAATTTCGAAAAATGAATTAAATCTGAAAATAAGTAAATACGGACCTTTGGATATTCCGGGTCGTCTGAGTTACAATTTGGAAAGGGTCGAAAATTGAATTATATTTGAGAGATAATAAATAAAAAATTTTCGGATGGTTCAAAAGTTGGTTTAAATTTGAAAAATGGTAAATTTAAGCTTGGTATTCTGCAACTGGGTTGAATTTGGAGAATATTATAGTAAATTTAAAATTTGGATAATCAGATTTTATTTGATTATAGATTTGAAAAAATTCAAAGATTGAATTAAATTGTGGAATTGCTATATGAACATTTTCAGTATTCAGATTCTTATCTGAATTATGAATTTGAAAAATTCGAAAATTGGATTTAATTTGGGGATTATTGAATAAAAATCTTGGGTATTCGGATCTTTATCCGAATTATAAATTTTTTTAATTCTGAAAAATAATCCTATTTTGGAGGATAGTAAGTTTAAATTTTGATATTGAGATTTTTTACTGAATTATAAGTTTTACAATTTCGAAAATTGAATTAAATTTGAAATTACTGGATTGGAAAATTTTTCTATTCAATCAGATTTTCCTCTGAGTATAGCTATAAAAATTCCGAAATTGACCTTAATCCGAAAATTAATAGGAATAAAAAGGTTTTTGAATTGTCGGATTTTATTATAAAATTTTAATTTCGAGGCTGAATTAAATCAGGAAATTATTGGATTTAAATTTGAATATTCAGAAACATATTTGAATTGGGAGTTACGAATTCCAAAAATGAATTCAATTGGGGAATTAATAAATTTAAAAATTTGTAGATTCAGAAAATTTTTTATGTTTCAAAGATTGAACCCAATTTGCAAATTGGGAAATTTGAGTTCGTGAACATTCGGGTTTTATTTCTGAATGGAAAAATTGTAATTTTTTTTTTTTAACTCGGATTTAATCCGAAAATGTAGTGGACAAAATGTTCGTATATGTATATTTAAGTGTGAGTTTGGTACGTTAAGGTAAGCCTAGATGGAGAATTCAACACTCGTAAATAAGAGAGAAAGATGTAAGGATAGCGATGTTAAAGGTACTTACGTGAGACTGGCAAAGATGAGCGTCAGCGTAAAAATCATCCTTCCTTCAATAAATATTATTGGGATCACGCCAATACCATATAATTTCTTTTGCGAATTTCCTCGGTAATAATGGATTTTCGTTTTTCCTCTTTAGTAGTTGGACCTTTAGTAATTGGCTGGTTTTTCGCCGATGTATATATTTTTGTTTGTTGAAATAAACACTTGAAACACGTTTTTGTAGAACTGTCAACTGTAGAAAAAAAGTTAGGACCCGGGCTGCTAACTTCGAAGTGCCAACTTCGATCGATAATAATAATAATAATAAACTATTAAATTTTTTCAAACAAATTTTCTTTTGTATCTTTAATATGTAAATAAAAACATCCTAAATATCCAAAACGATTCATTTTTATTTTCCTACAAAAAAACGCCCTCCGAAAAAGACATGAAAATCCGCTTAAGTTACCAGACTACTACCTTAAGACTTAGAGTCGTTTAGATGTTAAAAGCGGACTTCTCGCCACGAGTGTTGAGTGTAGACTGACTAATAGGAGGTGCATTCGATTGTCGTGAAGCGTCAACCGAAAAGTGCTGACTTCTAAAAGTCCAAAAGTTAGGAATATCGCGCGAGGCCTCGAGCCTCGCCGCGCCGGAAATTTGTTAGCCGAAACTCGATATTAAGCGTCCGCGCTACGATCGCACAGTCGAGAGTTCGAATTATTTCTATATTAACTGAAAATGGGATGTGCAGAAATACGAGTGACGATTTCCGTTCCCACAGTTTGGTATGTGCATTAGCACTACGATCGAAAGATCGTAGAGCTTGAATAATGAATGCATTTTTAACCGAGTTGAGTGAGCAGAAATTTGAGCGGCGATTTTCGCTCTCATGATTAAAAAGTGAATTTATGTTATGGATGTTGCGAAACATTATATTGTTGAAAATAAAAAGACACAAAAATAATTAATATGAAAACCCCATACAAAAAATGTCACGACGTAACACTTTGTTTCATCAAAATCGATGCACTGCTGCTATGTGAAATTGCAAAATCGCCCCTTGACATGTGTAACTTTAGGGGGTGGTTTCACCCCTTGAAACCGTTTTTCCACCGATAAAATAAAATACGTGTCACTTAGTTTTTAATGCTTTATAACATCCATGAGTTTCCACAAAACTGGAGGGAGACACCTCGGGTACTATCCTCTCCAGTTACGCACGTATTTCTCGCCTTCGCGCGTTCCTACTAACTCATCATCACATTTACTCACACGCGAGTCCACGGGATTTATGCAATTGGACGTGGTGCAATGTGCATTCACGTCGCAGGGAAGCACTCATCAACTCCACTCATCGATATCTGCGAATCACCAAGCCTTCGAAGATATAGCGAATTAAACTGACTTACTCATCACGAATCATCTTTTATCTCAACGACACTCGTCAAGATCTACGCATCATCACCAATGTTCTTTATATCTTACATCGAATAAAATATAAGTGTTGATTTTACCAGAAAAGTGTACGAGTTATTTTTCCACGAGCAACTTCTTGCACCGGCACCTCAAAATAATATCCATTCCATATATCTATCAAATATGAGAAAAATACTAAATATACGGAAAAATACGAAAAATGTTGTACTGCCGACTTCACATACCATTGACGATAGCTTGTTTTAGATTACTATAACTGTTTATCCGCCATTGCGAATATTAAAATGGATTAGAAATGCTGGGTCCAAGTAGTTCGGACCACGTCATCACGTTTGACAGAATTGGAGTTCTCATGATCTAGAGAGAAGAAGCGCGATCATTACCATCGAGGGTGACAAATGTCCGGCTTTCGCTACGCAGTGTGCTTATATCAGAAGTCTCGCTATCTAGAGTAATAATATAAGAGTTCGTAGTGTCTAGAATGACAAAATCAGGTTTCACTCATCAGTGATACAAAAAAAACTGGTATCTAGGTGTACAGAATGATAAAAATGAGGTCCTCGGTGTGCTCAGTTGTCATACCACCAATTAACTAGGGATTCGCCCCACGCCAATCGAACGGTTATTCGCAGTTCGGTTTGACATGCGGATCTTTAATCCCGCTTGAACAAACTTTGAACCTCGCTATTCGAATTCTTGCATCCGTCGAATCATGACAACTGGTTGGACCGTTCAAATTACAACAGTTCTTCGAACTGCATTCTTTGATGCATTTTATCCGCCGGAACCTCCCAAAGTGCTCGAACTGCTTGAAGTGTCCGCACTATTGGAAATGCTCGAACTGTTTGAGGAGGAGCAGCTTTTGAGCTATCTTCGATCAAGTATTAAACTGTCAAAGCTTAGGGTTTGTTATTTCAAGCCATTGCCAATTTTTGTAAAGATGTCCGTTAAGGCGATAACGCGAAAAAATGTTAGTTATCCAGCCAACATATTATTGACACTTGCACCAGGGTACTACGATGTTTGGTATTGAATTTGATGAGACTTATTAAAGGTGTACATAATATGACGAAACTGCATTTTTCCTAAAATGTTTGTTGCTCTAGATAGCAAGTACCCCGTTTTTTATTACTCCTAATACTGTGGACTCCGTTTTTGTTATTCTTGACACTGAGAACCCTGCTATTGTCACTCTTGATACTGAGAACCCCGTTTTCGTACTTTGGATTGTGAGTACCCTGACTTTGTCGCTCTTAATCCCCCGACTTGGTCGCTCTTGATGCCGAAACCTCGATTTTGTCACTATGGATCACGTGAAGCCCATTTTTTCTGCTCTAGGACGCGACAACTCCGGTTATGCGACTTTAGATCACGAGGAGTACGATATATTCAATGGCGGCCGCCCGAATCCCGATTTTCAATTGTTTCTACTTCTAGATATCGAGCACCCCTATTTCATCACTCCAAATCGCAAGGCCCCTGATTCTGTCGATCTTCAGTTTTATACAGAGAACCTCGTTTTCGTTACCATTAATTTGTTTAAATTTAAAAAAACGATCGAGCCGAACCATGACGAGTGAAATGGAAGATGTCTCTATCTCTTCAGACCCGAATTCTACAAATGTCATATTGCCCACCGAGAGGCAAGTAAGTAATACGGTCCATTGGGTCTTGAGGCGTTCGTGACACGAATGTAATATTGCCCACTGGGCTTCGGGGCGTTCGTGGCCCGGTGGGCAATATAACATTCGTGTCACGAACGCCTCGAGGTCCGGCAGGTAGTATCGCTTTCTTGCTTTTCGTCAACCACAGCACCAAACTGTTCCGAATTCCGTTGAGCTTCCACGCATCCTGAGTTCGAACAGTTCGAAGACCTCAAACAATTCAAAAAATTTCAACAGTTCGAAGACCTCAAACAATTCAAGTAATTTCAACAGTTCGAAGACCTCAAACAATTCGAGTAATTTCAACAGTTCGAAGATCTGAAACAATACAGCGCTTCGTACACACCCCTGTAAGTGCGACCACCTGGTTGTCGAGTTACACCTAGGGGGGTGGTATATACTGCACTCAACGCTCCGCACGCACCACATGACAGCAATGTGACTCGTGTACAAAAGGAAGAGTGTCCATGGCAGCAAAATGCTCGGAGCTGATGCCCCGTGAAGCTGGAGAATATTTGCACTTTGCGGGGCCAAACCGTGTTGATATCTTTCGTTGAACAAAACAAAGTAAACATGTGTATGCTGGTGAAAAATGTTTCTCTGTAACGAGGAATATTGCTGCTACAGCAATGATAATGTGTTGCAAAAAGTGACACGTTCAACAGTCGTATTATGATGCAACTGTTCAAAGAATACCGCGCAATCGTGGATTAATTAATTAATTCAAATTCACAAATATGAAAAACATCTGTAATTGCCTTCTCTCTTCTTGTTTTCTCGTTTATCGGTTCGGGTTCGCTACACTGTTTTAACTTATTATCATGCCATACGTGGATATAGAATCTGTTTTCGAGTGTAGCCTAGGAATGATCGCGGCACATATATAAAAATATAAATAAACAAGATTGACGGCAGTGGACGTGTGGTCGGTATACGGCCGCGGCGTTCTCCCAAGTTAAGCAGTAGTGACCACGATCATTACTGGGTCGGGTGACCGCTTAGCCGTGCACTAGGTTGCACACAGACTACTGAGCGGGAGGCAGTTTTTCTGAGATTCTGATGGTAAAACAACTGAATCTCAGAAAAAATAAAAAAAAGCGTCTGTATCGGCACGAGTTTGCCGCAGACTCCACGTGTCCACGGCGAATGTGATACAATGTAGCTAAAAAGCAGCTACGGATGCTACGGAAGTTAGGTTAGTTTAGCACAGTGCGGGTAGGGAGTAATAGGAGAGACAATTGGGAAAGGTCGTACGTAAAAACCCGCAAGGGTATACGTTTGAACACACAAAACTAAAATAAATATAAATAAAGAAATATTAGATTTTTAAACTGAAGTAATGATTTTCGTGATTCCATTTTAGTATCATATAAACATCTCAAGCAACATAAAATAAAATACCTTATAACATACATTTTTTGCTAGCCGTCTTGGCAACTACTTACCGAATTGCCTATTTTGATTGCTCACGAACATATGTAGCACATCGAGTTGAATAATATTTATTAACAATTCAATTATTATGAAAATAAAATATTTAATGAAAATACATTGTTCCTTAAAGTCGAGGAAATTTCATTCGAGTGTAATAACATTTACTACGTGGGTATAATTTACCTATATAATAATTCACCCAAGGCATGCTTCCCTTGTTTTCCCTGCGTGTAGAAAAATAATCAAATTTTCTTATCACCATTTTATAGTCTTTTCACAGTCTGTATAAATCGACGAATCGAAGACAAAACAACATAACTCCTTATAAATGCCGGGCGGTGGTTCTATTAGATTATCGTGGAAAAATGATTTTCACAACTTTGAGCGCATGTCTATCGACGTAACCTTAATCCTTTCATCGTCAGTAAAGCAGAAAAATAACTCATCGATATTATCAGCACCTGTCATTATACACCATCAAACCAATTGTCGCGTTTCCGTGGTTGACACACAAAAATTATCCTCACATTTCCGAAGAGCTCTGCAGAAAAACGAGCATATCAGATATTTTGCATCTGTGCCAAACAACAAAATAACAAAATACAATAGAAAATCATTTGGGAATTAGTGAATTATTAACGCTGCCAGCCGTGGACGCGCGGTCGATGCGTAACTCCGATGGTTTCTCAAGTTAGTATTAACCCAGAATTAAATCTGGTCGATCTTGCGATGGGTGATCACTTGGCCATGCACTGACTTACACGCCTGACCTTTTTCTGAGTTTCTCATCATAATACAATTAAAAATCACGTGTACGCTATAACTCGTCACTGGATCATCCGAAACCAAAAAAATCATAAAACGTTTATTAGGTGCGATGTTTCTCGAGGTAACGCTGTCGAGTTTTTGTTTATCAATTTTTTCATTTTTGGTAGCACTTGGAAGTCAAAAACGCGATTTTCGCTAAAAAAATCGGCAAATTTGTTATTGTAAAATATAAAATAATTATTAAAAAAACTCTGCAGCGTTATCTGGTGATTTATCTGTAGAAATAGTGTACAAAATTTCAAAAGAATCGATGCATTAGATTTTGAGTTACAGGGTTCACCGGCTTCAAAACTGACAAGTTTCAGAAAAACGCTTTAAAGTTTTGACAAGTATCAGAAAAACGCTTTAAACTGGTCTGGAGCAATGAACGCTCAAATGCTCATAACTCCGTTAATTTTGCTCCGATCGACTTGAAATTTTGACACAATATTCTTGAGATATTATACATTCATTTAAAAAAAATTAAGATAAATGCAAAAAAAAAAGTTTAAATACCTTACCCCGCCCTTAAAATGATTGCTACTATCAACAGTATTTTAGGATAGATGTGTCCCTATGGGTTCGTGCTTTAATGCATGTCATGATCATTCCGTCTCTTTTGCACAAACTGTATTAAAAACAAACACGACCATGAAAAACCATGAAAAGATGAATTAAAGAACGCAATCTATCAGCAAAGCCGAGATCCAATAGAGTGAAGTGTGTTGACGTCAGACTACGTGACTGAAAATCACCCGCTTATTCGTCCTTATATCGGCTTCACTTTTTCGACATTAATGTATCGAAAATTCGAACTTCGCTGAATTAGTCTTGGTTGTTTTTTAGAATTTCGTACTGACGACGTATTTCGTGAATCTGCATACGTCGAGAGACTCGCGATGTCGGCAATGGTTACTCGGTTACTGGCGTTCTTCTACATAGTATATAAAACTTTCCTCGAGCATAATGTTTTAAAGTTCAAAGTGCGCATGCTCTTTGTTGGACTGGAATATTTTTCTGAGTTATACGCATGTCCACCCCAAGGGCAATTTTCAGGGTAATTTGAGAGAACACCGACAGTTTTCATGTCTATAAGATGATTCGACCATTGTTCCCGTATTCTCCGTATTATCGCATTGAAACGATCAAATTGCTTTATACAGAATGAACAAAAGCTTGTCTCTTGCCGCACAAAATAATAGAAAATACGAACGAAAGTACCAAGGGTAATTTGAGAGAAAAAAAAGTTTCCATGCGCGACCTTCGTTCGTGTATTATCATCATCATCATCCCGCTGGATCGATAAAATAGCTTTATATAGACCGATCAAAAGTTTTTTCTTTGCTGCATGAAATAGAAAAAAATGAATTACCATTTTTTTACTCTTAGAGCCGAATCGATATTTCCCCGGACGAATGTAAGTCTGAACGAAAATTCAGGCTTAAATTCGGCCTTCCGTGTAAACCTAAGTTTAAATTTAAATTTGACCTTAAATTTGTCAGTTCAGATTGACAGTACTGCGTTGAATTTGGTTAGATCGCCGTATTGGCTGCGATCAATACTAGGATGGGTAATCGTGCCCTAGCTTGCACGCTGAGTGGTGAGCGGGAGGCATTTTCTCTGATTGAGTTACTGATAATCTTACTACTGAGGCCCTCAGTAAAATGGAGCCATCTGTATCGGCGAGGTTTTCCGCATTTTCTCTGCCCCGGTGACGTGCAGGGCGTTGTTGCGCGTCGAGCAAAGTTAATCCTTTGCATAAAAAGAATGCAAAGGTTTATATTTGTAAAAGAAAAACTTTCACGCTACGGCTGCTTATGGTGAAGGGGCTACACTGCCATACCGACTGCTACTCGGCTAGACTCTTGGCTGAGGAGAGCGGTAGTGAGACAGTCGGAGAGAGACCGTGGGAGAACGAGTATTGCTTTCGATTCCTGTTTATAGGTTAGGAACGAGGTATTTTATATTATCATTTACGTTGTATTTAAATGTTCTGAGTAAAAGGTAGTTTGAAATAAAAGCACTTTAGTTCGCTTAGAACGACCAAAATATATTACTCCAATTTAGAAATAAAAAGATAACGAAATATGGGTTACCAGAAAAGAATATAATGTTCGACCGGGAGTTTCGATGACGGGGATCGGGCAGCCGAAGGTGTACAATGTCATACGCCGCGCTTAAGTGTTAACGCAACTATACGTATACATGTATTTATATGCGTATTCTATGCT
The DNA here is from genome assembly GCA_958009045.1 of Oxytorus armatus. Classification (NCBI taxonomy): domain Eukaryota; kingdom Metazoa; phylum Arthropoda; class Insecta; order Hymenoptera; family Ichneumonidae; genus Oxytorus; species Oxytorus armatus. The sequence goes on from OY253746.1 coordinate 28,499,877, forward strand.
CGTTCGGTAGGATCTTACACGCTAAGAGGTCCCAGCTGACGGGGCAGAGACCCGGATAACGCTTGCTCGCTCCTTCTCTCTCACTCACACGGTGTCGATGCACCTCCTTGTAACACGACGGTATCACCGCGTATTACGATTACACTGTGCGGCCTTCTCTCTCTCATTCACTCTCTCTCGGTTTTTTACACACTCTTCCACTCTCTCGTTCTTTACATACTCTTCAGCAGTCTTAAAACTATTCGACAAATTATTCGTGGCAGAAGTTGATTATAACAATTATCAACTGACGCCAAACGACTAACTACACGATGCGTGGGACTTCGGGTGCACCACGATTATTAACGACTTACGAACGGCGCCTTTTTGTGTAAATCGCGAACAGTTTTTCCGAAGAATTACTGACACCATGTGAAGCGTATTAGCGAAGTTGGTAATTTTCATCTTCACTTATAACTAGCACGGAACGACTTATAAACACGGCGCGAGCAAACTATAGGTTGTCGATACGGTTCCTGACGACTTACAAACGGCGCCTTTCTGTATGAATCGCGGAACGGTGCCTACAGGATCACAGCCGCTGGGTGAAGCGTTTCCGTGGAGTTACTCCGGAATCGAGCTTTACGCCGACGTGTGCATCCGGAGACTGAATTGTTCTCGCTGTTCCCTGCCACTATCGGACGAGGTGGCGGGGCCAATTCTGTCAATCCGGCAGTTTTGAGTGCTCAACGCTCTCGGTCTGTCTCAAGCCACGATGGACATGTAGTGCAACGATTAGCAATATACGGTGTCATCGAACGCATCATGCACATTTGCCCATGGACACGCGTGATATAGTTCAGCTGCACCTCGGCTCGCGCAACTGTCGAACGATACATAAGGTTATTGAACTCTTTATGTATCTCTCCACAGTACAACTGCAGTCTCATCAAATATGAATTATAGTTCATAACTCACATTTAACATGGGCATTCAGTTGTGACATGCCGCCGCTATTGCTATTTCGGTTATACCAAATATAAATTATAGATTATCTATTTCTCTATCTATATATCTATATCTATATATTATACTAGGGGGGCTCCCCTGCGCGCTTCGCGCGCCACCGCCCCCGCTCGATTCCCTCACCCAGTCTACTCGATCCCGCTCGCTCTCCTCAACTCTTGTACACGGCGGCGGCGGCGGCGGCGATATATTTATATAATATAGAGAGATATATACGAGGTCTGTTCAAAAAGTATCGCGAATTTTGTGTTTTTTCAAAAAGTATTTATTTATTCATTAATATTTATTTTGTCCTCTCCAAAATAATTCCCCTCGGATATAATACATTTATGCCACTTAAAAAAATCATTTTTTGTGATCTTGTTTAGCTCCTCCTTCGATGCCGTCTTATCGCTTCAATCGTGGCGTAGCGTCGTCCTTTCATAGGCCTCTTTAGTTTTGGGAACAGGAAAAAGTCATAGAGGGCCAGGTCTGGGGAATACGGTGGCTGCGGTATCATTAGAGTGTTGTTTTTGGTGAATAATTCGCGACAAGCAACGATGTGTGAGCAGGGGCGTTATCATTGTGCAAAAGCCAATTTTTGTTCTTCCACAAATCCGGGCGTTTATGGCGGATTGCTTCGCGCAAATTGCGCATAACTTGCAGGTAATATTCTTTATTGACTGTACGACCCTGTGGCAAGAACTCATGATGCACCACGTCCGGCGTCCCTGCAATCGAAGAAAACTGTGAGCAAAACCTTCACATACGACCGAACTTGGCGCGCTTTTTTCGGTTTTGGCTCATGCGGCAGCGTCCATTGCGATGATCGAGCATTAGTTTCCACGTCATAACCATAAACCCATGATTCGTCACCAGTTATGACCCTCTGGAGCAAATTTGGGTCGTCGAGGACCGAGTCCAACAGCTCCTTAACAATGTTAACGCGACACTGTTTTTGTTCGAAATTGAGCAATTTTGGCACGAATTTCGCGGCGACCCGTCTCATGCCCAAATCATTGGTAAAAATCGAATAGCACGAGCCAATCGATATGTTTAGTTCCTCAGCAACTTCTCTAACGGTGATTCGACGATTGGCCAATATTATTTTCTTCACTTCATCAATGTTTTCGTCTGTTGTTGATGTGCTCGGGCGTCCGAAACGCATTTCGTTGATCGCATCTTCTCGGCCCTCTGAGAACATTTTGTACCACCGATAAACGTTGCTTTGGTCCAAGGTAGCTTCACCATATGCCACAGTCAACATTCGGAATGCGTCCGCGCACTTAATTTTGTTTTTCACACAAAATTTGATACAGATTCTTTAATCTATTTTTTGGAATAGGCAAAAATCGAAGACAAGCCAAAACACGTCTAACCAAAACAGCTGTCAACAATTAACTAAACATTCAAAATGGCCGATTATTTCAGCATAAGTGAGGGACATGAGTACTAACCTAACACCACAGAAAAATCGAAAATCAAATATACGTAGCCCGCGCAAATTCAAAATTCGCGATACTTTTTGAACAGACCTCGTATATTGTGACGCGACGGATACGGACCCCCCCCCCCCCCCCATCACATGGAAACATAGGTAAGCGAGGAGGTATTCTTGCCGAGCGCCGCACGGCAAGCGACGCGGGCAGCGCGTCGCGGGTCGTCTTCTACGATACGGGCTCGCAAAACACCAACTCAAGCCTCTTCATACCCTGACATCCACGACTGACTTGTAATCTATTTTGCCCCATCTGGGAATAGACAATTTCAAATCAACGACAACGTGACTCGACAGGTCAACAATTTCAATAATAGTAATAATTCTCAGATTCTCGGAATTCCCTACTCTATAACAGAGCTCGGAATAAGCTGCACAGTTCGGCCCCGGCAGGAAGGCTACGCCTCCGTTACCCCCTCTACCATGTAACGCGCGGCGGCTACAGCGGCGAGCGCGTCATCTCAGGAGCGTTCCGATAAAAAAAATACATGGCACCCGCGACAAATTGTCATTCCAATTTTTTATCGTTCCGTAATATTATATTAATTATTCATTAAAAATATAATTATTTACCACAATTTTGTATTAATATCGCATAATTATTAAATGATTTTAACAATATTTTTCCACATCACCCGTGAGGTACTATTGTAGATGCGCTTTTTTAGAGTGGTTTCCCCAGGAGGTCTATTCCACTGAAAATTAATGCAATGATGAAATCTGGCTCAGTAGGAAAAAACGAAGAAAGTATAGTAACCAATTTTTCGACAAATATTAATTAGATCGTCTGAGTTTTTTTGTAGGAGATCCCATTAGGGTCGGTACATCCACAGAAATTTTTGAAGAACTTGCTCGCATTAAGGAGGTCAATGACGCATCGTTCATGGACGAACGTTTATCTGTTTTCGTCAATTTCATTTTTGAAAACGAGCATTCGCATAAATATGTGGACCCAAACATGGAGAAAATTCGAAGACTGAAATCCCTAAGACGTGAATAACGTGACGAATCTAAAATTTGGAGAAGTTAATCCCTTTTTCGGGCCGTGCTTTTAACGAAATATCACTTTGCAAATCGCACAATTCTGCTAGAAATTGTAGGCTTTGTTCCTCGATTTGCACAGAGAGAGGATTTTCAAAGAGATTTTCAAAATCACTAAAACGCGTATCAAATTGACTTATCAAAGAATCAATTATATTTGAAAATTGTATAAAATTACAACCTGCGCCATTATCGCAATCATGTTCTTCAAAGATAATTTGACAACAAGGTAAAAAATGAAGAATGTTATTTTCTAAATGATTTTTAAAAAGTACTAACTTTCTGTGGAAAGAATCGATGTGACTAATTACCTGTGAGATGGTTTGGTCGGTTTTTTGCAGCTTCAAATTTAAAATATTTAAATGATTCGTCACATCAGTGAGCAAGTTCGCAAAGCGAATCTAAATCTTGCAAAAAAAATTTCAATTCGTCAAATTTGAAGAAGTACATAGGGATTTGGAAAAATATTGTTTTAAAAAAAATAGGCACGCCTTTGAAATTAAAGTTAATTTCAAAGGCGTGCCTATTTTTTTTTAAACAATATTTTTCCAAATCCCTATGTACTTCTCTTCAAAATATCATATTATTAACGAAAACACTCGGTATTTTTTTTCAGATCGACGTTGAAGAGAGTTCTGCTGCGTGCCGCGGAAATGACAGCACCTGACGCGAGAGCTTCCCCAGCGCCATCATGCGGCGTGAAAAATGTGAAAAAAATGTTTTTTGATACATTAATAAACAAGGAACAAAACCCAAAAAAAATTTTCGAATATCTCTTTTTTTTCCGACAAAAAAAAATTCTTGAAAAATGTGTGAAAAAACAGGGGGTCACAGTGGTTTTCTCCCTTACCCTGCGAGCAAGTTCTTCAAAAATTTCTGTGGATGTACCGTCCCTAATGGAATCTTCTACAAAAAAAACTCAGACGATCTAATTAATATTTGTCGAAAAATTGGTTGCTATACTTTCTTCGTTTTTTCCTACTGAGCCAGATTTCATCATTGCATTAATTTTCAGTGGAGTAGACCTCCTGGGGAAACCACTCTAAAAAAAGCGCATCTTCAATAGTACCTCACGGGTGATGTGGAAAAATATTGTTAAAATCATTTAATAATTATGCGATATTAATACAAAATTGTGGTAAATAATTATATTTTTAATGATTAATTAATATATTATTACGGAACGTTAAAATATTGGAATGACAATTTGTCGCGGGTGCCATGTATTTTTTTGATCGGAACGCTCCTGAGATGACGCCCTCGCCGCTGTAGCCGCCGCGCGTTACGTGGTAGAGGGGGTAACGGAGGCGTAGTCTTCCTGCCGGGGCCGAACTGTGCAGTTTATTCCGAGCTCTGCTCTATAAAGAACAGGGAATCGCACGTTATGCCCCACTCACGAACCCAAAGCCAATCAGAATTCGGGAAACAAGTGCGGCGGTTGTACTAGCATTGGTTATAATAGTAGGGCTTTTACAAGCACATTTATCAGTTCTGACACCATATCGTGCTGATCATATTCGACGACGAATTACTCTCCGAGTAATCTTTTATTTTCGGTTTTGTCCGTTTTCACAAAACAGACAGCTATTCAAGCATAAGTAATTAGAGTCATTCGAGCTCGTTTCGCTTAGAAGCGAGTAATAATTACTGTACGCGAGTTTACGCACAGCTTTATCGACGAGTTTAATTATTCATCGCACTACGCGGACATCGCTTCAAGTAATTATCTTGAAAAAAAAAATAGCCTCTTCAAGACTATTCTATTCTCTCTCACAACGTTATCGTTAGAAGAGAGTTTGCTATTATTTGTCGTATAACAATATTGTCTCTTCAAGACATCACTGCATTTCATATCGAATCGTCTATGTTCCGATTCTTTCAGCGACCCATTAGGGAGCCGACTGTGGTGAGACCCCTTGCATTGCGCCTGAAAGTTCAAACCACAGAAGGTGTAATTCTCAGCCTTCCAAATCAACCATAGGTAGGGCCATTACTGAGTGACCGCACTGAACGTTATGGCAACGTGACGCTCTGTGCTTCCAGTAAAGAACGCACGAATTAATCACCCGAGGGAAACTTCGATCTCGATCAAACCAAGGGAAAACAATTTCTATTTCAATATCATTCAACGAAATCTAGTAAATTCACGACAACACCTAACGGACGTTTTCCTTACGTAAATTACAATTTCAAGCCTCTAATCAAATTAACACGTACTTCAAGCAATTTATTTAAACAAATAAACCTATTAATAAAACCTTCCGAAAGTAAAATCAATTCCTTTCAATTTCAGCTATAATTTGAAAATAGCACAGTGAGATATTTTTGTGCCTGCTGGTCATCGCTTCACGAGACACAGCAGTTTTTGAATCAACCTCCACATCGCTCTTATGAGTGCCGATGATGATAGGTTGACTCGAGACACGCATTAAAATATGTGATGACGATTTACACCAAATCTGAGGCATCTTTTTATTACAATAAAATTGTTATTAAATAAATAAATTCTCATCACGTCGCCTCCCCGAACCTCCAGCTTTCCTTCGAGTCCATGACACGAACTCCATCCTCGGAATACACAGACACGAGACAGACTTCTCATAATTTTAGTTTCACCATTTATTTAAAATCTTATTAAATCAAATTAAAATGTTCTGAAACGGTCCTTACGATCGTACTAGATACGTGAAACGTTTCAATATATATACCGGGGGGCTCAGCCCCCCTGCGCGCCAAACCCCCCTCACCATTGTTCCATCTCGCCGCGACCTACCCTCCCCCCCCACCGTCAACTCCTGTACACGGCGGGGCGGCGGAATATTTATATAATATAAATATATATATATATATATATTGAACTTTAACTTATGAGTAGTTTAAAATTTATAAAATATGAAATATTAAATGATAAAAAAAATAAAAAAAGTTTAATATCTCAAGAAATATTAATCTAAGCAATTGGGTCGATAGGACCTTTCTTGTAGGAAATTAAATTTCGAACAAATTTTGTATTTACATTTTTTTCGTAAAGTTAATTGTTTTGGAGATAACAGCAAAAAACGAGAATTTTGGGTAAAAATCAACTTCAGTGACCCGTACCAACTCACTAGTACAATTTACACTTTCGCCGCAATAGGCACTTTTCTAGATTGTTTTATTCTGAGTAAATCAAAACCAAGAACAATATGATAGCATAAAATGCGGCTGAGTTATAGAATTTTGAAGAAAAAAAAATCGATATACGTGTATTTTAGATGGAAAATCTTTTCACGCTAAGGGAAAGTGCTTAGAATTAATATTAAGGGCTGTAACTTTCAGGGAATTTGTTATTCGACATAACCAACAAAATTTCAAGTGGGGACAGAGAAAAAAAAATAGTCGAAAAAAAAAATCGCCCTAATATATATATATATTGAGACGTTTTAAATTTCCTGGACGGTTCGATTGACCGTGCAGGTGATTTCTTCTCGTGATAAAGAAACCGAGAAACTTGTGAAATGATTTTTAATGAATCTGATCTAGTAGTCGTCTGAGTTCAGAGTTCGGTCGAGGACTCGAGAGGTAACTGGAGGTTCGAGGAGACGAGAGGATAAGAATTCCTGGACTTTAAATAATTAGATTGATTATATGTGATGCCTCAGATTTGGTGGAATTCGTTCATCACATTTCTGTTGTGTATAACGAGCCGACCTCCCATTACTGGCACTCTGTGAGAGTGAGATTATAGGTCGTTACAAAAATGGTGTGTCTCGGGCAGCGAAGCCCAGTAGGCACAAAAGAAATAATATCTCGCAGTGCTACTAGAAATCGTAGCTGAATTTGAAAGGATTGATTTTAGTTTTACGGAAGGTACAATTAATTGGGATTTTATTTGTTTGAATAATTTGCTTGAAGAGCGCGTTAGTTGGATTAGACGCTTGAGATTGTAATTTATGTAAGGAAAACGTCCGTTAGGTGTCGTCGTGAATTTATTGCGAGTACGTCGTTTTCTGTGGGTAATTTGTTTGATATTCAAAATATTTGAGAGTGTTGCCTTTCGATTGAACGAAATTGGAATTTCCCTCGGGTGGCTAAATTCGTTCCTTCTTCACTGGGCGTCCGCCTACTCGCGTTGCTATAACGCTCGCTGCGTCGACTCAGCGAAGGCCCCACCTATGGGGTTTTTAGGGATTCTGCGAATAGCACCTACTAAGGTTCGAGCATCCAGGCGCAATGCCTGGGGTCTCCCCAAAGTCGGCTCCCTAACAGGTCGCTGAAAACTTTATTCAAGTAGAAAACGCAGCGTTGAAGTAAATGGTAGTATCGTCTAGAAGAGACGGTACCGCACGATATTGGAAGAGGCTCGAATGGAATAGAGAGTTACTTTGAAATTGAATAAACAAAAATAGAGTAGTCTGGAAGAGGCTATTCTATTGCAAAGGATGATTACTTGACTCGATGTCTATCGATGTGCGGCGAAACGTTATAATCGCCGATGAAACTTCGGTGAGACTCGGTTAGGGTAATTACAGCAAGTTTCGAAGTGAAACGAGCTACAACGATAGTATGAATTAAAGCTGGAAGAGCTTTGTTCGTTTTGGCGAAAACAAACGGAAACGTGGACGAAGAAATTACTAATTCGTAATTTTAAAGTAGATAGCGATCAGGAAGACGTCGCGTGTGAAACTGATAAATGTGCCCGCAAAAAGCCCAGCTTTTATAGCCATGCGAGCATAATCGCCACACTCGTTTCCCAAATTCTGATTGGCTATGAGTTCGCGAGTGGGGCATAACGCGCGATTCTCTGTTCTCATTAGAGTGGGGGATTCCAAGAATCCGAAATTATAATCTTATTAAATTTGTTTATCGGTCGCGTCACGTCGATGTTGATTTTAAATTGTCCAGTCCCAGATGGGGCAAAATGGACTACAAATCTGTTTTGGTCATCCGGATAGCAGGAGCGTCGAGTTGGTGTCTCGCGTCCAGCAGACGACGCTGGACGCAGACGACGCTGGGCGCCATAGCAGACGACGCTGGACGCAATGCCAGCCTCGCCGGCCGCGCGGCTCTCGGCTCGGACACCTTCTCGGCTCCTATGTTCTCCGGTGACGGGGGGCTCCGGATCCGTCCCGTCACAATATATATATAAATCAATTACCGTGCGTTAATCTCGCAAATACTGGAAAATAGGTCGACCGATTTGGATCATTTTTTTTTGTTTTGTTCGCCTCAATACCGGGGTGGTTTTGGAAAAAAGAAAATTAGGAAACACCCAAAGGAACAGCTGAAAAATCGAAAAAATCAAAATTGGTAATGTTGTATGGGAATTGCCACTACCTATCGTATGACAGCTGCGCATCGCGCAGCTGTATTCATTTGAATGAATTCATGAATTCAGCTGCGCATCATTCTACAGATATGCAAATTGATCGTTCGGGACGAATGCACGATGGCCCACAAGAGGTCACTGGAGGCGCTGGACAGAACGTTGAAAGATCTTCGTCACAATCAAAACATTTTTGGTGGAGCCATGATTCTGTTGTCCGGTGATTTTCGTCAGACTCTTCCAGTTATTCCACGATCAACTGTAGCTGACGAACTAAACGCGTGCTTAAAACCATCAAATCTGTGGCGGCATGTGAAGACACCCTCACATTGACGACTAACATGCGAGTGTTTTTGCAACAAGATCGAAATGCAGATGTGTTTTCAAAGCAATTGTTGAACATTGGTAATGGGAAAATCGCAGTTGACATCTCAACCGGATTCATCACATTGCCCACCGATTTCTGTCAGTTGACCGAATCGAAGGAGGAGCTCATTTTGCATGTTTTTCCGAACATAGCGCAGAACTTCAAAAACCATAATTGGCTGAGTGAACGAGCCATATTGGCGGCGAAAAACAAAGATGTCAATGATCTCAATGCGACCGTTCAAAATTTCATTCCGGGACAGTTGTTTTCCTTCAAATCGGTTGACACAGTTATCAACCAGGATGAGGTAGTCAACTATTCCACAGAATTTTTGAATTCGCTGGAATTGCCACCTCACAATTTGCAATTGAAAGTAGGCTCAGTCATCATGATGTTGCGTAACATTAATCGACCTCGACTATGCAATGGAACGAGACTGGCTGTGAAAAAGCTTATGAACAACGTTATCGAGGCGACGATTATCAAGGGAAAGTACAAAGGAGAGGATGTTTTGATTCCGCGCATCCCAATGATTCCAACGGACTTGCCATTCGATTTTAAACGGCTGCAATTCCCCGTGCGTCTAGCCTACGCGATGACCATCAAGAAATCACAAGGCCAGTCGATGGAAGTTTGCGGAATTAACTTGGAATTTCCGTGTTTTGCGCACTGTATGTCGCGTGTTCGCGTGTCAGAAAGCCATCATCTTTGTTTATTTACGCGCCGGAAAACAAAACGAAAAACGTAGTTTACCAGATAGCTTTGCATTGAATGTTAACTGAACTTATCTTTTATGTAAGTAAAAGACATTGAATGCATTTGAATGAGAAACGAGTTTCATTCAATATTATCGATCTCAATGAATTGGAGTTGGAAGGTTGATTAGGATTGATAATCGCTTATGAAGAGTTACAATCAAATAAATTTTAGGTGATACGAAGTTCACCGGGTCAGCTAGTAATTTATATTTAATATGGTCTGTTTCAAGAAAGACACGGAACGTGACACACCCTCGCGAAAAAGCGATACAGTATTGCATTTCCGAATGCTAGGAGTGACTGTGGGAAACACTGAGAGTTTCTTATGGAATAGAATGAAAATGGGAACAGTGAGGAAGAGACGGAAAAAACTGAAAAGCTATACGGTGGAAACATCTATAATTTAGAAAAATTCAATTTTCTGATATATCCCAAATTCAAAAATGGCATAACATTTTTTAATAATCTCCTCTGAACGACAATTCAACGATTCGAATCCCTTTGGGATTGAGGGTAATTACAAATTGGTATTTTAACGTGTTGCACTAGATTTGGTCATTTAACAAATTATTATACATTCAATTTTGAGGTAGACAAAGGGCGGTCGGACTAACTATGCATGGTGGGGCAGAATGAGTTCCCTAGTTTCAAAAAATTACTGAAGGGCCCACAGACCGAATAGAGGAGTGGGGTGGTGCCGTTAGGTGGGGGAAACAATGCCGTTTTCAGTAGTCACTATACGGTGGTCGGGTGAGCAATGGGGCTTTGTTGTGGAGACGTTCTTAAAAAATGGCGGAAGCGTTGCGGCGACACAGAGGGCTTTTCAGGTCCGGTTCGGGTTGAATCGTCACGGCAGTGTTCCTGATCCTAAAACCATTCGGAAGTGGATCCGTAATGTAAGGGCTACAGGATCTGCAGTTCCTATGAAACCAGTTGGGCGACCTAAAAGTGTGCGAACACCCGACAACATCGCGGCACTAAGAGCGTCGATTGAACATTCTCCAACGCGATCTATGCGGAAACATGCTGCTGCGCTTCGAATATCGTCCAGAAGTTTAAAGCGGATCTTACACTCAGATCTTCACCTGCACCACTACAAGTTGGTATTAGCACATGAATTGAGCCCACAAGCCTTTGGGATACGTAGAGATGCTTGCGATGCAATTCTGACTGCTGTACCCCCCCGGCAATGTTGTGTGGACTAGCAACTAAGCGCATTTTTATCTCAATGGCACAGTAAACAAACAAAACTTTCCGTACTGGGCATCTGAAAACCCCCGTCAACTGCATGAAAGACCTATTCACAGCCCCAAAGTAACAGTTTGGTGTGCTGTGTCGTCGATAGGCATTATTGAGCCTTATTTTTAGGAATCCGCAGAATTGACTGTTACTGTGAATTCGGCACGCTATTGTGACATGCTGGAGAACTTTTTGCGTCCCAAAATAGAAGAGTATGGCGAGGAACACGACACAGAAGCCTTCTGGTTTCAACAACTTAGAGCAACGGCCCATACTGCCCGTCGTTCACGCGAAAATTTGCAAGAGCTTTCCTGGTCGCCTGATCTCTTTGCGGGGGGATGTTCTATGGCCCCTTCGCTCCCCCGATTTGACACCGCGTGACTTTTTTCTGTGGGTATACGTTAAAGCTGAGGTGTACAAAGTTTGACCTCGAACCCTTGAAGATCTGAAGGAGGCGATTGAGAACGTCATCGTTGGAATTTCGAAAGCTATGGTGGGAAGAGTGACCGAAAACTTCTTCGAAAACCTCAATATGTGCATTGCTCGGCAGGGCCGCCACTTGGACGATATCATTTTCAAAAAATAATGAAAAAAAACTGCATTATATATACTTTTGAGCAATACAAACCTTTTTTATGTATCTCGAATCGTTCTCTTAGAATTAACCCTTAAAATCAGGGAGCTCATTCTGCCCCACCCTGTATATAAAAAATTCATTTTCGCGATTTCGACGAGCTCCTCAGTGTGCCAATTGTTTTTTCATAGTCAATAATACCGAAAAATAACTCATCATAGTTTTCAGTACCTGAAATTTTACATCATCACACACGAGGTTCAACATTTATCAGGAATTTTTGTTTCAAATCTCACATTTACGAAGAGTTCGAGTGAAAAGTTAAACCATTTTCCGGCCGATATTTGGAGCGGAAATCTTGAACGGTGCATGACTATCATGAGATCTTTGGCTTTCTTACCGGACAAATTATACCACTTGCAGGAATACGACGAGGTGCCGATTGACTCGCTCTAAAATCATTTGAAAACAACTGAAATTGTCAGCCACCATCTGAACAATACGATAGAAATCATTCTCTTTTACTTTTAGATGTAAAAATGTACATATATATAGGGCATTCGACGCTAACTTGATCTCCTTGTGACCCTTACCATTTTTCATTTATTTTCTCCTTCGAGTATGACATGGAGTGGCACAAAAAATGACCCACACAAAGTTTAAGATTTTTCCGAATGTTGGTGTGCTTGAGCATAATAATCTGATCTGTTAATTTGACAATGAGGGCCGTTATTAATATTGACGCTTAATTGAAAACAACATTTTTGAGTATATATGTCGGTTATGTTCATATCTCTATATCAAGTAGTACAACCAAGTCCAAATACAAATTTTTTTCAACATATATTAGAATTTTTATTTTGTCATCTGTTTGATATCCAAAAACTGTAATTAAAAACTGGAAGTTTATTTATTTTTTAATTCAGGCTTTTTTCATTGTAACGATCGAGCAGATGATATTGATGTTGGTGACGGTCCTCGATGATTCGATGAGAGATTATATTTGGTGTTGCCGGCCAGGATTCGAACCCAGGATGGTCATATTGCTAAACAAGTTTGCTAACTATTGCGTTACGGCCATCTATATGTTTATCTCATCCGAGCTGTCTACTTGTCTACTGTCTACTCTTCTTAATATAAAACAAATAATAAACAAAAAATGTCCACATTTATTGAAAAAAAATGTATCTTGATTTGATTTTACTACCTAAAATAAAACTGCGCGCATAAGCGACATGTGTAGACAAAAATATTGTTTTTTGGCAAGAAATTTATTGTGTAAATGTGAACATAATCGCTAACGGCCCTGACGGTCAAATTAACTGTTTAAATTATCACGGCCATACCAATTTTTATTGTCTAATATAATATGCTTGTATGAAAATAATAAAAACTTGTGAGGGTCACAACCAAATCGAGGTAACGTGGAATGGCCCATATACTTATATATGAAATTCTAAATTACACATTTCACCTGTTCCGTGCCCCATTTTTATTTTTTTTCTTATCAAGTGCATCTTAATAAGCTTACTTATTTAGTGCATCTTAACAAGCTTACTTATTAAGTGAGATTACTCCAAGGGTTGAAAAATTGTGATCTTGTTACACTCACTTCTTTTATGAGCATTTCACCAAAGTAGCAATAAAGAAACAGATTACTGATCGTAATCATGGTAGAAAAACCGTAAAAGAAAACTTGAAGAACTGGAAACTGCCCCGGCTTAGGTTCTGTCAGTGTCTACAATAGCACAGTATAATATTGAAACGAGAATTTTTTTATAAAAAATACTAGTTGCAAAATAATTAGTCCTTAATAAACTCGTCGCCCGGTAGGATAAACCATTAAATGCATACCTACCAATGAAGGGACAATATCATATTTTCGCGTTTAAATAAGGAAAATGTGGACTACGCGATGAGCGAAAATTTTTGTTAATATCTTGATCATTGTTACGATGGTACTGCTACATTACTACAGTTTGGTTTGATATAATTCTGGCATAACAGCAACACTGCGCCTGGAACCAGCTATGTAACATAGCCAACTACGTAACGTACAATAATTGTTGGGTGGGTATGTAACCAACAGTTTCAAATAACTTTTCTGCGAGAAATATGGTTAATACATCAAATGAGAAGTATTAGGTAGTACAGTCCAACGTTAAAAGTTTATCATGAATGAACGGTCGTTCATTTACTGTTTCATACATTTGGAAACAAAAGCCAGTCAATGACCCGAGTAAAGTTTGAGATGCTGTGATGGGCATATTCTCGAAATTAATATCTAATGTCGGTGTAATGGATAATTTTTTTCCTGGGACATAGGTACCTCAGGTGTTGAATTACGGCCTGTCGAGCGCTGCAGGACTATTAACCACGGAGAATTTCTTACTTCAATATTTGTGTGTTTGAGAAAAGATTATCTTCGCCTCTACTTAGTTGTTGCCATTAATTTTTGTTTAGGCTTAATGTGGACAGCATATCAATAAAAAAATGCACCATGTTGACGGAAAAACTAGCAAATGAATTGAAAAGTGAAGTTAGGTTATGATTTTCGGGTTTTGACTACTTTCGTCATTACTTCAACGAATTGCGTCGTTTGAATGGAATGGAATTGGAGCGTGGATTATAATGTAGGCTAGACAGGGGGGAGGGACATAATATTTCCACAACCTCACGATTATTGAAAGAACGAATTGTCGAGTGGTCAATAGCTCTATAATGTTTAACAGGAGCCCTAGCCATGACCAGACGAAATAGGTAACGCGAGGTATAAAACTATAGCTAGTCCAGGTATGGTTATATTCTGTGGTAGGGTATAACTCTGCTACATATTTCCTACTACATACACTTAAGTTTAAACTTGAGTGTAAACCTAAGTTATGACTTAACTTCAAACTGGGATTTGTGAATTTCAGTTAAGGTTTCAGTTCACCTGTGCGTGTGAAGATAACCTTGAATTTCCTTTTAACCGTAAAGTTGAATAGTCATCGAGGCTGTTGTTCCGAAAACGATCTGCCCGGTTGAATACAATGATTGTAGGCACGTAAACTAAATATTGAATATTCTTTCGAAAAGGACCTACTGAAAGTAAACGTTTTGCAGTCGTCCGGCGCCGATTTCGATCATATTCATATCTGTTGTAGATCTCGGCAATTATACATTACTAGCAAAATGAGGTGGTGCTGTACAGCGCCCACCCCACGCACTCAGACCATAGGCCCATTCTGCTTCCTCATCAACTCTCCTAACCTCAGCAATCCTGTCCATTTAACGAAGTGGACTAAGACTTTCGGTGCAAGCAATGCAATTCTGTCTTGTTCGACATGATACTCGCCCAAGTATTTACTTCTACATGCCGCCAATGCCGGACAGTGGCATACTATGCGAAGGGCAGTCTTGTTCTCGTCCCCACACTTCCTATACCTACTATCCTCAACCTTCCTTAGCAGGTGCAGGTTCCTCTTGAGCCGGTAGTGTCCCGTCCGTAGACCCACCACCACTCTCAAGGCGTTCCTGTCAAGTGCCATGACTCGCTCGGTCAGTTAACTTTCTGGCGTTCTCAAAATTGCCTTCGCCTGCCTTATTCTAGACGTCGTTTCTCATTCCCTGTGGTGCTGTTTTTGTGTCCACGCGAGTATGTCCTCTGTAATAAGGTAGCTCGTCATTCCCATCGCCGGTTCCGACCCCACAAGTGTCGATGCTGCCCCATATATGGCGAGTCTATCCGCCGTTTCGTTGTCCCCGATATCCGTGTGCCCATGTGTCCAAGCCAATGTAACCCTATCCCCACTCCCCTCAGTTCGTCAGTAAAAGCCGCCCAGTTAGTGGCCCTTAGGTTTCTGAATATCTTAGTCCCCGTCCTAACCACCTTTCCCGTATTGTAAAACGGATGTATCGATGATCCGACATCGACAGCTCATCCGACCCCTCCCACCCCACCGCATGCCTGTTTACCTCTGAGGTCCCCAGTGTCAGGTCGGTCACCGCCTCCCTGTCAGATGTACGTAAGGTTTCCTGCCTTGATTGATGACCATCAAGTCCGTGCGTACTAGGACTTGAGGAGGGTCTGTCGCCTTCCGTTGACGTCACAGCTTCCCCACACAGTGTGGTATGAGTTGGCATCATAGTCGAGTATTAGTTCCTAGCCTCTGTCCCAACAGGTCCTCACTCGGTTTCTTCCGCCGGATTAACATTCTGCCGACGTCGTCAACAAGACAGCTCACGAGTGTCGTCTCTGAGTTCGGCTTGGTGCTCCCTTAAATCCCCTGGATTGACGCTATCTCCTCGAGTTCTATTGCCTTCTCCGGAGAAGTCGTTCTTGGCTCCTCCCCCAGCCTTGACCGTTCTGTCAGCTTGTTCAGGGCACCCTGCCGCTGTTATTTTCCTTTTTCTTTGATTTGATTTGGTGCTATTGTAGGTCGTACGAGTATCTAAGGAACTAGAGATCCACCCACACCGAGCCCCGATTACATTGGTAAGGCCTATATGACTCCGAGATTCGGCCTGCTTTCTCGGAGGCAGTGTTTGCAACACTCCACCCTTGTGCCATTCATCCATCGGTACAGTCGCTACCTCCTTAGAGTGAGGGCTATTGCAGGGTCGAATTGAGTGCCTTGAGCATTGGGTTCGCCTCTCTCCCTACGCTATTGGGCTGCTTGTTAGTTTGGCCTCTACCCTCCGACCTTTCCGGCATAGAAAACCCTACCAGAAAGGCAAGAAAGGCACGTTTAGAATATAGAGGAAAATGAAGAAAACAACTTGCTGATAGAGGGACATTTATGATTCTTCGAAAACAAGAAAGAACCGATGTGCAAGTTTCAATTTGCACATCGGTTCTTTCTTTCAAATTTTAAAAATTCGAATTATCGTAACGAATATATGTTTATTCGTTATAGATGCGCTAGAGAACGTAGAGGAAAAATTGATTTTGAAACAGTATTGTTTTCGGGGACTCGACCTCAGTAGGAATTGAAGGGCAGTATTAACGGAAACCCATCTAAGTGTGCAATAGAGCTGAATGAGGGCACGAGGTACGAACTTTGCTGAAGGCAGAGCTTCGGAAGCCGCTTAAACATATAAATGCCGAAAAAGTTATAGCCGTTGTTAAAGATATTAAAAAGCCTCTCAAATATATTCGACTAGCCCTAATATGTCCAATACGATGACACGCAAATAACTCTATCATAGGTGAATGATAGAACTATTCATTAACCAGGTATTCAGTGGTTTCATATTAATCGGTGTTCATTTATTCGGTTACCCGTGTTCATTCACTGGCATTAGTAATCGGTCGGTGCTTATTCAGTGGCGTTTTTTTATGACCATTTAAAAAAAAAACATCTGTACTTGTTCATTAATGAAATATTGTATAGTCTACATTGATCTAAATTACTCAAAAAATATAATACTCAAAATAAATATCCAGATGATAGAATAATTTTTGTACAAAATTTCGCATTGCATAACTCTCAATCCCATTAGTAATGGACTGAATCCTATTATATTGACCCTCGCTGTATCGTGGTCGTGTATATAAAGCGCCGTCTATACGGCGGCGGGAGGGTGAGACAGAAATTGAGCGACGTAATGTTATGGTGCTGGTAGTTGAGCGTTTAAGGTTTAAGCGTTCATTCACTGGTTCATTTATATCTTATACGTACCGTCATCAAGCCAAAAAGTAGTAGGATAAATACAAAACAGCATATGGGTGTGAGAATAGCAAGCATCGATTTTATGGCGTCCTTAATCACCGTACCCAATCTAATGAGCATCAAATGACGTTTTACGATAATTGCAAGGTTTTTCCGGAACACTCGAGGATCAAGAGAGTTTTTATTGTCGAGCAAGTCGGCCAAAGCAGAACGTAAAATGGCGATTTGACCGCACAGATGAATAATGAGCATTGCAAAAAAACAGTCCGGGGCCGAGACAGCAATGGATGTAGTTAATGTCCCGAGCAGCTGTCCGATCCAGACAAATGCGAAAATCCATGGTTTTCTCAGATCGATTGGCAAATAGGATGGAAAAAGTAAAAATTTGCCCAATTCTGTGGCATTTTCCTTATCAAGTTCCAAATTTTTTAATGACACAGTCTGAAATCACGAATATTATTTTCGTGAGCCGCGTAATTACAATAAATATAGCAACAAATAGGGATGAATGAAAGTGAAAAAAATCTAGAATTTGTTTGGGAATCACCCAAAGTGACGTATTAAAGAGTAATTTCATGCTTCTGATTCTCGTAGAATTAATTCTGTTATTAATCTCACAGAATACTCTTCATAATTATTGCATAATTTATTTTGATAATTATGTCGAAAATTCACATTTAATCGCAGAAAAATAACTTTCTCAAGAATAGTCAATGCAAATTATTTTTAAATACAACATTTATCATTTCTTACATGTATATTGCAATTTATCTGTATGATGTAACCTTTGAAACAATGTAGAATATCACGGCGCATTGCATGAGAATATTGTAACCAATTGATAATGTTCTGCCTTGTTTAGCATTTTTCATCATTGATTTACGGTTCTCAGTCATTAGTTTATGCGTCCAATCATCATTCAAAAAAGATAGACACCAGGCTAAAACTTTCATGAGCAATTATGTTTCAGTGCCTTAAAAGTATGATTTGTCCAGTAAATATATTACTCAATAAAGTTAATACGTTTCATAAATTATATGAGTGTAACAAATTTCCCCATTTTTTAAACACATTTAATTGTATACCTTCGTTTTTGGATCGAAAGACCATCATTTTGATGACACCACTGGTGAATGCAGCGATTTCGGTATATATTAGTGTGAGCTCGTCGAAAATAAATGAATAAAAAATCGTTGCTAATATTTCGGGCAACACAATGAAGCTGAAAGTCACAAATGCCCACAGCAGTGGACTGTATTTCATTATAAAATTGACTTTGCTGTTGTCGCAGGTCTGATTGGGCCAGATTCCAATGAGACGGAGAAAGAATCGATTATAGCCGAGGGCAAACTCGACTCCCGGACTGTGGTTCTTCATCGAAATATTCACTTCCACTCTTTCACTGGACTTTTGTACAATTTTATTCATTAATGTTATACGTGACGCAAACAATAGTCTAAGCTTAGTTAAATTAATTTTATTCATATTTTTTCAAGCCAATGATTTAAAATCAATTGAATTCGCTCTTTTTCGTGTATTTCAAACACAAAATGTATGAAAAAACGATATAAGTTAAAACTCGCACATGCTTAATCATAATTTCCGAGGACCGATAAAGCTTCATACATAAGAAAACCAAAATTTTGAATAGCAAAATTTTGAAAGCAAGGATCGACTTGAATCTTGTTTCCTCCTTCTTTTCTGTTACATAAAATCAGCCTTCTGCCCGACTTACTGGAGTTAGCTAAATTACGAAGATTTTTCGATGGATTTAAAGTTTTACAAAATGAACCACTTTATCGATTCTCACCAAGTTCAATTCCAACCATTATCGAACAGAATTGTGTAAAAAATTCTCGCTCAATAGCTCCTATTTTATGGAAGTTACTGCAAAAAAACTGTTAAAAAAAATAAAATCTCATCAAATTTTTATCCGTTTATCAATTATGTCTTAATCAATATCAAATATCCTTTTAATCAATTCATGTTGTGTGCCAAATTTCTGCTGAATATCTCGAAATTCGCTTTTTTTACGGTTGCTCCAATTTAATCGGCTACATGCACTTTTGCTCGAAGATATAACAGTTTGTTTCAAATTTCAACCGCGGTGCTGATTCTCACAAAACGATATCAAATTCGATCTGCCGAAGCTTCAGTTTTATCGAAAATACCGGCCAGATCGCTCAGAAATTGCACGAGTTAGAGCGCTCTCCCACAATTTGTGGAAAATTCATAACGTAATAAAAACTCAGTGTTCGTGTAACAAAAATTATTTTTAATAAAGGGTAATGACCTCTTTATTTGTTTACCAAAATTCAGTACTAAAATTCACAAGGCACGCGGACATATTTTCTAAATATTAATTTTGCACTTCTTTGGCGTTTTAAAAAAATGTGACAAAAAAATAACCAATTCTTTTTTATCGTCACCAAGCTTCCTCTATGAAGAAAAAATAATAATAGTTATTAAAATAAAACAAAATTTATTCGACTCAAATAAATTATTCTTTCACTTCATACCTTTCCTCGTGCATCATCACACATTGAGAATCCTCGTACCTTGGTCATCCGTCAACTGTGCAACTTTTAGAATGGAACGGCGCATGCTCCATAGCAAAAAAATCTATAATATTACACTCTCGGATCTGTATCCATCGACCGCTTCCCGGGAAACCATGAATAAAAAAAAGACCAATTCTGGTTATATATATCGAGACAGAAACTTTGTTCACGTATGCTATCGTCTATCCCATCAAAAGCCTATTACATATGCAAGGCTATCAAACGTTATTTTCTTTCCAGGAAGTATAAGGGAAAGAGCGTATTTTTATTTCATACTTGCTATACCAAACGGTCTGTTACAATTCTACGACACGTCACACATTGTAAAAAAAAGACGGTACCTTAAATTTGCAGATCGCTCGCTCATAACTTGCGAATATACTGAGGATCGTATAGTGTACATATGGGCAGCTGTCGCGTCCGATTGGGTTTAAGACCCTCTCACATATTGAGCACATAGTTTTTCTGTTGATATTGGCCCACTGTCTTGAGGGAGCCCTCAATTGTTAGCGTAGGCTCTGAAGTACCGAGCTTACAGAAAAAAAAAATCTAGAACATTCCGTTAATGCTGGCGTTGGGATTTGAATCGTGGATGCCTGATTGGGCAGTCAAAAGCCAAACCGACTGTGCCACTGCTCGTTCTACGTACGTATTATATATTTTCAGGATAATGGAATTAATGAAGAAATGACCCGGTGACTTTATTCTAGTGGCTAGCATGCTAGCCTCGGAAGATCTCGGATTCGATCCCGGTGTCGTTGGCTCGCCGACTCCAGGCATGTGTGTAAGCACCATCCCTCTGTGGGACAGTCAGGTATGTACCGTCAGCGATCATCGATAAATCAGTTACACTTAACGTCATGTCCGAAAGTGGTACGAATCCCACTGAAGGAAAAAAATCGGTTCAGTCGCTAATAATCAGAGTAGCTGTTGCATCGTTGAAGGCCTTACATACGTCGAGAATTTTCAAAAAATCGATTTTTTTTGTTTACAGATTATTATTCCTTATAGTCTTAGGCGTATTTCTGTGTAAGCTGATTGTAAAAATTCCCCATAGTTCAAAAGTTATTGTAGATAATGTGACTGCCCGACGAAAGGACAAAGGTCTGATGCGCGACCAAAGCAACAAAAGAGGCCAGAACAATTCGTCGATTAGAAAAAAATAAACAACAACAATTTTTTACTGACAAGGAAGGCGTACAATATGAAGCTGGAATGGGAGATTAGACGTAAGTTAACTAAATAAATTTAAAAAATTCATAAAGTTCTTGCTCCAGCCGCGCGCGACTTCGAGCGAAACGCGCTTGAAACTTTAAACGCGTTTTTCTCAAAACTACTTTTTCTGACACGGTCGGCATGATAACTCGTACGGTTTTTAATATTTTTTGATGATTTTTTTTTTTTTTATATTCGGAATTGTTTTTTCTATAGTCTGTCGAGCCGGATTTTTAAAATTATAATTAGAAAATTTTATAAAAACAATTAAAGTGTGACTTTTTTGACACAAACTTAATATTTTTTTTTAAATTACCGTAAATTGTTTAATTTTTCGAATTTC
Source organism: Oxytorus armatus (assembly GCA_958009045.1). Classification (NCBI taxonomy): domain Eukaryota; kingdom Metazoa; phylum Arthropoda; class Insecta; order Hymenoptera; family Ichneumonidae; genus Oxytorus; species Oxytorus armatus. Next base: position 28,521,416 of record OY253746.1, read on the forward strand.
AAAAATCCGGCTCGACACACTATAACTACTACCTTATTTTACAAGAATTTTTTTACATTTTGCAGATCCGTCAACATTTGAGGAAGAAATACTGCCGATCGTGGAGCAACTTTTTTTTACAGTGCTTCAAAAAATGTGATTTTTCATGTTGTAATTTTTGAAAAAAAAAATTGAAATAAATTTTTTTACAAACTTAACACAGTAATAAACAATGTGTAAGAATTTTTTTATCAATTTCTATTTCTATCCCTCCTAAAAACAGTTTTTTTTTTGGTACGTTTTCGGTACCGCTGGACGTATGTAAGGCCTGAATAAACGCAGAAACAAAATTACGAGGGAAAAATATTCCAATTTCATTTTGAACTTTATTTTTGTCCAGTATTAATTATGAAAAAGTAATGTGTTTTATAAAATGACATTATATAACGTGATATATTATTTATTCAAAATCATTATTAATAAAAAATAAACTATTTCGACATTTTGATTATGTATAATTCGTAGATCCATAATGCTACATTATTTATGTAGATCGTAAATGGGGAACGTATATTTTTAGGAATTTAAAGCATTCGAAACAGTGGTGCTTGTCGTGACACTTGAGAACAACGAGCTATCTCGACAAAGTTTTCTTCGCTGATACCCTAAAGATTTGCCGTCGGACTGGGGTGAAAATCAACGTATTTACGAATACGTAATATAGTTTTTATAAGTGCACATTCAAACTATTGCACATGGCGTCCTCTTTGTTTTGCGGAGTTACACAAGGCTTTGTCCATAACGAGTCAAAATTGAAGCGTCGCGCCTCCAACCGACCAATACTGTCCGAAAATCGGTTTAATTGTCAAATGTGGGGGAGCGCGAATGAGCGACGAGTGTTGAGTTCCATCTGTGTCTACAACGGCGGGGAGCTTTGCCCATGCTGAAACGTTTCACGCTTCTTTCCTAATAAAGCGGAAGGATTTATTTGGACCTCTCGTGAGGTAGAATTTAGTGTATTAATCGTGGCTTGTCCTGTCGTTGGACTCGGAGAGAAATTCGGTCATGACTGGAGAGGACGCTGGGATAGCAAGCGTTGTTCGGGGTGATTTTCTTTTAATTTAATTAGTTGTGTTAATTCGGGGCGACCTCAGACTTGGTATTCTCTGCCATTGCCCGGGGGCTTTGACTAGCTGACCCTTCATCATTGGCCGTTTAAGGTGGAAGGGTCCAAATTGGATTGTCAGACAATCGTGAGGCGATTCCCGACAATGGCAAAAAAACCTTGTAACGTAGGTTGAATTCATTCGTAAGAAATAAACTACGTTACGAAAGGTCACGTTAGCTTTGACAAAACTCTAAGTTTTGAAAATTTACTCGAAAACGAACTGGTAAAGGTTAGTATTCCGCCGCGTTATTTTGGTGTGGGTAGTCGTTCGTTATGTCAGGTAGTGTTGCGTCGTGGTCTCGACTAGCGTGGCCGTAACAGAGGCGCGAAAAAAGATTGTTTGAGTTTCTCGGTTCTCTCGCTCACGCGTCCTCTCCGTGTTGCTAATTTCGATTGCCCTTTATGATAAAGGGAATCTAATTACTTGGGAAAGGTCCCTACCTACGGGTACTTATGGGAAGCTGAGACATTTACCTCCTTTGGGTTGAGCTAACGGTCGCAATGACTGCGGTCTTCCGAGAGTTGGCTCCCTACGGGTGGCTGGAAGTTTTATTAACCCAACTGAACTTGAGTTGTTGCGTAATCAAGTCTTGAAAAAGACTATGATTACCAGTATTCCGGCGTGTGAAGGTCTTCGGTGCGACCGAGATCATCTGGATCCGGTTTCGGCTACGTTCCAAGGATTTTTCACGATGAAATGTGACTATCGACAATTATCGAACTGTCGACGATGGAGCTCTTCGGGATTCGTTATAAAAACTAAAGAAACTTGAGAGCGGGGCCCTGTTCCTTTCGCCTTTTATACTTTCGTAATACCTCTCAGTTTTCCGTTTTCGGGAATTCGATTGGTCCGGGGTTACTGGTGGGGATCCGATTTTGATGAGGTGATCGGACGAGTTGGGATACCGCGCTGTCGTTGTAGTGGGCATTTGTCGTGGTGGTGTGCTGTCCTTGCAGGTGATATGATTATTTAAACAATCCCAGCCGAGTTATAATGGTCTATGTGTCGGTCCGCAGGATTACGGATGGATAAGTGGTGAGGAGGTGTGCGTACCGGCGTGCTTGCCGCAGCATACGACGATACACCCGATGTCTGCGCGACAGCTGGGCGCTGCTGCTGTTTCTCACGGTCTGGTTGTGCGCCCTAATGGTTGATGGACGGTTAGCGCGGGCATAGCTGCTGGGTCAGTGGCTAGCGACCACCTCCGTTGCTTCATGCTTTCTCGTGACGGGTGGCTCGGAGGCCGTTTCGTCACAATACATACTCGTATATGTCGAGTGTATAATATAGCTTTGCCTCTAGTCTCACTACTACACTCGGGCGCCATTCCGTACTCCTCCATCAAGTCTGGATGCGAGAGTGGGGGCATGGTCCGAGGTGCAAAGGCTTAAATAGCCAAAGCGTTCAGAAAGGATTGCCAATCGTTTCTGAACACCGGAAGGAAGAGGATAGTTCATTCTGAAAAGATTCCTTTGGTTTATCTTCGCCGCAATATTCCTATTTGGTTATAATGAAATATGCGCTTCTTCGGAACATTCATCGCATACTAGTCGGTTACACAATATATATATTGTATTACGGAGGATTGCTCTTTTCGCGCGCTTTCCGCGTTAACTCCCTTGAGAGCTGTGCAGCCAAGTCATAAAATTTGGCGACGAAAATTGGAAGGGGCTTAGATCCTGCTGGCCCTTCCACTCATTTCCCTGCGTACGTAGGAGTTCGAACTTCTTCTCAGCCTACATTCATTCGATGTTTTTCGGCTAAAAAGAAATGTTAAATTCCATCTCGAAATTTCTCGGATATTGCGACAGCGGGCAGGGGAGGGGCATTCATCCTCGCTCGCTCTCACTATCCCGCCTTGATGTTTCACTTCGAAAACTTTAACATCATTACGGCAATATAAAATATTATCATTCTTCTGTGTTGAGGAATAAGTAACTGGATGAGTACTCAGATCCGGAAACCTTAAGTTATTCCTGATTGAGCAGCATTTTTAATCATCAATTCGGCAGTACATTTTACATTCTCATCACATTACGAAATATGTGAAACGAAAGGGTATTGCAATCTAAAAAAAAATTGACTCTCAGATTATGGTTGAATTACATGTTTTACGTGTCGTAGAATGCAAAAAATGCATTCCGACATGGCTATCTGTCTGTATCGTCCGAAGACACAATAACTTTTTTAAGACACTGCAGATCGCAGCGATATATGGTGTGTCTTCTACATACAAAATTTAGTTGTGGTATTGCATTTCACAAAAGTATCTCAATCTCTTCTGATAGTTTAGCTATTGGGAGTACAAATTAGTTCGGTCCGCATTCAAAAGATGGCGCTGGCTGTTATGAATGTTTCATAGTGACAGCTGATTTCGATGGTTCCAGAGAGGTTAGACATCTGTCAATAATATTCAGTTTATATCGTTCTGAGTTTCATACAAAAAACCGTGTGTTTTACTGTGTTGAATATGTCAAATTTTGTGTTAACTAAGCAGCATTGGCGGAAGATTTTAATTTTCTGCTTTAATTGGACGTGCAGCTGTAGCTCATCGAATGCTTGTGGACGTTTATGCCGACAGTGCTCCAACTGATAAATCATATAGGGAATGATTTCGACGTTTCAAGAATGGCAATTTCAGCGTTGAAGACAAGCCTCGCTCTGGGCGGCCAACAAAACTTGAAGACAAAGAATTGGAGCCATTACTCGATGAAAATCCGAGTCAAACGCAAGAGGAGCGTGCAGAATCATTGGGAGTGACTCAATAAGCAGTTTCCGTACGATTGAAATCCATGGGAATGATTTAAAAGCAAGGAAATTGGGTGCCTTATGAACTGAAACCGAAAGACGTTGAAAGGCGATTTTTCACTTGCGAGTAACTGATTCAAAGACAACAAAGAAAGGGGTTTTTACATCGGATTGTGACTGAGGATGAGAAATGGATATTCTACGACAACCCCAAGAAGAAAAAATACTACGCTAAACCCGGTCAATCGTTGCCATCGACCTCAACATCAATACCAAAGTCGAATATTCATAGTTCGAAGGTTATGCTGTATATCTGGTGGGGATAAAAGGGTGTTGCTATGAGCTGCTAAAACCTGGCGATTCCATTACGGGCGATCGGTATAGGCTACAATTGATTTCGATTTTCTTATTACAGAACTCGTCGATTCTGAATTATACGTCTATTACGTCTATACGTAGTATTGTCTATTTCCAAAATTTAGAGTGCTGTATATTTTCATCATTATGATACACATTAGTTACGACGTTTTTTAAATAAATTATTACCTGTTATTGCGTATTTAATATAATTGATGCACTGTACAAGAAGTTTCATTGTACTTTTTCCATTTCATTGAAAAGTTCACTGTAAACAAGAACATCAAAAAATTGTTTGTCACGCCAACAGTAATCTCATGACTCATTTTAATAATACCCATCATAGGACACTCACCACAAAACAATTAACACCAAGAAAAATTTAATTTTCACGCTTTAGTTTTTCGCTGCGGCAGTTTTTAATGAACCGCGCGTGGCGCGCACACGTAGCTGACGCCCAGTTGCCGAGGGGCGTGGCTCGTCTATCAGCTGGCGCGTTGGCGAGAAATCGCCAAAAATTACTAGCAAAAATTACAATAAATTAACGGTATATTTTCTGGTATAGGTAACCGCATCCATTTGATAGTATATTTTCACCGCTACAAATTGGTAATTTCATTTTTTCGATTGAGTGAGTCAGATATGAGAAATGGAGAGTCAGAGGCGCTTGGGCGCAAATGTACGATTGCTTTCAATTAATTATTATTGTTCTCTTACAATGAGCTCCCATACATTTTAATATGTTAATAAGCGAACGTTTATCTAGCGATTGGTGTAACTTTCATATGCTGAACTTGACCTTTCGTCTTAAAATATAGGTCGACTAGACTATCAGGGGGTCTCGTAGGTGTCAGACGGGGCTATCGCATCGCTACCCCAAGGTGCAAGAATCGAACGCTCTAAACCGAAATAACGAACACGGCCAAACGTAATAAACTTGAACTGATTAACCTGGAAGATAACACAATTCTCGAAATTGATAATTATTCGCGAATATCGACGAGATGCAAGTTTAATAACTCGATAAAATACCAAATTAAACGCGAAGATAATAATTCGTGCCGATAATGGGACAGCAATTTCGTTCTACGGTCTAAGACCGGATTACATATTACGACAAAGAAACCAAACGAGACTAAATTTCAATAATAATACAAATAACAACCAAAATTCCTAAAATAACAAAACTGACAGCCACACAATTAAACGAGAAAGAACGAAATTACTGGCCGTACAAAGAAATGGACGAAGTTCCTCGACAAAAATCTCTGTCACACCCCAATGATCTCGTTCGCAAGATGAGCGTGAAGATGGTTCACGATGATCGCTCATGGAAATGATATGAAGATGGGGTAGATTCGATGATGATGTCGATGAAAATTCGATGATGATGAAGGCGCTCAAAGAAGGCACTGAGACAACACGTCGCGCCAAGTCACTGTCAGAACGATGAGTGATTTTCGATCGTCGCTCTCCGTGGGTCGATGTTTTTTACTTTCTAAGCCCTTTGCGGCGATGTCCTCCGCAAATTCGTCCATTTCCGGGGTCACGTGTCATTACTCGTGTCACCGAACTCCGGCTATCTGTCCTTCGCATGCCGGCGCATCATGTGTCGACTCAAAGAGTGCGCGGGGAGAGTCAACTCCTGTTTGACTAGGCGATGCTGCGGACGATGTAATGGCGAGGAAGTGCGACTGATGATTGACCACGGCAACGGCTTAATATATACAAGTCGTCGTCCTTCCGGCCATTTTTCTATACTGCGCCTCAGTTGTCTTGTCCTAGGATCCGGTATTTGTCGTGGGTAAGGTCGAGGTCCTGCCAGTGGGTGGTGGTGGTCGTCAATTCTGTCCATGCGGGCCTCAGAACGACACATTGCCGCCTCACAGGCCCACTCTGGCTCCATAAGCCCTTTATCAGTGAGGTGCTGGGGTTTATCTGGACCACGACAACCGCGACGTTGGCAGGCTGGTCCAGCGCCAGATTGGGAAGTCGTAACGGAGGAGGATGGCTCGGTATATTTTGGCCTAATGTCCAGCTTGTTTCCTGGAATCCAGTGATCACGGGTGCTGATGTTCGGCTACCCGTCCGCGCCTAAGGTCGAACCCCAATTCTAAAATAAAATCTCTGACAAACCTAATTTCGGGAGATGATCGGTCTCCTGAGTACCAAAATGACTATCGAATTCCGAGGTAACTGCCAATTTTTTTCAGAAAATAGAGAGCCTTAGGTACCCATAATGATGAAGAGAGGACGTGTTAAAAAAATCGTACGATAATGGACGGAGATAACCAAACTAAAAAGAAGGTAATATTCATTTTAACTTGCAAGTGCAAGAATGGTCACCAAAATTACTTAATAAAGCAATCTATCATGACCAAATTGAATGAAGCTAATATTTACTTTAGACTCGAAACCAACGAACCCAGTCGAACTATCTTAATAACACAAACGATCAGTTAGATTGAAACTCTATAATAATAATAAACACGTTCTATCCCAATGATAAGCACCGTAATAAATTCAGAGAGTCATAATTAGTCGTCAAGCGACAGATATCCCCAGGGTTGACAAAATTGTCAACTCCGAAGGTAACCTGAGCGGCGAAACGCTCCTGACCGAGTGCATGGCTAAGCGGACGCTCGTCGTTCCAGGGTCGTAAATCCAACCTCCTGAACGAATACGCTCTGTACAGGTTATGAGATGTGAATGTTTCCCCACGCAGTGAATTCGTTATCTTCACAAGAGGCATCCGTTAAGATGTGGGTAAAGCGAGATTTGGAGGTTGACAATGTCTTTTTCAAGAGGAGCCAGGCCTTTCGCTGAGTTTTGCCCAAATGAAAATCCGTAAAAAAAGAATTCCCGTCTCTCTAAATACGAGTGTTGCAAGAAGACAATGTCCCTAAATATCGCAGCAAACTCTGCAGTGCGTGGAAACAAGGAAATCACGTCATTACGATGGAATGGCCTGCAATGTCTCCAGATGCTGATTCGATTGAAAATATGTAGTCGTGCATGAAAATGAAGTTTAAAGGGAAGCCAGTGTACACGGTGAAGCAGCTGTCATTTTAACAAAAAAAAAAGATATGGAGATTTTTGCCAAAGGGATATAGAGAAAATCTCGTCGAAAGTATGGGAAAAAGGTGTCAAGCTACAATCAGTAATGGAGGTGATTGGACGAGATATTAAGTAATTGCGGGATAGCTAATAGTATGTACCTCATAATAAAGAATATGTAATTTTAATTTTTGTTTTTTTCTAGACTATGGCGATCTCTTTCTTCTTGTACTGAATGTAACCTCTCTCACAAATTAGGCCACTCTTACTAACCAGGCATTTGTTTTACTATCAAATATTGATCGATAAATCCATAAGTGCTATTCTGTTATACGAGTCATAACGTTTACCATTTTGACGTTATAATGTTCATAAGATTTCGTGTCGCTTCATATTTCACGCTGCAGCTAGCATCGATTGGATCCTTTATACGTATAAACCGAATATAGGATGCAATTGATTCACATATACGCACCGTGTAGTCGTATGTATCGTCATCCACTACAAATAAGGATTATGTTCCGCCGGGAACCCTATATTTATGTATGTACGTACATTGCGGCAAACGGCTTCGGAATGTAATAATCATGGAATGTCATAGACACAGCTTGTGTAGCGCAGAGCAAACCGAGCTAATATTACGAGAACTCGAAAAATATACGTCTTCAGCGATGATAGACATCGGTTGCTAGCGAATAAAATGGACGTAACCTACAAGATTTAAGACGTGAAATGACGTAAGTTACTGCCTTTTGTTTGCGAACATTTGAAAAGTATTACGTGTATACCGATGTATTCGTTTCCCATATATGGTACCAGTCGAACTTCCGATAATCGAAAACTCTGGAAACCCATAGGAATCCTTTACGTGACTGCAAGTTGCCCTGCTTATTCTTCATCTTATGGTTAGTTAGACCCGTTAGAGAAGAGTGATATCTGTTAGATTTCTAGGAAAGAAATCGTGTTCAAAAAGTTAATCTCAAATATGAATCCGACATATTTCAATGTCACGTCGTAAAATTATTTAGACTAAGTTTAGCCTATATCGTATTTCTTTTCATGGCGACCGCACGGCGGGCGTCAATGAGTACTGTAAAAAATAGAAAGAAGAAAGAGAGTTTTTATTCTAAGAGGTCCAGAGCACTGGTCCCTTGTTTTATTCAGTTTCAGTCTTCGAGTGCATGACCTAGAGTCAAGACCGTGATGCATCCTTCATAGTGTTATAAAATAAAGAGAACAAAGTAAAATTAATTCTCTGCGTTGTTGTTTTACATTTATTTATTCACTCATTTCCAATAATGTCAGCCTGACATCCGGTAAAATTATCATTCCGGACAAGATTATGTTGTTCTGCTCCAAGTTTGTTTCGTGAGCATACCCTACGCCGACTCTCCCAAACTCCATAGCTGACGCATGCGTCGTGATACTCGAAATGCTCGTTGGTGGTTATTTCTTTGAATTATACTATCCCACACATGAAAGGCCTTTTCACAGTCACCAACACATTCCCTTGAACCTCTGATTACGAGTGTGACGAGGTAAGGCACTGCTATCAATCAAAAGGTTATGGGAATGTGTTCGGAAAGTTCAACCACCCTGGCTGTATTGAACGCAGCTTCTTTCGAGATGTTGATTTTATATCCATATCAGTAGTTCATTACATTGCTTTAAATGTATAGGTGTGCGTATCACTACAGTTTCGATGGATTTGCACTATACGCTAATTTTGTAAGCTCAACATTGGAAATTTGTTGCAATGAGTTCAGTTGTGGAAGTGGTTCGATATCAGAGCCGTGTGAAGTTTGTCGTGATCGATAGCTTGTTTGTATTGCGGGAAGTCTGAAGTTCAATCTCTATGAATGAAGTTTCTGTATTTCTCCGAACAAATTATAATCAAGCCGTGTCTGATACTTCTTCAACGTTACCCTTCGAGTTTATACGACTTTCTGAAATCGTCGAGCTCTCTGTACACCTCGTCACTTTATGTGCGATCGATTTCCGGGATCAAATAAAACATTAAAAATAATTTCCCATATCACCGCGATTTCTTTACTCACTCGAAATTCTGCTCTTTTTCAATATTCTGAAGGGCCGAACTTATTACATCTTCGTTAATTGGGTACAATACAGTGAGAAGGAATAATACATAACGGAGGGAAGACATCCAGTATTGTTCGGTGGTAATTCGGGAAATCCCTCAGTTACCTAGCACATATATTTCGTACGATTTCGCGTATATAATTTGAATATTTTGGAAAAGGCGGAAATCTCTGAAGCGTTTGTACTTATTTGACCAAATTTGAAGGCCTTTGTTATTTACGTGCAGGTAATGAACTAATAAGGAAGCGTACCGTATTATAATTAGATTAAGAACGTAATAATTAATGCTCAGGATCTTGTCGTTTTTAATAGGAAACATGAATTTTGCTATACAAATATACCTATCCGAAATTTTCTTAGTATTACAAACAATTGACATTAATGGTTGCAATTTATTGCGTTAACTGACAAAGCATCGCCGTTCCTCTTACAATCCAATGCTCTTCGGGTTTTATAGTGGGCAGAAGCATTGCTATAACGAAATTTGTAGAATGACCGGTTGTCGAGAGAACACCACGTCTTTCAGTCGTTTTATAAAGCGGGCACGTGTACGTCTTTCGCACTGGTATATTTTCCTTCAGCATTGGTAATATCCACATCTTCCCCGACAACAAAAATCATAACAATTCAATTTTGAAATTAGTGACGCAATTATATCATACAATTTAGACTCCATACATGCGGCATAATGTCGTAAAGCACTTTCGGAAGACTCTCGTCTATTGTCTTTTTGTCTCTGTTGAACCTTGCTCCATCCAAAAAGAGTCCGTATATGTAGACTCCATCGATGGGTGGACTAGTAAATGAAGTATCTTCCAAAATTATGAAATCGTAAACCAGCATATCTATGGGAATCTGATATTTCCGGGCAAAATTCTGACAAGCTCCCGTGAGAAATGCCTGAGTAAAGTAGAAGCCGGACAACCAAAAAGATGGAGGAGGGCCTTCATCGAACCATTTCTAAACAGAAAAACCTAATAACGCGTGTACCAACGATCGACTGTTTGATGATAAATCGAATCAATTGCATATAACATGCCTGCAAGAATGTTAACCGTTGTACGAAATCATTGATATAGCTGCCCAGTGGCTTCAGCGATGGATAAGAATTCTTCATCCAGAGAGACGATATTTTACCAATTAGTATTGCACCAGCGACTTCCTCCAATTCGACAGACATCACAATAAGTCCTTGAATTTATTTAAACATTTTTTTTGTATGTTCTAACATGAAGTTGATGACACACAACGGTAGATAACCTTTTATAGATTTCTGGACATTGGTAAGGCTACTTCTTATGCACAGCAGCAGTTTGTTAAACCGTCCCATTTCCTGCACCAGAACTGTGTTCATACTCTGATTGTATAGAGTCGGATATTTTTCGAGTGCCTCGTGCAGATCGTAATCATCAGAAAGTTTGCTCAGAATATCCACAGTAATTCCGTAAACTATGTCATCTGGTGATATGCTACTAGTTCCAGATCTCGCCGCTTCCTGTCGTATAAATAAGAGCAATATTAAAATCAACGATACACTGTGATGAAAAAAAACTGCAGGTACCTTAGATTCCCATTGATCCTGAGCATTGTATAGTGGAGAAATAAATCAATTGAATTAACAACGAATACTATTCTCCGACCACCTGAGTGACCCTATATAAGTGTATATTGCCTGACCCTGTTACACGCTCACTTCAGTGCCGACCCAAATATTGAGCATGCAGCTATAGCGAATTATTGATCTGTAAGTTTCTGTAAATAATTGTATCGTCATTGCGTACGCATGTACTGTTACTGTCTATGGATGTCCATGATAGGGTGTGAGCGGCTGTACAGGTTTTGTGGGTCGTCTGTGTATTCTATGGCGACAAATGTCTGCGAGTGTTGCGGAGACTAGATAGTGCCATTTACTGTATTATTATCCCGATACCCTAATTACTGTCACTTACCCATCGGTCCTGAGAGCCAAATTAAATGACAAAAGCTGATTTACGTGACTATATATATAAATTCGAGATATATTAAATTCCGCTTCTTACTTGAGTTAATAATAGTGATTTGAACAACAATTCCGTCTCCTGTTGGTCCTTTATTATATCAGCATTGTCATTCATTCCGAATACACTGGGTGAAGTAATGAGAGGCAAATTCTTCGTGTATTCCAAATATGTATCATGTTCCTTTGCGCCCAGGCAGTAATAGTGATCGGAAGTCTCGTCGAAAAAGTATGTCTCCTCACTTAGTACTTCTCTGTACATAAATTTAGATGTAATCGCCATCAGAAAAATCATCCGAATGTATTTCGATCTGAGGAACTTACTCGCAGTAATAATTTGCAAGAATAGTGTTCAGCGTTCGACGATCCCAAGCATCAGTTACTCTACCCCCGTAGTTGCATTCACCAGTGAGATATTTCAAAGCTTCGAACGGCACGTCATCATACTGATCGAGAAATATTTGCAATTGTAGCACGCTGATTCGAAGATCAGTCTCGTTAAATTCATACGGTGTATTCCAACCAATAGGACCGAATTTTCGTCTTTCCTGGACGATAGCGTGAAAAAAGCAAAGACAGTACAGAAGTTTTTTAAAAACGCTCGATTGCTTGCACGATTCAAAGAAATCCGGATCAGAAATCGGATCACTCAAATATGATCTCAGTATGTTTGCACGCAGTCCTTTCGGTGGTTCGTTGGTCATCTTTATGCCATTCTGGAGAACGGTGACAGGAAAGTGTTCGGCCGGATAACTGGTCAGCCAGAGACGAAAATCCGGATGTATAGTATCCGGCAACAATCCCTCACATATCTTCTCCAAGGTACCCATCCAACTTTTTGCCAAATGGCAGTTCTGTAGAACCACCCAGTAACCGTACTTCACACCATCATTGATCAGCTTTACCGCTACCGGACCTTGACCTAAATGAAATAAGAATGTGTACGTGATTCCAAGGAAAACAAATTTTGCAATAAACCATACAGAGTATTATTTCCGAATGAGCCAGTATAATAGTGAATTGCACTAATACTCGTAGTAGACAGTCCTATAGGAATGAACAGTGACTTAGCGTGACGTATAGTTTTTTCCCAGAGTTTCCCGTCGAGCCCGAGCCTCCGCGCGAGAACCTCGAGTCCTTGGTTACCCTTGTGTGAGGCAAGTGAGGAACCTTCGGGTTTGGGTTGGGTCAACGTTCTCCTAGCTATCTTTGGGTAATCTTTGAGATTTTGAATCTGTTATTTTTGGCTATCTGGTGCATTAATGCAATGATTCGTCGTCTATTTCGGGCTTCAGTAATGCATTCCGTATAGTCTATTAGTTATTTTCCGTTCGTTTCGTGACACGCGTTATGTTTTTCCCTGCCGGACGTTCAATATCGATCTAGTAGAAGTCTCCGAAGAAATTGCCCGGGTTAGTGTAATTTTGGTTAAGTTCCGTACGCTTATTAAGTTAATTTTGGTTTTCGTTCGCTATTAGCATTTGGCTCCTGGCAAATATTATTTTGAATGGAGATCCTCAATACGCATGTAACGACTTACATGCATGTTAAGTATCATCGGCGCGCCAACCGGTGCACGGCTAAGCGGTCATCCATCTGTAATAACGTAAATCCACGCAAATAATAAGATCTATCATCGATAAGGCGAAGATCCCCGAAATTACACGAAATAATGCGAAGCCCGGCTCTTCTCTCCGTAGCGAAGAATCGAGAGACAATTGTCGTCCGGCTACCGTCGGGTTGTAATGAATCTAAGTTTAACGCCTTTGCTGTCTCATCCTCTCTCTTTCCTTGTATATACCTGATGTGTAAGTATCGGACATTGTTCGTAATCTCCGCGAGTCTTTGTGTAAAAAGTAAAACAGACAACTCGCTCATCGATACACTCGCTCATCGATACAACATCGCTTCGTGAGGATCCTCTATCTCAGAGAAGCCCAGGCCTAGCCGTCATTTACGTGCGAAGGAATTGTTCGCGCTCACAGTGCGACTCGACTTACGTTGCGAGTCAAACAGGGTTGTAAATCCAGTTACCGAAAATAATATTCGACACTGCAAGTATATCGAACTCCAGTGCCTCAAATTAATGAGGTGAAGTTCGTTAGTAAATGATAGAAATTGCTCCGCGAATAAACGAACCCTACATTTTATTCACAGAATATTTACAGTTGTATAATTGGATAAAATGTAACGAGTCTTATGTCTCAATGACAGTTGATAAAAAACTTCGCGTCTTATCGATGAAGAATTGTTGTAAGGTAAAAATGTCTACCGAGACTGATTGATACTTTCAAGAGAGGCAGAGATCCGCACTGGGTGGACTCTTGATGTGCGCTCTCTGAAAGTTTGATGACCCGGTGCGCTCTCTGAAAGTTTGATGATCCAGCAACCAGAAATTCTCGGTGCCCGAGAATTTCTGGTTGCTGGAATCGCTGCAATTGATTGGCTATGTAAAAATGAAGAAGGGATTTTCGCACTCGTGTCGCTTGAGTCAGGAAGGTCCGCATACGGCATGTCGGTGTATTGCAAGCAACCGTAGCGGGTACCTCATCGTCTTGCAGCCGGGAAGGATTAAGTAACAAAACACGAACTCGACGCGTCGAAGCGAACGCGCTGTCCTCTTTTTTTAGTAATCCTAAGAACGTGTTCAACTCTAGGTGATGCCGTATTAACGAAAAGCGAATTTTGACTATTTAAGAAAAAATGAAATTGCAGCTTAAATTACATAGACTTCGAAAAACTCCGGACCTACCCATCATATAAAGATTAAAGTAACTGCTTACGGCTGTAGGCTGATGTCTTATTGCTATTTTAAAGAAAATAAAATTCTACTCGTTCCGTGCTCTACGGAACAGGAATCTTCATATAGACATATTAGAGCTGAGTAATGTTTATATACTGAAACGTTTCACTCATGTGACACGATCTAAATGATCGTGTGAGAACATTTAATTAAATATAATTCGATTTCAAATTAAATGGTGAAAACTTTTTATAAAAAGATATCTCTTTTTGTGTAATGAAATCTAAGGTAGAGTTCGTGTCGTGGACTCGAAGGAAAACTGGGATTTGGGAAGGCGACGTGATGTCGAATCTTTCTAAATAATATCAAATTTATTTTATTTGAAAGATGCTTCAGATTTAGTTAAATTTGTCATCACATATTTTATGCGTTCAGAGCCAACCTCTCATCATCGGCACTCAATGGAACGATATAGAAGGTTGTATGATAATTACTGTGTCTCGTTAAGCGATGACCAGTAAGCATAAATAAATTTCACAATGCTATTTTCAAGATAGCTGACTTGAAGGATTTTGACTTTAATTACGGAAAGGTTATTTTAGTGGGAATATTTTCTTATATAAAATTGCTTGAAGAGTGTGTTAATGGTGTTAGCAATTGGATGGAATAAATTTCGTCAGGAATACGTGTGTTTTCTCTGTCGAGAATTTATTATTATTTTAGCGATCGGAATTTGATGAACTTATTTATTTGTTCGAGAATTTCGAAATAATGTAATATTAGATTTCTTGATTATTAGATATTGAGTGAAGATCGCTCTATTAAATTATGCTGAATTTAATAGTGTCTGATTTGTTTGAAATTGATTAGCTTGGTTTTTTTTATTTATTTGATAATTTTTAACCAATAGATTTTAAAGATTTCCTGATTGTAGGAAATGAAATTTAGCTTTGTTTGAGAAATGAAGTTAAATTGACTGATTTTCCCCAGTGCAATCGAGATCACAGCTTCTTTCGGGTTATCTAGTCATGCACGCTTTTTCGGACTCTCACAGTGCTGCGTTGCGGTAACGTGACACGTGGCGACTCGAAAAAGTTCCTACCTATGGGTTTTTTAGGTTATATGAGACGTGCACCCTCTGTATTTCGAACATCCAGGCGCAATGCGAGGGGTCTAGATACAGACGGCTCCCTAGGAGCAGCTGCAACTTTATTCATGAACTCAGCGAACACCGGTTTTATGGAACAATGTTTTATTATCTTGACGAGATAATATCACTTCGATTCTTGTTTTTGGAAGGGAAAACGCGCAGCGAAATCAAAGATCGCTTGGATGCTGTCTACGGTGACTCTTCTCCGTCGATGGCGACCGTGAAGAATTGGTTTAACGAGTTTACTCGTGGTCGCACGTCGGTTTTTGATGAACCACGCCCTGGTGCCCCTAAAACGCCTTCTACGGAGGAAAACGTAAAAAAGATCCACGATCTCGTGTTGACAGACCGCAGATTAAAGGTTCGCGAGATAGCTGAGACTGTAGGCATCGCAGAAGGAAAGGTGCATAATATTCTACACGAAGAACTGGGCATGAGGAAGCTGTCGGCGCGATGGGTGCCGCGTTTGCTTACGCCGGACAACAAGCGCAACCGTGAGACCACTTCAGAGCAATGTTTGAAGCTGTTTAAGCGCAATTCGGTGGAGTTCTTGCGTCGTTTCGTGACCGTCAATGAAACATGGGTTCACTGGTACACACCAGAGATCAAGGAACAGTCAAAACAGTGGACTTTACCCGGCGAACGTGCTCCGAAGAAGGTGAAGACTGTTGTTTCGGCCGGTAAGGTGATGGCCACCGTTTTCTGGGACTCACAAGGTGTGATCCACATCGATTACCTCCAGAAGGGTAAAACTATCACGGGGCTCTACTATGCCGATCTATTGGGCCGATTCGACGCCGAATTGAAGAAAAAACGGCCCCATTTGTCGAAGAAAGAAGTGCTGTTCCACCACGATAACGCGGCTCACACCTCCGCCGTCGCCATGGCCAAATTGGTTGAACTGCGCTACGAATTGCTCCCCCATCCACCTTATTCACCAGATTTGGCCCCTTGTGACTTTTATTTGTTTCCAAACCTAAAAAAGTCACTCGCTGGGAATAAATTTGGGTCGAATGAGAAGGTCATCGCCGCCACGGAGGACTATTTTGCCGACCTCAACAAAAATTATTTTTTGGACGGGTTAAAAAAGTTGGAGCATCGCTGGGCCAAGTGTATAGGCCTAAATGGAGACTATGTTGAAAAATAAATCGCCACTTCTAAAAAATTTCCGTTTTTCTTTTGTAGGCTAAGTACTTGTTGAACGACCCTCGTATTTGAACGAAATAAATTATATTTTCCCATTACGCTCCACGGTTTTCAATTCACTAACATTCAATTTAAAGTAAAAACTTGAAAATTCAAAATGGTATAGTCAATTTGTAGGCCAAATAAATCAGAAAAGATCCAATTCCAAGAATTGACTGCTAAGTGTTTTGAAGATTACTGGTTTCAAATTGTATGTAAAAATTTCAAATTTCAAATTAGCAGATTCAATATGGCCGACCAAAGAAAACCAAAAATATTCTATTCTGCGACAGCAACAGTAGCAATAACGAAAACAAGAACGATAACAAAAAAAGCCGTCAGTTCGGTTGAGGTGTTATTATGAACTTTTGTTTATTTTGGACATAAAAGTATATTCATATTGTCTTAACCCCACTCAAGCGTCCATCGATTTAAGTATTCGAAATTTTTTTAAAGATTAGTATCATTTGAGATCGGTCAGTAAAAAAATGGTAATCCACTGGTATTCCTCCTTGTCTTTATTTCTCAGCTCACCACCTATTACGTCATTTTGATTTTTTTCAATCGTCCAGCCCGGTAGTGGGGGAAAATTGGAGTGATGGGGATGGCGGCATTGGGGAGTTGGGATGAGAGTGCAGGTGTCATACTGGTAGCAATACTGCTTATAATAATTACAATCAATTCAAGTAGAAGCTGCATAAAATATACCCATTTTACTGCTGTCATTATTATATAAATATACCAGGAGGATTTTGTTTCTTCGAACGCCAATCCCCGTGTCCCCCTTCCTCCCTCGCAATCGGAATGACCGCAAATGCACCACTGCATTTGCGGTCATTTTCGGCGGGGTCAGCTTCACCATACGGGCCAAGTATCTTCTGTGCGGTGAAACTGACCTCCTTAACTCTTGTACACGACCGTGGCGGCAGTGACGATATATCTATATAATATATCTCGCTATATTATATAAATATTTCGCCATCGCCGTGTACAAGAGTTGAGGCGGTCACTCCCTTCACCCTACCGCCCTCCGAAGCCCGACAAAACCTATCCAAACCCGGGGGGGTACGCCGAATGGAATGCCCGGGGGGGTACGCTGAATGAAATGACTCCTCGGGGGGTTGGCGCGCGAAGCGCGCAGGGTGGCAGTGCCCCCCTAGTTATATAATAAGTGTTAAAAGTAAGTTCAAAATGCGGATCACGTTGACGCAGAATAATGTTAAATTCATAGTTGAGCAGCGCTCCGTTTTAAATAGTATTAAGTTCACAGAAAATTAATAGGAAATACCTTGGCCAAGAGATAATGAGAACAGTCTGTTTGCACCGAAACCTTGATCATCAGCAAAATTAAGTAAAACTTGAGCAGGATCTGCTCCTGGAGTCAGGATGAATATTAATGGAATGCAACAATTCGAATCCGCATAGGAGGAGATCAAGTCGAAGGGGGGAGGATCCACGTATTGGGAGCCCAGTTCGGCTAAAAATGTATTGAAATACAATATGGTTTGATATTATACGAAAAAAGAAAAAAATCGTCCACGAGACTTACATTCAACGAAATTTTGAACTGCTGGAGTGACCTTGTCCGGACGAATGCATCGGAGTATTAATAGTGCCTCAAAACTGCTCAGCTTGTCAAACGGCGCCGGCATAGATGTAGTATGTGGTTCTTTGGTGTCGAAAAGAGTTTTCCAAGTCGTGATCTTGCTCTTGAAGGATTCTCGAATGCCCTGTGTGAACGAGAACATTATCGTTCTTATTTACTCAGAGGATCATAAAATCAACTCACTTCAAAACCCGTAATATCATTCAAACGACAAAGCTCGTCCCACAGTCTATCTGGAAGCCACAAACTGGGATTGGGAAATGGATTATCCAGTCCTACGCCTCCAGTCAACAAAAACATCCACTGTGAAGCAGGCACCTTTCCCCGTTTGTCGAGCAACTTAATTGCTAGTAAGAACGAAAAGAGAAGTTTGTCTTTCTCAAACAGAGATCTGCATATATTTACATAAAGCGAATATGTAAAATTTTTCGTCATTTCGTCCAGACGAACTTCAAAATTTTCTGTCTGTATTGTTTTGTCGATTGCCATTTTGAATAGATTTACGAACCAGGTCAGTGAATACTGATACATTGGATCGATATTGGCTAAAACAGCTGAAAAATATTAATATCGAGAAATTACGAAAGGTAGAATAAACTTTACGGTACATTGCCCGGGAATGCGCGGGTTGAAATTAGAACTACCTATCGTGAAAAACAAAACTGTTGAATAAACGGCAATCGGAGTATACTGAAGTCTCGCTGCATCGATCGATTTTTCCGTTATTTCGGCAGCGGCTTGCTTCACTTGTATATCATTGCTGAGTACCTTCGATGAGGTCAGTACACTTATAGCTTCCTCATCCTCAAGTATGTTTCCTTCCGCAACCGACAATACTTCCAAAATTTTTGTTTCGGTTTCCTTCAAAAGCCTGTAACAAAAATAAAATTAAAAATATCTATTTTATTGTGAAACCCATCAATAAACGCGACAGGACAATGGCGCACTCACTTTTTGTTTGCCGCACCTTGTATAATAAGTGAATTTTTTTCTGACTCTAAATCCGGTCGTTCTTTTGCGACGACGATACCGAGAAGCTGATCTTCTAAACCACTCGGTGTTATCATAAAATTCAATAAAGTAACCTTCACGGCTATTTCCGGCAAATAATGAGGATTTCGAAGTTTAGTCGTAATGTAAAATCTGCCGAAAGTCACAGGATTAATATTGGTTTGATACAATAATTTTATACAGTTAGTTGTACAAATAAAACTGTTAGTTTGTCGTTTTCGTTATTAACCTTGTTGGGGCGGGCAGTTGAACCAGACGGTTTTGTATTGATTTTGTATTTTGTTTCAACGTATATCTTTTTCGAGTTTTTACGTACGACCGTTTCCATTCCCATTCCCCCCCCCCCCCCCCCCTATCCCTCCCTACCCGCATTTAGCTAAGCTAACCTAACTTCCATTGCGCCCGCCGACGTCTTAACTATACTGTATCGCATTTGGCATGGGTACAGGGAAACTGCGGAAAACCTGTGTCGAGGCGGACGGCTTTTTATTTTTTACTGAGTTTCAGTTGTCTCACCATCGGACACTCAAAAAAACTGCCTCCCGATCAGTAGTCGACGTGCAAGCCAGTTCACGGCTAAGCGGTCATCCATCCGAGTATTGACTGCGGTCAATACTGCTTATCATGGAAGATCGCCGATGCCGCGCACCGACCACGCGTCCATTGCTGTCGGTATGTCATCTATTATAATGAAATTTTATTATACAATGAAGCTATATACATATATATATATATATATATATACTGGAGGGGCTTCGCCCCCTGCGTGCTTCGCCCCCTGCGTGCTTCGCGCGCAAACCCTCCATGTCGCCCTCCCTCTCAAACCGAAAGCCAAACGGGCCGCTCCCCGAAAATTACCGCAAATGCATCACTGCATTTGCAGTAATTTTCGGTGGGGTCAGCTTCACCAAACAGATAAGGGCCATCCGTATGGTGAAGCTGAACTGAAATCCTCAACTCTTATACACCGCGGCGGCAGTGGGAGTGGCGATATTTTGATATAATATAGAGAGATATTTCAAGAGTTTCATAATGCTCGGGTGCTACGTAAGGCTCCAAGTCGACACGGGAGCTCAACGGAGCATTATTCAGAAGGGCACCATAAGGGCCGACACGCCGATGTACGACGTGAAGATAACCCTGACGCGAATGGGAGGCCAGGTAATAAAAGTCACCTGCAAGGCCGAGGTGATCCTCGAAACTTGCGCAGTAAATAAACCATGGAGTCTACGTAGTAAGTAACAACTTGACATGGATTTCATGAAAATATACCGAGCAAACATCTTGGAGACAAGTAGAATAAAAATATACGGAGACAACATACCGCTCACCGTCGGAACGGCGACAATTAAGTTCTTGCTACTGTAAGGCAGTATTTACGTATACTACCAAACACAGACAAATAGGACGCCTTATAGACCGTATTAACGCACACGCGTACGAACATTGACAATGGGAAACGAAATCGACGATGACCAGTTCACTCCCAGCGCCCGAGATATAAACATGTAACGAAATCAATAATACACTGCTCTGTTATCTTAAATTAAATTCTTTGGAATATTACATTCATTTCATCTTCCTCTTTGGATATAACTCTCTTACACTACTGAGCGAAAATATAAATCGAGTAAAAGCGCGAGATGAAGTCGTCGGACCAGTAAAACGCCAACTTCAGGATCGAGATCGCGAAAGGCGTCATCGTGTGTTACGCCGTCGGCCGGGAACAGTTGCGTCGTGAGCATTTTAAATACGAGGGTGAACAAAGCCAAGATACAACGCCCAACGGTGGATGAAAACCGCTGACGATGAAGAAGATAGACGACAACGGCCTTGCCGACATAGCCAGCGTGTGTGCCGTCCGAGCGTGTGACGGGGCAACCCGGTTAGAGAGGCTACGCAAGGAAATTGACGTCTCGCATACCAACGACGAACAGCGAGAACAACTCATGCAAATATGCAGTTTTTGACCAAAAACTGCATGACACCAATTGCCCCCCCCCCCCCTAATCACCGGATCTAGCCCCCTGTGAGTTTTTTTTGTTCCCCAGACTGAAAAGGGACATGAGAGGAAAGCGTTTTGCCTCTGTGGAGGAGGTAAAACAAAAATCGCTGGAAGGCCTAAAGAACATCCCGATAAGTGAATTTAAAAAATGTTTTGAACATTGGAAGGATTGTTTGCAGAGGTGCGTTGTGGTCAAAGGAGAATACTTTGAAGGTGATCAAAATTTGGTGTAAAAATATTAAAAAATAAAGAAATTATGACGAAATTCCCGTTTTTTTGGGTCCCCCCTCGTACAAGATCATTTTACATACCTATGAAGACCCTTGTACGAAAAAATAATAATAATAATTATAATTCCTAAATTTATTTTTTCGTAGGCGCACAAAGGCATTTCAGGTAATTCCGCCTCGACAACTACCGGGCAGGTATAGAAAAGCGGTCTGGAGCAACGGACGCTCAACTGCTCATAACTTCGTTAATTTTGCTCCGATCGACTTGGAATTTTGACACAATATTCTTGAGATGTTACACATTCATTTAAGACCACGAAAAAAAGCAAAAAAGAAGTTTAAATACCTTACCCTCCCTTAAGCATGAACAACCTCGATACGACGAGGCTTCCATACCTTGGCCATAGTAAAAATATTTCTTATGGTATAATATTAGAATAAAAACATTTACGTGGAAAAAATATGCTCCGTTTAAAGACTACAGCGGTTTCCTTACTAAGGTAATTTCATGAATGGGTAAACAAAAGGTTGTCAAATTTACACGGAGAAAGCTATGAAATATCTGGATGGTAAGCTCATAACACTTTTTTCAAGAAAAACAATGTTCCGTACATAATCAAAATTGAGGACAAAGTACGGATTATTCTTTGAAAAAACCGAGAGAATATTTACCTTCTGACAATTGGCACAACCTAAATAGTATTTATGCAAATACATTTGCAAATGTATTGTTATTAATGTTTTTCTTGGCTAACAACATATGCTGTAATACAAATCACAATTCACCATAGCCAATTTATGTATGCGACTTTGTGTGAACGATGTTGAAAATTTAGCACTTATTTGACGCGTGTCGAGCGCTCGAAACCCGTTAAGATACTCGTTATCATTTCCACGTTTCCATTGCACGGTATATTTATTTTATGAGGGCGACTAGACGTTTAAATGTTATGATTGATATATGGGTTGTGGCAGGCTTCCCTTCAAAACTTTTTTTTATTACTTGGCGTCAAGACGCTGTCACGTCTCTTGATATAAAGAAAATTATGATATTTGCATCAAAACTTCCTTGAATATCTTAAACCTCATTGCATCGTGAATCTGCATTCCCCAACAATATTTCCCTGACGGACAATCTTACGGAACTTATGCATACGGGTCAATCTGTCGAGTTGTACTCATGAGGAACCGATGTATTGATGAATTTTTTACGAGAGTTTTGGAGATACGGATAAATTTCTAGAGTGGTACTCATGAGGAATTCATATATCGATGCATTTATACGAGTATTTTGTAGCCCTTTCATCTGAATTTTCAGACATTTTCGAACAGGGTTACATTCATTACGGCTATAGTTAATAATTTAATACGTGGGTAACTCGGTAAGACGTACCTGAATTCTGAATTATATTCCACCACAGTGTCACCCAGTTTTATGCACAAAGCACCACCTTGCTTGAAAGTTTGTTTCAACAAAATGGGCTCGAGAACAGCATCTAGTTCCTCGCCAATATTCTCCAGAAGTATCGGTTGTCCGAATTGAACAGCATTTTCCAAAATCCGCGAATAGTCCGGCTGCGATAATCGAATTATGCTCATGTTGTTTTGCTTCTCCATATTCTTAACCCATCTGTTTGCCTGTGTCTGAGGATCGATCATGAGTGGCCATCGTCTTGCGTTGCTAATTAAAAATGATTTTTTTTATAAATGTTGATAATGTAGTGATGGTGAGTCAATTTTCACCATGTGCTTACTGTACGATTATTCCATTATCCACTGAGAATGAATCACTTGGCAAGCCATAAATGACCCATGATCTGATAAGAACCGCTTCACCCAGAACATCACGGAGTTGAAAATCCTGTGTACAAACGATATTTAATTTCGTGCACAACGAGACCCACTTTTCCACTTGCATAATACGAAACGGTCCAGTGAATACACCCAAATATGCAACGATTCCTGAAGCTAGAATAACGTCACCGGTCAGACGATTGTATCTGGGAAGAGTAGAAGTTTGATCATGGAATTTTGGAATGCCGATGGTGTCTGTGCTTAATAATGTGATAAATACTACCTTTCCCCTAACTCTTTTGCACTTTCAGACCATCGTGTGTATTCACCACCCAAGCCACCAATCAACTCTTCGGCTCGTTTCAGCTTTTCCTCGCATTTCGTCACTTTGTCTATCATAGCTTGGTAATCAGCCTTCCTTGCTGCTAATTCGGTCTCAAGTGCCGCCAATCTCGCCTGATGAATACATTATGAAATTTCTTGAATGTGTAACTCAATGTTGTCGATAAACGTTTTTTTTTCACTTATTGCTGTTTCCTTTAAATGGCAACTATTTATTCGCTCGCGAATATTTTTTTGTAACGATTCACACCTGAATTTCAGCCAGCTGTGTGCGTTTTACTTCTAATTTCATCATCGCCTCATTAAAAGTGGCTTGAGCCTCCCCTAACGCTTTTTTCTTTGGTGCAATCAGTTTCGCAACCTTGTCATACTCCGACATTGCATAGACCCATTTGCATAATCCCTGACATGCCGTCGACGATGTTTTTACTTTATCCGGGTCGAAGTTGGGATTTGTCAGATAATCTTTGCGAATTTTGTCCATTATCCGGTCGGGAATGTCGTCCTTTTCAAAATTCAGCAGCGAATCAAGAAACTTTGCGTCGCTGAGAACCTTCAGCGACGCTTTCCAAAAATCTTCCACTATTCTTCCATCAGGTTGTTGTACTCTTTCCGGTTTCACATCCTTTCAGAAAATAGCGGTAAACGACATATAACATTTCGTTTACATAAATAACATGAATCCATACCTTGAGAATACAAACACTCTCCATCACTAATTTAACATTTGGAGGCGGATTCTTCATAGACTTGACAATTGATATATCGGCTTGCGTCAGAGTATCAAGCGCAGATTGAGCCCGATTCAAGATAGGCATTGCCTCAGCGAGATTTATATCGCATTCTGCTTTAATTTCGGCTGCTGCGGCTGCAACTTCCTGCGGTTAATCAAATAGTATTCTTATTTAACTATTATGTGCCACGAATTAAGGGATTGTAAAAATGCATGAGATTATTATTGCACTTATAAGCATGGAGTTCACAAATGGATGTACGAAATCGAAGCTTCTGAAAGTTCCGGCGTCACGCGACGGTGGTATGGGATCTGTGACATAGTGTGACGGGGGGGGGGGGGGGGGGGGGGATATATGTACTGTAACGTCCTGGTTCGAATTGGACACGAAATCAAAATTTTATTTTATTTTTCAAAAATCGCTTGGATTCTTGGAATCCTCACGAAAAACTAGAATCTAGCTAATACAAGCAAAATATCAAAAAGGAAAAAATCACGAGATATCTAAAAACTTGATTAGAGTAAAACATGGAAAATTCCAAAAGAACGTGACCCCCATTGTCGAAATTTGCTATAACACGTCCTAAGACGAGCTGGGGTCACCTCATTAGCTCTCACGATTGCGCTATAAGCGCGCGACGCCTCGAGTCATGCCTGCGCGCATGCAACCCATTCGACAACTTCTCCGAGCATGTCTGCGAGCATGCAACACCCCGTACAGCACCTTGTCGCATGTATGCTTACCATGCTACAACCTTCTTGGGCTATGGCCGCGAGCAAGCGGTCGTTTAGCATCGCGACGCTCGGAGCATGGTAACATCTTCGAAGCTGCCTGAGCGCACAGATAAACCCTATGGCACCAAGCGAACAAGTAACAGGACCACACGCGTGAGAAACATCTTTGGAAAATCGCGTAAACGCAAAGATAGGCCCCTATGGCACTAAGCGATCGAGTCACCGGACCACACGCGTGAGAAATATTTTTGTGAAGCAGAGCGAGCTTATCACGCCACATGTAACATAGACGCTGACACGGAAGTCAGCGTTCTCGGAATTGTACGTGTGCTCGCAACAACGGCTTGGACCGAGGCGGAATTGTGCTGACACCTTTGCTAAGCCGAAATTTATCCGATAACAAATGCCGAGGCGTAGGGGAATAAATCTTCCCCTACGCGCCGGCATCTCCCACTTCATTCGAAGATTGGTTCATTATAAATGCGTGACGTTCGTTAGAGCAAATTAGTCTTCAGTCCACCATGAGTCCGCGATCAGTCAACACTGATCTTAGCGACCGTCATTTGTCTTTTATACGTATTTATGAGCGCGAGTTCCTAGTACATTTTACAAGAGTATACTGGTACCCCCACGTATACCCGACATTCACATACTTATGTCAGCGCGATACGAACGCAATCAATTTTGTTACATTTTACGTTTTAATATATTAGTGCTTTTCCACTCCCCTTATATTTTCGTATTTCGAATTCGTGCGATTCCGCAATTGCAACATGCTCGTGTAATAATAATAACGGCAGGTTGCTGCCATAAAAGATCGTGTAAGTGTACCACAGTGCTAAAATACATCTTCAAATAGTTCAAACGAAATACGTGCGTATGTGTCATTATTTCGCAACCCCCATCGAACACTCGCTTAACGAATGACAAATTCAAACTATTTTCTATTTTTTGTCGCCGCACAATATCTGCTGAATCATTCCACACTCCTCCTCCGGTTAACACGATAAACGCTGACTCTAGCGTGTCCGTGAAAATCGAAACCATTCCTCCTCCGGTTAACGCGGTCAACGCTGCCTCTAGCGTGTTCGTGAAAATCGAAACCATTCCTTTTCCGGTTAAAACGATCAACAGTGACTCTAGCGTATTCGTGAAAGCCGAAACCACTCTTTCTCCGGTTAACACGATCACTACTATCCGCTTACAGCGATCACGCTGACTCTAGAGTGTTCGTAAAATCCGGAACCATTCCTTTCCCGGTTAGCACGTTCAAACGCTGACTCTAGCTCGTTCGTGAAAACCGATACCCAACTTTCCATCCAGGTCAACGCGCACAACGCTGACCCCGGCGTGGTCGCAAAAACCCGAACAAACAAATCCAACCTTACGTAACTTCGCCTAGTAGAGAGTTGCTTCGGCATTAATTACGAATACCCCAGCGAGTCAATTCCGTGCAACTGGCCCCTCGGTTATTCAATAGACGAGTGGACCCTTCCACAAAACAAACACCCTCGCTCGTAGGTTTTTCTTTTAAAGTCGTCAACGCGATCTCGATATAGCTCACGGGAAGGCTCCAGCGCCGAAGCCCCACGATCTAGACGAAGTGTGCTCTGAAACTCCGACGAAACATTATCTCAGTGTTCCACATCGACAACAAGTCCCGTGCAAATGAACATGAAAATCGTGTCGGACGTGCGTCTCACAATGCCCGTGCACATTGTCGACTTAGCGGCAAAATACTAGCCGCTACCCTTTCCACCTCTCTTCGATTACACGGCGCTGCGACAGCAGGCACGTCCGTGGGTATCGCAATGATATTCAGACACGCACCTCCGGCGCCAACCGTCCCAACATCGGTCCATCGTCCATACCTAAGGGTCGACTCTTCCGAAGCCTCAACGGCATCGGCGCACGAGGAAGCCGAAATCGTAACATTCAACTAACCCGCTACGTCCGGACGTCAATCACGCTAGCCAAAGGTGAGTGTCAACGAATCTTTAGAAAATTCTTTATCGTTTCCCTCTACCAAAAATCGTACAATGAATGTCTCGATCCCTGACCGGCACATTCCGGTCTAAACAAGAGGCTACCCCCTTTTATAAGCACCCGTTACGCGTTATCGCCATTTTACATCGGGGCGTAACAGTAAATACAATTACGAAGTGGTTAAAAAATAGCGCATTCGTTCTCGTATACATATATAGTCTATTATAAGAATGGAGGAGCTATGTAGACTAAATATATATGTTTATGATGATGGTTCAAAATAACGTAATCGCATGCTCATCTTTGCGCATCACCGGGTAATGTTGGTAGAAAAAAACAGACGAGAAAAATGCAAGATGTTCCTCTATAAATGTCTGGCGGACAAGAAGTTGGGGCCATTGAAAGTTAAAATACGTAAACAGTGGAATAAGAGAAATCCTATTCCTTGGTATAGGAATTGTGGAATCTGACCTTCGGTAAAAGTCAAAGTACATAGACAATGTGAGAAATAACAGTAAGTAAATATTGCAGCTGAATAATGATGAAATAATCACAATAATTAAGAAATAATATTTAAGTCAGTCAGCTGCGACGTATCATCATGGATTTTACAAAACTTAACTTAGTGAGCCGAATGGAGAATAATCTATCGTTTAGGAAGATCAGCGAGCGGGTAGATCAGCGATCTACTCGCGAGAATATTTTGCATATTCTGCATATTCTGAACCGTCAACGATAAAAAAATGTTGGATGAAGCGCTGAATCTATCATATATGAATGGAGGATTGAATTTTCCGTATCTCGGTGGACAATATCATTGTTTGGAGTTTATTTCAACGTAACCGTTCGTTACAATAAAGTAAAAACTTAACATGTATTTTGGTCCTTGAAAATAAATATCCGACGTATTCAATAAAAAAATACTGCAGAAGTTGCGGATCTTATAATTCTTTGCCAACACCAAAAGCATAGCAACAACCTTATCGCGGTAGTATAGAGAGGGCCGCTACGTCATCATATAGTTCATAATACTACAGGAAAACTCTGCGTTCTGATTCAAGGAGAGCAATATATGATGCTGTCGATAGCCTTATCGACAAATAAAGTAAATTTCGGTTTTTAGAAAAATAGTAGTTAAAGGATTTTCTACTGTAGTAGTTTTCGAAAACTTTGAAGAATCAAATTTGAGTTTATAGTTTCCCTCGCACCTTCTGTGAGCGGCGTGTTAATTTTAAAGGGAAACTAAAAGTCTTGTTCGTTTCCAACGTATTAGTGCGAGCTATCTTTATTCGTCCGGACGTAGTGAACCTCGCCCCCTCTACCACCAACAAGTCTCCTAAGGATTGTGTGTCGGAAAAACAAACTTTGTCTTGAGAGCTTCACTCTCATGGCTGGCGGCCAGCCGATACAGAGATTAAGAGTTTTTTGTGTGAAGTGCAAGCATGGAGGCCCGATCGGGTTACAACAGTTATGAAAATTGGTTGCTTGATATAGCTGATCAGCTTAACAACGATAGAATATTATAAAAATCTCGTTCAATAAGATAGAACAATAAACCCGTCTTACCATAATAATCGATAAAAGTCACTACTTAACAATGTACGGTTAGTGTAACAGTGATATAACATTTCAGCAGCATCTATGAAACTTAAGGTAAAACTACCCAGGACTGTGGCATGAAACTGGTAGCTAAAGATCCATCGTTCGAATGGGAGACATTTCGTCAAATAACCGGTCACATCAGCTAGTCGACGGTAAAATAATAAAAGATCTTTTCGTACCATCGCTGCTTCCTCGTCGACTTTCACGATTTTCTCGATTTCGGCCACCTCGATACTTTCTTTCTCCACGGTCGTCATGATTCGCTGTACGTCCTGCGCCGCGGTCACCAATAATGGTTGCAACTGTCTCAGGGTTTCTTGCATCTCTGCTACTTGCTGCTGCGTACTGTCCAGCCGATCCAGACCACCCTCGTATCTTGCCTTCGCCTGAAGGATGTCACTACAAAAGAAACCATCGATCATTGGACACTAAACGAATTTCAACCGCACATAAAGAATCAAAAATTGCTGACGTACCTGCGTTTTTTGCTCAATAGATATTTGAACGCGTTTATCATCTCGAGATAGGAAGTAGGTGTAACGTAACTGTGTCTACCGAGTCTCGTGAAAAATTCCACACTCAGGGCCTCAGTCGACGTGTGGAAGAATTGACACATTTCTATGCCCGCTTTTCGTTCATCGTCAGAGAGTTCGATTTCACCAAGAAATTTCGATGCGACAGCGAGAAGTGCATCTTCCGGCCATGATTGTAAGCAATCAATGGTGCAACAGTTCACAAGAGCCGGAAATTTCCTCACTCGGGCTCGGAAGCCTTGACCTATTGGTGACATCGCCAGTACAATGTGCAACTGATCACGAGCTATTTGGACGAAAAGATTAAATAGTGCAACCGGACTCCCATCAGTCTGCATAGAACGTTCACGTTGGCGATCGATTTGTCTCATCTTTTCACAAATTTCAGCCTTTTCATCTGTATTGAAGATATTTGGCACCTGGCATGATACATCGATAAAATACATTAATACTTTGATTATTATGAGGATTAGCGAGAATAATCAGAAGTTCAAATGATTTTAATGGCAATCCTGACTAATATTTTTACAATTGATTATTGCACACGATAAAAAGTAAATATTATTTCCAATAATTCAGAATTATTAAAAAAAATTGTTCTCTTAGAGTACGATTCCTAAATACGACAAATTAATAAATATAATGAATAAAGCCGAACATTTTTGCATTTACCTCTCCAGAATTCAAAATGTTGCTGATATCTTCCAGGAAGCTTTCCTCCTTCAGTTGAGTGTCGGTAAAGAGAAAAGTCGAGTGAAGTTCTGTTGCTGTCGTTCTCTTCAGAATCGACTTAATATCTTCGTGCCACTCGTGCATCCCGTACTGTTTGCTTATTTCAACTTGAAAGAGATCATACTCGCAAATATGCGAGGCTAATCTCGTTAACGATTGCCTTCCAGAACCACCGACTCCAACGAGAAGCGCATGACTTCTCGGCTGTTTGATGATTCGCGATATTTTCGAAAGATGCTCAAGCGCGAATCTAAATAGCACGAGATTCATAGGTTTCTTCGTCATTGAATTGTACTCAATGAGATAGCCCTCTACGATTACGCGTAGAGCCTCGAGATCTGGGATTTCCTGGTATAAACGAACATCGGCTTTGGGATCAGCAAAGTCACAGTAGACAAGTTTTCTGAGCTGAGCATCACCAATCTGTGGAATTAATATGAAAAGCCTGGTTCCAGTTCAGTTGCTAATTGCCTCAGTGTTCGTATCCAACCGATTGTTCTATGGGTTGGAGAAGCATCGTCCAATCCACGCTCGTGGCGTGGGCATGCGCACATCTGTGCGGATGACCGTGCGCGCGCACATGCGTGTAAGGGTGTGTGCGTATTCGTCTATTTTCGTGCCTGAGTCTGTGATCTTAGTAGTATTGATACCAATTAACTAAGGATATATATAAACGCACAGTACTCGACAAGTTTTTAGTACGGTTCAGCATGTGTGTGCTAGATGTTGCTTGAACAAAGATTCAACGTCGGCCCTAGTCAAATTCATTGAACCCTTCGACCCCTCGTACCGTTAGAGCTATTCCAACTGTTTGAATTACTCTCGCCATTCAGGCTCAAACGATTTCGGTTGTTCTGATCGTCCGAGATGGCCCAGCTTGACCAAGTACTGAATGACCAAAACTTGGCGTAAGAGATTTAGAGGGATTGTCAATTTTCATAAATATGTCTATTGAAGCAATAACTCCAACAAATTGTTAGCTCTCGAGCCGAAATTTTATACACAAATGCCCTAGAGGATTAGGATCTTTGGTGTTGAGTTTACTGGGACCGGCATAGGCGATTAAGATTTGATGAAACTATGCATCTGTTGCAAAAAATTCTTGTTATTCTAGATGGGTAGTAAGCCGTTTCTTTTACTTGTAACGCCGACAACCCCGTCTTTTCCAATCTTAATATCGATAACCTCATATTCTCATGCTAAAAACTAATCAACCCCGATTCTGTCGGTCTTAATACCAAAACCTACGTTTACTCACTCTTGATATTTGGCCCTCCGATTTGGTCACTATTCATATTAATTGTAAGAATTCCGATTTTGTCGCTATATATAGCGAGATCCCCTTTTTTCTCACTCGAGATCACGAGAATCCATTTTATCAATTAGTTCAGTCGGTCACCTCACTTTATTACAATTTTTCGGAAAATCCGTGAAGCGACTCCAAATGGCTTTTTAATTTTTCTAAAAATGTTTACACGTTATACCTTCCGCACATTTTGTAATATCGGCCGAATTTATGATATACTTCGCGAAAAATTACACGTGTCAGTTTTTATGAAATTTTGAATTTTTCGGAAATGGCTGCACACATTCTAACAGATACGTATAAACACAGCGTGATACGGACACGACTGTTGGACACGGTTCTCTGGATACATAGCCGATGGCAGAACATGAAACTGGATTCAGCAGGTGACACTATTGGACATTAGAGAGGTTAGAAAATTCTTCTATTTTCTATGGTATTGCTTCTCGTGATTTGGAACCTTCTAAATTAACGTCAGAGCAATTTTTAAATTGCTCTGACCCAACCTGAGACCCGTGCGATTTTTTTTATTATTGCTACGTCAGTGTTGATATTTGGAAACAAGCAATTTTTTGAAATTCTCAAATTTTTTGTGTCGTGAAACCCTGCGGTGTTCACATTGTTTGTGATGAAATAGAAGAGTTTGTGTCAAAAAATATGTACAAGCCTCAGCCTGGTGTAACAGTTTTTAATCAAGTTATCAGCGTTGAAGTTTTCACAATCTTCATTTTTTTACTAGTAGCAATATATTTTTGGTAACTTTTTATATATTCTTCCGTTCGTTTCTACTGACCGATAGCGCCTGCAAAATCCGAGGACCTAAATAGCAACGCTAACTTGAAGAGCAAACTGGTGAAGCAAAGGTTCCCTGTCTAAACATCACGTTGCAATTACTCTACGGAACATCGTAGGCGAAAACTGCACAGCGCATATTTACACATCCGGTTTAATGGGGTTTGTTGGGTTTCGTTGGGTGTTGTTGGGTTATGAACACAACCCAAACCCCAACCCAAAACCGAAAACCCCCAACAAAACCCAACAAAACCGAACAAAACCCACCAAACCGGTTGTGTAAATATGCGCTGTATAGTTTTCGCCTGCGATCGGCGAAAACCCTAGGGGGGATTTATTATCAGTAAAGTAATTGGAGCGTGATGTATAGACGTACGACCATATAACGTATTACTAGAAATTTTTTTTTTACTTATCAAAATATATTTTTTCCATTCACTTATAATTTCTGCCTTTAACTGTAGTCATAGATACGTCAGGGATTATGCTACAAGATATTCATAAAAAAAGCTCGTTTTTTGGTGATTGTACCCCTTAATTTGAAATGAAAGCGAGGATGCTTTGTTGTAGTCCGTAGATTTGTGCCATACCACAACAGAATTATATATGTAAATTGTTGCAAAAATGTGTATTAATTACCGAAGTGTTATTCCGAAGATCTGCGAGATCCTTGAACAGATCATCAAAATTATCATTCATGTGTTTTTTAACTGTTTTGTGAAGTTGCAGAATCAGCCAATTTATGTCATTTTCGTCAACCAAGCGATCGCCGAATACGCGAAGTATTTCGTGAACCCAGAGTCTCTTCATGCTGGCAAGTGTCGGCATTGATTCGGGAACCGAAAGCAGGACTCCCTATTGAAAATGTGACCGATACATAAATGTTGTATAATAATAGGAAACTTGTAAAAATTTACTTACTTGAATTACTCGTGAAAAGTCGCGTAGATTGAAGAGATAGTGGGATTTTTCCGGTGAGGGCAAAAGATTGCAAAGACTCTCCTTGTAAACGTCGAGAGTCGCGAGAACAACCTGATCAATGCAGGGATCAAATTCTTTACTGAATCCTCTGCAAAACCAAGAAAAGAATGCAGCCAGAATATCGATACGCAATAATCTACATACTCGGAAATGAATTTATACTAGATTGAAACTAGTGGACAACTAGAAAGTATCGCCTATAGTTTATAATTCAAATAGACATAAGTATGGTATTGTAGTTTGATGAGTAGTAAGATCAAACTCCACCCGCTCTTATAATCGCGATTCCCACTAATCTGTAATCCTGCCAACAATTTTCTGCGACGTGCTCTCAGTTCCCGATAAGTGTTGGATGCAGCATACGCATTAGTCCCGCCAGCATGCGCCGTACGCAGCAACAAAATCAGCGTCCGAGCAAAGAGCCTTCTTCACTAATTTCCCAAGAGTGCCGCGGAGGTCGTTAGCTCGCCACCTACCACCTATCTTGTAAGACGCGCATTCCATCGACCATTCATTCAATCATACAGTTATTGATTAAAGAAATTTTCAAGCTCTCCCTAATATTCTTGTCCACTCATCCCTCACCGGTCGGCTATAGCAAATTAGTGTCAGAACTATGATTCGAACTTTAATGGGGGTCGAGTCGCCAAAAAATCCATTTTTTTGCATCAGTTTCTCATTGTACACTCCCTATCGCATCTGTAATTCCACTCATAAAGCTGGAGGAATGTACAAATGATAGAAACAAAATTAATTTAATAATTTGACAATGTTTTTCCTAAAATCATGTATAAAAATAAATAAAGGATCTCAATACATATACATGGTATAACTTTACATATATTTATTGCAAAAATACAGCACTATAGGAAAAATAAATAAATATGTTTATGTAGTGTGACGAAACATTTTGCGTCTCGTCACCCGTACGGAGTGTATTCGTTCAGGGGGTCGGATTTACGACCCTGGGACGACGCGCGCTCGCTTTGTCGCGCATCCGAGACGGTAAAGACTTCGAATCTTAGGTTACCTCCAGAGTTGACAATTTGGCAACACTGTGACTATCTGTCGCTCAGCGACTTTGTTTGGCTCTCTGAGTTCATGACCCTCCTGTTCGTCGCCCCGAGCGGGAATATTAGAGGTTTTCTGTTTTATTATATTATCGCGTCTGTTTTTCAAGCCCGTTCTGTCCAGCTCTCTTAGCGTCCCGTAAGGTAAATATTCGAGCCATTAAATTCTGTTATAAGCAAGCGCTTCGTTCGTAATTTAAGAAAGTATTTTCGTTCTGGTTTAGTTCAATAAATATTTGTTTCGCCTTATTTTTTTGGTTTGGATCTCTCTGCCGGCTATCGTATGGCTCTCTTATTTCGGGCTCTCTCTACATTTTAACAACTATGTAAGGCTCCCTGCGTTTCCCGGCGGGTGATCGGCGTTTATCTCGACATTGACATTATTGGAACGAAGTTCCTTAACGCAGCTTACGGGGGGAGCGATTCCGTAGAAATCGTCACGTAACGAAATGCGGTATGCTGTGTGTGTATGCGTGCGTGTATCGAGCACACTACAAACGAGCAGGCGCGTAGCGAAATGCGGTCTGCTGTGTGTATGCGTGCGTGTATCGAGCAGGCTACGACGAGCATGCGAGCGCGCTGTGTGTGTGCGCGCGAGTTTCGAGATTCGAAACTATCAAACGAGCAGGCAAGTGCGCAGCCGGGTGCGCAACTCTCTCTCTCTGCTCTGTGTCTCTGCCTCTGTGTCTCCGACTCTGTGCCTCTGTCTTTTTTTATTTTTATTTTTATTTTATTTATTACATAACCTCAATATTGAGTTGTACTGACGTGGAAATTTTGTACAAACTCATTTGTCATCTGTGTTTTTTTGTTTTGTTTTAAACCATACGTAAGTTATATTGTTTTGTTATTCCAATTAAGTTTTGAGAAATGGAAACGGCAGCAAATGTGTGTAATACAGATTTAGAAAAGTAAGTTAATAAAATTGTATAACTTGATACAAGTATTTGCTGTTTACATTCGTTTATTGTACATGTGATTCGAGCGTTAACTATTAACTATTTACATTATAGAGAGACAATTGTCAAATCATGTGTTCAGAGTCAAAAAGAGTATCAAAAGCCCACACTTCAGAGTAAAAATAAAATACCGAAAATACCGAAAACAAACGCTCAACGCCAACAACAATTCCGGCAGAATCGAAAAAAGATACAAGAAAGTGAAACATTCAATTCGAATCTTGTCAGGTATGGTATATCTTTTGTATGAGAATAAGCAACAATTATCATATTTGTTATATTGTTTTTCTTTTTATATTTCTGTTTCAACTAATAAAATATAAAAATTATAATTAATTTTCAATCTCGTATTTTTTTCAGAAAAAAAAAAAATTGATGCTGAACGCTCTAAAAGGTATAGAGATAAATTAAAATAAAAAAAGCAACGTGCTGAACTTGATTCGTTATTATCATTGAATGAACATTCATTCAAAAGCGTAAGGAACTTCGTTCCTGACGGCGGTCCCCCGACCGCACAAGTTTTTTTTTTGTACTCGGGAGACCGATCGTCTCCCGAGGTTAGGATTGTTAGGGACTCTTGGAGTCGGCAGTTCGTCTTTAAGGAGCTGGCGGGTTGCTTAACATCTGCACCCGTGGTCATGAATGCCAGGGAGCGACCTGGAGAAACGGCCGAAATCTACTGAGCCACCCTCCTCCCGTACGACTTCCCAGCCTGTTGCTGGACCAGCCTGCTGTCGTCTCGACCGTCGCGGTCCGGATACTCTCCGGTGGCTCATTCATAGACGGCCTATGGGACCGACGGGGGTTTGTGAGGTGGCAATGTGCCGATTCTGGGATCCGCGTGGTAAGAGTTGGCGGCCACCACCATCCACGGGCGGGATCCCGACCTTACCCGCGTCGGAGACCGGGTCCTAGGGGAAGACGGCCGAGACACAGCATAAAAAACTGGCGGACGGGCACCGACTCGCTTCCGTCTTTGTCGCGATATTCGCTGTGAGCCTTGCCATCGTTCGTTCTCTCTCTAGCCTTTCTCAAGCAGGGCTTGACCCCTCTCCCCGCGCACCCCTCGAGTCGTCACGAGAGGTGCCGGCCCTAGTAGGAGAGGCCGGCGTAACCCAGTGACCCAAGCGATAACGAGTGACCCCGGAAACGCACGAGTATGCGCAGGACTAAACCATAGGGTCAAGGGTGGGGACCATCGACCCACGGAGAGCAAGGATCGCACATCGGAAATCAATTACCGTCCGGACTGCTGCCTCGCGTGACGCGTTTTACCAGTGCTCTCTCGAGTGTCGCCATCCATCTCAACACTACCTTCGGACATCTCCATTGATTTTCCGTCATCATTCACCTACGGCATCGACCATCCACCGCCATCTTGCGATCATCCGGTACGAGACCCTTGTGTTGCGAAAGAGAATCTTCGGTGAGGTACTTCCTCCTTTTTCTTTGTACGGTTAGTAGCTTCGTCTTTCTCGAGTAGCCGTGTGGCTGTTAGTTTTGGTAATTTCGTTAATTTTGGAATTTTGTTAATTATTGAGATTTAGTCTCGTTCGAGTTTGTTAGTGGGAAACGAGCCGGTTCTCGGACCGTGTGACGAAGTTACTGACCCATTATCGCCACTTGTTATATTTTTCGTATTTTCAATTTCGTTATTTTCTTTATTCGCGATCGAAGTCGCATTTCGGGATTCTTTATTAAGTGCATTTGTGTTATTGTGTTCAAGTTTGTTGCCAATTCGTTCTTTAGTCCGGTTTTCGCGTTCCTTTCGTTATTAATTTCACGTCCGGGTGTTACCGCTTACCGCACTGCTACCCTTTGGTCATCTTTGCCCGTATCTTCGAACTCTTTTGGAATATTTGACCGTGGTTATTATTCGCCATTTTCTTGCCCCGTTACTTGCGAGATTTTGAATCTCGACTATCTTTGCCCGTATCTTCGAACCCGTTTCGGATATTCGTCCGTGATTGTTATTTGCGTTTCCCCTTACCCTTTACCCGCGAGATTTTGAATCTCGGCTATCTTTACCTTTGTCAGTTGCAACCTTCGACTTCGATTATCCCTGTGTGAGTGGCGTGGGAAATCTTCGGATCCGCTCAACGTTCTCGCTGTTACCTCTTTGGCTGCCGTAAAATCCGGCTAACTTTACTCTTACGAGAGGCCATCTTGAAATTCCGGCTAACTTTAATCTCCCGAGAGGCTATCTTGGATTTGGGCTATCTTTGCGTGAGTGTCGTGAGGAACCTTCGGATTCGCTCAACGTCCTCGCCGTTACCTCTTTGGCTATCTTCAAATCTGGCTAACTTTACTCTCACGAGAGGCTATCTTGGTGTGAGTGTCGTGACGAACCTTCGGATTCACTCAACGCCCTCGCCGTTACCTCTTTGGGCTCTCTTCAAATCCGGCTAACTTCACTCTCACGAGAGGCTACCTTGAAATTCCGGCTAACTTTCCTCTTACGAGAGGCTATCTGATATTCCTGCTATCTTCACCGTTACCCCTGGTCAACTTTGTTCTCTTGTGCGTAAGACGGTAACCCGTGACTTTGCTCGGTATTAAGTTCAGGTTAATTTTGTACATATTGTTTTCCGGCTACGTTACGCTTTTGTTAAATTTCGTCGAATCCTCCCTGAGGCGAATTTGTTGCGTTTGTTGCGGTCGTTAATTACGTGACTGCTGGCGTAAATTGCGTTAGGTTATTTGTTTTGTTAATTTTAAGTTTGGTTATTTTATATATTATCGCAGAACGCTGATTCCATTCTTTGTGTTTTAAATCTTCCGAGTGCATAGTAACCGATTGTTTCGTTACCGTTGGCAGTGTTGTCACGCTACCTAGTTACACGTTTTTTGTACAACCGCGGATCTCTTTGTACAGCCCCCGTCGCATACCGTGCGGGTGGTGTCCGGGATCGAATAAATCATTTTCACAGTTTTCCGAGGCACCGAGTTTCGCTTATTCGCCTAAAAATCCCGCCCGTCTACCATTCTCGGAAGTATAAACTGAGTAGTTGAAGTCTTTTGCCGAACGTTTTTTAACTGGGTTCATTTGGTAGTAAACGGCGAGAGGGAAAAATTAAATAACCCGCTTTCCTTACGGGAGCGGTGGTGACGCGCGAGTTTCGCCCGTTACCTGGCGCCTATCTCTCGTCCGTTTGGTCAGTACTTCCGACATTTTGGGAGAGTTGGTTACCTCTCCACCGTGTTATTCTTTTTTTGGGTTTTGTTATCACTCATCAGGCCACGTTCGGGACCCACGTGACGGGGAGTAAATAATCCATTACAGTAGATCATTCGATACTGAGCACAGTCATACTCTGCTAAAAGATGCGACTCTGCATCTTTTAGCACGTAGGTTTTAAATGAGAATCCACGACGGGAAAACTCCCCGGACATAGACTCTCCTCTCCACTCCGGACGAGAAGTGATTCTGTTCCGAGCGTTTCAGAAATAGCCGAACAATTTTGCCATCTAAAAATTTTCGTGAATTTTTGTAAAAAGTGTTTCGCAAGTTCCTAGTAACCTCGAGGATTCTGTTCAGCAAATCCGTGAGCGTGGCCGACAATTCCTGCTCCAGCTGGATGCAGCTCTCAGAATAAATCCTAGAAGGGTCGCATAGAAATCTGTACGAGTGAGTATGAGTGACTAATTATGTAACCGTTCAGATGTTTTCTAATTTGTTCAACCGCGAATAACTCGCATCAAGTCGTAGATAATTGAAATATCCTGTAAATCGTTAATACTTTTCTAGGCATAAAAATTTAACCGTATATTTATCAATCATTTACTAGCTTGTACATTTATTTACCGACCCATCACCACTCTCGCGATAAGGAGATCAGGCCTGTGTGGGATGATGGCAAGGCAATCTGACAGTAGAGGTGAGCGGAAAATTAACCTCGCGTTGCGTTCGGACATACGAATCTATTGGTGGCATATGTGGGATACGTCTTCCCATCTCCTCGTGCGAGGCAGGTGGTGTTTCGATGAGATTATCGGTTAGAATAAGCTAAACTTGCATAAATCAAACCCAAACTTTAGATACATAACAAATTGTTCAAAATAATAAACAAACCTTCGGTCACGAATTTAAATCCGTTACTATCGAACTTTCTCAATTGGCTAGAATTCGCGCAGACCTTAAACAAAGGAAAAACTTCTGTTTCTCATGGTTCAACGCGAGGATACTGCGAGTGATTAGTTCGACGATTTAGTTTTGAATATTTGTGTTTTATCCACGCCCGATCACTCGGGAGAATTCGGAGGTTTCATAATTTTTAATCTTATTAGAGTTGATCCACTCGATACGGAGGTTGAAATTGAAGCGAGGTCAACTATGGCCATCATTAACATTTAGGTTGGCTTTATAGGACTTTATTTGTCGTCTGTACTTTGGGTTATAGGAATCTCATCTTCCCATAATTTCCCATTCGTGTGCGACGGAATCGTTAACTGTTTGTGAGGACCGAATCCTTGAAAAATTTTGGGACCCGAGTATAAAAGTCATGTATAATAATAGTATCGTAAATCGACCGATAAAGTAATTATAAAACAACAACGCGTAACAATGACTGAAAATACAGAACAGAACGCGACCGTGACATTCGAAATTGGGTAGTATTCATTTACCCTGGTTTAGAAGCTGAGAACGTCTGCGCGATTATTTTGCGGTTACGAGGCAACGTACGGAATCGTGTATACGGGAAGACCTTAAACACGGTAAAAGAATTAATCTGGACTTTAAAATCGCGTCTAGCAACGTTCGATTACTACGCGGCAGAAGTCTCGCGAACTAGAATGAAACGCGACGAAACCGTTGGGCAGTATGGCAGGATACAAATCGTCAGTAGCGGACATAATGTATGGAAGCAACAGCATGAGGGCGTACGGATACAGAATGGGAATGATCATCTGATTCAGATCACCGTTCGTTCGTTTATTGATGGTCTACCGACAAATTTCAGCGAAGCAGTCGATATGCGAGAGTCCGCTAATCCCAAAGAACCTTCAGCCCGCTGAATGCCTCGTTATCCGCCGCTGACTAATACTTGGGTTTTCCGTGCGGGTAGCAGGCGCACTTTTTACATTTGTACTAGCAATATTTATTATCACATCCCATCTTACGATTTATCCTCGATCGCAAACATTGTCTTCAAAATTCCCGTACGCCTCCACAGATCCAGACGATCTGGGGACTGCGATAAGTACCCAGAACTTCTTTCCTACGTCAATCGTTCCGATGACCCTCTTCGTGATATCTGGGACGATCATCTAGCCCCCTCCGATAACGCGACTCGTCCTCACGATACGATGAGCCCGATTCTTTTCGATCATATGAATCACGAGGCTCGTTACTGCGGTCATACCGATTTGGAGAATTGTTTTAGTTCGAATAAAGTATCTTATGAGGATCTGCATTTGTTCTCTTTCGTTTTCGTTTCGCGAGATAAATTGCGTCTTTTAAAGTGGCCAGATCATGTAAGTCAATGGCCTCCTCCATACGCGTTGGTAAACCACCTAAAGGCGGTGAGCGCTTCGCCCTGTAGCGGGTCCCTTTTCAGTGGCGGTGGCTCGACACCATATTTCATTTTATATCCGGAATGGGGGCCGTGTAATAATACGCGATTGTTGTCATAGAATTCCACTACCAACTCGTCTTGTTTTAAACGTATATTCGCGATCATGTCATTGTAGTAAACATACGTTTTACTCTTCGCGAGACGGATCTTGTTGTTTAATAAGCTCGTCTACGGTGTTAATGGTTTCACCTTAAAAAATATCGCATATTTTACCCCTCTAATTTAGCTATACATCGCTCGATATACTCGGGTTCTGCCTCCCGGGGTATGAAAGAGGCCCCGTTTTTATATCTAATATGTAATTTCGTAATGACATATTTTTCCCGTTATATGTGGGAATTTGGAGAAGTCGAGCTTGCGGTGACATATTTCCCAACGCTACTTTTCAAAACATTGTTCTGCACTGAGCCAGCGTATTGTGAAGTTCGCTGGCTCAGTGCAGGACAATGTCTTGAAAAGTTTTTTCCAATAAGAAAGGAGGTATTACTTTTTTTGCAAGAAACATTTCCTGACAAATTTGACGAATTAAAATTTTTTTTGCAAGATTTAGATTCGCTTTGCGAACTTGCTCTAGTCACTGATGTGACGAATCATTTAAATATTTTAAATTTGAAGCTGCAAAAAATCGACCAAACCATCTCACAGGTAATTAGTCACATCGATTCTTTCCGCAGAAAGTTAGTACTTTTCAAAAATCATTTAGAAAATAACATTCTTCATTTTTTCCCTTGTTGTCAAATTATCTTTGAAGAACATGATTGCGATAATGGCGCAGGTTGTAATTTTATACAATTTTCAAATATAATTGATTCTTTGATAAGTCAATTTGATACGCGTTTTAGTGATTTTGAAACGCTGCGGAAAGATTTGATACTCTTTGAAAATCCTCTCACTGTGCGAATGGAGGAACAAAGCCTACAACTTCTAGCAGAATTGTGCGATTTGCAAAGTGATATTTCGTTAAAAGCACGGGCAGAAAAAGGGATTGGTTTCTTCAAAATTTTAGATTCGTCACGTTATTCACGTCTTAGGGATTTCAGTCTTCAAATTTTCTCCATGTTTGGGTCCACGTACTTATGCGAATGCTCGTTCTCAAAAATGAAATTGGCGAAAACAGATAAACGTTCGTCCATGAACGATGCGTCATTGACCTCCTTAATGCGAGCAAGTTCTTCAAAAATTTCTGTGGATGTACCGTCCCTAATGGAATCT
This sequence comes from Oxytorus armatus, assembly GCA_958009045.1. Classification (NCBI taxonomy): domain Eukaryota; kingdom Metazoa; phylum Arthropoda; class Insecta; order Hymenoptera; family Ichneumonidae; genus Oxytorus; species Oxytorus armatus. The sequence continues at coordinate 28,563,105 of OY253746.1, forward strand.
TCTACAAAAAACTCAGACGATCTAATTAATATTTGTTAGAAAATTGGTTGCTATACTTTCTTCGTTTTTTCCTACTGAGCCAGATTTCATCATTGCATTAATTTTCAGTGGAATAGGCCTTCTGGGGAAACCACTCTAAAAAAAGCGCATCTGCAATAGTACCTCACGGGTGATGTGGAAAAATATTGTTAAAATCATTTAATAATTATGCGATATTAATACAAAATTGTGGTAAATAATTATATTTTTAATGATTAATTAATATAATATTACGGAACGATAAAATATTGGAATGACAATTTGTCGCGGGTGCCATGTATTTTTTTTATCGGAACGCTCTTGAGATGACGCGCTCGCCGCTGTAGCCGCCGCGCGTTACGTGGTAGAGGGGGTAACGGAGGCGTAGCCTTCCTGCCAGGGCCGAACTGTGCACTTTATTCCGAGCTCTACTCTAAACGTTGGGGGGGCTTTTGTGCCACAGCGTGAGACCCATGCGTCGAAATCTTCATGCGCGCGTGGTACTACTACCAGGCCACTGATTCATCGATACCTTCACAGACACCACAGTGCGTGTACACCAATATACCCGAGTGTGGCGGTGATAAAAGGCGTGCATTTCTTTACAAGTGAAAAGAATAGTGTGTCCTTTTTCTGGACAATAAAACTATATGACTATATTTCCCGAAAGTGCGTGAGTGGATATGTATTGTAACAGTAATGTAGAGTCAAAGCATGAGCATGAAACCTGGGTCAGGTCGTCATGGGTAATAGAGATAAATATTGCGTTGTATGCTTGCGCGCGAAATTATTAGATCCTAATGTGGGAAATCGCGTGAGCTCCGATTGGTCAATTTGTTTATTCGTTATTCACTTTATCTGGAGGTATATATATTCTCCTTCTGAGACTATATTTCTTTTGACGTTTTGTTTTATGTATTCGAGCCTTCAACGTTAGTTTATTCAAGATCGCACATGTGACGGTTGTTTAAGGAGAGCTCAGTTTGTTAATACGATCTTCAAGACGGAGATGGAAACCATGATGGCTAAAGATGACGTGCATGAGTCTCACACGTGGTCGATAAATCAGGGTGGTGGTTGAACAATGAACAAGACCCTTCGTTGGAGAAAGAATTCAAATGGTCACCCGAACCTTCGACGCTGTTATAATTTCAACAATCTTTTCCGAGAAACTCTGGTGAAATCAATGCTATCGACTGGTTATAAACATCCGCTGAAAGAAAGACGTTATCCAGACCCGGAACACGAAACCACGACTATGGGAATATTTATAAAAGTTTCACATGACATAGAGTTCGATTAGAGTGACGACACACGGGCTGAAGAGCTCTATCTCTGGGACCGGCACGGCAATATAACTACCCTCGTGCTCATGGCGGTCTTCGTCGCACGAGTCACCACTGGAAAACACGATCTCTTCTCCACCTACACTGCATATGGCAAAGGCCGGCCTGTGACGCCTAGAAAGGGCGATACAAGACCCACCAATGTCGAGGGACTTACAGCCCGTCATAAAAGGTTTAGAGAGAGGGACGATATAACGAACCAATCTGCCCTCAACAATGAGCTCTTTCTTTGCAGCCGAGATATGAAGAAATTAAATTGTAGAAGTTAAATGACCGATTATTGCTCTTGGGAATTTTCAGAAAAACCATAACGTGATAAATATAGTTTATGAATATTAATGTAGGCAGAATGTGTGTGTGTGCGTGTGTTCGAAAGAAAGATTGCATTTAATTGTTGCATGAAAAAGGGATGAATGATGATTGCGAATGAATTTAAAGAGAATGCGTAAAATGATGACACTATTTTCAATTTTCCTTTTTAAATAGAATCATCTAGAATATTTTCAATTTAATTCAAGTAATTACGCATGATAAAACGAGAATATTCCACATTTTGGAAACAGTAATAATGTTAACAGATAAATAGAAGATGCATGTGTTTTAATAAACCCTTATGCATTGAAAGATTAAAATTTGCAATTAACAACATTAACTTTGATACGCGATGGCAAGAAATGGAATGAGAAAAGAGTAGAGAGAGAGAGAGAGAGCGAGAAGCGAAATAAGAAGGAAAGCGAACGACACCGCGAAAACCAAAAAAGGGGAAAAGTGTGACGAAGACAGATGTGTGCAGAGAATGAGTGTGAGACAAAGAGATCATATGTAGAGCGAACAAGAGTACGGTACGAGAGTAGGAAAGAGTGCAGGAGGGGTCAGGCTATGCGTAAAGACATAGTGACCCACAGCGCCTTCGAAATGACGGGTAGCACGAGAGAGAAGAAGAGATGGTCTAGATGCATGAGTATGAGAGAGATAGTGAGAGTCATGCTAAGAGTATGGATGTTAGAATGAGAGAAGAGAATATGGAAACGTGTGAGTATGAAAGAGATGGAATGACTTTTGTTAAAAGACTATGAGCAAAACAAAAGAGCGGGGTTTATTGCAATTTAACTTGCAAATTAATTATCATAAGCAATGTAGGAATGATGTGAAGTAAAGTTAAGGGCAGATGTAAGTTAAATTTGAAGATAATTTTAATTATATATAGTCATACAGCCATCAGGAATGAGAGGTGGAGGTGGCGGGAGAGACCCATTGCGTCTTAGAAGACGGAGGCGCAATATCACACCACCGAAGCTAAGCAGTCTAACGAAGTCCATATAATGACAGGTCATAGGCCAAATCAGGTAGTCCGTTTTTTGGGAGTAATGGCAGTCCGTTTTTTGAGAGTAGTTGCAGTCCGTTTTTTGGGAGTAGTTGCAGTCTGTTTTTTTTGGAGTTGGAGTTGCAGTTCGTTTTTCAGTTCGAGTTTTGCCAGTAAAGTTTCTTTGTTTGAGAGTTCACCGTAGTTCAATTTTATTTTATCTCTGTTTTCCATGGAATTATATTGGTATTCAGTCGTTATTGAAACAAGAAGATTAAAATTTGTGACGTGACAATTTTGTGTTAGTGGAGGAATAAAAGATTTGTGAACCAAAACAAAACGCGTGTTAGTATCAACGCCAGCGTTTTCTACCTTTAATTTCTCCTTTGCTGAGAAAAGGAAAGAATTCTCATTCAATAATCGCTCCCTGTGCGGCCACTCAGCATCAATTAACAGCGATCACCAGGAGCATCAGAAGGTTTCCATTGGTTCCTGTCATTGCGTCTTCCCACTAGTTGTTTTGACGTTCATTATATCGATTCCGTTTGCTTCGATTTTATTTCATCGCACGAGTCAGTACGAAAATGATTTCTTGCAATTTATTTATTTCAACCTGCGCCATGCCGCATCGTCTCGTTTCTCAGATGACAACCTCACTCGTGAGCAAATTTATTGTTCGCAATGAAAAGGTCCTCTCGGAAATTTTTGAAATGTTATACAACTAACTTAAAGTCAACGTTCTTTTCCATGTAGTGGTTTTCTTTCGCGCATGATATTTGTGATTAATTTTATTCATTCATTTCCAATGTTTCGTTCGTGTTTTATCCTTTGTGAATTTTCGACGTGTTTTCCCACATTTGTCACCCGTTAGTTGGTCTCATGCGCCGGTCATGCACCCAGAAGCTATATGGGGTCCGTTAAGTACTCCGCGCGTTTTACCTCACTCAGCCTTGAGATTAATTTCGTTATTTCGGTTTCCGCGATGAATTGAGGGCGAAATAATTGAATTTCCATTATTTGTGTATTATTATTATTATTATTGAATTACTTCAGCCGTTTATAGGCGATATGGAAGAAGTTCAAGCTCGAATTGCCCTTGTGGTAATAGTGATAATTATATTGGTTGCTGTTGTTCTAATGGCTTTATTAATGTGTATGGAGCATCGACGGGAGAGCCTCCCTGGAAATCACCCATCTGTGTATTTTCTCCCTTATTAAAGTCCTCCAAATTCATTCCTGCGCGAATAATAGAATCCGATTATTAATGGAGGTTTATAACGTCCCATCAGTTTTATTGTATTTTTGGATAACTATCTCAATCACAGCGGCAATCATTTTCATAATCGTACATGACCACAAGATTCAGTCATCCCCTAAGCGTCGTTCTTGCTCTCGGTATGCGTACGTCAAAATCTAATAAAGTAGGCCAACGTGTTAGAGGACGTTATTCCGGTGTCCCTTTTATATATTGTCCCACCACCTACGCCCGCGTCAACCGAGCCCGCGTAAAAAATTCTGTCAATATACGATCATTAATATTTGTCATAATAATCTTGGTTTCATGTCCTGTTATTTTTCTTAAAATTCGCGAAATGTTAAAACATCTTAGAAAGCTCTTATCTTCCCTACCCACAATCAATATGCACTCTCCGCCCATCCCCAAGCAATTTTCCGCAAGGTAATACTCGAAACAGGGCAACTCCCTGGCTGTCATCGACCCATCTCAAAAACGTGTAAAGGAGGAGCTCTCCTTGACCAAGATGAGAAAGTCGTGAGTCAGGACGTAACAAATCTATCAATTGAGGTATCAAATGACAAATGTTTCACATTGCCCCAAACCCGATCTGTTTAACCGGGTCCAACGTACTTCAGAGTTGATCTTTTCCATTCTCCGCGTTCTCATCTAATATACAGCATCGACATCGGCCGGCGCACGTTCGTAACTATCAAGAAGTGATCCGTGCAGCGCGTCGGATATTCGTAATTTCGCCGAGCGTACACAAACTGTCCGAAGAGCCTCGCAATAGATTATCCCCGGGTAGGGGGAGAGCACGCGGCGCCGTTACTGTTCGCCCATTTTAATTTATGTTTCTTCTGATTTTGTCTGTCGTCGAGTCAAGACGTTCTCATCGAGCCGTACCGTGTCCGTCGCTCAAGAAAAGCGAGTCTGCCGATTATATCAAAGATCAAGCCTATCGAAAGCCCAGGACTCGTTCTGCAGACAACTAACCGTTAAGATGGTCGTTTCCGTACGGTTTGAGTTTGGGATTGGAATTGTGTAATGAACGAAATCGTGACGGATATTGTCGTAACGGCATCTTATCGCGCGTGGTTTGTTAACGTAGCCTTTGTTCTCGCGGATTAACTTCTCTAGTGCTCGCGTTCGGTCATACGTTTGTTAGTGGTTGCCGAAAGGAACGCACCGACAATGCTCCGAATTTCGAGTCTCATAGAATCGCGTTCTCGTCGTTGTAGAAAGGATCGCTAACGGGGTTCTTTTTACAAGGTTTGCCAGAAGCATTAGTTGTAGTGTTTGTTCGCGGAGTTCTCATATCGGCCTTTTTGTCATCTTATTGTAAGTGCCGTTTTTGTCATTTAAATTCGAAGTGACAGTTACCGCAAAATATTGTATCGAGTCATAATTGAAAAGAAATAAAAGTCATAATCTTGTCTCTGTTTTAACCGTGTGCGTGGCTGTTCATTTCGTGTCAAGTGTCCTTACTCAGGCCCTCTACCATCAAATATGGCTGTGGCTTAGCCGGGAAAAGATCGTGTGAATACGTCGTCGGAAAAAAAAAATTTTGTCGTGAAAGCTTCTCTCTCACGGCTGGCGCCCATCCGACATCGAATTCGCGGGTATTTTATGCGCCGATCATCTATCGCCAGGAATCGGCGTCACAAAAGATATTTGAAAAATTGAATATGAACACTGTTGTAAGATTATTTCGTAAAATAATAAAAGAAGTTCGCGTATTAGGCGTCAAGTGCGTTCCAGAATATTCGTTTCGTCAGAGTTTTTTTTTTCGTGTTGGCTCATCCTTTAGCGGAAATCTGTTCCACTATTTGTTTGTTCGGAATGTAGGTACAAGTTGTGTTCGGTTACACCCGTTTACTTCAACGCGGTGTAAGCCGGGTTTATTTTTGTTAACATAATTTTAACATTTAGTAACGGAAGTTTAAACTCCGAGCAACGTTGAAGAAAACAGGTGTTAGTCGGATGAAGACCACTGGTGCGCATACATATTGCTAGTCCGATTGGCCCGAGTGTCCATTGTGACGTGATTACTTGTAATTCACGTGCACGAAGAACCTTCCGCTATCGTACGTTACCGCTACCTCTTTGTTGTTCCCTTGATTCATTCCTGTTCCCGAGCTTATCGCTCTCGTCCCGATTTAATCGATTTCGGCGTACGTTAAGTTTTTTGTGTTTCGGTTATGTTTTGTTAAAGGTCGGTGTGTTCGAACCTATCGCGTGGAGTAGGTCTCGAAATAATGAGTTGCCCGACAGGAAGAGCGTCTGACGAGATTTCTCCACGAATCGGCGGAGGTCCGGTTTTGATACCGGCGCCCTAACCAAGAGAGAGCGTAGCGCTGGAGAACGGGCGGCGTGTTTAAGTTTCGGGCAAGGGCTGGGACCCCTCGGTGCCGATTTTGAGTTGAGCACGGACCTGTGCTCGCGTGGTGTTCCAGGGGATGCGATCGTGGAGAATCTTCAAAAAAAGGCTACCGGGGATTGTCTTCCCAAGAATGTTCCCGTTAGGGTTGTGAGAAAAAAAGGGTAGCACGTCGAAACATTACGTTGCAATTACTTTACTGATAATAACATCGCAGGTGAAAACTACACATCGCATATTTACACATTCGGTTTAGTGGGTTTTGTTCGGTTTTGTTGGGTTTTATTGGATTTAGGGTTTTGGGTTGGGGTTTGGGTTGTGTTGTTGGGTTCAAAACCCAACAAAACCCATTAAACCGAATGTGTAAATATACCGAATGTGTTATTATCCGTAAAGTAATTGCAACATGATGTTTAGTGATGGAACCCTCCCGCGTACCTATTGTATGTATAGTATGTCGCATCGCAATGGAAATCTGTTTCTAATAGCGATCTCGATTCCTTCTTTGGTTATGGAGGGTCAAGTGGTAAGCGTCGGGTGACAGAACGACAACAAGGCGTCTTAAGAAAGACCTACCCCGTTGGTGGTGCGTGGTGCATGTACCACAAGTGTGTTGTGTTGCGTAGAGGCCTAGGAAAGACTGTAGTGAAGGGACTAAGAGGTCTCGGTTATGAAGTCATTCCTTCTTGGGTCATTGGGTCGAAAGGACTCATTTTGAAAAGGCTCTGCGCAATACACCTTACTAGCACTGCTATAAGCGTCTTTATTTTGTTTAGAGATTTTAAATTGTATCGAGTCATTAATAAAGTGTGTAACCCGTGTCACTGCGGCAGTCAGTGAATTACACTGTTTATGACGAGAATTTATTATTATTCCCATCTGACATATTTTCGTATCTGACATCAGAAGTGGGATAAAGAAAGTTTAATCCGAAGACACGGGTGTTAAAGTTTACTCAAAAATTGTGTTGGTGAAAAGTTTGAATGCGACTATGGCAGGAGAGAGTGAAAACGGTACCGATGTGGAAGTTACAGACGGTGAAAAAAAGTGCAAGTGAGTCAAGCAGTGTACTACCTAAAAATCGGAAAGGAGACGGTTCTCCAACATCATCGGAATCTGAACACGATACTGATGATTCTGTGCGGAAGAAAAGCAAACGGAGGAAACGATCGTCAAAACTAAAGAAGGAAAATAAGCGACGACGCTTACGCTGATTACGTTGCTTACTCAGCGAGATTAGGCTCCTATGGATCTTGTAAAATTGGACCCGAAAAGTACTGACGCAACAGGCTGGGCGAAGATGGTCGATGAGTGGATTTGACGATAGAAACTGGATGATTGGGAAGTCGTCCAGCAGCTGGCTAAAGCCTTCAGGGACGAAGCAGCTCAGTGGTTCACCGGTATGGATCCTTCCGAAAAAAAGCTGAACCGAGATTCGGGCTGAATTTATGAGCGTATATGCGAAAAATAAAAACGTTACTTCGAAACTTCATCCGATTTGGACGGACGACACCGAGTTCAAGCTCGAGAATTTCAGGAAGAGGGGCAGGAAGATAAAAGCATAGCTCAAGGAACGGAAATCGGTGGACCAAACCGCAACCCAACTGGTCGGGTTATCATACTTGTTTAATAACCGATTCGTGCGAAATAGATTTGTACGCGAATTGCCTCGCAATTTGCAACAAGCAATGTTGTATCTCGATGGAAAAACGATCGATCACCATCGATCGCGTGCATCCTTCGGAGGCTCTGGTCCATATACTAAAACTTTGACGCCGCGAGATGGAAAGTCGCACTGGTCGGACATCGAGTGCTGCAATTTCGGAAAGAAACAACATGGTAAGGGTAATTGTAGATCATCTTTGAAGTGACACAGAAGCCAGTCACGGGACAACAAAGACCCGAATTCGAAGAAGGCGGTGACTTGTTAGAACTGCAAAAAGGAGGGTCATATCTTCTCAAACTGTCCAAAGAAAGAGGAGAAAATCGTGAAGCTTTGTAGCTCGACCTCTACTGTAGGTACTTTGAAGCTGGCTGACGGTAGGGTGTTGACATTTACCTTTGATTCTGGTTCGGATTGTTCCCTTGTCGGAGAAACATTGGTAGGAAGATTGGCCGGTAGGAGACAATGCGTCTCTGCGCGGTTGAGAGGTACCGGAAATGGATACGTTGTGTAACGAATTATTTACACCCGTCACGTGAGCGTCGAACGTGGCTTAATACACGATAACGAAAACCCCAAAAAGAAATAACGATTACGTTGGAGAGGTAACCAACTCTCTCAATGTCGGAAGTACCGACCAAACGGACGAGGGATAGGCGCCAGGTAACGAACGAAACTCGCTCGTTACCACCGCTCCCGTGAACAGAACGGCTTATTTTATTTTTCTCCTCTCGCCGTTCAATACCCAATGAACACAGATAAAACGTTCGGCAAAAGACTTCGGCTACTCAGATTTGACTTCCGAGAATGGGATTGGGGCGGGATTTTTGGGCGAATAAGCAAAATTCGATGACTCAGGAAAACTGGGCAAATTATTTATTGGATCCCGGAAACCACCCGCACTGTATGCGGCAGGGGCTGTACAAAGAGATCGGCGGTTGTACAAAAATCGTGTATTAAGGTAGCGCGACAACAATGCCAAAGGCAACGAAACGAACGGTTACTACGCACTCGGAAGATTTACAATAAACTAGAATGGAACCAGCGTTTTGCGATAATTTAATAAAATAACCAAACTTAAAATTAACAAACCGATAATCAAACGCAATCTACGCCAACAGTCGCGTAATCGTCGACCGCAACGCGCAATAAATTCGCAAACAATATTTAACAGACGAAGCAACAATAAACCAGATAAATGACTAGAATCAAGGGAGTTAACCGCAATATAAAACAGAATGAAATAACCTGAGAATTCGCTTCGGGGAGAATTCGACGAAAACTAATAGATTTCCGGCAAGAACAATGTGTCGCAGAAACGTAGGCGAAAACTCAATATAAACGATTAAACTTAAATTCACGGCTAAACAATCAAACGGATTACCGGCTTAACGCACCAAAAGGGGCTGAGATAAACGGGGATTCGTGAACCTCCGGGTAATGGCCAAAGAGGGCGATGCAAATAATAATTGGGGTTGACGGAAGCTGAGATACGGAATTAAGGTAGCGGTCAAAGAAATACTGAAATAATCCCTGGGGTTAACGATGACTGAAATACTAGATTGTCAAGGTAGCGGTCGAAGAAATAATGGAATAAGCAATGGGGTTAACGGTAGCCGAGATACAAAATCTGAATGTTAGCGGCCCGGGAAATAATGCAATGATTAACTGGGGTTAACGGTAGCCAAGACACGAGATCTGAAAGATAACGGTCCGGGAAGTAATGCAATAATTAACTGGGGTTAACGGTAGCCGAGACACGAGATCTGAAAGATAACGGTCAGGGAAATAACGAATTAATGGCTGGGGTTAACGGTAGCCGAGATACGAGATCCGAAAGATAACGGTCAGGGAAATAACGAATTAATGGCTGGGGTTAACGGTAGCCGAGACACGAGATCTGAAAGATAACGGTCCGGGAAATACTGAATTAATGGCTGGGGTTAACGGTAGCCGAGACACGAGATCTGAAAGATAACGGTCCGCAAAATAATGAATAAATGGCCGGGGTTAACGGTAGCCGCGATACGAGGTCTGAGAATAAAGGGTCAGGGAAATACTAAATTAATAATCGGGGTTAACGGTAGCCGAGACACGAGATCTGAAAGATAACGGTCAGGGGGAGAATTAATTAAGGCTGGGGTTAACGGTAGCCGCGATACGAAATCTGAGAATAACGGGTACGGGAAAAAATGAGATACTAACCGGGCAAGATAGCACAGGGTTCGGAGATAACGGGCAATCAGAGAACAGGGGTAGCGGTGCGATAAGCGGTATTTTTAGCGAAATAATAAAATGCAAATTAACGGAACGCGAACGGAACGGAACGGAATAGCGGGTCGGGGAAATAACGAATTAATGGCTGGGGTTAACGGTAGCCGAGATACGAAATCTGAGAATAACGGGTCAGGGAAATAGCGAATTAATGGCTGGGGTTAACGGTAGCCGCGATACGAGATCTGAAAAATAGCGGTCAGGGGGAGAATTAATTAAGGCTGGGGTTAACGGTAGCCGCGATACGAAATCTGAGAATAACGGGTACGGGAAAAAATGAGATACTAACCGGGCAAGATAGCACAGGGTTCGGAGATAACGGGCAATCAGAAAACAGGGGTAGCGGTGCGATAAGCGGTATTTTTAGCGAAATAATAAAATGCAAATTAACGGAACGCGAAACCTAATATAACGGTGAATCCGTAACAAACTTGACAAAATACACAAATTCGATTAATAAAATAAAGCCCGAAATGCGATACCCACGCGAATAAAGAAAGTAATGAAAGTGAAACGTAAGAAATATAACAGGTGGCGATAATGGGCCACTAACTTCGTTACGCGGTCCGAGGACCGCTCGTTTCCCACAAAAAGACTCTAACGGGACTAAGTCCCAATAATTAACAAAATAACCAAAATTCCCAAAATCCACAAAACCAACAGCCACACGGCTAACTGGGGAAACGACGAAGTTACTAACCTTACAAAAAAAGAAGGAGGAAGTACCTCACCGAATATTCTCCGCTGCCACGTGAGGAACTCGTTCCGGAAGATAGTAAGATGTCGGAGGATCGTCGAAGCCGATGTCGAAAGATGTCGGGGAATCGTCGATGCCGACGTTGAAGGATGTCGAAAGATGACGAAACTTGAAGATGAAGAAAGGAGGTAGCGTTGATATAGAATGCGACACTCGAGAGAGCACTTGGAAAGACGCGTCAAGCGAGTAAGCAGTCCGAACGGTAATTGATCATCGATGTGCGATCCTCGCTCTCTGTGGGTCGATGGTCCCCACTCTTGACCCTGGGTCAAGTCCTGCGCAAACTCGTACGCTTCCGGGGTCGCTCGTTAACGCTCGGGTTACTGGGTTACGCCGGCCTCTCCTACCAGAGCCGGCACCTCACGCGTCGACTCGAGGGGTGCGCGGGAAGAGGGGTCCTTTTTGAAGAAACCTACGGAGAGAGAGAACGAGCGATGGCCGGGCTCCCGGCGAATACCACGACAAAGACAGAGCGAGTCGGTGTCCGTCCGGCAGTTTTTTATGCCGTGTCTCGGCCGTCTTCCCCCAGGACCCGGTCTCCGACGAGGGTAAGGTCGGGATCCCGCCCGTGGATGGTGGTGGCCGCCAACTCTGTCCACGCGGATCCCAGTACCGGCACATTGCCACCTCACATACCCCCATCGGTCCCATAGGCCCTTTATGAACGAAGCACCGGAGGGTATCCGGTCCGCGACGGTCGATGCAACGGCAGGCTGGTCCAGCACGAGGCTGGGAAGCCGTACGGGAGGAGGGTGGCTCGGTAAATTTTGGCCGTTTCTCCGGCTCGCTCCCTGGCAACCATGACCACGGGTGCAGATGTTAGGCAACCCGCCTGCTCCTTAAGGACGAACTCCCGACTCTAAAAGTCCCTAAAATCCTAACCTCGGGAGATGATCGGTCTCCCGAGTACAAAAAAATAAAGTCAATGTCGAGATAAACGCCGGTCACCCGCCGGGAAACGCAGAGAGCCTCAAAAGTTGTTGATAATAATAAGGAGAGAGAGCCCGAAATTAAAAGATCCATACGATAGCCGGCAGAGAGAGCCGTAAAACCAAAAAAAAATAAAGCGACGAAAATATTTATAGAATTTAGCCACACTGAAATAATTTCTAGAATTTCGAACGAAGCAATTGCTTACAATATAATTTGATGATTTGAATATTTACTTTAACGAAAGGCTCAGAGAGCCGAACGGGACGGGCTAGAAAAACAGACGTGATAATATAAACAGAAAAACTCTATCGTTCGCGCTCGAAGCGGGCGAACAATAGGCCATAAACTTAGAGAGCCAAACAAAGTCGCTGGACGACAGTTAGCCACAGCGTTGCCAAATTGTCAACGCTGGAGGTAGCCGGAGATTTTAAGTTTTTACCGTCTCGGATGTGCGACAACGCGAGCGCGCGTCGTGCCAGGGTCGTAAATCCGACCCGCTGAACGCATACACTCCGTACGGGTGACGAGACGCCAAATGTTTCGTCACAGTTGATAGCTGTCAGCTCATCTCTGTATGGGTCGATCTTGATGGCATAAATGTTGAAATCGACTTATATATGGTATTAGGCAAAGATTTGTCAACAGAATTGCTTTTGGGTGAAGAATTGTTATTGAAAGTTTCAGTCAAATTGGACGGAATTACGATTAAATTTTCGAAATTAAATATATTTGTTTGCTCGTGTAGCTTACAGATCGACGTCAATGTCATCGATTGTGACTCAGTTGAAATGAGAAAACCACTTATCGAGCTGTTAAAATTGTATTCTAATCATATGAGCGTCGAAGCTCCTAAGATTCGATTTACTTCGGGTAACTTTGAGATCAATTCAAACGACGTAAACAAACTCGTACAAAGAGGCCCGTACAAGCTAGGCAAAGTAGAACGGGAAACTGTAAGAGGTTTGGTTGATATAATGCCTGAGGCAGGAATCATTCGGGAAAGTAGAAGCCCATTTTCTAGTCCAATCATTTTGATAAAAAAAAAGATGGCTCCGATAGATTGTGAGTAGACTTTCGAGAATTAAATTCCAACACAGTAGGAGACCATTATCCGTTGCCATTGACTCAAGATCAATTAGGTCGTTTATGGGGAGCGCAATATTTCTCATCATTAGACATGGTAGCTGGGTTCCATCGAAGGCCTGTAGAGGAAAGTTCGATAGAGAAACTCGCGTTTATTACACTTGATGGACATTACGAATATTTGACAATGCCATTTGGGCTAATGAACGCACGTTCCGTATACCAGAGGGCAATTAATGACGCACTGGGAAAATTAATATATTCTTACGCGATTATTTTTAAGGATGGTGTTCTTATACCTGGTAAATCGAACAAAGGCTTTTGATAGATTGAAAGTCGTAATGGAAAGACTTGCTGCTAACAGAATTTCAATCAATTTAATCAAATGCAGATTTTTAAAAACACAAATTGATTATCTGGGATAAACTGTATCGAAAGGAGAGCTGAGGCCCAACGTACGAAAAATCGAAGCACTGGGCCATCGCCCATCTCTCGACGCAGACCCGGGTAAGACAGTTGTTAGGGCTAGCGTCCTATTTTCGTAGGTTTATACCAAAATTTTCATAGACAGCAGCGCCTCTGTATAGACTTACCGCAGGGAAAACAAAGACCATAAAATGGACAGACGAACATACTAACGCAAGGACGAAGCTAGTTACATGTGTAACATCAGAGTCCTTATGTTCCGTATATTCGACCCTAGTCTACCGATCGAATTACATACAGACGCTAATGCTCCCGGGTATGGGGCTGTGTTGTTTTAAAAAGTTAAACAGAAAAACATCCAATAGCCTACTATAGGAAACGTACCATAGATGCTGAAACTCGTTACCACTCGTACGAACTTGAAACTCTCGCTGTTGTGAACGCAATAAAACACTTTCGACAATATTTGGTGGGGCGTAAATTTTTAGTTGTCACATATTGTAACGCATTAAACTCCGCGAGTCTTAATAAAGATTTAACGCCGCAAGTTTATCGACGAATTACCGATCGAATTACATACAGACGCTAATGCTCTCGGGTATGGGGCTGTGTTGTTTCAAAAAGTTAGACAGAAAAACATCCAATAGCCTACTATAGGAAACGTACCATAGACGCTGAAACTCGTTACCACTCGTACGAACTTGAAACTCTCGCTGTTGTGAACGCAATAAAACACTTTCGACAATATTTAGTGGGGCGTAAATTTTTAGTTGTCACATATTGTAACGCACTAAACTCCGCGAGTCTTAATAAAGATTTAACGCCGCGAGTGTATCGACGATGGACATTCATACAATCTTTTAAATTTGAAATTGAATATCGTGCGGGAACCCCGTTTTGAAAGACGAAGTATTGAAAATAGTTAAAAAGGACACGAATAAAATAATAGAATTGAAATTTGTCACATTAAGCTGGATGGATTGAAAAACATTCGTTCACTTTTGGGGTACAAAAACGAATTGTTTGTGACCAACGTGCAAGGTTTACGAATGCGCGGTTTAAAGAATTCTGCAACGAAAAGAATATCTTGATTCATTTAAGGTAGTAGTCTGGTAACTTAAGCCGATTTTCATGTCTTTTTTGGAGAGCGTTTTTTGTAGGAAAATAAAAATGAACCGTTTTGGATATTTAGGATGTTTTTATTTACATATTACAGATACAAAACAAATTTAGTTTGAAAAAATTTAATAGTTTATTATTATTATTACTATTATTGATCGAAGTTGGCACCTCGAAAAAAAGCGCGTGGGTGGCCCCGGTGATTTTGGCTCTTGATGTTATCTGAAATCAAAAATTCTTGATAATTCTTAATCTATAGACATGTCATTCTGGTCGGAACTACTGAAGTTAAATTTCATGGATAAATAACAAAATGGCGGGCAAATTTAAAGGACTTTTTTTCCAAAGTCTTGATTCTTTGAAACGGAAACCTTAATAGTATATTTCAAGTGAATCGGTTGCGTCTATCGAAAGGATCATATGTGTATCAGTGCTTTTGCCGTACACACTTCATCCACATACTAACTTTATTCTAACACACACCATCATCATCTTTTGTATATATGTTCATTATCTACTGTCCGTTATTATCAACTTTTAACCACAATCATGGTTCATAGGCCGAACAAAAATGGTAGTCATCGAAAAAGTGCTTCAAGCACAACGATTTTTTACACCACACACATTTAATAATGGCTACGCTATTACAACCAGGTACTTCACAACGTGTTTTAGAACCACCAAATCCAAATTCGACGAGGTTTGTAAAATATCCTGGTCTTTCAGCTACATAATGGCTTTTAAACCACGAATATTTGAAGAGATTCTTTTACCTCGGACTTGAAAGTTGATTATGTGTGAGAGATTGGAGTTTGATTATATTATTTCGTAAATGAAAATTTATATCAGACTTTAATAAAATAACACTATCAGAAAAATGTCGCACGAAATTTTTCCATACCCGGAAGTCATTCACATCGAGTGGTTGAATTCTTCCAGTAGTACCTTTTGGTATAATCATTGGGATGATAATTTTATCATGAGGTGCTGTTTCACGCCCACTTTTGTATATCAATATCATGTATGATTACACCCGCCTCTATAGCGGTTTTCATATTTTTCAATACACACTCGGAAATCCGTACGAGTTTCTCTTTATAAGTGCCGCCTTTGTTGAACTGATGTGTCCAGCGTCTCAATTGTCGTATAGATTTAACCTGTTTGTATTTTTGTTTAACGGTTTCAACACTATAATTTTTTTTTACCCGATCTCCAGTATTCCACCGCTTTTCGTTTATAGTCATAACTTAATTCATCATCACTGGAACACTTATCGGAATCGTATTCGGAAATATCTGTTTCCCAAAAAGTATCTTCAACAGGCTTCACTTCGGGTGCCTTAAAATGTTCTTGGAAATCGAGTGTGTTTTCCTGTATCATTTCAACTCCATTGTCTTCCATGGAGTCGATTAGAATTTGTTTTAGATGTCCCGTCAGCTCCATTTCCGCATTATTTACTGGAGTTTCTGCTATGTTTATAACTTCAAATGTAGCCAGCAGAAGTTTAATAACGTTAATCGGATTCACTTTCACTGTCAACGATTATAGGTTGCACAACAAAATTTTCCACGCTGCTCGGAGAACGAGGTGTAGAGCCCGAGTCCGAACGTAAATGCGAAAATACGAATTGACGGCGTCTTTAATAGACGCCGTCAATTCGTATCCGATATCCAAATTTTGATGCATCCAAAAAAACGAGAGATATCGCGCACTAACAGAAGAAGATGATGATTTCATCAACGCTAAAAACACTTCATGGTATGTTAATGACTTTGTTTTTCACGGATACGCCCACGCCTACGCTCCGGCTCGCCTCCCACGGGATTTACTGCTAATATTGAAAATATGCTCATGCAGCAACGTGTGAAAAAGCAAGGAAAATGTTATAAAAAACGGATGCGTCAGTGAATGAAGTATACTATAATTCCTCTTAATTATGTTTCTCGTAAATGCGTAAGTTTATCTGAATACGAAAATCATACCATCATAAAATTTCTTGGCAGTGGTTTGGAAATTTTTGAATATCTATTAAAAAAGGGGTTACGAAGGGTGGTCTGCCCCCTTATGTATACGCACTATTTAAAAATAAACGGTGAATCATTAATTTTAGCTTAATGAGAAGAGTCCGTATCGGCAAACACATTTGGAATGACAAGGAGACAGCTGGAATGTAAAAACTCAAATAGGGGTAGTTTACCCCCTTCAAAAAATTTTCTCGCACAAATACAAAAACAAGTCAACTTTAATTTTATTTCCGCTACACCGCTACATAATAGCATCATTTTCATTCCAATCGATTCGCAAGTTTTCAATGTAGGGTGCAAAAAGTGAATGTTCGAGGGTGTTTCGACCCCTTAAAATATTTTATCTTTTTATTATCTGGTGGGTTATTCATTTCTTCGCACAAGAAACATTTTAATTTTTATTTCATCAAAATCGATGCACTGCTTCTATGTGAAACTGCAAAATCCCCCCTTGACATGTGTAACTTTAGGGGGAAAAACGGTTTCACCCCTTGAAACCGTTTTTCCGCCGTTAAAAAAAAATACCTGTTGCTTAGTTTTTAATGCTCTATAACATACTTGAGTTTCAACTAAATCGGAGGGCGACACCTCGAGTACTTTCCTTGTAAGAGTAAAGGACAACGGTTAGAAAATGTATGGATGTGTAAGATATGCCTGTAGAGCTGTTTATGCGTTGTAGAACGAATTTGTGGAAATTCGTTTCAACACTTCGAAAACTTGCAAAGTGGCTATAGAGTACTAAAAGGAAAGTAGAACTAAAACAATACACATGGTTGTATACGTGATGTGGAAATAACAGAAACGTGTAGGTCAAATACAAACTTGTAACATGAGGAAAGCCGAACGTAAACTAATGCTCGTTCGTTCGATGCCTGTTTTGTTTCAGAAGTAAACCTCGTAAATGGATCGATGCTGCACTCGGCACACGAGACGCGTGCTAGTCAGTATGGCCGTGTCGCATTGCAATGGGAACTTGTTTCCACCAGCGCAGCGCTCTCGATTCCTGCTTTATTTATGAAGGGTAAATGGCAAGCGTCGGGTGATAGAATGACAACAAGGCGTCTTAAGGACGGGGTAAGGTATTAAAACTTTTTTTTTGCATTTATTTTATTATTATTTTAAAATGAATGTATAACATCTCAAGAATATTGTGTCAAAATTTCAAGACCATCGGAGCAAAATTAACGGAGTTATGAGCATTTGAGCGTCCATTGCTTCAGACTGGTTTTCTATACCTGCCCGGTAGTTGCCGAGGCGGAATTACCTGAAGCGCTTTTGTGCTTCTACGAAAAAATAAATTTAGGGATTATAATAATAATCATTTTTTTTCGTAGAAAGGTAAAAAAGTCACAGATGAGTAAGCACTCCGATTCGGCGTCGAGTCAGACAGTCGTGTGCGACTGTTGCGCAGGTGCGCACTTTATCGAGGCGTGTGTCGGATTTCGGGAACTCAGCGTGAACGATCGGTGGAAGCTAGTCGAAAGGAAACGACTGTGCTCCAACTGTTGTGGTCGACATTCAGCTCGGAATTGCAGGTCGACAGCACGGTGCCGTACGTGCCAGGGGCACCACCATACGATGCTTCATCGACCGTCGAACACGAACTCAAACTCAACTTCAACAGTGTCATCGGAATCAACGAAATCGGCCCCGGCCAACTCACAATGAGGAGACGACGCAGTCATCAACTCGATTCGAGACTCACAGAGGAAAACTTTCATCACGTTCTCAAGCACTCATTCGGGAAATAACTCATCACCCTCAAGAGCGTCTTACTACGCATCTCACCGCGGCGCGTTGCTAGCAACAGCGATGGCGCAACTCGTTACTCCATCTGCAACACGATTAGTGCGAGTACCAGTCGACGCCGGGTCTGAGCTCACTTTGTGGGGGGAAGACTGGTCGAGCAATTAGATCTACTGCCCTCACACTCGACATTCAATATTATCGGGATTGGTGGAGGCAAGGTTTCTAGCACTCAGGGCAGAGTGAACATCACATTGCGGTCAATGCACTTCAAGAAAACAGTGCGCCTCGAAGCGCAAGTACTACACACAGTAACTGCCAACTTGCCTTCATTTGACATGCCACTGGGGGAGTGGCGTCATATCCGAGTATTTAAGCTAGCCGATCCGGACTATCGCAACTCACGGGGCGTCGACATCGTCATCGGGGCAGATGTCTACGGGCAAGTTATTAGATCAAACATCAAGAAGGGCGATGAAACGATGCCGATAGCTCAACTCACCATCTTTAACTGGTTAAGCTTGGGACCAGTTAAAGGTGGTGAGTTGAGGTACACTCGCAAAACTCACAGGAGCACCACGCGTACCAAATAACTCATGCGGACGATCGGGGGTAGTTCTCCAGGACTTGCTGCCTAAATTCTGGCTGCAGGAAGAGTGTCGAACAGCTCAGTCACAGCAACTCACTGTAGAGGAGCAAGCCTGGAGGATCACTTCGCATCGACTCATGCTCGAGATACAACAGGAAGGTATGTCGTTCGCCTTCTGCTCAAGATGGACGCCGGTGTGCTGGGAACGTCGCACTCTACCGCAAGCATATGCTTGTTGCGTACACTCACCAGGTTGGCACGAGACACGTGCGACAAGCGGCTATATCATGAGTTCATGCTGGAGTATAAAACGCTTCAGTACATGAGGAGAGCTCCAAATCTCGTGACTCTCCGGTGTATTACCTTCCGCGTAACAGGGTGTTGCGGCCGGAGCGTGCAACAACAAAGCTGCGAGTGGTGTTCAACGGGTCGTGTCCAACATCATCGGGTTACATCATCACTCATCAACATCATCACTCAACGACATCATGCATACCGGGCCGAATCTTCTTCTCAATGTGCTAGACGTACTCTTGTGGGTACGGCATCATCGTTGTAACTTTGCAACAGACAACACCAAAATGTACCGGCAGACGGGCTGACCCGGGTGATCAAAGTCTTCAGGGTGACTGAAGGCAGCACCTCTCGGGCACTCGGCTCTCTCTCATTCTCTCGTCATTCGTTTCTCTTCGCTTGCGCGCCCGGCAACAGGCGGTTCACCGGCAGTCTCCGTTCAGCATCGTTGCTACTCACACGTGTTTTACGCGAAACTCGTGCGCATTTCATACCTCGTCTAAACTCATAATCAGAACTTCAATCATCGGGTCTACTCTCACATTGAGTGAATCATCGCGTCTACTCTCACGTTTTCCTCCTCTTTCACATCGGTTAAATGCCACGGGGCATTCGTGGTAACGAACATGGTGCATCGCGTATCACGCATTGCTGGCAAAAGCCGCCTCAGCTCTCATCTCATAGCTTGCGTGTGTTACAGGTCAATGGGACAACTCAAGGGGTTCTACGCATCACCAACTAACTCATAGAACTCTTAATTAACATAAGCGAACTCATATACCATCGTTCCTACGCTTATATATATCGTCCTTGTCATCTTTTCTCGAGAATAAACCGTGTTATATCGTTTTGTTAATCATTGCTTCGTTTTTTATGCCCGCTTCCCTCGACATCCTAAAACCGGAAACTCAGATAACTCCATCTCAAAACCCTTTCAGAAAAAAGGATGGCAGTTTTTGTTACCGACTAAGTCTGCTTCTCATCGTCTTACTAACCATACATTGTCGTTAGAATTTCTGCAGACAATCGAACAGAAATGTAGATTCGAGATTGACTAGGAGATGCATTTTATAAAATAAATGTAATATTTAGAAAATCGAACTTCTCTTACAATTTTTTATATTCCGATATGCATTTTCACGTGATCAGAAAAGCGTTTAGAATAAGCTCTCTTTTCGGATTGTCCATATGATCTTTTAAATAAAGAAAAACATATCTATTAAGGCTGTCAAACGTGGAACCACTCCGTTGAAGAATGGTTCGTATTGACTTTGGAGAGAATCGGTGAAAGTGTCCATATTTTATGAGACTAAAAATTTTCAATTTGCACGCTTTTTGAATAATTTTTGTCACTTATTTCGGGGTGGTCCGGCCGATTTTTTAAATTTTGATCCACAACTTTGTAAAGAGCTGTGAAAGATCTGTGAAGGAGTGCACACATTTTTTCAATTAATTTTTACCGGTATCGGCTGATTCGACCCCTTTAAGAGCGTGCAGTAAAAGTCTCGAATTTAAAGGTTAATATCCATGGATCAGAAGCGGCTGTTATGTACAAAGCCGTGCTAACAAAGATGTTGCTTATAATATTTTCAACGAAATGGGAATTGCAATGGTATTTGTATAAAATTATACGCATTTTGTTAATATTATTTACGAAGCGTGTACCATCTGAAAAATCACTGATCTACTACAGTGTTTATATATAATTCCGCTCGTTTAGACGCTCAAATTTCTATGAAATTAATTGATAAATACTGGTTTGGAGTTAAAATGATAGAATTAGTTCTGAAATGGGTAATTTTTTTCAAGTATAAATAATAGAATAGTCGTAATGACACTATGAAACACAGTACATCAGTAGTGAAAACATACCTGGTATCGAGATGCCATAGAACGATTTTACTGAAGATCGTGATCATTACTTCGTCCTCAAAGTTCGCAATTGTAAGTGTGAAAAAATGTCTTTTAAATCGTTGACTAACATCCTTACCGCCACTTACGGGTGGTCCCATTGCGCACATCAATTGAATCTCGATGAGATTTAGAGGATTCATTTCTCTTTGATCGTACCATTGCCAATGATCGAGTAATTGTCTAAGTAGTTCTATAGGTGGCTGTGCCCCGTACGTTTCTTTCAGCGGCATCGATACATCGTCGACAAATATTACCCAACGTTTACCTATTGGTGGTCCGAAAACACCTTTTCTCCTTTTGTCGAGTTTGCTCATTATAATATCTTGTGTCTGATTGGCCGTTGTTTGAGCCGAAAAATTTATGAACAACGGTTTGTAAGTAGTGATGTCATTTTTCTTTAGAAGAAAGTCGGTTATGTAGACAGATTTTCCAGTTCCAGTTGGACCGACGAATAGCACTGGTTTATTATTCTGTACCAGTAACTGAAAGAGCGTAGTGTATCTGATTGTTTCGACGGTAGGGACAATTATCTGATTGACCGGTATGTCTCGTGGTATCGGCGGAGCATTCATCAACTCGTCAGACCATAGTTTCCATTTTCCCTTTCCCTACAAGAAATATACTTTTCAAATACAGTTTCCTGTATTGCAATGCGGTAAAAATTGATGTATAAACAATCGTCACCTCTTTGATGAATTTGTAGTCAAATACGAGGCCATCTTTTGGCATTACAAAAATATACGGTTTCGCCGGTGGATTGACAGATTCCATAAATGGACTCAATGCAAGCAGACGCGCTGGAAATTCCTTTTCCAAGAGTCCACGAAAGATTATGCTAAACTTTTCTCTGTCTCCTGCTGTGAGGGTTCCGCCCATACCCCAGATACAGGAGAAAAAGAATGATCCCTGACAAAACATAAGGTCAATGGATCGTTGAGAATTGCTGTCTGCGGTCATCAAAATTCGTAACTCGTAAAGAATTGTAACCTCGATTTGTGCACGAAGATCAAGCTCATTTACGTTGGCATCAGGCTTCATGTCATGATATTCGTTAATGAAACAGTCCATGAGGTAGGTAGTCGATCTCAAATGATTTGAATCGGGCATTGGGCACATCTCTCTGACATCACCACGTCTTAATAGATGAAAAAGTGGTGTGCAGAATCTTGTGAAAAGTGACTCGTAGAGAAAAGTTTTTAAAAATTCACCCAAAATCGCTGGAGTTTTCTCGACCCACGATTTCAAAAGTGGGTCCCATCCGAGTGCACTTGGTTCCATGTAGATCATACCTGCGGATAAAAGTAATCAATTGGGTCACAGTTAAATTTACTACGTCACTGATTCTTTTGACAACCAACACAATCGTGGATGCCGTGTTCGCCGATTACCTTGTAACAACCATATATTTTCAACGTAAATAAATCATTGTATGTAATTCCAAGTGAAACCGGTAGGCATCAACTCACCACCGTGTTTTGAAGATGACATTTTTTGTCCATTATTAATCCATAACTAAGAAATGTACATTGCTATAAATAATTCACTTCACATCAACAAATAGTCCAACATACCACAACGAGACACAGTAGCAGGTGAAGCAGCCTCAAGATCCATCGGTTCGAAGACCAAATTCGTCGTTTTGGCAAGCTGTATTATTTCGCCGCTCATGAGGCACAATTTTTTATTATCATCTAAGACGGTATTCATGTTCTCTATCCATACAGCGTCAATGGGACCATCAAAGATGAGCCATTTTCGATTATCATTGGTGGATATAGCAAACGCACGATAGTTCACAGCGAGAACGCCGTCGGACCATTCGTGAGATGCGGGATCGAATTGACCGTACAACTGACCGATCGTTATGGATTTTGGATTTATTACGGTTATCTCTACTTTGTGCTCATTCATCAAATTCTGTATTGAATTGCGAGAATTTCTTAATTATATCGCACCAATAATGTATAGCATAAAAAAAACCATTTAACGACATTTAAGAAAGAATACGCACGTTTTCTTCACAGAGCTCGAGAGCGGCTGCTAAAATTCGATATGCTGAAGTTTTTCCGCCAAAGGGAAAACCAACAATCATAAAGCCGTGTCTGACGATCATCATCTCGTAGATTTGTTGAATTTTCTCGAGAAACGACGGAACGCATTGAATGTTAGCACGAGTGCATGCTTGATAAATACACTTGTTGAGATCTGTATAATCCGGGACAGGAAGAATAACTTTGGGAAAGAGGTCGGAAGCGATACCCTGAAAAAAGTGTTTTGTATAGTCAAGACCATCGCAGTGACGGTTTCTTCGGGAGTGATTTTGAAGCAAATGTATTCCACTTCGGCATCGACGGACTCCATCCAAAAAAACTTCTTTTTTAATTTCGACTCTGATCTGAATCATAGTCAGAACCATCATCTCTATTCTCAATCGTCTTCGCCTTGATTCGTCATATTCTATAGTCCGGTCTTTACATTCCATTTTTATATGCTCCAATGATTTTACCATTACCCAAGGAGTATAAAACCGACGCCGTCCGTAGACCCAGTTGCGCCTTTATCAGACTCATGCGATTATCCGATCATTCGGCGTCAGAAGCCATACCGCTTCAGATCTATTAATTGAAGCATTCAAATTTGGTCCCCACAATTTATGTTAATTAAATTAACTCTGCCCAGTTTTACTTTTCTTCAGTTACTTATAAAACCAGCTAAAGCTCACAGACACATAATAACGATTCCTATCATCTCACAGCTGAGAATAATCAACAATGCATGTTTCCGATGAGGAGAGATTCTTCATCTTTACAAAGCTTGCTAACAAGACGATTCGATCATCGAAATAAACGACGTATACAAAAATAAAATGAAAAATCCGGACTATAGATTATGACGAAATGCACGGTGAGTAAAATTGAGAATAAAGTGTGTTGGTTCTGAGGATGACCCTGCTCAGCGTCCAAATGTCAAAGTAAGGAGTGTGCGGTCACAACATCAACATAACGGCGTAATTTTGACGAACGTACATGAAACAGTGGTAAGTCGTGACTCAAGAATTTGGGTAAATTTACGTCTTTGATACTACGCAGCATCAATATATCCTCGTTTTCCGTTGGATATTTGAGCTTTAAATTTCCCGCAGCCACGAGAACCGATTTCACCGCTCTCATACCATAATCGTAGTGACTCTGACTGGACAATTGCTCAGAACATAGTCTGTAAGCCATAACAATTTTTACAGATAGTGCTCTAGCATTATAGAATCCATACGAGTAGAGAGTGTTTTCGGAAATAAGTCCGTAGTCTGGTACCTGTTGAGCAGCATTGAAAATACATTTTGTTTATACAAAATTCTTGTGGCTTCGATATATAGATAGCATCCCAATGGTAAAAACGTTTCTTGAAGTTTTCACTATCAGTCCCAGGTACCTCCCAATGGTACCTCCAAGGACGTACCAACTTTTAACTGTTAACTTTTTCCAAGCTTTACCATCGTGTATGCTTTACATTTGGTTAAAAAGATTTCTATCATTCCAGATTCAAGCAAACAATAAAGTATCCAGATAAAGTGGAGAAAACATATACCCACTGAAACTTGTACAATGCTTCCTCATAATGTTTTATATCCACAAAACCCAAGCTATGAAGAAGCCAATATTATAAAAGCCATATTATTATAGACGGATTCCTGAGATTGTAAAGTAAACGTATTTTTCGAGACCCACCATCATGGCTACTGAGCGAAACAAAGCTTTCAGGTTGTCCGGTAATTCCGATCGACCTGCATATCCCGGATTCATAGTGATGAATACAGCACAAGTTGGATCCAAATGTATTTCAGTACCCTCGAACATGAGACTCGTTTTACCGGAATGTATGGCACGTTGAATCGTGAGAATTTGTTGGGCAACAACGGACAATACCTCAAGATCTATTCGATTAAATTCGTCGAAGCAAGACCAAGCGCCAGACGAAGCCAACCCCTGTAAGAAGGCGAGAAGTTTATTAATGTTTTTAGATTTTAAGATAAACGAGTTAGGCCTTCGGACAAGTGGGGTCGAACGGGATCAAAAATCTAGGGTTGCACGTGCCGCTTTGATATGCTAGGAGATTACTTATTCAACGAGATTACTATCGCTTGTGATGAGCTTTTGTATTTTTTATTATTATTTTTGTTCCAACGTATACTCTTTCGGGTTTTTAGGTATGACCCTTCCCAATTCCTTTTTGTCCATTTTTCTGTCTATCGCTTCTCACCCGCACTTTGCTATGCTAACCTAACTTCCATTGCGCCCGCAGACGTCTTACCTATACTGTATCGCATTTGCCATGGAGACAGAGAACTGCGGAAAACCTGTGCCGATACAAACGGCGTTATTTTCACTGAGTGTCAGTTGTATTTACTAAATCAGAAACTCAATAAAACTACCTCACGGTCAACAGTCGGCGCGCCAGCCAGTGCACGGTTAAGCGGGCACCCATCCGAGTGGTAACCGCGGTTAAACTGCTTAACTTGATTGATCGCCAGAGCCGGGCACCGATTGCGCGTCCACTGTTATCGGTTGATGATTTTTTTGTATTTCACGATTATTTTTTATACCGAAATAACAGCTGTAGATCTTTATTGATCTTCTGGTTGACTACAATGGATTTGAGATATGAGAATCGATTTGAATATATCACAATGACGGAGATGGATGATAAATAATATCGCGAAAATAATTATTACGATCGCAGGAACATGTAGAATTAATACTTCGGATATTTACTCGGGAATTAATACCGTGTTTAATTCCTCACAAGAAGAGCAAAGTCGATAAAATAATATAAACAACTATCATATATGAGCAAACAATGGGTGCCAATTTTATCGGTTGTCGTACATGAATGTAGGCTATTCGCATATTATGAATACATTAATTATCGCTAACATGCACTCGTGGTGTAAAAAACCAAAGCGCGTACCAAATGTCAACTCTCCCGAAAAACAAATCTCGGGAAACAATCCTAACGATTAATGAGCCTACCAGGTGACACTTCTGACAGACGCGAGCTCTGGCAAATCTATACCGCGAAATATCTCTATCGAATAACCACTCTTCTGGCGAACAACTTCCCGACATTACAACTCTACTAGAGATCACGTATCTGGCGAATCACTCTTACGATAATGGTAGACAGCTTTGAGTCGTCATAATCAAATCCAATAAATGACCATGTGTATATATACCGGATTTGATAATACCGACTCAGCACTGTCTACCGTTATCGTACGCATGATTAGATGGAGAGCTTTTTTCTGATGGAGTTGTAATTCCGGAAAGTTGTTCGTCAGAAGAGTTGTTATTCGCATGGAGATGGTTGCGGTAAAGATTTGGCAGCGTTCGTATCCGGTAAAGTTGTCACACGGTAGGGTCGTTAGTCAGCAGGCTTGTTTCCGTTGACTTGTTTTTGGGGGGAGTTGTTATTTCGTACAGATGTTGACGCTTTCATTTTTCTGAGTTATTATCCGGTATTGCTGTATTCTGGTAGAGTTGTTCCGATAAGCTTGTTTATTTTTTATCGCTACTCATACCGTTCGATAATATTTACAGCCAATTATGTACACTTCCGTCAAAATACACTGTACAGAGACCGTGTAGGTCGTATGTAATATTGAAATTCGGCTTTACACCGTCGGAGCTTTAACAGTTCGGAATTTCAAACCCGACCCATATCTTGACTACACTAACATTAAAAATACAATTTTTTCATGAAAACAAAGCTTCCTCTACAAGGACGCAAACTGGTGCAAATTAAAACTTGCATATCGCTTTCTAGCCATTTATATATATACATAAAGTGTTTTCTATGAGGAACCGAAAATTACTAAAAACCCAAATTCCTCTACAAAACTTTTGCTTATACAAGAAAATGTGTAGTTACTCAAAAATTATGAGAAAGGAATAGTGAAATTTCAGTTCACATCATTTTATTAGATATAGCTCTTTCACCACTCTCTTTATGGAAAACTTACTTTGAAGAATTTCCCCAATGCTATGTAATCTAGCCCGTCTGAACAATTGAAAACGACGCACTGTTTGGCAACTGCTTTCGCAAGATCCTTCGTCGTTTCCGTTTTTCCGGTTCCTGCCGGCCCTTCCGGTGCACCACCTAGATGAAGGGCTAGAGCTCCAAAAAGAGTTCTATAGCATCGATCCGTTAATGGGGTTATTACCAGGCGTGATGAATTTCCCAAGTACTCGTATCCATAATTTAACGAAGAGTTTATCATCATAGTAACCATATTACAGTCCTAAAAATATATAACGTTTACGAATATTGCTGAAAGTTTTGAGACTTATTTTTGATCGAACTGAGTACAAACCATCCAGTAATAACGCAATTGACAGAGCCACTTGAAATCTGTGTCTCGAATCACATTTTTTTCCCAAAGTCCCACCAGTACGTCTCTACCGTGAACATCCAATGTCACCAATGCCTCTGAAAATACATAACATCTATTGAACTATGCCCCATGTCAGAGAACATAGTGGACTAAAATGGCACATGTACCGTATTTTCAACGTTTTTTGCCTTTATTTTTTATTATTTCGATTCTTACGTTAAAAATGTAATTCGTTTTATGGAAAAATATCTTTGCAAAGGATCTAGGTGGAGTAAAATACATTTAGAGGTCGATCCAGAAGTTCTAAGATTGAAACTATTGCTGAAAGCCGATTAAAAAACATTTCCTTCGACCGTTGCACCCGCTTCATTTTTGTATACGCTCATTTCATGGAGGTGGGCGAAATTTAAAAAATTTATATTGAATGCTTACTTAGGGGAAAAAGAAACTATTCTTATTACCATTAAGTCTACCCGTATGGCGCCGCCCACTCTCACCCCCACTCCTATTTCCACCATGTGGCTATCCTTACCACTCCAATTTTCCCACATCGCTGGGTGATTGAAGAAACCCGGAGCGATACGACAGGCGATAAGGGAAGAGGCGAGGCTGACAATAAGGAGTAGATAATATTCGTCGAAAGCGAGAATTATTTTTCTTCGTTAAAACGAACATTTTGTCCGTGTTTTTATTTTCAACAGAAATAAAAACACGGACAAAATGTTCAGCATAAAGGGGCTAGCTTTTTTGTACGTCACATGTTTTCAAAAATATTATTCTTTGAAAGTCTTGCGCGGTCTGATAGCTGATGTGATTTGAATTTCAATCGTCATTTCTGGGATGGAAACTGTCTCGCATTTCGTTGTACGCAGGCGGATTTTCGATTTGCACAGTGTCTATGCTAAAGTTGCTACACATTTATATTATTGTTTGAAGCCGTATAGGTAAATGTTCCATTACTATAAGTTAGTTCGACAATTCCATGAAATATTTAAAAAGGCGAAACAATTTCGATCGCAAAATTGACCATTCAACTTCAAATGACACCAGCTGTTAGCGAGCTGATGATTAAAGAATAATATTGTTCGATAACGTACGCTGTAATAAATTCATATCGGAGAAATTATTCACCCTAGAGGAAAATGTATAAAGACTTTTTCTTCCTAAAATTGCCCATCTAACAGCAATAAAACGTGCTGTATTTAAAAACATTTTTTGGCTATTGCTTTAACAAATTCAGAAACAAGTGTTAAGTAAATGCAGAATAAAATTTCCATGTGCTACGTATGATGGGATAGAACTAAGTTCTACAGGGTGAACACGAAATACTCGACGGTGAATGGAAGATATGGATTATTCGCCTGAGCAACTGCCTGGAGTGATATTACGCATACTTTCATGAAGTCCGGAGATAATTTTCGGTTTGGAGCGACGTCTGAATAATTGTCGTGTGACCAGATACGTTACGAAAATGTTCCTCTCATAATAATGTGGTACATTTTTGAGGTGTGACTCGAAATACGAGAATAAAACTCAAAATTTTGTCACCCAAATGTACAGTTCAGTTTAATGGTCCAAGTTTGAAGCTGTATTGTAATGAACTTCATGACCATGGGACGAAGTTTATCGAAAAGGGTGACTGAAAATTGCATTGTAAGACGACTGATATATGGTGTGGATAACCTTTATGATTGTAGAGAAAGAAAATTAAAAAATGAATTGCAAAATAAACAATGGAAATTACAATGTATACCGTTTACCGCATATTTGGATGATCTCGACCTATTTTCAGAAACATTAAAGCAATATTAAATACATCGTTCGAGTAAAAAAAGTCAACTAAACGTTTTTTGTTGTTCATCTCATTTTTCGGCCATTAGAAAAATTTTGAAACATCTTATTATTTATTTGGGAATATGAAGTTATCTTGATTAATAATAATTCATGACAAAATTATTCTAAGCAATTTATATAGATGATAATCATTCTAATTTCTGTTACGATGATAAAGGGTCTTTATCATCTAAAGAGAAATAAGAATGATCTTTAGATTACAAAGACAAAGTACATTTCAGACGAGCATTAGAATCGCTGACTTCTGGTTAGAAACCGTCCTGGTTATATATGAAATGAATAAGTACCTATCCTGTTTCTTATGGATTTCAAAGAAAAATTTACCCAAAGTTGTTCGATTTTGTGTGGATAATTGCCCTCTCACTAGCTTGATTATTGCATTGAGTTCCATATTACATGCATCGATATATTCCTTCAAGCCATCCGGAACTCTGGAAAAGGCTTTCGCAATATCGGCAGTCCAGTATAATTGGCTGATGCATAGAACTGTCTGGCCAGGCCAATCCAGTACCCACTGGCTTCTCGCTTTCGTTAAATAGGCATCTTTGGCTCGGATGACCTTTGCCAATTAGCGTTGAGATGAAAAAATATCACGAGAAAAATCGGTAATGAAATTGTCTCCTGTAAGATGAATAGATTTCTCACCTGAGCTCTGACACTTTTTTTCATAGCAGTTTCCAATTCGGCTAACCACTTTTCCACTTGTCCTCGTGCAGCTGCCGTATCAATTATATCTTCGAGGACGATACTTTCACCCTCGGAAGACATCATCGTCGTAACTTCCATTGTTTCCTTAAACTCGAGCTTGGCAATACCCTCGAAACATTTTTTAAGATGTGGTTGAACTCTCGTCGGGTCTTTGGTCTCTGATAAAATTTCCAACAATTCGTCATTCGACAGGAAGAAAAAACGCGGAAAGAAGAGTCTCTTCTTTTCGAGATAATCGTGCAGCCCCTTCTGAATTAGCTCGAGAAGACCAGTGCATTTTTTAAGACGATCGAGCATCTTATCGACCTCAACTACCGACATTACACGGGGATCTTCCATCACAGAATTCATGATATCACGCCAAATCTGTAAGAGTATTTTTTCCATTATATAATGAACAAATTCGGTCACAACAGATACCACTAAACTTGCTATTCGTTTTCGAGGAAAATCATCACAAAATTGTTGTCAATGCCAAACACGAGTCGATTCTCTTACGATCAAAGACTCATGATAATGCAATTGTTCAGGCGACGATTTAAGATTATTAAGTCATGTTGCAAAAAGTAGAATGGCTAATACCACATGAGATAGTTTCTGATTAGCGGCGAATACAACTTCTAAAGTTTATCGCTAATGATCCACCAATTTTCATGTGTTTCCGTCCGGAAAACTGAGCCAGTATCCAATGCTCCCTGCCACCTTTGAATATGTATGGACTGTCAAGATGTCTACCCAACTAGAAAAACCTCGATATCTCATTCCTGCGTTCCATACAGACCGGAAAAATTAGGTGAAGATGACCGCGAGTAATTTCGACCATTGTAATGTCATGGACGTCAAACTGTATTTAAATCCACAATGTCACCTGGATGGGAATTTGAATCTACATATGGTTCAAAATCAGTACGCTTTGCTGTACGAAATGTACCATATACAAATTTTCAGTCTACGTTCTATAATAATGAGGCTGACCCATGACTAGAGCAGTCACAATTTTGTAATCATGCGCCTATAGTTGTTATCGACTACTCAAAACAGCACGACTGACTCATGGTACGTCTTGAATTTGGAGCAAAGTTAATTTTCCCGCACAAACATCAGCATATTGTTTGATCACGCACAATCGTATAATCAAGAACAATCCATTCATTGGTGGGGAGAAAAAATTACTATAAAATCATATCCGCATCCCAATCCGTTTCAGTCACCTTCAAGACCAACTTTATTGTTTATCTGCAAAGTTTTAAAAGATCCATCAACGAGTTTGTGCCAAAAGCCATATGTATCGTGGCGGTGAACGGTGATCGGAACGTTCAAACTTTGACCGTCATCTTCAAACCATTAGCGACATGAATTTTCTACCAGCGAAATATAAGACAATAAGCTGAACACTAAATGTGATGAGATTCGAAATTGCGAACGGCCACCTTCGCGAAAACGTCGGATTCTATAACTAACTTTTGTCTATAGCGCTCTTTGACGGCCTTGGTTTTTTCGAGAGTCATGACATCATGATCGTCTCGAAAACAAACATAAATTTAAGATTTAACACTGAAGGGGTTTACTTTACATAATTTAAACTATATGCCATATAAATTTTATTAGATTTTGTTAAAAGTTGTGATGAGTACACCAGTTCTTATAAAATACCCCCGCATAAGGGAACGGTCGGCGTTAACATGCCCACACCGATAGTCTGAATCCAAAAATGTAATTATTTTCTTGGAAATAAAGGAAATAGGTAAAACCTAGCATATCGGTTTTCCATTTTATCAAAACTGTGGAAATGCACTCGATTCGAAAACAAACATCATTTTTGCCTCAAAAATCGGGATAAAAAAAAGGTTATTAAAAGATGCAGCAACGTATTTAATAAATCTATTTTCACATGTTCGAATGAATGTTCAAGTCAATTGGACGATTAGTTCTGGCTGTACAACGTCGCCCGAAACATGTAGTTTCCAGAAAAGCGCGTAAGAAAAATGACTCAAATTACTTATGTGATATCATGGCATTTCTCAGTCTTACCCACAGTCTGCTGTTCCAGTATAATAAAGTAGACCGTCTGCAGCCGAGTTTGCCTTCTGCTTCTATCAGCATTGATCTACGAAGTTGTCGAGCCTCTTTCGTGGATAGCTGCGCTCGAAGTTTTGCAATAGAGATACAATGTGTATCGATCTCTTGAGATTATTCGCTCCATCAAATCCCTATTTGTAGGTTCATTATTTTCATCATTAATAGACCGTTCATGAATCCCTCATTGAAATGCTTGCGACATTATATGCCGAAATTTTTGCCCCAATGGCTTTTGCAGCCATTTTCCAAATTGGAGAGTTGATGCTCTCATTGTTGTTTTGAGTAGCATCCCTCACATAGTTCAACTAAGTCATTTAAACTAAGATTTTCGTATATGGATTTGACTGCTTCCTCAATGTCTTTATGTTAAGGAACACAAGCTTCAAGTTGCTTCTGTTTGTACTCCTTTAGGGTTTCGTTTGCTTTGGCCTTCTGCCATGACCACCAGGAGTCTGCTCCCATCGGACAGTTTGATGCTGCGATTTTTTGTCAGTCGAAATTTTATCGTAGAAGGTAGCTCATGTGGCTATTTAAATCCCTTATTTGCTGTCGGAATTACTCCGAATGGTAAGACCGTAATAAACGGCTAGTTCATTTATTAATTTATCTGTCAATTTCCTTCACCGCCAAGAGCTTTTCGTTGTTTTTGAAATTCCACAATTGTGTTCCCATTGTCTTTTGAACGTGGCCGATGCATTCTTTTATTTATAATTGTATCTCCGTAAGGTTTTGCGTACATTATCGTCCCTGTAAAAAAATTATTTCCAGAAATATCTCGAAATGCGATTTATTTCTGAAGTCGGCTAAGTCGTCATTATGATTGGGTGTCTATGTCGTACTCGGAGTTCGGCCATCTGCATACTTCAGAACGCACGATCGTAGACGACGAACCTAACCCACGAAGCAGCGGGCGAAGCGCGGATACCGATTCTAATATCCTTATACATTTTACTGACCCGTCTCCAATGCAATTTGTAGATTTTACACCATACATTTCTTCGGACATTGGAAACATTTATTTTACAGCCTCGACCTCAATTTTTGTGGCTGATCCATCGTGGTTGATTTCGCAATAGATGCAGTGAGATACTTTGCATAAATTCCATTCTGCAATGTCTAGTACTTCTCACCAAATCTCACACATTTTACAAACTGCCGATTTCACTACACTTTCCTACTATACCAGCCTATGAGAGTTGAAACACCGAAGAATGAAGAGAAACTACGCTTCTGCCAAGTACCATCTGTGGATACTGAAAGTGCTGACGCCTTTCTTTGCTCTGCATTCAAATATTTTTCTTCGTTTACGGCATTCTCCATCGATATCTTGCAAAGAGCTTTTGTAGCTCTGAGAATGTCGGCAGTCACTTTATTGTAAAACGAATGGAAAATGGGTCTTGACAAATCGATTATGCCACAGAACTTTTCGACACCCTTCAAGCCAACTCCCAAAAGTCGAAATGCAAAAATGATGTGCCGATTTATGTCGTAAATTCCATTATCTATGGGGGGGGCATGGGTTTACAGCAGTCGGTTCACAGCAGTCACACAGAATCAATAATATGAATCCAAGTCCACGAACACTTCTTTCTTCAAAATGAACATCACCATCGCAATTTCTACATTTCACTACACTTATGATTACCGAAGACACAGTAAAACAAATTCAGGATCCGATAACCAAAAGTACTATTAACACGTACGTCAATGCCACTGGTCTTCTGTTTTTTTTTTGTAGAAATACTGGTGCTCTCTTCGTCCTCCTCCGTTTCGTATGTGTTAAGGGCGGGGCAAGGGTTTTCACTTTCGAAAAATCGAATTTTTTTTGTCTTATCTTACTGTTTAACATTTCAAGAATATATCCTTAAAATTTTAAACCGATCTAAGCAATATTCTTGAAGTTATTGTCTTATTAATCTCCTGGCCTTTAACGCTATACCTCTAAGAGCTGCGGGCGGTCGGGCTAGCAGTGCAGCTGTCGAACAGGTATACAGTTTATTCATTGCTATTGTGTATATAGTATACAGTGTATACTATACACTACAATATTTTAAAAGAAGAAATGGAGCTGAAATCAATGATTCTGTGTAAGTTGGAAAAAAAACTTTTTTTCTTCACTTTTTTACTTCATAAACTTTAGACGCGTTTTTCTCAAAACTACTTTTTCAAAGTCCGTGTTCACTGCCATTTAAAAACTACTTGACCGATTTATTTCAAACTTTGTACACATTTTCTACATATAAAATACCTCCCCCCAACGTTTAGTTAAATTTTTTTTTTCTACATTAAGGGTGTTTCCCACCCACAAAATGGCGGAACTTTTCGTGGAAAATAACAGTTCACACTTTAGATGGCCGCCAAAAATTTTTCAATGAAAAAAAAAATTATCAGAGAAGGTTGGGGGGAAGATTTGATTATAATTTGACTAAATTTTCATGGTTTTTCATTTTCAGATAATTTCCGGCCGAGTTATAGTGAACACCGCAAATTGTTTTTTTTCGAAGACGTTCTGGGGGAAGCTCTGTTACGGGCTTATGCTTCAATATTTCTGCATGAAAAAATTACACAACATTGTCAAAAGTATGCTCAATAATGTACAAATGGTTCGAATAAAATTGCTCAATCCATATTTGAGAAAAAAAATCGCAAAAAAACCCTTAACTGAAACCCTTACCCCTCCCTTAAGAGAGGGATAAGGGTTTCAGCGTAAAAAAAACACTTTTTTTGCGATTTTTTTTCTCAAATATGGATTGAGCAATTTTATTCGAACCTTTTGTACATTATTGAGCATACTTTTGACAATGTTGTGTAATTTTTTCATGCAGAAATATTGAAGCATAAGCCCGTAACAGAGCTTCCCCCAGAACGTCTTGGAAAAAAAACAATTTGCGGTGTTCACTATAACTCGGCCGGAATTTATCTGAAAATGAAAAACTATGAAAATTTAGTCAAATTATAATCAAATCTTCCCCCCAACGTTCTCTGATAATTTTTTTTTTATTAAAAAATTTTTGGCGGCCATCTAAAGTGTGAACTGTTATTTTCCACGAAAAATTCCGCCATTTTGTGGGTGGGAAACACCCTTAATGAAAAAAAAAAAATTCAACTAAACGTTGGGGGGAGGTATTTTATATGTAGAAAATGTGTACAAAGTTTGAAATGAATCGGTCAAGTAGTTTTTAAATGGCAGTGAACACGGCCTTTGAAAAAGTAGTTTTGAGAAAAACGCGTCTAAAGTTTATGAAATAAAAAAGTGAAGAAAAAAATTTGTTTTCCCAACTTACACAGAATCATCGATTCCAGCTCCATTTCTTCTTTTAAAATATTGTAGTGTATAGTATACACTATATACTATATACACAATAGCAATGAATAAACTGTATACCTGTTCGACAGCTGCACTGCTAGCCCGACCGCCCGCAGCTGTTAGAGGTATAGCGTTAAAGGCAAGGAGATTAATAAGACAATAACTTCAAGAATATTGCTTAAATCGGTTTAAAATTTTAAGGACATATTCTTGCAATGTTAAACAATAAGATAAGACAAAAAAAATTCGATTTTTTGAAAGTGAAAACCCTTACTCCGCCCTTAAGAGGTCGATGCCTTTTTTTCACACTGCAACCAACAGTTCTTCCATCCATTTATCCTTTTTTATCTAAAAACATGGTTGACATTTTCGTGACAATTTTCAACGAGACGTGTGTTCTTCACTGCAGGACTAGTTGCGAAATACTAAATATACCTACTTCACGCTGTGGAACATCTGCCCTGACTCCTCAGAGTTAGAATAACAATACCTAGGAGGACCGACCAGTTATTTACTAACCGCGCACTATTACATGCTGCGTTAGGCAGTGGCGCGGCTCTTATACGAATCGCCATAACTTCGGTAATTTTTGGAACTTACACATCGCCTTAGCTTAAGATGTTCAAAGCTTCCAAGTTTCAGAGAAAAAATACAAAAAAAAGAGATTTTTGCAAGTCGTATGGTATCACGACTCCTTAAAAAAACAGTGATCCTTTACAGTATTTACATCGCTGTATCTAGCTGTGAGCTATCAGCAATCTACACCTTATAACTTTCGATAATCAGAAAACAAAACGTACTGAGAACTAAACAAAACCTGTGGAACTAGTACAGTAGCAATACGGCAAGGCGTCTGCTACGACAAAAATACAGTTAAGATGAAAACAGATTGCTAAAGCTCATCTCACGTAACGCCATCTCAACAGCACGTTCCGCAGCACTGCGCTATCTTGTTTTTCGTGACGCAACGTTGAAATTTGTTTGCGATTATCTCAACAACAACTGATTCGTGCCCAATTTGTAAAAATACTATTTAGACTCCAGAGAGAAAAAAATCGTCACATGATGTGTATTGAAAAATAATACATATTTATCGTGACACCCGATAGAATTTTTTTGAGTGCCAAATATACATGACAAGTTTTTGTGGGATACGCTAAGATTTTTATATTGCGTAATTACAGAACGATATCATTTCATAAACCACAGCAATAATCAAACTTACCAACTAGAACTTCATTTACCACGTTAAATTGTGTTTGCAAACAAACAACAAACAGTTAATTTTTACCTTAGTCATAAAAATGCAAAGACCATATATGAACTTGGCGTTTTTTTTGTACGGCAAACAGCCATGTCGCAAAGTTTACCAAACCAGTAATTGCGTTTTTGTAGGAATTTTAGAATATGTTCCTTTACATTCAATAATAATCATCGTCATTTATGTAATACTTAT
This sequence comes from Oxytorus armatus, assembly GCA_958009045.1. Taxonomy (NCBI): domain Eukaryota; kingdom Metazoa; phylum Arthropoda; class Insecta; order Hymenoptera; family Ichneumonidae; genus Oxytorus; species Oxytorus armatus. The sequence goes on from OY253746.1 coordinate 28,600,000, forward strand.
TAGCGTAATAGCTCAACATTATTACGGATTATGCCCTTAGCATATATTTTTTAACATTTTCATGATCCTACAAAATCCGGTCGAACCTGTCAATTGTCATGATAATTAACTGGGTCAAAACGCACACTCACATGCACACGCGACACAGCCAATTTCAACCATACGGACGATTTTTATAAATGTAAATCGCCGAAATTTTGGAACACTGTTGTTATAATGACATTTGAATAAGGAACAAAAAGTTCACTAAAATGAATCTTCTACTACAAAAACATAAAAATGGCGAACAAACTTTGTCAACAGCGCTGAAACGTCGTCCCTCCTCCGGCATCTGCTGCTGAATATCCGGCGACGAGAATATCGGTTCTAAATATATCCACGTAGCTTGAACCTTCAGCCAATAATCCATTATTTCCTGCAGTAAATGTAATTTGCCTTCCCATTCTCTGTAATCAGGATTAAGAATAAACATAATATTCTGTCGTGATTTTTCAATCCGAAAATCTAGAAGACAAAACATTTGATACTAAGAAAAACCTACAGAGTTTCCTTCTCGAAAGGTTTTATGTATAAAGAGTTCTTCATCGTCTGAGCCTTGGTGAGATGATCGTCAAGTAATAATTGTATCTCATCGACGCTCGCGATAACGTATGTAGCTGTGTCCCTATAGGGATTTACGGTGAATTCTATATCAGTCCAATCGACGTGCATCTTCAGTAGTGCTTTTTCCAAATTACTTTCCTTAGTGGCAGATTCAGATATACCTTCGAATTTGGGCACGTACTCATCCAAGCCAAAGTCAATGATCTTCAATGAAAAAGAAATCTCATTAAATAGTTTGAATTCTGTCGAGAATATAAACGGTAATAAAAACGACGCCATGAAACTACGTTTGATACAACTTCCGGATACAAATATTTCGCCGTCACCGTGCACAAGAGTTAAGATCCATAGCAACGGTTGCCATAACAACGGTTGCCACAGCAAAGGTTACCATAACAATGGTCGCCATAGCAACTGCTGCCATGTCAACGGTCGCCAATGGTCGACATGGCAATGGTCACCCTAACAACAGTCAGAATAGCAACGGTTGTCATGGCAACGGTCGCCATTACAACGATCACCATACCAACGGTCGGGCTTAGGTGCGAGGTCGCGTTGCGCCCGAGCCGCACGTTATAATATAAGGCAACTTATTGTTAGTGGACAGCGAATGCGGCAGGCATTACTCAAAAAAGCTGTACACTCCCAACTACTTGAAATAACTGTCACTGAACTATACTTATTTCGGTGTGAAAAACGTACTTCGGTACGAAAAACGTATTTCAAACCATTCAAGATCTATTTTGAAATAGTAGGTTTGAAATTCCACAAAGATCTGCATTAAGGCGAGCCCAAGCCCTCCATGCTCTTCTGTGTTTAACGTTGGCGAGGAGCCCGGTCGGTCATAAAAACTGTAATCAAGAGCATTTAGAAAGGGAAATTCTTAGTGAATGTGGCAACTTGTAAGGAGCCCACTAAGAATTCGTGTTTCCTTGAAAATTTAACCATGTTTAAATGCACTCGATTACAGTTCTTATTGCCGACAGAAGGGTAACCGTCCCCCTTAGGTCGAAGGAGGACATATTCCAAGTGACACGATTGCGAATTAGGTAATTACAAATTCTTATCAGTACTTTCTCCCAAATGGCACAGCCGATCGGGATGAAATAAGCTTACCTACTGCAAGACGGTGCCCAGAAGTGGTTAAGTTTATTTTATTCCGGGGCATTTTCATTCGAATAAGCCATCTCCGAGAAAAATGCGTTAGAAGTTTTTTGAGTTGACCGTTAGTATGGCCCTTAAGGTCATGTCACACACGGACGTGCTCCCCAGACGGGAGACGCTTTACTAGACACAAGTGTCTTTTTTGTTTTGCTGCACTTCGATAATTTGCTTTTCTAATTGTAATGAATATTCTGGAGAATATTGTATCTGCGTATATTGAAACGTTTCACGTTATCTGGACGGTCAGAAGGACTGTTCAGGTGGTTTTTATTTTATTTCGATTAAATTGTGAAACTTTGAGTATTACGAAATCTGTCTCTCGTGGATTGATCTGAGGTTAGAGTTCGGTCGTGGACTCAAAGGAATCCCGGAGGTATGGGGAGGCGACGTGACGAGAATTCTTTTTTGATTATGATACTTTTATTGAATTTATAAGATGCCTCAGATTTGTGAAGAATTCGTTGATCACATATTTTAATGTGCATCGCGAGTCAACCTTTCATCATAGGCACTCTAAAAGAGCGATGTTATAGGTTGATTCAAAACTACTGTGTCTCGGGAAGCGATGACCCGTAGGCAAAAATAATATCTCGCAATGCTATTTTCAAATTATAGCTTTTACTAAAAGGAATTGAATTTACGATTGGAAAGGTTTCGTTAATAGGTTTTCATTTGTTTGATTGAAATGCTAGAAGAGCTCGATTAGTCAAATTAGATGATTGAGTGGTAAATTTGGTAAGGACACATCAGTCGAGTGGATGTCGTGAATTTACTGATTTTCTTTCATATTTTCGATTGATTTAAATAATTTGCCTTTCTTTGATCGAGATCGAAGTTTCTCTCGAGTGATTAATACGTGCTTTCTCCGCTGGAAGCTCGCAGCGTCGCGTTGGAGTAACGCTCGGTGCGGCGACTCAGGGACCCCCCTGCCTATGGGTGTTTTTGGGTTGCTGAGAATTGCACCCAAGGGGTCTTGTCAAAGTAGTTACCCTAATAGGTGGCTGAAAGTTTTATCAAGGAACGTCGATTCGATGTTAAATGCAGAGTCGTCTGGAAGAGACAACACTGCGATACGAGAAATTGTACAACGCTCTCTTTTAACAAGACTGTTGTACGAGAGAAAAGAATAGTCTAGAAGAGGCTATTCTATTTTACGAGATAATTACTTAACACGATGTCCGCGTTGTGCGAGGAATTGTTGAATTCGTCGATGAAGCTACACTGGGACTCGTTTACAATAACTACTACTCGTTTCGAAGTGAAACGAGCACGAAGTGAATTTAATTAGCAAATGCTTGAAGCGCAGTTCGTTTTGAGAAAACGAACAAAACGAAGGTTGAAAATTATTCGTAGAGTAATTTTATCGAAGATTACGACGAGCACGATGTGGTGTTCAGAACTGATAAATTGTGGTAAATTGTAGTCTAGTCTGGAAGAGACGGCACTGCTTGATATTATTAACAATGCTCTCTTGTAACAAAGACGTTGCATGAGAGAATAGAATAGTCCGGAAGGAACTGTTCTATTTACAACAAAATAATTACTTGACTCGATGTCTATCGAAGTGCGATGAAACGTAAGAATCTTCGATGAAGCTTTGTTGAGACTCGATTAGGGTAATTACAGCACGTTTCAAAGTGAAACGAGCGAAAAACTGAATAATTAAAAAAAGCTAGAAGAGCGTTGTTCGTTTTGCGAAAACGAACGAAAACTGAGATTGAAATAATTACTTTAACGTATAATGAGATGCAGAGAATGACCAGCGAGACGTTGCGTATTAAACTGATGATTTGTGCTGAAGAAGCTCGACTTTTATTTTTCCAAATTTCGGATTGGTTCCGGGTTGTTGAGTGGGGGAAACGCGAGGTTCCTATCTCTCTGCGGAGTAGGGTGTTCTCGGTAGAGAAATTATTAAATTGTTAAAGATTATTTATTCGTCACGTCTCGTCGTTGTTGATTTTATATTGTCCACTGTCTAGTGGGGCAAAATGGATCGTAAGTCTGTCTGTATAGCAGGAGTGCAGAACACCTCCTCGGCGGATTTTTTTTGGAGAGGGGGGTGGGGCACCGGGTCCGTCCCGTCACAATATATTTATATATTTTTTCTAATTCTTTCGATTCGGATAAAAATCCACACTGCGGCTCTAACCATATTGATGATATCGCGTTAAATTTTTTCACTATGAAAGTACAAACACTTCGCGATGATTTGTCAACTTTCAGTTTCTGGACTGTTGAACTGTATTGTTGAAGAAATGAAAAACACTTTGCAATAAGTCGACAAATTCTCCGAAAACGCCATAATTGGTGTACAAAAATTGGAGACAAGTATATTTATGAAAATATAATAGTGGTTCGTATCCTTCCTTAAAGTTGTGAAATAAATTGATAATATCCAAAGCACGTATTGCCAAATATATACATAGAGTTGCCTAATTATACATCGTTACTTTTTTAACCATACTAGAATCGGTATGCGCACCGCGCGCGCTACTTTTTAGGTTAAGTTCGTTATCTACGATCGTGCGATCTGAAGTAGACACATGAACGAACTCCAAGCACGACATCGACGGCCAATCATTATGACGAGTCAGAAATATATTGCATTTCGGCATAGTTCGTGAGATATCTTTTTTCTGTGGGGGACACTAATTATTGATCCTTATGTGGCGGCTCCAGGTGAGCTTTTTATTCAGATACATCCCCAAATATTTTACTTCATCCGTTGTTGGGAGAGGTTTACGGTTTAATAAGACGGTTGGACAGTTCTCTTTTTGTAAGGTGAATGTGATGTGTACTGATTTCGCTTCGCTTGCTTGAATCCTCCATTTTTTTAGCCAAGTTTCAATATTTGTTAGCGCTTGTTGAAGTAGGCTTGATGCTACTGTAGGATCTTTATTCGATGTAAGTATTGCGGTATCATCAGCATACGTTGCTATAGTAGCATTTCTTTCGTCTGGCATATCCGCGGTGTATATTGTGTAGAGTACTGGTCCAAGTACACTGCCTTGTGGTACCCCCGATTTGATCGGGAAGTATGAGGAGCGTTCTTGTCCATGCCGTACGTAGAATTTCCTGTTTTTTAATGTAGGATTTTATGATGAGATAGAACTGCGGTGCTTCGTTTTTAATTTTGATGAGCAGGCCATCGTGCCAAACCTTGTCGAAAGCTTGTTGTATGTCTAGAAAAACAGCTGAGCAGTAGTTCTTCTTTTCAAACGAGTTCCGTATTACATTGTATATTCTATTGACTCGTTCAATTGTAGAATGGTAGTTTCGAAATCCAAATTGATGATCTGGTATTAGTTGTTCCTGTGATATGTGCGGATTCATTCTCGAGAGTAGCAGCTTTTCAAAGAGCTTTGACATTACCGGTAGTAAGCTTATGGGCCTGTATGATGTTACTTCTGTTAGTGGTTTACCAGGTTTTGGAATCGTTACTATTTCAGCAACTTTCCATTGATTAGGGATATGTGCTGTGCGTAATATGCTATTAAAGAGGGATGTCAGTAATATAATTGCCTGTTTTGGTAGTTCTTTCAAGATTTTGCCGGTAATAAGGTCATATCCTGGGGATTTTTTTGGATTAATATTGTATCGAATGAAGTTATAAACATCGTTATGAGAAAACGGTTTAATGGGCCATGCCACAGGTAGGGGGGAGTCTAGGAATTCTTGAATCGCGTTTTCATGCTCAGTTTGACATTGTGCTGGGGGTAGGGGTGTAAATACTTCACCTAGGTGTTTGGCAAATATTTCTGCTTTTTCTTTTTCATTCCTTGCCCATTGACTGCCAGCGTTTCTTATGGGTGAGTTCGGCATCGACGGTCATTTTAAGGTTTTCGTTACTTTCCAGTGATCGTAGTCAGTAGCACAGGTAGCTGATAGGCTTTGTAGGCGATGTTGTAGACTCTTGTTGTTGTATTCATATATAAGCTTTTTTAGTTCTTTGGTGGCTTTATTGAAGCTTCATTTATCCAAGGGATTCCTGCTAAGTTGCCATTTTCTTCTAAGTCGTCTTTTTTCGATTACTTTGTTTTTAATTTCCAGAGACTAATTATTTGCTAGCTGAGTGCTACTTATTGTAGGTGTTGATTCCCATGCTGCCTATTGTATCAGAGACACTAGGTATTCATTGGCATCGTCTATTTCATTTACATTTTTGAGTGGGATATTCGGACTAATTTTCTCAGTAATAGTTTTTCTGTTCCAATTTGTGGTTTTGTTGTGTAGTGTGGGGGGAATGTTTTTCTGTATTACACCGGTGCTTATTGTCATGATGACTGGTGTATGGTCGGAGGACAGTTCAAGACTTGATTCAATTTTGATATAGGTTTTTGCAATTCCTGCATAAACAAAAAAGTCCAGCACGTCTGGGACTTTATTTAGGTCGGTCGGCCAGTATGTAGGCTCGCCAGTGGTGAGCGTATCGTAGTTTTTTGTTGATACTGTTTTCTGAAGTTGCCTGCCTCTAGTTGTATCAAGTCTTGAGCCCCATTGTTTATGCTTTGCGTTGTAGTCTCCCCTAGAAGTGAATCGAGGTCCTAGCGTTTCAAAATAATCGGTGAAATTATTTGTTTTGATGGCATGTCTCGGTGGGCAATACGCTGCAGATGGGGTTTAAGGCCCATTCCATTCTTCGATTTCAATGCTAGTAGCTTGCAAGAACTCTTCTTTGTACTTAATTAGCTCGTGGTGTCTAATACTACGTCGAACAAGGATAGCTGTGCCACCATGGGCGGTGCCATCTGGATGTCTCGAGTCGTAGCAATTGAATCCTTGTATATTGAAGAAGTTTTTATCCGTAAAGTGTGTCTCAGAGATAAGCATTATATCTATTTTATTGTTATCTAAAAATAGAGGTAGTTCTTGGCGCCTTTGCGCCAAACCATTGGCATTCCAGAGAGCAATACGAAAGAATTTGTTCATTTTTCTGATAGCTTGGAAATGAATACTGTTAGCAGTTTCATCAAAGAGTTCATTAGTTCTGTTTATTGAGATAATACTTGTTTAATTTCTCCGAATGATTTTTCTATTACCTTAGCTATTTCGCTTGTGTTTTGATTTTGATTGTTGTTATTGTTGTTGCTGTTATCATTGCCTTCATTTTTTCTGGCCACGTTTGCGTAGCTTCTATTATAGCCGTTGTGTTGTGGGTCGTGTGTTCCACTAATACCCGGTTGTCTCTCGTTGTTACCTTGGTCTGTTGCTAGTTCTCTTCTGTGCCTGTGTGGTTTTTGGATAGTGCTTTGCCTTCTTTGTAGTATCTCTTGATATACTGTGCAACCCTTGTAGTTAGAGGGGTGATCTCCGTCGCATAGAGCGCACATCGCAGGTAGGTCCTTGCTTCTTTTACAGTCTTGTGTCTTATGTTCATTGCCGCACTTTACACATCGGTGGCTTCTGCGACAGTAGGTTTTGGTATGCCCGTATCTTTGACATCTTGTACACTGGGGTATTTCATTATTTTTTCTGGGCGGTTCAATTTTAACGTTTGCATTTGCCAGTAGATCAACGTCGTATATTTTTTTATTGTCAGGCGATGGTTCCAAGTCTACGAAGAACATTGGGAGAGGTAATTTGGTTTTACGATTTCGTATATTAATAATGTTGCGTACATTAAATCCTTTTTCATTTATTTCGTCTCTCAGCTGTTCAACAGGCGTTGATGGATGTAGTGAGCGGATGACGACTCTGTAGGCACGTTCTTGTTTGAGTTGGTATGTGTGAAAGTGTGCTCCGTCTTTGTCGAGGAGCTGGACGATTTTTCTATATGCTTCAGGGTTTTTGGGCATTCATTTCAGCTGGCCTCTGCTGTCAGTTGTCTTGTGCGTGTAGTCCTTGGATTCAACGATAGTTTCAATCTTGTTCGTAAAGATTTTAATATCCTTGACACCTGGTACGAATATAGGAGGTGGTTTAAGTTCAGCGTTGTTTTGTTCTGCTGTGTGCTGTTTATTTATGTTGGCGCTTGGTATTGTAGAGCCTCGCTCATTATTATTAAGTACGGCGAATCTGTTTGTGTTTATTATGAGAGGTTGCGGTCCACTCTCTTCGTCTGGGGTATCAGAAGAGCCGGTTCTGCGACGTTTCTTGTAATGCTTAACCTGCCATTCTGGCAAGTTTCTTGATTGATTTTGTTTTTGTGTTACTTCAGTTTGTTGAGAAGTTTTAGTGAGGATGACATGCGGAATTCCACTGCCTTCGGAGGCTAGTAGAGAGCTTGCGTATGCAGGTGAGGATGCAGGTCTATTAGGTGACGCTGGACTCGGTGGGTTCTGTATTGGAAACACAGGATATCGTTGTTGGTCTGCGTAATGCTGCTGGTAACGCTGTTGTTGAACACTATATTGCTGTTCACTGTGTTTTGCCAAGCTATTTGTGGGCTCTCCAGGGTCTTCCTCTCCATCCATTTCTTCCTCTCCATCCATTTCGGGAAATTACAAGAGTTGAAGAAGTCGCGAAACTTTCACTTTCACTATTTGTTGTTAGGTACACGGGCAGTAACGTAAGATTCAATATGTAAATAGAGGAGCTCACAATAACACGACCGTACTCGGCGAGAGTAGACGCGCAACTGTATCAGCTAGATGATGATGCTACGAAGGTTCTGATGAGTTCAAAATTGACAGACCGAGCATTGAATTGGTTTCACTCAAAACCCGAGCAACTTAGTTTAAGCGTGCAAGAACGCATCGTACAAATGAAAACCATGTTCGATCACCGCCAATCGCGTTTGACGCTACAAAGAGAATTTGAATCGAGGGTTTGACAACATAATGAACCGTTCTCTGACTATTATCATCACAAAATTATATTGGAAATTTATTCGTGATACACATATCCATTTGACGCTAGCCCGCGTAGGTATACCTTTACGTACATATATTTGCGAAACCGCTATTGATAATTTAGTCTAATTGTAAGTATGTGTTAAGCAATGCAACGATCGAGAGTGTCGCACGAAGTCGAACAAAGGAGAGAGCGGCACTCGTCTCGAGACGGCCTTACGGTATGGTCGACCCTTTTGTATACGAAAGATCATAAACTGTTATACACAATGTTGAATTATAACGCTGAACTAAAAACTCTCTTTCTGCCTACCTGAAATTCACTACAAGTTCGTCTTTTCCCTACTATCTATGTCTATGATTGATTTTATAGTATATAACTTAAAATAGAGACTCAGAATTTAATTACATGCACATTGGAAAAACCGAACTCGCAGAGAACTTTAAAGTATTTTTCACATTAAAAAAAATTGTTCACAATTTTTATTGTTGTAATTTTCTTACATTTTAAACACCCAATATGTTATCAATTTCGACTCCTAACCTAAATATTCAGTGTATGATTAGAAATGTAACGATCTTCAATTAGGCAATTGTATGTACTTGGTAATACGTGCTTTAGATATTATCTGTAATGGAAGCTCAGTATTTCCGTCCTATTACTAACGTTCAACAACGATACTCTCGAGTTCGTTGAATTGCTCATCCTTAACTCCATATCGAACACTGACGTGGGGAACAATAAGATGTATGTTGGACAGGAATTGGACACCATACCTATTGGGAGGAGAGGCCTTCATGTCGTCACCCCTCAACTCTACTGATGAAATATTGCCCACTGCGTGGCACGAGTGTGGCACTTGGTGGGCAACATGATGCAAAAATATATGAATATAGATATACGAGTAATAAAAAGCTGTTTTTGCCGATCTGATGTTGCAACTGGAACTATACTGTCTCGTATTTCGTGGCTTGACGTTCAACATTTTTTGCAATTTTTCAACGAAATTAATTTTGTTTATTATATTGTTCGTAATTTTAGCCCACTGATTTTACGCGAACAGCTCCGCGTCAATAACAAATGCGATGAGAAAGTCACGAGTTGCGATTATGCTAGTAGCAACTGTTCTCTGTAAAATTACTTGTAACTGTGTTTTCCGACGTTTTGACACATGTTGATCTCGTTGACATTGAAAACGGGAATAAAATTTATTTTCACGGACACAAAGCTTCCCCTATGAGGATTCAAACAAAAATCGGAACTGCATAATGCTTAGCACAACTCAATCGAACATCCAACCTAATCGCGAGGCACCGGCGGAGCACTCTATAAATTAAAAAATATAGAGTATATTGTATCCCTAGGCTGAAAAAAATGTATACGTTACAGAGTTTAATTCAAAGTTCGATTAAATAGTCGTGGTTTATGTGAGAAAAATGATAGAACCCTTCAATTATTTGTGATAATATGAATTTATAATTCTTTAATTTTTAACAGCATTAAAAAAATTCTATGAAAGGATACTATTGTTTCTTTTAAACGTGCTTTGATTCATGTCTCTACTATAAATGAAACCTGGGATATTAACGTTTCAATTCGATTGCTCTATTTTTCATGAAATGTAGTTTCCCAGAATTTCCAAAAAAATATAAATATCTGACGAACGAAAAAATGCATGTCTTTTGATTTCGCTTATAATTCACGTGAAATACTTTAATTTTACTCGAAACGTACGACATTCATTCCTGTCCGATTTGCTGTGAAGTTCAATAGATGCGCTAGGTAGTGCAGAATAAGATACTGGTATAAAAACGAGTAGTTTTTTTGATGACTCGACCGCCTTAAGGGCTGTTAAGATACTTTTGTGATCTTCTTTCTCTTATAGCCTTGAATAGACTTCTCTTGTCTGAAGGTATACAAGTATTTTTTTCACTTGACGACTGAGGAAAATGCTTTTCTAACTCGAGCATCAAATTCGCGAGTATCTGTGAAGAAACTTTCTCATCGTAAAAGTCTCGCGCTCTTAAATTAGTTCACAAATATCATACGCTGTATCAAATAACAAAGATCGAGCATTTGAATGAAACATATTTTTGTCCAACATCGGGTCAATATTCTATGGATTATTATTTTACCCAGCTTATCTTTTATTACATATAAACAAAAAGTGATGATTAGTGACCTATGATGATACAACTGGTCAGAGCAAAGGCTTCCGTGTAAAATTTGACACAAGAAGTTTTCATCTAAAAATTTCAATTATCCATACCTTAGCTAAAGTCATGTTATCGTCGACTTTTATAGGAAATCCAACAATCTCCGACACTTGATTCCAGTGTCGATTCTTCATTCCAGGATTTCCCAGTGTTGTTATCAGTGGCATGTGCTCTCTGAATTCTTCGATCTGTATCCTCACTGTCTCGGCTAGTTTTCTTATCGCCTGCTCCTGAAAACTTTTCTCAAGCTTGAGAACAGTGCGATAAGCTGTTCCAGAATCAGTCTCTATAACTTCTGGATCATGTGTACCGATTAAAGCGTCCATCCACGTGTCGTTTTGGGTCGCGAACTCACAGGCTATATCGTAAAATTTTTTATACGGTGCCAGTTTGTCCGCTATCTGTAATGCGTCATGATGATTTGGCATGAAAAAAATCAAATTGTTTCGGTAGACAAGACTGATTGTATGGGAATGGAATTTTCGCAATTCTCCCACGAATGAGTTTCAATAAGTGGTAGGGAAGTGAAGAGGAAAGATTCAAATAAAACAACCGAAAAAACTATAAATAATGTACGTCGGAATATCAGAAAAGGACTATCAGAAAGGCAAGAAAAATGTGTGGTTAATATTGATATCATTGTTATTGCAATATAGATTTTTTATTATAACCTTTTTTCTCAGTGGATACTGGGATATTTCTAGCCCGAACATCTGTTCCTCCTCGTTGAATTCCTCAATAGTCCGAATAGCACCGATCAACCGATTTTCCAAACTTGTAGCTTTTTTCTGATAACGAAATATTTCATCAACGTTGCCCCAATGTTGCATCTCGTTGCCCTGTTTCTCCCAAATATTCAGATCACGCTGAAACTGTTCGATTTTCTCCACTAGAGCATCCTGATATTCGCCAGTTTTTCTAGCAATGATTTTTCGATGTTCATCGAAAACTGATTGCATACGATGATACCTTGACGAGCGGAAACCACGACGAATCGGAAATAGACGTGCGTTTTTATTTGCAATTCAATTGAAATTTGACCGTCATATTTTTTTCGTGAATAAAATATCGACTCACCATTGAAAAGCAAAGTTGTTAGTTTTGAGTTCGATGGGTGAAATCAGTGTGTATTTTGACAAGAATTGAACGTGTTTTATGATTTCTTTGAGACGATTTTCCAAATCGAGAACCATTTTATTTTCGGCGTTCGCCACGAATTCCGTTAACTCCATTAACTCTGCGGTATTCGGAGGAACACTCAGAGCTTTATCAGCTATATTTTGATACTCCTCGCCAATTCTTGGAAAAAATCGAAACGAAATCCGTTGATAAGTAAGCTACGTTCTGCAATCAAGTTATGACAGACAAGGCGAAAAAAGAGGTGATCGCAAAAAGGCAAAGCATTCATGAGGTCAAATATTGGGGATAAAATAGTAAATAAATTAATACATAAATAGATATACCAGGGGTGTTAGTTGAAATTTGCCGGTTTTTTCGATGAAGGAAACTCTTAATTTTCAGAGGAATCTCAAAATTTTTTAATTCAAAGTATTGACCATTGGTTTCTACACATTTCGCCCATCTCTCAGGCAAATTATGGATACCATCCCAAAAAAACTTTTTCTCTTTCGAGGTAAACCATTCGGAGAGCCATTTTTCGACTTCTTCAAAATTAGCGAAGCACTGCTCTGCAAGGGAGTGTCCCATCGATGCGAAAAGGTGATAGTCGGACGGGGCAAGGTCTCCAGAGTACGGCGGGTGTGATAATAGTTCCTAATTAAGTATTTTTAATGTGTCTTTCACCAGTTTAGCGGTATGAGACGGCGCGTTGTCATGTTGCAAGATAACTTTGTCATGTCTTCGGGCCCATTCCGGCCGTTTTTCGATCAACGCATAATTCAAATTGATCATTTGTTGTCCGTAGCGATCCTTGTTCACCGTTTCACCAGGTTTTAACAACTCGTTGTACACCACACCACACTGGTCCCACCAAGCACAGAGCATTGTCTTACGGCCAAAGCGATTCGGCCTTGCAGTCGATGGGCCGGCTTCACCAGGTGAAAGCCATGATTTTTTTCGCTTCGGGTTCTCAAAATAAATCCACTTTTCGTCCCCCGTGACAATTCGATGCAGAAAAGATTTCCTTTCGAATCGTTGAAGCAGCATTTCACAAACGGTTTTTCGATTTTCCATTTGTCTATCGTTCAGCTGGTGTGGCACCCATTTTCCATACTTTTGGATCTTTCCCATGGCTTTTAAACGTTGGCAAATTGCTCTTCGAGTCACATTCAGTGTTTCTGCCAATTTTTGTTGCGATTGGGTTGGATCAACATCCAATAACGCCTGCAATTCCTCATCTTCGAACTTTTTCGCTGCACCAGGATGTTCATTGTCTGTCAAATCGAAATCTCCACTTTTAAATTGACGAAACCATTTCTCACATGTTCTAATCACTGGAGCATGTTCACCATAAGTTTCTACCAGCAACCGGTGAGCTTCAGCTGCTTTTTTCTTTTGATGAAATAAGAAAAGCAACGCATGCCGCAAATGCGATTTACTTGGAACGAAACTCGACATATTCACTGAGGTAAACAAATATGACGCTATTATTTTGGCGGAATGTGACTTGCGTATTTTTGTAGGTTAATGTCAATAGAAAAAAATGACATACATGCCAAATCATAGAAATGTATACATATTGCTAGCGACATCTACTGGTAAAACCGGCAAACTTCAACTAACACCCCGTATAAAAGAATGGCGAGATAGACTAATAGACGTATGCAATAGCATAGAATATAATTGATTTAATAATTGTATATTAGGTATCCAAATAATGTGAATTCAGCAATTATAAAGTCAGCAATAATGCAGACGTTGTGAGATGTCGAAGCTACTTTAAAATTTGGCGCTCGCAATCGTGCGTATCGGACATAATATGTGACGTAGAGAGAATAACTAGAGTGTGATGTGTGCGAAGAGGGGACAGCCGGCACCTCTCTCCGAATTTATCGGCCTCTTTCTCTTTTGCTCCGGGGACGCCGACACGTCCACAAGTATATCATCTTATCGGGATTTCGAGCACGCGTGATTGTCCACGGCATCAAATCTACAATCGAGACAGAGGCAGAGACGAAATCATCCTTATCCTACCTTCTCAACCGAATTGGCCATTCGGTGAGGACTTTTCTATTATTGGAGGAATACTCTATATTCGGAGAATTCAGCATCCCGGAGCAAAGACGAAAGAGCCGTCGAAGAAGCGACAACTCAACCACAAAAGTTACGTAATTATCTTTCTTTTATTCCCAACACTCTATAATTCAAGAGGACGTGGAATTTACTGAAATTCAAGGAACATTGTCGGCACGCGTACTACGTGATTTCGCTTCTTATTCAAAAAGTTTAACGATTTATTGTATCTCGAATGTGTGTGCTAATATGAGTTCTGTAGGATATAAATTGTTCTTATGATTTCTCGTGTATCTCGAATGTGTGTAGTATTGTGATTTTCGGATGGTATACATTGTTATTATAATTCTCGTGCGTTGCAAAGTTTAGGGGGCGGGGGGGGGGGGGGGTGGTAGGGTTTTAAAGGCGAAAAAAGCATATTGTTATGATTTTTTTGCGGCGACATGAGTAATATAATTTTATTAAATAGAATTACATGTTATTGTACAACTATTGAAGTATCTCAGAAAAAATTTTCAATGAAAAATATTGATAAATAAGCCGGTGACATTGAATCTCCAGAGGCGCCTTGAAAAAAGTGGTTTTGCGGTGAATATTATAACGCGTTACCGGATCATCTGAAACAAAAAAATTGATATGCATTTTAAAGGTGATGTATTTCTCGAGGTAATCAGGAAGAGTTTTTTTTTTTTTTCTTTTTTTTGCAGCACTTGGAAGTGAAAAACGCAATTTTAGCTAAAAAAATCGCGCTTAATTTGTTATTAAAAAATTGAAAAAATTAAAAAAAAAAAAAACTCCTCCTGATTACCTGTTGACTTATGTGAAGAAGTAATGTTTAAATTTTCAAAAGGATCGGTTCAGTAGATTTTGAGTTATAATGTTCACAAACTTCAAAAATGACGTTTTCGGGAAAATCGATTTAAAGTTTTTTATACGTGAAAATTCGAAATAAACCATCAATAAAAGAACATGAATTTTTATACGTACGTAGAGTCATCAATGCCAGCTCCATACAGTGAAACACTGTCATTCAGCATATCCAATGCATCTTGTTGCTCTTGTCTACGTTGAATTCTACCCTGTTTTGTTGTACGCGCAGCTTCTTCGTTCGCTCGGGTTATTCGTAGTTCATCAGTTTGGCGCGCCCACTGATGAGCACTTGGGCCTGTAGAGATGCCCATTTCATCCAAAAAGGATAAAAGAGCAAAACATCCTTCATTGAAAATGCATGCTGCTACATTTGCTGCAATTTCAACAACGATTGCAGTACCGCTTACTTATTTTGGAGAGATTTTCTAAATAAGTTGATTGAGACTCTCGTTGTTATTTTGCGTGAAACCTCCAAGACACCGCTGCAAAAGTGCGTCTTTGCTCAAATCTTCATAGATTGGCTTTATGGCTGTTGTAACATCTGTAGGAAGAGCATTGTAGCTGTGTCTGAACGAATGCAGAGTATTTGCAGCTGCCGCTTTTTGCTATTCACACCAAGAGTCATCACCGCTCAGGCATTTGACGTGCTGTGGTTCCTCGTCTGTCGAGCAGTAGTGATAGTATGTCGCCCAAATCGCATTTTTCATTTTCGTTACACAATCGGAGTTGCGTCGAATGGTCAGTCCATAATATACGGTCAATTTCTCTATCATTTTTGCAGTGAGTTTACCTTTTCCAGAGAGACTTTTCCTCTTTATTTTTTTGCCTGTTTTAGTTTCACTATCGACCACAGTTGTTTTTACTAGTTCGCGTAAACGTGTACCCATTCTTTTCTGCACGTGCCCTATGCACTCTTTCTTATTTATTGTGAAATCTTCACCATACGGTTTTGAATTTACCACACGACTGTAGGTTTTCGAGTCGCCATCTCCTATATAATTTTTAAACATTACTCCGTAATATTCTGTGGACCGTTTGAATATCTGTATGATGGCGTTTACTTCCATGTTACCTGATGGACCATCATGATTTGCTTTACAGTCTCCGCTGTTGACGTGTTCTTCGTACCATTCTTTAAATTCGACAGTATCTAACTTATTTTCCCAAGTTTTACATTGGTGGCAATAAGAACTCTTGACAAACACATCAACAACCTTTCCCGTGTAGTAACCGATCAAAGAAGCGACACCGAATAGCGAAGTGAACCCACGTTTCTTCCACGTTCCGTCACCTGATATTGTTAATTCGTTAGTATCTTGTACGTTATTCGCTTTGCATGTTTCCTCTTTTTCTTCTTTTACAGCAGCAGCCAGAAATCTTTTCGTAACATCATTTACAGTCGTATGTATCTTCTGTATATGCGTGTTATCACATGATTTTGACAAGAAAGATTCCGCTAAATCCATCAAACCATAAAACTTATTACATCCAGCTAAACCTAGGCCTAACAGACGCATGACGAAAGCAAAACGATGATTCACTTCATAATATGATTGCCTTGACTCTTTTTTCACTCTTTCACTAGACGGAACATACCGAGGCGCTTTGCATTTTTCACATGACACTTTGATGGTGAAAGCTATACCTTCGGATTTGCATGTGCGAAAACTCATTTTTCCATCGCATTCAACGCACTTCACTAGTGTACTTATCGTTGAAAATACTAACAGGAAGTCTATAATCCTGTCATGTTTCTCCAAATCTTGTTCTACATGTTCAGATGTACTAAGTTTTATTTTCTTATGCGACGCGCTGGACGCTTCGACACGATCATTTCCACGTTGTGGGAAAGATTTTTTTCTCGGTCGACCCACAATATTGCCACTTTCCTGGCGATCTTGCCGGGTTACTTTTTTTGGCATTTTGCAAATAAATAAATAAATTACAAAACAACACTAAACGAGTGAAAATATAACTGTAAAAGAACGAACAGAAACGAAAATTTAAGAATAATTCCGAGAAAATTTTAGCTCTGTTATAGTACACAACCGTTCAGCAGAGAGTGTGCCAGTAAACTATTTTATATTCGATATACCGAAAAATATACAATATATTCAAGGTCAGTTTACATTGTTTGATAGAAACACAGACTGAAAAAGGGATTTGGGGAAACAAAAGAAATTGCAGCTGCTTTCTACTAGGGGTACCGAGCGGCTACCGAGCAGGTATAAAAATCAGGTATCACGGCCGGTCGTTTGAAACGCTGTAACTCCGTTAGTTTTACTCCGATTGACTTAAAATTTATACACAATATTCTCGAGATTGTTCAATCAGAAAATTTTTTTTTTTAAATGCAAAAAAAATAATTTAAAAACCCTCCCCCCCCCCGCCCCTTAAAGGGAAATATACGATCTTCTGTCGACTCATCTGCCATCGGTATTCGTAAATTAATATTTTTGACAAACGTTTCTATCCTAAAATAAATAAATAATATTACAACGTTAACCATTTTTCTTAGGAGAATTGAGTCACCAAAATACGGTGAATATGGAAAATGCTGAAACTTTTTTGCCATTATAATGAAATGGAATGACTAAAGACAATGTTTTTTTGGGGTGAAAAGAGGACCGTTTTGCAGGCTATTAGCATTCAGTAGTCTCTTTATTTTTGGTAAAAAAAAATTTTAATTTTTGATACGTCTGCATGTTCTGCGCGCGTTTGGGAATAAACTGCTAAACAGATTGACTTGTATGAAATCTCATTTTCTTCATAATAGAGTATTCTAGTGAGTGATCGCAGCAGATAATTGTTTTATGCTCTAATACCACCGACATTGACCTATTTTCTGAAAACTATGAACTTTTGTTTTTCTGAGTTTGATGTTCGTAGCAACTGTCACGCTCAAAATTGAAAAGTGCAAAACGGAGAAAGGAAGGGGTGAAACAAAATCTTAAATGGATATGACAGAAGAACTAAATAAATCTGCATTCGATATTATCACGAAAAATCACTTTTCGTTTCACGCGCGGGATTGGCTTATACCATAGTATTGTAGAAAAACTAGTACTATATTAAGGGGGGAAATAGGGTTAGACGGTTCAAAAAATCGATTTTTTTTTATTTCATAAATTGTTAGTAAAACTATTGAAAAATATGTTCCCAAAATTAAAAATGAAAATTCCGTCTCGTTCTATTGTTATAAGCCATTAACGGGGGAAATAGGATTAGGACAGCGTTTTCTCAATGTTTTTATGAATTTTTTTATAGTATAAAAAATGAATACAATTTATTGAAACTTTGAGAATATTTTATACATATATTTAAGTATATACGATAAAATTTTTGAAGAATGTCCTTGAAAAACACCGAAGATATTACCGACCCCATATTGCAGGTCACAATCAGACTCAGCATTTTGCTATTTTTTCAAACGCGTTTTTCTGAAAACGCCTTTTTTTTAACTTGTGTACACGCTAGTTTGAAAAGTTTTCAACCAATCGTTTTGAAAATTGGCAGTTACTTTCTTCATAGTATTGCGCTCTATATGAACCTAAAATCGGAATATTATCATTATTTAAAATAATTTTTTTTTCCAAATAAAGTTGTAAAAAATGGCAAAAAATCATGCTTTTTTGTTTTGACCCCTGTAAAAAATTCAATTTTCTATTTTTTTGATAGCATTTAGGTTCATATAGAAGAGAGACATATAGTAAAAGTAAATGCCAACCTCGTTTGATTTCAGATGAAAATTGCGGCTTCCAGAATGTACGCAAAACGTCTGATTGTGACCTGCAATGTGGGGTCGCTAATATTTTCGGTGTTTTTCAAGGAAATTCTTCAAATATTTTATAGGATATACTTAAATATATGTATAAAATATTCTCAAAGTTTCAATAAATTATATTCATATTTTATACTATAAAAAAATGCATGAAAATCATTGAGAAAACGCTGTCCTAACCCTATTTCCCCCCTTAAAAGACGGGGGCACCATCTTAACGCCATGTAATTAAAAAAGAGTTTCCAAGTACGCCCGCCGCTAGTCTCCATACACTAAGATCACTTAATAATCACAATATTCGAACTTTTCAAAAAAATATAAACCTCACGCACGAACACGCATTTATAAAAGTCTGACAACACTATTGTAATATAATGTTATTTTTATGTTTCGACAACATGTTGGTTGATTTGGATCCACCTACGCATTCCTGAGATCTAGAAGAATGCTATAACTTTTCTCGCAACTTTATGAATTCTGCAGTCGTCGATAGCTCACACGCAAAGAGCCGCTCGCATGTGTTGCGGACAGCATAGCTTTTGTTCTCCCTCATAGCAAATCGATCTATATATATATATACTAGGGGGGCTCTGCCCCTCTGCGCGCTTCGCGCGCCAACCCCCCCCGTCCCATCTCACCGCAGCCACCCCCGCACCCGCTCGATCCCCTCACCCAGCCTACTCGATCCCGTTCGCTCTCCTCAACTCTTGTATACGGCGTCGGCGGCGGCGGCGGCGATATATTTATATAATATAGAGAAATATATATATACTAGGGGGGCTCTGTCCCCCTGCGCCCTTCGCGCGCCACCCCCCCCCCCACCCCGCTCGATCCCCTCACCGAGCCTACTCGATCCCGCCCGCTCTCCTCAACTCTTGTACACGGCGGCGGCGAAATATTTATATAATATAGATATATATATATATATATATATATGTTTCGACCTCGCGGTCGTGAGGTGGCAGCACCTTACGGGCCCCCTGGTCAGCTTGACGCTCGCAGTACTCACGCGTGCTCTCGGGACGGTCAGCAAACTCACGCAGTACGCTGACCGCCACGTGGCCGACGCGCTGGACACCGTTGTGCCCGTCTGCTCATGCGCACACACGCTTTTCGCGCTCTCAACCAATCATCACGCGACACGTTGAGACTTTTCGACACGTCACTTCCGTCGACTACGCACTCGCCTCGACGTGCTCGCCTTCTCCCTCTCTTTTCACTCACTCTTGTTCTATCAAGCGACCAAGGCGCGTGTGCTCTCGTACCGTTCTGTTAATTCTTTGTCAACTCAAAGCTCAACGAATAGTGAAAGTTCATAGTGAAAAACTCAGTGCGATACTCAAAAGTGTTTGTGCGATTCATTATTGACTTATTCAAAGACTGTTAGACTCATTGTGTGAATGATTAAGTGGTTAATTGCGTAACAATTAATCACGGTGTGGAATTCAACACGTGGCATTCGCCATTGTGCGTTCATCGATCTCGTTGTGTGAGATCGCTATTGTTGTACTTGTTCATCGATATTATTTCATTGTAAAACTCATTTGTGATCATCTACAACCTTGGCTAATTGTATTTAGCAAAGTTCATTTGTATTCATCGTAATTTTGCATTTGCAAAATCGTGTTCATCGACTCTAGCGTAACCATCATCACGTGGCTAAAAATCAGATACACCTCGCTTCCGTTCATCCGACGCCACGTTGAAACACTCATACCGTTTGTACAACTCATCACTAATCCGTTCCAATCGTCTAGTAATAAGACAAGGTAAACTCATAATTCATTATTAATTAATTTGTTGTTAATTTAAAATACATTTGCTTTTATATTTTTCTATTACACCTGTGTTTAATTCATTCATCCTGTGACCTCTTATATACAATACTGGCAATAGTTTATATGATTTCATCAACATCGAAACATTTTTTGGTCCTTCGAGCCGGATATAATTGGTCATAGGATTAACTCAAAAGGAATTTTTTCTTGTTATTTAACAATTCAGTGGTCAATTCAAATTAATTGCAAAGCTCATTAGTACATTCATTGTGAAAGCTGTCGTTGCGCTACCTCATTGTATTACTCACCGTACGCACTCATAGTACGAGTTCACCGTAAGGCTCGATTGTTCAAATATTGTTAACGCTATTGCGATACTCATTGTGCCTTACTTTAAGAACCTGTGTTGGTTTCAATTTGAGAAAGTACGCAATCATCATTCAGCTCAAATTGACAATCTAGTGAAACAGTTAACGGTGTAAATCAAATTGAATCAAATCAACTAAAGACAATCCAAATGTTCAAGTTCAAGTCTTCGGTCGGAAGTTCATCCAGAGCACGTGCGCACGCGGTTCACCAGCCAAATCATGTCCGACCATGGAGAATTGGTTGGCGAGACGAGTGATGCTGCGGCAAGTGTCGCAGATCAACATCAAGCCGACGACTCATCGCTACGCGTACAGGAAGTACGTTCCAACGCATCATCTCGAGCACCATCACCGACGGCACCAATCACCATCGCAGCAGAGTACATGATAGCGAGCCAGAAGTCAAGGCTGCGAATGCTCGCTCAACTCAACCTAAGATCATCGCAGTTCGAAGTGCTTGACTCATCGATCGACGAAATACGAAGCCACATTTAAACACTCGAGCGAGAGTGGAATAAATTCAACGACGAGCATGAGAAAATTGGTGCTACAACCCGTCGATCATTGCTCACTCATCCGTACATCACCGAAGACTACTTCGGTGAAGCATTCAACCTCTTCAACAACCTCTTCAACTCAACAATCACGGATGTTCAACGGATGCACTATCTGAGGTCATCCCTAAAGGATAGTGCCGCTCAATTAATTGCCTCAATGCCGTTGGAGGGTGACTCATTCAACTGAGCGTGGGAAATCTTGTCGAAACGATTCGAGAACAAAAGATTATTAGTTGCTGCTCACCTCTCACGTATGACAAACGACAACTCATCGGTGAAGTGTACTTCAAAGGATCTGAATCAATTACTCAGCACACTGACCGAATCAATCAACGCGTTGCGATCACTTGAAGTGAATGTCCATCAGTGGGACATAATATTGGTTCATCTCATTACCCAACGTCTCAGTCGTCCGCTCATCGAGTCATGGGAAAACAAATTGGGTTCATCATCAGAATTGCCTACTCTTGAACAACTCACCACGTTCCTCATGGCAAAGGCAAGAGCTCAAGAGCGTTTGGAAACAACTCATCCGAACAATGACACGAACACTCAACAAAACAAGGGCATAGCTCAGTCATCCAATCAACGTTCACAGAGAACAAGTGCAGTTCACACCGCATCTACGTCATCGGCAAAAGCTCCATTAAAACATCAATATCCGTGTGACGTGTGCAAGGGTGAACACTACATAGTAGCATGCCCAAAGTTTTTGTCGCTCACACCAAAGCAACGCCATCAGGGTGCAGTCACAAATAGGATGTGCTTCAATTGCCTTGGTCATCACAGTCTAATCAACTGTTCATCATCAAAGACGTGCAAGACGTGCGGCGGGAAACATCATACGATGCTGCACCTGCCGAAAGAGTCAACTCAAACGTCTACTCAACAAAGCTCATCGGACACTCATTGAGATAATCAAGCCATGCATAGGCTCATTCATCATAGCTCAACTCATGCAAGATCAACTCAACAATTGCCGACTCAACAAATCATTCAACATTCAAGACCAGCTGTTCTGCTCGGCACTGGTCTCGCATTATTAATCACACAATTTGGCGCTCATCAAATTCGACTACTCATCGACCCGGGGTCTGAATTAACATCCATATCAGACCACCTGGTTGTTCATCATCATCTACCACGAAGGTGCTCATCAATATCAATTTGTGGAATTGGAGGCAACTATTCTGGTCACACAAAAGGTCTGACAACAATTACACTGCAATCAACGTATTCATCGACGAACATTACAGTCAGTGCTCACATACTCAAACAATTAACAACAACATTGCCTTCAGTATCCGCTCACAAAACTTATTGGCCACACATTGAATCATTAGAGCTGGCTGATCCAGATTACATGCGACCACGTGCAATCGATGTAATCATTGGTGCGGATTCATTTGGGCAAATCATTGAAAACGATCTTGTAAAATCATCACAAGGTTCACCCATAGCGCAACTCACCATCTTCGGGTGGATTCTACTTGGGCCCATTAATCAACAGTCATCGACGAC
Organism: Oxytorus armatus; assembly: GCA_958009045.1. NCBI lineage: Eukaryota > Metazoa > Arthropoda > Insecta > Hymenoptera > Ichneumonidae > Oxytorus > Oxytorus armatus. The sequence goes on from OY253746.1 coordinate 28,622,842, forward strand.
TCACCACTCATATCACTCAACAGCCAGCGGTTCACATGAAGAGCTTCAACGCTTGCTCACACAATTTTGGGTACAGGAAGAGATTCCAACTACCAATCACTCACAACTATCACCAGAAGAGCAAGCTTGTGAAGATCACTTCATGTCAACGCACTCAAGAGACAACACAGGCCGATACATTGTTCGTTTACCACTCACAGCACCACCAACAGTACTCGGTGACTCAAGGGCAACAGCACAGAGCTGTCTTAAGCGACTCATCATACGATTGAAGAAGGATTCAACGTATCATCAAATGTATTCATCATTCCTGACCGAGTACGAAAACCTAGATCACATGAGAAAGGCAATAGACAAATCAACCATTCAATCATCTAGGAATGTGAGTAGTGGAAGTGACATAGTTGGAAGTGAGATGACCTTAGCACATGATGTTTCGGCATCAGGAGGGTTGAGGGTCTCATCAGAAGACTTGTCATCATACGCTCACACCAGTCCTACGTATTACCTGCCTCATCATGGTGTATTCAAAGCAGACCGTTCAACAACAAAGTTGAGAGTGGTATTCAATGGATCAAGCCCGTCAAAATCGGGCAAATCACTCAACGACATTCAACACACGGGAGCAAACCTGCAAAAGGATCTATGCGAAGTACTCATTTGGCTTCGCCAACACAAATTCATGTTCTCGAGTGACATCACCAAGATGTATCGACAAATCAAGGTTCACCAGGATGACTGGGATCTCCAAAGAATCCTGTGGGTAGATGGACAGGGAAACTCAACACCATATCAACTAACAACGGTGACTTATGGTACTCGATCTGCACCATTCTTAGCCATACGAGCAGTATTACAACTTGTCGACGATGAAGGTCATCGATATCCACAAGCAATACCATCCCTGCTAAAAGGAAGATATGTAGATGACATTTATGGCGGTGCCAGTAGACTATCAGAATTACTCGAAATTGCTCATCAGGTCAATCACCTATGCATGGCGGGCGGCTTTCCACTGGCGAAATGGCAAAGCAATCACCCAGAATTCAGTAATCAATTTTCGTCAAGTTCAAACAAGTCAGAAGAAATCATCATCGACGACAACAGCATGAAAATTCTCGGCCTGTATTGGCATCCGAAATCGGATGTATTCAAATTCAAACCGAAGCCACCACATTCAGGATCCAAACTCACAAAACGAATCATATTGTCAGAGATTGCTCAACTATTCGATCCACTCGGACTCTTGTCACCATTCACTGTCAAATAAAAAATGTTGATGCAAGAGTTATGGCTGGAGAAAATCACCTGGGATGAACCATTGCCATCTCACACCGCATTAAAGTGGATTCAACTCAAGAATGATCTACTCAACGTGTCCTCAATATCGATACCAAGATGGTATCATACGAACCGCTCATCAAATATCGAAATTCATGGATTCTCTGACGCATCACAATTAGCAATGGCTGCTGTCGTCTACATCAAAATTGTTGATCCAAACAATCACGCTGACATTTCGCTCGTGTGCTCAAAAACGAAAGTTCCTCCACTCAAAAGGCTCACTATACCTCGACTCGAACTCACAGCCGCTTTGATATTATCAAAATTGGTCAGGTATGTTCAATCAACATTGGAGAAACCAAACACTCCAATTTACTTATGGACAGACTCATCCGTTTCACTCACTTGGATCAACTCACACTCATCACGGTGGAAAGAATTTGTCAGGAACAGAGTGTCGAAAATTCAAGATCTCGTTCCAAACAGCGTATGGAAGTTCGTTCCTGGCAAAGAAAATCCAGCCGACTGCGCTTCACGCGGGCTAAACATCTCCCAGCTCGAGAAGCATCACCTATGGTGGACAGGCCCACCATGGCTCATCAAATCGCAAAACTCATGGCCAGCAAATACGTTTGCGACAACTCATCAAGCACAACTCGAAGAGCAACCAGGAGTATCATTCACCGTGACATCAAATCGGCCACAAAATCATTGGGAGATGATTGAAAGGTATTCGTCCCTTACGAGATTGCTCAGAGTGACGTCAATCTGCCGTCGAGTAGGGCGACGAATGAAGAAGATGTCAAACTCATCGATGATGTATCCTCTATCGCCACAAGAACTCAACGAATCTCGCTCATTGTGGATACAATCAACTCAAGCAGCGTACTTTAGTACAGAAATCAAGTTGCTCAGATCAGGTTCACCGCTACCACATAATCATCCATTCCATCGATAGACTGCCTACATCGACACTCAAGGCATCATTCGCGTGGGAGGTCGACTCAACAACTCAATCTTGGATCCTGAAGCCACTCATCCAGCAATCATCCCGAAAGAATCACATTTCACAACATTGGCAATTCAACATGCACATTGGTCAACTCTACACGGTGGCACTCAATCAACTCTGGCTCACCTGAGAACTTCGTACTGGATTCTCGGTGGTAGAAGTCCAGTTCGATCATTCATTCTACGCTGCATCAAGTGCGCTCGTCAACGTGGCGAACGAGCACAACAACTCATGGGCCAACTACCATCCTCAAGGGTCACCCCATCACGACCCTTCTATGCAACTGGAGTGGACTACGCTGGTCCACTGACAATTAAAACATGGCGTGGCAGAGGCGCGAAACTTACAAAAGGATGGCTCTGTGTGTTCGTCTGCTTTACTACTTCAGCTGTGCATCTGGAGGTAGTAACGGAATACTCAACCGACTCATTCATAGCTGCATTCAGACGATTCACTGGGCGGCGAGGCATCTGTCACACCCTCTATAGTGACTGCGGCAAGAACTTCGAGGGCGCAGATCCTAGGCTCAGACAAATGTTCACCCAATGTACTCAGGAAAATCAACACTTGTTCTGCTCATTCACCAACACTGGGACTACATGGAAATTCAACCCACCATCAGCTCCACATATGGGCGGAAAGTGGGAAGCTGCCGTGAAATCAGCTAAGTATCACTTAACCAGAACAATTGGTGAAACTGTTCTCACATTAAAAGAACTCAACACGCTGTTCATTCAAATAGAAGCAGTACTCAACTCAAGACCATTAGAACCACTCAGCAACGATCCAGACGATGTATCAGCTCTGACGCCAGCTCATTTTTTGATCGGAGATACATTAAACACTGTTCCAGAACCATCGCTAGAACTCATTCAACAATCTCGACTCAATCGTTGGCAACTCATTCAACAACGTGTTCAATATTTCTGGAACAAATGGTCAACTCAATATCTCCAGACTCAACTCGCTCGAACCAAGTGGCATCATCCAACAAACACAATCAACATCGGATCACTGGTACTAATCACCGATGAAAGATTTCCACCGTCAAAGTGGCCACTTGCTCGAGTCATTGCTGTCCATCCTGGATCAGATGGACTCGTCAGAGTTGTGACGCTCAAAACCGCGACCACAACCCTGAAGCGACCAATCACCAAGTTGGCAATCCTGCCAATCGCAACACTCAACAACTCATAATCAGCAACGCTGTTCCTGATGGCGGGCGGAATGTTTCGACCTCGCGGTCGTGAGGTGGCAGCACCTTACGGGCCCCCTGGTCAGCTTGAGGCTCGCAGTACTCACGCGTGCTCTCGGGACGGTCAGCAAACTCACGCAGTACGCTGACCGCCACGTGGCCGACGCGCTGGACACCGTTGTGCCCGTCTGCTCATGCGCACACACGCTTTTCGCGCTCTCAACCAATCATCACGCAACACGTTGAGACTTTTCGACACGTCACTTCCGTCGACTACGCACTCGCCTTGACGTGCTCGCCTTCTCCCTCTCTTTTCACTCACTCTTGTTCTATCAAGCGACCAAGGCGCGTGTGCTCTCGTACCGTTCTGTTAATTCTTTGTCAACTCAAAGCTCAACGAATAGTGAAAGTTCATAGTGAAAAACTCAGTGCGATACTCAAAAGTGTTTGTGCGATTCATTATTGACTTATTCAAAGACTGTTAGACTCATTGTGTGAATGATTAAGTGGTTAATTGCGTAACAATTAATCACGGTGTGGAATTCAACACGTGGCATTCGCCATTGTGCGTTCATCGATCTCGTTGTGTGAGATCGCTATTGTTGTACTTGTTCATCGATATTATTTCATTGTAAAACTCATTTGTGATCATCTACAACCTTGGCTAATTGTATTTAGCAAAGTTCATTTGTATTCATCGTAATTTTGCATTTGCAAAATCGTGTTCATCGACTCTAGCGTAACCATCATCACGTGGCTAAAAATCAGATACACCTCGCTTCCGTTCATCCGACGCCACGTTGAAACACTCATACCGTTTGTACAACTCATCACTAATCCGTTCCAATCGTCTAGTAATAAGACAAGGTAAACTCATAATTCATTATTAATTAATTTGTTGTTAATTTAAAATACATTTGCTTTTATATTTTTCTATTACACCTGTGTTTAATTCATTCATCCTGTGACCTCTTATAGACAATACTGGCAATAGTTTATATGATTTCATCAACATCGAAACAATATATATATATACATATGTATATTGAAACGTTTCACCTTTTCTGGACGGTCCGAGTGACCGTTCAGATTATTTCTTTGCTATTTAATAAAAATTGTGAAGTCGTGAAATTTAGTAAAATGATTTGATGAATCTATCTTGTCGGAAGTCAAGGATTCGGTCATGGGACTCGAGAGGAAACTGGAGGTTCGAGGAGGCGATTTCAAGAGAATTTTAATTTAGAGGATGCCTCAGATTTGGTGTTATTCGATCATCGCATGTTTACTGCGGGTCACGAGTCGACCTTTCATCATAGGCGCTCTGCGAGAGCGAAAGTATAGGTCGATACAATACCTACTATGTCTCAGGAAGCGATGACCAGCAGGCACAAACAAAATTATCAATGCAATTAAATTTATAGCTTTTCTTTATCGGATCTGAGTTTACATTTACGGATGGTTACATAAATTGGGAATTTATTTGTTCAATATAACTTCTTGAAGAGAATGGTTAGTGAGATTAGAGTTTTGAAGGTGTAACGTTTCGTGAGGAAAATGTCTGTTAGGTGACTGTCGTGAATTTATGAATTGTTTAATATTTCTTTTACTTGATGAGAATTCCTTTTAGTAGAGCCGGATTGAGGTTTCCCTCGGGTATCTAATACGTGCTTTCTTCACTGGAAGCTCGCAGCCTCGCGTTGCAATAACGTTCGGTGCGGCCACTCAGGGAAGGCCCTACTCATGCGTGTTTTCGGGTTTCTGTGACTATCACCTTCTGTGGCTCGGTCCCCCAGGCGCAATGCAAGGCGGTCTCACCACAGTCGGCTCCCTATCAGGTAGCTGAAAGTTTTATTAAAAAATGTTGAATTAAATTAATAGAATAGTCTAGAAGAAGCTATTCTCTTACAAATGATAATTGCTTGACTCGATTTTAAACAATATTCTTTTTCAGTGGAGACGTTGAGTGAAAATAATAGAATCGTCTAGAAGAGGCTATTCTATTACAAAGGATAATTACTTGACTCGATGTCTAACGATGTGCGGCGAAACATGAGATTCGTCGATGAAACGTCGCAGAGAATCTATTACGGTAATGACGGCAACTTTCGAAGTGAAACGAGCAAACAACAAAATTATTAATAAATGCTGGAAGAGCTTGGCTCGTTTTCTAAAAACGAACAAAAACGTTGACTTCAAATTATTTCTTCGATGAATAATTTGACGGAGATAATGACCAGCACGATGTGGTATTCTGAACTGATAAATGTGCTTGTAAAAGCCCTGCTTTCATAGCCAAAGCTAGTACAACCGCCGCATTCGTTTGCCGAATTCCGATTGGCTTTGGGATCGTGAATGGGACATAACGTGCGATTCCCTGTTCTTTTGAGAGTAGGGAATTCCGAGAATTGAAAATTACAACTTTATTGAATTTGTTGCTCGGTCTCGTCACGTCGTTGTTGATTTGATATAGTCCATACCCTGATGGGGTAAAATGGATCGAAAGTCAGTCGTGGGTAACAGGAGCGCAGAATGGTCGAGTAGGTGTCTGACAGCTCGCCGTATCGCAGCAGACGACGCGTGGTGCGATACCAGCGGCGCTCAGTCAGAACACCTCGGCGGATTTTTTTTGGCGACGGGGGGCCCACGGGTCCGTCCCGTCACAATATAAATATATATATACTAGGGGGGCTCTGCCCCCCTGCGCGCTTCGCGCTATCCACCCCCCCTCCAGCCACGCCCACGGGTCCGTCCCGTCACAATATAAATATATATATACTAGGGGGGCTCTGCCCCTCTGCGCGCTTCGCGCGCCACCCCCCCCCCCTCCAGCCACGCCCACGCCCCCACCCACGCCTCCCCCGCCCCCGCTCGATCCGCTCACCCAGCCTACTCGATCCCGCTCGCTCTCCTCAACTCTTGTACACGGCGGCGGCGGCGGCGAAATATTTATATAATATAGAGAGACTAGGGGGGCTGTGCCCCCCTGCGCGATTGGCGCGCCAAACCCCCCCCGCTCGATCCCGCTCGCTCTCCTCAACTCTTGTACACGGCGGCGGCGGCGATATATTTATATAATATAGAGAGATACGCGCCACCCCCCCCGTTCCATCTCGCCGCGGCCTATCCCGCCCCCTCAACTCCTGTAGACGGCGGCGGCGGCGAAATATTTATATAATATACTAGGGGGGCCCTGCCCCCCTGCGCCCCCCCCCCCGCCGCCCGCCGCCGCTCGATCCCCTCACCCATCCTACTCGATCCCGCTCGCTCTCCTCAACTCTTGTACACGGCAGCGGCGGCGATATATTTATATAATATAGAGAGATATCTCTCTATATTATATAAATACTAGGGGGGCTCTGCCCCCCTGCGCGCCTCGCGCGCCAACCCTCCCCCCCACCCGCCGCCCACGCCTCCCCCGCCCCCGCTCGATCCCCTCAACTCTTGTACACGGCGGCGGCGGCGGCGGCGAAATATTTATATAATATAGAGAGATTTCGCCGCCGCCGCCGCCGCCGCCGGGTACAAGAGTTGCGGGGATCGAGTGGGGGCGGGGGAGGCGTGGGCGGGGGGGTTGGCGCGCGAAGCGCGCAGGGGGGCAGAGCCCCCCTAGTATATATATATATATGTAAAGGAAAAGTATTCCTTTATTTTTGAATACTGCTGCGCTCTCTCGAGCGCTGGTAAAGTAGACTGCGATACAGACGGTGAAGAGGAGAATAAAAATGTACATTAACCTCCAAAAGAACACGTGTTGATAGAGTAAATCTCGGAAGTGCAATCAGGAACTGACATTGGAATTAAAGACATTAAATGTCGTTTCTTTAATTACAGGTACGAATAACGGTTGTATTAGGATTAAGAGAAAAATGTAATTATCAAAATATAAATCTTTAATTACAGAGAAACTCAGTGGTGTTTTTAGTCGGAGTCAGTACCCCTGATGGTTAACCACAAAATCCATTATAAAACGACATTTTTTGGAAGATGGATAAACTAAATTTCGTGTTTGCAACGAAAGGAGCGGCAGATGGGAAATCAACTTACATCGCCATGACCTCAATCATAACTCAAGAGAACAAAACATTTATGATTCCCGATGAACTACAAGCAGCAGCGCTGCACAAAACAGTCACAAGTACAAAGGTATTTGCAAATGTCAAAAATACACTAAAGAAGAGAGGCCAAACCAGAGACGTATGGATAAAAATGACAGATGAGATTGACAGAGCATACTTTGATGAAGACGGAAACATGGTTTTCGATAACCAATATTTAGAATAAGGCACTCAAGAACAATTTTATGATGCTGGCGCGAGACATCCAGAGGACCCTATTGTAAAGATCTTAGAAAAATTAGTCGAGAATCAACACAATAGGGAACAACGAAGTGTAAAAAAACTAGCAGAAAGGTTCGTAATAGAAAAATTTGAAGGAAAGAGCGGTTGTGCATATCAGTGGATGGAGATTTTTGAAAAGGAATGTACCAGGTTCGACGTGACCGAAGATGAGAGTAAGATTGAGATACTAAGACTATTCCTAAAGAAATCATGCTTAGACTGGTACAGTTCCATGATGATTAAATTTACTTTACAATCAGAATGGACAGAATGGAAGCAGAGTTTTTGTGAAAACTACACAAACAGAGGTTGGTCAACTGGCAGATATGCATTGTCATTCAGATATCAAGCAGGTTCTTTATTAGAATATGCCATAAAAAAAGAAAAATTGTTACTTGGAATGAATAGATCAATTGATACTGGTACTTTAATTAATATTATTGCCGCCGGCCTACCAAGCTTCATAACTGATAAAATAAATAGAGAAGACATTTTGGAAACAAAACATCTATTCAATGAACTTGGAAAATTAGAGCACTTGGTCAACAGGAAGAAGCCGGTAGAAAAAAAATACGAAACAAAAATAAACACGATGATTAAACAAAAGTGTAACATCTGTGAGAAATTGAAAAAGGGTTCGTTATCATCCAGAGTCTTCATGCTGGTTCAAAACAAAATACGACGAAAATGAAGATAGGAATCAAATAAAAACGATTAATAACTCTGAATTGGAATGTGAGCTGGAAAACGAAGATCCAAAAAACTAATTGTGCCGCTATTAATTAAAATCAAGGTAATTTTAGATAACAAGCTAGAAATATTTGGAATATACGACTCAGGATCAAACGTTTCTTTAATAAATTCGAGACTATTAAAACTGAAAGACAAGAAAACAAATAATTCAAGAAAATCTAAATTGAAGACAATTAATGGCGTGAGAAAACCAAATGGGATGGTAAGATTAAGCACAAAAATTTTTGAGATTGAAAAAACAATCAATGTTTTGGTCATAAACAAAGAGAACTTTGATCATGATTTTTTGATTGGACTAGATTGTATACAAATATTTGGTTTGGTTCAAGATGAGAAACTAAATATCACTCAGAAAATCCCTTTAGCAAAAGAATATAATAAACAAAAGAATAAGGATTTACGTGATAAAACAAGGATTCCTAAGGAAACAACGGACTCAAAAAGAGGTACAAAAATGTTTGATTGTTCAAACGATACCATTGAAGGTACGAATGGGCTTAAGGAAAAAAATTTGGTAAACTTAAATGAACATGTTAAAGGAAAAAAATTTTATGTACACATAAATCACTTGAAATGTGAGCAAAAGTCGAAAATAGACAAATTAATAACCGACCATAGATACATTTTTGCCAAAGACAAATATGATATTGGAACAGTTACAGGCTACGAAGCACACATTGATTTGACAATAGACAAATATTGCAGCAAAAGACCGTACCGATGTACGATTGAAGACAGAAAAGAAATTGAAGAACAGGTCGCAAATTTACTCGAGAAAAATCTAATAGAAGAATCGTACAGCCCATTTGCTGCCCCGGTAACATTAGCGTACAAGAGAGAGGAAGATAAAAGATCGAGACTATGCATAGATTTCCGCGATCTCAATAAAATTGTCGTCCCTCAATCTCAACCTTTTCCATTAATGGAAGATCTAATGGTAAAAACCAGAAATTGTAGATACTTCTCAACGTTGGACGTAAACTCGGCGTTTTGGTCAATACCTATGCGCATTACAGACAGACACAAGACAGCATTTATTACGCAAGAGGGCCATTACCAATGGACTTGTTTACCATTTGGCCTAAAGACCTCACCGGCAATTTTTCAACGAATATTGGGTAATATAATGAGAAAACACAAACTCACGAATTTCACGGTAAATTACATAGACGATATTTTGATATTCTCGGAAACATTTTCCAAACATATTGAACATTTAACATGGCATTTTCAAGCAATAAAAGAGGAAGGTTTCAAATTAAAATTTTCAAAATGCACGTTTGCAGCCGACTCGGTGAAATATTTAGGTCATATAATACAAAATAATTCAATCCGACCGATGAAGGAAAACCTGGTTTCAATAAGGAATTTTCCTATACCAAAAACACAAAAAAATGTAAGACAATTTCGAGGAAAAATACATTTTTACAATAAATACGTCCCAAACATATCGATCACGTTAGACCCACTGCATAACTTGTTGAGGAAAGAACAAAAATTTATTTGGACAAAGGAATGTCAAAAATCATTTGATACAATGAAAGAACTATTATGTTCTCAACCCGTTTTGACCATTTTCGACCCGGAACTACCTATACATATCTATACAGATGCAAGCTTACAAGGAGTAGGAGCAGTATTAAAACAGCCACAACAGAACAAAGAAGAAAAACCGGTAGCATACTTCTCAAAAAAATTAAATGAGGTACAAAAAAGGAAAAAGCCATATATTTAGAATGCTTAGCAATCAAAGAAGCGGTAAAATACTGGCAATACTGGTTAATAAATAGAAAATTCACGGTTTTTCGAATCACAAACCGCTCGAAAAAATGAACATTAAAGCAAGAACTGATGAAGAATTAGGAGACTTAACATACTACTTGTCACAATACAATTTCGAAATAAAATATTCGCCAGGAAAGTACAACCTAGAAGCAGACTGTCTTAGTAGAAACCCTGTACTCGAACCTCATGAAAATGAAGAAGAAAAATTAAAGATTGTGAATTTGATAAGCCTGGAAAACATCATAAACGATCAAAGGAAAAACGAAGAAGTGCAGGAAAAAAAAATAAACTGATACAAAAACACAGCGTATATTACAAAAAAAGAAACAAGAAGGAAAAAGTCGTGTTATCAGAAGAATTCAGCTTGAGGCTTATGAGAGACGTCCATGAACGTTACTGCCATATAGGCATGAAACAAATGCAAAACAAAATAAATACGATATACACAGCAAAGAATCTAACGAATAATATAAAAGAATTCTGCAGAAATTGTGAAATTTGCATAAAAAATAAATCCAGAGGACAAAACAAAATTGGTCTACTGTCCCATTTAGGTCCGGCCACAAATCCTTTCGAGATAATCTCAATAGACACGATAGGAGGATTCGGAGGATCCAGATCGACAAAAAAGTATTTGCACCTTCTCGTCGACCATTTTACGAGATATGCATATATTCTAACGTCAAAAACACAAAGTTCATACGACTTCATTAAACTTATTAAGAAGGTACCAAACAACAGTGAAATAGGAATAATTCTAGCAGATCAATACCCTGGCATAAATTCTAAGGAATTTAAAAACTTTTTGCACAACGAAAATATACCAATCATCTTTACGGCAACAAATTCACCATTCTCCAATGGCTTGAACGAGAGACTAAACCAGACATTGGTCAATAAGATTAGGTGCAGAATTAATGAAAATAATTTTAAAAAAGTAGCATGGACAACCATAGCACAAATTTGCACACAAAGGTACAATGAAACGGAACATACTGCCACGGGATTCGCTCCAAAATACCTATTGGAAGGTACCGATATTAGAATTTTACCGAAGGAACTAAAGGAAGATCAAACGAATGATTTGATGTGTGATAGAAGAACAGCGTTAGAAAATACAAAAAAACCACATGCTTACAACAAGAGACAATTTGACAAAAATAGAAAGGAGCATGAATTCCACGCAGGGGACTGGGTGTACGTGGAAAACGGGAATAAACTAAACAGGAAGAAAATAGATGAACTGAGGACTGGTCCGTATCAAATACTGGAGAAAATATCAACATCAATATACAAAATAAATACAGAACACAGAAAATCCGAATCAAATCTGTTCCACATCACGAAACTTATTGCGGCGTCCGCACAAGATGATGAAGTAGAAGAAGAATAAGAAGGAAAAGAGAAGAATAAGATGACGATGTATTATCTGAACTGTGGAAGATGGTGACCATATTATCTTCCCCAGGGGGGGGTGATGTAAGGGAAAAGTATTCCTTTATTTTCGAATACTGCCGCGCTCTCTCGAGCGCTGGTAAAGTAGACTGCGATACAGACGGTGGAGAGGAGAATAAAAATGTACATTAACCTGTAAAAGAACACGTGTTGATAGAGTAAATCTCGGAAGTGCAATCAGGAACTGACATTGGAATTAAAGACATTAAATGTCGTTTCTTTAATTACAGGTACGAATAACGGTTGTAATAGGATTAAGAGAAAAATGTAATTATCAAAATATAAATCTTTAATTACAGAGAAACTCAGTGGTGTTTTTAGTCGGAGTCAGTACCCCTGATGGTTAACCACAAAATCCATTATATATATATATAGATATTGTGATATCTTTTACGATCGACTCTCGATGGCGCACAAAAAAAGAAATACCCGGTAACAAATTTATATTCACCCAGTGACGTAGGGATAGATACTCGGTTTGGCTACAGCCTCTAAAATGGTAGAGGAAATGGTTATTGAGTGGCATGGCTATGTGATAATAAGGGTGTATATTTTTTTCCACAAATTTAGTCAAATTAACGTAAAAACGATTTATTTTCGGCCTCAAAATACCCTTCAGTTTCGACAATCACTTCTTCATTGAAGGCAAATCTCTTTCTCTGGAACATTTTTTTTAGGTTTCCAAACAGGTAATAGTCGCTGGGAGCCAGATCCGGAGAATACGGTGGATAGGGAAGCAATTCAAAGTGCAATTCGTGCAATTTTGCCATTGTTGCAATCGACTTGTGACACGGTCCATTGTCTTGGCGACAAACCACTTTTTTCTTCTTCATTTGGGGTAGTTTTCTTGCAATTTCTTCCTTCAAACGCACGAATAATGCTACATAATATTCCCTATTAAGGGGGGGGGGGTGTTTTTAATTATTTTTTTTGCATTTTTTTTAAATTTTTTTTCTGAATGAACAATATGTCGAGAATATTGTGTATAAATTTTAAGTCAATCGGAGTAAAACTAACGGAGTTACAGCGTTTCAAACGACCGGCCGTGATACCTGTATATCACGTATAAAAAACTCACGTATAAAAAATTTTCCCGAAAACGTCATTTTTGAAGTTTGTGAACATTAGAACTCAAAATCTACTGAACCGATCCTTTTGAAAATTTAAACATTACTTCTTCACATAAATCAACAGGTAATTAGGAGGAGTTTTTTTTTTTTTTTTTTTTTTCAATTTTGTATTAACAAATTAAGCGCGATTTTTTTAGCTAAAATTGCGTTTTCACTTCCAAGTGCTGCAAAAAATAGAAAAAAAAAACTCTTCCTGATTACCTCGAGAAATACATCACCTTTAAAATGCATATCGATTTTTTTGTTTCGGATGATCCGGTAACGAGTTATAATGTTCACCGCAAAACCACTTTTTTCAAGGCGCCTCTGGAGATTCAACGTCACCGGCTTATTTATCAATATTTTTCATTGAAAATTTTTTCTGAGATACTTCAATAGTTGTACAATAATATGTAATTCTATTTAATAAAATTATATTACTCATGTCGCCGCAAAAAAATCATAAAAACATGCTTTTTTTCGCCTTTAAAACCCTACCCCGCCGTTAATGATTCTTCTTTTCTCAAGGTAATCGACGAATAAAATGCCGTGCGCATCCCAAAATACGGAGGCCAAAACGTTACCAGCTGATATTTGCGTTTTTGACCGCTTTGGACGGTCTTCATCCTTTGCTGTCCACTTAGCTGACTGCCGATTTGACTGGAGTGCAGTGATGGATCTATGTTTCATCCATTGCCACATACCGCGTGAAAAAATTCTTTTTATAGCGCTGAAACAGCTTCAAACAGCGCTCTGAATCATCGACGCGTTGTTGGTTTTGTTCGACTATGAGCAAACGCGGTACTTATTTCGAACAGAGCTTTCTCATGCTCAAACATTCATGCAAAATGGTGAATACACTGATATCTTTAGGGTGTCAGCTATCACACGCAATTTCAATTTACGATCGGGCAAAGCCATTTTGTGGACTTTTTTTATGTTTTCTAGAACAACAGCCGAATTTGGGTGACCAGAGCGCTCAGCATGATCGGCGTTTGTACGGCCGCGTTTAAAATCAGCAAACCACTTCTCTACCATTAGTCTCGAGCGAGCAACAATATCCTCATTTACGATGAAAAATCATGGTATTCAATAGTCCAACCGATAACAAATGGATTTTTGGTGGAAGCTGCTTCCAATTAGCGATTATGAAATTAATCAATACAAAAAATGTCGATGTTATTATTTTTCCATCTATAGTTACAATTCAAAAGATATTTCAAGAAATTTCAGGCAGGAAATTTATTGATAACGAATCTTAAATATTTTACTACTTAATAATGCAGAATTCAACATTTTTGTTTCTTATGAATTGTAGTTGAATTTTTCGTACCATATGTCTTAAATGTTTATTATTTAAGGAACGAATATTATTCCCGTGTAATTTTATTCCTCGGGAATTTTCCATCGTAACAATTACAACAAACAACTTTGTCCAAATGTACATTTAATTATTTAGTTATGGGTTTTTCCAAATTGTTTTCTATAATAATCACGTATAGCCATTAAAGAAGGTCTAAATATGATTTTGTGTAATATTTACTAACAATTTATGCTTAAGGCCGTTATCCCGTGTGAAGGCTCTTTTTTACGCTTTTTTGGGATTTTTTTTTGCCGAACTAAATAAAGATACAACTGCGAAATTTTTACCGCATATTTATTCCCATTTTGAGCACACTTTACAATTTGTTTAGCCCGAAATCGTCGCTCATTGCTGAGGTACGCGGCAACTTAGCCACTCATTTTCCAAAAATGTTTTTTGCGATTACCACAATTGCGGGGGTTCAGCTTATCTAAGATAAAAAAATCATACGGCATTTTAATCTACGGAGTTTTAACTAGTTTTGGAACTAGGATAATCAAAAAATTTTGAAAAGTTAATTTTTGGCAACTTGTTGAACTGTTGTCGTCAATTTTGGTGTTTTTTCACGACTTCTTCAGTATGACAAGAAAACGGCTTGATGAATCACAATTATTTTAGTTTGTAGACTGTCGACATGAGTACTGAATGAGTTCACCAAATTTCAAAGAAATTCGTTCGATAGATTTCGAGATATCCCGTCTACCGATTTGAAAAATACCGTTTTGCAAAAAACGCGTTTAAAGGTTCAAATACGATTATCACCAATAAAATTTTGACTCACCCTCAATCTGCCATGCCTGGTCCATAAAGTGATCCTTCAGTTTCATCGAAAAAGTTCTGCAGAGCTGATTGTTCCTGCCTGACATCATGGCTTGCCTTTTTAGCGAAGTCACTCGAGCGTTGTTCGGAGCGGCAGCGTATCTGCTTCATTATGGCGATGGGCGCAAGCTTGAGTTACATGGCCAATTTGACACCCCATTGTAACTAAAACTTTCAAAATGTCATCAAATCCTTTATTAAAGATAATCATGGAAAGAAAAGTTTCTATTTCAACGATCGTTGTGCTAGAATGCAGGTGTTTTGGAGCGAAAGTCCAGATCAATGAATTTAATGATTTGTTGTTATTTGGTGTTTGTGCTCCTAAACATCTGACCAACAGTTCAACTCGTGATAAATCTTCGTAGCTCGGTTTGATGACTTTTTGGACTTCTGCAGTCAGAGGTTTATTGCGATGGAAGTTATTGAGTTCTCCTTCAGCTTCAGCCGTGCGCCATTTACACCAGCTAACTTCGCCCGCTGGACAATTTTGATATTGAGGATTTGCGTCTGTAGAACATTTGTGATAGAAAGTTGCCCTTTCTTCCCTCATTTCTTCCATCGAGTCTGCGTATCGGCGAATGGCTAAACCGTAAAATTTAGTCAGCTCGTTAATGAGCTTATCGGTAAGTGTTCCGCTCCTTTTCCACCAATTCCTTTATTATTTTTCTTAGCATTCCGGAGTCGCGTTCCCATTTTCTTCTCGACGTGTCCTACACATTCTTTTTTTACCGGTAAATCATTTTTTCCGTATGATTCGATTTTCAGAATCCCACTAAATGTTTTGCTATCGCCGTCACCAATGTATGTGAGGTACTTCACATCATGTTTTTCTATGGATCGCGAAAATATTTGCGCAATGGTATCGACTTCCATTTTCCCAGAACTCCCGGTATGATTTATAGTACATTCAGGTGCGTGAGATTCATGCTATAGATCGTAGGCCACTGGATCACTAGTTTTTTGCTTTTTCATAAATTGCATCCACCACAAAAGCTGCTCATCGCTGATGAGTGTACAACTGTACCGCAATATTTGGCAATTAACGACGAAACACTAAACAAAGATGAAAAGCCTCGCTTCTTCCATGTACCATCAGAAACTGTGAATTCGTCTTCTGGCTTGCCAGCCTCTTTATTCATTTTTCCTTTCTGAGCGATAGCAAATGAAAGAACAGTTTCATAAACAGCAGATGCTGTAGTGAGAATATTCTGTAAGATTGCTGCATATGTTGAATTTCCGATGCCAGGGAATATGCTCATTAAACTGCAGAAAAGATTTATTCCTTCATGACCGATATCCAATAATCGCATTACAAAAACGAAATGTCGTTTGAGTTCGCACAAATTTTGTATCATCGGACATAAAACCATTTGGGTTTCCTCACATTTGCATGACACACTAATTTAAAAACCCAAACCTCTTAAAGAGCACTGGGAAAAAGTCACATCACTCTTACATTTCCTGCATACTACATTAGTAGAAATAGCAGAACACTTGTCGCAATTGGCACATTCAAGTTCATGCCTCCTAAAAGTTTCTTCGCTGACGTTAATGCAAATTCTGTTTTTTGCTCTAATATGTGGCGATTCCCATGAAATGTTCGTTTTTTACTGCGATATTTACGTATAGGATTAGAACGACTTCTTTCCATACCACTCATTTCATACAGCACTCACGACACGTACAACAAAATATTGTAGCACAGTTCGATGCGAACGCTTTGGATGCTCAGTTGAAACTAACTAACCGTTATATTCAAAACAGCAAATGGGTTTCGAGAATATATCAGCTTTTCTGTTGTGCATTTATACCTGTATTTGCATTAATAGGGCGCAGGTAAGAAATCGAACCGGAAGAGGAGGGTCCGACGCTCCGCTGTATCGAGTGTTCGAGCGCACGCTCCAAACACCTGGCCTGTTCAGATCTGTAACTTCTGAATGGCTTCGAATATCGGAAAATCACTTCGCCCACATATTCTACACTATATTTGGATGTATTTTATGCAAAAAATCGATTTTTTGAACCAGTTACACGGGATGATGGCCTCAAGTTTTAAGTACTAATTTGCCTCTATGAACCTCCATAAATTCATTTGGAATTTCCTTATATACTATTTTGCCTGTCTCTTAACTTTATCATAGACCGCACGGCTTCTTCCTCAGGCCTAACCTAGACCCATTCTCGAGCGTCCCTACACCTCTGCCCTCTATTATCAACGAATTGCAACCTGAAGATCCATGACCGTCCCAATCAAAACATTTCCACTCATTTTCCAACACCTGAATTTTTCCCTTCTTGTAACACCCGACCTTACACTCCTCTGTAGTCCAATTTCACAATTCATGTCAATCAGTTCATTTCGAGTCTTTGGACCTTCCACAATTAAAACTAGACATTAGATACCGTAATTTAATATTAATACAGTCCAGTCATTTCAAGTACAAATCACATTATATGAAGTTATAAAATTGTTAAGATCATATCAATAAATAATTGCATCAAGAGGAAAATAATGTAATAGCCATTTCATTTTACCAGGCAAACATTGAATATTGTAAATTTTCATTATAATCTATACATGAGTCGGTAAATATCATACAGTTTGATTCACTCAGTGAGAAGACATTTATTTCATTAAATCATCCTGGACGAAACAATTATATCAATTATATTTCAATTATATCAACTTTCTATTATAGCAACGTTAAAATGTTGCTATAATTTTTGTGCACTAATACCCCGAGGATCTTAATTTGTGAATAACATTTTTTCAATATTGACTGTCATTTTATTGTTATAAAAGGATTGTGTTTATTAATTCAATTTATAATAGTGCTTCAAAAACAATGAATCACCCAATATATTTTATTTGTCATGTTAATGATAAGCTTGTTGGATGAAAGCTGCCAACTGTTTGAGAGGTTATGTCTGTTTTCTTCTACGAACATTGTGTGCTTAACCTGAAAATCAAAGGAAGGCGCGTAATACGATCGTTAAAGTAAAAGAGAAGTGGGATCAAGTCCGCATTTCAACTTGTGGATTCGAATTTGCTATTAAAAAACTTTTGAATAAAATCTGCTGCACAATAGAAAAAAGAATCTTTTTTTTTCTGGGGAACCTGCAAAATTGTTTGATATCGCTGAATCTGGTACACAAAAAGTTCTTGACAACGAAAATGAATTATTTTTACATTCTCGAAGAACATCAAGTCGATATGGTTTTTCATGGATAGCATTATTGCAGCAAGTCTCTCGAAAGAAAATGCCGATTCAATGAAGGTTAATGATACTGGTGAGTGGACTTTCGTTTCCGATGCGAGTTGAGAGTGACAGGTGAGAAAGTGAGTGTGTGTTTGGAAGAGAAAAAAGCGGGTAGAAAGGGGGAAAAAATAGGAAAAAAAGGCGTCGGCGGCAAGGAAGAGAACAGAGGTAAGCAAAGTAGAGAAAACGGGATAGAAGGAGAGTGGGAAACATAGAAAAGTGAACGAGAAAAAGAAAGCAAGAGAGAGATTAGGAAGAAAAGGCCGGCGAGGAGGTAGCGTGGCAGAGCCGGGAAGGGTCAGCCGGCGGGCTGAGAAAGGTATAAGCGAGAGCGCGAGGTGGCAGCATCGGGCGGGGAGCAGTAGAGTGGGTAACGTGTAGCGAGAGTGGCAAGGCAGGCGAGTGGGGAAGGCGGTCCGGCACGGTCCGGAGAAATTAGAGCGGAGCACCGTCTGAACAAGTAAGTGAAAGAAATTGAGTGGAGCGGGCGACGAATAAGAGAAAAAGGATAGAGCAGTGCAGGAAACAGAATGGGGAAAGCAGGAGCAGGCAGAGAGAAGACGATGATACTAGTGAAAGGTAAGGATGAAGGAAAACGAAGAAGAAAATGGAAAGAGTGAGGACGAGGCAGCAAAGTGAAGGAGGAAAACAAACGTGGAAAGATTAGGGAGAGAGAAGAGTAACAGCGTAGGTAATTTTAGGGGTATAAGTGAGATGTGGAACAGGAAGAGAGAGGAAGAAACAGAGGCGGAAGAAGAAAGAGAAAGACAGAGAGCGTTTCAGAAAAGCAAGACGATACCGAGATCGCCGCAGAAGTAGGAAAATGAGATAGGAAAGTTAGAGAGTTTGCTGAGGGAGATTAGAGAAGACTTAAGGAAAGACATGAGAGAGGTGAGGGAGGACGTAAAGGAGCATGGGAGGGACACGAAGGAGGAAATCGCGAACATGAGGGAAGGGATGAGGAGGGGGGAAGAAAGGGGCAGAAGGGAAAGAGAGGAAATGCAAAGGCAAATATATGGAATGGAAGAGGAGTTAAAGGAAGGCGAGAGAAACGACCGGGTGATAGAGGAGCTACGGAAGAGAGTAAGGAAATTGGAAATGGGAAAAAGTGAGGGAGAGGAAAAAGAGTGAAGAGGGGGAGAGAGGAGAGAGATGGACGAGGGAGTGAGAGAGGTGGAGAGAAAAATAGAGAAAGCAGTGAGAGAGAGGGCGTGGAGATAGACGGAACAGCGAAACAAACGGCGTCGAGATTGACAGAGGGGTTGGGGGTCAGGGCGAAGGTGGCAGAAGCAAAAGAGATAGGCAGAAGGAGGGCAGAAGGTAGGGAAGCGATAATGGAGGTTAGAATGGAAGACGTTGACCGAAAGATAGAGGTTATGAGAATGAGGAAAAATATAAGAGGGAAAAAAGTTAAGATTGAAGACGATATGGAGCGAAAGAAGGATGCAGTGGTTGTTAGGAGGAATAGGATACGAGGTGCAGAGAAAAGGTAACAGAGTAAGGGTGAGCTACGGGAAGATAACAATAAATGGAATAACGTGGTTTTGGGATGAGCAGGGAAATACTAAAAGACGAAAGGGGAAGGGTTAGGGCAGAACAAGGAGAAGGGATGAGACAGAAGAACGAGAGGGAAGACGAAAGACGGGACGAGGCAAGCAGGGGCCAAGAGAAGGGGGAGGAAAAAGAGGCAAAAAACGGGTAAGGAAAAAGAATCAGGGGAAGGAGGCAAAGGTAGGAGGACGGAATGAGGATAGAGGCTTGGATTTGGTGTTTTGGAATGTCGCGGGGTTGTGGAACAAAGACAAGGAATTTATGAAAACGTTAGGGAAATAAGAGGTTGTGGTGTTGCTGGAGACTTGGATAGAAGAGAAAGGATGGGAGAAGATGAGAAGAAGACTACCGGGGGGATACAGGTGGACTCTGCAAGGAGCGAAGAAAAGAAACAAGAAAGGAAGGGCTATGAGAGGGATAGTTATGGGGATTAGAGAAGAGATGGTGGCGGAGGAAGAAAGGGAGCAGAGAGAGGGAGAAGGGCTAGTAGTAAAGACGATAAAAGCGGGAAGCGAGAGATGGAGGGTGGTCGTGGCCTATGTGAAAGGAGACATAGAAAGGAAGTTAGAGACCGTTAGAGGATATATGGAGAGGCAAGGTGGAGACGAAAGGGTAATAATAGGAGGAGACTTTAACGCGAGAACGGGTACAGAAGGAGGCAGAGTAAAGGGAGCAGGAAAGCGGGAGACAGTCAAAGGATAAAAAGATAAATGGAGAAGGAAGGAAGCTCGTGAAGACAGTGGAAGAAGTAGAGTGGGAGATTCTCAACGGAAACAGAGAGGGGGACGAAGAAGGGGAGTTTACCTGTACAGGGGCGAGGGGGGACACAGTGATAAATTACGTGTTAGGGGATGAAAATACGAGAAAAGGGATAGAAAGGACAGGGGGGGGGGGGGGGGGTCGGAGATAGGGTGGAATCAGAACATCACCCACTGGTGGTAGCAGTGAGGAGAGGTAGAGTGCAGAGACAGCAGATGGAGCTGGGGGAAAAGAAGTGGGGGAGGGGGAAATGGTCAGAGAGAATGAAGGACGAATACGCGAGAGGGATAGAAGGGACGAAAGCAGGGGGGCGATATACACGAAACAATGAGAAAGGCAGAAGAGAGAATAAAGAAAGACATAAGAAAGGCCGAAGAGAATGGGGGAAGAGGGGCAAGGAAAAACAGCAGACGTAAGGAAAGACTTGAGAAAGTGGAGAAAAGGGGAAAGGACGTGGGAAAGATACAGAGAAAGGAAGACAGAGTACAAGGAGTTGTGCGACAGGAAATAGAGGGGGAAACAGGAGAGGTTGATAAGGAAAATAGCGGAGGCTAAGTCGGAGAACAAGGTTTGGGAAATAGTGAATAGGGGAAGAAAGAGCAGGAAAAGGGTAAGTAATACGATAAAAAGCGGGAAATGGAAAGAATACTTTATGAATCTTCTAGGAGGGGTAGAGGAGAGGGCAAGGAGGGGAACGGAGGAGGCGGGGAGGACCGGACGGGAAGAGGAGATAAGCAGCGAAGAAATTTAAAAAACGGTGAGAAGAATGAAAGAGGTAAAAATGACGGGAAGTGACGAAATACCGAACGAAGCTTGGAAGTGTGAAGAGGAATATACAGAGGAACTGGCCTGGAAGATATGCAAAAGGGTGTGGAGGGGGGATGGCTGACTGGAAGAATGGAAAGAAGGGATTATCGCGCCAATTGTGAAGAAAGCGGAAGGGATGAAGGTGGAGGAATTAGGGGCGTGACGCTAATGGCGTTGCTATACAAGACGTACACAGCGATACTAACGACGAGATTAGAGGAAGAAGTAGAGGGGAGGGGTATGATACCGCCGAACCAGACGGGTTTTAGAAAAGGAGTAGAGACGGTGGACAATATATACGTCCTGAGTTATATAGTGAATAGGCAGATAGGAAAGGAGAAGGGGAAGGTAGTGGCGCTGTTAGACTAAGAGCAGGATGAATGTGGAAGAAGAGATAGGAGACAGTTTCTGGACTGTGAAGGGGGTTAGGTAAGGTTGCCCGCTTAGTCCAATTTTGTTTAACCTGTTGACGGCGGACATGGAGGAAGAGCTAGGGCGGGGAAGGGGAGGAGCGGTGAAAGTGGGAGGAAGAAAAATATGCTCGCTGGCCTACGCGGATGATGTAGTGGTCTTGGCGGAGAGCAAGGAGGAATTGGGGATACCGGTAAGGAGATTAGAGAGATATTTCGAGAAGAAGAAGTTAGAGATAAACGTAGGAAAAACGAAAGTAATGAGATTTAGGAAAGGAGGTCGGAGACAGAAGCAAGTGAACTGCAGATGGAAAGGGAAGAGGATAGAGGAAGTAAAGGAGTTTAAGTACCTAGGATACACGATCATGAGAAACGGGCAGCAGGAAGCACACGTAAAGGATAGGTCGAGGAAGGCAGGAGTGGTGATGAAGCAGGCGTGGGGAATAGGGGAAATGAAGTTTGGGAACGACTGGGAGAGAAGGATGTGGCTCTACGACACGCTGGTATGGACGACGGCAGGGTACGGAGCGGAAATCTTGGGGTGGGAAGAAAGGGACGAGATGGAAAGACTGCAAGAAAGATACATAAGATGGTCACTAGGGGTGGACTGGAGAATGCCAGGGTACATGGTCAGAGAGGAAGTAAAAAGAGAGAAGATGAAGATAAGAGCAGGAAGGAGAGCTTGGGCGTTTGAACGACAGTTAAGGAAAGGAGAGGGAAGTGAAATAGCAAGGGAGTGCCTAGAGGAAATAAGACAGAGGGAAAGAGCAGAGAGGGAGAGACTGTCGAAGTCGGAAAAGGGAAGGAAGGAGTTCAGACAAGGGAAAGGGCAAGGTGAAAGGGAGGACAGGGAACAGGAGGAATAGGAGTATGACAGGAAAGAAAAAGAGGAAAGGATAAAAGAGGAAAAAGAGAGATACAATAGGATAGTACGGTTCAGATATAATAGATGGTACAGGGAAGTAAGAACGGAGGGTCAACCGGGGTATCTGAAAGCGGGGTGGAATGAGGAAAGGTACAGTAAAATATCAAGTTTTAGATTAGGGAATGAGATGAGGGAAGGGAAGTATTGGGGGACGGAGGAAGAGAGGACATGCAGAGTATGTGGAGAGGAAAGGGAGTCGTGGGAACACGTGCTCGAAAGGTGCAGAGGAGGAAGTGGGGAGGAGAGAGGGATTGGAGAGAGAGTTAGAGAAGTACTAGATGAGGGAGGAAGAGAAGAGAGGTGGATGAAGGAACTGAAAGGCACAAGAAAGGAGAGGGCAGAGAGGAATGGCAGCATGATCAGAGGTGAAGGGGAGAATGAATGAGGATGGCGAGAGAGAAAAGGGAGAGGGAAGGAAGAAAGACAGCAAGCGTGAGGAAAAGGAGACGGAAGTAAGGGACTGACGGAGCAAGCGATGGGGGAGTAACATCCTGCATCACTGGCTCCGTCGGAGGCCGAAAAAGGAGGAGTGAGGAAGATGGCGGTAGAGGGACGAAGGGGAAGCGGAAGGCAGAAAATAGCGAATGGGAGGAAAGAGAAGAGAGGCAATGAAATGTAAAAAGAGTGTATTTAAGTAGATGATTAAAGGATGAACGAATGAGCGAAAGATGTAAAGACAGATGATGAAGATGATTTCGGAGAGGGAGAGAGCGAGAGAGAGCGAGGCTGAAAGGGGTGCAGAGAGAGGTGGCAGAAGAGAGAGCGAGAAGAAAAGTAAGAACAAGAACAAGAACGAGGCGGAGCAAAACGAGAGATGGAAAGCGAGCGAGCGAGAGCGAGATGGTTTCAGAGAGGTAAGACATCTGTCAATAATATTCTGTTTATATCACTTTGAGTTACATACAAAAACCTCGTTTTTTACTCTATTGAATATGTCAAATTTTGTGTTAACTGAGCAGCATTTGCGGGGGGTTTCAGTTTTCTGCTTTATTTGGAAGAAAAGTGCAGCTGAAGCGCATCGAATGCTTGTGGAAGTTTATGTCGACAGTGCTCCAACTGATAAATCGTGTAGGGAATGGTTTCGACATTTCAAGAATGGTGATTTCAGCGTTAAAGACAAGCCTCGATCTGGACAGCCAAAAAAATTCGAAGACAAAGATTTGGAGGCATTACCCGATGTAGGTCCGAGTCAAACGTGAGAGGAGCTTGCACAATCATTGGGAGTAACTCAACAAGCAGTTTCTGTATGATTGAAATCCATGAGAATGATTCAAAGGCAAGGAAATTGGGTGCCTTATGAACTGAAACCGAGAGACGTTGAAAGGCGATTTTTCACTTGCGAGCAACTGATTCAAACTGATTCCTATTCTACGACAACCCCAAGAACAAAAAATACTACGCTAAGCCCGGTCAATTGTTGCCATCGACCTCAACGTCAACACCAAAGGTGAATATTCATGGTTCGAAGGTTATAGCGATGGGCAATACTTTGATTACTCTGTGTTCACTTAATTTTATATGTTCATGGTTGTGTTTACCTCATAGTTGAGTGAATAATCTATTGAATTCACGATTTTTCCAATTCAGCTGTATTGAATTCTTTCCACAGACACTAATAATTTATAAAACTGTCCACGACATCATAATGGAGTAGTTTACAATTTACAATTATGATAGAAAATTTGGGAATGTCCTCTACAGAAATTAGTCACGTAGATTCTCATTGAAACACTCAAACTATTTTTTTCTATCCTGTTACTACAACTTATTATAATTTTTTTTTATTCATACAAACAGGTTGAAATAATGGAACATGCGTTCAGTTGGAAAGAGAATTCAACCGAGAATTAGTTTACGTGCCATGCCATCATCACATTTTGGAAATTATTTTAAGGATAGTTTTTGAAATATACTGGCCAGTGAAAACTAATTAAAATGTACAATTTTTTGTAAGATTTTCTGTTGTCACGTTTTTCATCCGGAGTTGACTATAAAGAACTTTTGGAATTATCATTGATATTCTTTGTCAGTTTTTCAGAGCAAACCGTTCATTTTAAACGTCCTGGTGCTATACCATGCAAGGTGGATGGCAATAGCCATTTACAGTTTAAAAATATTCATATTTCGAGGTGAATTAAGACTAACTAAAAGAGAAATATAAAGTTTGTATTTTTGTCATACTTTTTTATATTAAAGCTTGGTTTACCTCAACTTCTGCTATTTTAGCGCCGAAAAATGACTTGGAATTAATGCAGAAATTAATTCTCTATAAGAAAGCGAATCCCTCTGTTTCGCAGATCGCTAGTGAGAAAATAGCTAATCATTTATGGTATCTGAATGAGGAATTATCTACTCTTTCGTTATTTGATGATAATATTTCGATGGATAAAAGAGTCAAAATGATTGAGCCAATGAAAAGACGGGACAGTAGTGCAGTGACAGAAACACGGCGCATGGCTATTACCAATGGTTTGGGAATAATTGTACATAGCGATATGAGTGCATTTGTATCAAAGAACGCATTGACATTTTTCGAAAAATTCGACTTGCCACATGATTTTCTCAAAAAAGATACCATGAGTTGGTCTGATGACGACAGCTATCGCAAAAGTTTAGAGTTCTTTAAAAAATTAAAAGTCAGTAATTACTCTATTAGAGGAATACAATACGTGCTTAACAAAATATGAAGAGCAATTCCAATATTTGCTACAAATTGTAAAGAAACATCGTAAATAGTATCCAAATTGTAATCAAAGAAATCTGCAATCATTATTAATGTTAATTCAATTTCTGTAATATTAAATTATGAAATATTTACAATTTTTTATCTATAAATTGATCAATAAAAGATTTCTGGAACATTCTTGGCATAATCGTTATAATGTTCCTACTGATTTATTTGATGAATGATTATTAGAAGGAATTTTCATTGAGAATTGATTTTCGAACTGTTAAATCGTGATGAGCGGCCTCTGAATATTAATATTAAGGGCTAAAATTTGTACAGACTTTTTTTTCCCCTTTTGAGAGTATACAATCTATTAGGAAGGCAAACAGAAAGTTGTTGAAAAATGACACACTCTATTATACATGTTGTGCTATATTACAGTATATACAATATAAGGCAGCGTTTTGCATCGCAGAAGAAAAACTTCATTTCATTTTATTATTCGGCGTCGAGACGCTGCTACGGCTGCCGTAATATTTATGTTTACTTACTTTTTCGATTTCTCCTGATAAGCGAATATCATTCTGTTGATAAGTTCTTCTTTTAAGTAGTTTGCTGTAGCCGCGACGTAATCCATGAAATCCTTTCTGTGTACATCAAAGAGTCCACTAAAGAAAGTTCGATCGTATTTCACAGGTATGTTTTTCGATAGGTAGTCGTATTTTTCTATTTGTTCGGCGTAGTCCTCAAAGCTATGATCCGGAATGGCATTAAGAAACGACTCGACGTATTTGGAGTCGGTATCGTCTATTAGAGTCACGTGAGCGTCGAAATCCTGCAACTGCATCTCTGGACCAATTCTGTGCTCTTGAACGAATTCCGTTATATCATGCTTGTAAGCTTCGAAAATGTGTTCCTCTATCACTGGCTAAAACAAATGAACTATTACATACAGCACACAAAAAATCTATCGTCTGAATTAATATACCTTTAGCACTTTTTCCGATGGAAAGTGCGAATCATAGATATTTGTTTCGATTCGTGGAAATCCCGAGACCGCGCGACACAGCAGAGTCAAAAGAGAGAGTAGCGTTTCCGTAAATACTTTAAACGGCGGTTCGAAACCGATAGTTTTGCTTCTAACGGAGACGTTCAAGTTGAAGCTGCAGTTTCGATACTGTAGAATAATATTAAATATTTATCATAATTATTATATATCATGATGTGTATTCATTATCTCTCTATATTATATAAATATTTCGCCGCCGCCGCCGCCGTGTACAAGAGTTGAGGGGATCGAGCGGGGGCGGGGGAGGCGTGGGTGGGGGCGTGGGCGGGGGAGGCGTGAGTGGGGGCGGGGGGGGGGGGGGTGGCGCGCGAAGCGCGCAGGGGGGCAGAGCCCCCCTAGTAGTTATAATATAATATGATCATTTTACATTATATACATTCGTACACTCTTTCGTGAGTAATGAGGCGGATTTATTGTCCTGCAGTACTATTGTAGTATATTCATGCAAGTTGACACACTTAAGGGGAGCAAACCCTTTAGAATTTTCGAAAAATCGATTTTTTTTCATATTTCGAAAGTATAATCTAATGATAATATACTGTAAAACGGAAAAAATCGAAATGTTAAACATTTACAGAGTTAACGCACATAATCGAGAGCGCCGAGGCCCGCATACCGTAAACTAATGAGTCAGGTAGCCGAACCGCTTGGAGTGGAGCAACTTTTCTACAATGCCTTTGTGCAATTCTTTTGTCCCATTAGTTTCGGCGGAGCTTTGACTATATTTGAAGCGGATACCTTTACATTGTCTTGGTAGGTTGTTATATATAGCTATATATCGTGTAACTGTAGGTATACGAAACGACCGTTGTCCGAGCATTAGAGTCAGTTTAGCTGGAACGTTTGTCATGTGCGGTTGAATTTTTGGAACTAAAATGCCGAACTATCCTAAAGGAACACGAGGTATTTGCCGCTCGAAAATATTCTAGAAAAATACATTATCAAAGTAATCGCTTTACAGATAAGTGCGGGGAGAGTTTCGGACCGAGTACAAGTGACGGTGGAAGTGCAAGTGAAAAAAAAACTAAAGAGTGCCAGCAGTGAGGATATCCGTAGAAACCCTTTGCATGGATTCAGAATTATTGAGTTGTTCACTGTTTTTATTGCTCTGTCAGACATTTTGATTTATTGTACATGCAAGCAAAGAATAAGTTTTGCAGAGTGAGAGTCGAGATGCCTAGGTTTTTAAATTGCCGTTACGTGTCGCTGTGGTAATAGAGAAATAAATTCAGGACCTTTTATTAATACTGGTTACGAAATAAACCGAAGGATAGTGTTAGTCATGAGACTGTTGGGCGTTCTGAGAGAAGGAATAAATGCATTTTGTAATCTTCTGGACATACGAGTATGCACTGGATTGAGTCAAGGCAGTTACAATAACACCGTCGGGCATTTTCATGCAGCTGCTAAGTCGTCATTTGAATTTTTTTCACAAAAACCTGTTAAAGAAGAGGTTGAAAAAAATGTTAAACATGGAAGGGAAGAAACAAATCTCAAAGTCTCAGGTGACGGAACATGGAAAAAGCGTGGGTTCAAACCATTGTACGGTGTTATAGCGCTCATAGGTCACTAGTTATTGATTTAGTTCTAAAAAGCAGTTATTGCGAAGGTTGTATGTCCTGGAAAAAAATGACTCATACTGAAGAATATCGTAAATGGTTTGAGTATCACGAAGAAAAATACACGAAGGATCACGGGTGCTCATCGGGAAAAATAGAGGTTCATGTTATGAAAGACATGCTTTCGTCATCGGAAGACAAGTTCGACGTGAAATATAATATCTATATAGGTGATGGGGATTCAAAAACTTTCAAGGCCATTCTAGACTTGAAACCTTATGGTGACGAGTTGATTGCTATAAAAAACGAGTGTACTGGCCACGTAGAAAAGAGGATGGGCTCCAGACTCCGAAACGTAAGGAAAGAAAAAAAACTTTCGGGAAGAGGGAAGTTGACGGATAAGGTTGTAAAAAAACTCACAAAATATTATGGTTTAAGTATTCAGAGAAACGTAAATAGTGTTGAAATTATGAAAAAAGAAATTATGGCTACTTCTTATCATATTTTTTCAACAAACGGAGAGCCGAATCATGAAAACTGCCCGACTGGAGTCGAGAGCGGGAGCTAGTGGCAGAAAGCTATCGCTTTAGAAAAAGATCCAAAACTTGGAATCCTTGCTCCAATACTTGGCGACGAGATTAAACAACATCTCCTACCAATTTATAAAGATTTGTCCAGGGATGATTTACTTCACAGATGCTCGGGTGGCCATACCCAGAATGTTAATGAAAGTTTTAGTGCGACAGTTTGACGATTATCTCCAAAGCACCTGCATTCTGAACGAAACATTGTTGAAATCTCAGCGTACATTGCTGCTGCAATATTTAATGAAGGCTACAACTCTATTCTCAAAGTTATGAACAACTTAAATATAATTATTAGCACTTACTACAAAGTTTTCGTCGAAAACAACGATGAGGCGCGATTAGCGAGACAGAACCGGGTGAGTTTTTCTGAGACAAAAGCAGCTCGCACAGCCCGAAGTCCGCAGCAGATCAAAGATAACCAGCTTTATGCGCCTGGAATCGCTGATTGATCGGTTAGCCACTAAAACTAAGTTTTATCGTATTGAAACTCTAAACGCGATTATCTCGAAACTGCATTTTCAAAAACTGCTCGTGCTGTGGCTCAAAAAGTTTTCGATCGATCTGGCTGAAATATTGGGAGATGTCTGTCTATATTATTATCGGAAAGATGTCCCTAAAGTTTAAAGATATCGCGTAAATAAAGAATTTTTTGATGTAAAACATCTTTACGCGCGTTGGAAGTAAATCGGTCGATAGGGAACGTCGATGGCACGTCGTGGTGACGCTCCCCTCCACTCAACTCTGCGCACGGGTTGATTGCGCATGCAGAGAGACGATTCTGAACCAGATGCAATATCATAGCGTCTGGCGCTAGCGAGCAACAGCCAATTGTAAGGAAGATTCCAGCGAAAAGGCGCGACTCTCATAGGCTATCGCTCGCTAACGAGACCGATAGTTGTAGGTAGATCACAGATGTTTATACTATACATAGTATAGAATACACATCTGTGCGATAGAGAAGTTCATTTCCCATTGATACCTGAGGGGCAATTCTGTACCAGGCGCAATATCATAGCGTCTGATGCAAAACCGAAATAGCCTATGAGCGTCGCGCCTTTCCGCTGGAATCTCCCTTGCAATTGGCTGTCGAGTTGCGTCGCTTCGTTGTGTCAAGTACAGAATCGCACCTCTGGATGTGCTATGCATAAGTCTCAAGGGGGGACTTACAGCGAAATTGTTTATGAATATAAGAAAACTCATTCTACACAATTATTATATGTA
Organism: Oxytorus armatus; assembly: GCA_958009045.1. Classification (NCBI taxonomy): domain Eukaryota; kingdom Metazoa; phylum Arthropoda; class Insecta; order Hymenoptera; family Ichneumonidae; genus Oxytorus; species Oxytorus armatus. The sequence continues at coordinate 28,652,770 of OY253746.1, forward strand.
GCCCTATCGCGAGTAACAAGCATTGAAGGCTTATACATATAGACACGAAATATTGATCTAAAATTTTACCATGATAGACGAATTGATCCATCAGTTATAGCGTTGCAAGAAGAATTTAAAAGGTTATCGCTTAATAGACTCGAGACACTCTAAGGATTAGTATCAAATTTCATAACATCAAGAAAGGGATTGTCGTTATTCACGTTGAGATGTCAAAGTCTCAGAAAGCATGTCCCAGATCTACAAGATTCGATCGTTAACAATAGTAATTTCTTATTATTGAGTGAAACATGGCTTGGTAATGAAAAAAACGTCGACATCCCCAACGTTCCTTGTATTGTTCACTTCAAACGTAATAATGTTAGAGCTGGTGGTGCAACTATTTATCAGAATGAAGATTCATTGGATGTTATTACATCTCGCATAATCGTTAGGTTGAGAAATGTAAGGGGACTTGGTTTTGGTCAAGACAATATTGGCGATTTATGTGCGGCACAAATTGTTATGGAGGATGGACGGGAATTGGTCATGGTCGTTGTATATATTTCCCCAAACCAAAAAATTCACAATATGATACGGTTTTTACACGAAGAACTACTCAAATATAGTCCAGCTGGTTCAATGCTATTTGGAGCAAATGTACATCAACTTCTATTAATTTTAGTAGGGGATTTCAATTTTAATTTTGCCAAAGCTGAATCATTGCCACTCATAAATTTCCTCCAAAATGAATTTCAGTTGATCATGAACAAACACGGAAATGAGCCTACTACAAGGTATGTCACGACTATAGATGCAGTGTTCTATAGATATCTTGAAAACATGACATCTAAAACATTCGTTTCATACTTCAGCTATCATCGACCGATTGTAAATTTCATCGAACCAAACGCAGCAACGACTGCTACTATAACCGAAGTAACAGATGAAGCAAGCAAATAAAAATTATAGAAGAAAATCAAAAGTTACTTTTCGTGTTGTTTTTTTTTAATTCTCCACGCCACATATCCCACACAGTACTCTCAAGATGTTGGATGTTTCACATCTACCAGGCGCCCCATGACGGCTCACTTTTTTTTGGGGTAAAAATTGTCGAAAAAATCGCCGAAAATTTGAACATTTGATAAAACAGCCTACTTAATTTTTTATTTTATACTTTTTTATAGTTTTATAGGTTTATCCGTCACCTGCACATGTCAGTAATCGAAAAAAATGTTGTTTTTTTGTTTCAGATCAATAGAAAAAATGTGACGAGTGCAGCACTTTTCGATGCCACGGAAAAGACGCTTGATACAAGACCCTACAGAGCCGCCATTTTGTTTTATAAAAAAACATAAAAATGATTTTATTCAATTTTCAAGCCGTAATAAAATGATATCAATATTTTTAAATGATGTGATTATTTTATCGCCTTTAAAAAAATTAAAAAAAAATTACTAATTTTCGGGCTGTTAAAGGGTTTGCTGTCCTTAATATAAAATCTAAGTAGTGAAAGTGAAAGATGAGACTGTAAACTCTCTGTCGCTCAGGTAATGCGAAAAAAGAAACAGACGCCGCAGAAACTGAGTGACAGTGATCTGTCCCCAATGCATTTAATCTTCCATTATCAAATGGCAACACCCCGATTCAAACTACCTATTGGAACTAGAGCTGCGACTTGAGGACGCTGCTCCACGTCGTCGTGTCGTTATAGTAGGATCGGTATGGTAGGAAATTTACTTGCTTCCAGTTGCTACTGCGACTTTGATTGACGGAAGTTCCCTCCGATAGGCTGGCCGTGCCATGAACAAAATACGATAAACAACAGTACCAAGAAAAGACGTCTGTTTTTGACTGATAACCATTGTAATATCTCTCAATAGGGAGTTATATACTCGTTCCGCCGGAGATTGACAATTAATTTAATGCAGCAATTGACTAGCTTTTGTAATTTGGTATTAAGTTGGTCGGAAAGGTTGTGCTAGATAAAACAACAATAATCAATATACGGAAAGATAAGGGTTATGACTAGTTTGATCCTGAGCGAAGTTGACAGAGAGTTTCTGTGGTATTTGAGTTTGTGGACCAGCATGCACTTTTTAAGTAATGAATGAAACGTGATTATTCTAGAACAAGTCGCCAAAGATACGAGCTCCAAGATTATGAGCGCTGTTTTCGTACGATAATAACTCGGCGTTAATTTGAATAGGTGGGAGCGTATGCAAGTTGACGTTCCGTACATAAACATTGAGAGATAAGAGATAATGATAAGACAGTTGCCTTTTTTCTGCAATTACTTCTTGGTATTACTACCACCACTGCTTTATGTTAAAATAATTTCCACTGGTCTTTTACTTTCTTCAATTTACCATAACACACCGAAACATTCTCCAAACTTGAATCTGCACCACGGATGGAGACGAATAAACTACACGTACTCGTATTACTATAATCAATCAATGTTTTATCACAATAATGTTATTCGTTAAACATTTGTCGTATTATTTTTACATTTATTATTTATAACACTTACCGACGTCTGCCGACGAGATCCTCTAGACTATGTACATAAATTTTTTTGATCAATGTTTTTGATAATGATGGAATGGTTTTTATTTTGTATGAAACTTACACCCATGTTGATGAGATATTTCATATAATCCTCCATAGAAGTTAAGCATAGACTCCGCAATTGGCTTTCCATAATAATAGCGAGACAATTCCAGAACCGAGTAATCATCAGTTCATTATCCCCGCTCGGCAAAATTCCCTTCTTCATACCCTATATTGGAATTAGACTAATTTCATTTGACTCGGAGGAATAAAAATCACTTTTTATGACTTATTATAACATATTGTTCTACCATTCGGAAAATTTGTAGCACTTTTGGCAACCAATTTTTGCAAAGCACGTCCCTCGTTTTTTCCACCATTTTCGTGAATTTGTAATCGAAGCTGAGTAGATCGTAGGACCGACCGTAAGAGTCTAACTCATTAAGGTCAATTTGCCTAACCAAGCTGCGTTATATTGTCACATTAAAAATATGAATGCAAATTATTTCTTGCACTACTACATATAATCTCATCCGATTAAATACTTACCCGAATTCACGATGCCAAAGATCCAGAGCTTTACGCATACAGGGATGATACAATACAAGATTCTTCTTCAGTTTCATTCGCACTCTCTCGTATTTAGCAGCGAATTCAGATGGGAAGTGCTTGATTTCGTAACTCTCTTTAGAGATTGGTACCTGCTGGACAGTATAATAGTCATAGAAACGCACATTGGCAACTACTTTCATATTTCTTTCATCATCCACATAATTTTCAATTTGGTTGACTTTTATAAAATTTCATCTGTCCTCTTCATCGTGAATCGGTGAAGCCAAAATAAAGTTTAGTTAATTAACTTTCGCTTTCAGCTTCATCCATTTCCAACCTCATGAAATTATCGTTATTTTCAGAATTGTTTGTTTTCGGGGATTAATGCCAAATCATTAAAAAATCACATTGAAAAATGTATGACTTGATATATATTGGGAGTACAAATTAGGTCGGTCCGTTTTCAAAAAATGGCGCTGGCTGTTATGAATATTTCATAGTGACAGCTGAATTCGGTGGTTTCAGAGAGGTTAGACATCTGTCAATAATATTCAGTTTATATCGCTTTTGTGTTAACTAAGCATCATTTGTGGGAGATTTTAGTTTTCTGATTTAATTGGAAGAAATTGCTTTTCTTAAATTGGTTTCGACGTTTTAAGAATGGTGATTTCAGCGTTGAAGACAAGCCTCGCTCTGTACAGCCAAAAAAATTCGCCGACAAAGAATTGGAGGTGTTACGTCCCAGGGGGTTTCGCAAAGGGAGACGTGTGCGCGGCGACTCAGAGGCAAAAGACGAATAACATGGACGCGGCGCCCCGGAGGTCGTGGGGGAAACGCATAGGGTACGATTTATAAATGAATGAGTAGAGACACGTGGTTCGTTTCCCGATTAACGATTGAAATCGAGATGTCGAGTATAATGAATCGCTTACTTTATTCGAACAATTTCGTGAATATAACAGAGTTCATACAATTCCAAATCGTAGTGTGAAAGACGCAAGATATTCGTGAATGTGCTCATGTACAATTATTACTTGAGTTGACCGGTCAAAATCGGAGTTATCACAAAGGTAGTTAGATGTAGGTATACCGGGTTTAAGACGGTTAATGTATCGGAGTTGTTCTCTCGTCGAGCGTTGAATTAAGACTTAGAGTCGCTTAGATGTTAAAAGCGGACTTCTCGCCACGAGTGTTGAGTGAAGACTGAAGATTTTAAGGTGGATTCGGTTGTCGTGAAGCGGCAACCCCAAAAGTGCTGATTTTCCAATATCCAGAATTTAGAGTCGACCGAGGGAGAAGGCTATATCGCGCGAGGCCTCGCGTCTCGTCGCGGCGGAAATTTGTTAGCCGAAACTTGATATTAGGCGTCCGCGCTACGATCGCACGGTCGAGAGTTCGGATTATGTCTATATTTGTTGAAAAGGGGATGTGCAGAAATTCGAGTGGCGACATCCGTTCCCACAGTTTGGTATTGTGCATTAGCACTACGATCGAAAGATCGTAGAGCTTGAATAATTAATGTATTTTTTAACCGGGTTGAATGAGCAGAAATTCGAGCGGCGATTTCTACTGTCACGATTATAAACTGAATTCACGTTGTGGGTGAGCGCGAAATATCATACTTTAGACTAAAAATAAAGTTAAGATAATACAGTGAAAAATCCCATAAAAACATCACGACGTAACACCTCCCCTTCTAGTAACTTGTTAGGGCTAGACAATGCCCTGACAATTAAAAGAATAAAATAGATCGTTTCAATAAAAAATAAATAAATAAATAAGTCGTGACCAAAGAGAGGATAAAATAATGAAGGAAACTTATAGCTACATGGATAGGGGAGTGTAACTCCCATATTAACGCTTAAATAACGTCTATTAAGGGCGAGCGAGCGGTGTCGTAGGACGGAAGTGGTGTGTCAGAAAAATGGTGTGGCGGAAGGGTGGGGTAGTCCTCGAGTTGATTCCCTTCGTTTAAGGTGTTGGTTGGATTGGTGTCGCTTCTTCGTGGCGGGTGCTTGCCCTGAAACTATCGAAGTCGGCGTTGAAAACGAGTTCGGGGTTTAATGTTGATTGGGATCTTGTGGCTTCGATAGTACGTACCTGTTAGATTGATGGGACAAGGTCAAACTGGGGTAGCATACTCAGAAAATGTATATATTTCCTCCATTTCCAGCCCGCGCGAGTAAAATAGCCGCGGGCCAATCATCCTGCCTTGGCTGGATGCGCGGGCGACCGTTGATTCTGATGCGTCCGCGAGTCGGATCGTACTGACATACCGGCCTGTTGGGTGACTGTCCGAAAAAGCCGGGCGTGGTCCGGTGGTCGGAACACGCGCCGATTGCCACGGGAGTTCCATCAGCTCTATCGTGGGCCTGAAGGGCATCCGTGGAGCGTGTCTTCGGCGTTGGTTGTTACGTCTTTCGCACTTCGACTGGGTCCCAAGTACGCACCTTACTCTAGAAAATAAAGAAAACTTCCAGGCGAGGCTCAAGACGACGAACAATGCCCCCAGACCAGCGCCGGAGTACTTGGCAGCCGTTTCGAGGTGATGAGCCCTGCCACTCACGCTCTTATGTGTTAGTAGTTCCTTAGCGTGATTAATAATATGTTGGAACTCCAGAAGTGGAATCACGACATCCGACAGCCCCAGCAGTTGCGGGACCGCATTCACTGTCAATGGTACTGGAAACTCAGAATTTGGTTGTGAAGCTTGGTTAGCTTTCGCGCCCTGGACAAGTTGGAGGGGGGATAGTAGACGTTCGTGGAGTTGGCCCTGTTTAGCGAACAGGATCGCGTCAGTTAATATTGCGGTATCGAGTCGGCATTCCGAAATGCTGCCCGCGAGAGCAGCCACGGCGTCGCTCAATTCCTCATTATAGCGTATTGTCGCGACATCGTCGAAAATTCGATTAAGTGTTAAGCCTCTTGCGCGATCTTGTCGTGCATAGATTTCGAAAAGCTGTTGGATCGCGCCCTTTCATTGTTGAACCTTGACTGGACCATATGAGTTTCTTTTCTTATAATATACGTGTATATGTTTTTTCCTTTTATTTCTTACAATCAAAGTTACGTGCTAAATTAAATTAAATTACCAATTACATCCAACGAGTACCCGGCCCCCCCCCCCTCTCTTCACCTCCGCGGTTTGAAGGAGAAAATCGCGGCAGTGGAGAAGGTGCTATTCTAGGGACGAGGTGGTAGGCAGTCGTTGTCATTCTTTCTAATTCTTTTTTTTTTGACACAAAAGGAGAGGTCGGATTATATCTAGCAATGTGGATTGATTGTTTGTTGTATATATATATTTATTTATTTATTTATTTATCCAACTGAATTGGTTCGAACTGTAGTTCGAACTGTAGTAGTAACCTCCTCTCTTACCTTTTGTATTATATATCTTACGTTATGTTTTTATATTTCTATAAGTGCTCCGTGCACGTTCGTGTACGCTAATATTTATCGTGTATATTTTCATTTATTTATTTTTTTGTTTTTATTCGCGTACAATTATATAAGTATATTCTTGTATGTATGTGTATAAGTATATATATATATATATATATATATATATATATATATACTAGGGGGGCTCTGCCCCCCTGCGCGCTTCGCGCGCCACCCCCCCCCGCCACCCGCGCCTCCCCCGCCCACGCTCGATCTCCTCAACTCTTGTACACGGCGGCGGCGGCGGCGAAATATTTATATAATATAGAGAGATATATTTTTCAGCTGGCAGGTTTGACCTTGTCGGCATGCACGATCTTTGTTTTATTGCCGTTCAGCCGGATCTTCAAGTTGTTACGCTGTGGGACTTCGAGGACCGGGTAAGGGCCCGTGTACTCATCGTCGAATTTCCCGGTTTTAGTTTCCTTCAGCAGGTAAACGAGGTCACTGACCTCGTAGAAGTGAATCGTTACCCGTCGATCGTAGTACCCCTTGGACTTTTGTTGTGCTTTTCTGAAGTTTTCCGCTGCGGAGTGCTTTAAATCCCGTAGTTTGATGACGAGGTCGCAGAGCATATCGTCATACGTTTGGTCCTCGAGGTCGATGTTGAATCGTGACGGTATTCGGGCGATTTTCCCAAAGACTAATTCGAAGGGGGAAAATCAGGTACCCTCGTGCGTACTGACGTTGTACGAGAACATTGCTGACGGGATCTACTTGTCCCATTCCCTGTGTCGATCAACGAAATGTTTGAGGCCGTGAATACGTGGTGGCTGCGTTCGAGGGAGCCATTTGACTGGGGGTGATAAGCTGACGTGCGGTATTGCTTGATTTTAAATAATTTGGCGAATTGCTGAAAGACGGAGCTCATAAAGTTCCTCATCTGATCGGTGAGGATGGCTCTAGGAGCTCCGAAGATAGAAATGAATTTGTTCGCCAGGGCGACTCCGATTTCGCTCGCAGTGGTGCGAGCGAGTGGTATCGCTACGGAGTACTTCGTCAGAAGGTCCTAGATCGTTAGGATGTATTCTTGTCCTTTTCGCGTGCGGGGTAGTGGGCCGTAGATGTCGAGTGATACTTTCTCAAACGCGTCGGTAGGGGTATCCGTGATAAACATTGGTTGCTTGTGTTTGACCCGAACCAGCTTTTTCTGTTGGCAGTTGGGACAGCGCTTGATGAAGAGTTCGATGTCCGCCTTCATGTTGTGCCAGTAACAGCGTTTGAGAACGAGATGATATGTTTTGGTCATTCCTTTGTGACCACCCGTAGCTGACCCGTGGTATTCTTAGATTACATCTTGCCTTAGGTGTGGAACGGGGACGATCAGGGAGCCATTGCAGATAATGATGGTAATACCGGTTCCACTAAAGATTGAGTGTAATCCATCGAGCAGGATGTGCCGAGAACGGGCATCGAAATGGTCGCAATCGCCGGCCACGTGTATGCGGAAGACGTCGTGTTTACGCATCAATTCTCTCAGCGTAGTTAGGCACGTGCGGATAATCGATGGTTCGAGCTGATTAGTATGTCTCTTCCCGTAGACCAACCCGTACGAGAAGAGACGTCTGTAACGGTTCGAGATCACCTCCCCAGACACGGCGATCTCGTAGCTTAGTTTCTCCCAAAGGAGTCTCCTCTTCTCCACGAGGAGCTTCACGGCACTACGGGTCTGGTTGCGCTGTTGGCTGACCCAGTAGGCGACGTTGGTAGGGTCGTGTAGAATGTGTCGGTTCGAGATCCTTATCAGATCCGCTTGTTGCGATTCCTCCTCGGAAGAGGACGAGTTTGTCGAGGGCGGGGGAGAAGTCTCCTCCCCGCTAAACGGAGGTGATGCTGTTGAAGCCGGGTTACGGTGAGGGATTTCTCTATAAGGGTAGGGAATTATTTCCGTGTGAGAATCTGAGGTATTATGCGATTTGGAGGGTTCATAGACGGAACACCGAGACGTCTCTACCGTTGGTGGCTCGGAGGTGGAGTCTTCGGTCGGGAGTTGGGTAATTTCATCCGGGTTAGGAGCTGGGGAAAGAGGGACGTAAAATCCGTATCGACGAGCCGCCCGAGGAGACACCGGTCCGTGGACTTCGGCGCTAACGTCGAATACTGGGTTCGGCTCGGGTTCTTCCGATGATGGCGAAGAATATTTCATGTTCCATGGGTGACGAGGTGGAAAGCGAAATTTCGAGCTCGGGCGGGCATTAGTGTCCCGCGATGTATGGCCGGTTGCTCATGGCGGAACTAGCGGTGAACGGAAATCCTCGCGTCTCTTGAAGATAGGTTGACGTATTTCATCCGAAGAATCAATTTTGGGACGAGGTCTGTTGCTCAGTAATGTTAGAGGCTCCTCTCCCGCGTCTTCGGCTGAGTCGCTAGAGATCGGCGGTGGCGCCGTTCCTGGTTTAACCGTTGTTTTCTTACGACGAGGGATTTTCAGTGGTTGTTTTGGTGATGTACTCTCATCCGTCGAACTGCTTGGTCGATTCCGTTTGGTCTTCAGGCCTCGGGAGACAGCCGTAGAATTTGATAAGTCGTTAACGGCTGGGTTCCTTGATAGGACGTCGGCATTCGTGTTCTTCCGGCCTGGTTTATACACAAGTTCGATATCACAACCGTCGAGAATTTCCGCCGAGCGACGCAGTTGGAATGTCGGATCTTTGAGCCTCTTGAGCCACGTTAAAGGTTTATTATCGGTGACAAAGAGGAATTTACGACCATATATATACGATCGAAATCCCTCGACGGCGTATATGATCGCCAGCAATTCCTTCTTCGTGGCGTCGTACCGAGTTTCCGTGTTGGAAAGCGTTCTAGAGAGGTACGCTATTGGCAAGTCCGATCCTATGGGCCCTTGGCTTAAAATGGCTCCAAGGGCGACGTTGGAAGCGTCGGTGGTGATGTTGAATGGCAGAGAATAATCCGGGTATTGAACGATCGGTTCCACGCAGAGCTTATCTATCAGTTCTTCAAAAGCTAACCGTTGGTCTTGTGACCAGGTGAAGGGTGAAGGGTTTCTTCAAGAAACGGGTGAGAGGTTTTGCAATTTCCGCGAAATTCTCGATGAGTCGACGGTAGTAGCCGACCAGGCTCAAGAATTGTTTGATGTTTTTCTGATTCTTGGGGACCGGAAAATCCTTCATTGCCGCCAGTTTCAACGGGTTAGGCTGGACTCCATCGCGGCCGATTACGTGGCCGAGGTAGATAACCTCAGGGCGAAGAAACTCGCAGTTGTCAAGTTGTAGTGACAAACGGGCGTCCGAAAGGCGTTTCACGTAGTTGCGAAATTTACGGTCGTGTTCCTCGAGGGAGTCCGCGTAGACCACAATATCGTTAAGGTACACGAAGATCTCGTTACCCTGTAGACCGCTCAACACCTGATCCATGAGACGTTCAAAGGTGGCAGGCGCATTTTTTAGCCCGAATGGCATGCGGTTGAATTCGTACTGACCATAGGGGGTCGAGAACACCATTTTGGGGCGATCCTCCGGATTCATTAGAATCTGGTGGAACCCGGAGGCGAGATCGAATACCGAAAAGTAACGGGTTTCACCTAATTGGTCTAAGATGTCCGTGATGTTGGATAATGGGTAGGCGTCAGGGATTGTTTTTTCATTTAGCTTCCTGAAGTCGACGACCATCCTCCATCGTTTATTGCCTTGCGAGTCGGCCTTTTTGGGGACGATCCAGATGGGCGAATTGAAGGGTGACGACGATTGTATGACGTCCTTATCACGCAGCTCCTTGACTTAGGAGTTGATCTCTTCCTTCATATTGTGAGGAAAGCGATATTGATTGGTGTTGATAGGAAAATCGTCGGTCGTCGGGATCCTATGTTCCATTACGTCTGTGTGGTCTAGGGGCTGGCCGGGTGTCAGGAACAGCCCAGGGTATTCCCGTATAAGGAATACCACGTGGCTGTACTCCTCTTCTTTAAGATGGTCCAACCGTAGGAGTGCAAATATTTTTTCTAGGTTGTTCACCTTTTGTGAGCGAGTTTTTGTTATGCGCGTGGCGCGACTGGGAAGTCGTGTTTTCCCGTTGTTGCTAAGCGAAGGTTCGGAGAGTAGATCGAAGTACCCCGTTTCGACGCTCGCAGCATTCGTTGGAGGAGCTTCGTCGACCGTCATTAACTCTATCTTAGGTATAACAAAATCTACGTCTACTTCCTTACAGTTAATTGCGTAGAGGTGAGCGAAGCCGTCGCGGTTCCTGACCACAGCATTTCGGAAATAAACGACGCCTGGAATTTTCATGCGAGGGACGTAACCGACAGTTGGGTCGCCCGAGACTCTGATTTTTAGTAACTTTTTCATTCGAGGCGGGAGCGAATAGATTTCGGTGTTGGTAAATGGGATTACATGGCCTCTCCTGTCCAGGGTTATCCAGCCATCTACGTAGTCAATTCTCCTGCCGTTATCGGTGAGAAACGGCAACCCGGGAATACCCGGTTCGTCCACATTAAAATCGTCCCGGACGACGTGGAAGAACGTCGGAATATCGTTTACCAAGAGTTCCACGGCCCCGAAAAACATGTCGGTGCCCTCGGTCACGCCACTTATTCGATATATCAAGTTCTTGTTAATTTCCACGTTTGAGTTTAGGCAGCTTTCTTTTATCACATTAATTTCCGAACCGGTGTCGATAAGGAACAGGACGGACTCTCCGATGATCTGCGAAGAGCTTAATCGGACTGTTCTATCCAGAAGCTCTTCACCCGTCCGGCCGCGGACAAATGCTTTACAGATCTCGACTCGGGGTTTTTCGGCGCTTGTTGGTTGTTGCTCGGCGTTGCGCTTCGACGCCGAGCCCTCTCGGAGTTCAAAGACTCCGAGGGCCTGTTTTTCGAGTCTCGTGATTCGGAGCTCCTGTCGCGGGACGTTTTAGAGCGAGGTTCCTGGGACGTCTCCCTGCTATGGTTTCGGGGTTCGTTCCTTCTGTTTTCCCGCGACTGTCCTTGCGTTTGGCGGTCATTACTTACCCTGTGTTTATGAACTGAGGAGTTCGAACCACTGGAAGACCGACAACGATCTCGTTTGCCGCTACGGCCACTTCTACGAGCGTCGTCCGAGTTCGAGTCTGAATGGCGAGACCGACGACTGGAGTCCCCGGGGCGAGACCGCGAGTCTTTTCGGTCGCGGGACCTAGAGTCGGAGCGGAAGTGACTGGAGTTGCGGTCACTCGGTCGATTGGGCGATCCGTGAGACCGGTCTCGTCGCTGGTAATCCTCGCTGAACCGGGGGCGAGAGTCGTGTCTCCCGTAAGTGCGGTAATCGTTATCATTAATTCATCGCGTGTGTCGTTTGTTATTATTGTCGCGAGCCCAATAGTCGTAACTGTTGTCGCGGCGACTTCATTTTTCGTCGAATCGGGGGCAAAAGTCGCGGCTCTCGTTATCTCGGCGATCGCTTCGGCTGGTAGAACGAGGCCGAGAGTCGTATCGATCGCGATAATCGGTGGAGAACCGAGATCGTGACCGGGCGACGTCTTGTTTGCCGTCATACCGGGAGTCCTCCTCGTCGTAGCGGGAACATTCGTTACTTACTACCGCGCGACGAAGAGAAGGTTTGGTCCCTGTGGTGCCGGTTATGGCAATTGTCCCGCGAGTAGTCGCGGGGGCGAGAGTCGTGGTGTTCGCGTGGGTCCTCGCTGTCGAAACGATGGTTGTAACGAGAATTTCCGTATGGTGAGCGGGCATTTTCTTGGCGATAGCGGTGTTCACGCTCCTCGCTCTCGTTCCTTTGTCGATTTTGTAGCTTGAAACACTCGTCCATCGTGTGACCGGGTTTCCTGCAGTATCGGCAGGTTATATCGAGCTCCCTTGACTCAGTTATTCGAACCTTAGCTGTGGAGCTGCGGGAGCGCGAACGGTAGCGAGAATGAGGAGGGTGCCTGTCGGAAAACTAAGAACGCGACGAACTACGATCGCGGTTGTAGGTGATAGCCGGTCGGAGTCGTTTCTCGCAGGAGTCGTACTCTGATACGTCGGAGTCATCGACATCCCGTGGAACCGAAGTACGATTGCGTGAATCGAACCTCGCGCGGTGGTAACTCACGCGGTGGCGCCTTTAGTTAAATTTGACCGCCTCCTGTGCGTAAGCTAAAGCGCTCTCGAAGGAATCAGGCTCTTTAGAGTATACGTACCTTGCGGTTTTATCGCGCAAACCATTAACGAAGCTCTCTACGGCGTTAGCGTTGTGTTCGCGTTGCATCTCGTAAATGGTCTGCGCGCTCCGATTAGACCGATCGACAATGCGTCGGGTTAGCAAGTTCAGGGTGTCCCGAACACGAGCCGCGTATTCGTTCAAGTCCTCATGAGATCCTTCAACCATATTGGCCAAGTCGACTCTGAGGTCGGTGAGCGACTTTTTAGACGAAAAAAGGGTCCTGAGCTCCGTAACAAGTTGGCTCAGGAACGATATATCGGCGCGCTTAGGTAGCAGCTGGCGTCTAGCACTCCCACTGAATTTGGAGAACAGCAGATAGATGAATTTGGGTTTTTCATCCAGGTCGAGAGTCTCGTGGGCAAAATGAATGTCCGATATGAACTCTTCGACCGGTATGTTTTTGCCGTCAAAATTTGGGATCCGTAAGAGCGCTTTGGTGACCCAATCTGGGTCATTACCGCGCAAACGAAGGTTCTGAGTTTGAGCCCTAACTTCGTCCTTCGTAACTGCGTTACGGTCGGGGAGTCGGGATTCCGGGCGCGGTGGTAAGCTAGCTTGATCGAGTACCCCAGACAGGGAATTATTTCGCGTACGAACCATGGTGGAGCGCAGACAACTGTCTATGTGTAATACGGAGAGTGAACGACGTTAAACCGTGTCCCGGACCAACAAAATCAGATGTAGGGGTGACCGGTGTTACGATAGGTAGGATTGAGCTAGAATAATGGAACTTGAAAGGAGGGGTACGGGCGGTAGTTGTGAGTGTTGCCCGGAAAGTGTTCAGAGAACAGCCGCTGGCCGGTATGGTAGCCTGTACCAACAACTGTCTCGTCCGAGTTTCCAAACTTATGTGTAATTCTCGGTGACCTTTGCAGGTTTGTCACTGGCCGGTATGGTAGCCTGTACCAATTGACCTAACCCCGCGGGAAACCTTGAATTTGTTGTGTCAATGTCCAGGGTAACTACAGGGGCTTTTGACATCAGTTACTAGCCGGTATGGTAGCCTGTACCAGTATACTTGATTCGCCCGAGCCTATGGTTTGTAATCAGTATTTGGGTAATAATGTGTGAAGAAAAGGGTAGTACAGGATGAAATTTGAGTATTTAATATTTTTTGTGTTTTTGTTAATCGAGGATGATTAGCGGGGTACCCTCTACCGCCGACGCTGCGGTACAAGATAAACGGCCGGTGACCGGGTCGTAATAATAATCCGTACCAGTCGTACAATCGGTAATGATAACGGACGTCCGTTCGTCCGGCTCGACTTTCCGAGAAAAGTTCAACCTACAATCGTCGCTGATTACGAAGTTCGATTGTTCGCGCAGGACTTGTTTCTACTGCTTAATAGCGTTGCACAATTTCTTACGGTTGATCTTGGGTTTAAGCGGTTTTTTAATCGAAGATTAATGAGCGAGGTCCATATACCCAAAAAGGGGTAATATGAGGGAGTATATACCTGGCTTAATGGTAAACAATATTCGTTATGCGAGTTACTTACAATATAACATGCAATCGTTGATCAAGGAAAATGAGTGTTGAATTCCTTATTATTTGTACGGTCGGGTTAAACCCAATTAACCCGTGAAGTCAAGTCGAGTGTGGTTAACCCTGTAAATACCGGGCTAACTAGTTCAATATTGTTAACGTACCTTTCTGACATCAAATTTCTCTCCTAAATTCCAGAAAATTTGAATATTGATTCGAAATACCGGTTTTTAATTTTGGTTAAATTTGGCTCAATTGAGGAGTCGATAAATCTAAATTTGGATATTTATTCGAACTAATAACTTTTAGAATTCGGAGCTAGATTCAAATTGAAAATTAATAAAACCAAATTTTAGGTATTCAAATTGTCTAAATTATAAATTAAAATATCTAAAAATTAAGGTAAATTTGAAAAGTAATAAATTAAAATCTGAGTTATGAATTAGAAAAATCATTCGAAATTGGATTTGATTTGAAAATCGATTAATTAAAATTTGAATTTTCGGATCTTTATCCGAATTGTTAATCCTAAGAATTTCGGAAGAATAAATTTAATCTGAAAGTCAATGAATATAAATTTTTCGGTTTTCAGGATTTCGGGTTGTAATTTCGAAGATTCGTGGTAGAACCAGATTTGGAAAGTAGTAAATTCAAACTCCTGATGTTCTGAAATTGGGTTAAATCTGAAAAATAATTTAAAGTTGGAAATTCAGTTTTTCCCTATCGGAACGGTATTTTAATTTTTTTTTAATTCCAAAATGGAGTTATATTTGGAATCTAATAGTAGATAAGCTAGGCCGGTTCCCCCCATGTCGCCCATCACCCTGAACCGCGGCCGGTAAGGTAGATCCCTACCTAATCGACGCCGGTAAGCTAGATCCCTGCCTTCTCGGCGCCGGTGAGGTGGGGATCTACTTTGCCGACCTTCAATATGTAATATTGCTCAACTATTATTAACATTGAGCGTGTGTATCCCCCCCTGGACAATTGTTGTATGGTGCTACCTGAAAGGGCGGATGTCCAGGGGGCTGATAGAACGGATGTCCCGGAAGCTGAAAGGGCGGATGTCTCGGGAGCTGAAAGGGCGGATGTCCAGGAAGCTGAAAGGGCGGATGTCACGCGGGCTAAAAGGACGGATGTCGCGGGGACTGAAAGGAGGAAAGTCCCGGGTATTGAAAGGGCGGGAGTCCTAGGGGGGGCATCGAGAGCGGATGGGAGAACCCCCACACCGCCTGTGTGTTGACATAGTAACCCTATATAGTGCGGGTGAGCTGCAGCGAATAATGACTAATTAATTAAAATCTATACGTCACGTTGGTGAAGAATTATGGAGCAACAGCGCACGGTAAGTAAATCTCTCATTCTCTCGTTCGTTCTTTCACCACCTTTTTTCGCAGTCTTTTCGCCGCGCGGTAGGCGAATCTCTTTCATTCTCCCGTCCGTTCTTTCTGGCGCTCTACCTCTCGTCTTCTCTCGCTCTTTTCCCGTTCCCTCGTCCGTTCTTTCTCTCTCTCTCTCCTTCTTTCCCTCGCTCCTTCTCATTATTTCCCTCTTTCGCTAACGCTCTCTTTTAATGAAAAAAAAATTTTCCCTAATGCATTTTTTTCCTCCAATTTCTAGACTTCCCCCCCCATGTCTCCGTGGGCACGCGGGCGACCCTCGATTCGAAAGGTGAGTGTGGGACCCCTACCCCCTTTCGAGGTCCGAAGGCGCGCAGCGATTGTAAGTTTTGCTTTCCCTATTTATAATGAGCATTAATTATTATTTTTTAGCTCAATAGCAGTAGAGTCTCGCAATTTTTTTTTATATGCATTATTTTTCAAATCTATTATTTTTCTATATGTATTATTTTTTGTATTATTTTTATATGTATTTTTTCTTTTGCCTTATTGCGGTAGATGCCGACAACTATCGGGTATGAGTCCGAGCACCCAGGGCTGTCAACCAATTGTCAACCCCCGTTACAGACGCCGACACCACCACCGACACAACCACCGACACCACCGACGCCACCGACACAACCAAAAACAATTCCTTCTCCACCGCCGCCCCTACTACCTCCACTACGACCATCACCGCCACCACGATTACTATCCCCACTACCCCCATCCCCACTGCCCCTTACATCGTTGCCAGATATGCCAAGCATAGTAGAGGATTGTTTATATCTGACAGCGATGATGATGAACGGAAGGATCAGCCTCCTGTAGAGAACCATCGGGTAATCCAGAATTCTCCACAGAAGGATGATCCTTCTGTGAAGGACAGGCATTCCTCAACCACCCCGAATTCCTGCCCCACCATCCGCAAAAGAACACAACCACAGAAATTAGGAAATATGAAGCGACTGATGACAATATTACGAAGAAAAAATAAATTAAAAAATATATATTGTTTTAGCATTATTTATTTTATTGTCAAAAACAGCATTTATTTCGGGCTTTTCAGCAGTCAAAGTTGAAATTAGGAAATATGAAGCGACTGATGACAATATTACGAAGAAAAAATAAATTAAAAAATATATATTGTTTTAGCATTATTTATTTTATTGTCAAAAACAGCATTTATTTCGGGCTTTTCAGCAGTCAAAGTTGCCTCGGTGCGATCCTCGTCAGCGCGAAAATTGTGAAGCCACTTCTTCAGCATGCGCGCGTTGTATGCCGCACAGTATGGGTCCCATGTATGAGTGTGATTAGTGCATGAGACATCGGAGTTGGCACTCAGTAAGCGCAGCGATGGACAACCCAGATCATCGAGGCTGTACACGTGTTGGTCGATTTGTTCCAGCAACCGCTGCTTCTCGAGTCCCTTCACATACACCTAGCTGGCGTTGCGTAGGTGGCTATATAGAACATCATGGACCTCTTCGTAGGGTATGTCTCCGCTGTTCCAGGCAATACCATGATAATTTCGTTCCAGCCATCGGTTTTCACTCTTATATTTGGCTGGCAGGGCACTCCATTTGTGCGGTGGCTCGAATAGATAGACTGATGGCAGGACGTCATCCTCGAGAGCGACTTCTGCTACTTCTTTGAAAACGAAGTCATTAACTGGTGTCTTGAAGCCCTGGAAGTCCACAACGAATTCCATTTTCAATCTGATGCTCGTGGTTGCTTTCTCAGGCCTTTTATATCAGATTCCCCACCACTGGATTCCTCCCGCTACCAATGTTGGCATCCAATCGGCTGCTACGCCGCAATCACCCCCAACCGTCAATTGTGGGTATAATCGTGGTTGCTTTCTCAGGCCTTTTATATCTGATTCCCCACCACCGGATTCCTCGCGCTACCAATGTTGGCATCCAATCAGCTGCTACGTCGCAATCACTCCCACCCATCAATTGTGGGTATAAATACGGCCCGCTCTGGAGGAGCAAGCATAATTTCACGAACGCCGGCACACACGATGTCAGTACAGGAGTGTAAGGAAATCGTGAAGACTTGGGAGGAGGCATTGATGTTGCTACAAAATGGAGAAGCAGACGAGATCTATGAGTGGATCAAGCGTCTCTCGAGAGTAATGAACAGTCTGAAGCAGGTAGAGTCATCCGCAAGAGCCGCGCCATAAATCCAAAAGTTTTCATCCACAATCGGCTTTTTGACTGGTATTAAGATTAAGCTGGAGCGTTCGCTGAAACGCGGACGGAGTATTCTGAAGCACAAAGAACGCTCTGATAAGGTAGCATGGTCGGATTTGAGGTCATCGTTCAAAAACCGGATCAGGGTAGGTGTGATCACAAATTTGAAGCACGTGGATGTGAGCTCATTCATGAAGGACTGCATGACGCACTGCCATTCAAAAATCAAGCATGTGCTGAGCAGAGAAAAAAGCTCGGTGAAGGTTTACACAGTGCTGACAGCAAAATTCAGCATCGTAAAAAACAATGAAGGAATACTGGAGATGAAGTATTTCAACACCAAGGCTGTACCAATTTTTCCCACGACTAACATAAGAGAGTGGTCCATGGCGAACGTTAAAGAACCCATTCAAAGGGAAATAGAGGAATTTGAGCAACAGGGCTCAGGATGGAGGCTGCATGCCATCATTAGCTTGACAGTGAACATTAACAAGTTCATTCCGATGCGCGGTAGCTCATATGTGGATCTACCAGAAATGACACGCAACAAGAAGGTATGTATCAACGTGAGAAACAACGACGAAATATGTTTCATGTGGGCCATACTGTCCGCACTACATCCAGCACACCACTCCGATCGTGTCTCCGAGTACAGAAAGCATGAGCCCGAATTGAACTTTGTCGACATAGAATTTCCCGTGATGCCTAGGCAAATTCGTAAATTTGAAAAACAAAATGATGTGTCGGTCAATGTTTATATCCTAAAAAAATGGCGACGCTCGTTTAACACCATACCCCTCCACGTAACATCCTCGAAGAAAAATCGTCACGTGAATCTCCTTCTTGTGCAAGATCTATGTCGATAAGGTGGAGGAGGAGGGTGAGGGTGAAAACATTGAACACTACACGAAACCGAGATTCCACTATGTGTGGATCAAAGACCTGTCACGCTTAGTCTCGAATCAGCTATCTAAGAGAGCTCACAAGCAGCATATTTGTGATCCTTGCCTCCACTATTTTCGCTATGAAGACAAGCTCGCTGCACATGAAAGTGATTGCAAAGAGGTCAACAAGTGTAAGATTAGAATGCCAAAATGTGTGAATCAGATACTACGCTTCAGAAATCATTGCAACAAGGAGAGAGTGCCTTTCATTGTATACGGCGACTTTGAGTGCCTGCTAAAGCCTATTGGAGACGAGAACGCGTACTAGAAACATGAGGCGTTTAGCGTAGGATACTACGTAAAGTGCAGCAATGATGACTCGTTGTCAAAGTACCGCAGCTACAGAGGAACATAACCGGCAGAATGGTTCGTTCGTGAACTGCAACAGCTTGCTAAAGATGTTGAGTCAATACTCGGGAACGTTAAACCGATGGTGAGGTTGACGTTGCAATAGGAGAAGGATTTCCATGCATCATCAACGCTGTGTCACATCTGCGAGAAACCTCTATCGACCAACGGCAGAGTGAGAGACCACTGCCATCTGACGGGAAGGTATCGGGGTCCAGCACATAATGAGTATAATCTTAATTATCAGGATACCCGAACCATACCCGTAGTCTTTCACAACCTCTCCGGATACGATTCGCACCTCATCGTACGGGAAATCTTCGTGTGCTTCGACGGTCGGGTTTCTATACTACCTCAGACGAAAGAACGATACATCTCGTTCACGAAGCATGTCGCGAACAGTGACATGAAATTCCGATTCATAGACTCGCTTCGTTTCATGGCTTCGTCACTCGACAAATTGGAGGCATTCTTGAAAGATCTGAAGATTGTTAGACATGAATTCCCCAATCTCCCCGCCGACAAGTTCGAGCTGTTAACGAGGAAAGGGGTATTCCCGTACGAGTACGTTGACTCATTCACCAAACTCGACGATGATAAACTACCATCGAGCGGCATTTTATAGCTCACTGAATGACAATAACGTCTCGGTTGAGGATCATGAGCACGCCAAGCGGGTATGGAACGCGTTTGATATTCGTAGCTTGGGTAAATACTCAGATCTCTATCTGAAAACCGATGTGCTTCTCTTGGCCGACGATTTTGAGAATTTCCGCAACAACGGCATCAATGCTTATGGCCTGGACCCAGCACACTACTATACAACGCCAGGCTACTCGTGGGACACAATGCTCAAATACACGAAGATTGAGCTACAACTCCTCACGGACCTGGTCATGCACTTGTTCATTGAATGAGGAATGCGAGGTGGAGTGAGCCAGTGCTGCAGTCGTTACGCTCGCGCTAACAATAAGTATATGAGGGATTACGATCCGCACGAGGAGAGTAAGTATCTCATGTACTACGATGTGACCAAACTCTATGGCTGGGCAATGGAGCAATCGCTCCCTTACGGGGCCTTCGAGTAGGTTGAAAATGTTGACTTCCGCAACGTCCCCGACGATTCACCGATTGGCTATATCCTTGAGGTCGATCTAGACTACCCCGAGGGTCGCCACGATCTGCACAAAGATCTACCTCTGTGTCCGGAACACAAGAGTGCGCCCGGCGCAAAGCAAACTAAGTTAATGACGACGCTGGACCCTAAAAGTCGATTCATTCTCCACTATAGGAGTCTGAAGCAGGCCCTCGAGCTTGGATTAGAGCTCAAACATATGCATCGTGTTTTAAAGTTCAAGCAGCGAGCGTGGCTCAAGGACTATATTGATCTGAATAGCCACATGCGGAAGAATGCGAACAACGAGTTCGAGAAGAACTTATTCAAACTGATGAATAATGCAGTGTTCGGTAAGACCATGGAGAATGTTCGGAATTATGTTGAAGTCAAAGTCGTGACCAATTAGGACGGACCGTATGGCGCTGAGGCACTCGTCGCAAAACCTAACTTCCACAGCTGCATCATCTTCGACGAGAATCTCGTAGCCGTGCAGCTCACGAAAACCGAGGTTTACCTCAACAAACCGATCTACGTTGGGCTTTGTGTGCTGGACTTGTCAAAGATTCTCGTTTACGACTTCCACTACAACTACATAATGGTACAATTTGGGGAAGATCGCTTCAAACTCCTGTATACCGACACCGACAGCTTGCTCTGCGAAGTTCGGTGCCCCGACATTTATGACATCATGAAGCGAGATATTCTGAGATTTGACAACTCTGATTATTCGGCCGACAATCAGTTTGGAATGCCGCGCGTCCACAAGAAAGTCGTTGGGCTCATGAAGGATGAGTGTAATGGCCGTATCATGACTGAGTTTGTCGGTTTGCGCAGCAAGATGTATAGTCTGCGTGTTGAGGGCGAGGATCATGTAAAGAGGGTGAAGGGTGTAAGAGGGGAGTGGTGCAAACAACCATTACCTTCAATGATTTCGTGCAATGTCTCCGGCAGAATTCGACGCAGCGCAGAGAACAACGCGTCATCAGAAGTCGCCTACATTGAATCTACACGGAGAAGCAGGTGAAGGAAGCACTCAACCCCCACGACGATAAACGCTATCTTCTACCCAATACTACGGACACGCTACCGTGGGGACATTATGGAATACCTCGTGTATCACAATAGACGTGCCGAAACGTGCTGAAACAGAGGTGGTCAGGAAGTTGACTAACTCCAGCTAGCGGAGGAGACAACCAATCAGATGCAGGGTGGTGGCAACCAATCGGGCGCAAGCCGGTGGTGGGAGTAACCAATCGCGATCCTGTGGATTCCGACCGGTGGAGGGATAGCGACTATATTAGCTCCAAGCTCGCTACCAGATCCATCACACAATCTCGAGGTGACTATGCTTAATAAACTCGAAATGACTAAGCTCAATGAGGCTGCGCTCCTGGAGGATTTCTTACCGACGAAAAAGCTGAGTGAGTTGGAGGTGCAACGAGTGTACAGAGTCACGGACTTGAGACGAGTCACGACGAAATATGGGCCGAAGGCTGTTGTCAGTTTCGATAATCTCTGCCAGGCCTTTCTACCCAAACGCATCTCGGACGTTTTCGAGAAGGACGGCGCCCTCTTCGATTAGATTGCGCATGCAGCATCGGCGAGGAAATTACTGCTAAAGTATCTCGACGGTGTGAATAATCAAATGGAATTCGTTGCCGAATAAGTACGGGTCTTCTCAGTCAAACGGGTTCGAGATGTACCGACAAATGGGGCGACAAATTGCCGAAATTCGAGTAATCCTTATTCGTAATAAATATTTTTACAAATCAGAAGTGTATATCCAACTATTATGTGAGTCGTTGAATAAGCATTATTCGCAATAAATATTTTTGTTTACAAATCAGACTCGTTTATCCAACTATTGTGTGGCTCGTCGAATCCCAACCACTTCACATAAGCCCGATCTCCACGCCTCTTGATCACTTTCTCCACGAGATTGACGTCGGGATACTTTGCTTTCTGAAGCTCCTCCATGTAGAATCCGCCGCCAATCGACTCATCCTCGTAGTCCTTCAGCCGGTACGTCACCGGGGTTGTGGTGAGCACTCGGGCTACACTAAAAATTTTCGTTGTCCAGTTGGGTCTGTAGGCTTTATCAAAAACGTGTTTGTTCTTGCTGTTTCGTACCTTGTCGCCGATCTTGAATCTGGGTGGTCTACGACGCCGTTCGTGGTGTTTTTCTCTCGACGAAACTCGGCAACAGTATTGTTGCCTCGACCGTCCATAGTGTACTGCGTGTTCACTTTCGACGAGATACATTTATGGCAAAGCAATCGAACCCCTTTCTGTATCTGCCACAGTCGAGACCTCTATGGTCTTTGTCAATTACGAGAAATCCATGCTGATCATCGCTCCAACATGTCGAACATAAATCTTTACAGTGCGAGTATGACATATCCGTATTAACGTGATCGTCATAGACGTGCTTGAGGTTTACGTCGTCTTGCCGAAAGATCATCAGCAGGTTAACATTATCACGTACCAGATGTTTAAGGATCTGAGCGTACGATTCATAAAGATAGAAGCAATCAATGTTCTTGGGTCTGCCCATGCAGAAGAATGCTTTAACATTGTCTTGCTTCTCGCACGCGATATCATCGAATATGACGATGGAATTGGGGTGTGCATCGGCGGGCGATGACACTCGGGCGTGCTCGCTGAATGCAAAGTGTTCGATGCCCTCTACGGGCGCGAGGAGTTGCTCGAGAAGCGTATACTTTGGCTGATTGAGTGACTTGAAGTACACGTAGGCGTTTTCGAAGCGCAGTCCATTGGGATGCGTGATAAGGGTCAGAAGCGCATCAGTCTGGCCGCAATTCGATGGCCCGCAGAAGACCGCACGAATAGTGTCAGGGAGTAATTCCTGTAAAGTACGCACCATTGCGCGTACGCACCGTTTGCTAGTAACTCAGGTGATTCGAGTAATCCCATTGGTCAAAGTTTGAGGAATTTTGTGGATGATATGCATCGACGGTGTCCTCCACCGGACACTGAAATAAAAGTGACAAATGTGAAGTACCGCCTTTCCGGAAAAAGTCGACCCCGGACGATATGGAGCTGTGGGTGAAAAGAAGTCCCAGTGCATTATACGAGTATAATGTCACTATGGAGGACATCCGCCCTTTCATCCCCAGGACATCCGCCCTTTCAATCCCCAGGACATACACCCTTTCGACCCCCAGGACACCCGCCCTTTCAATCCCCAGGGAATCCGCCGTTTCAATCCCCAGGACATCCGCCCATTCAATCTCCAGGACATCCGCCCTTTCAATCCCCAAGACACCGCTCCTGCACCAAATAATATTTGATCGGTAATGCAAATCCCTAATATACCGACTTCGGATCGAAGGTCGGCAATGTTTCGACTTTACCGGCGTCGGCAAGATAGGGATCTACCTTACCGACCGCGGTTCAGGGTGATGGGCGGCATGGGGGGGGGGCGGCCTAGCTTCTCTACTTCTAATAAATATACATTTTTGGGTGCTCGGAATTTGATCCGAACAATAAATTCGGGGAGATTTCAAAAATTGATTTGAATTGGAAAATCAATAACTTAAATTTCTCAGTATTCAGATTCTGATCTGAACTAAGAATTCAGAAAATTCAAAGGAAATGATTTAGATCCGAAAATTCATGAAATAAAAATTTTCGGTATTTAGATTTTTATATGAACAATATATTTTAAAAATTCCAGACTCTGGTTAAGGCCTTACATACGTCGAGAATTTTCAAAAAATCGATTTTTTTTTGTTTACAGATTATTATTCCTTATAGTCTTAGGCGTATTTCTGTGTAAGCTGATTGTAAAAATTCCCCATAGTTCAAAAGTTATTGTAGATAATGTGACTGCCTGATAATGTGAAACACACTCGAATCAACGCTACCAAAGCAACAAAAGAGGCCAGAACAATTCGTCGATTAGAAAAAAATAAACAACAACAATTTTTTACTGACAAGGAAGGCGTACAATATGAAGCTGGAATGGGAGATTAGACGTAAGTTAACTAAATAAATTTAAAAAATTCCTAAAGTTCTTGCTCCAACCGCGCGCGACTTCGAGCGAAACGCGCTTGAAACTTTAAACGCGTTTTTCTCAAAACTACTTTTTCTGACACGGTCGGCATGATAACTCGTACGGTTTTTAATATTTTTTGATGATTTTTTTTTTTAAATATTCAGAATTGTTTTTTCTATAGTCTGTCGAGCCGGATTTTTACAATTATTATTAGAAAATTTTATAAAAACAATTAAAGTGTGACTTTTTTGACAAAAACTTAACATTTTTTTTTAAATTACCGTAAATTGTTTAATTTTTCGAATTTCAAAAATCCGGCTCGACAGACTATAACTACTACCTTATTTTACAAGAATTTCTTTACATTTTGCAGATCCGTCAACATTTGAGGAAGAAATACTGCCGACCGTGGAGCAACTTTTTTTTTACAGTGCTTCAAAAAATGTGATTTTTCATGTTGTAATTTTTGAAAAAAAAAATTGAAATAAATTTTTTTACAAACTTAACACAGTAATAAACAATGTGTAAGAATTTTTTTATCAATTTCGATTTCTATCCCTCCTAAAAACAGTTTATCTTTTGGTACGTTTTCGGTACCGCTGGACGTATGTAATGCCTTAAATTTAAAAATCAATGAATGTAAGTCGTTCTGGTGTGTTCAGATTTTTGTCTGAATTATAAATTAAAAAATTAGAAAATTGAATAAAATTTGAAAATGAATAAATTTAGGCTTTGTGTAATCGGACCGCACTCCGAACAATCAATCTTAAGAAATTCAGCAGAAGGAATTTAATTTAAAAATAAATATATAAATAGATTTGAAAAAAGTCGAAAATTGGACTAAATCTGAGGGGTAATAAGTCATATATTTTTTTTGGGATGAACGGAATTCGTACGAATAATAAGTTCTAGATGGTTCAAAAGTTGGTTTAAATTTGGAAAAATGGCAAATTTAATTTGGTATTCTGCAACTGGGTTGAATTCGGAAAATATTATAATAAATTTAAAATTTGGATGATCAGATTTTATTTTGA
This sequence comes from Oxytorus armatus, assembly GCA_958009045.1. NCBI lineage: Eukaryota > Metazoa > Arthropoda > Insecta > Hymenoptera > Ichneumonidae > Oxytorus > Oxytorus armatus. Next base: position 28,677,977 of record OY253746.1, read on the forward strand.
TTATAAATTTGAAGGATTCAAGGATTGAAGTAAATTTTGGAATTGATAAATAAAAATTTTCAGTATTCAGATTCTTATTTGAATTATAAATTTGAAAAATTCGAAAATTTGGTTTAATTTGAAGATTATTGAATAAAAATCTTGGGTATTCGGATCTTTATCCAAATTATAAATTTCTTAACTTCAGCAAAATAATCTTATTTTGGAGGATAAAAATTTTTTATTTTGATATTGAGATTTTTGACTGAATTATAAGTTTTGAAATATCGAGAATTAAATTAAATTTAAAATTAATGAATTGAAATTTTTTTAAATATAATCAGATTTTCCTTTGAGTATAGCTTTAAAAATTCCGAACTGACTTCAATCCGGAAATTAATAAGAATAAAAAGGTTTTTGAATACACGGATTTTATTATAAATTTTTTATTTCGAGGCTGAATTAAATCAGAGAATTATTGGGTTTAAATTTGAATATTCGGAATCGTATCCGAATTAGGAGTTACAAATTCCGAAAGTGAATTCAATTGGGGAATTAATAAATTTAAAAATTTGTAGATTCAGAAAAAACATTTTTTTTTATGTTTCGAAGTTGTTTTTATGTTTTTTATTTGTTTTTTTAATGTTTTTTTATGTTGCCAATTTGCAAATCGGCAACTTTGAGTTTCTGAACATTCAGATTTTATTTCCGAATGGAAAAGTTGTATTTTCGAAAATTCGGATTTAATCCGGAAATGTAGTGGGTAAAAATGTTCGTATATTGAAACGTTTCACGATTGTCGGACGGTCGGAAGGACCGTTCCGGTGATTTTAATCTGGTTTTAATAAATTTGTGAAACTTGATGAGATTTAGAATTCTGTCTCGTATGTATTATTCTGAGGATAGAGTTCGTGTCATGGACTCGAAGGAAAGCAGGAGGTTCGGGGAGGCAAAGTGATGAGGATTCTTTTGATAATAACAATTTTATTGAAATAGAAAGATGCCTCAGATTCGGAAGAAATCGTCATCACATATTTTAATGCGTGCCTCGAGTCAACCTTTTATCATCGGCACTCATAAGAGCGATATAGAGGTTGATTCAAAAACTACTGTGTCTCGTGAAGCGATGACCAGTAGACACAAAATATCTCACTATGCTATTTTCAAATTATAGCTTTAATTTAAAGGAAAGGATTTTACGTTGGTAAGGTTTTATTAATGGGTTTTATTCGTTTAAATAAATTGCTGGAAGAGCTCGTTAGTTTGAATAGAGGTTGGAAATTGTATGTTATGTGAGGAAAACGTCCGTTATGTTTTGTCGTGAATTTACTAATTTTTGTTGAATGTTTTTGAAATTGAAATTGTTTTCCCTTGGTTTGATCGAGATCGAAGTTTCCCTCGGGTAATTAATTCGTGCGTTCATTACTGGAAGCTCGCAGCGTCACGTTGCAATGACGCGTTGCGGTGCGGCCACTCAGTAAAGGCCCTACCTATGGGTGTTTTGGAAGGCTAAGAATTACACCTTCTGTGGTTTGAACGTCCAGGCGCCATGCAAGGGGTCTCACCACAATCGGTTCTCTAATGGGTTGCTGAAAGATTTATCGATGATCGTCGATTCAACATTAAATGCAGTAATGTGTTGAAGAGACAATACTACGATACAACAATTAATACCAAACTCTCTTCTAACTGAATCGTTGTGAGAGAGAATAGAATAGTCTGGAAGAGGCTATTCTATTTTTCAAGATAATTACTTGAAGCGATGTCCGCGCAGTGCGATGAGGAATTAAACTTGTCGATGAAGCTACACTTGAACTCGCGTACAGTAATTATGACTCTTTTCTAAATGAAACGAGCTCGAAGTGACTCTAATTACTAATGCTGGAAGAACTGTCCGTTTTGCAAAAACGGACAAAATGAAATTAAAAGAATTTACTCGAAGAGTAAATCGAAGATTACGACCAGCACGATTTGGTATTCAGAACTAATCATTTGTGTCGTAAAAGCCCCGCTTTCATAGCAAAAGCTGTTACAACGCCCGCACTCGTTTCCCGAATTCTGATTGGCTTCGGGTTGTTAGGTGGAGCATAACGTCCAATTCCGTGCTTGTTCTGGAGTAGATAATTCCGAGTATTGAAATTTATAACTTTATTGAATTTATTTATTAGTCGCGTCTCGTCTTTGTAGATTTTAAAATGTCCATTGCCTCGTGGGGCAAAATGGAATACAAGTCAGTCGTGGGTATCAGGAGCGCAGAATTGTCGAGGTGTCTGACAGGTCGCCGTATCGCAGCACACGACGCGTGGTGCGATGCGAGCATCGCTGGCCGCGCGGCGATCAGTCAGAACACCTCCTCGGCGGATTTTTTTGGATACGGGGGGCCCCGGGTCGTCCGGTCACAATATATTATTTGAAAAAAAAAATCTGATTTCCGTACGTTAGGGTGAGCCTAGATGGAGAATTCAACACTCGTAAATAGAGAGAAAGACGTAAGGATCCCGATGTAAACGGTACTTACGTAAGACTGGCGAAGATGAGCATCAGTGTAAAAATCATCCTTCATTCAATAGCAGTCTTATTGGGATCACGCCAATATCATTTCTTTTCAGGATTTTCCCTCGGTAACAATCGGATTTTTCCTTCTCCTCTTTGGTAGTTGGACCTTTAGTAATTGGCTGCTTCTTCGACGATGTATATATTTGTTTGCTGAAATGAGCACTTGTAGCACGTTTTCGTAGAACTGTCAACTGTCATTTTTTTTTTTTCACTCGGTCCGAAGTACGGCACATGGCCTCGACACTTAGGGTATCCCACTTCTGACATCAAAAATTCTGTTACGTCCCAGGGGGTTTCGCAAAGGCGGACGTGTGCGCGGCGACTCAGAGATAAAAAAACGAATAATATGAACGCGGCGCCTCAGAGGTCGTGGAGGAAACGCATAGGATACGATTTATGAATGAATGAGTAGAGACACGTCGTTCGTTTCCCGATTAACGATTGAAATCGAGATGTCGAGTATAATGAATCGCTTACTTTATTCGAACAATTTCGTGAATATAACAGAGTTCATACAATTCCAAATCGTAATGTGAAAGACGCAAGATATTCGTGAATGTGCTCATGTACAATTATTACTTGGGTTGACCGATCAAAATCAGAGTTATCACAAAGGTAGTTAGACGTAGGTATACCGGGTTTAAGACGGTTGATTTATCGGAGTTGTTCTCTCATCGAGCGTTGAATTAAGACGTAGAGTCGCTTAGATATTAAAGGCGGACTTTTTGCCACGAGTGTTGAGTGAAGACTGAAGATTTTAAGGTGGATTTGGTTGTCGTGAAGCGGCAACCAACCCCAAAAGTGCTGATATTCCAATATCCAGAATTTAGAGTCGAGCGAGGGAAAAGGCTATATCGCGCGAGGCCTCGCGACTCGTCGCGGCGGAAATTTGTCAGCCAAAACTTGATATTAAGCATTCGCGCTACGATCGCACGGTCGAGAGTTCGGATTATTTCTATATTTGTTGAAAATAGGATGTGCAGAAATTCGAGTGGCGACATCCGTTCCCACAGTTTGGTATTGTGCATTAGCACTACGATCAAAAGATCGTAGAGCTTGAATAATTAATGTATTTTTTAACCGGGTTGAATGAGCAGAAATTCAAGCGGCGATTTCCGCGCTTACGATTATAAACTGGATTCACGTTGTGGGTAAGCGCGAAATATCATACTTTAGATTAAAAATAAAGTTAAGATAATACATTGAAAAATCCCATAAAAACGTCACGACGTAACAGGAGGCATTACTTGATGAAGATGCGAGTCAAACGCAAGAGGAGCTTACAGAATCATTGGAAGTGAGTCAACACGCAGTTTCCGTACGATTGAAATCCGTGGCAATGATTTAAAAGCATAAATGCATTTTTGACCACAAAAAAACGGATCGAACTAATTTGTGCTCTTAATACAATATATATATCGGGCATTACATGTCAACTCGACCTGGCTGGGACGCTCACCATTTTTTTTCATCAAGTATGTTAATCCACCTTAGAAAAAAGACACGTCACAAAATATTTCGAAATGCGATTTATTTCTGAAGCCGGCTAACTCGTCGTTATGATTGACTGTCAATATCGTACTTGGAGTTCATTCATGCGCATACTTCAGATCGCACAATCGTAGACAACAAACTTGCTAAGATACAAGGTTTATCGCGCATGTCAGAAACAGTCACGTGACTCTCGTCGTGTCTGACGTAGAAGTCTCTCGGGATCCTTCAGGAACATTCGGCACCAACGAGACGACTCGTTGCTAGCACTCTCTCTCGTTCTCAGTTATTCAACGACACTTGTAGCGAACACCTGTGAAAACTTTCTATAAACCTTTTGTACGTAAACGACATTACAATAAACGTGGCGAGTCGGCCATCTTTCCTCATCGCAAAGATATTATCCTTGATCTTCGTCCTCAATCCCGTCCTCACACGAATTGGAACAACTCATCGTTATTATCAGGCTGTACTAACAAAACTTAACCTAAAAAGCAGCACGCGCGGCACGCGCACCAATTCCAGTAACATTAAAAAATGTGTTAGGTTTTCAGAAACTGTAGAATTGATAGAAGTAATCAGTAAGATTTTGCTTGAACTGAATCTCCCAAAAACTCTGATTACATCTTCTGTTACCGCCCGTTCATATTTCGCATCACCTTAAGCACGCTGGCATTGAAATCTTGAAATATGTTTTTAGATAAAAATAAGGCTTACTTAATGAGGAAGCAAAATGACATAATTGGAATCGGCTATAATAATAATAATTAGAGCAATGCACTCTATGTCGTGAACATTTAAACTCCTGAAAAAAATCGCTCTCAAGTGGGAATAGCTGCATGTTGAAACTAGCCAGTCGCTTCCTCGAAATCTCATACAATGGTGAAATCTTCCTCTATGAGAAAGCGGATATTGAAACAATATAATTTCACATGGAGGAGGCTTTCAGCACTGTGTGAAATTTTGTGGACATGTACTGTAAATCTCAGTTTCTTTGAACAATTTGAAATTTCGTAAAATCGTTTTATCGATTCTCGCGACATTTTACCCCATCATCGATGAGTGACATTGTATCTATATCCTTAGCCCGTCACACCTATTATTAGTTTCTCAGGTTGTCACACATAATCTGCGAGCCCGACGATTTTCATTCATGTATTACTTTTGAACAAATCCGAAGGTCAATTCCAGTGAAATCGAAACGTCAGACTCTGAACTACAGAAATAAGTCGACCGTTAAAAAAGATTTGTTTAACAGTTATAACGCTTCTAAGAAAACCCAAACAAACCCTTAAAAAAAATGAAAAATTGAGTATTTCGCCGGAAAATTTGTGAATTAAAAAAAATAATAATAACTAACTCCGAATCCTTCATGAGGATATATGGGACTACTAAAAAAAATATGCTCATCCCATTCGATAAAAAACGTTGAGTTCCTCGAGTAAGTGAAGTTGAACGATTTTGAGAAAAATACGATTTTCTCGATATGCTGAAAGTCACGAAAATCTCCGTATAACTCCAATACAAATAAAGCTTTCTTAAGGGGTAATATCCACCAAATGCTCAAAAAAACAAGGCTTTTTTCATGATTTTTTTTAAAGGACATTTGAGATGTAAGGTATATAAATAATATATCATTGGATTAAGCAACTCTTGGAAAATAGAAAAAAAAATTTTATTGTTATTTTTTTTACAAAATGGCGGCTGTGCAGCGATTGCCGTGAACCGCTTTTTTAAAAAGTTCTTCCGCTGCGAGCAGTAGAAGTCGTGCCCAACTCCACCTATAACAAAATTTTTTTTTTTTTCATTATCTACATGAGTGTCGCTAGTGAAGTACACATGATTATATTTTTAGAATTTTTTTTCGCAAAATGGCGACGGTTTGAAAAAAAAAAAAAATGTCGAAAAAAAAAATCGACTTTAATTGTTTATAACTTTTTTTGTTGTTAATCAATCGCTAAAATCGTGTGTACTTCACTAGATAATCTAATGAAGAAGCTACAGTTAAAATTTCAAGTCAATCGGATGTAAACTTTTTCAGTTCTACTGCTCGCCGATTTTGAAAACATGGTTTTGAGAAAAACGCGTTTAAAGTTTCAAAATGCTATAAATCTTAAGAATCGCAATAATATAGTCCTTAATAATTTTTTTACCTTCAGTCAGCTATCCCTGCGCCGTAAAGTTGTCCTTCCCGGGCCTTATTTTCCTCTTCTTCCTTTTTTTTGTCTGATGTAAGGCTGCGCCTAGCCTCTTTCGCGATATCGGACATACGATGCTCAGCGACTTTGACGCGATTGGCGTCCGATCCCACGCAAAACTCGTACATGTTCGGACCAACGGTTAACCCAAGAGCATCGTAAACGGCAAACAGACCCGACAAGCCTTCGTTGAAGGTAATAACGGCTACATCAGTCGCAATATCAACTATAGTCTTACCGCTAGACATCGTTTTTGGAGCAATTGACCACACTCCAGCATTGAAGGACTCGTTACTATTTTGAGAATACGCACCCAAGCAGCGTGACAGAAGGTTGTCGGAGCTGAGTTCTTTATAAATGGGTTGTATCGCCTTGAAAACATCCTCCTGCATTGGACTCTTGTGCTCGTATGTTGCAAGAGTACCAAGCGCTTTACTGCGCTGCCAAGAACACCAAGAGTCTACTCCGACGGGACACTTCTCGTGCTGTGGATTCTCGTCCGTCGACATTTTATGATATAACGTTGACCAAATTTCATTTTGCAATTTTTCGACTGAATCGGAGTTTCTCCTAATTGAAAGTCCGTAGTAAATTGTAAGTTCATCTATTAATTTTCCGGTCAATTTTCCTCGTCCGCCAAGACCTTTCGTATTTTTTTTCAAATTGCGCAGCCGCGTTCCCAAGCGCTTTTGCACGTGGCCGACGCATTCTTTTTTCTCAACGATGACATCTTCATACGGTTTTGAATCGACTATAGTTTTGTACGTTTTTGAATCTCCATCGCCTATGTATTTCATGTATTTGATATTATGAAGTTCTTCGGACCGTTTGAACATTTCTATGACGGCGTCGACTTCCATTTTCCCGGCACTACCTTCATGATTGGCATCACAACTCTCTTTGTGCGAAGGGTACACCTCCTCGTACTCAGCAGTACCTTCTTTTTTTTGCCAACATTCACACACTTTACAGTACTTTGATTTTACACACACATCTAATACCTTGCCAGTGTGCCAACCAATCAAAGTAACTAATCCAAACAAAGATAATAACTAATCCAAGCCGCGAAATTAAAAAAAAACGAGCATCGCTAAAATAAGTGTAAGACGTACTTATGTAGTAGATGTAAGTAACATGTATATGTGTGTATGGAGTGGGGAGGTCTGTCGCACGACTTGGATAACCGAAATGAGTCAGTGCGTAGCGAGCGTTCGACCGACAGCCCGGCAAAATCTAGACCAAATAAATATATATACAATTAAACGATTACTCTAACCTGGTCTCATTATTACTCTCCATAGCCATCCTTACAAATTCAGAAGTGGGATTCAAAGATAAGGCCTTCGTGAATATCTATCTCATATAGCAAGGACCTAATAAGGATAAAAATCGAGGAAAAAGAAGAAGCAAAATAACGGCAGTCGAGTGAGTGAACGCAAACGCACCGAGTGAGAGAGATGAGATCGTTGAAGCTGTAGTCAAAGCTGAGTGCATCGGGTCTGTGTTCGGTGAAGAAAAGAACGCCCCGAAAGATTACAAAGAAAAAAAAAAGTGGAAAATACGGAGTTAAAGTCGTGAGTTTCGGCAGTTAAAGTCGTGAGTTTCGGCAGTTAAAACGCGAATTGGGGGCATTCAAATTCGAAAGTGATGTCGATTGTATGTCCAAAGTGATTTCGGGTAGTAGTAGACAATCGAGTGAGAGCGGCTGACGTGTATGTGTGAGCGCGTCGACCGTCAACACGAAACGCTTAATTGTATTCGGTGACGATAGAATTTGGTGATATGTGTAGCAAACTGTAAAGTGTTTACAAAGGAGAAAGACCGTGACTTGAGATATCGGGATAAACAATTTTTTTGAAAAGTATACCGGAAAGTTGAAAGGTGTATGTGTGTGAGTTTTGCCAGGTGTATGTAGTGTGTAACGAGCTGCGAAATAATGGACCCACACACGTTGACTGTAGCAGTTCTCAAGAATATTCTCGCGAATAATAGCTTGCGGACAACGGGATCAAAGGCAGAGCTAGTGAGCCGAATGATGAAATTCGACCCAACGGGTGAATGGGTAAGCTCCCAAATTCAAAACAGTGAGGTAAGCGTTGAAAATCTGAGTGAAGTAAACGTAGGAAAATCACATGGTAATACACAGCCAGATAATTCGAGTCCAGGGGTAAATAATCAAGAAACCCTTCAGCGTGAAATCGAATTTATGCGCAGAGAGTCAGCGCTAGCATTACGAGAACTTGAGCTCGTGAGAAGAGAAAATGAATTGTTGAGGTTACAGTCGAATTTAGAGCCGAGTCCAACACATTCGTTTCGGCGGCTGGACCAAACTCATCGCGACCCCATGCGGTCAGAGTTTAGCGTCACGAAAGTACGCGATTTAATCGCAGATTTTGATGGACACGGTGATACGTTTCAAAATTGGGAGAATCAAATTAGGTTGTTAAAAAGTACGTACAATCTTGAAGAAAATGCCACCAGGATTTTGATAGTATCGAAGCTGAGAGATAAAGCGCAAAAATGGTTTCATTCCAAGCCGGATTTCATCGAGATGGACGTAGAATCCTTATTACGAGAAATGAGAACGATGTTCGATGTCTCCGTCGATCGAGTAACTCGACGTCGTCGTTACGAGTCGCGAGTTTGGAGAGCTGTTGAGTCGTTCAATGATTATGCGCATGAAAAAATAATACTGGCAAATGAAGTTCCGATAGACAACGCGGAACTTGTGGAACACATAATCGAAGGTATACCCGTTACTAGCATCAGAAATCAAGCTCATATGCAGAGGTTCGATACTGTCAATGAACTTCTCAAAGGGTTCGAGAAAATCTCCATGCGCTTCGACCCAAAGTCAGTTCCGCCGAAGCATGAAGGAGGCGAGAAAACATTAACAACGAATCGATTCAAAAAATCTGAGTCTGGCAACCAACGAGGAACCGTACGCTGTTACAATTGCAACATGACTGGCCATCTCGCGGCCGTGTGCAAAGAGTCACCGAGGGAATGGACATGTTTCAAATGCAAAAAGACGGGTCATTTTTCGAGAGACTGCCCTTCGAATACCGTACCGCAAGAAAGGAGACCACAGGAAATCCATAACATCGATAAAACGCAGGAGGCAGAGGGGTTTTGGAAAATTGTCCAATTCGGGTTCAAGGGGGCGGAGAGTGCGCACCATATAACAACCGAAGCACTGTTCGATACTGGTAGCCCGATAAGCTTTGTAAAGGTGTCTGTTGTTCCTTCGGCGATAAAGTATGAATGTTGCGAATTGTTGAACAGGTACAGTGGAATCAATAATGCTAAACTAGATATTAAGGGAATCGTACCGGTAAGCTTAACAGTCGATGGCGTCACCCAAGAGAATATCAATCTGCACGTTGTGTCAAATAGTACAATGCATAGTGTAGCTGTAATCGGTCGCGACATTTTAAATCTGTTCGGAATGAAACTTACAGGACCTTGTGAAACACTCACAGTAGATACAGCGGTAACTGAAATATTAAATATAGACATTGAGCACGGACAACGCGAAGGCGATTGTTTACAAATAAACCCGGAAGTGTCGCCTAGTATCCGTCGAAAAGTCTGTACGATCTTCGAAAATTGCTATGTAAACTCGGAGCGTCCTACAGTTCCGAAAGTTCAAACCGCGTTAACGTTAACATTAAAAGATTCGAATCCGTTTCATTATGCACTACGTCGATTGTCATTCACCGAAAAAGAGAAATTGCGTGACATTCTTGACAAATTACTCCAAAAGGGCATAATTCGTCCTAATAGCTCTGATTATGCTTCGCCGATAGTCTTAGTAAAAAAGAAAACCGGTGAGTCAAGACTGTGCGTTGACTACAGAACGCTAAATAAATTGATCGCACGTGATAATTATCCGATGCCGTTGATTGAGGATCTGATCGACGCTCTGAGTGAAAAAAGATACTTTAGTTTGCTGGATTTACGAGATGGTTTCCACCAAATATTGATCACCGAAGAGTCTATTAAGTATACGGCATTTGTGACACCTATTGGACAATATGAATATTGTAAAATGCCTTTCGGTCTGAAAACAGCCCCATCGAAATTTCAGCGTCATGTTAACGAGGTTTTAGCCGATCTCATAAAAACCGGAGATATTGTCGCATACATGGATGATTTCCTAATCGCTACTCGAACGATACAAGAGCATCTCGAAGTATTACAGAAAACGTTTCAAGTACTTGTCGAGAATAAACTCGAACTACGTGTTGATAAATGTAAATTTCTACAAACTAAAATAAACTATCTGGGTTATCATATATCCGAGAGAGGTGTCAGTCCGGGTGGCGATGGAGTGAAAGCCATAGCGGACTATCCTGTGCCGCAAGATATACGAGGCGTTCAATCGTTTTTGGGCATGTGCACCTATTTTCGCAAATTCGTGCAAGGATTCTCGATTATTGCTGCTCCTCTCTACGAATTGTTGAAAAAAAATGTTAACTTCCAGTTCGGTAAAGAGCAATTCGAGGCATTCGAGACACTGAAGAATAAACTCATGAGCACGCCGGTAATTGCTATTTATAGCCCACACGATCAGACGGAACTGCATACGGACGCTAGTTCTATTGGTTTCGGAGCCATACTGTTACAGCGGAAAAAAACAGACGATAAATGGCATCCAGTGTTTTATTTTTCAAAACGAACCTCCGAAACCGAGAGTAAAATGCACAGTTTTGAGCTGGAAACACTGGCGATCATCTACGCTTTACGTAGGTTCAGAGTATATTTGTACGGAATTAAATTTAAGATTGTTACAGACTGCAATTCTGTCGCTCTGACACTTAAAAAGAAGGACGTAAATCCGCGTATTGCTCGTTGGTCATTAGAGATGGATAATTATGATTACACGATCGAACACAGAAGTGGCAATAATATGAGGCACGTCGATGCACTAAGTAGAGAGCATAACATAATTCACGTAATAGAGGATAACTCTATGGAGGTTAATCTTACTATAAAACAAGGAAAAGACGCGAAAATCTTAGATGTCAAAAACATGCTCGAGAAATCTGAAAGTAGCCACTTCGAGATGAGAAACGGTATAATATACAGAAAAAAGAACGATAGACTATTATTTTACGTACCAGATTCTAGGCAATGTAGTATTATTCGGAGATACCACGACGACATGGGACATTTGAGCCCAGAAAAAGTATGCTCGATTATTCAACAAAACTATTGGTTCTCAAGAATGAATGAAGAGGTAAAAATATATACGCAAAACTGCTTGAAATGTCTGGCTTTCTCTCCGTCCACTGGAAAATTCAAAGGTCTACTGAATAATATCCCAAAAGGAGATACCCCGTTCCAAACTATACATGTAGATCATTTGGGCCCGATCGAGAAAAACCGCTTGAAACAACATCTACTGGTAGTAGTAGACTCTTTCACGAAATTTACGAAGCTCTACGCTGTAAAGTCCACAACTAGCAAAGAGACCATTGATTGTCTAAAACAGTATTTTGCGAATTATAGCCGACCTCGAGTATTAATATCCGACAGAGGTAGTTGTTTTACGTCGGGGGAGTTTCGAGAGTTCGCGCAGGAACGTAATTTTCGGCATGTATTGGTGGCTACCGCGTCTCCCAGGGCCAACGGTCAGGTCGAGAGAGTGAATCGGGTTTTAGTACCAATGATCGCAAAACTGACCGACAACGATAAAAAACGATATTGGTATAGGGTCCTTGAAGAAGTAGAGTACGCATTAAACAATTCCGTTCATAAAACCACCAGAGAGACTCCAAGCAAGCTTCTTTTCGGCGTGAAGCAGCGTGGTGAAATCGTGGATGGAGTCAGCGATTACTTGGACGATCACCTACCTGTTAAATCTAGAGACCTAGAAGCGATGAGATCAAAAGCAGCACAAAAAATAGTCGAACATCAGGCGTATAATAAAACTTACGCCGATAAAAAACGGAAAGAACCAAACGTTTATAAAATAGGAGATTACGTTATGATTAGGAATTTCGAGACTACTCCAGGCGCACCAAAAAAGCTTGTCCCTAAATTCCGGGGACCGTACACGGTAAAAAAATGCCTTAGATTCGGACGATACGTCGTCGGAGATGTCGAGAACTGTTCGATTACCCAAAAGCCCTACGAAGGCGTCTGGGAGGCTGCGAATATGAAACTTTGGGGTAAACAAGAGACAACGGGTTAACGGCAAAGAATTTTTATTTAGATAACCAATGATTTTATATTATCTATACCAAATATATATTATAACAAGACACTTTTAGTCTTGTTTACGATTGTCCGAGTCGGACAAAGGTCAGGACGGCCGAATTGTAAGACGTACTTATGTAGTAGATGTAAGTAACATGTATATGTGTGTATGGAGTGGGGAGGTCTGTCGCACGACTTGGATAACCGAAATGAGTCAGTGCGTAGCGAGCGTTCGACCGACAGCCCGGCAAAATCTAGACCAAATAAATATATATACAATTAAACGATTACTCTAACCTGGTCTCATTATTACTCTCCATAGCCATCCTTACATAAGCGAAAAATGTGATTTTGGAGCATAAAAGTTGTTCGGTAAACATTGATTTAAACGAATTTTGAGTTTAGATCAGTACTTGGGCGTTGTAGATTTTAATTCTAGGATAGTTTTAGCATGATTTAAGCCAATAAAAAAAAATTTAAAAAAAACAAAAATTTGGTGGATATTACCCCTTAAGTGTAACATAGTGAAATCGTAACATCAGTGTTTCAGGAACATTAATAACAAAAAATTAACTTCCTACACCAATTTTTTAAATAATTATTCAACAAATAATGGGCAAAATTGCCAGAGGAATACAAGAGTATATAATAATAAAATAAAAATCCGTAAATATGATCTGGTATTATATTTTTTATGCAAACAATATTTCTTGCGTAATACAAAAAATGAATAATTGGAAAAAATGGCGCGTAATGCGTTACTCAGCGGGAGCTCAGCCGCAATAAAGTCTTCACGTGTATTCAGACCGCATCGGCTTTCTGAACCTCATACACTGACAGCGTTTTCAACCGCCTCCACTAGTATCCACTTGGTATATCCCTGTTCTGTTGCTTTCGCATAAAAATAAAAAGCGGGAATACATTCGGTGCACACCTAGTGCACATTAGTGCAGCCAGTTGAAAACGCTATGATACTGTGTTTTTCTGCTAAACTGCGACGGGCACATCGAGCAATTTTTTCCGCTGCTCCACGATTGGCCTAAAGGAAAGATAGAAATAAAAAAATAAATAAACAAAAAAGATGTACTATAGTGTCTGCAATAAGTTTGTATAATAGAACACGTGGGCTTGGGAAGCCGGCGTGTTCCATGAACCCCAAGAAACCCAAGCAAATCGAAACAAGCGACCCACCAGAAAACTCAAATAAACTCAATCAAACGATCCCTATCAAACTCGAATGAACATAAACAGATCCAACCCAACTCACCTCCTCAACTTTTATACATGGTCGTGGTGGCGACGACGGCTAGATATTTATATAATACTAGGGGGGCCTTGCCTCCTTGCGTGCTTCGTGCGCCATCCCTCTCCTGCGAACCATCCTAATTCCCTCGGAAGCACCACTTATTTCCTCGGGAGCCCCCCTCTCCTCCCAAACCGTCGCGATCCCCCCTCAATGCCTCGGGATGTCTTCATAAATCCCTCGGGATCTCGGGGCCCCCTCGCCGAGCCCACCCGCCCCCGTTCGATCTCGCCAATTCGTGTACACGGCGGCGGCGGCAGTGATGGTGACGATATAATTATGAAATATAGAGAGCTATCCTTTTCAGTATCCCCCAACTATATGTACCTGGTGATTGTCTCATTCTTTTGTTAGTCAAATATGATTTTATCAAGTTCCAATAGTTTTCGAGAAACTAATTGGCGCTCGAAAAAATTTTAAAAATATATAATTACTAGGGGGGCTCCGGGGAGAGACTAGCGGGGGCTACGCGCCACTGCGCACTTCTCGCACCAATCCTCTGAGATCCAACCTGAGCCAACCCAACCTGATCCAACCTAAGCCTTTTTTTGGCTATGGAGGGGGAAAAAATGTATTTACGCACACCGAAGTAGTGAGGGCTAAGATGTTGATAATACCCGCTAAAAAACCCCCTCCATCTCCATTTCCATCTCGTTCCTATAAACCCCATCCGCGGTACTGACGTCAGTCATGGGTTTGCGGCAGGGAGGAAAAACGGGGCAGATTATCACCCCCGATTCTTGTCAGTCCTCTCCTGGAGGGCCAACACTTTCATAATGTGGGCTGCGAACTTATAGCCCTTATCCCACAGCTCCTGTGAGCGCAGCATAGAGCCCACGTAGCTTGTTACGGTCAGGCGAGCTTCCATACCACGCTCGAGCTCTACTCTCTCCTCCTCGAATCTGGGGCATTCGAGGAGGACATGTTGCGCCGATTCCCTCACACCGGGGCATGTGGGGCAGTCTGGTGTTGTTGCTGCCCCTATCTTAGAAAGATACTCCCGGAAACCTCCGTGTCCCGAGAGTATCTGGATGAGGGGGTAGGTCACCTCCCCAAATATCCGGGTGGTCCAGCTGCAGATGCAGGGGATGAGCCGGTAGGGCCTTGGTGGACTGGTCCCACTCCCTCTGCTACTCTCCTAGTATAGCCGCTGGGCCACCCCTTTCGTCGGCGCGCACCGCTGCTCCTTCGTTCGGGCCCACATTGGGCCTTTTCTTGTAGTATTGTTGCATGCGCACCCGCGCCAGGAGGTCTATAGGAGGCAAGCCAGCGAGTACATGGGCCGCAACTCCAGACACTGACCGGTAAGCGCATGCCACTCTCAGCGCGCTTTGGCGATGCGCGGGGGCGATAAGCCCACGGTATGAAGGGATCTTCGTCGCGTCTGCCCACACCGGGACCCCGTAGAGCAGAATAGACGTGCTGACACCTGTCGGCAGCCTTCTTCTACTCTCTCTAGGACCCCCGACATTGGGAAGTATCCTGGATTTAGCCGCCGATGTCCTGGCGGCTTTCTCTCCTGCGTGTCGGCGGTGGTCCTTGAAAACCAGTCTCTGATCCATCCACACTCCCAGGTACTTGATGGAGGGTTGGATCTGGATAGTATGACCCCTGAAGGTCATTTGGATGTTGGTCCTGACCTTCCTACCCGTGAAGAGCACTGCCTCCGTCTTCTGCATGGCTAGGGAAAGGCCCACTGGGCCCATCCAATGCCATACTCTGTCCATAGTGTCCTGGAACGCTCGCTCCATGTCTTTCGCATCAGTAGCGACTATGGTAGCCGCTACATCGTCCGCGTATGCGGTGAGGCTCACCCCCACTGGCATTGGAGTCGTCGGGAGGCCGTTGTACAGGATATTCCACAAAGTGGGACTGAGTACTGAGCCCTGCGGAACTCCTGTACTTATCTCAAACTTCCTGGCTCCCGCGGTTGTGTGCGCAAGCAGCACTCTGTCGCTTAGGTAGTTGCTGATGATCCTCATCAAGTACCTGGGGATTTGGAAGTCCCTGTTAAGGGACTCCCAGATTTTGTCCCATCTCGCCGAGTTGAACGTATTTTTTATGTCCAGTGTCACCATGAGGCAGAGCTTCCGGTTCTTCAGGGGTCCAGAAATTGCTGCACTCATCAGCCTTTTCACCCCTTCCACTGCGTCCGTTGACGACCTCCCCGGCCGGAAACCGTGTTGGTTGTCGGTGAGGGCGGCCTTCACATAACCACGCAGCCTCTCGTGTACGATACCCTCCAGCACCTTCCCCACAGTGTCGAGCAAACACAGGGGTCTGTATGCTGAAGGGTCGCCAGGGGGTTTCCCGGCTTTTGAATCAGAACTAGTCGTTGCCTTTTCCATTGGCCGGGGAAGACCCCTTCTCTTAGGCACCTGTCGTACGTGTGGACGAACGTCATCGGCATGGCTCTTACTGCCGCCTTCAAGGCCCGGTTAGGGATTTTGTCCAACCCCGGGGCCTTGTTAGCGCCGACACAACGACAAGCTTCTTGTAGTTCCTCCCTGGTGACCGGAGGAAGGAACGCCTGTGGTTTGTCGCCACCTCTCAGGGTGAGGGTCTTTTTCTCGCTGTTGGGGAAGAGATGATTTACGATGTTGTTGACCTGCTCCGGCTCCATTTTGGACTGGCTCTTGTGCAGCTTTTTGGTGACGATCTTGTAGGCTCTGCCCCATGGATCCGCGTCCAATTCGGCACACAACTCCTTCCAGCAGGACCTTTTGCTTCTCGCTATCTCTTTGCGTAGCGCCCACCTGGTACTCGCGAACGCTAGTCGGAGTGCTTCCACGTTTCCCCTTTTCTTTTTTCTCGCCCTTTGGTATTGGCGTCGGGTAGAGTGACATTGGTCGCGTAGTTACGCGATATAGTCGCTCCACCAGTAGATCGGTGAGCCCTTAGAGCACCCCCTGCTCCTACGCATGGTAGCGTCGCACGCTTGAGAGAGCCATCTGGTCAGCGCCTCCGCTTGTTCGGTGGCGCTGACCTAACCTTACCTGACCCAACTTAACCTGACCCAGACTAACCTGACCCAACCTAATCTGACCCGACCTAACGCACCTCCTGAACTCTTGCACACGGCAGCGCCAGCGGCGGTGATATATTTATATAATACAGAGAGAAATAATCCCGGAGCCCTGATAGCCGACCCTCCACAGCCGCATCTGTTGTTTATTTAATTCTTCTTTATCGAATATGAATGTCGAACAATGAAAATGAAGTCTGTTTCAATGTATTTCATTCAGAATTAACGTCTATTTTAAGCAACTATTTTGCAACTACATGAAATAAGAGCATGCGAAAGACGATACGAAACTCCGACAGTGTCGATATAGCGGCGACCTTTCAAATCTGAATAACATTTAAGGAAGATATACCAAATACGCAAGTTAACCGTACTAGAAGCAATTTACCAAATGTTTTGGTATTATAACTTCTAATTTGCTGTGTAAGACCGCAAAAATCCCGAAAATTGTCTGGGAATTGAATAAGTAAATTCTCGCGCTCGGGTTTGCAAGGAGCGCTAGTGGAATAGAAATGAACTAAGCCAAACTACTTATCCTCGATTACTGTGTATTTTTTCGATGAAATACTACGTCGTAGTATTCGTCGTGTAGCTGTATTTTGCACACACAGCAACAAACGAAGGCTTGTTGGTTAGGGTTCGTTTCCGGCTATATCGTAATGATAAAATTATCAGGAATTACACTAGACAATAATAATTGTATCCATCTTTGTTTTAGACCTCTTTGTTTTTAGCTGGAAATGTATATTTTTATTTTGAATCTCAAGATTTTCTGATACTCACGATACAGATACAAGTGTCAAGAATAAATTGAAGAAATTTCAAGTCATTCGGTTTGACAGTCTAGGGGTGGTATTTGGCTGAATATTGCAATGCATTTTGTCGGTAATACAGAGGCGGCAAAACACAACTCTCACATGCTCTCAAGTCAAGTTTTGAGTTTACGTCATGGTTCGTGAAATAGAGTCAGTAGCAAAAAGTGTAATCAAATTTTGTCAGAGATCCTCAATTCTTTAGACAAAAGCAGATATTGCTAAGCCTTATTAAACAATTTCACATTACGGCCTTCTCAGCTTTCCACGAAAGATCAATTACCTCGGGGAAAAACAGGGTGGCGTTTGTAGCTAGTGCACTTATAATCGCACCATCGGTATGCCAAATAATATTTAAATTCTTTTGGATCTACGAAGGGTAAGATCGGAATGACTATTCTATCTTCTTACCATAAAATTGTTAATGTCCTCCTCTTTCATGGGATCTTGGAGCACAAAATCGACGATCGATTTTTTTATGCTGACGGCATAGTCTTCTCTGGCGTCACGAATAACTTCATCCAATTTCGTCTTAAATTTTGTTCTCCATCTGACCGGAACTAAATTGAGAATCTTATTCAACAAAATTACGTCGATCGGTGCCACATGAATGTCGTCAATGCCATGCATGATGTAATAATAATAATAATTTAAAAGGCTGTCGTTCTCTTCGATTGTTTTGTCGCCATCCACATCTTCCTTCACGATGTCTTCATCATCTCTCATCGTAATTATTGTAGCAAGATTACGGCGAAATTCTTCACGCTTCTTTTTAATGTTCATGTAAGAATTCAACTTGAAGGCGGGTCCATTCTCGCGACGTAATCTCGATGCTGGCGATTTGGACGAACTGAGAAAGAACGGGTAATAGGATAAATATTAAAATTACGTTGAGATCGTATTACTAAAGATTATTTGAATTTTGCAGGACGCATGGAAGTCGGAAAGTTGTATCAAGAAGCTTTTTAAGAACAATGAAAGTAAATATAACCATATCTGGAAAGAAAACGATGGTTTCGTACAGTTTTTAAACATTTTTATCGGAACTCTATCCTTTCGCTCTCCCTCCCGGAAACCTTTAGAAATCGGGGTTCTTTCTATATAAAGGTAATATCTTTAATGTATAACACCTATGTAACCGGCTGAAAAACGGTCGATGTTTGGGATTTTTTTTTAATCATTGAATTGTGCTGCTAAGAAATGGGTTTGATTACTTTATTGATCGTCTCAAAAAGTACAGCAAGTAATTTTTTTATAAGTCTATTTTACAAAATGGTGGATCTGTAGCAGCGTGAAGGAGCCAATCGATTTGGCAAGATGATCCGCGGCCAGCTGGACCAAAATTTTGTTTTTATTTTCTTTATTCCAATACGTAGAGCCAATATACAGCCGTTTTTGGAAATATTTATTTTTGATAAAATGATGGAGTTGAAAAAAATTCCATTTTTTCACAAAAAAAGTCCAGTAAAATTAGCTGTACCTCAAAAAATATTTAGGTTATCAAAAAAATCCCATGTATTTGTGTAGATAATTTACTTTCTTAGGTACTGTCAAAATTTGAAGTAAATTGTTCAATAATTGCATTAGTTCTACTGCTAGACAACTTTACAAATGCTGTTTTCAGACAAACGCGCTTAAAGTTCTGAACGTTAATATACAAGGTTTGTTCAAAAAAAGGTGACATTTTATTGTTTTTCGAAAAATATTTATTTATTCATCAATATCTATTTTGTCTCCATCAAACTAATCCCCCTTAGATACAATACACTTGTGCCAGCGCTTTTCCCAATCCTCGAACCACCTCTCATATGTGCTTTTTGGTATGGCCTCGAGCTCTTCCAGCGATGCGGTCTTTATCTCCTCAATCGTGGCAAATCTCCATCCTTTCATGGGTCTTTCCAGTTTTTAGAACAGGAAAAAGTCGCAGGCGGCCAAGTCTGGTGAATACGGTGGCTGAAGCAAGATTACGGTGTTGTTTTTGGGCAAAAAATCACGAACAAGCAATGACGTGTGAGCTGATGCATTATCATGGTGCAATATCTCCGGGCGTGTTTTTCGTACTGCTTCACGCAAACGGCGCATAACTTGAAGGTAATATTCCTTATCGACCGTACAACCTTCTGGCAAAAACTCACGATGCACCACGCCACTGTAATCGAAGAAAACAGTGAGCAAAACCTTCACATTTGACCGAACTTGTCGTGCTTTTTTCGATCCTGGCTCTTCTGGACGCTTCCATTAGGATGATTGGGCTTTTGTTTCGACGTCATAACCAGATACCCATGTTTCGTCACCAGTTATAACCCTTTTGAACAGTTCTGGATCGTCGCTGACATCATTCAACAGCTCTTGAGCGATGCTCATGCGACTGTTCTTTTGGTCAAAATTTAGCAATTTTGGAACGAACTTCGCTGCCACACGTTTCATGCTCAAAACACCCGAAAAAATTGCATGGCATGAGCCAACCGATATGCTGACATCCTCCGCAACTTCTCTAATAGTGTTTCGACGATTCTCCATCGTAAAAATTTTCTTCACTGCTTCAACGTTTTCATCGGTTGTTGACGTGCTTGGACGTCCAGGGCAGGCATCGTCATTAACATCTTCCCGCCCTTCTGTGAAGAGCTTGTACCACTAATAAACATATTTTTGCTGAAAGTAGACTCGCCAAATGCCACAGTCAACTTTTTAAGTGCGTTGGAGCACTTCATTTTATTTTTCACACAAAATTTAATACAGATTCTTTGATTCATTTTTTCGTCAGCAAAAAATCGCCAAGCATTCCAAAACGCTTCTAACCTTTATATCTGTTAATAACAAACTAAACATGCAAAATCGCTGATAACGTCAACATATGTTGGGGACATGTGTACCAACATAACAAAAAAAATTCAAAAATCAAATGTACGTAGCCCGCAAAATTTGAAAAATCACCTTTTTTGAACAAACCTCGTATTTATATTAACAATAGAAATACTCTTAATTGTTTTATTTTTAGTGAATTAACCTTCAGTGTGCGATCCCAGGACCATAAAGTTGGACGCATCGCTAAGTGAGCGATCAGAGAGCTACATGCGGGTTTCATCGATCTCATCACAAAAATTACAACAGTTAGGGTATACAATTATGTTCAGAATTTGCATTACCCGCATAATGCTGCCCATTGAATCGTTAAACTGGCACCCGGCAATGTCAAAACAAAGATCGAGTACTTTTTACCACTCTTTTTTTAAGGACAAGTACATCTCCGTAAGGTCGTGCACCTAATAAACATTTTGCTATCGCCATCGCCGAAGTAATTGACGCATTTAAGGTTATGCAGAGTTTCAGGGGGCCATAACATTTTAACCCCGGTATCTACTTCCATTTTTCCCCACTGATGATTCGTAATTTGATAGACAGTTGTCATCGTGAGTCTCGAAACACTGCAGGCATTCTTCAATACCCTCCTTCTTCTTCTACAGTTTGCAACATTTATACCACCTAGATTTCACTAGGATATATATGACTTTGCTTGTGTTCCAACCGATTAGTGTCACTAATCCGAAGACCGACGGAAATTCTCGGTTTCTCCATGACCCATCTCCGGCGACAATGAGATCCTCGGTTTGTTCTTTTCCAGCAATCATTTCCTCTTCTTGCACTGTTTATTGCATACTTGCCGTACGAATTGCGACTGTGGCTATCGACATCGTACTTATTATGTTATCATAGAGTGACTAAATCATAACCCAAGAAATCAATTTTTTTTCTATCGGGTTCTCATTGCATACTCCCTAGCGTGTCTATAACTCCAGTTTAAAAGCGGGTAAAATGAAGAAATGATAGGAAAAAAATTATCCTGTTAACCTGAAATTTTCTTTCTAAACGACTACATACGCAACACACATACCTCCGAAACATTTTTCTAAATATGATTTTCCAACGATTGGAACATTTTGAATATATTGATATTAAAAACTTGAAAACAAATGTTTAACCATCACAAAGCTTCTTTCCGAGGAAGCAGAATATCTGATAAAGGGTTGCGTGTGCGAATCCCAAATAATCCATAGAACATTTTAACAAGCTGTACAATAAATCGGCGAAACATAAAACATATCTCAGAGGTCTTCGGAAAAAAGTAGCTGGAATTGATAGATGTCAATAAGAAGTTCAATCGATGATTTCATATAGCGCTTCTCAACTTTAAAAATCGGCTATCACTCATCATATTTTAAAAATAATTACGAAGAAAATTAGTAAAAAAAAAACACTACAAAATGATCACCTCCATGGAATCCAATTAAATAGGTTAATATATGCATGATTTCTGTTTCTTTTCTACACTGATATGTTTTTATTATCGAGTACAGTTCTAATTAGTATGTCAATATATTATGATTTATTACCATTTGAGAAGTAGAAAATCTTCCCTAAGCCTATATCACCTTTTGTTAGTTGCCATGCCACCGATAAGAGATCGCGAAAATTCTAAAATATTATCTCCCTCAAATGGACATTCCTTTTGTTGTTCCGTACAAGCTTTGCAAGAGTATAGTTTTCTCTTCGATTCATTGATGATCGTAAAACGGCCAGTTGAAGCTCCGCGCCTTTCAGATCTGATACAAGGCTGCCCTGGACCACATTTACTAGCTTTACATAGACTTCTTTCTTTGTCACACTTTGAGCAATATCGTGATGAATCGTGGTCAATTTTGGACCCACAACACTTATCCATCATAAACTTTCTGACAGTACAATTACAAAGAACAATCACACGGCGCACGAGGGTTGACTGTTAAAATTAACTCGGGGTTACACTTTTCATCACAGCAATACGACTTATCGTCGTAAAGTTTGCGGTAATAAATCGATGTGTAAATAGATCCAAGTTTAGTCGCGAAAAATGAGTTGTCATAACAACGTTAGGCAGGTTGCTAAGCTACGCAATTGAAAACTTTCTATACTTCCAGTGCCACCGAATATTATACAACATTATGATCTCAATTTTTTCGAACGGCAAATGCTTTTATTTTATTTTATACATTAACTAGTCTGTTCATTAATCAATATATTCCAAACACTGATTTATGCCCCACCATAATAATAATAATAATCTTTCTATATATTGTTACGTTCCGGCATTAGTTTTCAGTAATATACGCGCATTTACCATGAACGTTTTGAAAAGGTGTCATTGCTCCAAGGATGTTTGTTGTTGTCGCTCCATTGTTTTGTGACGGGAATGAGCCCATCAAGGATCCGAGCGATACGGGTGAACGATTGAGGATATTAAAAAGGTTTGTTGGTTTGTTTATTATCGTGATTTTTTATACCATTGGTTTTGGAATAATTCGACGCTCCGAATCCAATGTAAAACAAAATAATTATATCCAAAACAAATCTTAGAATGAACATTAGTTTTATATGTTTAGGGTTGTTTGGGAGTTAACCTTAGTGGTTAACTCCAAATATGGGTGGTGTAATTATAATTCAAGCGAGTCTCGGTGTGCGACTTTTAATTATATATCATCCGGGTCGAGCTCCGGAGTGGATCTGATTTTCATTTTCGAATCGCTCTGAGTTGTTCTCCCATTCGAGAATTACGAGTACTACGCGCAGTTATGACACGGCGTATTCGGTCACCGTGCATCTCAGAGGCATGGAACGTCCACTGGCTACCGTGAGATCTACCCTGCCAGCAAAACGCTGGACAGTGTGATTCCGAGCAGCGATCGGTCGCACCCCTCTAAGTATACGACTAGCAAAAATCCACCGTGAGATTCCCGCCGGCTTTTAGATCGCTCGCTGATAAACCAGTATATGGAATTTTATTTGACGAGCACCTCTTTAGATGTTCTACTATTTTGTATTACTCGTTATAATTAATTTCGATTGTAAAAATAAAATAACCTGTAGGGTTTCTTAATATCACTGAACCCCGGACATAACAATATATCGACGCTGCTTACGAAAACTAGCATGTTTCAGATTTCTTACCAAAACTAACACGTTTCGAATTTCACCACGAAAACTAGCATGTTTCGGCTTTCACCACGAAAACTAGCATGTTTCGGCTTTCACCACGAAAACTAGCATGTTTTGGCTTTCACCGTGAAAACTAGCATGATTCGGCTTCTGCCGCGAAAAGTGGCATGTTTCGGTTTCCGTCGCGAAAACTAGCATATTTCGATTTGCACTGGAAAAAGTAGTATATTTGCCGAACTAAATCGAATAAGATTCAGATCTTTCACAAATGTTTTAATAATTTTTTCGGGAGCACTATGAGGAATAAATTTAAAAAATTAAGGGAGTATCGCCCGTACATCCTTAAACATTTATATTCGTTTTCTATTTTAAAAAATAATAAATTTATTGAAAATACGATTCAACAAATTTACTGGAATCTTAGAGATCACTATCGTCTAATATTCTCGAAAAATGAGAAACAATTCTAGTGATACTGAAACGTGCTAATTTTCGCGGCGAATATCGAAATGTGCTAGTTTTCGTGGTAAAAGCCGAAACATGCTAGTTTTCGCGGCGAATATCGAAATGTGCTAGTTTTCGTGGCAAACGCCGAAACATGCTAGTTTTCGCGGTGATATCAAACGTGCTTGTTTTCGTAAGAAATCTGAAACATGCTAGTCTTCGTAAGCAGCGTCGATATATAAAGTACAATTACGTCGCCTCCGCGGTCGTCCTTTCGGCAAACCAGCTAGGGGTGGGTGGAGGAGGGGAGTGAAGCCGCTTAGTAATAATAATAATAATGATGATGATTGTTAAGACGCAATAAAGTATCCCCTTTCCTAACTCACGAGATCCCTATATAAACCACGCCCGCATACTGGAGCGCCAGTCTACCAGAGCTCCTCGAGCATTACGCATCTCGAGCACTATAGTTCTTAAGCATATACTTATACTACGGTTAAGCATATTGTATACTCCACGAATATATTGTACTGTATTGAGTTTAAAAAGAATAAATACGTGAGACTATACTACGGTATAGATCTCACTTCTTTTTAAAAAGCAAGTGCAAGTATTTTCCCCGTAACATTTTGGCGATCCGTGCCAGGATAGTCTTCGCGACAATTAAAAAAAGTCAATCTGCCTAAAAACGAGCTACGATAATTATCAGCTACGATAGTGGACTCTGAACTTCTAACGTCACATCGAAGCTATCTTCGGACTTGAACCCTGGAAAGTTCAATCTGAGAACGTGAGACGATACACCATCGCCCCGGCGATCTACGAGCAATAAGCATCAAGAGTCGTTATCACTTCCCCGTTGTGGTACATTATCTCTTCGGAGAACTTCAATAAAGAAGAGCCACCTCGGTCAACAACAAATAAAAAAAAAAGATATAAAAAAAAAAAAAGAAGCCTAAAAGGTAATAGATTGTGGAAATCAACTGGTGAGTTGTATTCTTTTTAACAATAAAATCTGAAATTACATTTTAATGGTAATAAGATGAATAGTGATCAGTGAGTCATAAAATTCGCTTAATGCTGACGTTTCGAGATTATAGAACACCGAAGCAATATACTTCTACGGAAGAAGACGAATTGACTTGTAGTAGTACTGATACTTCTGATATCTCATACACATCCACATCTAAGATGGCAAAAGCATCATCTGATATAGAAACGATAGCCAATCTTAACGATATAATACGGCATATAACACAACTTCAAGCAAATGTTAATACACTATCTGACGAAAACTTAAGGAGAGCAGAAGAAAATAAGAAATTGTTTGAACAATTAGGAGAAAAAATCACTGATGATGACGGAGATGAACCAGTAAAAAAACCAGCTAACAAACATCGGGCATGTACGCCGGATTCTACGTCTTATGATCGTTCACCAATGCGAGGTCAACGGGAAGATGAAACAGAACGATTACACTCTGCCGACACAGAGCCACCGAGGTATGTTATCGAATACATCCCAATGCTCAAAGGTCACGACGATATCGGAGTAGAGGAATTTATACGATCAGTCAAACGAGCGCGACTTATCTGTAACCAGCCGGACAGACTTTTGGATCTTATAATTAATAAACGAATAACGGAGGGAGCCGAGAGAAGTATTCGTGGAATCGAGATAACAAGCTATAAAGAGTTATTCCAAGCGCTGAGAGACAATGTGTCAACAGCCACATCATACGAAATAGCTCGCACAAAGTTAGCACAGACCCGACAGCAACCGAACGAGAATGTGCGCAGTTACGATAAAAGATTTACCGAGCGATATAATGAGTTGCGTTATACTATACAGAACGACAACCGAGATGATATATCACGCGTTGAAATACGCGTAGCACTCAAGTTTGAGGAAAGGAACATCGTAAAAACATATATTGGAGGACTTCGAGACGAGCTTTTTATGGCAGTTAGAAGCATACATCCAAAAACACTGCGTGACGCAAGAATGGAGGCACTTGAGACAGAAATAGCTTTACTGGAAAGAAATCGGTCTCGCCCCACTCCACGACCACCAGTAGCGAGCCAACGCCCAAGCCAACGCCCGCAAACGCAGCGCTTCGCAACACGCGGACAACTGCTGAACCAAAGCGGTACAGTAGCCAACAAAAACTTTGATCAAATGGAAGACAAACCATTATTTGACAGAATGAAAATCTACTGTGAGATTTGCAAAATTAAAGGACATTCAACTGAAAGATGTTTTAAAAATTCGGATTTTCGGCACATTCAAAATCAAAAACGACCACCTTCATCAAGAATAAACCATATTCCAGAGGAACAACAACAGAAAGAGATAGAAGACTATTCCGAGACAGAATATCAGTTACAGGAGGAAGGTTATGGAATTGCAGATGGAAATTGGGAGGAACCTGCAGTTTTGGAAGATACCTTATCGATTCCGGATCATCAATAAATATCATCAAGGAAAATCACATTCATCCAGGATATCGACACAACGTGAAACTAAAAGAAAGAAAATTCCTGATGGGAAACGAAGAACATATATCACAAAAAGAGGTTTTATTGGGAATGCATAACATTGCTATACCATTTACGGTAGTATCGAAAGATTTCCCTATTGCAGAAGAAGGATTAATTGGAAGACCATTTCTGGAAGATTTTAATTTTTCACTGAATAACGACACGTTACAGCTCAACGAACGGAAATATCCCTTAATAGACAGTGGTTATTATGTGGCACCACAACATAGACAGGTGTTACATATACAATGTTCAACAAAGAAAGGACACGTAATGATCACCGATCACCCAGTGATTCCTGACGGAATTTTTACAGTAAAAAATTACAAGGCAAGAGTTCCGATCAGAAATAACCAAGGAAAAGGACTGAACATCAGGCAGGAAGAGTTAAAAATACAAGCAGTAAGAGTTGTTCGACAAGAAGACTTAAATATTTCACCGGAAGAAAAAATCAAGAGGATGAACTTACTGATGGAGAACACTCGACTACAACATATTGAGGAAAGTATGAGAAATACACTTTGGCAAATAATATCAAGATATCATACTATCTTTGCTTTACCTAGAGATCCATTACCTTGTTCACCAATTTCGGAACACGTCATTAAAATCAAAGATGAAAAACCAATTAACTCCGCAGTATACAAACCACCTGAGGTGCACAGACAGGAGATAAACAGGCAAATGGGGGAAATGTTGGAAAAAGGAATCATCCGACCATCAAAATCACCATATAATTCACCAGTCTGGGTTGTACCGAAGAAAGCAGACGCATCAGAGAAAAAGAAGTGGAGAATCGTAATAGATTTCCGAAAACTCAACGAAAAAACAGATCAGGATGCTTATCCGCTTCCATTGATCGATGATATCTTAGATCACCTTGGAAAAGCGAAATTTTTCTCAGCATTTGATCTCAGCTCTGGATTTCACCAAATCCCAATGGAAGAAGGAAGTAAGAAGTACACGGCCTTCTCAACACCCGAAGGACACTTTGAATTTAACAGAATGCCGTTTGGATTAAAAAATGCTCCAGCAACTTTCCAACGAACGATGGATACAGCGCTTAGAGGATTGATTGGGAAACATTGTTTTGTATATCTTGACGACATAGTAGTCTTTGGATCGACACTACAAGAACACCATGAAAATCTCGAAATCTTATTCAAAAGATTAGAAACTGTTGGACTCAAATTACAACCTGATAAATGCGAATATCTTCAACCAGAACTTGAATACTTGGGACATTTGATAACACCAGAAGGAGTCAAGCCAAATCCAAAGAAAATATCAGCCGTAAAGGATTTTAAGCAACCAAAAAATGTAAAGGAAGTAAAAGGATTCCTAGGACTAACAGGATATTATCGCAAGTTCATCAAAGGATTTTCAACTATCAGTAAACCACTTACATCATTAACCAAGAAGGATAAAAAATTCGAATGGGATGACAAAGCACAGAAAAGCTTTGATATATTAAAACAGAAACTCTGCGAATCACCCGTACTAAGATACCCTGATTACAAGGAAGAGTTCACATTAACAACAGATGCATCCAATGTGGGACTTGGAGCAGTACTCTCACAGAACGGACATCCGTGCTGTTATATATCTAGAACACTCAACAAGCCCGAACTAAACTACACTACAACCTAAAAGGAGTTACTCGCCATAGTGTGGGCAGTCAAAAGATTACGACAATATTTACTTGGAAGAAAATTCAAAATCCAAACAGACCATCGAGCCTTGGTATGGTTATGCGGAATTAAAGACCCTTCGTCCCGACTCATGAGATGGAGACTTAAATTGGAAGAATACGAATTCGAAATTGAGTATGTAAAAGGAAAAGCGAATACCGCAGCTGACGCATTATCACGGGTATTCCCAATCACATCACCTCAAAATCAGGATCTTCTACAACAAGCTTTAGAGGACATCGATTTAACTGAACCACAAGAAGATATGGTTACTCCAGAAGCACTGTACGCTGATTATACCATATGGTGCCTTATTGAGAACCACGATGACAAAATAAGAGTTTTAAGAAACACTAATAAAGGACAGTGGATGCCAATAACAAAGACATGCAACGACAACG
The DNA here is from genome assembly GCA_958009045.1 of Oxytorus armatus. NCBI lineage: Eukaryota > Metazoa > Arthropoda > Insecta > Hymenoptera > Ichneumonidae > Oxytorus > Oxytorus armatus. The sequence goes on from OY253746.1 coordinate 28,706,591, forward strand.
AGAATACAATCGAATTAGGACCATACGATGAGAAAGAATGGTTAAATGACTTATATCTCAGTCAAGCATATTTCAAGAAAATGAAACAAGCAGCAAGATATATAATTGAGGACCCGACTTTTACAATATATGAAAAAGAAACAATAAATGACATGCTTAATTTCTTGGCACATAGAGAAGAAACGACTATACGAATTTGCCATAAAGAAAAAAGATTAAGTGAAGAAGAAAAGAAAACCATCCTCAAGGAAACACATGGAGGAAGTTTAACGCACCACCTGGGAGAGAACAAATCCATTGCTAGATTAAAAGAAAACTACGAATGGAAAGGAATGGAACAGGAGATGATAGACTTCATAAAAAATTGTGAGACATGTCAATAGGCAAAACTAACAAGAATCAGACCAAAAGCACCAGCAATAATAACTGATACCCCGAAGGTAAGCAATGAAAAGATAGCCATGGACATTTTTGGACCACTTCCAAAATCGGTAAAAGGTAATCGATTCATTTTAACAATACAAGACACTTTTACGAAATATTTAATGTTATGTCCAATGAAGACAGTTACCTCTGAAGACATAGCCAATGCATTGATTCAACATTACATCTACCTATTTGGCACACCTAAAAATATACTAACAGATCAAGGTCAAAATTTCTTGTCAAATGTTATGCAGGAATTTGAAAGGGCATTGGACATCGGACCTATCAAAACTACGGCATACCATCCACAATCAAATGGATCATTAGAAAGAGCTCACGCATTAATTAAAGACATGATTAGAACATCATTGAACACATCAAATAGAAATCAATATTGGGACGAAAAATTGCAGACAATTGCTTTTGCATATAACACATCTGTACATGAGGGTACCGGATATACCCCCTTTGAACTAACTTTTGGAAGAAAAGCACGATTACCGTCGAGTCTAGATAGTCTCAACAATCTAACCCACAATGAGTTAATCGAAAAATGGAAACATCGACATGAAGAAACTCTACGACGAGCAAAGGAAAAATTAGAAAAAGCAAAACAAAAAAGTAAAGAATACCATGATAAAAATATTTGCAGAACTCAACCACTATATGAAATTGGAGATCTTATATGGATAACTGACGTGAATAAAAGACGGAAGTTAGACAACGACTGGGAAGGACCTTATCCCATTACTCAAAAATTTGATAATAACAATTTAGAAATTCTCAAAAATGGATCACATTTTAAAATACACATTGATCGTACGCAACCATATTTTGCAGATGCAAGCAACCATCATCAAAATACTCCTGATGATAGGAGCGACGTTACGAGTTAATGGACACATAACCATCACGTCACTACACAACGCAACATTCTTTCTGGAAGACCTTGGACAGGTAAAAATATATCATGAGACATGGAAATTAATTGCAACTATAGATACCAGCGGACTCGAAGAGAGATACGATAAAATATGGAAACTGAACACAAGAGCAAACGCAGTTTGTAAAGAAAAATGCAACGAGCAGTTCGAAATCGATTTGCTGAAAACTCGACTCGAAAGAACACACAGCGACATCCAACTCTTGCGACATATTACCAATGGTGGACTAGGAAAACGAAGAAGAGGACTCATTAACTTCTTTGGGTCGGCGTCCAAAGCACTATTTGGGACACTCGACTCTTCAGACTTAGACTACATTAATTCTGAATTAGATAAACTATACAATGTCACAAATATACTGGGTAAAGCACTAACAGAACAAACAAAAACTATAAAATTGATACTTAATAATACAAATCACGATATTAATAAACTCACTAAACAAGGCGAAACATATTTAGATCTAGCAGGAAAAGCTATCAAATCAGTAAACAATAATACATCAAATCTGTACATCTCAAACCAGTTAACAATCTGTGGATTTTTACTGGCTGATCTTAGAGAGGACACAAATACTATACTCAATGCAATAAGTGAAGGGAAGAATGGCATAGTCCATCCACAGGTGTTTGCCCCAACAAAACTCATGGAAGGAATACGTAAGTTTGAAGATCAAAGCAATAGACCATATAGTATCCAAAATAATATAAAAAACTATCAAAACATTCTGGATATGTCAGAAATCAAAATTGTTCTTAGCCAAAACAAACTCATATATATAATTCTCCTTCCCCTCTGTGAACCTGAGGAATATAATATCAAACACGTGATACCTATCCCACACAGGCAAGGGAAAACACAGATAGCAGTAATACCCGAATCACAATACATAATGATAAACAAGATGAAAACAACATATATACCCACTGATGAAAGTTCTTCAAAAGAATGTAAATCCAGTACTAATTTTCTAATCTGTAAACGTAAACAACCTACCTTTTTACTAGCACTCACAGAATCCTGTGACACACAAATACTTAATAACAAAGTCAAAGTGCTTACTCATCCAAATTGTAAAACAGCCTTATTCACAATTAATGAAATCACGTACATTCAATTACAGAATGAACAAGGATATCTTATGTTTCCAGACAAAAATATGATGTTAGATTCACTTTGCAACAACAAACCAGAAACAATAATGTTGACTGAGCCCAGTTTAATTAGATCAGATACCGAATGTATAATTGCCACCACCGGGTCAATAATTAAACTTGCAAAAACAGTGGAACAAACAGTCACAATACAATACCACAAAAACTTCTCAATTGGAATCTCCACAGAAGATCTGAACCTAATATCTGAGAAATTATTAGCAGTTCAACACCACTTAACTAACCAAGAGTTAATCAATATAAATACTAATCTTGATAATATTCAAACAAAAATTAATCAAATAAAAAACGCTAGGCGACCCCGCACATGGGTAGAAACTACCATAAGTACATTAACAATAATGGGGTACGTAGGATTAGGATTAATCACGCTCTGGGGATTCAATAAAGTAGGACTCTTCGACTGTATTAGTAAATGCCTACCGAAACTATGTTTCAAAATATGCTGTAACAAACAAATTGTACATCACCAATCAGTGTACCAACATGATGCACAAGTGGTAATACCATTGATACCTCAATCATCTGTACCTACAGCTCGCACGATTAACAAAAAAAATACTTTTCAGGAGAAAAGTCAATCTACTCTGGGGGGTGTTAAGACGCAATAAAGTATCCCCTTTCCTAACTCACGAGATCCCTATATAAGCCACGCCCGCATACTGGAGCGCCAGTCTACCAGAGCTCCTCGAGCATTACGCATCTCGAGCACTATAGTTCTTAAGCATATACTTATACTACGGTTAAGCATATTGTATACTCCACGAATATATTGTACTGTATTGAGTTTAAAAAGAATAAATACGTGAGACTATACTACGGTATAGATCTCACTTCTTTTTAAAAAGCAAGTGCAAGTATTTTCCCCGTAACAATGATGATGATGATGATAATAATAATAATCACAATCATAATCTCAGTACCCAATGAACAGCATTTATATTAATTTTTCCTGTAGTGCTGTATATTTGCAACAAATATATGTAGATATGCCATATATCATGTACATGTTGACATGTTTTTTTTCTTCATCTTTGTACATGACGGAAAAAAAATAAAATTATGAAGATAATCTTTTGCAATCACCTGTACATTTTCACCCGCTTTATAACTGGAATTAAAAATTCGCTAGGGCGTGTACAATGAAAACCTGATTTAAAAAAAAATATTATTTGGTGACTCGACCCTCATGAGCAGATTAAATTTACGGTACCATTCTCAAAGTAAGAGAATGTTTTTCATATTCTTTCTGACGGTGTGCTCAAACGACATAGCTGTCGTAATTGTTTAGCAATTACTCAGTTACACGCTGCAACGCAGAATATTTGTGCATTTTAATTTGGGGAATATGAGAATATCGGTATATTATGGTAATCCCCCTTTTGCGTGAACTTATCATATGTGAAGTTAGATGATATTTGGCCGCACCGAATAGTCCAATGCCAGAATGTCACTATTGTTACGTCCTGGCGTAACGTTCAATAATTTTTAATTTGATGTTTGTGAGAGCCTCGTTCGTGGATCGGACTCGGAGTATATATATATATATATATATATATATATATTGTCGTCTGTACCGGCGACTCCCAGGTCGGGGTCCAGCTGCGGTAAAAAAGGTATCGGTATGGTTCAAGGGCCAAGGAATAAAATATTTATTTCCGTCTCACGGCCTACATCAAAATTGTTAATTGATGAACCTTCTATACCAGCCAAGTTATCAGCCACATTGACGGACATAATATTCAAACCCAACTAATCATGGAAATCGCATGAAAACTTGTAATTTGAGGCGACGTGTAAAGTGAACGGTCGACCTTGACATACAGGCTATATTGCCGCGCTCTTGTAGCATCTTCGGACACTATATATATATGTGTGGGGGAAGGCACCCGCGAGCGATGGATTGCCAAGTAACAGAGTTCATTTATTGACAATTTTTATGTTGATCATACAGGACGACAATTCACTCCCATTTTTTCATGCAGTTATTTACCGGATTGGAAATAGGAAAACAGCTGTGGTTCGCTGCAAAAACCTTATCAATTTATTCTCCAGAGAAATTTCATCCCTTTTATAAATAATTTTCCGTCTTTGATCTGCTAGATAAATTACTCAATCATTAGAAATAGTAAGAAAAAGACAATAGAGCCAAATAAAATACAGGAAACTATTGAAAACTACTAAATAAAATGTCAACATCTGAACCAAGGAAATCACTCTAATGTTTCACGTATGAGTAACTCTTTAACTTCAGCTGGGCAGGGCATAAGAATTCCCTCTCCCCAGCAGCAAAGGTGTAAGGAAGACGATGAACGTCTCTCTCTCTCTCTCTCTCTCTTTCTCTCTCGCTCACTCCTTCATGCCGTCTCTGCCTCTTCCCCCTATTGCGATGAGTAAGGCTCACGAAAAATAAATGCATAAGCATAACACTCTCAATACTACTAATGCTCCGTATAGGAGATACGAATGTGATAACGTATAGAACCATTTCTCTCGGAGACAAACATTCAATAATTAATGTATAATTAATTAAATAACGCACTAGGGTTAATGAAATATTTAATCAACAAGCATGTTATAACCTTATGGCCATAATGAAAAAATATAGGAATCCATCAGCACTTGCGAGCAAATCAGCAGCGACATTTAAACCAAAATAGAAACGATGTAACTAATAATATGTCCAAATTGTTGTTTAATATAGGATACTACGTTCCAATAATCCAAAAACCTGGGAAAATTTAACGATTTGTAACTGGTAGGAATTAAATCCTCCCGAGTTAAAACCAGGTGACAAAATTTTGTAGCTTATCGTCTAAATCTATCATTAGATTTTTAGACAAAAGAATATACATTCACTTTTATGACCGATCATAAAACGGTTACGACGAGTACGGTGACAAACAGATATAGAGGAATCGAAGACACTGCGAGTAATATGACTAAGATACCCATCCCCCTCTATGGGGGAGACGTATGATTTCATCCGCGGTCGCCTCCTCCCAGATGTAAAACGAGGATATATAAACCCTCCCAAAAAGGAATCGCGAGCACTTTTTCCGCATATTCTCGACTAGTAACCTCGGACCGTGTCCACGCTGAGCCTCCTTTCGTTAGAACGGGACTTGTAAAATTTTCGTGTTCCACGAGCTAATCGATCTACCTCCGTTACTCTCTTCGATAAAGAGAATATCGGACTTAGAATTTTTCGAGTCACGTCTAGATTCCAAACAATTTCTTCAGTACTTTTACATGTTTGAGTTTAAATAAAATTATTTCATCTCAAGTCATACGTTCCGAAAGAGAGGTCAATGCGTGCACACAGTTTTATTTAAATTATATTTCATTTATTTTACCGTCAAAACCAAATTATTGTACTTCATTTAAATATAATTGGAATTAATTTTTGTAATCTAAACCTCGCAAGTGAATATATTCCTGAACTAATCAGTCAACAAAATCGCGGAGTTCTCAAAATCATTTCTGTCTTCAACCTGAACCCTGAGTCATCCCTCATTGGATCCGGAAGTCGCGGGTTTCAACTACGGCCAAATCGTTCAACTCCATTAATTTCCTGAGAACCAAAAGTAAGTAGAATTTTTAATTTCATCTCCTTTGAGTTTTCCTTTCATTGTTTTATTCATTCGCAATCCCCAATTAATTCAAGTGCGGTGCAAAATTAACCAACGCTCTGTATTCGATAAATTTGGCGCATGTGTGGAGAACAATCACTATCCAACAATCAGTTCAATTTTAGGTGAAACCCCTAAGACATTGCAACGTTAGCATTCCTCAGGGCCTATCCCGAGTAATTTTCCAAAGGTTAGACTCAAAAAGGCAGTTCGCGTTTGAGACTGTTTCCAGGCGTGGTAGAAGGGCATTTCCCCTTGACCAGAGAGTCTCAGTCGAATTCAAACGTGACGTTCGTCAAGGAGAATTAATAGTTCGCAAAAACTCAATCTTTGACGTAACACTATTGTATTGTGAATATGAGTTACACGAACGTTAAAGCGTTTTGAGAAACGGCTGATTTTATATATATTGGTTTATTAACTCGAATTTTTTCTCACGCTGAGTGGAGATATTCAGGGACGCGTAAAGTGTCAAAACATGTAAGAGGTTAAGGTAGCTGGAGGCATCTGTGTGTGCTGTAGCATAGCCGACGTTATCGAAGTCACGCGTAAGCCCCATGTGTTCATTGTACACGTTACTATACGTTACTTGAATGCCTTGAGTCCAGTCCGAGACCTAAAAGATGGTGAACGGGGCTCGTTTATGAATTTATTAATTTAATGTATGTAAATAAAATTTCTATGAAACTCAAAACAAAAAAATCAACCGAGAAAGAAATGAAAGAAGAAATGCCAAAACATTCTAGATATAATAAAACAAATATATTAAATGATAACAATATAAATGATTAAAGCATAACAAATTCCGCCACGTTAACCAGCCGTGCTTACCGTAGAAACAGAGTAGCCATGGGCATAGTGTAAGTACATAAACTAAACAAAGGTCGAAGAGAGACCAGATTTCTATACGCATAATATTGACAACGTTACTGTATGTCCTAAATCAATATATAAGAAATGATCTGGAATATACTTGGTCAGGTGAGGTATTTATTCTCGGTCATCTCCAATTTAACAGCATCGATATACAGACAAAAAATAGAATAAAGGAAATATAAGAAAAGGATCCTCGGCAATGAGGTCACATGACAGAATCAAATAATATACCCACGAGTCTATTAAAAAAAAATAAACTTAAAACAAATGCGAAAAGAAAAGCAGTACAGAATTCTAAAAAAACGGGGAAGGTGACAGCGCTCTTGCGCTTAAAAAGATTGGCCGACAAGCCACATATACCATACAACACTATAAGACGAGCTACCATTGACCGGCGCGGGAAACTTCTCATTGGCCAAGTTGGAACGCCGGTCAGTCGGTTTCCCAACCTAATTGAGAAGAAGAAGAATAAGAATGTCTTAGCTTAGCGTGAGCAAGAGTGCGCGTAAACAACTCTATAGACACACTCACACACATCCACATATTCCATGGTCACACAGTCCCGGTACATACGGAATTAACAATTTTCTTAAACGATCAGTGTTCTGAATACAAGACGTTTCATTTACGACCCGTCCAATTTCATTGTTTGCAGATTCTCGGAGTGAATTGGCGCAATAAGAAATACAATAATTCCATTAGCGATAGAAAAGGCAGGCCGTGAAATTATTGAAAAAACATATAGTATATATTTAGGATGTAACAGAGACACGAATATTTTCTCGCAGTTCTGCATTGTTAAATCGATTCCTTTTTGTGTATTTTTACCCAAAACATTTTCAGTACTTTTTGCACTGTATTTGTGCTGCGTCAAAAGCTTATCTTTCGGTTTGTTTCGAAGACGCATACAAACATTCTACTTATATTCAATTTTCAATTAGGGCGCGAAAGTGCCTAAGAATCATTAATCCAAACGTGTAATATTGTTTGGTGGTAATAAAGATTCTGCAAAGATCAGTTTTCAGAAGAAAAAAAAAACGAAAAGCAAAAAAACAATATATAATACATTCCGCGAAGAAGGGGACGTGTGATCTCGACGAGTTCCAATTGACACTTAATTCTACGTCATTCGATATATTTGTCCCCGCGAATATCTCGCAATGGGGGCGGTGGAGAGGACAAAATTCTCATTGTTCAGATGATAGTATCGTTACGATGATAGAACTTCCAGAATCGGCTAGCGGTTAAGGTCTCGTGAAGCGATATCGGTAGGGCGTCCAGATGAATAATTCTATGAAAAAAAAAACAAAATCGTTTACAACTTTATGAACTGTGTGTGTTTCATATTTTTCGTTATAATCTCACTTATTGTGTGTACAATATTTATATTTTTGTATATAACATGATAGTAGATAATTTAATTATCGTAACATGCACCGGCACTCCGTGGTATCGAAGCTCGAACAACACTTTGTGTACTATCTATATATTGAGTGTACAAATTAATTCAGTGCTTTCTTAATAAAATTAAAATTTGAATTATTAAATGAAATATACACAACTAATATTCGAAATAATCGCCATTGTTTTCTACTACTTTGGCTCATCTTTCGGACACCTGATGAATGCCATCGTGAAAAAATTTGGTGGTTTGGATTTATAAAATCTTCGATGATATTTCGGACCTTGTCCAGCGTTGCAGAGTGTTCATCAGCCAAATGATTTTGAAGCGATCGAAAAAGATGAAAATCTGAAGGAACAAGATCTGGTGAATAAGACGCGTGAGGTAGAAATTCCCAGTACAAACTATAGATAACATCCAGCATCCCTTTTGAGACATGTGGTCGAACATTGTCCTAATGCAGAATCGCTTGCCGACTTCCACTGTCAGTATAGGGTCTTTTTCGCTGTAATGCATTACTTAAGGTAGTAGTCTGGTAACTTAAGCCGATTTTCATGTCTTTTTTGGAGGGCGTTTTTTTGTAGGAAAATGAAAATGAATCGTTTTGGATATTTAGGATGTTTTTATTTACATATTAAAGATACAAAAAAAAATTTGTTTGAAAAAATTTAATAGTTTATTATTATTATTATTGATCGAAGTTGGCACCTTGAAAAAAAGCGCGTGGGTGACCCCGGTGATTTTGCCTCTTGATGTTATTTGAAATAAAAAATTCTTGATAATTCTTAATCTATAGACATGTCATTCTGGTCGGAACTACTGAAGTTGAATTTCTTGGATAAATAACAAAATGGCGGACTTTGGAAAAAAGTTTTTTTCTCCAAAGTAATCTCCAAAGTAAATAACAAAATGGCGGACTTTGGAAAAAAGTTTTTTTCTCCAAAGTCCGCCATTTTGTTATTTATCCAAGAAATTTAACTTCAGTAGTTCCGACCAGAATGACATGTCTATAGATTAAGAATTATCAAGAATTTTTTATTTCAAATAACATCAAGAGGCAAAATCACCGGGGCCACCCACGCGCTTTTTTTTCGAGGTGCCAACTTCGATCAATAATAATAATAATAATAAACTATTAAAATTTGTCAAAAATTTTTTTTTTATATCTTTAATATGTAAATAAAAACATCCTAAATATCCAAAACGATTCATTTTTATCTTCCTACAAAAAAACGCCCTCCCAAAAAGACATGAAAATCGGCTGAAGTTACCAGACTACTACCTTAAACGAAGAAGCTGTTGCTGATAGACACCCGCAATAACAGTTTGTCCAGGATCTAACAACTCATAGTGCACCACACCCTTTATATTTCACCAGATACTCAGCATCACTTTCTTTGTGTAAATATTCGGCTTTGGAATCGATGCTGACGATTTTCCTGGATCCATCCACGATTATTTTCGTTTAGGATGGTCATATCATATCCACTTTTCATCACCCGGAATGATCTTGTACAGGAAATCTTCTTTTTTTAAACGGGTTAATAAAGAAAGTGCCGTATCGAATCTCCCCGCCTTGTTTTCTAAACTTATACTATGCGGGACCCATCTACCCTCTTCTTGAATTTTTCCAAGTTTATGTAAATGGTAAGATACGCATTGCTGGGCGACACTGCATTATGGAGCAAGTTCTTCTTGAGTTTGTGCAGAATTTTCATGCAAAAGTTGATCGCGAGCCATATCGTCGGATCTTTGAGCTGTGCAAGGACGTTCTCTATCTGAAATATCAACATCTCCGTCCCGAAATCCTTGATACCACTTTTTACATGTTTTATGTGTTACAGCATTCTCCCCCAGAGCAGCATCATTTCCGTTGCATCACCGGCAGTGTCGACATGTTGTTTATCGACAACCATCGTGTTCACTACTGTTTTTGAGGTTAAGCGATTTCTTTAGATATAACATATGGTGTTTTTTAAATTCAGTGTTGCCAATGTATAACATTTTTTAACGGTCAGAACTTATATAAATTTGGATAGGAAATATTGACCAAGGCTTATTATGGCACCGAATTAATTTGTGCACCTAATATTTTGCTACAACTCTTATACAACTCTTTCTCTGTTGCGCTATACTAACATCAATTTGATTGTCATAAATAAATAAACTAATCGGTACTCAAAACAAACAACTAACATCAAATCGTACGCATAAAATGTTGGCTGTTGATGAGACAGTAATAAAAGAAAATGCATTTTGATATTTGGATTGTTTGAAATTACAAAACACGTCAGCCGTTTCACGTGTGTTATTCTTGTATTAAGGAGGCGGATGGTTCACCAGATTTATCGCGGCGCGGGGCAAGTCGCACTTTGGCATTTGCTTCTACTGTAAAACGCTTAGTGAAATCAAACGAGGTGGAGAAACTATGTGATTTTTATCATGGGGTTTCATTTAAATACACTCTATTATTGTTGCATTCTTCATTTTCTCTGCAGTTTTTCTTGAGTAGAACGGCGGAAACACGAAGTGCCATAAGGGCCTGTCTTCAATGGCAAATTTTTAATATTCATCAAGAACGGTGTAGGTGAAAATTCTAAAATAATTCAAGCTTGTCCGTCCGTAGGGACGGAATGTAAAGTAAAAATGTCAGAAATTCCTCTCATTTTCGCGCCACCTGATGAACCTTGTTAAATGAAAGTATGGCATTATTTGAATCAACCTAGCATTATATATTTTTATATAGAGGCGGTGAAAGGGAATTTATTTTCAATGCAAATTATGATTAACTGAAATTTGAATAAACTAACATGCTCGACAGGCAGTGCAGGTGTTTGAGTTTGTCGATAGCCATACTCGTCTGCCCTATAAAAATGATGAAATCACTTTATTATGAGCATATCCTGATAATTAAAAGTAATCGTGACTCTCGGTTAGCCGGTTTTGCTTAGGTAACCAACGATAGAAGCATTTTATTTAATACGACAGACAAACCGACGAAAATTAGCTGATACGAAAAATCTGATGTTCCCCCCTTCGTACGCCGAGTATTACTCTGACTGTGTGCAAATATCACTCTAACTCCGTACAAGCAGAGAAAGTTAATCAAAAACGATAACAGTATTTTCAGACATGATATAGTTAAATAATGAATAATTGGGTATTTTCCAAATTTTCTTTTAGCGTATATATATGTACACTATATACAAATCTCAGTAATGCTAATTGATAAATGTATGGTGAATAAATGTGTGCTTTATAAAATACGTGAAGATATATTGTAAAAAGATATCGTACTTTGTTTTCGTAGGTGTCACGATAGCCTAAAGATTCCGATTTTGAAATTAGACCATACCATTCAATAAATGTTACAGTGCAAAAGCAACTAGTTTCATTATTAATCAACAATTATTTGAAACAATGTTGCTTCCGGAAATTTCTCCGGGAGTCATATTGTATGATTTACAGTCTGTTCAACAAGAAAGCAACCGTTGTCATTTGGTAAGGAGCCACCGCAGCGACATCTGTCCTTTTTCATTTGAATCTTTGTTTCGTCCTTTTTGCGCAATATATAGTTTTCCGGCACATTATGTTGTGGATATCAATAAATTCGTTATCTTGACAATGAGTGCTAAATTCCTGAAGCGATAGGAGGCAGTGTTTCCAGTAAACCATGCTAAAGGACCGAAACTGATGTATAAAGCTAAATATATGCGGAAGTCAGAGGTTGAGACGTGGGTAAAGCGATATCTGGTGGCTGGAAATTTAGACGATGTGCCGAAAAGAGTACTAGCCCGCGTGACAACAACGAAGGAGGATAAAACGATCTAACGGTTTTGTCAAGACAAGCCCAGGCCATTCGTTGCCCTGTGCCCATCTGAAACTCCGCAAAAAAGGAATTCACGTCTCTCTAAATGCGATTCGAAGTCGCCTGCGTGAAAAAACCGGTCTTTCGATTAACTCTGAAGAAACATTCAGTGTCAGAAAAACACGTGGAAAAACGACTGGCATGGGTAAACAAAAATTTGGATCAAGATAGGGAGAATGTTCTCCTCACGGACGAATCTCCTTTCTGGGCATGATCTTCCACATCAAAAGCATGGTCAACAAAGAGCAATAGGATTGTTCAGGGCACAGTGAAATACCATGTACAAATGCATGTTTGGGAATGTTTTTGTAAATGCGGAGAAAATCTCCGCGTTGAAAGCATGGGAAAAAGATGTCAAGCTATAATCAGTATCGAAGGTGTATAGACGAGATATTAAGTAATTACGAAATAGCTAATAATATGTACTTTAATGAAAAAAATAAAAAATTTAATCTAAATTTGTATTTACTTCAGATTATGACGGCCTCGTTCTTTTTGAACAGACTGTAGTTAAGGCCGTAGTCTGGTCTAGATGGAAATTTGTAAATTCGCGGTGAATTTTCTCGACAATCGCAATGAATAATACAGTGCAAAAACATAAAATTCTCGAATCGAGGCAATGATATGCCAAAATATTTGTCCATTTTTATATCATTACCCTTCTTTCCATCCAGTAACACATATTATTAATATTTGCGCCTCTAGATGTCGCAAATGTGATCCGTTGACCGATCATATTGTATCTTTACCGTCGCGATCATTAGATAATACGAGTACTATGTTTAAGCAGTGGTGCGGCAGTGGTTCACATACGGAAATCTCGATAGAGTGTTATAGCGGATGTAATAGCGGATGGCGGTAGTAGTTGATGATGTGTTTCTTTTACTTTATCGTAAGAGGACTCATTTGGCACATGCAGTAGCCATATGCTGCACGCCTCATACGTTTTTTTTTCTATTTATATTTTTTTATAATGTACGCAAAAATTGTTTACCCAAGTTCATCAACCATCCATTTATATGCTTAAGTAATACACGCGACTATCAAGACTTATCTACGATTTACCATTGTTGGCGAAGCACGGGCACAGAGCGTTCAGTATCCGATTGCAGAAGCCACGGGCTCGGTTGTTCCAATGGCCGATGGGATCACCCCCCTTCACTCTACTGCCTGCGCAACATGCATTTTTCGCTCGTTACACAATCGCAAGAGATTTCGATTCTATTATGTTGTAATTTTTCTGTATACTCCAATTATTGCGATAGCTTTCAACCCATCACGCGTCGGAATACATTGTTGCTCACGATTGTTGCTATCGATATCCATTCATATACACAATATTGTTGTCGCATGCTGAATAAAGAGACCAATGATGGTATGATGAGCATAAATACAGTACTGGGCATTTCAAGTGGAACACAAATATCTTCGCCGATTTTGCCGAAAATTTTCACGAATTTGAAAATTGCAAGAAGTTCATGTAAGGAAATTTGATAATCTTTCGAACGAAACGAGTCCCATTGAGATTGTTCAACAATTGCGCACGTGCGCAACAAAAATGATGAGAGGTGGAAAATTGGGTGATCCGACGACCTCGTGTTTTCAGGGTTGCGGATGCTATAGAGATTGAATTTGGTATCCAACTAAGCTGATACGAACTGGGATGAAAACTACTCCAGGAGCAATTGGTTGCGCAACCTCCAGGCGGGAGGGGAAGCGGTTAAAGTGGAAATCTTTTGTCAGGCTAGCGCGAAAACTGTTGGACCAATTGGACTCATTTTTATCGTGAATGTATTATTTACGAGGGCCTCTGATCTCGTGAAAAGAAATTGGCGTTATCGTTCCCCGGAAACGGCGGGGAGGTGCATCGTCGAAGTGTAATTTTCGAATTCGTCAAATTTTAGCGAAAATAGGCGGAGATATCCGCATGCCACTATAAATGCCGAGCACTGTATATTCCTATGCGCGATGGGTTGAAAGCAGTCGCAATAATTGGGGTTTACAAAAAAATTATAACATAATAGAATCGAATCTCTTATACACAACAATGTTGTGTGCATGAATGAATATGCAATTCGCGTTATAAAGAAATACATATGTATGTTTACGACGAAAACAAAATTGATTGGCATACCTTCGTTCGTCTCGCCTTCCTGAAATGAGAAAAGAATTAATTCCATGTCGATCAGTATCCCAGCATCGGATAACCGAATGGTTCACAATGGGCAATCAGATTAATTACATGCAACAGCAGTTCGGAATAAAATGTTCGGATTAATCAAATATTAGAGTAGAAAATTTCGGCCGGATCAAATTTTTGATAAAGAAATTTTAAGTGTTTTATTAACGCCGCTTCCCGTTACCCTAAGCTGTATACTCAGAGTCGTATTCCCACTAATGTGATTGGTTATTACATATGCGATAGCTAATCACAAATTCAGCGTAAAAATAAGTAAGTACACTGATACCGTAAATAAGTACACAGTAAGTACACTGATACCGTAAATAAGTACACAGTCAGTATACTGATACCGTAAATAAGTACACAGTAAGTACAATGATACCGTTTTTCGATTGTACTACACTCGATCTATGGCCTTGACTTACTGTGGCAAAAAAAACAGACACAAGTCCCTAGTTCATAGAGGAAGAATTCTGAATGCGCAAAAATGATGAAGAAGGAATATGCAAGCTTCAATTTGCACCATTTTTTTTGTTCATACACCTGTAAAATAAACAAAAAAAATCTAAAAAAACGGTTACATCATGAAAAGTGTTCATCAAAGTTCTCAGATGAGGTATGATTTTTTTAAGATTTTCAATTTCATTTCAAATAATCGAACAGAGATCACTAAAACATAATTTAAAAAACTGCGAGTTGAAACACTGCCAGTTGCCTCTTCGGAATCTCATACGCAGCTCAAAGCTTTCGGTATGAGGGATTACATATTTTTCAATGTTGGCTTTTTCATAGAAGAAGCTTTGAGCTTTAAGTGAGATTTCATGGAAGCAACTGGCAAGTTCCACTTCTGACCTTTTTCCCTACATGTTCTGTAACACTCAAATTTTTTCGAATATTTTAAAAACTCATAAATTCGCAACCGTTTCATCGATTCTCGCAAACTTCGACCGTAATCGTCCTCCAATAATATTTTATTCTCGCTGCATACAAAATGTTAGCCCAAAATGTAATTTAAATACTGAGAGTCTACAGACGTGAGAAGGCACAGGCGAGCGACCACATGAATTGCGATAATTAAATCATACTATAATGAATATATCCGGCCCTACCCAAAAGACCAGTGTTGTTCATTACGCTCGGTCGCAACGTTATATACAAAATTTTACCGCAAAATCTAAAAAGTGCAGCGTAAACTGCTCGAGCAGGTGTTTGTCTTAACAAACACCGGTATCGGTGTATCGGTTTTTTGAAAACTTCAAAATTTCAAAAACCTGAAACCCCCGTCTCAAATTTGGTACGAAATATCCTTCAATAGTATCCGATCAGTGTGTGAAGCCTATAGCTATTTTCCGGAAAATTCGAAATTCTATAATGCTGGAACGCCTCGCCTACCGCCTTCATAACCGAAGCACATACTCCTCAGATCGCATTTCGGGATTGTGCACTTAGCGAGAGGGTATATTACGTGAAAATGGTTTCGTCATTTTTTTTATCATTAATTACCTTGAACTCAAATTTTCTTTTGGATGCTTCGGTAGCCGCTGTCTCGATGACCTCGGTAACAAACTTCGTCGTTTCCTTCATCAAATCCTCGTCGTCCTTGAATGCCTCTTTTCTCTGCTCCAGACTCCCCATTACAAGATGCTTCTCGTGCTCCTCCATTATCGGCGAGTGGAACGACAAAGTCAATCGCCCGGTCATTCTTCCTTTGATATCCACAAGCCATGCTATTATAGCCCGTTCTGCCCTTCGAGAAATGTTTAACACCCTCCTTCTCACTAAGGCCCTCGATCGAACTCACCGCTTTGTGAAGCTGTCGCTCTCTCACCTCGATCGGTCCAGGTCAGTTAGCTCATATAGCATGATACTACTCGCTATGGTATGATGCCCTGAAATGTATTCATGTGAGTAATGTAATGTGTCGTTATTATATCCTACATAAGTTAATCGAATCGCTTAATTAAACTTTATCCTATGCATCCTACTATAAATTGTACAAAAATAAAAAATTCTCATTCGAAACTCACGGATTATGATTTTTTTTAAATCGTGACAATGACGTAATTAATTTATGTATACAGTGACTTGTCGAACGCCATTAGGTATTTGAAATTATTCAAAACCCACCCAAGGTAACACGACCAGTTACTGCATAACGTACAAGACGAGTCCGACGAAACTTGCAAACCGTCAGCCAGACGGCCCCAGTTATATTTATAACAAAATGATTGTAAATCATAATAATTTAATAGAATAATCAATTCATTGATTGATACCGTAAGCTTTCGTGCATCCGGAGATTGATTCGAAAAGCGTGTAGATATTATTTTAAAGCTGCGAATCATTATTCGTGCAATGCATGTGAAATGGCAACGGGTGCTCAATCACACTGAAAAAATATTGTTACTGGAAAAGTTGAAAGAATACATTTTGAACTCAATATGAAATAAGCTTCAGCGCGGCATAGTGGTGTGGTTTGGTCGAATGATGCCCCGGTTTCCGGGTGGGCAGCGTGCGCGAGAGAAGTTCATAGTACCAAATCACAAGCATACCACGACTCCGGGCAAAACTCTTGCTTCTATTTACGCTATCGCTCTTTCCATCTACTCTCTTTTGCTTTCTCAATAACCAGGCCTTAAATCGTTTTATGACTACGGATGTGCACCAATCCGAGGGTTCGGACAGTTCGTGAGTTCAGACAGTTCGACGGAACAGGTCGAGAGGTCAATCGTTCGAACGGTTCAAGAGTTGGAGTTAAATATTCTTTTATATATTTAAAAATTTCATAGATATTTTCTCAATTCTAATATCATTTTCGGGCGAGCCAAATGGGCGTAACCTCTGGAGTATCATCGACCATGTGGTGTAATGAACCCTGTATATGGGTATAATCTAACCACTTAACCCAACCACTCGACCTTAAGAGGTATGATGGACCTTCTGGGGTACCGACAGACCAGCTACGGTATGATAGATCCCTAGGGATCCTCGTGGAGAATGACAGACCATCAAAGGCAGACTTCTATAGTGTGTGCCAGATTCCCATGGAGTATGACAGATCCCTTAGGGTATGACAGACCCGTTGATGTATGACAGACCTTCGTGGGGTATGACACACCCCATAAAGTGTGGACAGATCTTCTGGGGTAGGACAGACCCCCAAACAGTTCGAGGGTTCGAAGGTTCGAAGATGTCGGATAGTTGAAAAACCGATGATATCAAACGGTTTGGATAGTTCAAACAACTTTGGTTTTCGAGCTTTGTTAGAACGGGTTCGAACGCCAAAATGTCGAGTGGGAACGCTGAACTGTTCGAACACGTCCGGTTCGTTCACATCTTTATTTAAAACAATGAAAGATTCATTTTTAAAACATCCGCTTGTTATAGATAATTTATTTGTAATATATCTTTTCTAGTTTTTCGTAATGATTCTACCATATACTGAACAGTAACGGTCATTCTATACAGCTGGAATCAAATAACTCAAGATTACCGCTAAGTATCTCTGTATGTGAATGTTGAAGCCACCATAATCAATGTCATGCATCGCGTATGCCATAGCTTCCTGGAATGTATTTAAAATACACATGAACTCACATTCACAACCATGTCTTGACCGAATCACACACGCTAATTGATCCTACAGTAATTATGCGAAAAATATTGATTGAAAATATTGAATGCGTTCGAAAGACACGCACCGTACCAGTATCGAACACGTATTTCTTTTCCAATGATTACGTATAACAATAAGCTATCGCATGTTCAGTTATGGCAAGTATAGCATAAAAAAACATCATGGTAAAAATTTATGATTACAAACTATGAATAATAATATTAATAATAGCGATAATAATAGTAGTAACAATACTAATAGTAATAATAATAACATCCCAAAATTTGCGAACAGGAACGCTCTGGTATGAATATGTAAAACTCGAAATCACGTCCGAATGTGCATAATTCACCATAACGAAAGATTTGTTGAATTTCGATCGACTCTGTTTGCTTTTCAACTGGGGTATTTTCGCCGCTTCCTTCATTACGACACCTTTTTTGTTCGATCCGTTTCAACCTCATGAAGCAGTGTCTTCGAACGGATTCTGGTGTTACAGGTGGTAACGACGCGCACACCGAATGAATACAATGAAACATCAACGCTGCTGTTCAATTGTCAATTTCTATTCAGCAGCGTATTCCTCGAGAGCCATATTGCCGAAGGGGAAAATAATAATGGAACAGCAACGTTCATGTTGATTGGCGTCCGCTGGGTAAATGCTCCAGAGACTCGAAGCGGTTAGTTTATAGAGTGAGGGGTGCGAAAATCAAATATCAAATAGACTAACATAAATTTCGCGGACATATGATAGAGCACTTGTTGAAGTACTAACAGAAAAAAAACCCTGCCTGCAAAATACTTTATTACGTACGAAATCTTTCTTTACGTATAACGCTAGATAAAGATGATTGTATCAATTATTAATAAACTTTTAATTCTACCCTACCCATTTGGGAATAACTTTATTCGTTATTTTTACCAAACAGACCCAAAACAACATGAGTTTTTCAGAATTTTTTCAAAGCTCATCCGTCGTTTTCCATACTCATCGAATCAGTGGGATTTTCAAAAACATGCGCTTGAAATAACTGCATATCAAGTGCTACGGTACAGCAAAAATTTTGTCCAAAACGTGTTTCTGTGTCAAAGTAAAGCCTGAGTTAAGAAAAAATATCGGATTCCTGGCAACGGAATGCCATAGAGTAGTCGATAGCAAGAATAAAATGTTATAAAGCGGTTGTTAAGCGTCATTCGCAACTACGATTTCTATTTTGACAGTTTTATCATACAGTGCGAACATTTTCACATAAACATGTAAATTTCACGGTGGGGTGTAGTGGGTTCACAATTATTTTTAATTCTTTGTGATTAATATAATATGATAGAGAATTCCCGACGACGTATTACTTCAGTGGTACAATTTCTAGGATATTGTGCTTTCCCGCCAAACAGCCAGTAAGTACTCACCAGCCACTCAATACATGGGCTTCTCACCCTCTGATAGTCAGTTCATTCGGGGTCACCCGCCGACTATCGCAGGAAGAGAATCTCCATTCTCAGATTTTTCTAAAAGATCTAAGTTAAAAATGATTTGGTACCTATTGGGATCCGACTCGCAAAATGCACTTGGTTGATACAAAAAAATGCGTGCGCTCCGATGAACGTTTAAAATAAAAATGTAGATTAGCGCAAGAGATTTAGAACAAAAGCAGATATTTTAAATATACATTATGCAATTTCGAACAATTATTTACCGCACTTAGATCGTAAGACTGATATTTTTTTTAATAGCCGAGACTTTGTTTTACGTAGAACTACGTCAGCGTCCAAAACGTTTCTGTGGTTGAAAAATATGCCATTAAATGTTACAAACGAGTGTTTTTCTTCTAATCAATATATAGATAATCGTACACCACGATAAATATGGACTAGAAAAATCTGAAATGGAGTCTACTAGAATAATTGTAATAATGTGGTTGCATGATCGATATTTTCTCTGGTATAGAAACATTATTTTACATTCTGCTTCAGTCCATACATTAGCATTTAACTTTTTTTCATCTCCTCTGAAGAATCACCACATAGTTCAAATTTTTTCTGATCGAATTTTCTATCACCGTGTCAAACTCTCATAATACTTCGATGTTAGACGTTGAAAGCGTGTTAATCAATGTAATTTTCAGTTTATTCTCTATAATGAATCCCACAATACAATTATTAGTCAACACGTACTACTGTTTAAGGGGTCATACGCAATAAGAATTTTCAAACAAAATTTTTTTTTAATTTTATTTTTGTATCGCACATATCTTTAAGTATATACACAGAAACTGTCATGTCAATCCGACAAATATTCTCGAAGTTATACGCATATTTGTAAAGACGTCTCGGAGCATTTGAAAATACCGTCGTAAGTTTGAATGCGTTTTTCTCAAAACTGTATTTGTAAAGTCGCAACATTCCTCGGAAACGGCTAAACCGATCGGTCGAAAATTTGTACACAAGCTATATAAATATATTTTTTAGTGATTAATCGAAGGGTTTTTCTCGCCGATAAATATTTTCCATTTTAAAAACAATTTGAGCCCAAAATTTTTATCGAAAATCAAAATGTTTTTTTTCGAACCTGCTATTATGTTGAAAATTAATATTTTGCTTATTCCTTCGATTAAATACTAGATAATACCTTGTATTAACGAAATTATTTTTGTTTTTTCATTTCAAATGATTTAATTCAGAGATATCGTACTCACCGCAAAACGCCTTTTTTAAAAGTTACCACAATATGTATAGAAATTCTTACGTTAATAAATTAAAATCTCATTCCAAGAAAAATTCTTGAAAAATCGCTTTTTTCGGTTGCTTAACTGCGTATAACTCCTTAAAAGACCTTTAGATGATTGCATTTTTTTTCATTTAAACATTAGGTATCACGCTAACCCCTTATGAATTTTCATTGTGAGAACTTTGTAGTGGTTGGTGTCCCGATAAGCCTTATCGAAAATCTCGTGGTGATAATATTTTTTTACAGATTTTTACTATGTATTGTAAAAAACAAATGAATCGCTGGTATAGTTGTTGTTTCTTGAAAGAACGAAATTGTCGGTCGAAAATACTTCAAAGGGTATCGAACCTGAAGGTAGTAGTCTGGTAACTTAAGCCGATTTTCATGTCTTTGTTGAAGGGCGTTGTTTTGTAGGAAAATAAAAATGAATCGTTTCGGATATTTAGGATGTTTTTATTTACATATTAAAGATACAGAAAAAACATTTTTTTGAAAAAATTTAGTAGTTTATTATTATTATTATTATTGATCGTAGTTGGCACCTCGAAAAAAAGCGCGTGGGTGGCCCCGGTGATTTTGGCTCTTGATGTTATCTGAAATAAAAAATTCTTGATAGTTCTTAATCTATAGACATGTCATTCTGGTCGGAATTACTGAAGTTAAATTCCATGGATAAATAACAAAATGGCGGACTTTGGAAAAAAAAGTCCTTTTATTTTAGCAAAGAAGGGGTTGTAAAATAAAAAGAAATTTAACTTCAGTAGTTCCGACCAGAATGACATGTCTATAGATTAAGAATTATCAAGAATTTTTGATTTCAGATAACATCAAGAGCCAAAATCACCGGGGCCACCCACGCGCTTTTTTTTCGAGGTGCCAACTTTGATCAATAATAATAATAATAAACTATTAAATTTTTTCAAACAAATTTTTTTTTGTATCTTTAATATGTAAATAAAAACATCCTAAATATCCAAAACGATTCATTTTTATTTTCCTACAAAAATACGCCCTCCAAAAAGGACATGAAAGTCGGCTTAAGTTACCAGACTACTACCTTAAGAGATCTGGCCACGGTAGCGGGTATAATATCATGTGTACATTTAATAATTTTTTTTGTATGAAAAAGTGATTCATTTATAAAACTAATTGCATATCTATTTAATATAAATATGAAGCTAATAAAAAATATTTTTTTTGTTATACAAAATGGCCGAGTACTGCCATTTGTTTTTGCTATCTTTATTTGGAGCGCTCGGCGTCGTGACATTCGGCATCCACAATTTTTGACCCAGAACAAAAAAAAATCTGGTTAATCTACATCAGAATACCTAAAGAAGTACGTACAGAATTTCTGATTAATTAAAAACTTTCCATTTTATGAGCAGTTTTATACAAAAATGTTCACTGGAAATTTACCTTTTGAGTGCAAATGCCTACAATATTCGGATAAAACAATATGTTTCAAAATCCGTACGTACTTCTCTAGGTATTCTGATGTAGATTAACGAGATTTTTTTTGTTCTAGGACAAAAATTGTGGATGCCAAATATCACGCCGTGGAAAAAAAATACCAGAAACAAATAGCAGTAGTCAGCCATTTTGTATAACAAAAAACAAAATAAATATTTGTTATTAGCTTAATATTTATACTAAATAGATGTGTAATTTGTTTTATAAACAAATCACTTGTTCATGTAAAAAAAAATTGTTAAATGTGCACATGATTTTATACCCGCTACTGTGGCCATACCCCGTAACGAATGACATTTAGAAATGTGTCTCAATCGATGTGTGTTCTTCCAAAAATTCTGTGGTGTCAATTTGATTAATTGAAATAATCGACGTGACGAGTTACCCAAGTTACGTACGAGCAAACGTGCCAGGTGAACATGTAATCAGCTCCTGAATGTTGTAAGGCTTTATGGAATTTTGAATTTTCCAAAACACGTTTGTGGTCACTGAAACTTCTGCAAATTTTTAAGTACCCTAGTGTATTTTTCATATGAATAGAGTATGTTTAAACAGCGTCGAGTACTAAATTTGGCGGGAATCGGTGGGACAATTCGGGTATTATAACATTTTAAACCCTATTCATCAAAATCCTGTTACAATATGTGATAGAAGAATAGAAGCAGACAGATTAGTTGGCAGCATAGAACACTTATAAGTTGAACTGATTTGTGGATATGTATTATTGTTATGTTAGAAACCTTCATATGTTGCTATTCGAAATAACCACAAGTCTTGCGAATTTTGAAAATGTAATTGAATTTAAATAAACAAGTTTACCACCACAAAAAATCCATTACATTGCGCACATCGACTGGACTTATTGAGGTAATGTATATGGGTGGGTGGAGAAGTATACCTTGTAATTATCCATAGGTAGATAGTATTGAATTCTAATGATAAGTTATTACACAGAACTCACTTATCAATACGAAAGGGACAAAATAATGATGAATTACTAATCGGCAATATCAAGGAATTCTGTCCCGATCGTCACCAATTCACGTCGTTTCCGTTTAGATAGTATCAATTACACTTAGAATTGGAACTCTATCGGAGGGGTAGATGTACAAACGCTTGTTAATAATCAATAGAATAATTCATCTAACTCGTAAAAAAAAACTTAGGCGTCCGGAAAAAAAACTCCCTGTAAGCAATTTAAACTGCTGATTCAAAGCTTCAGTTGGATTAAGGATATTTTCATGTGAAAGAAATTTATTATACAGGGACTTAAAATATTTTGATATTCATATATCCGTTTCTTCTCGCGCACGTACGTTCGTATTGCTCGAACGATTGATCGTTTTTTTTACTGTGTGCGTCTGGGTCACGGGGCCGATACCATTCTCAACCGTCAACGATGTGAACAGGAAAGAAAACAGAAAACTCAACGTGATGGGAGGGTTGATAATGCACATATATACACCAAACGAAAACTTGTTGACTACGCACCTCAGTTTATTGCCTTTTCGACTTTGGTTGAAAAAAAAGAAGAAAATCCTCGACCTGTTTTCCCGGTGTAGACTGGCTGGCTGCTTTCAATCGTGATATAAAATAAACCTTTTGTTTAGGTGGCGTTTCGATAAAAAGCACTCGCGCGCGGCTGTGACGAGTTTGGTGAAGGGTGGATTAGATAGGGAGGCTATACCGAGCTCGTAATGATCGGCCGCGCAGCTGTTCGAGCCTGGCTTTCTCGACTTGCTTGGCCTCACTCCAATATCACGTCCCACACTGGTCACCGTGGGGGGTGCGTTCCGAGCATGCGCCAAAAAGAGGCAAAGAGGGAATGTCGCTCCTTCAACACAGTGAAACACATGCGAATCAGAGAGAAATGCTCTTGAATACTGTATTCGTGTAATATGTATAGACCGTTGTTGTACTGATCAGATATCCCGGAGCGGCTCCCAACTATCCGGAACGCGTGCAATGTTGTATACATAAGAAACAAAGTGTAAATGGACGCATATTATTTCTACCATATTATCAGCCTTCATACTGATAGATTAAACAGACTAGCATAGTGCTGTTTATTCAATTTCTGATGCTATTTCTACCAATTTAGTTCTGATTGCGCCACAATATACTGAGCATATTAGGCCAAATCGGCAGATTCTCACCCCCCCTCTCCGGCATATGGGATGCAATTTCTTATGTCCTCGTTACAACCCGAACAGAGGCCTTCGTGTCTCCACTCCTCGGCTCTACAAATGCAATATTGCCTACCGAGTAGCACGAATGCGAGATCACCCCCGGGCCTCGAGGGGAAGTCACGGTTCGACGCTATTGCACCGTTCCGAAGCAACGTTTGCGCGTGATGAGCACGACCGGGAGCCAGGTCAAACAGTGTTCTACCGCTGCTGTAGTGTAAATTTTACCGGTTAGATGGGAGTAGTGTGTCGTTTAATTCGCTAAATGCTTATAATTCATAAATTTCGCAAAAATCGTGTAATTCCTAGAATTGATTAAATTTATTAAATACATTTGGAAACAACCGGGGTACTCACCCTTTTCACCTTCGGAATGACATCTTCTTATGAGGTCGATGAATTATTTATGAATGATATTTAGCATCGCAAAACACGCATTCAATGGACAACGAATGGGACAAAAAAATTACTAAACAGTTAAACCTATGCGTGGTGTCTTAAAATATGAAGGTTCAGTTCTTCATTTTGGATATTGCATTTTCAAAGTACAAGCGATTGTGATTCTTCCGATGCAAAATTTATATTAAAATCACCACTCAAAATCATGGGCATTGAAGCCAAATCTTCTCCTAACTCTGTAGCACCAACGGGTGTATATGCAAGCAAAGTACGGTGGATGAATTTTGTAATGTCAGCTATCTTTTGATTCGGACTAATATAAATAACGATCATACCTATACTTTGCTCACTTCCCCCAACACATTCGGCAGCACAATCGTCAGTATATATATATATATACTAGGAGGGCTCCGCCCCCATGCCCCCGCCAAGGCGGTTATTCTATTCAACGTATATAATATATGTAATATAATAAATATTTATATAATATCTCTCTATATTATACAAATATTTCGCCGCCGCCGTCGCCGTGTACAAGAGTTGAGGAGAGCGAGCGGCATCGAGTAGGCTGGGTGAGGGGATCGGGAAGTGGCGGGCGGCGGGGGGCAAAGCCCCCTGACGCCCCCTTCGCGCGCCGCCGCCCCCCCCCCGGCCATTCCATTCAGCGTACCCCCCTCGTGGGTTGGGGGTGGGGCAATGACCGTCTCAACTCTTGTACACGGCGGCGGCGATATATTTATATAATATAGAGAGATAAATACTAGGGGGGCTCCGCCCCCCTGCGCGCCTCGCGCGCCAGCCCTCCACCCCGCGGGCCATTCCACTCAGCGTAACCCCCCCCCCCCGTGGTTAGGGGAGGGGGTACGGTAATATCTCTCTATATTATATAAATATTTCGCCGCCGCCGCCGTGTACAAGAGTTCAGGACCGAAGATGACCGAACATAACCGAACATGACCGAAAATGACCGCAAATGCAGGGGTGCATTAGCGGTCATTTTTGGACGGGGGGTTGGCGCGCGAAGCGCGCAGAGGGGCGAAACCCCCCTAGTATTTATATAGTATAGAGAGATATTGCCGCCGCCGCCGCCGTGTACAAGAATTGAGGGGGGAAGGGCAAGGTGAAACGGGGCGGTTGCCGCGCGAAGCGCGCCGGGGGGCAAGGCCCCCCTAGTATTTATATAATATAGAGAGATACATATATACACATGAAACGACGTGGCAGTGCTGCTGACACACGGACGAGCCGGTCGCATACCACACATCGCTGTGATTGGCTGGCACTACGCATTGGTGCACGACCAGCGCGTCTCCAGGTCGCCTGTGTGATCACAGAATGCTAACGTTGTTTCATGTGCGAGGACCTTCACTTGGAATACTATAATACTGTATGGGTGGAAGTAGTGCGTTACTCACACTCATGCAGCACGGTTGATCACGTAGTCGATGTCGCTTTTTCGTGACTATTTGGCCAGATTTACTCCTACGGACGATAAAAAGTTTCACTTCAAAAAATCTGTATCAATGGCACTTGCGATCAACAGAATGGAAATATACATGTGTCTAGTTTGATTCACTATTTTCATAAAATTCCTATCTGGTAATAATCTTTTCGTCGGACTTCTCTCTATCGTAAAACCTTATTTTTATTCAGCGGATTTAAGTTTCAAAAAGAAAATCTGATATTGTAAAAAAAATGACTGAATTCCAATTAATATTTATGAAATAACCCAATTTTTTTCTTTAAACGTTGGTTACATCCATTCAAATAGGTCTTACGATATAAAATGACGTACGACCTACGAATTAGGAAACGTGAATGTTTTGTTTAACCGAACATATACAGATTTTTATCTAAAAAAACTATTGATCGTACACGATGCTGCTTCTTGACCTTTGTATCATAAATTTGACTTTACATTTCAAAAAAAATAAAACGTATGGCAGTAGGGAACCTTTTGCAAATGTTATTAACTTATAAACTTAAAAACATTATTAACTTATAAACGTGAAACAGCTGCTATTTTTTATAATATTTTCCGCTGGCAGATTTTTTTCTATTTGTAGAAAAACACATAAATCGTTGATATATTTGTTGTTTCTTGTAAAACCGAGATTTTCATTCCAAAATAGTAAAGGGTATCTAACGTTAGCGAATGACATTTAGAAATGTGTGTCGATCGATGTATGTACTTTCAAAATTTCTGCGATTTCAATTTGATTCATTGAAATGATCGACGTGACGAGTTGCCCAAAATACGAACGAGGAAAGGTCTTGGGTGAACATGTAATCAGCTGCTGAATGGATCAACAGCAACTCGGTAAGTATGAACTGCGATTCCCACAAATGTTCTTATTTTACGCGTTTATTTTGTAATTGTTTACAACGATCCCCATTTTTATAATTGTAAAATTTCTTAATTTCTGACTTTTTGCTGAAATTGGCAACATTTATATCGACATTGAATCTTCAAAGAGGAAATGTTTCTATACTTATCCAAAGATTTATTACATATCAATATATGTGAATAGATACATAGGAGAAATCATGTTGGTAAGGGTTGCAGACACGGGCGATTATTTTTATAACGAAGGCGGCTACTGATTAATCAGTTTCGTTTAACATGACATATGTAGTTGCCTACACAAATAAATGTTTTATTTTTAACATCGGAGTAAACCGGTTGATTGACGCAATTAAGTATTAACAGTAGTTGTGTGTCAGTTGGTTATAACGACTAATAATATTTCTGTCAAATTCACATCGGCTCATCATACATCAATTTGACTGTATGTCCATTCATATTTTCATTACGTTAACAGATAGATTATAAATATTGACGCACATTCGACGATTTTAAACATCTGATGACGGTGCTTATGTACGAAAAAATGTATTTTGTTAACATGTTATGAATTACACTTTAAACTCAGTAAAAAGATATTAATCGATAGATAATACTTATGGAACATTAGAACTATCCAGCTATAACTTTCTCCATAAATTGACTACCACCATAGAATGTTCGCTGTCAAATTTGAAGACAATCGATAAAAATGTATAGAACTCTGGATTTTTCGACAAATTAATGTAGGGCTTTATTAAGACGTCGTACATTTATTGAGTGCCGTCAAAGAATACTCTGTGTTGATTTTGAAGAAGAAAAAGACGATCAAAGCGATGTATGGAATTCTACATTTTTCCAATAATCTATATATATTTTCATCAAGGCTTTTGTATTCGTAATTTTTCGTCTATCGTGCTGAAACTTTGTACATCGATCTGGTACCATTGAAGGATATTCCGTATCAATTTTGGAGAGAATCGATTCCGACAAATTTTGAATTTACAACATTCGTACAGAGAAAAGCTGCAAGTTTCAACTTGCAAGTTGTTCTTAAGAAGTTCTACTCGATGCTCGGAGCTTCCGCTATAAAGAAACAAAAAAAAAAAGATCTAGTTCTAAAATTCCTCAAATTGCGGAAGTTAAAATGCTCAAAGTCGTTTTTGAAGAATGTAAAAAAAAAGAACATCATAACATTTGAACCCTTCCACCAATTCTCAATAAATTTAATATCAAGCATCTATTGAAATGAGCAAAAACAATACGATCATATTATTGAACTAGATAACATAGAATTATTATACTATGAGATCACCCTTCTTGGAGAGACCGTTTGCGAAGTCTCACGACGAACTTCATACGAATATTTGCCAAGTAATATAAACACATGATGAAGCCTGGTAAGGAAGAAACCATCGTATATAGAGTATGGTCTTTGTGACTTCGTCGTTCTTTATTCAATTGTTCTTCGACTGCTCTCGAAGTGGGAACACTTCCAATTAAAATAAAAGTTCAATTGCTCATATATAAGTCTCTCTCATTTATTCACCTGGCTTCCACAAAAACCAATAGGTTATGGGCCCAGGTACCGATTTGAAGTGATTCAAACCACTTCCTCTGGATTTTTATGTAATTTGATGTGAAGTTTTGTTTTGGTGAAAATATAAGGTGACAGTTTGACTCAAGTGAGCAAAAAGTTAAAGTGAGAATGGGTGACGATAAAAAGAAAATAAAGAGGAACATTAAACCCTTTGATGGTGAAAAATTCAGTATCTGGAAATTTCGAATTCGAGCTCTCATTGATGAAGAGAATGCATTACAAGTTTCAACTGATAAACGCCCTGAAGCACCAAATGCTGCATGGGGAAAATCTGAAAAGATTACAAAAGGAATAATCATTGAATACTTAGATGATTCCATGCTTGGATGTGCTAAGGAGACTGATACGGCAAGAGACATAATGAAGAGACTGGATAAGACATATGAGAGAAAAAGTTTGGCCACTCAACTAGCAATCGAGAAGAAATTATTGGGCTTGAAATTTAAACAAGATATTCCTTTGACAAAGCATTTCCTTTGACAAAGCTCTTCGATGAAATGATTGTTGAAGAACAGGCTGCTGGAGCACTGATGAATGAAACGAGTAAAGTGGCGAGACTTCTAATGACACTACCAAATGGATATGACTCAGTTGTTACTGCGATCCAAACACTCTCTGGCGAAAACTTATGTTTGGCATTTATTAAGACGAGATTATTGGATTTTGAAATTAAATTGCAAAGTGAAAGAAATGATACAAGTGGAAAAGTATTGCAAACAGAGATTGAACCTCTAAAAAAAACGCAGAAACAAAGTTATGGAACACGAAAACCTTTTAAAAATGATCGACAAATCTTCAAACAAAAGTATTCGAATAAATCTACACGAGGATTCAATCCTGTAAAAATCCAAAGTTATCGAAAGAGTTATAACAACACAGCCATGAAAAGATGTGACTATTGTGGCAGGAAGAATCACGAGAGAAAGGACTGTTTCTTCTATAAAAAAACAAACACAAACATCCAACGGCCATCCTAGAACACTTCAGAGTGTTGTAATTGACGAGGATAATGGTCATTTTGCTTTCATGAGTGGTGTACGATGTTTACTCGATGATCAAGCGAGAGTACCAGATAAGTTGACGTTCATACTTGATTCTGGTGCAACTGATCATCTGACTAATCAAGTCGATGTTTTTTCAGTTGTGATAGATTTGGACGTACCCGTTAAAATCACGGTGGCAAAGAAGGGCAACACAATTACTGCAACCAAGAGAGGGATCATTACTGTGAAAACTAATCAGGGAGTATCCGGCACTCTGAAAGACGTACTGTATTCGCCTGAGGTTCCCTACAATCTATTATAATCTGGTATGAGTGTAATTTTCAAAGAAAATGGAAATGTAACAATCGAAAAAGGTGACGAAATCATTGCAACTGGTAAGTCACGGAATAATTTGACATGTATCGATTTTGTAATAACTAAGAAAATGTGTAATCAGGCTACTGTGGATAAAAACACATCTTTAAACCAATACAAGCTTTGGCTTGAACGTTTAGGCCACATTGAGAAATCGAAATTTCTAAAAATGAAAAGGAATAATTTTTTCTTAAGTAGTAAACGTTAAGAGACTGTAAATCCCACAAATGAAATTTGTGAAGATTGTATATATGGGAGACATATATCTCCCTTTCTCAAAGCAAAAGACAGATCTCACGTTACAAGGCCTCTATTCATTATTCACTCGGATGTGTGTGGACCAATTACACCCACAACTATCGATGCCAAAAATTATTTTGTTACTTTCATATATGAATTCACTCACTATACCGTTGTTTATCTACTGAATCATAAATCCGATGTGTTTAAAATATTTCAAGATTTTGTAGCAAAAAGTGAATCGCATTTAATTCAAAAATCGCTCAGCTGTATTGTGATAACGGGAGAGAATATCTGTCTAGTGAATTCAAAGATTTTTGTGTGCAAAAGGGAATTCAATATCATCTTGCAGTACCATATACTCCTCAACAAAATTCTATTGCCGAGCGAATGAATCGTTCATTAGTTGAAAAAGCACGCGCGATGGTACACGGTGCAAACTTGGGAGAAGAATTTTGGGGGGAAGCCATTCTAACGACGGCATATTTACTAAAAATAACACCGACTAAAGCCATTTCAGAGAATAAAACTTCTTGCAAACTATGGCATAACAGAAAGCCTAGACTAGAGTATCTCAGAATTTTCGGGTCTACGGTGTATGTTCACGATAAAACGCGAAAGAATAAGTTTAATAAAAAATCATTCAAAGGTATACTCGTGGGCTATCAACAAAATGGTTACAAAATATTGAATGTAGAGACGAATAAATTTATCGTAGCTCGCGATGTTATTTTCGATGAAGGTAATTTCAAACTTTCACGACCCTTTGCACATGATGATGAAATTGGATTTGAAAATCCAAGAACAAAAAGACAGAAAACTGTTGAAAATACAAAAATCAGTATAAACAATGAGAGTAAAATTAACAAATCTGTAATCGAAACAGACCAAGTTAATAAAATTGATAAATCGGTAATTCAAACCGATAAAATCAATAAAATTAACAAATCTGTAATTGAAACAGATCAAGTTAATAAAATTGATAAATCGATAATTCAAACCGATAAAGTCAATAAAATTAACAAATCTGAAATTGAAACAGATCAAGTTAATAAAATTGATAAATCGGTAATTAAAACCGATAAAGTCAATAAAATAAACAAATCTGTAACACAAACAGATGGAGTTTATAAAACGTCGGCCAACGACGTAAGCTCTCAACTCGGTAAAAACGAGACCGAGTCACGATGAAGTGCACGAATTAAAAACATGCGTACTATTTCGTACGTTGGTTATTTCAGACACTCCCAATTCATATCAAGAAATAAAATCTCGTGCTGATAGATTTCAGTGGGAGAAAGCGATGAAAGATGATATCGATTCACTTGTGCAAATTAATACATGGTATATAGTACTTTGTCCAGCTAACGAAAATATTGTTGATTGCAAATGGATTTTCACAATTAAAAATGATAGTAATGGAAATCATTCAAAATATAAAGCAACATTAGTCGCAAGAGGTTTTAGCCAACAATACTTTTATATAATTTTTTAAATAATTTTCCTGTTTAAATTACCATCTGTCGATTTTGATGCTTGACAATGAGTAATTGGGATGTTCAGTTCATTTACAATGGGTGAAACGTAGTAGCGTCCAGTGACGTGCCTGCGTGTTGTGGTTTTTATTTTATTTTATTATTATTATTATTATTTTTTTTTTTTTTTTCAGTTTCGATTGTTTATTGGTAACGGTGTGGGAGGTCTAGAGGCTTATGTCGCTTTAGTCGCCTTGTGTCAGCGTGTCAGTCGAGTAGTTGAGTGGCTAGGTGGTTCGGGTGGTTTTGAATCCTGCCCAGGTAGTTTGTGCTATCTTTTTTTATTACTTGCTGGACTGTATCCATACGGGTGTCCTTATGGATTGTTTCGTTCGAAACATACCATGGAGCGTTGACGATCATTCGAAGCGTCTTAGATTGGACGCGTTGGATGGTGTTGATATGGCTCTCACTTGCTGAGCCCCACAATTGTATTCCGTATGTCCAGATTGGCTTTATTATTGCTTTGTAAAACAGTATTTTGTTGTTGAGTGATAATTGTGACTTTTTTCCGAGTAGTCGGTACATGCTGCGGAGTTTGATATTGAGTTCCGTTTTTTTGGTTTTCACGTGTTTGGCCCACGTCATTCTTCGTTCGAGGTGCATCCCCAGGTATTTCACGCTGTTCTGTTGCGGCAACAGTTGACCGTTGAGGCTGACTGGAGGGCAGTTCCTTGTGCGCAATGTGAAGGTGATGTGTACTGATTTATTTTCGCTTGCCTTTATTCTCCATTTGTCCAACCATTCTTGGACGCTGTCTAATTCCTCTTGAAGGGTGTTAGTGAATAGTTTTGATAAAATTGGAAGCAGGCTAATCGGCCTATACGAGGAGACCTCGTTGGGTGGTTTTCCTGGCTTCGGAATCATGATTATTTCCGCATGTTTCCATTGGTTCGGGTAGTGTCCTGTTCGTACAATGCAATTGAAGAGTGTGGCGATGAACACAAAGGCTTTTTGTGGTAGTTTTTTCAGCAACTGTCCTGTTATTTGGTCGTAACCAGGTGCTTTATTTGGGTTGAGATCGGTTGCGATTGTTTTTTTGACCTCGGATGGTGTGAAGTGTTGTATCGGAGGGTTCATGGGTAAGGGGCTCTCCAGAAATTGTCGAATATATTCTTCGTTGTTGGTGTTTCCTGCTGGTGGTAGAGGAGTGAAGACATCCGCTAGGTGTTGTGCAAATGTTTCAGCTTTTTCTGAGTCGCTTCTAGCCCAATTCCCACCACGAGTCCAGATCGGGGGGATCGGTTTCTGAGGCCGTTTTAATGTCTTGGTTGCCTTCCACAATGAGTATTCTGTATTTTTGGTGTTTGTTAAGCCTCTGAGATATTGTTGAATTGAATCATTCCTGAATTCGCATAAAAGCTGTTTTAGTTGTCGGGTGATTCTATTTAGGCTGGTTTTGTCTCCTCGGTTGTGACTGAGTTGCCATGTTCGTCGTAGTCGCCTTTTTCCGTTATTTTTGCTTTTATATACCTAGGGTCGTCGAGTTTTTTATCTCTTGCCTCGTTTGTGGCTTGTTGTGGAGTCGCTTGCCAGGCTTTTTCGATCAGGACCTGCGTGAAGTATTCTGTCGCAGCGTCTATGTCTTCTTCGGTTTTCGGGGTTAATTTGAGGTTGATATTGTTTTCTATGCTTTCTCTGTATGTCGACCAGTCCGTTTTTTTGCTGTAAGGAAGGGAGCTCTTGGCTCGTCTTATCAGGCAGGTACTGATCGTTGCAATGACCGGTGAGTGGTCAGAGGACAAGTCGACGTTTGGTTCGATGTTGAGGTACGTTCTCGCGATTCCCTTGGTGACGAAAAAGTCAAGTACATCGGGGATTTTTTGTTGATCCGTAGGCCAGTACGTGGGTTGTCCCGTAGAGAGGTGGTCATAGTTTTTTGTTGTCATGATTTTTTGGAATTCTCTGCCTCTTGGGGTAGCGAGCCTCGAGCCCCATCGTTGGTGTTTCGCATTATAGTCCCCTCCAGCAAGGAACCTTGGGCCTAGTGTCTGAAAGAATTCTTCGTAGTCTTCTTTTTTTATGTTATGTCTCGGTGGACAGTATATTGCAGAAACTATGAGGAGGCCGTTCCAGTCAGTGACTGCGACATTTGTTGCCTGGATTTTTTCTGTTGAATATTTAGTGTGTTCGTGATGTTTTATAGTTCTTCGTATTAGTATAGCGGTCCCACCGTGTGCTGTTCCGTCCGGGTGGTTAGTCTCATAAGTGTTGTATCCAGCAATTTTGAAGTAATTTTTGTTTGTAAAGTGTGTTTCGGAGATAAGTATGATATCTATTTTGTTGATACTAAGAAAAGCTTGCAATTCCTGGCGGTGATTTGCAAGGCCGTTGGCGTTCCATAGTGCTATTAGATAAGAATGGTTCATTGTTGTTGTGCAAACTTTGTAATTACCGTATTTAGTAGAGTGAGCATACTGTTCATTAGTTGTGTTTGGCGTTCCAGTATTGTTTTGAACTCACTGAATGTCTTTTCGATGACTGCGGCTAATCCTGAGTTGTCTGGTGTCTCGGTGTTTTTAGCGCATTGTTCGGCGCTGGTTGCATGCGCGTATGACCGTGCTGGTGATGTATGAGCCATGATTTCAGGTTGGAGATGTGGTTCGCTTGAGGTGAGTTCGGGCTGAAGTCTAGAACCACGTCGGGGTTGTTCTTGTAATAATTTGTTCGTCCTTTTTTTAATAATTTCTTGGTAAACAAGACAGCCTTTATAGTTTGCTGGGTGATTGCCATTACAGAGAGCGCAGGTCGCTGGTGTGTCTGCGGTTTTTTGACACACTGTTGTGTCGAGATTGGCGCCACATTTGACACATCGCGGTGCTCTGTTGCAGTACGCTTTTGTGTGTCCGTGCCGTTGGCATCGTGTGCATTGCACCGGATTGTTCCGTTTTCGAGGTGGTTCCACTTGAATTTTGGCGTTCAAGAGAACATCGAGTTTATAAATTTCTTTGTTTTTAGCGGTTGGCTCTAAATCCACGAAAAAAAGCGGTAACGGAACTTTGGTGCCTTTGCGGAATATATTGGCTACATTTCGAACTTTGTGTCCTAGCTCGGTCAATGCGTTTTTTATCTCTTCTAAGGGTACAGAGGGGTGAAGTGATCTGATCACGACTCTGTAGGCGCGCTAATCCTTCAGCTGGTATGTGAGGTATTCGGCCTGCTCTTTTTTCAGCACCTGTATAATTTTTCTGTACGCTAAGGCGCTCTTCGGCATTATTTTTATTTGTCCTTCGTTGTTCGTGATTTTATATGTGTACTCGTCCTTGTCTATGGAATTTTGCAATTCGTGGGATAGTTTTTGGATAATTTGTACGCCTGGTACAAAGATTGGCGGCGGTCTTGGTGGTTTAGCGTTCTCCGCATTTGCTATGTCTCTGTTTGGCTCACCGGTGTTTTGATCGGCTGTTCCATCAGTCGTGATCTCGTTCGTAGTTTCCCGTAATGGGGAGAAACGGTTTGACGTGTTAGTTGACAGCTGGAGCGAGTCAACGCTCTCGATGTTTACGCGCTTGCGACGTTTGCTGATGTTTTTGTTTGGGTGGTTGACCACTTGCCATGTGTTGGGCGATTCTTCGCATGTTCGGTTGATCGTGACGAGTAGTGGTTGATATACCGGTGTCCTGCGTGTTGGTGTCGCTGTGGATGTTTGTGGAGCTTCATCGCACCATTGCATTGCGGAATTTTCCGGGTTGTTGCCTTGTATGGCAGGTTGCATTTTTTTTGGGAACTGTCATCAGTCGCTGCCATTTTGGGCATGCGACTGTGCGGTTTTGTTGCACCTTTTAGCACTTTCACTTTACTCACTAGGAAAAGTAAACGTATTCGCGTATATGCTGAAAGCTATTTATCGACAGTATTATGGCTTCACGGGAGGTGACGACTATTGTGATAAACAAGTCCGATTGCCACGATAGCTGAACGACAACTCCCAACAATACTTGTCAAACTATAATGAAACTTTCGCACCCGTTGCACGACTTACTACGATTAATCCTCCCTTCGATTAATCCTCGCACTTGCTAATCAGTATAATCTATTAATCCATCAAATGAATGTGAAAACGATGTATGCAAATTGAATAAAGCATTATACGGCTTAAAACAAGCAGCTCGATGCTGGTTTCAATATTTGGTCAAGTATTAAAAGGACCCAGTTTCGGCAACTCGTTTGTAGACCGTTGCTTGTATTTCCTCGACAGAGGCGATATCACTAGAAACATTTATGTAATACGTATGTTAATGATCTTTTAATTGCCGCTCTTAAAGAAACCACCATGAAAAATTTCAAACAATATTTAATGAAACAATTCTCAATGGTGGATGTGAATGAAGTTAAATTTTTCTAACATGAGTGATTGTAAAGCTGTTAATACTCCAATGGAACCAAAATTAAATTACACAGCTTTAGCCCCTGACGAATATTACGAGGCGCCATGTAAAAACCTTATCGGTTGTTTGATGTATGCAATGTTGCGTACACGACCTGATTTATGTACAACTCTCAATCTATTAAGTCGATATCAGGTTAAAAATAATCAAGAGCTCTGGAAATGTTTGAAAAGAGTCCTACGCTACATTAAAGGCTCATTGAACATCAAATTGATTTTTAAACGAAATGATTACAAAGATATGTTGATTGGTTATGTTGATTGTGACTGGGCAGGAAATGAAGTTGATCGTAGAAGTACCACTGGGTATACGTTCAAATTGTTCGATGTAAACACTTTTAGTTGGAATACTAAAAGGCATAACTCAGTTGCAACGTCTTCTACAGAAGCTGAGTATATGGCAGTATTCAAAGGGGTTAAAGAAGTCTGTTGGCTTAGATATCTCCTGACTGGTATAAAAATGAGACCAACAAAACCCATAACTATTTTTGAAGATAACAATGGATGTATTGCAATTGCAAATAACCCAACAGATCACAAACGATCAAAACATATCGATGTTAAATATAATTTCTCGAGTGAAAAAGTTGAAGAAAAGAAGGTAAATCTTGAATATATTCATACAGGTGAACAATTGGCGGATGCTTTCACAAAGTCACTACCTGCTACGCAGTTTCTGAAGATCCGCAAACAAATTGGCCTGGACGAAATTTAATTCATCAAAACCACTTTTGTGGTTGAATACATAATTTAAGAGACAACAAATGTATTGATCAAACTATGTATTAACTTATGTTTTCAATGATCGAATTTATGGTCTCGTTGGGTTTTCGATCAGAGGTTTTCCCAATCCTTGCAACAAATGTTGGACCATCTCTGTAATTCCCCCTGATACAACATATGATATACACCACTACTATTTTAAATCGATATCATTTTTAAGTGGGAGTATTGAAATGAGCAAAAACAATACGATCATATTATTGAACTATATAACATAGAATTATTATACTATGAGATCACACTTCCTGGAGAGACCGATTGTGAGGTCTTACGACGAACTCCATACGAATGTTTGCCAAATAATATAAACACATGATAAAGCCTGGAATGAAAGAAACCATGGTATATAGAGTGGGGTCTTTGTGACTTCGTCGTTCTTTATTCAGTTGTTCTTCGACTGGTCTCTAAGTGAGAACACTTCTAATTAAAATAAAAGTTCAATTGCTCATATATAAGTCTCTCTCATTTATTCACCTGGGTTCCACAAAAACCAATAGCATCCTTTGATTATAATGTATTAATTTTTTTTAACCATTAGTTAGATGACTCGAAAATTTGCACAATTTAGAACGATAATTGTAATAGAAAATTTTAGACGAAAATAAAGCCTCTGCAAGAATGCAGAATTTTAGCCGGATATCTCAAAATGTGCGGAAGTTAGTGCGAGCGCAGTTGTGGGATATGTCCAATTACTAAAATTGATAAATAAATAATTGAATATTAATTTCATATTAAGTAAACCGTCACCTCAAGGAAAACTCGTTCGGAACGATATCTCACGGTTTTATAGACAAGCAGTTTCAATGCGCCGGCTTTCAAAAAGGAATATTTTATAATTCTTGGTTCCCCGTCTCAAATTTAAAAACATAGCACTCAATAACACATAGTGTACTTAATAAAACATAAATAAAACCTATCGAGAAGACGTCGTAAAAAGGGGGGATATAAGTCAGGCAACTGTGCCGATGCATCGAAAGTGCCTCGTATTTCCATCTCTATTTTTTATACGACTCCTCCATGGGGCCTTATCCCATCAGAATCATTTTTTAAATAAAAAAATCTCGTTAAAACGCTTTCCCAATTTACTCGCCATTACTGATTACGTTTCAATACATCACTTTTTCTTCTTCGATTTCTTCTTCTTTCGAATGTAACAACGTTCGTAATAAATTCTCCAAGCTCTCTGAATGACTTTTGCCGCTCGAGTCTTCTCAAAGTTTTCCAGATCTTCGGTGAAAGCCTTCAGTATAGCCAATTCTCGTTCGTCCTTGAACTCCACGTATTGGACATTCTGCACTGCTAATTCAATCTGTTTTGGCAAGTGATTATTCATTAATGACCAATTGATTAATGAATAATAATAGTATTACTAGTAGATTTTCGGAAAACGTCTTTCCAAAGTTTACTGAATACAAACAATTAGTGAACATTTATTGTGTCAAATGCGTTTTGAACTTTTTAATCCGCGGACAATAGCGGTGGTGGAGGGAGGAGAGTGAGGGGAAAGTAGGCGAAGCCGTAATCATTCACAAAACTGAAAGATTTGCTTCTTGTGGTTTTGCCTGTCGTTGAGTCAGGACGTTGTTATCGCGTCGCCCCATGTCCGTTGATCCCCGGGTCTATCAATTGTAAGGATCACGATACATTGGCCGGAACCGCGGATGCATTAAACTACCGGTAAGACAGTCGTTTCATTACGGTTTGAGTAAGGGATTTAAGAGTGAAATCGTTAACGATATTGTTGCGATGGCATGCTATCGCGCGCGGTTTGTAACGTTGTCCCTTTTTCTCGCGAATTAACTTCTCTCGTGCTCACGTTCGGTCATTGAGAAGAAATACGTTTGTTAGTGATCGCCAAGAGGGACGCACCGATAATTTTCCGAATCGAGTCACGTGGAATCGAGTTCTCATTGTTGTAGAAGGGATTGTTAACGGGTTCTCTTTACTAGGTTTGCCAGAAGCACTAGTTTTAATAATTTGTCCTCGGAACTTTCATGTCGGCCTTTTTATCATTCTATTTCGAGAGCCGTTATTGTCATTTAAGTTCAGATTCCAATAATCGAGATGGAATAAAAGGAATGACTTTGTTTTCGTTTAGTGTGTGTTGATGTTCATTTCTTGTCGCGTTATGCCTTACCCCGCCCCTCTAGCAATCTCGACGAATATGGCGTAGCCGAGAAAAGATCTTACTCACTCATCGGAGAATATAAATTTGCCACGAGAGACTTGTGCCCTTGTGGCTGGCGCTCTGACGAGAGAGTAAGTTTTGTGAGCGAATTGAGCCTACCGAAGGGAAATCGTGTCACAACGCGTCGGCAGAATGTGTATATTTATTGTAGGTGGCTAGGTTCAGCTAGGTTCCACGTCGAGTTTAAAAGGGAAATGGAGGGGTGTGGGGACTGTACGTATTGGAAGTAATGATGAGTAGCTTGTAAGGAAGAGAAAATAAAGAATGAACAAATATGCAAGAAAGAAGAACAATGAGATTTGTAATCTTTAGGGGTAACAATGAACAATTTATACATACACACTTCCATGCATAATAAAGGAATGTTCTGGAAATTATGGATTATAGTGAGATATTGCGTACTTACTCGATAACCCTTAAGTTCGTCGCCGAGGCGATATAATTTATCTGTAAGATCCTCCATTGTATTATGAAATGCTCCAATGTTCGTATCGTACTTCATTAGAACGGCGAGATATTTTGCCTCAACCTTCGAGCTGAATAATTAAGTGTATCAAGAAGATGTATCACACGCTCCGACTACTTCGAAAACGCGAAATACACTTTTGAGCATACAAATTTTAGGATTAAAAATGTTGTATCGATCTCAAAAGATCTCAAAGCTCTTTACCAATTCCTTTCGAACTTAATACCTTAATCCTCAGTACCCAGCACGACCTCAAAATTGGCGAAAGTTGAATCAATCACAGACATTTTTCAAAAATTCAACGTTTTATAAGATCGGACTCTCGGGAGTTATCATCGCGAAATTCAATATCGAACATTTGTCCACTAGGCTATTGTTGTACAAATATTTGGCACGATTACTGAACATTTCCGAAAGTTAGAGCGATCATGGACATTTTTATACATACACACGCGCACACACACAGGCGCGCACCTGTATGTGTGTGTGTGTGTGTGTGTGTGCGTGAGTGATTAGACGACGTTACATATAAAAAAAAGTTCCCGTCCGTGTTTGTATGTGAATATGTCTGTGATCGTTCTGACTTTCTAACGCTCGTAAATGTTCAGTAATCGGGTTAAAATGTTATACAAAAATAAGCTAGTCGACAAATAGTCGGTATTGCATTTAGCGATGTAGACTCCAGGGAGTCAGATTTTATAAAATGATGAATTTTTTTTTAAATGTCTGCGATCGATTTAACGTTCGTCGATTTTAAGATCGTGAATTGGTATAGAGCTTCGATTTGATTAAAATTTGTAATCTTAAAATTTGTAATATAATGTCGCAAAATCACTAAACTAGTTCTCAGTTTATAAATTTTGCAGAATGGTAATAAAGAGTTGAAAACGTTTGTAACCCGTGATACCTTATAATTGGTTATTATTTTGTCAATGACAAAGCTTCCTCATGAGGACGTTACGATTCAAGATTTGCGAACGCAATATAATAATGTGTACGCAATGCACAGTTTTTCACATGGCACATTTTCTCTTTCTTTGGTTCACGATTTCTCAATAATTAATGAAGCGATTGAAGCAAACAATGGTGCGATCGAAGCATTTTCGTGCAACTTATCACTGATAAGATTATGGATAAGGTCGGTTCAGTGGTTTTGCCGTTTTTTAGGAAACTCTTGGAATATTTTTCTGATTATGGAAATTATTCTTTTGTTCAGGAATTTTGACTGATGCAATTGATGTTTTCGAGGTCGCATATGACAAATACGATAAGCGTTTTCACTAATTCATATGCCGTCGTTTATGCATTTGTTTATAACAATTTAACTGTTCAAATTAAGATTGTGCAAAAATGATTGAAGACAGAAAAAAGAGAGAGAGGGAGCGAGAGGGGGGGTGAGGGAGGGGGCGAGTTAGAGGGAGAGGGGGAGAGAGAGAGAGAGAGAGAGGGACAGATTACCGCACCGTTTCCGATACAATTCTCTCTCGTTCATTAGACTCTTTGTACTTAAGGCATCCTCGAGACA
This sequence comes from Oxytorus armatus, assembly GCA_958009045.1. NCBI lineage: Eukaryota > Metazoa > Arthropoda > Insecta > Hymenoptera > Ichneumonidae > Oxytorus > Oxytorus armatus. Next base: position 28,747,924 of record OY253746.1, read on the forward strand.
AGTTTTACTCCCATTAATCTGGCCTTCCAGTTGTTTTGTCTTCATTGCATTCTCTTCGTGGATCTTTCTCATTTCATCTCGAGATTGCTCCCTTTTCGAATCATCATTAATTGTACAAAAATTGTGAAAGGATTTTGAAATGATAATTCTCCGTGCGAAACAAAAATTTTACATTTTCCCAGTAATTTCCATAGAGTATATCCCGTTGATTTTCTCGAGAAGCATGTTTTCGACGGTAATCTCGGCCCAGATGGCATCGGTAATTTTCCCGTGGTATGATCTTTCCCCATTAACTGCAGATTTTATAACTGAAACAAATAAACGTTTTTTCCATGTAAATAATTCGAGGTACTCGAGATGTATGAGCATACTACAGCATTTATACGGATTCTTTCAAGATCGAAGCGGTTCCGTGAAAGGGTATAGAAACTGTCAGTACCTATGAAGATTTTTTTCAAGATGGCCGGTATTCGTAGGAGGCGGGCGGTAAGGTACCAGTGTTGGCAGTTGGTCAATGTCGTCGCCCTAGCTGTAAGCTATCGTCGGGGTGTCTTCAATCATCCTAATGGTCAAACACAAACTGAAAGGAAAGTACCCGAAGTATCCCTCTCCAATTTTGTTGATACTCATGGACGTTCTAGAGCATTAAAAACTAGGCGACACGTATTTTTTGGTCTGCGGAAAAACAGTTTCAAGGGGTGACACCACCCCCTAAAGTTACACAGGCCAAGGGCCAATTTTGCAGTTTCACCTACACGCAGTGCGTCGATTTTGATGAAACAAAAATTGAAATGTTTCTTATGCGAAGGAATGAAGAACCCCTCCAGATAATGAGAAAAAAAATATTTTAAGGGGTTGAAACACCCTTGAACATGTACTTCTTGCACCCTATATTGAAAACTTGCGAATCGCTTGGAATGAACAGAATTTTATTTCCGCTATTTTATAGCGGCAATAAAATTAGAATTGACGTATTTTTGTATTTGTGCAAGAAAACACTTTCAACGAACTAAGCTACCCCTATTTGAGTTTTTACATTCCAGATGTCTCCTTGTCATTCCAAATGTGGTCGTCGATACGAACTCTTCTCATTAAGCTAAAATTAATAATTCACCTTTTTTTTTAATTTTAAGGGTTGCAACACCCTTGAACGTCTACTTCTTGCAGCCTACATTGAAAACTTGCGAATCGATTGGAATGAAAATTATGCTGTTTTATAGCGGAAATAAAATAAAGTTCATGTATTTTTGTATTTTTGCAAAAAAAACAGTCTTAAGGGAGCTACCCCTATTTGAGTTTTTACATTCCAGATGTCTTCTTGTCATTCCGGATGTGTTTGCTTATATGATTCACCGTTTTTATTTTATTTTAAGGGGTCGAAGCTATTGGAATATGAGTAAAAATAATCTAGTAATTTCAGAATGTATTTGATATAGAATGCTAATACTAACGCGTACAAATTAAGAAAGACAATGCGTGAAGTCTTTCTCGTAAGGTTCATAAAACTGTTTACAATAATTGTTTGGGAATGAGTCTGTTGCGCTCGAGGGCAGCACCTCTCGGGCACTCGGCGTTCTCTCATTCTCTCGCCATTCGCTTCAACTCCGCTTGCGCGCCCGGCAACAGGTGGTTCACCGGCAGTCTCCGTTCAGCATTGTGTAAACTCAGACGCGTGTCACGCGACTCTCCAATTCTCACTGTGTCTGAACTTTCTCTCATCAATTCACTCAACGGGTCTACACTCAGCTATACTCAACGTGTCTACTCTCAGCACTCTCTACACTCATCTATACCGAACGTGTCTACTCTTATTCCGTGTTACAAATCTCATGTCGGTAAAACGCCACGGAAGCATTCATGCTGTCCAATCGTGGTGCATCGCGTATATTGGGGTGACGGTTATAGCCGCCTCAACACTCAACTCATAGCGTACGTGCCTTGCACGTACACGGGATAACTCACAGTGTTCTGCCTCATCCTCGAACTCAGAGACACTCATAAACATTCCATAACTCAATTCAATTCGGTGACGGTTAATCAATCAGTTATTCACAACCATCTTCACTACTCATCTAACTTCAGTGGATCCAACCAATTTAATTGAACCAATTTACCATTCTTTTCAAACGTTATAATTTTTCCCGAAATAAACCGTGTCTTATCTTTTGTTATACATCTGACTTCGTTCTTTATGCTTGCCTAACTCGTCATCCTAAAACCGGCAACTCGGGAATCTCCATCTCAAAACAATAATATATACAAATGATAAAAGAAATAAGAGATCAACGCACAGGGCCTTTTTGTTCTTTGAGTTCGAGTCACTCTTTTGGCCACTCCGTCGATCAGTACTTCGACAACTCTCATTTCGTAAAGACGTAGAATTAATAAAAGGATAATTGCTCTGCTTAAACATTGTGTTTCATTTCACAACCTGCTTCCCATAATCCAATAGAAACATCCTTGAACATCTACTTCTTGAACCCTACATTGAAAACTTGCGAATCGATTGGAATGAAAATTATGCTGTTAATGGAGATAAAATGCTTTATGGAGATAAAATTAAAGTGCACGTATTTTTGTATTTGTTGTCTCCTTGTCATTTCAAATGTGTTTGCCAATACGAACTCTTCTCATTAAGCTAAAATTAATGATTCACCTTTTTTTTCAATTAGCACGAATACTTAAGAGGGCGAACCACCCTTTCTAGCCCGTTTTTTTAATAGATATTCAAAAGTTTCCGACCCATTGCCAAGAAATTTAATGATGGTACGACCTTCGTGTTGAGATAAACACGAAAATCGTACCATAAGTCCGATCATAATCGTAAGTTTATCTGAACACGAAGATCGTACCATCATAAAATTTCTTAGCATTGGTTCAGGAACTTTTGAATATCTTTAAAAAAGGCGCTAGGAAGGATGGTCCGTTCCCTTAAGTATTTGTGCTAATTTTAAAAAAACGGTGAATGATTTATTTTAGCTTAATAATAACAGTTCGTATCCGCAAATAAATTTGGAATGACAAGGAGACAACTGGAATGTAAAAACTCAAATAGGAGTAGCTTCCACCATAAAACTGTTTTCTTGCACAAATACAAAAATACGTGAACTTTAATTTTATTTCCGCTATAAAGCAGCATAATTTAGATTCCAATCGTTTCGCAAGTTTTTAATGTAGGGTGCAGGAAGTAGATGAGCAAGGGTGTTTCAACCCCGCAAAATTAAAAAAAAAACGGTGAATTATTCATTTTAGCTTAATGAGACGAGTTCGTATCGACAAACACATTTGGAATGACAAGGAGACAACTGGAATGTAAAAACTCAAAAAGGGGTAGGTTGCTCCCGTAAAACTGTTCTCTTGCAGAAATACAAAAATACGTCAACTTTAATTTTATTTCCGCTATAAAATAGCATAATTTTAATTCCAATCGATTTACAGGTTTTGATCGCTAGCGGGATTCTTTCTACTAGGTTTGACAGAGGAACGAGTTTCAGTAATTGTTTTCGGAGCTCTCGTGTCGGCCATTTTGTCATTCAAATTCGAGAGTCGTTTCTGTCATTTAAATTAGAATACCAGTGGAGAGTTTCCGCTCAATTTTACATCGAGCCATAATCAAAAAGAAATAAAAAGAATGATTTTATCTCCGTTTACAACTGTATGTGTTGCTGTTGATTTCTTGTCGCGTTGTGCCTTACCCCGACTCTCTGTCGATCTCGAGAAATATGGCGTAGTCGGGAAAACATGTTAATCACTCGTCGGAAAATATCAATTCGTCACACGACACTTACGCTCTCGTGGATGCCGCCCTTCCTGACGAGAGAGTATGGTTTGTGAGCAAATTGAGTCTCCCGAAGGGTAATCGTTTCGCAGTATGTATGTACGATTTGAAATCTGAGTAACGTTCAAATACATGTACCAAATACGCAAGTTAACCGTGCCAGAAGCGATTTAATAGATATTTTGGTATAATAACATCTAATTTGCTAGGTAGGGGTCCAAAAACTCCCCAAAATTGTTTGTGAATTGAAATTTGATCCCCTTTAAGAAAATATCATCTTGTTTGTATTTCATTAATTAGAAAAAATATTACAAACATTTAAGGGTAGGTTCTCGTCCAAAAACCCCAAAAATACCTCAATTTGAGGCATTTTTTTTCAATACAAAATAAATTTTCTGCGAAAATTTTGTTGTGGATTTTATTTGTATATAGAAGTATTGTACTGAGTTTTTTCACAATACAATAATTTAAAATGGCGGCTCCAGCTCCCGCCAAAGAAGCCGCTCCCGGCGCGAAGTCATGTGCGCGGTACCTTCTACAGCCTCACCAAGTGGTCTGACATCCAAAAATCAAAAACATTCTTGAAATAGATGAAATTTGTGGGACCTATCGGCTCCCGATTTTTAAAAAAGCCCTTTAAAACAAAATGGTGGACGGTTAAAAAAAACTCATTTTTTCATGCTTTTTTGGGCTTTAACGTTAAAAAATATATATTTACAATAATTTTATGTTTTAAAGCCCAAAAAAGCATGAAAAAATGAGTTTTTTTTAACGGCCGCCATTTTGTTTTAAAGGGCTTTGTTAAAAATCGAGACCAATAGGGCCCCACAAATTTCATCTATTTCGAGAATCTTTTTGGTTTTTTGATTTCAGACCACTTAGTGAAGCTGTAGAAGGTACCGAGCACATCACTTAGCGCCTTCTTTGGCGGGAGCTGAAGCCGCCATTTTGAATCATTTTATTGTGAAAAAACTCAGTACAATACTTCTTTTATATAGAAATAAAACCCACAACAAAACTTTCGCATAATAATTTATTTTGTATTAAAAAAAAAATCCGCAAATTGAGGTATTTTTGGGGTCTTTGGACGGGAACGTACCCTTAAGCAAACTATGATTTTTCGTCGTATTTCGAGACACCTATTCTTCTACAGCTGATAATGTGTTGACTGATTATTAAATTCACTTTTTGGCAATTTTTCCGTATATGTGACAGTCGATCGTTTCAATTTCATCCTCATTAAGATATAATCGTAGCCTTCAATCTAGAGTTGCATCGTGTTTCATTAGCTGGCTACCTCTGATCCATGTGTACCGTAATAAGGGTGAAAAAATATATGTACCGTTCTCGGGTTAACAATCATATTTTATTTATCTATTTTTTATTTACGATTCAATGATTTTGAACAACGTTCTGTGATCTGTCAAAAGCTTTGGCTTGGCCGGAATACGAGAAACTCACAGTATCGTTCCTCTACGGCTATTGTGCATTTCTCGTATTCTAGACAAGCGAAAGTCTATGACAGATCGCAAAATGTTGTTGGAATAAAAATACTAATTTAGTTAGTTAAGCAGTTGTTACGTCCTGCAACATTCGAAAATTGTATACCGATTAGAGATTGTCGGTATAAGGAAATTTTCGGATATCCAATGAAACAGATGATAATTCTTTTTCTCCTTTTATCACTGAGAAAGAGTGCGAGTATACATCGAGCTGGTTACCCACACCAACACGATCATGCATGGATGTAAATCTTCAGCCGGCGACACGGCGGCGCCGTCAATATCGATGGTAAAAAATAACAATTTCTGTTTCATCAACATCAAGAGGAAACATCCATCGAGCTAGCAAGAAAACCTTGGAGATGGCATAGCGTTACTCTCAACATTGGTGGGCCTCTGTGCCACAGCGTGAGATCCATGCGTCGAAGTCTTTATGCGCGCCAGGCCACCCCGATACCCTCACAGACACTATAGTGCGCATATACCAATGGAGTTGAGTGTGACAGTAATAAAAGGCGTGCATTTCTTTACAAGTGAAAAGAACAGTGTTTCCTTTTTCTAGACAACAAAACTATGTGACTATATTTCCCGAAAGTGTGCTAGTGAAAATGTATTGGGAAAGTAATGTAGAATCAGGGATGAGCATGATATCTGGGTCAGGTGCTCTGAGATAATAGAGGTAGATATTGCGCAGTATATTTGCGAGCGAAATTATTAGATTCTAATGTGGGAATTAGCATGAGCTCCGTTTGGTCAATTTGTTTTATTCGTTACTCACTGTTATCTGGAGTTATATATATTCTCCTTCTGAGAATATATTTGTTTTTGACATTTTGTTTTGTTTATTCGAGCCTTCAACATTTCTTTAATTAGCCTTAATTAGCCTTAGCCTTCAACGTTTCTCTTATTAGAATGTGATTATCAATGGAAGTGTGTAAGGTGCCAACGGTTTTATTGTGTTTTTGGGTAATACTTGATCATAGCAGCAATCATTTTCATAGTCATATATGACCTCAACGTTCGCTCTTGCCCTAAGCGTCGCCCTTGTTCTCGGTACGCGTATTTGCAAATTAAGTCCAATAAATATGCCAACGTGTTACAGGACGTTATTCAGGCATCCATTTTATATATTGCCCTACCACTTACGACCGCGTTAATGGGATCCGTGTATGAAGTCATATCTATAAACGTTCACTAAAACTTGTTCTAATAATTTCGGTTTCACGTTCTTGTCCTTATTCGTGAAAATTCACGAAATATTAGCATACCTTCGAAAATTCTCAATTTTCCCTACCCATTTTCCAATCTGCACTCTTTGCTGATCCCCGAGCAATTTTTCGCAAGTTTAGGCTCGAAACAGGGCAACTCCCTGGCTGACATGGGCTTGCCTCGAAAACGTGTAAAGGGAGAGCACGCTCTCCTTCATCAAGATGAGGTTAGAACGAGGGGCCCGAGGTTAGAACGTAACAATATACGCATACAAGAGACGCGGCAGCATCAGAAACCAACTGAGATTAAAAGAGAAGTTGATGTAATGAATTATATAAGCTATAATAATACAACTATCGTTTTTTAATAATCCACTAAAAGTAAATACCATGAAAACTAGATACCGGAAACTACTTCAATTCATACATCTATGTAGAACGTATTGCTACAGGTATAATGTTTATTGACTAATTTCATGTTAGCCGGTTAGAATTTCGATGGTATGCTCATTCGACGTTATACGCAAATTGACAGTGTAGACAGAAGGCAATTTAAGAGCACAACTTCTTTCAATCACTCGGCATAATAAATATCATTACCGAAAGGCGTGACTTTCGATAATATTATTTATTGTGTTTATAATATTATGCTGATGATTCATTGCGAACAGAATGTTACAGGCAACAGCACAAAAGTTTTCATAACTCACAATCAGTCATATTACAATCTATTCGGTCATTTTTGCGTTAACATATCCTAACTTAACCGTAAAACTTAAAATCTGTCTATCGAAATCTCGATGACTTTCTTAGTGAAGTTATGGGTACACCGTTTTTGTCACCTGGACGGTTCTTTGGTACCGAAGGAACGGTTTTGGTATCGCAGGGTCGGAGTTAAAGATTCACTGGAAAAGTCACTCTCTGAACAAGGTCCGTATGCATCCCTCGAGGACTTTATCTTATTTTTCTTCAAATCAAATCCTCTGTAACGCATGTTCCGTTTCTCTTTTTGCAGATAGTACCTCGCGGTTCTTCTCAATCGAGAAGAACCCTTGCAGACTGCCATCCACTTATTAGATACTCTGGCAGCATTCGGAAGAGATCGATGATCCAATCGTAGCACTGCAATTTCAACGCTTTCCACCGACAGACTAGCAACAAAGTCATTTTCATAGTTCGATGTACCAATGGTCGTCATGAATTGAGCGAAGAACACCATTGTGCTGGTGCTGCTAGCAAGGAATGTCACTAAATGACGCTCTTCCGCAGGGTCACCTTTATATATTCGGCAGTGAAGGGGTGAGGCGTGTTCATCGTTTCGATTCATCGCGCCGGCCAATTAGAATCGTCCGTTACGGTTGACCACGGTGACCAATAACTATAGACCCACTGCGATGTGTACGTACGATTGATAGGTGCAAAATGTTATTCGAGATATTTCAGGAAGTACGATAAAAAATTGAGTCTACATTAACTCTTTCACTTAGTCTACGAAATAGCTCCCTATTGGAACAAATGTAGCCTTGGATGTAGATTTACCAGGGGTGTTAGTTGAAGTTTGCCGGTTTTACCAGTAGATGTCGCTAGTAATATGTATACATTTCTATGATTTGGCATGTATGTCATTTTTTTCTATTGACATTAACCTACAAAAACACGCAAGTCACATTCCGCCAAAATAATAGCGTCATATTTGTTTACCTCAGTGAATATGTCGAGTTTCGTTCCAAGTAAATCGCATTTGCGGCATTCGTTGCTTTTCTTATTTCATCAAAAGAGAAAAGCAGCTGAAGCTCACCGGTTGCTGGTAGAAACTTATGGTGAACATGCTCCAGTGATTAGAACAAGTGAGACATGGTTTCGTCAATTTAAAAGTGGAGATTTCAATTTGACAGACAATGAACATCCTGGTGCAGCGAAAAAGTTCGAAGACGAGGAATTGCAGGCGTTGTTGGATGTTGATCCAACCCAATCGCAACAAAAATTGGCAGAAACACTACATGTGACTCGAGGAGCAATTTGCCAACGTTTAAAAGCCATGGGAAAGATCCAAAAGTATGGAAAATGGGTGCCACACCAGCTGAACGATAGACAAATGGAAAATCGAAAAACCGTTTGTGAAATGCTGCTTCAACGTTTCGAAAGGAAATCTTTTCTGCATCGAATTGTCACGGGGGACGAAAAGTGGATTTATTTTGAGAACCCGAAGGGAAAAAAATCATGGCTTTCACCTGGTGAAGCCGGCCCATCGACTGCAAGGCCAAATCGCTTTGGCTGTAAGACAATGCTCTGTGTTTGGTGGGACCAGTGTGGTGTGGTGTACTACGAGTTGTTAAAACCTGGTGAAACGGTGAACAAGGATCGCTACGGACAACAAATGATCAACTTGAATTATGCGTTGATCGAAAAATGACCGGAATGGGCCCGAAGACATGGCAAAGTTATCTTGCAACATGACAACGCGCCGTCTCATACCGCTAAACTGGTGAAAGATACATTAAAAACACGTAATTGGGAAATATTATCACACCCGCCGTACTCTCCAGACCTCGCCCCGTCCGACTATCACCTTTTCGCATCGATCGGACCCTTGCAGAGCAGTGCTTCGTTAATTTTGAAGAAGTCGAAAAATGGCTCGTCGAATGGTTTACCTCGAAAGAGAAAAAGTTTTTTTGGGATGGTATTCATAATTTGCCTGAGAGATGGGCGAAATGTGTAGAAACCAATGGTCAATACTTTGAATAAAAAAATTTTGAGGTTCCTCTGAAAATTAAGTGTTTTATTTATCGAAAAAACCGGCAAATTTCAACTAACACCCCTGGTATGAACTCGGTGATTGAATCCAATATAAATTTACCAGTCCATATCTCTCGATAATTCATTTCTCGATATATAATACGTGTCAGATAAGTTTACTGTAACTCTGCGGGATATATACGCCCAATTCTTCGAGAAGGATTACCAACAGTTGTCCCGAAGTAATGATTACAGATTTTTTTTTTTTAATAATATATGTATTAACTACAATCTATCCCTTAAGGTGGGATCGGGAAGTGTGAGGAGTGTTCTTGTCCATACCGTACGTAGAATTTCCTGTTTTTTAAGTAGGATTTTATGATGAGATAGAACTGCGGTGCTTTGTTTTTAATTTTGAAGAGCAGGCCATCGTGCCAAACCTTGTCGAAAGCTTGTTGTATGTCTAAAAAAACAGCTGAGCAGTAGTTCTTCTTTTCAAACGAGTTCCGTATTACATTGTATATTCTATTGACTTGTTCAATTGTAGAATGGTAGTTTCGAAATCCAAATTGATGATCTGGTATTAGTTGTTCCTGTGATATGTGCGGATTCATTCTCGAGAGTAGCAGCTTTTCAAAGAGCTTTGACATTACCGGTAGTAAGCTTATGGGCCTGTATGATGTTACTTCTGTTGGAGGTTTACCAGGTTTTGGAATCGTTATTATTTCAGCAACTTTCCATTGATTAGGGATATGTGCTGTGCGTAATATGCTATTAAAGAGGGATGTCAGTAATGTAATTGCCTTTTTTGGTAGTTCTTTCAAGATTTTGCCGGTAATAAGGTCATATCCTGGGGATTTTTTTGGATTAATATTGTATCGAATGAATTTATAAACTTCGTTATGAGAAAACGGTTTAATGGGCCATGCCACAGGTAGGGGGGAGTCTAGGAATTCTTGAATCGCGTTTTCATGCTCAGTTTGACATTGTTCCGGGGGTAGGGGTGTAAATACTTCACCTAGGTGTTTGGCAAATATTTCTGCTTTTTCTTTTTCATTCCTTGCCTATTGACTGCCAGCGTTTCTTATCGGTGAGTTCGGCATCTGCGGTCTTTTTAAGTTTTTCGTTACTTTCCAGAGATCGTAGTCAGTAGCACGGGTAGCTGATAGGCTTTGTAGGCGATGTTGTAGACTGTTGTTGTTGTATTCATATATAAGCTTTTTTAGTTCTTTGGTGGCTTTATTGAAGCTTGATTTATCCAAGGGATTCCTGCTAAGTTGCCATTTTCTTCTAAGTCGTCTTTTTTCGATTACTTTGATTTTAATTTCCAGAGGGTAATTATTTGCTAGCTGAGTGCTACTCATTGCAGGTGTTGATTCCCATGCTGCCTTTTGTATCAGAGACACTAGGTGTTCATTGGCGTCGTCTATTTCATTTACATTTTTGAGTGGGATATTCGGATTAATTTTCTCAGTAATAGTTTTTCTGAAGCTGTTCCAATTTGTGTTGTTGTTGTGTAGTGTGGGGGGAATGTTTTTCTGTATTACACCGGTGCTTATTGTCATGATGACTGGTGTATGGTCGGAGGACAGTTCAAGACTTGATTTAATTTTGATATAGGTTTTTGCAATTCCTGCATAAACAAAAAAGTCCAGCACGTCTGGGATTTTATTTAGGTCGGTCGGCCAGTATGTAGGCTCGCCAGTGGTGAGCGTATCGTAGTTTTTTGTTGATACTGTTTTCTGAAGTTGCCTGCCTCTAGTTGTATCAAGTCTTGAGCCCCATTGTTTATGCTTTGCGTTGTAGTCTTCCCCGGAAATGAATCGAGGTCCTAGCGTTCCAAAATAATCGGTGAAATTATTCGTTTTGATGGCATGTCTCGGTGGGCAATACACTGCAGATAGGGTTAAAGGCCCATTCCATTCTTCGATTTCAATGCTAGTAGCTTGCAAGAACTCTTCTTTGTACTTAACTACCTCGTGGTGTCTAATACTACGTCGAACAAGGATAGCTGTGCCACCATGGGCGGTGCCATCTGGATGTCTCGTGTCGTAGCAATTGAATCCTTGTATATTGAAAAAGTTTTTATCCGTAAAGTGTGTCTCAGAGATAAGCATTATATCTATTTTATTGTTATCTAAAAATAGAGGTAGTTCTTGGCGCCTTTGCGCCAAACCATTGGCATTCCAGAGAGCAATATGGAAGAATTTGTTCATTTTTCTGATAGCTTGGAAATGAATACTGTTAGCAGTTTCATCAGAGAGTTCATTAGTTCTGTTTGTTGAGATAATTCTTGTTTAATTTCTCCGAATGATTTTTCTATTACCTTAGCTATTTCGCTTGTGTTTTGATCTTGATTGTTGTTATTGTTGTTGCTGTTATCATTGCCTTCATTTTTTCTGGCCACGTTTGCGTAGCTTCTATTATAGCCGTTGTGTTGTGGGTCGTGTGTTCCACTAATACCCGGTTGTCTCTCGTTGTTACCTTGGTCTGTTGCTAGTTCTCTTCTGTGCCAGTGTGGTTTTTGGATAGTGCTTTGCCTTCTTTGTAGTATCTCTTGATATACTGTGCAACCCTTGTAGTTGGAGGGGTGGTCTCCGTCGCATAGAGCGCACATCGCAGGTAGGTCCTTGCTTTTTTTACAGTCTTGTGTCTTATGTTCATTGCCGCACTTTACACATCGGTGGCTTCTGCGACAGTAGGTTTTAGTATGCCCGTATCTTTGACACCTTGTACACTGGGGTATTTCATTATTTTTTCTGGGCGGTTCAATTTTAACTTTTGCATTTGCCAGTAGATCAACGTCGTATATTTTTTTATTGTCAGACGATGGTTCCAAGTCTACGAAGAACATTGGGAGAGGTAATTTGGTTTTACGATTTCGCATATTAATAATGTTGCGTACATTAAATCCTTTTTCATTTATTTCGTCTTTCAGCTGTTCAACAGGCGTTGATGGATGTAGTGAGCGGATGACGACTCTGTAGGCACGTTCTTGTTTGAGTTGGTATGTGTGAAAGTGTGCTCCGTCTTTGTCGAGGAGCTGGACGATTTTTCTATATGCTTCAGGGTTTCTGGGCATTAATTTCAGCTGGCCTCTGCTGTCAGTTGTCTTGTGCGTGTAGTCCTTGGATTCGACAATAGTTTCAATCTTGTTCGTAAAGATTTTATTATCCTTGACACCTGGTACAAATATAGGAGGTGGTTTAAGTTCGGCGTTGTTTTGTTCTGCTGTGTGCTGTTTATTTATGTTGGCGCTTGGTATTGTAGAGCCTCGCTCATTATTATTAAGTACGGCGAATCTGTTTGTGTTTATTATGAGAGGTTGCGGTTCACTCTCTTCGTCTGGGGTATCAGAAGAGCCGGTTCTGCGACGTTTCTTGTAATGCTTAACCTGCCATTCTGGCAAGTTTCTTGATTGATTTTGTTTTTGTGTTACTTCAGTTTGTTGAGAAGTTTTAGTGAGGATGACACGCGGAATTCCACTGCCTTTGGAGGCTAGTAGAGAGCTTGCGTATGCAGGTGGGGATGCAGGTCTATTAGGTGACGCTGGACTCGGTGGGCTCTGTATTGGAAACACAGGATATTGTTGTTGGTCTGCGTAATGCTGCTGGTAACGCTGTTGTTGAACACTATATTGCTGTTCACTGTGTTTTGCCAAGCTATTTGTGGGCTCTCCAGGGTCTTCCTCTCCATCCATTTCTTCCTCTCCATCCATTTTGGGAAATTACAAGAGTTGAAGAAGTCGCGAAACTTTCACTTTCACTATTTGTTGTTAGGTACACGGGCAGTAACGTAAGATTCAATATGTAAATAGAGGAGCTCACAATAACACGACCGTACTCGGCGAGTGTAGACGCGCGGATTACAGATTTGAACATAGACTTAGTAGGCCTCGCGTCTGCAATCGCAACTCACAAATAAATTTACAGTACGGTTCCCCGTTATATTTATTATGCATTGAAATATAGACTTTGTAACCGAAAAAGTCTATTATAAGTCCGTACCAGGTCTACTATCGTTTTTAACCTAGTTTATCTGAAGTCTCAAAATTATGGTGACTATGGACTTTGATGTAGACGTGAATGTCTGCATTTTCAAAAAGACAATAATCATTCCACCGCGCTTCTCGATGTCATTCATGGTCATGAAAGACTAACCCCAACGTAATAAAAAGAGACATAATCCATGTAATATTATAACAAATACATGTACTTTAAGATATAATAAGTGGCAATACGTGTTCTCGAACGACGGTCGAGTCGACGTTGCAATATCGCCTTTCGGCAGAGTTATATAACTCATTGAAATAAAAAAAAAAACTTGTCAATAGTACTTCAGAGTTTTTCTTGATAACTTGTTATTTCGATATTATCGGCGCCACGAAAGCCGCTTGATATTTGATGTTATAATGATGGCTATAATCTCGATTTTTTTGTGTAATTATTCACGGTTCCTATTATTATATTTAATTCTCGAAGCCTATAAATAGCCTCAAGAAAGTCATTTATGTAATGACATTCATTATCGGCGATATTATTTCTCGTCCCGTGAGCACACTCTTGTCTTTAATCGAATCTGTTGTATGTATGTCTATATGGCTATTTTAAAACTCCGTCGAACAAACAATGCGAACGAATAGACTTGTGATAACAACAATAGAAAGCTGTATGTGTATTTATATAAAGGTACTATCTTGTAATGAGGGCTAACCCCCGGCCCCATTCTAAAAATCTCTCAATTCGATCAGCGTATAAATACTGCTCAAATAAAAGTATAGTGGGTAAAATTAAATAATTACAATTCTCATAAAAAATGGTCGCACCGAATAATCTTTTGCGAGAGCGTCACTATTGCATTCTGGATTCGGGTTAAAGAATCGTAAAAGGTTTCCAAGATATCCCGATATTTACAGTAATAGCATTTATTCTGGTCATAATAGAAAGATAAACAATTTTTTTTTTTTTTTTGGAGTCTTGATCGAACAGCGAACGAGAGCGGACGTATCTCGCTAGCGCCCCGGTTGAGTGAGTCTATATCTCGTAGCACGATAGAATCGGGCTATTAAAAGATAAGCCATTAGCAAACATAACGCAATCAAAACAAGTAACACAGTTGGAAGCGATGGTGAAACTGAAAAATGGGACGGGATTGCCACCGGATCCGATATGGATGCCATAAGAGCAGTCCCTTTAACAAAACCGAACCACACAATCAGCCCAATCGTAACAAACACCAAAACAAACCCAATTCGGAGGAAAAGGAAAGGCGAAATAGCCAACAGAAACACAACGGATCTCGAAAACCTCGGATCTCAAACCTCACTGTCATCGATACAACCAGAAAATCCGGATCACACTCCAGCGAAAAAACGCAACACAACCAACAACAAAATATACAAGGGAAGACCACCTCCAATCATAATTCAAAAACCTGATCTGCAAACGGACAGGACCAGACGCACTGCTCTCCACGAGTAAGTGAAAAAGATAAACGCCACATTTCGCACTGACGGAAAAGGCAACTGGCGAATTGACGGTGAAACGCAGCGCCAATGGGCTTCCATGGATAACTGGCTCCTCGCAGAGAATATCGGACACCACTCGTACGGTCAGAAAGAAGATCGCACCAAAAAAGTAATCATCAAGGGTTTCCCCAACGAGGACTACGGCAAAGAAGAGCTACAAATGATAATCGCAGAACACTGGCAAGTACAACCAATCAATGCCATAAAGTTCTCCTCTGGCATGTCAACGCTCGTCGTCGTGCCAAAAGAAGTAGAGAGAAAAAACATCTACGAACACTGGTTTGCAGCAACTGTCTACGCATCGGACATCGTGTTGCCTACTGCAAATACGAACAAGTAAAAACATCCGAAACAACGCAATCCGGGCTAACGTGCACGGCATGCAACAAACCCGGGCACGCAGCACACTCAACCCAGTGCGATGAGTTGCAGAAGAGAATCATCGAAAAAACAGGCATGTCAAACGATCCCGACTAGTCCTACGCCGATGCTGCGAAAGTCATCACCAAACCAAGACAACAAAGACCTAAGACCAACATCAGCAAAAACAAACGACAACACCAAACGCTACACCCAGCGCGAGCCTTCCGAACCACAGAGCAGAACGAGTCTTACACACAACCGCAAGCAGAGCAAAGCATGATAGTACTGACTACACAGTACCAGCTACAGACAAACTCACAACAACAGTTAAACCTCATAACAACACCATCGGCTCAACGGGCATAACTCGACAACTAGAAAAAAAACGTGGAACAAACTACCGAGGCAACATTCCGCCTACTGGAAACTACAAAAATCATTAACGACGACATCACGACAGTACTAAAGGTAATGGACATTATAACCCTAGCATTAAAAAATATCCAAACAACAGGCGCACTAGGCACGATTACAACAATAGTAGCGGCAATAGCCAAAGTATGATAAGAAAACTCAAAATAATGCAAATTAACGCAAGAGGTCTCAGCAATAAAATGCATGAAATCGAAGACTTAACAAACAAACATACGACTGACATAATAATAATAAATGAGGTAAAACAGTCCACCAAAATCAAAGCAAACATTCCGAATTACTGCAAAATCATCGATAAAAAAGATAAAGATTGGGGCACAAACATGTATATGCACGAATCACTGCACTGGACCCAAACAGCGTCGAATGCGATATCTTGAGTCATGTATTATCCTACTGGAACTTGAAAAAAAATAGAAAAATAACCGTAGTAGGAATGTATGCAGCTCCATATAAACCATCCACCTCGGAGCAATACAATAAGATAACAAAAGACTTAGAAACCCCCCTAAGGAAAACAGAAATCATCATCTGTGGAGACTGGAACGCCAGGCATAGATATTTTGGTCACTCAACGGACACAAACAGAGGGAAGATAGCACTAAACGCCATCAACAACCGCGGAGTTTATTACCTCGGCCCCTTAGACGTTAGCGAACCAGATATTCAGACGCACAACACAATACTCGACTTCACACTCACAAACTTGTGTACAGACGGCGAGGGCGACTTTTAAACACTGACAGACGTCGAAAGCGATCGCCAATGCTCTCAACCATTAACATTGCGACACGCCGAACCCAACCAGCGAGACGATCACTAAAAAATGCAAACTGGACAGAATGTCGAGAAAAAACAACAATAATTCCTCTAGAAGTTCACAATATGACGGAGCTGAGCTTTGCCATTGACGTAATCACAGAAAAAATTGAAAGAACAATCACAGATTTAAGCGACAAAATAACAGCAGGCAAGAGCAAACCCTTGCCCCCGAAAATCAAAGATATTGTCCGCGCCAGAAATAGAGCCAGACAAGCTATGAAAATCCAATACGAAAACCTCGAAGACTTTCACATAGCTCGCAACACCTACCACGAGCTCAGGATAGAATGCATAACGAGACTGACGGAACACAAAAATAAAAAATGGTCGTATATCATAGAGTCAAAAGAAGACCACCACAAAAAACTGTGGAATATCAAAAGGGCCATGAACAGGCCGCCCACGACAGCCCCGATATTCCCGGACTGCAACTTTCAAAAAGACGTAGCAACAAAATTTCTTGACGCTTCCATGATCACGCATACCGCGCGCGTCAAGGATGAGTTGAAAATCGACACTGAATTTTGGCCCAGCAAACCTCTAAAACGATCGAACACACTAGAAATAAGGAAAGCAATATCCAAATTAAAAAATGGCAAAGCTCCAGGTCCAGACGACATTACAGCCAAATCTCAGAAATATTTATAAGTTCTGTCTCAAAACAAACTCCTTCCTTCACGAATGGAAAATGGGGACATGCATATTCTTGTATAAGCACCAGAAACCCCCCGAAAACCCATCATCCTACAGGCCAATAACTCTCATTAATCTGCTAGGCAAAATAGTCGAGCGCATTATTCTCAACAGAATGGATGCTATAAAAAACCTAGCGCCAAAATCTCAGCACGGCTTTCGCGAAAAACTAGGTATGGCAACCCAACTAACCAGAACAATTAACTTCATACAAACTGTAAAGTCCAGAGGCAGAACCGCATGGGTTGTGTCGCTGGATCTTTCTAAAGCATTTGACAGCATAGACCATCTCGCACTAAACACAAAATTAATGAGGAAAGAAATAGACTCTGGACTCATTAAAATGCTACAATCCTACCTCCATGGCAGAAAAGTTCAAGGAAAATATTTAAACGAGCTCAGCGGTCCAAAGACACAAAAATACGGTGTGCCCCAAGGCTCGATCCTAGGTCCCGTAATCTTTAACGCGTATATCTCAGACATTCCCGAAGAATGTATTATGCTTTCACAGTATGCCGATGACGCGTGCATAATATCAGAGTCAGCGAGCGCGAGACTGGCAAAATCGGAAGCCGAAAAAGCGACACGAACTCTCATAAAGTACTACGACTCCTGAGGACTCCAGTGTAACGCCAGCAAAACACAAGCGATGATTTTAGGATGCAAACAAAATCAACGAACAATACAAATAGGCGACGAACACATACCGCTACGCGATAGCATCCGGTGCCTAAGCATCGATCTTCGCTGTACACTGAACACGGCACGCCACACCAAAACAATCATAGATAAGGCACGCAAAACAACATATATGCTGTCCGGAGTCCTAAGGTGTACAGCAAAATAGACGAACACATAAAATGCAAGCTCATCAGAACCTGCATGTTACCGATACTAGATTACGACCTAGGCTGCATGTATCCACTTTACAACGAAAACAATCTAAATGAGTTAGAAATAGCCTACAAAAAAGTCATTAAAATAGCAGGAAACCTACCTAGGAGCTTCCCAACCATACACCTGCACGAAATGCTTGATGAAGTAAGCTTCAGAGAAAGAGCTAAGACTAACTTTAAATCTCACTTAGAAAGAGTAGCAGCATTAGATCAAAATCTAACTGGAATTGACAATGAGGTCCCACGACCGCAAAACTCTGTACTAACCTTAACACGTTAGCATCATCTATCACACTATTTGTAAATAAAATCTCACCCCATACCATTATCACCACCACTCTAAGTCATCAATCGCACCAGCAAAATTAGTGATTAAAAACAATAAACAACACAGTACTGTCGCAAGACAAACGTACGAGAATTATAAGGGCCTCATCACACTTGTTTGATCAATGCAAGCCTAACTGGCATACTGTAAATGTAACCGAAACACTCAATAGCTTCAAATGGCTATTCATAAAATATGGGAAGAGCACATTTTCTAACTAAATCACGGCTTGCTTCGTGTACAACAGAATGGTCGTGTCTCTCGTGAGGTCGGTAAAGTCGGTCGGTCAATTGATAGATAGGTACTTGGTTGGTAACGCTACCACATCTCCGGACGTATAAGAATATTCTTAAAAACTGTTTCTTCTATTACTTGACGTTGACACGCTACCGTGTTTATTGACTTATAATTGCGGCGAATACCTCACAACGAGTTTGTGGACGAGTTTGTAATTCGGTATTATTATTGGATTTCCAATCGAATAGTACGGGCATTTGTTATTGCTATTTAAGCACTATCATTGAATATGTAAATCATTTTATAACTACTAAAGTATCGTTGCATTCTTACGAAAACAAAACAATTTCAATTACTATTACAAAAGTATTATTGAATTGTCGTGGCAATGTTAACATTTATAACCACTATAATTTATTGTCACCCGGATAGTTAAAGCAGTTTCTAAAAGAAATTCTGATTTATATTCCGGCATAATATACAATTTTATCCCAACGTTAATTTCAAGGGTATCAATCTTACCCTGAACCCGGCCATGAGCATCCTTCAGAGCCACACTAGATTCATGCAGGTAGTTTTCGTATTTAATTTTCTTCGTTGGGTTAGTTTCCATGCGAATATTCACGATATCGTTGAATTGAGCCAAGTGCTCCAAGAAACCCTTTTCCCATAACAGGACTTCCGATTGTGATGTGATTTTCCTTGTATCCGTCGAATATTGAATGTTTTTAAGAGCTACGGCGAGTTTCATTGATAAATCGAATAATATCTCTCGCATACGGTAGACACAAGCTGCCCCGAACTCCATCGTTTGGAATTCTAGACTGGACTGAATATGACGCGATCGCGTGGTCGGATTACTCATCATCCGTATATATATCTGTGTATATGTGTATATATTATTTATGTCGGCGTATCTCCATGGTTCCCATGTAACATATCGACTCGGCGGGGCTAAATATGCATGGCGATCGCTAGAGTGCAAGACAGATATCCCCATATGGTCCTGTGAGAACGAGAGACGAGAGGGTGTTTTACCCATGGCATAAAGGAGCATGATTATTGAATTGCATAGAAGTATTTTATTGTTCGTTAATGAGCGATATAAGATTATTCTCAATTATGGATATATGTGAGGACGAAACATCACGCTTAAACCAAAAATACTAGATATGGATTTATTAACTGGCCCAGACATTGTTGTATAATATTGAAGGAACTATGAAATTGAAAAATACTGCAATATTCCTCGTTGTTTCCTCGAAATTTCAAACAATGCTCAAAGCCTCATCTATAACGACAATCATACATGTATTTCTCAATTTTCATAGAGGAAGCTTTGAGCATTGTATAAAATTGGAGTTATTGCGCGTCGAATAGAATTAGCCCTACGCGATTCACTCCTGCGCGATAAATGCGAAGGTTTATATTTATCTCTGTTTAGGATAAGTTCCAACCACCGTCCTATACAGACCCGGTTTCTTAGACTTAATAAGATAAGGATTACTGGATAAATGTGTTTTCAAATAACAGAATTATAGTTCGCTTAAAACTCCCAAGTTATAGTGTTACAATTTCAAAATGCAATATACCGGAAAGGACATAATTAAATCTTCAGTGTCAAAAATCCGGCAGGCTTAGGTGTACAATATGAACGGTTAAATATAGGTATCATTTTACTTACATACATATATACGAGAGGAGGCCCAAAAACAACGGGAATTTCGTCATAATTTCTTTATTTTTTAATATTTTTACACCAAATTTTGATCACCTTCAAAGTATTCTCCTTTGAACACAACGCACCTCTGCAAACGATCCTTCCAATGGTCAAAACATTTTTTACATTCACTTATCGGGATGTTCTTTAGGCCTTCCAGCGATTTTTGTTTTACCTCCTCCACAGTGGCAAAACGCTTTCCTCTCATGTCCCTTTTGAGTCTGGGGAACAAAAAAACTCACAGGGGGCTAGATCCGGTGAGTAGGGGGGGTGGACAATTGGTGTCATGCAGTTTTTGGTCAAAAACTGCTTTACGGAGAGAGCGGCGTGGGCCGGCGCGTTGTCATGATGGAGGAACCAGTCACTTGTGCGACAATGATCTGCCCTCTTCTTCCGGATACTCTCCCTCAATCTTTTCAAAACCTCCAAGTAGAACTTCTGGTTGACAGTTTGATCCGGGGGAACGAACGCCGCGTGCACAACACCTCTGCAATCGAAGAAACAAATGAGCATTGTCTTGATGTTTGACTTCACTTGGCGAGCTTTTTTCGGACGAGGAGGGCGAGGTGTCTTCCACTGGCTTGATTGCTGCTTTGTTTCGGGGTCGTATCCATAGCACCACGATTTATCACCAGTAATCACCTTGGAAAAAAATTCAGGGTCCTCTTCGAGCTGATTTTGAAGTTCAAAACATGCCTGAAGTCGCCGCTCCCTTTGCTCGTCTGTGAGAAGGCGAGGGACAAATTTGGCTGCAACTCTGCTCATGTGCAAATCTTTGGATAAAATCCTCTGAATTGAACCCCATGATATTCCAGACATCTCACAGAGTTGATCAATGGTTCGGCGACGGTCCTCATGAATGAAAGCATTGATTTTGTCTACGTTTTCGTCACTTCTTGAAGTTGAGGGGCGTCCTGAACGGGGTTGGTCTTCAATTGACATTTCTCCATTTTTAAAACGTGATAACCACTCATAGACTCTGGTTTTACTTAGGGCAGCATCTCCATAAGCAGTCTTAAGCATTACAGTAGTTTCCGCGGCCGATTTCCCCAACAGGAAACAAAATTTCACAGCCGGGCGTTGCTCTCGACAATCGGCCATCACGTTTTCGCCGAAATGGAAAAAGTTGTTTCACTACAAAAATTCCCACGGACGAACCGATGCTCTCACGGCGACAGAACTTCGTACACTAACTCAGGAGACGTGTCCCCAACGGACACCTGGTCGAGCAATGGGTTCCCCCACTCTCCCTCCCCGCCGCAGCGCAATTCCCGTTTTTTTTTGGTTCCCCCCTCGTATACTGTCACGTCCGGCGTTTTCAGACCAATGGAAATCCCCACTGTCCACTTCGTTTTATAATTTAAGCCGATTATTACCAATGGAAAAAATGAAAGAAACACCCTCGGGGGTATTTTCTAATGAAAAATCGGTGAACCGCCTGATCAGCATGCAAGCTGAAAACCGGTGGTATCCCCACGGTGGATTTTTGCTAATCAGGCACTACAAGGCGTGCGAGCAATGACTAGTCGGAGACATACTGTTCAGCGATTTGCTGACAGCGTGGATCTCACGATAGCCAGCAGACACCTCACGCCTCTGGGATGCACGATGGTCGAATTCGTAGTGAGACAATAAAGCGTAGTAATCTCGAGTAGGAGACTACTTTAGGTGCACCGAAAGTCAGTTAATCGCCCGAGCTCGAACCCGAAAAATAATTAAAACCGACTTTTTCCGTGGAGCAGCATTATGGTAGACCAGGTTAAAAGTTAAGTTTGTAGTTCAAATAGTCCTACATTATCAATCACGGAAATTATTAAACAGTTCGACATGTGTTATGAACAATTTGGCGTTAAGGGCGGGGTAAGGGTTTTCACTTTCGAAAAATCGAATTTTTTTTTTGTCTTATCTTATTATTTAACATTTCAAGAATATGTCCTTAAAATTTTAAACCGATCTAAGCAATATTCTTGAAGTTATTGTCTTATTAATCTCCTGGCCTTTAACGCTATACCTCTAACAGCTGCGGGCGGTCGGGCTAGCAGTGCAGCTGTCGAACAGGTGAACAGTTTATTCATTGCTATTGTGTATATAGTATATAGTGTATACTATACACTACAATATTTTAAAAGAAAAAACGAGCGTCAGTTTGTGGTTAGACGTAAGTTGGAAAAAAAAAATTTTTCTTCACTTTTTTACTTCATGAACTTTAGACGCGTTTTTCTCAAAACTACTTTTTCAAAGTCCGTGTTCACTGCCATTTAAAAAGTACTTGACCGATTCATTTCAAACTTCGTACACATTTTCTACATATAAAATACCTCCCCCCAACGTTTAGTTAAATTTTTTTTTTTTTACATTAAGGGTGTTTCCCACCCACAAAATGGCGGAATTTTTCGTGGAAAATAACAGTTCACAAATTCAAAAATTTGAAAAATTCAAAAATTTTTAAATGAAAAAAAAATTATCAGAGAACGTTGGGGGGAAGATTTGATTATAATTTGACTAAATTTTCATGGTTTTTCATTTTCAGATAATTTTCGGCCGAGTTATAGTGAACACCGCAAATTGTTTTTTTTCCAAGACGTTCTGGGGGAAGCTCTGTTACGGGCTTATGCTTCAATATTTCTGCATGAAAAAATTACACATCATTGTCAAAAGTATGCTCAATAATTTACAAAAGGTTCGAATAAAATTGCTCAATCCATATTTGAGAAAAAAAATCGCAAAAAAAGTGTTTTTTTTTACGCTGAAACCCTCACCCCTCCCTTAATCGGAATCATTAACACTTCAATTGTGTTTATAAATAACTTAATATTTTTATTTGTTGAATTTTATAATAGCTGTTCGACAATATTCATTACTCGAAAACCCTCTACGTCCAATGGCAAACACCTACCAATCGTGTAGTGCTAAATTTCCTTGCACACGCGTCGCTCATGGATCCTCCTGTCTGTAGTAGTAGATCGCCTTGCACACAGACGATTCCTATCCGAGAGTACTAGATAGCCTTGTACCAGGGCACGAAAGAAGGTAATTAGCGAGATACAGATCAACGTCACAAACCGCGCGCAATAGCACGCCATCACGCAGTGCCGGATTTGGGGGAGGGCAGGCGGGGCTACTGCTCCATCACGACAATATTATTTACGATTTCACTCATGGAGACTAGAGTAAAGGAATCCGATCTTCGTACTCTGAAACGGGTTAAAAAATTCAGACAATAAATTTGTGCCAACCGACACGGCGACGCCCTCATGTCGCTAAGGAGACTCGGTGGGGAGACTCGACAATGCAATCTGAAGTGTGGTAGATAAAGGATTGTATACTAACCTTAAGTTACTATAATTCCTAATATGATGCATTGCTTCTTTTCACTTATTGAACAAATATATATTTGTAATGCATTTTAAGTGGAAGAATAAATATAAAAAGTACAGACGATAAGCGTATAATGAATAATGATGTCAACGATATTGTGTACTTTATTTTATCGTTATGATATAAAAATGTCTACGTGCTCAGAAAAGTTTATAACATTGTTTACCACAATTTGGTAAGTTAGCTGATGCTCCCCGGTTTTCTGACGCTTCGTATCGTTGTTGGCATTATAAGCTTTTGATATGAAATGTTTTCTCATGACCAGTAACTTGCTATAATCCCCAATATAGTCCATTGCTTCTTTTAATTTTATAAATAAATCTTTATTTGTGACTTATTTTGAGTCGAATAATTCATATAGAAAGTACAGATGATGAGCATGTAGTAAACAATGATGTCAACGATATTGTGTACATTATCTTATTGTTATATGAACATTTTAATGTATTCAGAAAGGTTTATAACATTCTTTATTATAATGTAGCAAGTTTGCGATGCTCCCTGGTTTTCTGACGATTCGCATTGTTGTTGGCATTAGAAACTTTACTTATGAGATGGATTTCAATCGTACGAAAACTGCTTGTTGAGTCACTCCCAATGGTTCTGCAAGGTCCTCTTGCGTTTGACTCGGATTTTCATCGAGTAATACCTCCAATTCTTTGTCTTGGAATTTTGTTGGCTGTCCAAAGCAAGGCTTGTCTTCGACGCTGAAATCACTATTCTTAAGACGCCAAAACCAATTAAAACAGAATCGAATTAACGAAAAGCAATTCCTTCCAATTAAAGCGGAAAACTAAAATCTCCCGCAAATGCTGCTTACAAGGAAAGCACTCGAGGTGTCCCCCTCCGACTTTGTTGAAACTGAAGTATGTTATAGCGCATTAAAAACTAAGCGACACGTATTTTTTTATCGGCGGAAAAACGGTTTCAAGGGGTGAAACCCCCTAAAGTTACACATGTCAAGGGGCGATTTTGCAGTTTTACATAGAAGCAACCCCAATACCACCGTGGCGATATTCGCTGATGACACAGCCATCCAATCTGTCCACGAAAATCCGGATACAGCCTCGAGAATACTCCAAAACGAACTCAACGACGTTCAAAGATGGTTGAAGAGATGGAGAATCAAAGCCAGCGACAATAAATCAGTCCACATTACCTTTACTATGAACAAAAAGGACTGCCCGAGAGTCTTATTAAATGGCCAGCCCCTACCACGTATCGACGAATTTAAATACCTCGGATTGTACCTCGATCGCAGGCTGACCTGGACAAGCCACATTAAAAGAAACGAAAGGAACTGGATCTACGACTCAAAAACATGCATTGGCTCATAGGAAGAAGGTCAAAGCTACCCCTACACAATAAACTTATTATATACAAAGCCATACTTAAACCAATCTGGACATACGGTATCCAGCTCTGGGGTACGGCCATCACTCGAACATCGCGATCTTGCAACGTTTCCAAGCAAAAACCCTCAGGACCATAGCCAACGCTCCATGGTACGTCACGAACGCCCGTCTACATATAGACCTCAACATAGATACGGTAAAAACCGCAGCTGAGAAGCTGTGCACAAACTACGAGACGAGGCTCGGCAGCCACCCAAACGCGCTAGTAGCGCCTCTACTGGACAGAACAACCATTGCAAGAAGACTGAAAAAGTACAAACCCTTGGACCTGCGACAACGTTTCCATGCTGAATAAATAGCACAACCAAAATAATAAAATGGCGACACATAGAGTAAAGCCTATCATAGGATAGGCCGTCTACATACCAATACTGTTCAAACACTATAGCCAACGAAACTATTCATTGTTATATCACATAACGGATTGTAGTTAACCAATAACAGCGAAAAAAAAAATACAGAAGCAGTGCATCGATTTTGATGAAACAAAGATTAAAATGTTTCTTGTGCGAAGAAATGAAGAACCCACCAGAAAATGAAAAAAAAAATATTTTAAGGGGTTGAAACACCCTCGAACATCCACTTTTTGCTCCCTACATTGAAAGCTTGCGAATCGATTGGAATGAAAATTATGCTATTGTGTAGCGGAAATAAAATTAAAGTTGACGTGTTTTTCTATTTGTGTGAGAAAATATTTTTAAGGAGGTAAACTACCCCTATTTGAGTTTTCACATTCCAGGTGTCTCCTTGTCATTCCAAATGTGCATGCCGATACGGATTCTTCTTAATAATTCACGGTTTTTTTTCAATTAGCACGTGTACTTAAGGGAGTGGACCACCCTTCCTAGCCCGTTTTTTAATAGATATTAAGTTTCCGACGCACTGCCAAGATATTTAATGACGTTACGCCTTTCGTGTTGATATAAACACGAAAATGGTAGCATAAGTCCGATCGTAAACGTAAGTTTATCTGAACACGAAAATCGTACCATCATAAAATTTCTTAGCAGTCGTTCAGAAACTTTTGAATTTCTATCAAAAGATGCGCTAGAAAGGGTGGTCCGTCCCCTTAAAGATTCGTGCTAATTTAAAAAAAAACTGTGAATCATTCATGTTAGCTTGATGAGGAGAGTTCTTATCCGCAAATAAATTTGGAATGACAAGGAGACAACTGGAATGTAAAAACTCAAATAGGAGTAGCTTCCCCCGTAAAACTGTTTTCTTGCACAAATACAAAAATACGTGAACTCTAATTTTATTTCCGCTATAAAACAGTATAATTTCCATTCCAATCGATGCGCAAGTTTTCAATGTAGGGTGCAAGACGTAGATGTTCAAGGGAGTTTCTACCCCTGAAAATAACAGAAAAATGGTGAAACATTAATTTCAGCTTAATGAGAAGAGTTCGTATCGGCAAACACATTTGAAATGACAAGGAGACACCTAGAATGTAAAAACTCAAATAGGGGTTGTTTACTCCTTTAACAAAATGTTCTCGCACAAATACAAAAACACATCAACTTTAATTTTATTTCCGCTATACAACGGCATAATTTTCATTACAATCGATTCGCAAGTTTTCAATGTAGGGAGCAAAAAGTGGATGTTCGAGAGTGTTTCAACCCCTTCAAATATTGTTTGCTTTTTATTATCTGGTGAGTCCTTCATTTCTTCGCAAGAAACATTTTTATCTTGGTTTCATCAAAATCAATGCACTGCTTCTATGTGAAACTGCAAAATCGCCCCTTGACATGTGTAACTTTAGGGGGTGGTTTCACCCCTTGAAACCGGTTTTCCGCCGATAAAAGAAAATACGTGTCGCTTAGTTTTTAATGCTCTATAACATACTTGAGTTTCAACAAAATCGATTGGAATGAAAATTATGCTGTTTTCTAGCGGAAATAAAACTAAAGTTCACGTATTTTTGTATTTGTGCAAGAAAACAGTTTTAAGGGGAAAACTACTCCCATTTAAGTTTTTACACTCCAGTTGTCTCCTTGTCATTCCAAATGTGTTTGCTGATACGAACTCTTCTCATTAAGCAAAAATTAATGTTTCACCGTGTTTTTTTCTCAATTAGCACGAATACTTAAAGGGGCAGACCACCCTTTCTAGCCCCGTTGCAATAGATATTCAAAAGTTTCCTACCGACTGCCAAGAACTTTCACGGTGGTACGATTTTCGTGTTCAGATAGACTGACGATATGTACGAGAAGCATAATTAAGAGGGATTATACTATACATCATTCACTAACACATCCTTTTTTTATATAATTTTCCTCACTTTTTCACAAATCACTGTAGGAGTATTTTTTTAAATTATTGCCATAAACACAGTGTTAACCGCGTTTATGGTAACCATCACCGGGAAATCGCGTCATAAGCTATACGCCTGACCGTCAAAATACATTTCTGATTGCGACTTCATATCTTTATCCGTAATAGAGAAATTCACAATTTGAGTACTATTTTGTTTTACCACCTTAATTGGTTATTAACACTTCGCTGTTCGGTGAAACCACGTGAATGTCACGAGCAATGCTTATCAGCGGCGGCAGGCAAACTACAGCATACTATAATAGAATACGGATTGGATTGTGGGAATATCAATGAAAAACAAAGTCATTATCATACAATGAAGTATTTCCAGCACCGATGAAGCCATTATCACTTATTGTTAGTGCGCGATATTTCTCAATTTGTGGATAAGCTGCCTTTAAAAGGCGCCATTAATTCGTACTTCCGCATTTACGTTACGTACGAATGCTCTCGTTCTCCCAGCAGCGTTTTCAATGTTTTTGTGCAACCTATAATCATTGACAATGAACGTGAATCCGATTAACGTTATTAAACTTCTGCTGGCTACATTTAAATTTATGAACGTAGCAGAAACTCCGGTGAACAATGCGAAAATGGAGCTGACAGGTAATCTTGAAAACATTTTAATCATTTCCATGCAAGACAACGGAGTTGAAATGATATAGGAAGATACACTGGATTTTCAAGAACATTTTAAGGAACCCGAAGTGAAGGCTGTTGACGATACTTTATCGGAAATAGATATTGCCGAAGACGATTCTGATAGGTGTTCCAGTGACGATGAATTAAGTTTTGACTATAAGCGACAAGAGGTGAAATACTGGAAAACTGGTAAAAAAATTATAGTGTTGAGACCGTTAAGCAAAAATACAACTAGGTTATATCTGTATGACAATTGAGAAGCTGAGCACATCAGTTCAACGAAGGGGGCACTTATAAAGAAAAACTAGCACGGATTTCCGAGTATGTATTGAAAAATATGAAAATCGCTCTAGAGCGGTTTTTATATTTTTCACTTAATTATACATGATATTGTTACGTCCCGGTCGTAACCAGTCGCAATTTATGATTTTCTCAGTTAATATTAGCCAGAATAATCTTAATTGAAAATTCGAATAAAATGTTGAGTGGAGTCTCGTATAATAGCAGTCGCAATGGGTTTGGGTGATAACGTCAAGCGGGAGTTCGTCCTTCTTTTTACCATGTATATCTCTCCATATTATATAAATATATAGCCGCCGCCGCCGTGTAAAAGAGTTGTGGAGGTGGCGAGGAACGGGGTTGGCGCGGGAAGCGCGCAGGGGGGCGAAGCCAACTCTTGTACACGGCGGCGAAATATTTATATAATATATCTGTATATTATATACGAGTATACTAGCTGCTGCAGCCCGCGGTTTCACCCGCGTAAAATTTGGATTCTTTATCTGTTTCATACGCATTATGAGTACATAACCAAGTGCATCTCATTAATTATATGGTAAGTACCATCCGGAAATTATGTGAAAAAATAAAAGGACTAATCACTAAAAAATGAACCGATACCGCCGCCGCTCCTTAGGGTCTATGACCCGAAAGTTCTTTTGTACCAACCAACAGTGCTGCAAAAAGAATTTTCCATACTAAACATACCAACTTCCCAACTTTATTATAATAGTAAGATATTTTAAATTCTATCAGAGAAAATAACAATTGGGTCAAAACTTCAAGCGCGTAGTTCAGGGAAATTTGAGGACTCACTGGGGGCTCTAGTGGTCTATCAAGTATCACCCCATTCTACGGCAAATAGGCTGATGATTATCGAAATCTAAACTAATATACCCATATGCATCCAATTATCTACAGTCGCCATTATATCACGGAATTCCTACCAACGGTATCTCGAGAGTAAACTAGACAATAGTTTCTCCTATGTTCCGTCAAGGTTTCTGGGCGTGCCGGTATTCTACTACCCTTCGCATGAGTCCCAATTCATGACCCTGCGGGGTCCTGCGAAACTCTTCTCAATCGACGAAGTTAGGGCGAGGTACCCACGGCGACCATGATTCCCCCAACTTTTAGACTGTTTATTGTCTATGACTTTATTTCGCATTTCAAACTAACGAAGGGAGGGTAGCATTTTCCCCAATTATTTACAACGAGGGATTTATAATTTATGTGAGTAAACAATTTAAAGGAATTAGTAATGATCAAGGCATATTTTTATCTACCAGAGCAAGATGAAACAATAAGGATCAATATTTTAGAATGTTTAAGTTAGACAAAATCGAACGGACTCGAAAAACAAATAATTAATCTATCATAGACAATAGTAACATTTGACATGTTTATCATTGTTAATCTAATAAGGTTTACTACTATTTTTGATCAGTGATTCAATAATTAAGAAAGAGTTTGCCACTAAACGGCCAGGTAAATGGCAGTTACCGGTAGGATTTACAATTGATCACGTCTTCTGAGTCATTGATGCAATAGATAGTACCCGACGACAGGAGCCGAGGACTACAATAGCATAGAAAAACTCGCGTTTACTGAAAAACTGTCGTTTGATAGACCGTATTTTAGGACTCTTTTTACGTTTTTGCAGTAGGCCCCCATAGACAAATGGCGCGTACCCAAACGATTTGTGCACTAGTTATAACGGGAAGAAAGGTCATTCCTTAGAAAACAGGACACCTTTTTCGCATTTTAACAAATTCATACTATTTTTCTCTCATGATGATGGCAATAAAATTTCAGGTACACAGAGTTTAATTAAATTTACAATTTTGTTTAATCCTCTAATTTACATTTGATTTATAATCAAATACTCTCATTTAATTTTTTATTCTCGCCAAAAGGAATACAGTACGACATGGACATGACGCATTATCCACATGGTATAGAAACCAATTTTTTTTAGTCATTATCCACAGAGATCATATTTCATTAATTTTATTTTATTAAAGCTATAATAAATAATTCAGGCCCAAAAGGCAAAAATAAAACAAACGCGTATAGAAAATAGTAAAAGAAACAACGGGAAACGCCCTGCTTTGTCCACTCAGGAGCAAAAAGGAAGAGCCGCCACCCGGGTTCGCTGTCCGAAACAAAATAAGAAAAGATCTTGTGACGTCACACTGGACTCCCACAGAATCCAGGAGGAAAGATCAGGACTGCCTCTTCCATCTAAAAAGAAAACGAATCGCTAAGGGCTTAGAAAACTAAAGTGCGGACCAATCAGAATCCACACCCCATCCAATTTTCCACCATTCATTACCCAATTTTTGGGTATAAAAACCCCAAAAAATGGACATGAGGCGAACAATGAAAGCATCCAGTTTTTCGCGAGCGAAAAGTCTTGCCCAACAACAGTCAGTTTTTTTAGGACCGCGGTACTTATTTTCAACGAACGAACGAATTTTCAACGTCAGAACGAATTTTTCCGGGATCTCATCAGTTTTTATTCTTCTCAACGAATTACTAAAATCATCATCGCAACATCTTTTTTTTCGAATTTCATCCAAATTGGACTTGTAATACTTTTCAAAGCTTTTTCAATTTTTAGTCTCACTACCGTGAGCTGATGCGAACTGGGAACGTACAATATTTCTTCGGAAAATCACATTAAAAAGTTTTCGAAACCGTGTGAAATATTTTTCGGACCTTTTTCAATTTTTAGTCTCAGGCTATCCTGAGCTGATGCGAATTGGAATGTGAAATATTTCTTCGAAAAATCGCGTAAAATACTTTTGTGAATTTTTTTCGATTTTTAGTCTCAAGCTACCCTGAGCTGATGCGAACTGAAACGTGAAGTATTTCTTTCTTTTTTTTTGGTAACTATCTCATGAGGTCTGGATCTTCTTCGTGCCGACTCCAATTGAAGTTCTAATAACCTCGTAAATTATAAGTTTCAAAATTATAAAACGCGGTAGAAATTACAGCGAAATTAAGAATCTAAATTGCGTATACGTTAAACTACGAATTGGTAGTTAACGTTCGGTTTAGTACTGATTTGTGTCTTCGTAATGAATTTTGTGGTGCACAAACGACCGCTCATTCGCCTATTTTCGAGATCACCTGTCTCCTTGACCAGCACCACTCAATCCAGAAAAATTACTAAATTTGCATCACAGAAAACTATAGAAGAAGAAGCGGTTGTACTACAAAAAGGAGAACATTTTATGAATGAGGTTATATCTCAAAATATGGAGCAGAAAATCTATATAATTCAGATCAAAGTGGTTTGCAACTGAAAATTCACTCCGGATGAACTTTAGCATTCGAAGCATAAACGGAAGTCGAATGTGTAGTACAGTCTTTTCAACAATTCATAGTTACATAACGTAGCCTACAAAGAATGCTGATGGAAAATTACTTTCTCAAATTTTTATTGTTTTAAGGAGGGCCATCCCGTGTGAAGGCTTGTTTTTACGCCTTTTTCTGAATTATTTTGGCGAACCAATTAAAGATACAACTGCGAAATTTTTACCACAGGGGCCTATGCCCCTGATGAAACGTCCCAGTGTCTTAGGGTAAATATATAAAAAAAGGTATTTGAGCCAGTCCGTTAGATGGTGGCAGATTTCCCTAGGATAAAAAAAGGAGTTATCAAAATCGAAATTTGTTAATATTGCACCCCAGATTCGGGACCAATGATGTTCGATGATGGATAATGGAAAGATATATTACTCACCTTTTGTTCGAAACGACTTCTTCGCAGTTGACGGTCTCGATTGGATATGATGATCGCGATTAGGAATTTAATGGGGGAATGAGGTATTGAAATAAAATTTCAGGTTGAAATTCTCTTTCTATTTTTACGGAGTATATTTAGGGTAGTAAAACAATATTGAGAACAAAATACAATTTAAAATGAAATGGTGTACGCAGCCTGACTGAGTGAAACGGGCAGAAACCCGACAAAAGTTCAAGAGATGAAGTAAGTCGTAAATATTCTTCGTCCCGAACTCTTTTTAAATTTGGGCGTAGTCGAGACTAAGAACAAAGTTAGCAGTTACACGATTCGTGATTACTTAGCAAAAAATCGTGGGGTAATGGCTCCCGAAGACGGTATCTTGTGTGACTTTCGTTCGTATATAGTATTTCTGGTTACGTCGCACGGATGCGGCGGTCCAAAGGTCCATAGTTGGAGTATAGAAATCAGATGCTCTCGTATTCAAGCGACACGTCGAGCAATTATTCCATCACGCGACTCCCCTGATTGAAAATCTGCCTTGGATTTTTATATCCAGATGTGCGGTTGATAATTTGGCCAGTACAACAGGTTCGGAAATCGATAATTTCAGCAAACGCCATGAGATACAATAGCATAGTTACCATTTCCGAACCGTTATTGGATATTGCCATATCTGAACCAAGACTCAGGAATTGCCGTTGGAGCCGATAGTGTGATTTAATTAAGAATAACCCTAGAACGATGATTTTTGTTTTTCCTCAGAATAATACATTTTTCCCAGTGAATTTGGTTTGTGGGATGAGGGATTTGAAGGAGTTGCTATTGTATATTGTGGATGCAATAAAAGAATTATCGGTCGTTACGCCAGGACGTAACATCATCTATAAAATAGCATAATTTTCATTCTTATCAATTCGCAAGTATTCAAAGTACGGTGCAAGAAATAGATGTTCAAGGGTGTTTCATTCCCTTAAAATATTTTTTTGTTTTCATTATCTGGTGGGTTCTTTATTCCTTCGCATAAGAAGCATTTTCATTTTTGGTTCATCAAAATCGATGCGCTGCTTGTAGGTGAAATTGTGAAAGTGCCCCTTCACCTGTGCAACTTTAGGGGGTGTCCTCCTCGAAACCGTTTTTCCGCAGATAAAAAAAAATACGTGTCCCCGAGTTTGTAATGCTCTATACGAGGTCTGTTCAAAAAGTATCGCGAATTTTGAATTTCCGCGGGCTACGTATATTCGATTTTTTTTTGTGGCGTTAGGTTGGTACTCATGTCCCTCACTTATGCTGAAAAAATCGGCCATGTTGAATGTTTAGTTAATCGTTGACAGCTGTTTTGGTTAGACGTATTTTGGCTTGTCTTCGATTTTTGCCTATTCCAAAAAAGCAGCTTCCATTGCGATGATTGAGCTTTGGTTTCCACAATGCAATTGTACAAAGGCCGGAAGAAAGTATAATTGCGACGTAATAAGACTGAACTTGAGACAATTCGAATGTACACGAATAATTGTCGCGATAATTTTCCTCCGGTGATTTTTTTAATGCATTGCCCAATGAGAATGGTGATAAAAACAGACGTCATATATGAAGTCGATCGAAGGTCGTTCCTGCGCAGCTTTTCAACAAATTTCCATTTCGAGCCACGTTGTCTCATGGTCGCAGAGATGTTTGTGGAAAAGCAGGTTTATACTTCACTCGAACTTCAACATGTAATTATTCAAAATTTACCATGGATTATTGTGTAGATATAAAAACTGCTCAGATATGTGCAATAACCCGGGTTTATTATATATATTTATGTGTTAACATTTGAATTCATTAGGGTTAACATATTGCAGCAAGATTTTTTCCGTATTGAGCGATGCTCGTTTCCATATATATCATTGTGGTGGACGCTGCAACGAAAAATAAACGTTTGTTCGTAAAAGTCAATTTGAATCTCTTTCTCGTTGTAAACAAGACATATTGTGATCAAAATAACAATCGATGACGTACGTGCTTTTCGTAAAAACACCCGTGAATTGCGAAAGCCGTTTCACATTCATTTTCACCCTCTGCGAAAAAAAATGAATAAAAAAATGTAATACATAAAAAAAATTCTAAAGCAACACTAAAACATCATAAAACGATACGTACTCTTGGCACCACACTCTTTGATTACCTCGACGATCTTATCTCGATTGGGCTTATTCGATGGCAGATCTTCAATCGCTTTCTCGATATTCTACTTCCATCTGCGTTAGACAACGAAAAAAAATATATACATTTTTTGCGCCGTATTACTGTATTCTTGATAGAAACACATTTCACGTGGGTGAAAAGCATTTTTCTTCTGTTTTTCGTACATATCCGAGCTCCTTCATCAAGCAGGCGTTGAAACACTTCTTGCTTGGATCAGGCAGATTTTTCATGAGTTGTTTGGCGCTTTCAGGATCAATTCCATGTTCCCCGGCCCATTTCGTTATGGCTGCTCCGAATTTCTCGAGTCCTGGCCGACCGAGAGCGTATGACAATCGGCAGAACGTTATTTCAATAAAAATACAAATTTTCAAAAACCACAAGCAGAGAACGCGCGGTCGGTGCGGATTCCGCCATCATCCAACGGAAGCAGTATTGGTCGCAGTACTGGCATGAAGTGACAGTTTCGCCGTGTACTGGCGTGCACCCCGACTTCCGAACGGGGGAGACAGTTTTCCTGAATTTCTGATGGTAATACAACTGAAACTCAGGAACACGTATAAAAAGGCCGTCTGTATCGGCACGAGTTTTCCGCAGATTTCCCGTGTCCACGGCGCGTGTGATACAGTGTAGCTAAAAAGCCGTTTCGGATGATACGGAAGTTAGATTAGCTTAGCATAGTGCCGGTAGGAACTGATAGAAGGAAAAATTGGGAAAGAACACACGTAAAACTCGGCGAGGGTATACGTTGGGGCACATAAATAAATAAATAATACTGATTTCTAGATCAAAATATATGAAAAGGAAAAAAAATTGTTTTTTACTTACGAACGACGTGAGGGCGATCAGCATGAGAAGAGCAACGTTGCGATACATTGGCGGGCCGTTTGTTTCACTGTTCCAACACGACATTCGCAATTTTTTCATAGTGTATTCTTATATCGTGAATGGGAGTAAAATAATAATGCGATTATTAAATATCTAGTACCGAGATGTTACCGCAGCGAGAGCGTGATTACGATCGAGCTCGCGTGATGATAAGCGACGTTTTATCGTCCGATATTATCCACGACTTCCTTCGAAATAAGACACCAGTATTTTGTTTGATTGGGCTCTGAAATTTTGAATAGAACGCTTCTCGAAAGTGTTGGCATAATACATATCCCCACTTCCAATCAAAATTAGACGAGACCTTGACGAGGGCACTTAGTTCCACCAGGTGACGTTATTACGTTCCTCCAATTCGTTCAAATTATAGAAAACAAAACAATGTTGTAAAAAATGAAAGCGGGCAAAAAAATTTAAGAACTGCGCTACTGCAATACAAATTCAATAAAATGAATTCACTGAATCGAAATCGAATGCAACGAGATATCAAAATGTGACCAACGTGCCCAACGCCCATCTGCAAAAAAGTTCTCGTAATTAATTTGTAGAGACTGTTACTTTCGCACATTAATTTCGTGAAAAAAATCTATCCCTAACGGTCAGAAAATCCCAATTAGAAAAAATAGGGGGAATTTAAGATATCGAGCGCACTTTGTTCTAGAGAAATAACAAATTTCCCACATACGTTGTAGCAATCCGCTAAGGGTCACTCCGAATCAATTTCTGTAGGCTATTCAGTGTAGCTAACGAACACTCTAGTCGAGTTCATTTTTATTTTATGGTGTGTGAGAAACAATTACAAGGGAAATATGTATCCGTGAAACCTTAGACATGACGTTAACATTTACCTGTCTAATCGCGGAATGTGACCTGACTCGGTCGATAAGGTATTGGAGCGCCATTACTGGAAGAATTCTCTTTGTAATCATCCGAAATAAAAGCCCTGTTGTCATGGCCATAAGTGTTTTCGCGATAAATCGAATGACTGTATAAATAAATACATATTGCCAGTTTGACTTCTATCTATGTATTTCATCAACGTGATATTTTCGCCACGTTACTAAAAAGGCGAACGTTTTAACAAGGTGCAATACGATCGACAGCGTCGTTGCCCATAACCGAATTTCCCAAGGTGATCCAACAGGGCATTACCGTTGGCATCCCGGCATTGTATTAATTATTTTTCTATATTGTTTATATTCTCCCGAGCGAACGGTGGTCTTACCGCGTGCCATGGCATTGAGCATCGACACACGACACTGGGTACGCATGCACCGAGATGCCACACTCTCGTCAACACACCAGCAGAGATCCATCGCGCTCGCCGTAGCGAAGAAGGCCAGAGTCTCTCTCTGTCTCTCTCTCACCGTCTCACCTCGCGCGGCCTCTTATTTTTGCTTCGGCAATCGTCGAACACTGGATTCCGGTGTGACGTCACCGGAGACGTGCAGCGCGCCGACTATTCGTAATTTCGTAAAGTGTCCACGGACTGACAGAAGGACTCCTCGGTAGATTATCCGCAAGTAGGGTCGGGGGGCGGAGTAGGGGAAGCCGTTACCGTTCGCAAACTTTTTATATTACCTCCTTCTGGTTTCGCCTGTCTAGTCCAGTTATTACGTCGAAAAAAACGGGTTAGAAATGCATGTGAACCGAGAAAGCTGATTTTTGGATATTTTGTGGGGGGGGGGCTTAGAAAAGCTTAACTTCAAATTGTCGACCAAGATTATGTGCGTTCTCTGCCATCTTGAAAAAAGTGTTAAATTTTGATTTTTTGCAATAACTCGGCTCTCCGTCGAGATACGAAAATTGCGATGCGGTACTTTTTTGTTGCTTTTTTTACGCACTACAATTTAGGTCATATACATTTTTCACCCACCGTTCATCGTTGTTGAGATATCGAACGAGAAAGTAAAAAATTCAGGTAGTGAAACTTATTTTTGGCTGTTTTCTTCTTTCTCGTGATAGATATCGAAAAAATGTCTATTATCAAACTTGTAGAGTATGTTAATACCTGCTATGTCATTTTTTTATTTTTATTTTTTCGATAAAAATTACGATTTTTACCGCGCCGTAAAGTCGGTAAGTCCGTGCGCAGTTTCGATTTCGTAGCTCGCACGGTTGTATTCATATGTTTTAACGGATTAACGGTTGTTACGGGAATTATTGAGGTACAATATAAATAAATAAACCAGCAAAATTATAAATCACACACATGAAATTTATTATGCAAATACGTTTTTTTTATGTTGTGAAAAATAACAATTAAAGGAGGTCCGTTTTTCATATTTATATTTTTCTTCGTTTCGATGGTCCTGGTTCAAAGTATTCCTCCTCGGAATAATCATCGAGTTCTGGACATTCTTTAGCCACACGAGATGATGCTTCGATAGTCGAATCATCATCATCGTCGTTGTCGTTAAGCAGAATGTCAACTTTGGCGACGTTGGTGCATGTTTGCCCACTGCAATTCAGGCAAATAATGGAGCAAGGCATCCCTGCTTTTCTGCACCCACAAGCAGCTCCACATTCCCCTTTGCATTTGCATGATACAAGCTTTAAAAGTTCACGTGGAGCGGGTTCGGCTGTACTGATAATTGGTTCAAGCCCATGATTCGTTCGTCGCCAACTCCATTCCTGAGTATCCTGATAAAACCCGAGCCACGTTTGCACCTGTAGATACGTACGGAAAATATGCTGGCGGACTGCGCTTTTCGTTGGTGGGAGTAGTGAGAGGTGGTTTAACTTATTTTTCGTCATTGACTTAGCGAAGCGGTGGAATCGCAAAACATTAATAGTTTTATCCTTCTTATTGCCGCCATATAGGGCGATGAGGAATTGTTCTCCAGTGGAAGTCAGAACCTCCGGATCGACTTTTTCCTGTTTGAAAAATTCCACCGATAACCGTAGCTCCGGATACTTTTCAATGTGTTGATAAATTTGGATTTTCCAATATTATAAACAGACGATGTGGTATCGCAACCGCTAAAAGCATGAAGGAAAAGTACGTTGTCAAGAGCGGACTTATCATGCTTCAAACTAGTCGGAGAGTACAGTTTTGCGGGTGTATTTCCTTTTGCCGGTTTCCGAAAGTATATGTTTGCTTTGCCCTGCGCAAGTCCACTGATCAAAACCAAAAGATCGATGTCTTCGCCGACGATTTCAACTGAGTCATAAATCGACACTTCTTCAATTGCCGTGGTTACGATAACAGTATCTGCGTCCTCAAGTGCCTACTCAACTTTGATTTCAACTTTTGCAAAATAACGGCGAAGCATTTGTTTAAAATTATCCTTATTTGTGTCTCTTGCAAGAAACTTCTCTTGGCTAACTTTTGGAGCTGTAGTTTCATTGAATGTAAATTCTGGCGATTGGTTCTTTCTGGAACGTCGTACTCCTCGAAGTTTTGGTTCCTGCGATACTCATATCATTCGGATAACCGTCGAATATAATTGTGACATTCTCTCCAAAGTGTTTTTGCACGTATGTAACATATTTCTGGCAGATGACGTCAAATGTTCCAATACGACCCCATGATTCGACTATCGAAGCATCATCTCGTGTGGCTGAAGAATCTCCAGAACTCGATGAGTATTAGTAGTAGAGTAGCTAGGCCGGTTCCGCCTCATGTCGCCCATCACCCTGAAACACGGTCGGTAAGGTAGATTCCGCCCTTACCGACGCCAGGAATCGCGGTCTGTGATGCGGGGATCTACTTTACCGGTCCCACGGTCGGCATGGTAGGACCTTACCTACCTCCAATCTGTAATAACGATCAATTATTATTTTGGCGGATGGCCTAGGGGGGTTGTAAAGGCGTATGTCCTAGGGGGTTGTAAAGGCAGATCTAGGGGTTTGTAAAGGCGGATCTCCTAGGAGATTACAAAGGCGGATCTCCTAGGGGATTGTGAAGGCGGATCTCCTAGGGGATTGTGAAGGCGGATCTCCTAGGGGATTGTAAAGGCGGATCTCCTAGAGTCACCCATCACCCTGAACCGCGGTCGGTAGACCCTACCTTACCACAACTATCGGAAGATATCGATGGGATTGCGGTAACCAACTCCCCCTCCACGACCCCCGGCATATCAGGAAGCCATTTAGCCGACACACACGACATTTAGCCGAGACACAAACCACTTAGCCGAGACACAAACCATTTAGCCGAGACACAAACCTGTTGGAGGTAGAGTTAGGATGATGGAGCTTCGTGAAGTTTCCTGACGAGGCGGCGGGGAGATGGGGATTGGAAGGGCGGAGTTTAATTATTTAACTACAGTTTCCAAGCTTGACCCGAACAAAATGGGTCGGCAGTGTCCTCGTAATTGACAAAGACCGTAGAGGTCTCGACTGTGCCCCGAAAGGAGATTCGATTACTTTATTATAAATGTATCTCGTCCAAAGTGAACACGACACCATGGACGATCGAGACAACGATACGATTGCCGACATTCGTTGAGAGAAAAAACACCACGAACGACCCCGTAGACCACCCAGATTCAAGATCGGCGACAAGATACGAGTCAGTAAGAACAAACATGTTTTTGATAAAGGCCCCCAACCGGACAACAGAATTTTTTTACTGTAATCCGAGTACTCGCCACACGACAAGGTACGAGTCAACAAAAACAAACACGTTTTTGATAAAGATCCCCCCTCCCCTCCAACTGAACAACGGAATTTTTACTGTAACCCGAGTACTCGCCACAACCCCGGTGACGCATCGGCTGATGGGCTACGATAATGAGTCGATTGCCGGCGGATTCTGCGAGGAGGAGCTTCAGAAAGTACGGATTAGACGAGCCACACAATAGTTGAATAAAAAAACAAAGTACCCCGACCTCTATCTCGTGGAAAAAAACACCACGAACGGCTCCGTAGACCACCCAGATTCAAGATCGGCGACAAGATACGAGTCAGCAAGAACAAACACGTTTTTGATAAAGGCTCCCAACTGGACAACGGAATTTTTACTGTAACCCGAGTACTCGCCCCACGACAAGGTACGAGTCAACAAGAACAAACACGTTTTTGATAAAGACCCCCAACTGGACAACGGAATTTTTGCTGTAACCCGAGTACCCGCCACAACCCCGGTGACGCATCGGCTGATGGGCTACGAGAATGAGTCGATTGCCGGCTGATTCTGCGGCGAGCCACACAATAGTTAAAAAAAAAAACAAAGTACCCCCGACGTCTATCTCGTGGAGAAAGTGATCAAGAGGTGTGGTCTTATAAGTAAATTCGACGAGTCACATAATAATAATTAAATAAACGAGTTTGATTTGTAAAAAACATATTTATTGCGAATAATGCTTATTCAATGACATACATAATAGTTGGATATACACATAGTAAAAATAATTTGTCGCCCTCACATCTCGAACACACACCGACTTATTCGGTAATGAATTCCATTTGATTATTCACACCGCCGAGATACTTTAGCAGTAATTTCCTCGCTGATGCTGCATGCGCAGTCTTATCGAAGAGAGCGCCGTCCTTCTCGAAAACGTCTGAGATGCGTTTGGGTAGAAAGACTTGGCAGAGATTATCGAGGCTGACAGCAGCCTTCGGTCCATATTTCGTCGTGGCTCGTCTCAGGTCCGTGACTCTGTACACTCGTTGCACCTCCAACTCGCTCAACTTCTTCGTCGGCAAGAAATCCTCCAGGAGCGCAGCCTCATTGAGCTTAGTCATTTCGAGTTTATTCAGCATAGACATCGTGAGATTGTGTGATGGGTCTGCTAGCGAGCTTGGAGCTAATATAGTTGCTATCCCCACCACCGCTCGGAATCTCCGGGATCACGATTGGTTACCCCCGCCACCAGCTTGCGTCCGATTGGTCGCCACCACCACCACCCTGCATCTGATTGGCTGGCTCCTCCGCTAGCTGGAATCGACTTCCTGTCCACCTCCGGCATGTGATTGGTTACTCCCACCACCAGCTTGCATCCGATTGGTTGCCACCACCACCGTGCATCGGATTGGCTGTCTCCGCCGCTAGCTGGAATCGACTTCCTGGCCACCACCGTTACGTTTCGGTCACGTGAGGTATTCCATAATGCCCCCATGGTAGTGTGTCCGTAGTATTGGGCAGAAGATAGCGTTTATCGTCGTGGTGGTTGAGCGCTTCCTTCACCTGCTTCTCCGTGTAGATGCAATGTAGGCAGCTTCTGATGACGCGCTGTTCTCTGCGCTGCGTCGAATTCTGCCGGAGACATTGCACGAAATCATCGAAGGTGATGGTTGTTTCCACCACTCCCCTCTTCACACCCTTCACACTTTTCACATGATCCTCACCCTCGACACGTAGACTATACATCTTGCTGCGCAAGCCGACAAATTCAGTCATGATACGGCCATTACACTCATCCTTCATTAGTCCAACGACTTTCTTGTTGACGCGCGGCATTCCAAACTGATTATCGGCCGAATAATCAGAGGTGTCAAATCTCGCAATATCTCGCTTCATGATGTCATAAATGTCGGGTCAGCGAACTTCGTAGAGCAAGCTGTCGGTGTCGGTATACAGGAGTTTGCAGCGGTCTTCCTCGGGGAAGACCGCTGCAAACTCCTACTACATGAAGGCGCAGTTCGGACTGCGCCTTCATGTAGTTGTAGTGGAAGTCGTAGACGAGAATCTTCGACAAGTCCAGCACACAAAGCCCAACGTAGATTGGCTTGTTAAGGTAAACCTCGGTTTTCGTGAGCTGCACGACGACGAGATTTTCATCGAAGATGCTGCAGCTGTGGAAGTTAGGTTTTGCAACGAGTGCCTCAGCGCCATACCGTCCGTCCCAATTGGTCACAACTTTAACTTCAACGTATTTCCGGACATCCTCCATCGTCTTGCCGAACACTGCGTTATTCATTAGTTTGAATAAGTTCTTCTCGAACTCGTTGTTCGCATTCTTCCGCATGTGGCTATTCAGGTCAATGTAGTCCTTGAGCCACACTCGCTGCTTGAACTTTAAAACACGATGAATGTGTTTGAGCTCCAATCCAAGCGCGAGGGCCTGCTTAAGACTCCTATAGTGGAGAATGTAGCGACTCTTAGGCTGCAGCGTCATCATTAGCTTAGTTTGCTTTGAGCCGGGCGCACTCTTGTGTTCCGCACACCGAGGTAGATCTTTGTGCAGATCGTGGCGACTCTCGGGGTATGCTAGATCGACCTCAAGGATATAGCCAATCGGTGAATCGTCGGGGACGTTGCGAAAATCAACATTTTCAACCCACTCGAAGCCTCCGTAAGGGAGCGATTGCTCCATTGCCCAGCCATAGAGGTTGTTCACGTCGTAGTACATGAGATACTTACTCTCCTCGTGCGGATCGTAATCGCTCATGTACTTGTTGTTCGCGTGAGCATAACGATTGCAACACTGGCTCACTCCACCACGCACTCCTCGTTCAATAAACAGGTGCATGTCCAGATCCGTAGGGAGTTGTAGCTCAATCTTCGTGTATTTGAGCATTGCGTCCCACGAGTAGCCTGGCGTTGTGTAGTAGTGTGCTGGGTCCAGGCCATAGGCATTGATGCGGTTGTTGCGGAAATTCTCAAAGACGTCGGCCAAGAGAAGCACATCGGTTTTCAGATAGAGATCTGAGTATTCACCCAAGCTATGAATATCAAACGCGTCCCATACCCGCTTGGCGTGCTCATAATCCTCAACCGAGACGTTATTGTCATTCAGTGAGCTATAGAATGCCGCCCTCGATGGTAGTTCGTCATCGTCGAGTTTGGCGAATGAATCAACGTACTCGTACGGGAATACCCCTTTCCTCGTTAGCAGTTCGAACTTGTCGGCGGGGAGATTGGAGAATTCATGCCTAACAATCTTCATACCCCGCAAGAATGAGGCCAATTTGTCGAGTGACGAATCCATCAAACGGAGTGAATCTATGAATCGGAATTTCATATCACTTTCCGCGACATGCTTCGTGAACGAGATGTATCGTTCTTTCGTCTGAGGTAGTAAGGAAACCCGGCCGTCGAAGCACGCGACGATTTCCCATATGATGAGGTGCGAATCGTAGCGGGACAGATTGTGGAAGACTACGGGTATGGTTCGGGTATCCTGATAATTGAGATTACACTCATTATGCGCTGGACTCCGATACCATCCCGTCAGACGACAGTGGTCTCTCACTCTGCCGTCGGCCGGTAGAGGTTTCTCGCCGATGTGACACAGCGTCGATGATGCATGGAAATCCCTCTCCTGCCGCAACGTCAACCTCACCATCGGCTTAACGGCTTCGAGTATTGACGCAACATCTTTAGCAAGCTGTTGCAGTTCACGAACGAACCATTCTGCCGGTTTTATTCCTCTGTAGCTGCGGTACTTTGACAACGAGTCATCATAGCTACACTTTACGTAGTATCCTACGCTAAACGCCTCATGTTTCTGGTACGCGTTCTCGTCTCCAATAGGCTTCAGCAGGCACTCAAAGTCGCCGTATACAATGAAGGGCACTCTCTCCTTGCGGCAATGATTTCTGAAGCGTAGTATCTGATTCACACATTTTGGCATTCAAATCTTACACTTGTTCACCTCTTTGCAATCACTTTCATGTGCAGCGAGTTTGTCTCCACAGCGGAAATAGTGGAGGCAACGATCACAAATATGGTGCTTGTGATCTCTCTGAGATAGCTGATTCGACACTAAACGTGACAGGTCTTTGATCCACACATAGTGGAATCTCGGTTTCGTGTAGTGTTCAATGTTTTCACCCTCCTCCTCCTCCTCCTCATCGACATAGTGATCTTGTAAAAGAAGGAGATTCACGTGGCGATTTTTCCTCGAGGATGTTACGTGGAGGGGTGTGGTGTTGAACGAGCGTCGGCATTTTGTTAGGATATATACATTGACCGACACATCATTTTGTTTTTCAAATTTATGAATTTTCCTAGGCATCACGGGAAATTCTATGTTGTGGAAGTTCAATTCGAGCTCATGCTTTCTGTACTCGGAGACACGATCGGAGTTGTGTACTGGATGTAGTGCGGACAGTATAGCCCACATGAAACACATTTCGTCGTTGTTCCTCACGTTAACACATGCATTCTTGTTGCGTATCATTTCCGGCGGATGCACATATGAACTACCGCGCATCGGATTGAACTTGTTAATGTTTACTGTCAAGCTAATGATGGAGTGCAGTCTCCATCCTGAGCCCTGGTGCTCAAATTCCTCTATTTCCCTCTGAATGGGCTCTTTAACGTTCGCCATGAGCCACTCTCGTATGTTAGTCGTGGGAAAAATTGGTATAGCCTTGGTGTTGAAATACTTCATCTCCAGTATTTCTTCATTGTTTTTTCCGATACTGAATTTTGCTGTCAGCACTGTGTAAACCTTCACGGCGCTTTTTTCTCTGTTCAGCACATGTTTGATTTTTGAATGGCAGTGTGTCATGCAGTCCTTCATGAATGAGCTCACATCTACGTGTTTCAAATTTGTGATCACACCTACCCTGATGCGGTTTTTGAATGACGATCTCAAATCCGACCATACTACCTTATCAGAGCGTTCTTCGTGATTCAGAATACCCCGTCCATGTTTCAACAAACGCTCCAGCTTAATCTTAATGCCCGTTAAAAAGCCGATTGTTGATGAAAACTTTTGGATTTCTGGTGCGGCTCTTGAGGATGAC
Source organism: Oxytorus armatus (assembly GCA_958009045.1). NCBI lineage: Eukaryota > Metazoa > Arthropoda > Insecta > Hymenoptera > Ichneumonidae > Oxytorus > Oxytorus armatus. The sequence goes on from OY253746.1 coordinate 28,792,667, forward strand.
TCTACCTGCTTCAGACCGTTCATCACTCTCGAGACACGTTTGATCCACTCATAGATCTCAGCTGCTTCTCCATTTTGTAGCAACACCAATGCCTCCTCCCAAGTCTTCATGATTTCCTTACACTCCTGTACTGACATCTTGTGTGACTGATGCTCGTGGAATTATGCTTGCTCCTCCAGAGCGGGTCGCATTTATACCCACAATTGAGGGGTGGGGGTAGGTGCGACGTAGCAGCTGATGCGCTGCTTGGGAGGAATCCGGTGGTGGGGGAATCACCCGAGAAAGCAGCCACAACGTACAGTGGTGGGGGTGGGTGCGACGTAGCACCTGATTGTCTGCTTGGATGGAATCCGGTGGTGGTGGGGGAATCACCCGAGAAAGCAGCCACGACGCACAGGTAGGGGTAAGTGCGTCGTAGCAGCTCATTGGCTGCTTGGGAGGAATCCGGGGGTGGGGGAATCACCCGAGCAAGCAGCCGCGACGCACAGAGGCGGGGGGGTGGGACGTAGCAGCCGATGCTGACATTAGTAGTGGGAGGAGTCCAGTGATCAGGGAATCAAATATATAAGTCCCCAGAAAGCAGCCGCGAGCATCAGAAAAAAAATGGAATTCGTTGTGGACTTCCAGGGCTTCAAGAAACCGGTTAATGACTTCGTATTCAAAGAAGTAGCAGTAGTAGCCCTCGAGGATGACGCCCTACCGTCGGTCTACCTATTCGAACCGCCACACAAATGGAGTGCCCTGCCAGCCAAATATAGGAGTAAAAACCGATGGCTGGAGCGAAATTATCATGGTATTGCCTGGAATAGCGGAGACATACCCTACGAAGAGGTCCATGACATTCTATATAGTCATTTACGCAACGCCAGCAGGGTGTACGTGAAGGGGCTCGAGAAGAAGCAGTTGCTGGAGCAATTCTATCACCACGTTGACAGCCTCGATGATCTGGGTTGTCCATCGCTGCGCCTACTGATTGCCAACTCCGATGTCTCATGCACGAATCACACTCATACATGGGATTCATACTGTGCGGCATACAACGCGCGCATGTTGAAGAAGTGGCTTCACGATTTTCGCGCGGACGAGGCTCGCACCGAGGCCTAAGGTGCAATTGCTGTAACGCCCGGAATAATTGCCGTTATTGATAATAAATACTGTTAAAATAATATTTTTTTTATTCTTCGTAATATTTTCATAATTTTTGGGTTTTTGTGAATAAATAATGCTAAAACAATATATATTTTTTAATTTTTCTTTATTCGTCGTAATATTGTAGTTAGACGTTTTGTGTTCCCTAATTTCTGGGGCAGTGTCCGTTTACGAATTGTAGGACAGGAATTCGGAGGAGGGGGCTGCCTGTTATTTATAGAAGGATCACCCTTCTGTGGAGAAATCTGATTCTCCACAGGAGGCCGATCCGTCCGTTCATCATCAGCATCGCTGTCAGATATGAACAAATCATCGTCTAGGATACTTGGCATATCTGACAACGATGTGCGGTGCAGTGACGGTGGTAGTAGGGATAGTAGTGGTGGTGGTGGAGAAGGAGCTGGTGGTAGTCGTGTATGTCGTCGGTATCGTCGTCGTCGTCGTCGTCGTTGTCGTCGTCGTCGTCGTTGTTGTCGTCGTCGTCGTTGTCGTCGTCGTCGTCGGAGATGCCCATTTACTTAGCACCCCCGGATGTTCGGGTTCATGCCAGATAGTTGCTGGTATCTAGCACAATAATATGGAAAAAATGAAATCCATAAAAAACAATGTGGGGCTCTACCGCTATTGGGAATAATACATTATAAATGGAGGGGGGCGGGGAAGTAATACTTACAAGCATTGCCCGCCTTTGGACCTCGAAAGGGGGTAGATCCCACACCCGCCTCTCGAGGATCGCCTGCATGCCCACTGAAACATGTTGGAATCTAGAAATTGGAGGAAGAAATTTATTAAAAGAGAGCGTTAACGAAAGAATGAGAGAGAGAGAGAGAGAGAGAGAGAGAGAGAGAGAGAGAGAGGGAGAGAGAGAGAAAGAGAAGGAGTGGAGAGAGTGAGAGAAGGAGTGGAGAGAGTGAGAGAGTGAGAGAGAGAAATAGAAGGAGTGGAGAGAGAGAGAGGGTGAGAGAGAGAGAGAGAGAGGGAGAGAGAGAAAGAGAAGGAGAGAGAGACTTAATTTATTTAGTCAGTGACTATTTACATTACATTACAGTTACATTACACCATTCGTTTTGATTTTACATAATCAGCAGCTTACTTACGGAACGTTTTTACATTTGTTACATTTTTTATGCAGTTCGGTAGCTTATTATACATCCTTAATCCCTTACAAAACAAATCCCTCTGTGCACTCACAGTTCGGCGCATATCGACATCAAAGTGTGCATTATATCTCGTATTATGTTCATGCACTTCATTTCGCAATCTAATTTTTCCTTGGAGATACTGCGGTAACTCTCCCTTCAAGTGGTTCAGAGTGATAGGTGACTCTAGGACATACGCCTTTACAATCCCCCAAGACATACGCATTTACAATCCCCGAGGACATACGCCTTTACAATCCCCCAAGGACATACGCCCTTACAATCCCTCGACGACATACGCCTTTACGATCCACTGGGCCATCCGTCAAAATAATAGTTCAGCAATATTACAGATTTAAGGTAGGTAAGGTCCTACCATGCCGACCGCGGGGCCGATAAAGTAGATCCCCGCCTTACAGACCGCGATTCCCGGCGTAAGGCAATGGCGGAATCTACCTTACCGACCGCGGTTCAGGGTGATGGGCGACATGAGGCGGAACCGGCCTAGCTCTACTACTAGTATTCCGAGGAGGAACACTTTGAACCAGGACCATCGAAACGAAGAAAAATATAAATATAAAAAACGGACCTCCTTTAATTAGTATTTTTCACAACATAAAAAAAAGTATTTGCATAATAAATTCCATGTGTGTGATTTATAATTTTGCTGGTTTATTTATTCATATTGTACTTCAATAATTCCCGCAACAACCGTTAATCCGTTATAACATATGAATACAACCGTGCGAGCTACGAAGTCGAAACTGCGCACGGACTTACCGACTTTGCGGCGCGCTAAAAGTCGTAATTTTTGTCTAAATAAAAAAATTAAAAAACTGACATTGCAGGTATTAACATGCTCTACAAGTTTGACGAGAGACATTTTTTCGATATCTATCACGAGAAAGAAGAAAACAGCCGAAAACACGTTTCACTACCTGAATTTTTTAATTTCTCGTTCGATATCTCAACAACGATGAACGGTAGGTGAAAAATGTATATGACCTAAATCGTAGAGCATAAAAAAAGCAACAAAAAAGTATCCTATCACAACTTTTGTATCTCGACGGAGAGCCAAGTTATTGCACAAAAACAAAATTTAACACTTTTTCAAGATGGCGGAGAACGCACATAGGAAATATTGGTCGACAATTTGGAGTTAAGCTTTTCTAAGCCCCCCCCCCACACAATATCTAAAAATCAGCTTTCTCGGTCCACATGCATTTCCAAATGTATATAATGACTAGGATAGTCGTCGAGTCAGGACGTTCTCATCGCGCTGCACCGTGTCCGTTACTCAAGGAATGCGAACCCACGGGCCTATCAATTCTGAGATTAAGGAGTTATGCGTAGTTAGGATTTTCAAACAAAAACATTTTTTTTAATTCGTTTTCGTGATGTACATATATTTCAATATATACACAGAAAATTTCATGTCAATCCGACAAATAGTCTCGAAATTACAGGCATATTTGTAAAGACGTCTCGGAGGATCTGAGCATGATTTTGAAAGTTTGAATTCATTTTTCTCAAAACTGTGTTTTTAAAGTCAGTGATCAAGACTCCTCAGAAACGGTTGAACCCCGATCAGTCTCAAATTTTTACACAAACTTTATGAATATATTTTCAGTGATTAATCGAAGGTTTTTTCTCTCCGATAAATATTTTCCATTTTATAAATAATTTAAGGCCAACATTTTTATCGAAACCGAAATGTTTCTTTGAGAAGCCGCCATTTTGTTAAAAATTAATATTTCGCTTTTTCCTTCGATTACTCGATAATACCTTATATTAACGAAATCTTTTTTGTTTTTTTCTTATTGGATGATCCAACCCAGACATATCGTGCTCACCGCAAGATGCTTTTTTTAGAGAAGGTCCCGGAGATCGGCTATAGCAGCTTTAGAAATCATTATTTTTACGTTGTTCAAAATCATTGAATCATGAATAAAAAATAGATAAATAAAGCATGATTGTTAACCCGATAACAGTACACATATTTTTTCATCCTTACTACGGTACAATGGATCAGAGGTAGTCAGCCAATGAAATGCGATGCAACTCTACATTGAAGGCTACGATTACATCCTAATGGGGATGCAATTGAAACGATCGACTATCACACACACGGAGAAATTGTCAAAAACTGAATTTAATAATCAGTCAGCACGTCATCAGCTGTAGAAGAATAGGTGTCTCGGAATAAGACGAAAAATCAAAGTTTGCTTAAATGTTTATAATATTTTTTTTTAATTGATGAGAACCAACCAAGGTGATATTTTTCTGAAGGGGACCAAACTTGAATTCACAGACAATTTTCGGGAGTTTACGGAGTCCTGGTTACTATACCAAAATACCTAGTAAACCGCTTCTGTCACGGTTAACTTCGGTATTTGGTGTATGTCCTTGAACGTTATCCAGATTTCAAATTACACTACATACTGCGACACACTTACCCTTCGGGAGACTCAATTCGTTCTCAAAACTTACTCTCTCGTTAGGAAGGGCGACAGCCACGAGAGCGCAAGTCTCGTGTGGTGAATTGATATTCTCCGATGAGTGAGTAACATCTCTTCCCGGCTACGCCATATTTCTCGAGATGGGCAGAGGGGCGGGGTACGGCACAACGCGACAAGAAGTCAACAGCGACAAACACAGTTGTAAACGAAGACAAAGTCCTTCTTTTTATTCCTTCTCTATTATGGCTCGATGTAAAATTGAGCGGAAATTCTCAGCTGGTTTTCGAATTTGAATGACAAAAACGACTCTCGAATTCGAATGACAAAATGGCCCACATGAGAGCTCCGAGAACAATGACTTGTGCCTCTGGCGAACCTAGTAGAAAGAACCTCGTTAGCGATTCTTTCTGCAACGACGAGGACGCGATTACACGAGACTCGATTCGGAGCATTGTCGGTGCGTCCCTTTCGGCAGGGCAACGTCACAAACGGCGCGCCATAGCACGCTGTCACGACAATGCTATTTACGATTTCACTCTTTAGTCCCATACTCAAACCGTAATGATGAGACTGTCTCGTCGGTAGTTTGCTGCATCCGAGGTTCCGGCCTTATACGCAGTGAGGAGACCGAAAAAAGAGATTCTTCAAGAATTTTTCCCAGAAAGATATTTTAATTTATTAACGTAAAAATTTATATACATATTGTCGTAACTTTCAACTTTATTTTCATATTTTTTATTTGTACAAATAATGGTTTCTAAAGCTGATATAGCCGATCTCCGGGACCTCCTCGAAAAATTGGCATCTTGCGGTGAGCACGATAACTCTGGGTTGGATCATCCAAACTGAAAAAAAAACAAAAAAGATTTCGTTATTATAAGGTATTATCGATTATGCGATGGAATAAGCGAAATTAATTTTTAACAAAATGGCGGCTCCTCAAAAAAGATGTCGCTTTCGATAAAAATGTTGGCCTTAAATTGTTTATAAAATGGAAAATATTTATCGTAGAGAAAAAGCCTTCGATTAATCACTAAAAAAAAGTTGCGTGTGCAGCACCGTGCACATGATTGAAGTGAAACTTCTTAAAAAATAAAGAAAAGAATAAGAGAGATTTATGGTATACGTCGCTCTCTTTTGCTCTACTCCCGTAGCATCGGAAACATAGCCGTCTTTTGCCCCACTCCCGCAGCATCGGAATACATAGCTCTCTTTTGCCCCACTCTCGTGGCATAAGAATACATAGCTCTCTTTCGCCCCACGACCGTGGCTACACAATGTTTTGCGCCACTCCCGTAGTCTCGGAATATATAGCTCTCTTTCTCCTTCTCTCTACATAATATCTTTCTTCTCTCTCGTGTAACGAAATGTGCCTAAACGTGACGCGTCCTTGAAATTTCACTCGCCGCCCAAGAAGTTTCACTTCAAAAATATGTTTATAAAGCTTGTGTCAAAATTTGAGACTGATCGCGGTTCAGCAGTTTCTGAGGAGTCTGGATCACCGACTTTAAAAACACAGTTTTGAGAAAAATGCATTCAAACTTTCAAAATCATGCTCAGACGCTCCGAAACGTCTTTACAAATATGCGGGTAATTTCGAGAATATTTGTCGGATTGACATGAAATTTTCTATGTATATATTTAAATATATGTACATCACGAAAACGAAATTAAAAAAAATATTTTTGTTTGAAAATCCTAACTGCGCATAACTCCTTAACCTCAGCATTGATAGGCCCGTGAGCTCGCTTTCCTTGAGTAACGGACACGGTGCAACGCGATGAGAACATCCTAACTCGACGACAGACGAAACCAGAACGAGGTAATATAAAAAGTTTACGAACGGTAACGGCTTCCACCACCCCCGCCCCAAAAAATCTACTGAGGAGTCCTTTTGACAGTCCGTGGACGTTTAACCGATTACAAATATTCGGCGCGCCGCACGTAAGAGGCCGCGCGAGTTAAGACGGTGAGAGAGAGACAGACAGAGACTCTGGCCTTCTCCGCTAGGGCGAGCGAGATGCATCTCTCCTGGGGTGTGACGAGAGCGCGGCACCTCGGTGCATGCGTAGCCAGTGTCGTGTGCCGATGCTGAATGCCATGGTACGCGGTACGACAGAAAAATAATTAATAAAATGCCGGGATGCTAATAGTAATGCCCTGTTGGATCACCTTGGGAAATTCGGTTATGGGCAACGACGCTGTCGACCGTACTGCACCATGCTAAAACGTTCGAATTTTTAGTAACGGGGCGAAAATATCACGTCGATGAAATACATGGATAGAAGTCAAACTGGCAATATTTATTTATTTATACAGTCATTCGATTTCTCGGGAAAACACTTATGGGTATGACAACAGGGCTTTTGTTTCGGATGATTACAAAGAGGATTCTTCCAGTAATGGCGCTCCAATACCTTATTGACCGAGTCAGGTCACATTCCGCGATTAGACAGGTAAATATTAACGTCATGTCTAATGTTTCACGGATACATATTTCCCTTGTAATTGTTTCTCACACACCATAAAATAAAAATGGACTCGATTCTGACGGTTTAGGATAGATTTCTTTCACGAAATTAATGTGCGAAAGTAACAGACTCTACAAATTAATTACGAGAACTTTTTTGCCGATGGGCGTTGGGCACGTTGGTCACATTCTGATATCTTGTTGCATTTGATATCGATTCAGTGAATTCATTTTATTGAATTTGTATGGCTAGCACAGTTCTTTAATTTTTTTGCGTGCTTTCATTTTTTATAACATTGTATTGTTTTCTATAATTTGAACGAATTGGCGGAGCGCTATAACGTCACCTGGTGGAACTAAGTGCCCTCGTCAAGGTCTCGTCTAATTTAGATTGGAATTGGTGATATGTATTATGCCAAAACGCCAACACTTTCGAGAAGCGTTCTATTCAAAATTTCAGCGTCCAATCAAACGAAACAACTCGTGTCTTATTTCGAAGGAAGTCGTAGATAATATCGCACGATAAAACGTCGCTTATTATCACGCGAGCTCGATCGTAATCACGCTCTCGCTGCGGTAACATCTCGGTACGAGATATTTAATAATTGGATTATTATTTTACTCCCACTCACGATATAAGAATACACTATGAAGCTCCAAGTTCAATATTGTTGTCGTTTTGTATATAAGAAACGAAAAAATTGCGAATGTCGTGTTGGAACAGTGAAACATACCGCCCGCCAATGTATCGCAACGTTGCTCTTCTCATGCTGATCGCCCTCACGTCGTTCGTAAGTAAAAAACAATTTTTTTTTTCCTTTTCATATATTTTCATCTAGAACTCAGTATTATTTATTTATTTGTGTGCTCGAACGTGTACCCTCGCCGAGTTTTACGTGTGTTCTTTCCCAATTTTTCCTTCTATCAATTCCTACCGGCACTATGCTAAGCTAATCTAACCTCCGTATCAACCGAAACGGCTTTTTAGATACACTGTATCACACGCGCCGTGGACACGGGAAAACTGCGGAAAACTCGTGACAATACAGACGGCCTTTTTATACGTGTTCCTGAGTTTCAGTTGTATTACCATCACAAATTCAGAAAAACGGTCTCCCCTGTTCGGAAATCGGCGTGCACGCCAGTGCACGGCTGAGCGGTCACTTTATGCCAGTACTGCGACCAATACTGCTTCCCTTGGATGATGGAGGAATCCGCACCAACCGCGCGTCCACTGCTGGTCGTTTTGAAAATTTGTATTTTTATAGAAATAACGTTCTGCCGATTGTCATAGGCTCTCGGTCGGCCAGGACACGAGAAATTCGCAGCAGCCATAACGAAATGCTCCGGGGAACATGGAATTGATCCGGAAAGCGCCAAACAACTCATGAAAAATCCGCCTGATCCAAGCAAGAAGTGTTTTAATGCATGCGTGATGAAGGAGCTCGGATATGTAAGAAAAATAGTAGAAAAATGCTTTTCACCCACGTGGAATGTGTTTCCATCAAGAATACAGTAATACGACGCAAAAAATTTATATATTTTTTTCGTAGTCTAACGCAGATGGAAGTATGAATATCGAGAAAGCGATTAAAGATCTGCCACCGAATAAGCCCAATCGGGATAAGATCGTCGAGGTAATCAAAGAGTGTGGTGCCAAGAGTACGTATCGTTTTATGCTCTTTTATTGTTGCTTTAGAAATTTTTTTATGTATTACATTTTTTAATTCATTTTTTTTCGCAGAGGGTGAAAATGAATGTGAAACGGCTTTCGCAATTCACGGGTGTTTTTACGAAAAGCACGTACGTCATCGATTATTATTTTGATCACAATATGTCTTGTTTACAACGAGAAAGAGATTCAAATAGACTTTTACGAACAAACGTTTATTTTTCGTTGCAGCGTCCACCACAATGATATATATGGAAACAAGCAACGCTCAATACGGAAAAAATCTTGCTGCAATATGTTAACCCTAATGAATTCAAATGTTAACACATAAATATATATAATAAACCCGGGTTATTGCACATATCTGAGCAGTTTTTATATCTACACAATAATCCATGGTAAATTTTGAATAATTATATGTTGTTGTTCGAGCGAAGTATAAACCTGCTTTTCCACAAACATCTGCGACCATGAGACAACGTGGCTCGAAATGGAAATTTGTTGAAAAGCTGCGCAGGATCGAGCTTCGATCGAGTTCATATATGACGTCTGTTTTTATCACCATTCTCATTGGCCAATGCATTAAAAAAATCACCGGAGGAAAATTATCGCGACAATTATTCGTGTACATTCGAATTGTCTCAAGCTCAGTCTTATTACGTCGCAATTTTACTGCCTCCCGGCCTTTGTACAATTGCATGTCGTATTACATCGTGCGCTGAGTTAACGGATCTCGGAGATAGATTTTTGCGATAACGCTAAACATTACGAGGACGTCGGCGTTTTTTTCCCTCTTTTTAAAATAATGATATCAGTCATTGGTGAGATGATTCCGCAGATAACCCTCGGGCCGAATAACATTTATATTAGAATCATAAAATATTTATTCCATCAATTAAGTAGCGATATGTTAGATCATAAAATTCATAACTATGTATAACATGGCTCACAGCTTAATAAAAGTAATTTAACGAAAAAATATGTAAATTATTGAAATAAGTTGCGAAGGAGAGTCGAATAAAATAAATCAACTGACAATGAGTCAAACGTGCCAAATGTCATTCTACATCATGGTCTAATGACCATGGAACTGGAAAACGCCATAATGCATTAATATGCATTATGGCGTTTTCCAGTTTGACTCAAGAACACCGTAGTCATTCTACAAGTTGGTCGAACGGACCCGACATTATTCGCACGATTGAACACGTACATGAAATTAGCTACGAAGATTCTCGTCACTTGGACAATATCCAATGCCGATGGCGTTCAAACTTTCGAAATTTGCTATCGACCAGTTTACATGGCTAAACCCGAGCGAACAGGTTGCATCGTTGTGTGAGTTTCAAGAAAAATGGAATATTAGATAAAAAAATAGACAAAACAATATTTATATCGTCTTAATAAAAGTGATGAAATTTCAGCGACGCCCTTAAATCGGTTATAATCAATAAACTCAAACCATTCACGATGTACCAGTTTGAAGTGCGAACATTGGAAAACGGTAATAAGTATTACACGGGCTAGGATGTGCCCGGTGAACCCGCGGACGTACAATGTTTTTTGGGGGAAGTTACTAACGCAAAAATGGCCTGGAAAGAACCCAGCGAGACGAACGGTTTGATACAAAATTATTTTGTCACTTGTAGGACCGATTTCAAGACCCTGTCGATAGTAGCGAGCGAGTACAAAATTGTTACATCTACTCGAGGCATTTAGTACACCATCGTTCTTCGCACCGACGAATCATCACCTTCTTTTCTTTCTCCTTGAAATATTCAACAATATAATTGAAGTGAGTGACGAGTGAAAATGCACAATCGTAATATTTTCATTTAATCTAAATAATTTATTTCATTATTTCAGTATCAATTCGACGATAATAGCAACTTGGTTTACACGATTATACGTAAACGTCAAATTTTTCATGCTCTGGCGAATTTACTGAGTGACTGTGGAACAATCGCAAAATCATTGAGCAGACGTCAACGTAGACCGATACCAGCGACTAGTACATCAACCGAGAAAGTTAGCGAAGCGGCGATGGAAGGCTCCCGTCCGGCACAACCAGCCGAGCCAAGAACGCTCAAAGCCACTCTTCTCAAAACTCGAGATAGCAAAAAATGTGTACCTCTGTTCCCTGAAAATTGATCGATGATTACACAAAAATTAACTTTTTTTTACCTAATAATAAAAACAACGACAATAAAAACAATCATTTCAATTGTTTTGGACAGTTCATTTATCCATTCGCCATTTGTTCATTAAACGAAACCCAACAATAATCATAATAGTAATTATTCCTAATTTTTTTTATGAATTGTTTATAAGAAATTCAACCAACAACACTTCTTTATGTTATTCAACTTTTTCTCCCTCCGATATAGCCAAAAGGAACCCACGTGTATTATTTGATTAAATAATTTGCTAGTCAGTCACGTCCCTCGGTTTTATTGAGAACCCCTATACTTGGAACTACGTTCATTGCCTAACCGCGATGTGTTTGCGCTTTAACCGTTATTGCCATCTCACGGCTGTACACGTACCAAAAACAGTCGGTACGAGCGCGATATGCCGTGTCGGGAGTTTGACTGTCGGAACTTTGACATCCTCCCGCGACATATCACCTATCGACGTGAATGGTTCAGCGAGTATCGTCCGCTGACAGACAGCGGGACTGTGTCTCTCGGCGACAACAAGAAGTGCAATGTCATGGAGCCTAGAGTAAAGGAGTCCAATCTTCGTACTCTGGAGCAGCATCAAAAATTCAGCAAAAAAGGTGTCGCTGCGGTCGCAAAGTAGTCCGATGTGAAGTGAGCAAGAAATAAACTGTACGTGGAACCTTGCTGAAGCTAGGCACCTACGGTCAATATACACATGACCCTTCGGTGTAATTGAGTGTAATCACGCGTCATCGTTATTGTAACAATTTTATGAAACTTTTAATTACTGCTAATCTGTAAAGTAAGAACATAGAATAGCATTATATCGACTTTATAATATACTAACAAAAATAAACGAAATAGTTTCGTAAAGGTTACAAAAAAAACCAATGTGATTTATATTGAACGAAATTTAAAGTACAATAGGTGAGGAGATTGTGCATTGATTATTCCAGGATCAATAAATAACTATAAAGACATCCCAGTTAAAAAATACAGACGATGAGCGTGTAATAAATAATGAGGTAAACGTCGGGTTTAGGCGACCCCCCTCCGATTCCTTTCATAATAGGCTCATCCGACGCGCTTTCGCACGCGAAACAACTTTTTCCTCTGACAAAATTGGGGGACGCTATTTATTAAAAAGTTATTAACAAATAAAGTTAATAATTCATATAGCTATTTTCCTTATACCAGCCAGTCCCAATCATCTTGTCCTTCACATGTGTTGTTAAGAATACCCCCTGAGTAACATACAAAAAGTTTTATCTATCGCTCATGGTTTGTTAAAAAGTTATTAACAAAAGAAGTTTCATAAATCAAACATGAAATACTTAACTAGTGTATGGTGAACAGTACACGTATGAGCGGGTTCGCTGCGCCCCCCGTGCACCCCCCACACGCCAGCCCAAAAACAACCCAAAAACAAACCAAACAAACGAAAAACAACCGAAAACAACCCAAAAACAATCTAAACAACCCGTAAGTATAGTAAATAGCACATACGAGATCTGTTCAAAAAGTATCGCGAATTTTGAATTTCCGCGGGCTACGTATATTCGATGTTCGATTTTTTCGTGGCGTTAGGTTGGTACTCATGTCCCTCACTTATACTAAAAAAATCGGTCATTTTGAATGTTTAGTTAATTGTTGACAGCTGTTTTGGTTAGACGTGTTTTGACTTGTCTTCGATTTTTGCCTATTCCAAAAAAGCAGCTCCCATTGCGATGATTGAGCTTTGGTTTCCACGTCATAACCCTAAACCCATGATTCGTCACCTGTTATGACCCTCTGGAGCAAATTTGGGTCGTCGCGGACCGAGTCTAACAGCTGCTTAGCAATGTTAACGCGACACAGTTTTTGTTCGAAATTGAGCAATTTTGGCACGAATTTCGCGGCGACCCGTCTCATGCCCAAATCATTGGCAAAAATCGAATAGCACGAGCCAATCGATATGTTTAGTTCCTTAGCAACTTATCTAACGGTGATTCGACGATTGGCCAATATTATTTTCTTCACTTCATCAATGTTTTCGTCTGTTGTTGATGTGCTCGGACGTCCGAACGCATCTCGTTGTTCGCATCTTCTCGGCCCTCTGAGAACATTTTGAACCACCGATAAACGTTGCTTTGGTCCAAGGTAGCTTCACCATATGCCACAGTCAATATTTGAAATGCGTCCGCGCATTTAATTTTGTTTTTCACACAAAATTTGATACAGATTCTTTGATCAATTTTTTGGAATAGGCAAAAATCGAAGACAAGCCAAAACACGTCTAACCAAAACAGCTGTCAACAATTAACTAAACATTCAAAATGGCCGATTTTTTCAGCATGAGTGAGTGACATGAGTACTAACCTAACGCCATAAAAAAATCGAAAATCGAATATACGTAGTCCGCGGAAATTCAAAATTCGCGATACTTTTTGAACAGACCTCGTATATCTCTTGCTTATACGTATGTTGCTCATCATACGAATACAAATATACATGAGTAAATGAGGGTGGGAAGGTGAGGTGGAGGTCGGTCGCGTATGGGGTGGGGGGTTGTTTAATTTGTTGTTTGTTATTTTTGGTTTGTTTTTGGTTTGTTTTTGGGTTGTTTTTGGTTTGTTTTTTGTTTGTTTTTGGTTTGTTCTTGGGTTGTTTTTGGGCTGGTGTGTAGGAGGTGCACGGGGGGCGCATCGAACCCGCTCATACGTGTACTGTTCACCATGCACTAGTCTAAGTATTTCATTCTTGATTTATGAAAATTCTCTTGTTAATAACTTTTTAACAAACAATGAGCGACGGATAAAACTTTTTGTATGTACTCAGGGGGTATTCCTAGCAACACATGTGAAGGACAAGATGATTGGGACTGGCTGGTATAAGGAAAATAGCTATATGAATTATTAACTTTATTTGTTAATAACTTTTTAATAAATAACGTCCCCCAATTTTGTCAGAGGAAAAAGTTGTTTCGCGTGCGAAAGCGCGTCGGATGAGCCTATTACGAAAGGAATCGGAGGGTGGTCGCCTAAACCCGATGTTTACCTCATTATTTATTACACGCTCATCGTCTGTATTTTTTAACTGGGCTATCTTTATAGTTATTTATTGATCCTGGAATAATCAATGCACAATCTCCTCACCTATTGTACTTTAAATTTCGTAAATATAAATCACATTGGTTTTTTTTGTAACCTTTACGAAACTATTTCATTTCTTTTTGTTAGTATATTTAAAGTCGATATAATACTATTCTATGTTCTTACTTTTACAGATTGGCAGTAATTAAAAGTTTCGAAAAACTGTTATATTAACGATGACGCGTGATTACACTCAATTACACCGAAGGGTCTGTGTATATTGACCGTAGTTGCCTAGCTTCAGCAAGGTTCCACGTACAGTTTATTTCTTGCTCACTTCACATCGGACTACTTTGCGACCGCAGCGACACCTTTTTTGCTGAATTTTTGAGGTCGCTTTTTTCGGCCGTTCCCCATTAGAGATTGGACTCGTTTACTCCATGGTGAAAGGATACAAGGTGTAGCCATTCTCGCGACGCGTTTTCGCATATTCTGCGCAGTACCATTACTCCGGCCATCTTAATTTTATATATACCCAACATATACTATAATTATTGCATATGCTGTGAACAAAAATCTGACACGAGTGCATTATATTCAACAAATCTTTCTTCATGACAACAAGAAAACAGGTGAGTAGTTAAAATTATACAAACATTTCGTACGAGTCTAACGCCCAGAATATCGCAAATATTGAAAATCACACAATGTTGATACAAAATAAATGTATAATGTACCGCTGCCTCTGTTTGTCTATTATAACCTCAAACTGTGAATCCGAATAATGTTGTAAATTTAATATTTCTCACCATTATATCTTTAAAATAGATAATTCAGTTTCCGATTATGATAACAATATGCCCTTCATTCTTTCACTATGCATTATATCATCCATTTTATATAATGAATTCTCCATACAGCATGCCGGCGTGCTACGTCAAGGGTTGCAAAAATAGAACAGAATTTTTCAAGAAAAACAATGGATGGGGCAGCAATCCGTAGCGCAGTTCAACCAATTTGGCCATGGCGACGGCGGAGGTGTGAGCCGGCGCGTTATCGTGGTGGAACAACACTTTTTTCTTCGCCAAATGGGGCCGTTATTTCTTCAATTCGGCGTCGAATCGGCCCAATAGGTCGGCATAGTAGAGCCCCGTGATAGTTTTACCCTTATGGAGGTCATCGATGTGGATCACACCTTGTGAGTCCCAGAAAACGGTGGCCATCACCTTACCGGCCGAAACAACAGTCTTCGCCTTCTTCGCAGCACGTTCGCCGGGTAAAATCCACTGTTTTGACTGTTCCCTGGTCTCTGGTGTGTACCAGTGAACTCATGTTTCGTCGACGGTCACGAAACGACGCAAGAACTCCGCCGGATTGCGCTTAAACAGCTTCAAACATTGCTCTGAAGTAGTCTCACGGTTGCGCTTGTTGTCCGGCGTAAGCAAACGCGGCACCCATCGCGCTGACAGCTTCCTCATGCCCAGTTCTTCGTGTAGAATATTATGCACCGTCCCTTCTGCGATGCCTACAGTCTCAACTATCTCGCGAACCTTTAATCTGCGGTCTGTCAACACGAGATCGTGGATCTTTTTTACGTTTTCCTCCGTAGAAGCCGTTTTCGGGGGACCTGGGCGTGGTTCATCAAAAACCGACGTGCGGCCACGAGCAAACTCGTTAAACCAATTCTTCACGGTCGCCATCGACGGAGAAAAGTCACCGTAGACAGCATCCAAGCGTCTTTGATTTCGCTGCGCGTTTTCCCTTCCAAAAATAAGAATCGAATCACCAAACGGTACTGCTCTTTTTCCATTTTTGTAAAACTGACTGACACGTTCGCTTCCAAAGGCTATCAAAACAAAATTAATAAAGGGTAATTGAATGAAACTTTC
Organism: Oxytorus armatus; assembly: GCA_958009045.1. Taxonomy (NCBI): domain Eukaryota; kingdom Metazoa; phylum Arthropoda; class Insecta; order Hymenoptera; family Ichneumonidae; genus Oxytorus; species Oxytorus armatus. The sequence continues at coordinate 28,808,678 of OY253746.1, forward strand.
ACAGTAGGCTACTAAAAGTATGTACTGCACGATGGTAACACTGATCTGTAATAGCAACGCCTTCGGCCGGTGAGGCTAAGTACTTGTTGAACGACCCTCGTGAGTATTCGAGAGACAAAAATACAGTTTCTCGTATATTTCAGTTCAAAATCATGTTAAGCTAATCGATGAAAACTAATTAATAATTTCAAAGTTTTCGATTATGATGAATAGATTCAGAGGCTTAGTAGGAATTAATGAAAAGAAACCAATTTAGATCAGAATTTTATTTTTATTTTGAAAAAACAATACAATCTGAAAAGGTAACATATACAAATAGTCTACTGAAAAAAAAACATTATTCATTAATAATGCCTACATCCATAATAAAATGTCTTGCCTCTCTTTACCCATTTACCCTTCTGCTTTCTTCACGACAATTTTTTGCAATTGGTTTCAGTTTACCTGCACCAGATAGCTCACAAATTCTTCAGGGAATGCATGCCTGTCATTCTGAAAAGATTTCTTTATGCAATTTCTATTTTTCTCGGGGAAATAATAAAAAATTTCTATTTTTACTATTAAATTGATTTGATTTCCGTCGATTTCATTATAAACGCTTTTGAATTGCCGCTCGTAATGGCGGGCGCAATGGTACAAATTTCTTATTGGCTATTCGTACATTATGCGCATTACTACACCTTGTATCCTTCCACCATGCTTTACTCTAGGCTCCATGTGCAAAGTGCTCGGCAAAGGAACAATCACGATCGAGAAATACGCAAACAACGAGTGGCACAGAGCGCGAATCGAAAAAGTCCTTCACGTACCCGAGATGAAAAAGAACTTGTCGGTTACGAGGGAAACTCGTCAAATTATCGTGTGTACGATCCAGTGACAAAGAAAGTGTCAGTGTCGCGGGACATTGTGTTTCACGAAGAAATTGGGAAAACATCGATGACGGAGGACGAAACTGAAGACGACGGAATGTTGCTGCCCAAGGTCGAGCGAAGAGCTCTATCGGAAGAAGAGGATGAAGAAGACGAAGAAGAGGTCTTTCGACCGGCAAACGACGAAGCGTTGGATGAAAGACAAAGACCGGCTGTCCAGGACTTGCCTGGAAGTGCGGTATGAAATCTAAGGGATCGAGAAACGTTGAGACGTCCGGTGCGCTACGAGACAAATGTAGCAGAGCACGATATACCGAGTACATTTGACGAAGCGATGGGAAGTGAAGACTCATGGGAATGGATCAAAGCGGTCAAAGCGGAACTAAATGCTCACAAGGAGAACGGGACCTGGTCTTTAGTCGAGAAAAAGCCCGGAATGAAAATCATCGATTCGAAGTGGGTTTTTCGGCTCATGAGGGACACTGAAGGTGACTTCTACAAGTTCAAGGCAGGGTTGTGTGCTCGAGGTTTTATGCAACGAAAAGGAGTCGATTTCACCGAAACTTTCGCGTCTGTCGTAAGGTACGACTCGTTAAGGGTGTTGCTCGCTATCGTTGCGGCGGACGATCTCGAGCTGGCGCAATTCGACGTCCAGATAGCGTTCCTGGACGGAAAACTAAACGAGGAAATATTTATTGAAGTGCCTGAAAGTATCGACGTGAAGCGAAGTGGGGGAAACAGTGCAGTGTGTCGCCTGGAGAAGTCGCTATACGGACTCAAGTAAGCGCCGAGATGTTGGAACAAGGAGTTCAGCTCGTTCCTACGGAAATTCGAATTTAGAGAAACGGAAGCGGATCGGTGTATCTTTATCGGGAACATCGAGAACTCGGTCGTGTATCTCGCGTTGTTCGTGGACGATGGGTTAATAGGGGCAGAATCAAATGAGGTCCTCGAGCGTGTATTAAAATATTTAAGCGACTCTTTTAAGATCACTATTGGCGATTCAAGTCTGTTGGTGGGAATGCAGATCGAGAGTCATCGAGCCGCGAGAACGATTTTTGTGCATCAGAGTGCGTATGCAAAACGAGTGATCGAGAAATTCGGCATGATAGGGATGAAATCGAGGTGTGTGCCGTCTGATCCGCACGTGATATTACAACCGGTGGGTGACGATAAATCGAAGTTGGAATACGTTCCCTATAGAGAAGCAATCGGGTCACTAATGTTCTTAGCAATTGTCTCGCGTCCAGACTTAGCATACTCTGTGAATGCTGTAAGCAAGTATCTGAACAATCACAACGGTGATCACTGGCGGGCGGTAAAACGAATTATCGCGTATGTAGCGGGAACCATTGGGTACGGGGTTGAGTTTCGCGGCAATGAAAGCGTGCCGAAGTTGATTGGGTATTCAGACGCAGACTACGCGGGTGACATCGAGACTAGAAGATCAACGACCGGGTATGTTTTCGAGCTTGCGGGTGGTCCGATCTCGTGGTCTAGTCAGAGACAAAAGTTGGTGACCCTAAGCACAAGCGAATTAGAATATGTCGCGGCGTCGTCGGCATCGAGAGAGGCGGTGTGGTTACGAAAACTGTTAGATGATCTCGGACATCTGTGTGCAGAGGCGACTGTGATTTTTGTTGATAATCAAAGCGCCATAAGGCTAGTCAGAAACCCGGAGTTTCATAAACGCACGAAGCACATCGATGTCCGATACCACTGTATTCGAGAAAAAGTCGAAGCGAACGAAGTAGTAATCGAATACGTTCCGTCAGAGCTCCAGAAAGTTGATATATTTACTAAAGCTCTGCCGAAGGAACGATTTAGTATGTTACGTGAGAGTATGGGTGTGAACGAGCGCACAACACGCAGAAACGGCGGAAGTGTTGAAGTAGTTTGATGCGTGTTTGCCTTTATATTATAAGTTCGCGTTTTTTCCGTAAGAGGAAGAAAGCGCTCTGGTCGGTGCGTGTGAACCGATCCTGCTACGCAGGCGTTCGTTAGTCTAATACGAGCAACCAAACGAAGCTGACCTGTATACATCTCAATTAAATATTCTCTCTCTGCGATATAAAGTATCGTCGTCGTGGTACATGATTATTACCCTGAACAGTATCTCCGCCTCCCTTCCTCACAATCAACGAGCTGTGACAACAAAATAAATGGACAAAATAGATATCGATATCAATGGATATCGCGTCTAATATAACGACATTTTATATCCAGACTAATTATTGAATATCCCTCGGGATAGATTGTAGTTCATAAATAATAATAAATAAATAAATTGATAGTCTCCTTTTGAAAGGAGCTATTGAGGAGTGCTTTCGTGAGGATGGAGATTTCATATCGAGTATATTTTTGGTACCGAAGCCGAACAGATCATACAGGTTGATTTTAAATATGAAGGGTTTGAATGAGTACGTGCAGACTGAATACTTTAAACTCGAGGACTGGAAGGTTGCTAAAAGGTTGATAAGTCCGAATTGTTTCATGGCAACAATTGACTTAAGGGACACTTACCACATAGTCTCTGTAGCGAGGACTCACAGAAAACTGTTACGTTTTCTTTTCAAGGGTATTTGTTACGAGTATACTTGCCCTCCGGGATCAGCTCTGCGCCATACGTTTTTACAAAACTTATGAAACCGATCGTAGCTGCTTTTTTACGTAAAAAAGAATATATATCTGTGTTTTATATCGATGATATTCTGATTATCGGTAATCCGTATGCTGATTGTCAGGCTAATATAGACGAGACGTGTTCGTTACTCATAAAATTAGGTTTTTTGCCTAATGACGATAAAAGTATCAGGATACCTTCACAACGCTGTCGATTTCTAGGTTTCATATGCGACTCAAGTAAAATGACTATAGAACTGCCAGAGAGTAAGGTGGAACTCACGTTACGCCTTATAGAAAGGTTCAGTAAGGTTTCTAAGCTGTAAAATACAAGATTTTGCGGCGTTTGTTGGAACTCTTATCTCGCAGTGCCCGGCTGCGACCTACGGTGGGGTATATATCAAAAATATTGTTTTAAAAAAAATAGGCACGCCTTTGAAATTAAAGTTAATTTCAAAGGCGTGCCTATTTTTTTTAAAACAATATTTTTCCAAATCCCTATGTACTTCTCTTCAAAATATCATATTATTAACGAAAACACTTGGTATTTTTTTTCAGATCGACGTTGCAGAGAGTTCTGCTGCGTGCCGCGGAGATGACAGCACCTGACGCGAGAGCTTCCCCAGCGCCACCATGCGGCGTGAAAAATGTGAAAAAAATGTTTTTTGATACATTAATAAACAAGGAACAAAACCCAAAAAAATTTTTCGAAAATCTCTTTTTTTCCCACAAAAAAAAATTCTTGAAAAATGTGAAAAAAACAGGGGGTCACAGTGGTGTTCTCCCTTAATTGATATAAGAAATATCCGCAGGGTCGAGGATAACGCATTGGAGATAAAGATTCCCGACCGCATAAAGACGTCTACCAGTTTTTTCGGATATTTACGCAAGTCTATAACAAAATTATTCATGTCGTTCAAAAAGCCGCATAAGGTTGTCGGGACTCAAACGTTAAGTCGTTGGATTAAATCTGTTATGTTCAATAGTGGTATCAATATAGAAACTTTCACAGCATACACTACGCATCATGCGTCGACCTCGGCGGCTAAGCGTACAGGAATCAATATTGATTTAATTCAAAAGACGGCTGGCTGGTCAAAGGACTCAGCAACTTTCGAAAAATTCTATGACCGTCGCATTGTAAATGATAGGGATCAGTTTGCAAAGGCTATTCTAGAAAGTTAACTTAAGTTATTTTCCTTAATTTTGCAAAGTTTTTTGGTAATATTCACACAAGTTAGAAGAATTACTAATAAAGTTCAACTTATTTTTTGCCGTAACGTACTTTAAACATCTACATCTTGATCTCGAGGAAAATGCGCGTAATACAATTAATGATTAAACGAACTTACCTGTAAGTGAAGTTCTATCATGATTGTATAAGCGCCTCTTCCGAAGAGATCACTTCTCTCCCACCCATCTCTTGTATTAGAGACGTTCCCAGATTGTTGCAACAAAATTACTTTGAAGAATGAATTTTTCAACAGTAGCTATGGAAACGGAGATACATAGCGCCAGGATTCTAGGCTCCGCAAAAACAAAAGAAAATTCTTTAGTTTGAAAAATTGTGGCGTCACCTAGCGTGAATTGGTAGTACTACATCTTGATCTCTTCGGAAGAGGCGCTTATACAATCATGATAGAACTTCACTTACAGGTAAGTTCGATTAACCAATAATTATTTATGCTACGGAAATAGAATTCCGTCAGTTATTAGCAAAATGTAACAATAAACTACTAACTATAAATGCATATTCCCAAATAATTTACCGGGTAGCACGCAAATATGTATTACATACTGATTTATTTTCTACTAATAACGATTGTTACGAAGGATTCGAAATAGGTGTAGATACACCACATGGCCTCCAGTTAATAAATGTTATCTGCCGGGAATATTTAACGATTCGAATTCATTCATATTGTCGTAGATTAACCAAGGACATTGTAAATCCCGTCAGTAAACGGCAAAAAAAAGCGAAAATAATACTTTTCAGTAATACTTAGACTTTATTTCTTTTGGACCAGTAACATATGTATGTTAAAATTTCTCGCTGTCTTTTTCTCTATCTGTGTGTTTGCAAATATTATAATAACATATATTTTTTATTAAAAACGTTAGTTTTATTATTATCCTTTGTTTATTAATAATATAAATCTTTATAAAAGTAACATAATATCCATCTATTAGCTCTTTATGCACTTCCTTCACTTCCTTTTCATGCTTCCATTTTCACAAAAATCACAAAATTGGCTGCCTGCATCACTTAACAATTGTTATAATATTAGCACAATATGTAATTAAACACTTCACCAACAGTTGGACGTTGGTTAATCAACATGACGATACTAATATTAGGCCAAAACTGTTTGGAACTTTTTGCGTCCTCAGCCAAAATTAATGATATTTTATTATGTTATGAGCATTCTGAGTTCCTTTAAATATTGGATTGAAAAGTTTAATGTCCATTCGGTTAAAAACATGAATGAAACGATAAAAATATTCTAATATATTTTAGGCTGTATTTGATAAGAGGCGGGAACGACCATTGTGTGTCGTGGCCGAAACCGGAGATCCGCCCGACACCGCTCTTGTACACATCAAGCCCGAACGTAGCTATCTAGTATAGTATAGACATCTGTGATCTCTTCTGTTAACACTTTTCACGCATGCTATTGTTTACCTTTGTTGGAGATACGAAGCAGCTGGCTCGATCTACCGAGAATAATCGCGGGAATATAAGTCACGTGACATATCGTGACGTGGCGATCACATTTTTCTTATCGTTCCACGTCAAGTCTTGGAGTAGCCGTTACGGCGTGTATCACGTATAACAAATATACATATATGATTATTAAATTCCTTCCACGAATTAATTTACGTCCTAGCAGGTTATGGGCCCAGCATGCGAGTTGCAAAGGTATGGAAATAAAAAGGAAAAAAAAAGGGAAGTAGTCACGTAGGGACTGGTAACGAGGGAGTGCAATAACGGCGAGGAAATCGTCATTGGAAGCGAATAAGGAAGATGGCGAACGTCGTGCGTATCGAGCCGCTCAACGCGGAAAATTATGACACATGGAAGTTACAAATGGAAGCAATACTGGTGAAAAACGACATGTGGACTTATGTCAATGGTATGAAACCGGAACCGCCGAGTGGAGTAGAAGAAATCCACGAGTGGCAAAACAAAGACGGAAAGGCAAAAGCTGACATTGTTTTGGCGATGAGTCCGTCTGAGCTGAACATTATTCGTGGTTTATCTACTTCAAGGGAAGTTTGGTTGAAAATCAAGTCGACATATGAGTCGAAGGGGCCAGCGCAAAAAGCAATGCTGCTGAAGCGGATCATGCTGTCGCGAATGAAAGAGAGCGACAATTTAAGAGTTCACCTCGCTGATTTTTTCGACGCAGTTGCAAAGCTGAAAGAAATTGACTTGATCATTAACGACGACCTTTTGGCCATCTTGCTTTTGTACAGCTTACCAGAATCATTCGAAAATTTTCGGTGTGCCATGGAAACACGCGATGAATTACCAAAGCCAGAGTTGTTACACGTGAAGATTGTGGAGGAATACGAGTCGCGACAAGCGAGTGAGAGCGATGGAGAACATAGTGCAGTGTATGTGAGAAAATTTCAGCTGAGACAATCGAAAACCGAAAGTCGGGCGGGCTACTCAGGTGCGGGCCGTGGTATGAACGCATTGACGACAATGAACGCATTGACGATAAGTCGCGTTGGTGTGAAGTAGTTTTCGTGAAAAATAAGAGCGACGTTTTTAATGCGTTTAAAACATATAAGGCCGCAGCAGAGTTGCTGACGGGAAAGAGAATAAAATACCTTCAATCGGATAATGGAAAGGAATATTGTAATCGAGAATTCGAAAAATTTTTGGAAGAAAACGGTATCGCGAGAAGACTAACGACACCGCACACGCCGCAGCAGAGCGGGGTAGCAGAGAGGAAGAATCGCACACTTGTCGAGATGGCCAGGTGCATGATGCGCCAAGCTAACGTCTCCCCCGCCTTTTGGGCAGAGGCTGTGAATACGGCATGTTATGTGAGAAACAGATGTGTAACAAAAGCTCTGAAAAGCCAAACACCTCACAAGGTGTGGAAGGGGAAGACTCCTACGGTAGGGTATTTTCAAGTTTTCGGGATAAAAGCGTTTGGGATTGACAATGAATCGCGAAAAGGTAAATTTAAGTCCAGATCAAAGGAAGGAGTTTTTGTCGGTTACTCGAACCAATCGAAGGCGTACCGCGTGTGGTTACCGGGAACGCGTAAAATCGTCGTGAATCGGGACGTAACATTCATGAATAAAATGGGGGTCGGTCGTGAGTATCAGGAATTCTGGCAGAGTGGAATAGAGAGTATGACTGATACGAGGAACACGAAGGAACCGAGTGAACGTGAGTCAGAACGCGTACAGAATCAGGATCGACGGAGTATTTTCAAACGAAGACATGAATCGGACGTTTTACGAAGAACATGGGAGCGAGCGCCTAAACGAAGAGCATCAGCTGGAGATTCGCCATTACCAGCTCGGCTTCGACCTGCGAAACATGGAAGGGGAAGACCAGCATTGTTGCGTTCTGGGTCAGCCGGAAGACCAAAGAAAATCTATCAATCGGCGGTAGCAGATGACGATAGCGAGATTAACGACGAAATCACCAACGATGAGGCTTCATCCGGGGAGAGTTCTGATGACTCGGAGGTTTTTGCAGAGTCTAACTTGACTGTGACATACGATCTAGTCACTTGGCGAGAAGCAAGTCAAACAGAGGACGTAAGATTTTGGGAAAAGGCTCTCGAGGATGAATACGTAGCGCAGATACGTAACACTACATGGGAGATTGTACCGAGACCCCAGAGGCGAAAAGTTATCGAAAGTAAATTCGTATTCGCTATGAAGGATAACGGCGTGGTTACGAAAAAAAAGGTACGTCTCGTAGCTAAAGGCTGTTCACAGCGTCCAGGGGAGGATTTTCAAGAAACATATTCTTCAGTTGCTAGATTAACGTCGATAAGATTTTTAACAGCATTAACTGCAGAGTTGGGGCTGCAAATTTACCAAATGGACGTGGTGACTGCATATCTGAACGGAAAATTGGAAGAGGATGGAGGTGCCGGAGCAGTTACGAGAAATGTTGACAAAGATTTCGGAAAAACAGTAGGTTGGTTCGAGTGCGGAGTTAATTCGGAGCGATGAAGTTAAAAGGACCTCAATGCGTTGGCGGTCAGCGCTGAATAAACATCAGGACAGCGTATGTTTACTAAAAAAAGCGCTCTAGGGGCTAAAACAATCGGGGCTTCAATGGTATCGCCGATTAACTGCGAAATTGGAGCAATTAGGCATGCACCCAACGAATCAGGACCTGTGCATGTTCGAGAAAAGGAAATTACACGATGATAATAACAATTTACGTCGATGACATTTTAGTGGCAACGAATGACACAAGCTGGTGGGAGAGAGTGAGAGTCTTTGGAAGAATCGTTTGAGATGAATGATCTGGGACTGGCAAGTCGTTGTCTGGGTATCGAGTTTCATAAAGACACGGAAAACCACAGCGTTTGTCTAACACAGCGTCAGTATACAGAGGCAATATTAGAGCGTTTTGGCATGCAGGACTGGAAAGCGGCCAAAACACCGATTGCCACAAACGTTCAATTAACGAAACCAGCAAGGGCGCACGAGAGGATGATGAGACAATATCCTTACCAACGTCTCATCGGAGCTGTGATGTACTTAGCGATTTCAACGAGACCCGACATTGCTTATGCGGTGAACTTCATGAGTCAATTTAACACGAACTTCACGAACGAGCATTGGATGGCAGCGAAAAAGATTCTCAGATATTTGATTTGACAGGACAAAGGCACTACAACTGTCAAAAGAGTTTGGGCATGATTGAGGTACAGAAGTAGCCTTGCTCGAGCCGACGACTTCGAGGGGAGGTGTTGGAGATACCGTGACGTTTTTGTGTGTATTCCCTTGAAAACTTCGGTCAGCTGCGATGACAACTGACAGTGCATAGCAGTTACGGCACGCGTGAACAAATTTTGAAAAAGTGACGAATGCAGGATATGCCAACAGAACGCGTAATTGGTGTTTTATTTATTTGTGGGCTTCGTCACTGATCGACTCTCGCCTTCAGGCGCGTTCACAAAAGGGACAACAAAGCGCGAGAGCGACTCCGCTGTGATGAGTGTCGATATCTCACCACATTCGCCTAGGGTATAACAGATCGCTATCGTTATCTACAGGCGCGAAAATTGAAGATAGATTAAAATGTAGATTAAAATATAGAACCGCTTCTATCCAACGCATACTGTACCGTTAATTCATAGGATACAATGCTGAGAGGATCGGGATATTCAATGTGGTGACTGAAATAACTAATATAAATATGTGAAATACTATATGACTTGAACAAAAAAAAGAGCAACTAAAATTTATTGTACGTCTTACTTCCATACGTCTAACAGTCAAGGAAACTTGCTAATTTAACACGCCTAACGGTACAGGGTTAAGCTTTAGTTTTTCCTTTGTAAAATCGAGCAAATTTCTTAGCCGTAACAATCCAGTTAACTTCGAGTTTCAAACGAGAAATTTAAGAGCAAGGACTTAACAAGGGAAAAAACCCTCGCTTAAAGACCAGCTCGCAAGGGTGGCCCACACGTGTTGACCACCGGGGGACCAGCGCAGGGGTATATGGGGGTACAGACGCGAGATCCAGGAAGACGCTACGTGGGCGACCAAACAAAGGTGGAGGAAACGACGCGTAACGACAAGAACACCGATTGGCCAAGGAACCCCTTGGGAAGGGATGTATGAAGGGAGGCTCGAGCCTCGCGAGGACGTAGTACGAGAAGAAGAGACACTCAGTTCTCGATCTCAGAGTGGCGAACAACGAAATTGTTTTGTACAGCAGTTCGAAAATATAGTTATACGATATACTTTGCACCTTATATCTTGGATTCTTTAATTTCTTTACCTTTTCACGCGCCGAGTTACATTTTCAGAACACTCACGAGGTGAGGTTTTGCTCTTTATCAGCGGGAGCCCAGCGAATTGGACATCGTTGGTTTTAGTTTCAAAGTTCCCGCCGAAATACGTCAGTGAGGCGTCACAATACGAAGCAGCTGGCTCGATCTACCGAGAATGACCGCGGGAATATAAGTCACGTGACATATCGTGACATGTGCGATCATATTTTCCTTATCGCTCCACGTTCAGTCTTGAAGTAGCCGTTACGGCGTGAATCACGTATAACAAATATATATATGATTATTAAATTCCTTCCACGAATTAATTTACCTCCTAGCAACCTTTGTAGCTATCGCAGAATCACCTAGCCACGGTCATTCGTGGGACGCTAGTGCGACGTTGCCACATCGTTCTTTCATCCAATTTGCGAACAAATGTTGGAATTTTTAAATGGACGCAATTTATAAGAAATTTTCCATTATAGGTTGTCGTTACTCTTATAATGATTCATTATAACTCATTTTTATTACGAACCAATCCAATTTACAAATGAGTGTGTAAGGCCCAACTTGTGACCCCACAAAATACGGCCCTCCGTGAAAAAAATATCTTAAGGCGACTATGTACCATAGTTTAGGGGTGCGATTCTGTACTTGACGCCATATCATAGCGTTTGACGCAAAACCGAGATAGCCTATGAGATTCGCGCCTTTTCGCTGGAATCTTCCTTGCAATTGGCTTTTTCGGTTTTGCGTCAGACGCTATGATATTGCGCCTGTGCTGAGCTGAGGGGCGATTCTGAACCAGACGCAATATCATAGCGTCGGACGCAAAACCGCGACAGCCAATTACAAGGAAGATTCCAGCGGAAAGGCACGGCTCTCATAGGCTATTTCGGTTTTGCGTCGGACGCTATGATATTGCGCCTGGTACAGAATCGCCCCTCTGAGATTCTGTACTTGTCTACCGACAACTATCGGTGTCGTTCGCGAGCGACAGCCAATTGCAAGGAACATTCCAGCGGAAAGGCGCAACTCTAATAGGCTATCGCTCGCTAACGACGCCGATAGTTGTTGGTAGACAAGTACGGAATCTCAGCACTGGTACAGAATCGCACCCCAGAGGTGCGGACGCAAAACCGAAATAGCCTATGAGAATCGCGCCTTTCTGCTGGAATCTTCCTTGCAATTGGCTGTCGTGGTTTTGCGTCACACGCTATGATATTGCGTCTGATACAGAATCGCACCTCAGTGCTCGCAAAAGAGCCGATCGTCGCCTACAAGAGTCACGACGTTTAATTGTAACCCGGTTCTGCGAATAACGCCAGTGAAATATAAACGTACTAAACCAAAAAACTTTTCCATGATTACTGTGTGTATTTTTCGACCAAATTCCACGCCGTTAATTTTATAGATACAGCACAAACAAAGGCTTCTTAGTTTTTTTCGGCTCTATCGCAATGGTAACATTGTTCGGTCTTAAAGCCCGTAGCACAACGCGAGACAATAAGAAATAGGAATACAAATCAGCCATCCGATTGGCTGATTTTTATTCCCATTTCTTATTTCCTTGCATTGCACCAAAGGCTTTAAAGCACGAAGGCAACTGTAGTCATAAAACACAACCAAAATCGAAAGCAAGCGTGTCGACGGCACCACCGACCCATCACAACGCTTCAACACCAATAATTGTTACTCTGATTGGCTGTTGAACTTAGAGTTGCTGCTGTTTGTTTCACTGGTCCACGAATCTACGTGTGTTGACGTGTATTCAGTGGTTCTGTGATGTTTGCACGCTTCCGACTTCAACGGTATCTCGCTGCAAATCATTACAAAAACAAGACCTGCGTAACGTTAAACTAAGTAATTTCATTCATTTCGCAAAAAAAGAAAAATAAGAAATGATTGCTTTGGATACTTCTGTCAAAGGTGTGAGGTCCCTAAAAAAATATCAAGGTAACACAACTGTTCTTATCGCTGTTGAGGTTAATCGCAAGCAATTTAAATCTTCGTGATTCTTTATATCTCCTCTAATAGACAATAATACGGAAAATGCAGTTTTCGAGAGCTCCGAATCGGAACACAGTGGTGTCGAGGTCGAGTCCGAAGACACAAAAGGCAGTAATGAAGATGCCGAGAGCGAGGGTTCCACATTGGACGATGAAACCAAAAATAGCAATGCAAATCCTGGCTGGGCCGATGTTATGCAAAAAATATTAAAAACGAATAAGCCCAAAAAAAAGAAAACAATAGTACTCTCAAAAGCAAAAAAATTGAACGAAGTAAAATTCAAAGAAGCCACAGAAACTATACCCTTTGAGATTGAAGCTGAAGATGGTGAAATAAGGAAGGAAATCTTGCCCATGAACAAGAAAACCAACAAAAATGATTTGGAAACGTTACCTCTTAAAAGAAAGAGAAAAGACATAAATTTAGGAATCAGAGTGAAACCGTCAATTCGTGACAGACAGAGAGAAAGAGCGCTTCAAAAAATAGCCACAAAGTAATATATGGGTATCGATAAATCCTCACTTTATTATTTATATTTGAATTGTTATTTACAATATCACAAAAACTACCGTTATAATTGCTGCATTATTTTTTAACTTCATTCTTTTATTTTCTCCCAGAGGTGTTGTACAGTTGTTCAATGTTGTGAAACAGCAACAAACGGAAATAAATCGAAAAATCAGTGACGTTGGTCCTTTGGAGAGAAAGCGTGAGCAAGTACTGAAGAGTATAGACAAGCGAGCATTTTTAGATGTTCTCATGGGTGGTTCTAAGAGTATCGCTGTAGATGATACAACAAAAAGCACAAAGATCGAGGACACGAAAGTAAGTAAAGCAACACTGTGCATTGTTCTTTTTTAACATGATGGTAAATAATGTAAGAAAAAGAGGTCTCGTTGCGAAGGAGAAATTGATCTGGGTGTGCGCAGTGGATTAGTGAAATTTACCAAGGAATAACTGGAATTCGTGTGTTTTCGCGATTATTAAAAAATTTCTGAGTTATGCACAAACTCGAGCATCAGATTTACATATGCTTGAATGTTGGAAAGAACCGCGGTACATTACGATCGTTCAATTAACGTACGTTTTTATGGAAAACTGTTTTAATGAAAATTATCAAAAAATTATGCATTTTAAATACGTTTTCGTAGAGAGAATATCTAAATATTAAAGTTGCAGTGCTCCGATAATAGTGAATAATTTTTTCGAGAAAAAACGTGCTGACCGTATGACTGAAATGCTAGGAGATACGAATGTGATAAATTTTCCAAATTGTATATCCAAGCATTCAGATCTCGAAAATCACTGAGCGTAGGTGCCACTGCTTGAGAACCTTTGTTACATAAAATTGGGGAAGATTTTGTACGCTAAAATCTAAAGAGTTTGATCCAAATTGTTCGAGTCACGAGTCTTAACAAACACCTTTATCGTTAAAATTTTTTTTTATTTTTCATAAATTCAAAATGCCCTCGATAGAATTTGTTCAAATTCAATGTTCACCATCCTTTAATGGTACCCAATAAATGTACTAATTTATGGCTCGATAACCAAAAAAAATACACAAGCTAGAGCTTTAACAAACACCTACATCGATTTTTTCAAAAAATTCAAAATGTATATCTAAAGTGCCTGCATCTATTTTATTCAAATTTCATGCGAAATATCCTTCCGTGATAGTTCATCAATGTACGAAGTTGCTGCTCGATAGCCCAACAATCATACGAGCGTAGAGCCATAACAAACACCGACATCAATTTTTCGATAAATTCAAAATTCGACAGCGAACACTATTTGACGATAATCTATTTGTGTAAAAATCCCGATAGCTCGAAAATTGCATGAGTTATACAGTAGTACGTATTTTTTAATTCTTTCAGAATCTTATACAATCCAAGAAAATGTGTCAAGCCTCACGCAAATCGCAGTAAAGAAAGGGCCATTGCGGATTTACTTGTCTGCTAGATGTTCGCGCGATAGCTCAAACCAATTCGAAATTACAGCAGTTTCAATTTTTCACCCCTATCAGACTCGCACCCACGCATGCGCGTCCATTGAGACATGTTTTTCTTGGAACATTTTGAACACAATTACACTGAAAACATGCTTTTTTTCACGAAAACGAACAAGCTTCCACTATGAGGACACAAAATATGCAAATTGAAACTCGCAAATTGCTTCCTCATTATTTTTGCACATACACAAAGTTCCCTACACAAAGAAAATTGAAACTGCACGTTTCAATTTTCACTTTTTTAAGACTGATTTAGTCCCATTACTTACTTAAACAAAGTAAAACATTAAGCCTTGCCGATTTTTCATATCATTAAATCGGCAGAATTGGATGAATCATGGATAGCAAAAATATATTGTTGTGCTGCCGTCTGTACATCATGTTTTTTCGATGTCAGATTGATGCCCAAAAACAAATTAACAACCATTTATCATTGATTTTATTGGTGCACTAGGACCTCGATTTGAAGGACTTCAATTTTAAGAAAAATATTAGGATTACAAGGAATAGTCGAAGCGGAATATATAAAATATTTGGCACGATTCGTCTTCAAAGATCGCGTCACTAAAAAAAAACGGCTCAAATACACTTTTCAACGATATTCATCCATGTACGTTTTCCTTGTTTTTTCACCAGTCCGACAAAGTTTGGAGCGTTCTGCGGGACGAATTTGTCATGGGTGCCAAGCTGAAAGATTGGGACAAAGAAGCGCCCGAGGACGACGACGATTCCACGTCGTCTGAGGAGATAGACAGCGATTAACGATTCAAGTAATATACGAGGGTGAGGATTAATAAAAACGTACGACAATTGTAATTCGTAAAGTTCTGTAATCGGTGAAGCGATTGCATGGAACGCTTTGAAAATTGAATAATCATTAAATCAATATATGTTTATCGTTGATTTGCAAATGTATCTCGTTTCATCGCAGAAAATCCGGCTGAAAGAATGGAAATATTATACTATGAAACACAACTGACTTACGAATCGCGAACAAATCCAGCGGCAGGTGATTTTTTCGTTTCGCATTTCTTTTTTTTCTCATTTCCTTTCTCTATTTACAGCCATTATTTTGTAGCGTACGATGACGAAAGATCGATTCTCGTGCTATTACCAATGTCACGATAATTGACTAATCTAATACGTGAAATTAATAGTGACTATAACCCCTTCATACAATTACAATATCATAAATTGGGAATTACCACCCAGGCGTGGCGTATTCAATATGGCCACTCATTCCCAGTCAGTCCAAGTCAGCCAGCACTAGTTAGCACGGGGTACAGTAGTAAACACTCGATTATCGTATATTTTTCCGCGAAATGCAGTGTTTTTATAATAGTACGATCTGATATTCAAGATTATTATCGTTGATGTTTCTGCGTAGCAGAATCAACTGCGACAATTGGATACAGACTAAGCGCATTATTGCCATAACGATACGGTGAACCTATAGGACGTGGCCATGTTTATCCTCAAAATCAGAACAATATTGCCCGCCACTCTACGGCTAAATAAATGACTTCGAACGATAAACTATTACTTACAACATCAACCTATCACATGAGATAATATTACATTCGTAAAGTGTTCATTTTTCAGCAATTATGCAATCTAAGTCGCGCCTCTTGTTGTTTATATGACACGAATAGAATGGTTTTCGATCTTTCGCGTGGGTTGAAAATTCCATACTCCCTCGTACCGAACTTCGTCCATGTTTTCCCGATGTTTATTTATTATATTCTTGCTGTGATAAAGCAGTACATTTTTAATTATGAATAAAACGTGACACGTTCGCACGGTAATCATCGAGCACCGGCTGGGAGAGAGTTGTTTGAAATTTTTCCGAGAGAGGTCGGGTTGCTGAATGGTAATTCTCAATGTCATTGCGTTCTCTTACGTACAGTTAGGTACATGATGAGCCTCATTTATATATATATCTCTATATTACATAAATATTTTGCCGACACCGTCACCGTGTACAAGAAAAAGG
This sequence comes from Oxytorus armatus, assembly GCA_958009045.1. NCBI lineage: Eukaryota > Metazoa > Arthropoda > Insecta > Hymenoptera > Ichneumonidae > Oxytorus > Oxytorus armatus. The sequence continues at coordinate 28,825,169 of OY253746.1, forward strand.
AACCCAAATAAACTCAAACAAACACAAACAAAACGGTTTGGATTTGTTTGGGTTCGGTTGATGCAAGGGCACGTAGCGCCCGAGCCGTACGAAATCCTAGTTAATATAGAGTAGTAAAAGAGTTATTGTTACTATTGGCGCCGTAAGTCCTCCGTTTTATTTCCATTCGATCTAGGCACGGTCATTACACTAGTGTATTTTTTTGGTTTTTGTTTTTTCATTCAACAAAACCATGTGAAATCCCATCACTTTTCAGTGATTTGAAACAATTTTCAAACAGCAAAATTTTAAACTCTGTCAATATTTTCTTTAAAAATGTGCACAAACGTACTGAATCAGATTATGCTCGATCATTAAAATAGTAATCAAATTAGAGCTTATACCCAATAGAAAAGAAAACGTAAAAAAAATGTCATGGCAAAAAATTAAAATAAATAAATAACTTTACGAAACAACCTTCTCGTTATAAATTACTTTCATACTCACCTAACAAAAAGAAATGCAATAAAACCATCGAATACAATATTTGCAATTCTCATAAAAATATTTTCCCACGTTCTACAAATTTTCATTGAACTATTTACAAAGTATTTACAAAGTATTTTTATTAAACATAGTGACAAATTATTCTGTTACTCGGTTTTAACAAAGAAATTTCAACAACAAAAATGGGTGGCAAATTTCCAATACGTTGTTCGCAAAATCGTTTGCAACAAAATTTATTACAGTGACGTATTATTTTGGTACGCTTAACAAAAAATAAAAAACGAATCGACGTTTATTGAATTGCAAAACGAATTTTTTGAACAATGACAAACTTCATTGCGCTAAACTTTTGCTATACGAATTTTTCGATTCTACATTAGGAAACCATTGTATTGTAAAAATATTCCAGCGATTTACAAAATGAAAATTGCGAAGGTTTCTTCCAAATGATATTTTTCCTGAGGGGATTATCATCGAATTTATTGAACCAATTGCAATACGTGCACGAAGTATCCAACGCCGATTCTGGTAAATTCTGGCGAAACACTATACCAAGAAAAGCAGAGACTGTTATGGATAAATATATTCTACGTAAGTTTTTCTTTGTACAATCAATCTTCCATTAACAGCATGTGAAAGATCTGTTCTACCGACTCTGTGTTACCGACAGAATGCGTAACAATGTTCGGCCAAATACTATTCTAAGCCATGAAACTGAATTATTTAAAATTTGGTCAGTTTATTCTTGACACCTTGATCTCGATCGTAGATACCAGAAAATATTGAAATTCAAAGCAGAAATGTAAATTTTCAGCTAAAAACGAAAAGTTCTAAAATAAAAATCGATATAATTATTATTGTATAGCGTAATTCCGAAAAAATTTACCATTACGATAGAGACGGATAAAAACCCTAACTAACGAATCCTTATTTGTTGCTGTATGTGCAAAATTAACGACGTAGTATTTGGTGGAAAAATTCCCGGCAATGGTGGAAAAGTTTTTTGGTTTAGTTCGTGTATATTCCACTGGCGCTACTTGCAGACCTGAAAGCGAAATTTTCTTCACTCAATTTTCAATTCACGGACAATTTTCAAGAGTTTTTCGGTTCTTACGTGACAAATTAGAAGTTACAATACCAAAATATATAAGTAAATCGCTTCCAGCATGGTTAATTTGCTTATTTGGTGCATGCTCCTTAAATATTCCCTAGATTTCTATGGTGCCCACTATACCGACGTTGTTGGAGTTTTTCATCGTCTTTCACATGCTCCTAAAGATGCCTGGCGCATATCGTATAATGCAAAAGTTTGATTCAATGAAAATTGAATCGTGTATCTACGCATAATTTTTTTCATGTTGACGTTTACAGTTGCAACATATTGAACAGTATTCAATGACCATGTCCATAAATACAACCGTTCGAAATTTTCAAGAATTAAGGATTGAAAGATTGAGTCTTATACCTAAAAAAATGTAGATCCCCGAATATCAACAATTTATAACAAAGAAAACTAAATAATTTCTAAGCAGACTTTGTTTTAATGCTTTGTTCGTATCATTTTGGCATTATTTCTGACTTTTGTTTCTTGCGATGCACTAAAATGAATGCTCATTAATCCTAATTTTTCGATACGAATGTAGCTCAACAGCACGAGATTCGCTAAGGTATTACCGTCCAAGCGATTGCCAAATATTTCAAAAATGTTTTATTTAAGGGTAGGATTTATATTAATGGATTTCACATAGCCTTGGGAATTGCCGCACAATAAAAAAAAATGTGCCAGAAAGAACAAATAATGAGATCGACGGTAAATATCGTAGACACAATGCGTATTTCTTATCTCTCATTATTCTGTGTTCCAATGTATTTCTACGTTGTCACATATTTTAGGAAACATAGTACGCAAATAGTTCAGAATATCGTGGAGGAATTGTTTATCCTTCGATCTAATTTCGTACTGACTCTTGATATTAAAAAAACAAAAATAATCGATGACTTCATTCATTCAGTGATTAATTATAAGTCTGATCGCAGCAGAAACGTCCCGGAAGAATGGACGCAAGAGCGTGAAACGCAAAAGAAACTGGGCCATCTCAACGGTCATCAAAAGTATCCTAACTGCCAATCTGATTCGATAAACAGAAATAACGATAAAAATAGTACCACTAGAATAACTTCCCAATATAGTCAATCGGACACTGTTGTGCGATTTCGACTCCACAATGACTTCCGATTAGCCGTACTGAGAAATTGTTCATTGAGGGAAGAGAAAAGCTTTTTTCCAGCACATTTTTCTCGAAGGCGGTTCAATCAATACGAAAAAAATAGTTGGGCCATCTGCGTTTGTCAATTACACAGACGACCCGACTATTTTTTTGTTTTTTTTCGAATAAGCCATCCCCGAGAAAAGTGCGTAAGAAATTTTCTTCAAGTTATGTTGATCAAAGGTACCACCGCGACAATCTTAAAAATTGAACCCATGTTGGTGTGCAAGTGTTCGAATAATTGAATATAATCAACTTATAACATACTTTAAAATCCATAATATCAGCATAGGTTTGTTTGAAAATGTCAATAATATTTATTAATATCCGAAACGTTGATATTTCTTCTGTCTACGGGAGAATTGTTTGAGCCACGCATTCGGATAGATCAGTAGCAACGCAGGTACGGATGCGTGATGCGAACCCGAGAACGAGGCGAAAAGAGACAGTATGTCTCGTTTATCAGGAATTACCACCGAGGCGTCGCCTATTCAATATGGCCGCTCATTCCCAGTCAGCCAGCACTAGTTAGCATGGGTAAGAGTAGTAAAACCTCGATTATCGTGTATTATTTGGCGGCATTTAATGTTTTCAGTACGATCTGATAATCAGGATTATTACCGTTGATATTTGTGCGTGGACAGAATCAACTGTGACAGTTGGATACATACGAAGTGTATTATTGCCATGAGGATACGGTGAACCTATATGACGCGCTATGTTTATCCTCAAAATCACAAAAATATTGCCCACTACAAATAAATGACTTCGAACAATAAGCTATTACTTATAACATTAATCTATCGCATAACATAATGTTATATTTATAAATTGTTCATTTTTTTCAGCAATTCTGCAATTTCAGTCCCTATTGTTGTTTACACGACACGAATAAAGCGGTTTTTGATCTTTTGCGTGGGTTGAAAATCTCATACCCCTCGGACCGAACATTGCTCATGTTTTCTCCATTTTTATTTATTATATTGTTGCTGTAATAAAGCAGTATATTTTTAATTATGATTAAAACGTGACACAATCGCATAGTAATTATCGGGCACGGACTGGGAGACAGCGGTTTGTAATTTGACCAAAAGAGGTCAGGCTATTAAATGGTAATTCCCAGTACTGTATGACATTTCATACTGTACATGTCTCTATTTTACAAACTGGATGATAAATAATTATGAAATTTTTTAGAGAACGGCCGGTTAGTGGACTTTTACCGCTTTATGGTTTTTGATTATAATCTTAAATTAGGTTTCGACACGACAAAAAAAAACATGACATTGCCGTTTCAATACAATTATCTAAAATTCAGCATGGTCAATCAATTTGAAATTTCGCAAATGTCTGGACATGTCGTCAATTAATGCTTTATCAAAGTTTCAAGAAATTCTTAAAAAATCGATTCCACGAAGGTACTACCTTAATTAGTGCTTCTCAACTCGCGATTTCGGCGTCGCGTCATCTGTTGTCACCAGTTTTAATCAATCAAAATGGATATGATGCGATGATAACGGATACGAAGCAATAAAATTGATGTTTTGATGAGTTAACTCATGGCGCAACGCATGACGTGATGCGGTACCCGCGCAGTGGGAAAAACAATTACTTCTACGAGTCCCTTCATTATTTGGCGAGGCAGATTTGTCAGCAGGATATTTTCTATAACCGTCCTGATTGCCCATTTTTTTAAACAACTCACCTTCATCAGATTTATTTTGCAAAACAAAATTGCGACTAACAAATTCGTGAAGAACCTAACTTCAACGGTTATCGATGAATGAACAATTACTTCCCAGTCAAATCAGTGTCGAACTAACAAATGGATTATTTCAATTTTCCAAAACTTGGACAACGCTGTATTTTTCTTATCAAAAATTGTCTTCTGAAGAAAATTTTTCGTTTCTTCTCGAAACATTTATTCGAACTGTTCTAGAAGTGTCGCGATATTAATATTATTTTTTAAATAAAGCTCTAAACGTTTATAAGTAGACAAAAAATATTCTGGGGCTAGGTACCAGATATTTGTCTGGCAAGGTTGAAATTGAATAAAAAGCGTTTTCAAATGTACCTTTTCATCAGGAGGCACATTTGCTCAAAATTAGAGCACCGCCCTCCCGTGCAGAAATTGTGGTAGGGATCCAACTGGATCCCTGTGATTATCCTTACTCTCTGGTAACGATCCGACTGAATATCGGATCGGATCCCAACACGGAAACGTTGCGCTCGTAAATTGGTTCCCGATAAAGACTCCCCCTGATGGATTCCTAACTGTATCCAGCCCGAATCCTACATGATTCTTAAAGAATTGTATGGGATCTGACGGAATTATTATATACTTTTACAGGATCGTGAAATTGATCATGATTTTCTGATCTGCAATATTATTGTAGTACATCTTTTCACAGTTGCCTTCGCATTTGTTTGGCGACAGACTAAAATATAAAAGAAATAGGAACTCGGAGATTCGGTAAACGAATTAGAGAATAAAAGTAAACATTTATTTAGCTTCTGTGGGTGTATATCACTTAAATCCCGAAGTCTGTACTCGGTATTAATCTGAGCAATCCTCTCGTTTCTTATAGCCCGCGTGCCCGCGATCGCAGACGCGAAAACCACGCGATACTCGCCACCTAGCGGTGGATTGGGAAATTTCTCTATACTATCTACACCGCGAAGTATATGTGTTTTTAAATTATGATGAAATGTACTGAGTCGAACCACACATATTTCTTAGAAAAGCTGGGATATATAACCGCGAGTCATAAACTCGAATAACGTACCGAAGCTTTAAGCACGAAAGTCACGTGTCGCGTATAAGGTATTATGCCCATTCACGTAGCAAATGTAGCTAATCGGGATACAATCCGGAATCCACCTAATATTGGGAGCGGAGCCCCTTGACAGGGGTTCCTCTTATTTTTGTTAGGGGGTTAGTCCCTAACCCATCCCGATCGGGATTTGGGTGGAAGCAGGGACGCAACCTTCTGCACGGGCTTCGATAAATGTATGTTTTATTATTTGTTCTTACATGTTCGAGGACACTCATTGAACCAAAAATACAGATTTAAAAACCTTGATTGACTTTTGAAAAGGTGCAAAAATAATTATTTCCAATTCAAACACTGATTCGACGAAAATGTAACGATTGTACTACCTTTTTTTTGCAACTCACGACTCACACTCTGCTTTCGCGAATATCGGCGAGTGCACCAAAATCATTATTTTCGTCATCGTCAGTTCGCAATCTATCATCGTCGCTTCTCGAGCGTTCCTCATCCCTGTGTTGTCTCGTGTGCCTCGTAATCGTTCTCGAACTCGTACTAATCGCGTTATCTACATTTTCGTTGCATTGAATCGTGTCGTATGTAACTTCCGCCGCGGGTTCGTGAAAATTTTGAAAACGAACGCTTCTCTGACCGTACGATTGGTCCCTTCTAACATCATCGTCGTTGTTGCCTCTTCTGGTCTGTGAACTATCGATTATTCTCAAATTTTCACTATTCTCCCGTGTCATTTCGTTGCTCGCGTTGGAAATTCCTCTTTCACGATTTCTAACGTTCATAGACTCGTTCACAGCTTCGTCACTTCTCACTTCATCGCCGTGTACGTGCATCCCCGGTCTTCTCTCGTTTTCCGAAAACGTCTCAATCGCCAGATCACTCGTTGAAACGTCATTTGTCGGACAAATGTTTCGCGATAAATTCACGTTATCACTCACGTCCGGTATCGATGAGTTCATACGACCGATTCTGTAAACACCGAGCTCATTATCGACGTAATAATCGTCCAATGGATTGCTTATAAGTGACGGATTTCTCGACAAATTTCTACGTGGAAAGCTCTGACTTGAGAAACTCGTTACGGTCGTGTAGGGATAAGTAATGGTGTTTATGGGATTCGTCAATATGTGCGGACAACTGTCCAAACTGTGCATTTCTATTTCTTCTTTTCCGTCGTGACAGTGATCGTGGAGCTCGATTTCGTACGGTAGATTGGCGAATCTGCAATAAAAACATTCGAATATCAGACGAAAAATTGTAATAAGAGGAATCCTTGTTATCCTCAAGAAACAACGTAATAACACAATTATGTTATCACGTTGAGCCGAAAATTTAAAGAGATCAATTTTTTTTGCATATTTTTTCAAGTTTAAAATCTTGAGAATCGTAAACCCCTTTGGAGTACGATATTCCATACATGGAATACTTTTTCGATGTGACAAAACGTGTAATATCGTTCGTTCAATTTGACTTTCGAATTCGATGAGATATGCAAAAGGCTACAACGCGGCAACAACATGCAGTACGAAGAGCGACGAAAGTGACAGAGGTCCACGGGGGTGGGTCCAACAAATAACGAAGCACCAAAAAGCCGAACGATCGAAATAGCGAACGACGACAAAGAGGAATACCAATGGGCCGTTCGAATGCGCCGATTGATATTGGACTTTTTGGTCTTTCGATTATTTCGACCGTTCGGCTTTATGGTCTATCGTTATTTCGGCCGTATGATTTTTTGGTCATTCGCTATTTCGACCGTTCGACTTTTTGGTGTTTCGCTATTTCGATCCACCTCCAGGCTCGCGACGGTCGCATGTATCACTGCTAGGCAACGTTGCCAAGTGTCAAGCACCAAGATACGTATGCGAATAAATTTGAAATAAATTATTTTCTTTATATTCGTTGCTTCTCCGATGGTCAATTAATAAAACAATAACATTTCGTCCAATCAGAAGAGTAACAGCTATTAATTATACAGTATTTTGAGACACGGAAAACTTTTCATTCCTCGGAAAATTAGGTTGGCATTATTGCGGGCGGTGCGTGCATAAGGATAGGGCCTTGTCCCACAGGTCACTCAACGTAGGAGCGGAATCTCGTAATGTAATAATAATGCCATCTAATGTGACCGTTGCCACGGCGACTGTTGCTATGGTGACCGTTGAAAAATACCGACAGCAGTGGACGCGTGGTCGGTGCGCGGCTTCAGCGTTCTCTCATATTAAATAGAATTAACTTGAATTAACTGTGATCAGTACTGGGATGGATGATCGCTTAGCCGTGCACTGGCTGGCACGCTGACTACTGAGCGGGAAGCAGTTTTTCTGAGTTTCTGATGATAAGACAACTAAAACCCAGTAAAAAAAATAAATACCGTCGGCATGGGTATTCCGCAGTTTCCCCGTGCCCATGGCGAATGCGATACAGTGTAGCGAAAAAGCCGCTGCAGGTGCTACGGAAGTTAGGTTAGCTTGGCATAGTGCGGGTAAGGAGTGATAGGAGGAAACTTGGAAAGGGCCATACGCAAAAATCTGCGAGCGTATACGTTGGAGCACACAATAATAAAAAATTTAAAAAAACATAGAGAAAAATCTGTTCTTTTTCATATTACAATTAAACATTCGTGCATTAAGACTTTAACCTGTGAAGTAAGATGTCCGAGTACGAGGGAGGCATATCTCCATCATCTTTTCCGTAAATGCTTTCGTATGTCGGCGGCGGAAAACATCCTATAGAACCAAGGCTGTCTTTGCTCGGCGTTTCCGCGTCCATTTCCAGTATGCTCCCTTGACTGCTCTGTAGCTGATGACGATTTATACTTCGCGGATTTCTCTGTGCGCGGATTACACTCTCGCCAAGCTCGACCAAGTCGAGACCTGCGAATATAAGAATGGAAAAAAAATGTATATATTTTATAATTGAATACAAAAAATTGTTGGACAAAAATAAGATATTATCGTAACTTTCCCAACACCATACATTCGATTGAAATTTTGACATTCACTGGCGACAATGATGGCCAAAATCCAATTTCCTCATGACAAGTACAAAATTGAAATTTTTGTTTTTATCATAAATTATTTTTACCATCCAATTACTATTTTGTTCATTATAATTTCCCGCTAGGATTATTTTTTACGTTAAAATTTTACTCGCAAATTTATATGATCATCCGTTTGCAGGAAAGTGATAATTGAATAAATCGATTTTGTCGATTTGCTCAGTGGGAAGTACAGAGCTTTTTCGTTACTTACACTTTACACTTGTCGAAAAGTCAATAGTGCGTTATCTGAATTGGAATAAAATGTTTTATCGTATTTCGAACATTTTCGAAGTGGCGAGCTTTCTAAACTTTAAAATAACTCAAATTTTTATGCATCAATTATTGTCTGCAAACGGCCATTCTAGAAAGAAATGTCAGACCACTGACCGTTATTGCTTGAATAAACAATTATAAATGAGAACATAGGTGACAATGCCACAATGATTTTATTTTATTAAAGAACTTAGTCCGAACGAGAAAACGATATAAAAATAAGTATTGATGATTAAGTACCGCAATATGTAAAATTTTCACAAACAAAATCTCTTAGCCATTGTTACTTGAACGATTGTTTTTATGAATTTAACTAACCGGTTGTATCGGCTTGAAATTGGGTAAATATTGTGCCATCGACGACGAGCATTCTGCCATGTGGCAGAAGTATGATTGTCGGTGTCGCGACCATCGCTTGATCGCTGTTACCGAATCGTGGATCCGGTTCCGGATCCTCAAGACGACAGCAGCAGTGTCTTCGGCAAAGTGATCGGCAAAATGGCGCGCCCCAGCAGCAATAAGCGAATATAAAGCACAAAACTGCTAGCATCACCAAAAGTGCCGCTACTCCTTGGCCCTGTTGCGCTGCCGCAAGACTCGGGCCACTCGCCACTCCTACTCCCACCGCGAATTCAGCGTTACCGCTGCTCATCTCGCCTGATAATATAAATTTTAACATTTTACTTACAAACATATATCTTAACATGCAAGTTGACGCATTGAAATCAGCAAAAGATGGGGAAATGTTGACTACGCAGATTTTTTTATTCCAAAATAGAGGGAGCTTTGCGATGGTGAAGATTTTATTTTCGCGTTATCAATGTCAATGTGTTCAAAATGTGCCAAAACGTCCGGAAATCATATCTATTTAAAAAAAAATCTCGACATGTGTGTGTGTGTGTGTGCGCGAGTGTGTTTGTAGGTTTGTAACGGCCCTGCTGTAAAATTCAAACGCCTATATTTCGAGAACAATTTGAGCTACAACGTTGCGATTTCGCGCACGAGTACATAAAGCTGTACGTTGGCTTTATTTCCTAGAATCTTTATACAAATTTACAAAGAGACTCAGATTTAATGGTTTTTTTAATTTTTCGAAAAATGTTTAGACCGTTCTAGCCTTCGCAATTTTTGAGATATTGCGCTATTTTTTTTATATAAAAAGATTATCATTAAAGGACGGCCAATATTGAATTTGGCGATAATTGGTAAAACGGTTGACGTTTTATGAAATTTTGAATTTTACGAAAAATGCTTGTCGGTCGCTGCAACTTCTGTAAATTTTGAAATATCGGAGTAAATTTCTTTTATACGAAGAGAGTATCATCGAAGACCAACTGAAATTGCCCAGCAATTGCGCACGCGGGCAACGAAAATGTGCCGACGGGGGAGAGGGTGGAAAATCGGGTAATCCGTCGACCTCGTGATTTGAGGGTTGCGGATACGATAGAGGGTAAATATTGTATCCAACTAAAGGGTTATGAACAGGGATAACAACTACTCGAGGAGCAACTGAATGCGCAACCCTATAGTGGCAGGGGAGGGGGTTGAAGTGGAAATATTTTGTCAGGGCTAGCGAAAAAACTGTTGGACCGATTGAGCTCATTTTTATCGTGGATGTATTATTCACGAGGACCTATGATTTCGTGAAAAGAAATTGGCGTTATCGTTCCCCAGAAACGGTGGGAAGGTGCATCGTCGAAATGCAATTTTCAAATTCGTCAAATTTTCGCAGAAAATCGCCGAAGATATCCACATTCCACTTCAAACGCCCAACACTGTATAACTATGCGACATATGTTTATCTACGTATATATATAAAAATGGATGTTGGTATGTCTGTTTGAGCTTAATAGACTTCGACACCGCTTGACCGATCACTATGAAAGTTGACACATATGTATTTTTTCATAGAGAAGGTTTTTATGCTACCCACTTTGTAATAACTCGCCACTACATGGCGCTGCAGCACTTAAACTTTTATACCGTTCAACCGTTCGCTATGAAAATTTATATAAACAGGTATTTGATCACGGAGAATATTTTCGCCCTATCCACTTTGTTGTAACTCGCCATCATATCGACGACAAAACAGAATAATTTGTGATTCATAGTGTCCTCAATCCTCAATAATAAAAAATCAGGCAGAAAAACGTCTGCCGGGTTTTGCTAGTACTATTATAAGCCTTTTTATGTTGTTGGGGATACATTGTCATTGAGATCAGTTGACATGATGGTTAATCGTCGCGGAACAAGATGTCGGAGCTTGGAAACATCAATTAATATGAAGCATGATGTTTTGATGTTTTATTACGAAAAAATAGCGGAAGAAGGGGTCTCTATTCCTTCGTAGAAGGAGTGTCTTTTTCTGCTGCTTCGCATCCCGTTTTCAATCAATCGCTGTATAGCGAAGAAGCGGGTTACGCCTGATCAAGACACGCGGCAGCGTTTTGACACCAAGTAATTGAAAGAAAAGTTTTCGAAAAATGTTGCTAGTGCCTTAGGCACGAAGTTGGCACAATCGATAATACGTCGATTTACTTTAGGCGAGGTTTTAGCCGCAAGCACCCATTTCCAAATTCATAAAATATATAGTAGTGTATAAATATACGGCATTGTAGCAGTTACACTATATTGCAAGCAAGTTCGAACCGCATTGCGGAACGGATAAAACATTTTGGCCAAGTTCCAGACTCCTGCGCAGAGTTTTACGACAAAAAGATCGAAATCGTGAATGGATGGCGCGTGTTTTCGCTTTTGCTAACGGCTGAATTGCCAACGCGCGAATATAGGTTTGATTGTTTTAATATAATCATCGAGGTTCTCGCGAATGACGGATAATAAAAGCGAAATTAACGTAACATTTTGCACATTTATCACGTTCGTTGAATAAAATTTTTCGTCGAAATTAATTAATGAACGGAGGATGAATAGGAATGAAGTGAGCAGCATTCAGTCGTAATTGAAGAAAACTGTTAAGAAATTTTTGCTAAATACCGCTTTAAATACGCGATCTAATTTTCTAGCCGTTCGAGTTTAGTGGTTCACGTTTTTTTTAAAGTAAATAAAAAAAGACGTTATACTGAATTGAAAATTCCGTCCACGTCGCAAATTGGAATTTTTTTTACGCTGAATATTTCGGGAAAATTAGTAGTGCATTTATTTAAATGATAATTATGATACTCGTAGCCGATTTCTTCGCAATGTTTGACTCTTCGCACTCGAAATAATATAGATAAATGCGGTTACTGGAAGTAAATGTAATAAACAGATGAATGTTCAAATGTGCATTCTGCTTTTGCCCAATTCTTCTCGATTCACAACAAAGCCCCTCTATGAGGAAGTGGTTATGTTAATTTTTCATTTCTCGTATAGTTCTGTCGCGGACGTACTTTTTGTGTGCACTAAAAAAGTCCCCGCGATAACTCACTTGCGTCCTTTAGATTTTTACGTCCTGATTACCAAAATGTTAGGTTTTTTTTTATTATTGTGTATTCCAACATATATCCTCGCGGGTTTTTACGTATGGCCTTTCCCAATTTCCCTCCTATCACTTCCTACCCGCACCATACATACTAAGATAACTTAACTTCCGCAGCTGCCTTTTAGCTAGACTGTATCGCGTTCGCCGTGGGCACGAGAGAACTGCGGAAAACCCGTGCTAATATAAACGGCTTTAATTTTTTTTTACTGAGTTTCAGTTATCTTACCATCAGAAACTCAGAAAAGCTGCATCCCGCTCAGTAGTCGGCGTGCAAGCCAGTGCGCAGCTAAGCGATCACCCATCCTAATACTGAACGCGATCAGTACTGCTTAACATGGCAGATCACCGAAGCCGCGCACCGACCACGCGTCCATCGCTGTCGGTGCGAAAGTGTTAGTCATATTTCATAAAAAAGTGTTACCGTAGTTATTATAAGCATTTTCATTGTGTAAATCGATATATCAAGAGAACAGTTTGAGATATCCAAAAAAGATATGATAGAAAATTGATTCTGTACTCGAAATAAAGAAAAATCGTCATTAGGTGTTATAGCCTATCTTTATTATTTACCGAGTTATCGTTAGATAAACAATGAGACATGTGTCGGAGGCGCAGTTTTAGTACGGAGAACCTTGTACGCTCGGGAGTTTAGTTCTCATAACGCTACTTCTATGTGTCTTAGATATCTTTAATGCGGGTATTTTGAAAACTAGAAATAAACCTATGCAATGGTGAAAGCATCAATGTAAGAACTCAAAAACGACAAAACGGCGACCTGTTGGAGAACGAAAATATTGCGAAAACATGGGCAGACGTTATTTACGATAATTCCCGTTCTAAATAACGAATCGAAGTCTCCAAAATCACGATTGAGGATACATCCCAACATATTCAATGATATTTGATAAAGTTCGATCGCCCACACTGAGACTTCATGAGACTTATGGAGCTGTGAAGAAGCGATATCAAAGCTAGAATCGTGCATGATCGTCGTGTACTGAGCGGCAGCTATATGAGGTATCCACTCCTTACGATCTCTCCATTGGCATTTTCATGCTAATTATTGTTTAACGATCATTTTTTTAACACATTTTACCTCAGTCGATAATTTACCTTGCCAGCCTTCATACTAAAAGTTAGCGTGTGACACAAAAGTGTTCTGATCGTCCCATCAGTCTTCCCTACGCACCATTTTTTTGTATGATTTTGTTCCTGACATGCGTGGATGATACTTTCCAATTGGAGGAAAATAGTAAGATTGCCGGGTACACAGAAGACACATGCATAATCTCCAATGCGGAAAACTGGTGAGCACCGCTAACCATCGTATATCTTTTCGTGTTTTTACGTGCCTTCTCTTTCGTAACCTTTGTTCCCATTTCCATTCCATTCCTGGAGACTCCCCCGAGTGTTGTTCGCAGCTGCTCGTTCCTAATGGACTAGTGTATCGCATATGCACGAGAACCCAGAGAAATTCAAGAGCACAAACTTCCGGTTCGGCGGGGAAAAAAATTGAAAATCTTTTTGGGGGATGAGCATGATTGAAATTCCACCTCACTCATATTAAGGACCACCTTAATGTGACAAATGCATACTTATCTTCAGTTATCGACAAGGGGAATATTATAGTCATGCTCAAACCATTGGGATTCGCCCCCATCCATTGAGGGAAGATTTCCCTAATGTTGGCGAATATGAATGTCATTTTTCCTCTAACTACCATAATTAACGGCATCGGAAAGGTTTATCCAAATTGTTGGCCAAACAGCATTCATAAACTATCAAATTATATTATTTAAAATTTGGTCCAGTAATTTTGGGTTCTCTATCTAGGGATCTATCGTAAGGACCAGAAAGTATTGATATTCAAAATAAAAATGTACATTTTCCGTTAAAAACAGAGCGGCCTAAAACAAATTAGAGATTACAATATCAAAATTCATAGCAAAGCGCTTCTGACACAGATTACTTGCGTATTTGATATGTGCACCTTGAATGTTACCCCGATTTAAATGTTTCTCACTATACCGACACTGTTGGAGTTTTTCACCGCTTTACACATGCTCTGGATGTGACAGGTCTGTTTTACCGACTGTGTAGTATCGACAGAAAGCATTGAAATATTCGGCCAAACAGAACTCCTAAACTAATAACCTAAAAACCGAATGATTTGAAATTTAGTCAAGTTATTCTAGACTTCTTTATCTCCGTCATAAATACCATAGAATTTCGGAATTCAAAAACATAAATGTATATTTCCAACTAAAAATGAAAAGGTCCAAAACAAAAAAGAATCTAATTTTCATTGTACAGTGTAATTCCGGAAAAATATATCATTACGATACAGACGGATAAAAACCCTAGCTAATAAACGTTTCTTTGTTTGTTGTATGTGGAAAATTAACGACGTGATATTTGATCGAAAAACATACAATAATCGTCGAAGAGTTTTGGGGTCTTACCTGGTAAATTAGAAGTTAAAATACTAAAATGTATAATAAATTGCTTCTGCAATAAATTGCACTGATAACTTGCATATTTGGTACATGCTCCTTGAACGTTACCCAGATTTCAAACTTCCGTATACCGACGCTGTTGGAGTTTCTCGTCGTCTTTCACTCTCGTGTTCAACAATTCGGAATGAATGCGAGAAAGTCAATAACTCACTAAATGTTTACCATTGGAACGTACACATTATTTGGTTTATGTGGTAACACCACTCTAGGATTTTGGAAAAACCGATTTTTTTTGCCTTAAACAATTCTTTAGAATCATAAAAACAATATGCAGTTGGTCCTATGGTTAAAATTTTTCTTTTTTAAGTTTCAATTATCGATTTTGCCCCAACGCCTCGGAGCGCGCGCTGAGCATGAGTGCGATTTTAAACGGGTTTTTCTCGAAACCACTTTGTTCAAACTGTGAGGACGTATTACTTGAAGACCGTTGCATGGATCAATTTTTAATTTTGATAGTAGCTTCACAATTACATTCTTTATCGGAGTACGTAGCCGTTTTTTAATTTAATATAAACTTTTTTTATACCAACTTACTGCCTATTTTTTGGCAAAAAATCGATTCATTTATTGAAAAGTGCACCATTTCTACAAAATTTCATTTAAAAAAAATCCCTATGTAGTTCCATAGCCAATAGTTTACAGATTATAAAATTTTTTGGTTCTTTGATCTAGGTCTTATACTTTAGGAGAAAACCGTCCTCCCGTGAAGGCGTTTAAAAAAAAGACGATTTTCAAGATGGACTCTGTCGCCGCCATTTTGTATCAAAATGATAATAAAAAAAGAAATTTCGTAATTCAATATGTGTTAAATAAACGCTCTAAAAAGAAATTCTATTCCTTTTTTCTATTCTCAAAATAAATCGTCATAGTGAGACCTTTTTTTCTGCCGCTAGAGTGGTGTTCCCCTTAATTTAAGTACGAGGTCTGTTCAAAAAGTATCGCGAATTCTGTGTTTTCTCAAAAAGTATTTATTTATTCATTAATATTTATTTTGTCCCCTTCAAAGTAATTCCCCTCGGACATAATACATTTATGCCAACGTTTTTCCCAATCCTTGAAGCAGGGGGGGGGGGGGGGGTTTAAATGATTTTTTTTGCATTTTTTAAAATTTTTTTATGAATGAACAATATGTCGCGAATATTGTGTATAAATTTTAAGTCAATCGGAGTAAAACTAACGGAGTTACAGCGTTTCAAACGACCGGCCGTGATACGTGATACGTGAAAACTTTACATCGATTTTCCCGAAAACGTCATTTTTGAAGTTTGTGAACATTAGAACTCAAAATCTACTGAACCGATCCTTTTGAAAATTTAAACATTACTTCTTCACATAAATCAACAGGTAATCAGAAGTTTTTTTTTTCAATTTTTTAATAACAAATTAAGCGCGATTTTTTTAGCTAAAATTGCGTTTTTCACTTCCAAGTGCTGCAAAAAATAGAAAAAAAAAAAAAACCTTTCCTGATTATCTCGAGAAATACATCACCTTTAAAATGCATATCAATGTTTTTGTTTCAGATGATCCGGTAACGAGTTATAATGTTCACCGCAAAACCACTTTTTTTCAAGGCGCCTCTGGAGATTCAACGACACCGGCTTATTTATCAATATTTTTCATTGAAAATTTTTTCTGAGATACTTCAATAGTTGTACAATAATATGTAATTCTATTTAATAAAATTATATTACTCATGTCGCCGCAAAAAAATCATAAAAATATGTTTTTTTTTCGCCTTTAAAACCCTACCCCCCCCTTAAAAAAATAATTTTTCGTGATCTTATTTAGTTCCTCCTTCGATGCCGTCTTTATCGCTTCAATCGTGGCGTAGCGTCGTCCTTTCATGGGCCTCTTCAGTTTTGGTAACAGGAAAAAGTCACAGGGGGCCAGGTCTGGGGAATACGGTGGCTGCGGCATCATTAGAGTGTTGTTTTTGATAAAAAATTCGCGCACAAGCAATGATGTGTGAGCAGGGCCGTTATCATGGTGCAAAAGCCAATTTTCGTTCTTCTTTAATAAAGAATAGGTAATATTCTTTATTGACTGTACGACCCTGTGGCAAGAACTCATGATGCACCACGCCCCAGCAATCGAAGAAAACTGTGAGCAAAACCTTCACATTCGACCGAACTTGGCGCGCTTTTTTCGGTCTTGGCTCATGCGGCAGCTTCCATTGCGATGATTGAGCTTTGGTTTCTACGTCATAACCATAAACCCATGATTCGTCACCAGTTATGACCCACTGGAGCAAATTTGGGTCGTCGCGGACCGAGTCCAACAGCTCCTTAGCAATATTAACGCGATACTGTTTTTGTTCGAAATTGAGCAATTTTGGCGCGAATTTCGCGGCGACCCGTTTCATGCCCAAATCATTGGTAAAAATCGAATAGCACGAGCCAATCGATATGTTTAGTTCCTCAGCAACTTCTCTAATAGTGATTCGACTATTGGCCAATATTATTTCCTTCATTTCATCAATGTGTTCGTCTGTTGTTGATGTGCTCGGGAGTCCGGAACGCATTTCGTTGTTCGCATCTTCTCGGCCCTCTGAGAACATTTTGAACTACCGATAAACGTTGCTTTGGTCCAAGGTAGCTTCACCATATGCCACAGTCAACATTCGGAATGCGTGCGCGCACTTAATTTTGTTTTTCACACAAAATTTGATACAGATTCTTTGATCCATTTTTTGGAATAGGCAAAAATCGAAGACGAGCCAAAACACGTCTAACCAAAACAGCTGTCAACAATTAACTAAACATTCAAAATGGCCGATTTTTTCAGCATAAGTGAGGGGCACGAGTACCAACCTAACGGCACAAAAAAAAATCGAAAATCGGATATACGCAGCCCGCGAAAATTCAAAATTCGCGATACTTTTTGAACAGACCTCGTATGTTCCCAATGTTATGCACGCGTATGTCATGTGGATGCGTAATATATATAAGAGAGCGTGTATAATAGGCGATGTGGTGGGACAATCGACTAACGTATTCGCGTACGGTAATGTGAGTTACGAGAAACACCGTAATATCGCCAAAGTGTGACGTTCGAGCCCAGTGGCCCACGAGTGTTACCTAAATCACGTCCCCCGAGGACTCTACGATGATCTCCTAGGGCTGGGTATAGACACCACAACTTCACAACTTGCATAACACCTCGGTGAACATTATAAGTCGAGAAGTGTCGTCTCACAAACTCTCTCCTATGTAAATCGAAACGAGCCATGACCATAAAGAATTCTGAGTTGGTAACGCTCTTGGCTAAAAGCAAGAGAAAGTTATATCGCTTGTATGACGTGATAATCCGTCTGCTGTATATATCGAAAATCGATAATAATTCAGAAATAAATTACAATGTGATTCCTACATGAATTATCTGTTCAATTGATTTCTCATTCGGGCAAATTGTACCATGGAAATTGTTCATATGCAATAGATTAAAAGTTTCTTTTATTTGCATAAATTCAGTTCGTAAATGTGAAACCAACTAAACACTGATAATAATAAATTTAAAAATGCTATTTGAAAATCGTGCAAACTAAAACTTGCATATTGCTTGCTTATAAATTTTTTCGATTTTTCAAATTGATCCTCTGGTGAGCAACGGGCTTTTTCAATTTTCGCTTCCTCATTGGGCAAACTTTGAGTATACGCGAAAATGATAAGGAAGCAGTATGCAAGGTCGAGTTTGCATTATCATTTTTCTCTTCATTAACTTGATAATTTCAAGTTTGCTTGATTTTAAATGCTCTTTTTTCGAAAAAATTGTAAATAACCCAAGTATAAGATACTTATTTCGATTTTCTGCAAATTCAATACCCTTTTATGGAACGTCCATAACGATTTATCGAAAAACTCAATATTCCATAAATTGGAATGCCTCGATTGAGTCTCGCCGGATTCAGTACCGGATATTGCTGTAGAAAGTTTTAGCCTGATAGATAGAAAATTGCACGAGTTATACTCTTGACAGGCATTTTGAGACAAAAAATCACAATAGTGTAAAATTTGAATGAGTTGTTCAATCCTGACGTCAATTATATCGGACAAAGACGGCTGGCAGCTCTACTTGGGTGCAAAATTTCGGCTCGGTCGGTCGAAAATTAATGTTCTCAGCCTCTCCACACACGCACACACCAATCCAAACATAAAAAGAAATGTTTTTTCCGAAGGTTTAACATATTTTGAACACATTTTCAGTGAAAATTGAAAAACGACATTTTTAGGAAAACAAAGCTCCCTTTACGGGAAAGCAAAATAAATAAATAAGAAAAGATGCCAGTAAAACTTGCGCATGGCTTCCCTCTCGTTTTCGAAGATTTGCAAATCTCCTTCGATGAGGAAATATCTTCTTTCATTTCGGCTTCCTCATAGAGGAATCTATATATACGTGAATCTTCGAAAACGAGGAGGCAGTGATGTGGAATTTTTAATTTGACCCATTTTTCTGCCTCTTTAGTGCGTTGGCTAAGCTGTTTTGTTTCGGTTTAAAGGTTGGAATCATTCTTTAAAAAAACATAATTTCATAAAATCGTAACCGTTAGGTCGATTCTCATCGAATTCGGTACTAAACACAGCGTCAATATATTTGAGAAAACAATGACACAACATGGCACGAAATTTACACGACTTAAATCGACAACGAATATCTTTTCGTAAAATTAAAAACTTTATAAAATCCGAACCTCAAGCGATTCTCGCGAAAATCAACAAATACCAAATATCCTTGTCCCCCAACCCATTTGAATAAATAATTTTTTGAAAATATCAAAATTTTTTGCAACTTCTTGCGCTCGAGTAATTTTTTCTCGGTGTGATTTTCTGATGTTTTGGCACATTTTACACACATTGTTGGCATTGAAAACTCGATACTATTTTTAACGAAAACAAAGCTTCCGCCCCGGAGAAGCAATATTAACAAAATCGAATCACTTAATAAACGGTGTACGAGCAGGGAAAATTTTCGAGACTTCCATCCGAGTCGAAAATGGGTTAGAAAAAATGGTAATTGAAATTTTTTGACTTGAAAAACAACTGCCAATTTGGCATCCAAAGAGAAAATATATAAAAAAAAAAAAAATAAGTCCCCTTAAGGGGTAAAACTCTAGCGGCAGAAAAGAAGGGCTAACTTTGACTATTTATTTTTTGAGTATGAAAAAAGGAATAGGATTTCTTTTTAGAGGATTTATTTAGCACATATTGAAGTATGAAATAAAAAAATTTTATATTTTAATGGCGGCGACAGAGCGCACCTTGAAAATCGTCTATTTCAAACTGGCGTACGCTTGCGCCAACGTATTGCTTGAACACCGTTGCATGGATCGATTTGAAATTTCGAAAGAACCTTCACAATTACATTCTCTATCGGAGTACGTAGCCGTGTTTTAATTTAATGTAAACTTTTTTTTATAAACAATTTACTGCTTATTTTTTGGCAAAAAATCGATTCATTTTTTCAAACGTGCACCATTTCTACAAAGTTTGATTTAAAAAAAACCCCCTGCGTAGTCCCATAGCCAATAGTATATATATTATAAAATTTGTTGGTTTTTTGTTCCAGGTGTTATACTTTACGAGACAACCGTCCTCCCGTGAAGGTGTTTTAAAAAAAGACGATTTTCAAGATGGGCTCTATCGCCGCCATTTTCTATCAAAACGATAATAAAAATTTTTTTGTTCGTGCTTCAATATGTGATAAATAAATCCTCTGGAAGGAAATCCTATCCCTTCTTTCATACTCCCAAAGTAAATCGTTAAAGCTAGGCTTTTTTTTCTACCGCTAGAGTGGTGTTACGTATGTTAAATAACAAAATTTCCTACCGCTGATAAAAATTCGTTTACAATACAATAATAATAAAAATATATAATTGGTCTTATTACCTTTCATGGTGATATTTCGAAACCAAGTGGTGCCTATGGTGGCTGCAGCCTCCGCGGCCCTTCGCGAGCCAACGGTAAGAAAAATTTTGGCTATTAAATTAAGTATCCCTCGATATAATAAATGTTCGTTACCTCGTATTTATCGATTCGTTCTCATACGCGTAATTTATGATAAAACGCGAGATTTTCGGAAATCTTGAAAATTGACAAACCCAGTAACGAAAATGATATTGTGCCAACGAATGCCCCGATAACATGATATATGCATATCACAAAGTGCTCGAGCACTTGGCTAGTCCGAAATCTCGACGATAAAAAATCGGGAGCACTCTTCCAGCAAAATGCATACAACGACGATTCGTGTATCCTTTAAGCACACTTCGCTGAGCTTTTGATGCACACACTTCAAAGTTTCACGTTGAAATAGAAATATTGATTGTTTTTTAAATATCCCTCAGTACACATATATATGTATATGTATATATATATATATATATATATATAAATATATATATATTTTAGGGCGATTTTTTTTCTTCGACTATTTTTTTTTCTCAGTCCCCACTTGAAATTTTGTTGGATATGTCAAAAAACAAATTCCCTGAAAGTTATAGCGCTTAATATTAATTCTAAGTACTTTCCCTTAGCGTGAAAAGATTTTCCATCTAAAATACACGTAAATCGGATTTTTTTTTTAAATTCTATAACTCGGCCGCATTTTATGCTATCATATTGTTCTTGGTTACGATTTACTCAGAATAAAACGATCTAGAAAAGTGGCTATTGCGGCGAAAGTGTATATTGTACTGGTGAGTTGGTACGGGTCACTGAAGTTAATTTTTACTCAAAACTCTCATTTTTTTATGTTATCTTCGAAACAATTGACTTTACGAAAAAAATGTAAATGAAAAATTTGTTGGATATTTAATTTCCTACAAAAAACGTCCTATCGACCCAATTGCTTAGATTAATATTTCTTGAGATATTGAACTTTAACTTATGAGTAGTATACAATTTTACGGTTTATATTAACGTAAAAATTTTATACTACGCATAAGTTAAAATTCAATATCTCAAGAAATATTAATCTAAGCAATTGGGTCGATAGGATCTTTTTTTTCGGAAATTAAAATTTCAACAATTTTTTCATTTACATTTTTTTCGTAAAGTTAATTGTTTCGAAGGTAACAGCAAAAAAACGAGAGTTTTGAGTAAAAATCAACTTCAGTGACCCGTACCAACTCACCAGTGCAATTTACCCTTTCGCCGCAATAGGCACTTTTGTAAATTGTTTTCTAAGAACAATCTAAGTCTAAGAACAACCAAGAACAATATGATAGCATAAAATGCGGCTGTTATAGAATTTTGAAAAAAAAAATTAGATTTACGTGTATTTTAGATGGAAAATCTTTTCACGCTAAGGGAAAGTACTTAGAATTAATATTAAGGGCTGTAACATTCAGGGAATTTGTTTTTCGACATATCCAACAAAATTTCAAGTGGAGACTGAGAAAAAAAAATCGCCCTAATATATATATATATATATATATATATATATATATATATATATTTATATCATAGCATCGTACGAATACACGAATAAATCAATGAAATATTATACATATATCGATTTGATAAACACAGCCAAATATGATTAATGTGTTATGTTTATTTCACAGTATCGATAATATCATATTTTATCACTTCAAATCACATTTTTTTTCTTCGATTATTTATTGTATTAATTGTATTAATTTTATTTGTTCGACGATTTGCGACAACTTTATTATACGTCCGGGTATCGTCTCATCACCTCTTCGTTTCATTCCGTCGAGAGAGAAAGTTGAATAGCAGCTGAGAGGGGAGAGAGAAAAAAAATGTACGCAAAAACAATGTAATAATTGAGAAACCTCGTCCGAATTTTTATCTTCGCAGAAACCGAACACGAAATTCTGAACGTCGATCAAGTCAAAGAGACGTTCGTACGACTCGGCCTGTGACCAGAGTGCCACCGTACGTTCCCAGATTCGTTTTCATTACCCTTTCCCTGACCATACAACGCGTTACGTCGAGCTATAGATCGTCGATTTTCTTCGCATCGGTATTCATATTTCGACAAATCCTTTTATACCCTCTGGTCCCCGTGCAAAAGGACATGACACAATTTGCTATATTTATTCCT
This sequence comes from Oxytorus armatus, assembly GCA_958009045.1. Classification (NCBI taxonomy): domain Eukaryota; kingdom Metazoa; phylum Arthropoda; class Insecta; order Hymenoptera; family Ichneumonidae; genus Oxytorus; species Oxytorus armatus. The sequence goes on from OY253746.1 coordinate 28,848,085, forward strand.
CATTTTTCCTTCGGGGTTTCCTTCAGTTTCAAATGGATTACATTTTTTTTTCCTTTTTTTTTACCCGAGAGTTCGATAATATTCAAACTACTTCTGTGAGGTCCTACCAAAATGATAAATGAACATAATCGTTGCTTCATTCTTGAAAAATGTTTTTTACTCGAAGATAGGAGCGATTTTGACATTTTGTTGAAAAATTCAAAATCTCATCAGATAGTAAAACTTTTGTTGATTTTTGACAAAATCTGTACAAAACATCCTGCGATGTTAATTCAATGATGTGAAGCGTTTTAGTTTTATCACACAGTCACAAAGTTTAAAATACGAAGTTGTATGTCAGGAATGTAAATTTGTTTTTACCTCAACTCGTTTTTAAGTTATAAAATTCATAATTTACCTTTTTCTAAACATTATTTATACGTATAAAAGAAAAAATTGAAATATTTTTTTCTCCCGTTTAAAAAGCTTTCCCAACGAGTAATCAAATTTCGTTCGCCCTATTTCTTTACTTAAGTTTCCCATATCCAATCGCGTACATCAAAATCATATAGATCTTCCCCCCCCCCCCCCAATTTTATATTTTTACTTAAAATCGATGAATACAAGTATAGTCCTATTGTACTTCCCAAACCTGACGAACTAGTCACGAAATGGGTATAACAAAATTATTATCTATTCAGGAAATCGACGGGGAATTATATTTATATTTGGAAACGCGACAAAAAAGGGTGTAGATTTTGCGGAAAATATACATTGTTTAGCGGCATAAAATATTACAATTTGGAAAGTATGGAATTACGAAAAATTAATAATCTGAAAAAAATCTTCGTAGATGTAATTTTCCGTTCCAATGACGATAAATAAATTATCATTGTGAACTGTATTTATGTTTACGGTTGAACGAATTGAAATTGAACGTCCGTGTGTGTCTGTTATAAAAAAAAATATTAATAAAATAACGCACACCCATTGTTTCATCGCACATTGGATTCGAGACCACATCGCAGTTGGAATGTTAATTGAACGAACAATGGTATTGACACAGGAGTCACGGTAAAATCAAATAAGTCACACGGCACTCGTCCATATTTACACTCGTTATCTATGCAAAAATGCAGATATTGGCATTGGTAGCCTCGCGTCAATGAACGACGATGTTCCATCCATAATCATCAAACGTCATTCATAATAATTCACGAATAAAATAATATAGCTTCTTATCGACATACAAAAGTGTATAGACGAACTGTGTGCGAGAGTTTTATCGCGAGTCCACCGAGAAAGCACTTCCGCGGATCGATCGTGTACACAGGCATTCTCATTGTGAACGGTACTCTCAATTACACCATCTTTACTTCATAATTTACATTCGTCGATGGTACAAAAAATATTAAAAAAAAAAACAAAACCATGAAATAAGATACAACAAATTAATAAATAAAATAATTAGACGAATCGCGTATGTCAGGTGGAAAGGTTCGGCATAAGAACGAATTTTTATTTATCGTCGAGAACGTTTCCTCAACCACGAATGATTTTAGAATACCTTCGAGTTACCGTGATTTTTTTTAACTTCTAGGAATCCTTGTGATTCCGAATTACTGTTTTTTTTTTCAATCCTTCATCGGAATCTACAATTTTCGCCGTCAAAGATGTCGATAAAAAAAATCTTGTTCAAGATATCCATGCGACCAAATTTTCGGACGTGTTTTGCGATTTACAATCGTGAAACAGACACAAGGACCACAGGACGATAATATTTAGGTATTAACGTAACGCGTCAGGTTAGCAGCCACTGCAGGGCAGTGAGCCCGACGTCTGCTACTGCGCAACCCGCGGAGTCGATGCTTTCGTCTTTTTTTTTTATTCTGCCTTCCTCTCTATCATCGTCCCTCTCTTTCCGCAATATCTCTCACGGTCATACAACCACCCGACAGCGAACCACCCCTCAGACTGCCTCACAACCAACAAACGAGAAACCGCGCGTGGAGCGGTTGGTGAAAAGTATTTTAAGAAACCGAAACCTGGTGGTTAAATCGCAAACTAAACGAAATGGTCGTTCGAAAGTACATTCGAAACCTTGCAAAACTAGATTTATGGAAATTCTGATTAAACTGAATAAAAACTGATCGTGAAAATTAATGTCGTTGAAGTTACGAACGTTCTTGCAACAAAAAAAAAATTTTTTTTAAATTGACGGCACTTACTCGTCGTATGTGCGAGAGTATATATTCGCACAAAAAACACATATTTAGCCTGCTAATAGGCTTGAACGCCGATAAAATGAGACTCTGAGTCGGTTTTGTTGAAAAAAAAAATATTTCGTCCAATTCGAAGGTCGTGTTCTCTTTGATAATAAATCGTGATGACTTGTATGACCCTCTAGAATGTGAAAAAAAATATAAACCGAAATATATCGGAAAGGAAACTTGAGGAGCGGTGGTCAGAGCGACCCCATTCTAGACCAACTCTTGTGAAAAATCTTTCATCCAATTCGAAGGTCGTGTTCTCTTTGATAATGAATTGTGATGACTTTTATGACCCTCTAGTACAGAGCTCGGAATCAAGTGCACAGTTCGGCCACGGCAGGAAGGCTACGCCTCCGTTACCCCCTCTACCACGTAACGCGCGGCGGCTACAACGGCGAGCGCGTCATCTCAGGAGCGTTCCGATCAAAAAAATACATGGCACGCGCGACAAAATTTTTGGAAAAAATTTTTCAAGACATTGTTCTGCACTGAGCCAGCGAACTTCACAATACGCTGGCTCAGTGCAGGACAATGTCTTGAAAAGTTGTTTCCAATAAGAAAGGAGGTCTTACTTTTTTTGCAAGAAACATTTCCTGACAAATTTGACGAATTAAAATTTTTTTTGCAAGATTTAGATTCGCTTTGCGAACTTGCTCTAGTCACTGATGTGACGAATCATTTAAATATTTTACATTTGAAGCTGCAAAAAACCGACCAAACCATGTCACAGGTAATTAGTCACATCGATTCTTTCCGCAGAAAGTTAGTACTTTTTAAAAATCATTTAGAAAATAACATACTTCATTTTTTTCCCTTGTTGTCAAATTATCTTTGAAGAACATGATTGCAATAATGGCGCAGGTTGTAATTTTATACAATTTTCAAATATAATTAATTCTTTGATAAGTCAATTTGATACGCGTTTTAGTGATTTTGTAACGCTGCGAAAAGATTTGATACTCTTTGAAAATCCTCTCACTGTGCAAATCGAGGAACAAAGCCTACAACTTCTGGCAGAATTGTGCGATTTGCAAAGTGATATTTCGTTAAAAGCACGGCCAGAAAAAGGGATTGACTTCTTCAAAATTTTAGATTCGTCACGTTATTCACGTCTTAGGGATTTCAGTCTTCGAATTTTCTCCATGTTTGGGTCCACATATTTATGCGAATGCCCGTTCTCAAAAATGAAATTGACGAAAACAGATAAACGTTCGTCCATGAACGATGCGTCATTGACCTCCTTAATTCGAGCAAGTTCTTCAAAAATTTCTGTGAATGTACCGTCCCTAATGGAATCTTCTACAAAAAAACTCAGACGATCTAATTAATATTTGTCGAAAAATTGGTTGCTATACTTTCTTCGTTTTTTCCTACTGAGCCAGATTTCATCATTGCATTAATTTTCAGTGGAATAGGCCTCCTGGGGAAACCACTCCAAAAAAAAGCGCATCTGCAATAGTACCTCACGGGTGATGTGAAAAACTATTGTTAAAATCATTTAATAATTATGCGATATTAATACAAAATTGTGGTAAATAATTATATTTTTAATGATTAATTAATAAAATATTACGGAACGATAAAATATTGGAATGACAATTTGTCGCGGGTGCCATGTATTTTTTTGATCGGAACGCTCCTGAGATGACGCGCTCGCCGCTGTAGCCGCCGCGCGTTACGTGGTAGAGGGGGTATCGGAGGCGTAGCCTTCCTGCCGGGGCCGAACTGTGCAGTTTATTCCGAGCTCTGCTCTAGTATGTGAAAAAAATATAAACCGAAATATATCGGAAAGGAAACTTGAGGAGCGGTGGTCAAAGTGACCCCATTCTAGACCAACTCTTGTAAAAAATCTTTCGTCCCATTCGAAGGTCGTGTTCTCTTTGATAATAATTCGTGATGACTTTTACGACCCTCTAGTGTGTGAAAAAAAATATAAACCGAAATCTATCGGAAAGGAAACTTGAGGAGCGGTTGTCAGAGCGAGCCCATTCTAGACCAACTCTTGTAAAAATACTTTCGTCCAATTCGAAGGTCGTGTTCTCTTTGATAATGAATCGTGATGACTTTTATGACCTTCTAGTATGTGAAAAAAAAAATAAACCGAAATATATCGGAAAGGAAACTTGAGGAGCGGTGGTCAGAATTTGTAATAGATGTCACGACGAAAACTATACGACAACTAGACAACTAGACGACTACTTTTATATATACAGATTATATAGATGTCATATCTGAGACAGGTAAAAACATGGTAAAAACAGACTGAGCCACGGCAACAAGTATAGTTAGCTTTAAATAAAATTAACATAAAAATTATCGAGAAAATCTCGAATAAAATGAATCATTACTGAATGAAATGAATGAACCGTCCCGACGGATATATTTCGGTTTATATTTTTTTTCACATACTAGAGGGTCGTAAAAGTCATCACGATTCATTATCAAAGAGATCACGACCTTCGAATTGGACGTAAGATTTTTTACAAGAGTTGGTCTAGAATGGGGTCGCTCTGACCACCGCTCCTCAAATTTCCTTTCCGATATATTTCGGTTTATATTTTTTTTCACATACTAGAGGGTCATAAAAGTCATCACGATTCATTATCAAAGAGAACACGACCTTCGAATTGGACGAAATATTATTTTTTTCAACAAAACCGACTAAGAGTCTCATTTTATCGGCGTTCAAGCCTATTAGCAGGCTAAATCATGTGTTTTTTATGCGAATATATACTCCCGCACATACAACGAGTGAGTGCCGTCAATTTAAAAAAAAAATTTTTTTTGTTGCAAGAATGTTCGTAACTTCAACGACATGAAAATTAACCTAACGAAACATGGTCATTCAATATCACGAATTATTCTCCACTCCTAATAAGTTATTGTGTCACAATTTATCGAAATGCGATTCTCCACCCCTAAAATCTCCACCTCTAAAAAGTTGACGTGTCACAATTTATCGAAATGCGATCAGATTCAAGTTCACACTGAAGCCGTTTTGTTCGTGCGGTAATTGGTCGATCGGTGACCGAGAGAGAAAAAGAGAAGATGACGGGACCGCTGCAGCGCCATCTGTAAACCGCTCGCGCGTGGCATTGGTTATTCCCCCCTATAAAAAAGACATGTCACGAAATCCGCCCTATTAAAAAGACGTGTCACCAAATATCTCGAAATGCGATTTATTTCTGAAGCCGACTAACTTGTCATTATGATTGGCCGTCGATGTCGTGCTCAGTGTACGATTATGTACATACTTTAGATCGCACGACGATTCTAGTGATAATACTAGCCGACTAACTCGTCATTACTATTGACCATCGATCTCGTGCTCAGCATTTGTTCATGTGCATACTTCATATCGCACGATGAACCTAACCTATAAAGGCAGTGCACGAAGCATGTACACCGATTCTAGTAATAATACTAGAATCGATGTACGCTGCTTTTGTAGGTTAGGTTCATCGTGCGATCTGAAGTATGCACATCACCGAACTCTGAGTACGACATCGACGGCCAATCATAATGACGAGTTAGTCGGCTTCAGAAATAAAACGCATTTTCAGATATTTCGTGGCATGTCTTTTTTATAGGGGAGATTATTGAATACCCCCGAATCGTATAATGAACTTTGGTTTTTTGTCACAATGTGAAATTTTAGGCGCGGATGGCCAGGTTGGGAACGAAGAATTTTTGTCGACAAAAATACTTCTTTAATACTTAAAAAATTCTTCATATCGACGCTGCTTACGAAAAGTAGCACGATTCAAATTTCTTACGAAAACTAACACGTTTCGAATTCCACCACGAAAATCAACACGTTTCGATATTTGACGCGAAAACTAGCATGTTTCGGCTTTCATCGCGAAAACTAGCATGATTCGGCTTCTGCCGCGAAATGTAGCATGTTTCGGCTTCCGTCGCGAAAACTAGCATATTTCGATTTGCACTGGAAAAAGTAGTATATTTGCCGAACTAAATCGAATAAGATTCAGGACTTTCACAAATGTTTTAATAATTTTTTCGGGAGCACTATAAGGAAATGATTGTTTATAAAAAGTATATTCTACTTACAGTCTGAAGAATCATTCATTGTACTTTTATTTCATTAAAAAAAAACACAATCTTGGAGTTATCAACGATGATCCACTATTAACTTTTCAGCTATTCATCACACCAAAAACTCCAATATTCTAATTTAATAAAAGTACTGTAGTCGTTATACTCGTCAGGAAGCTTGTGACAGACTAACAATGAGGTAAAGACAATTTTGAACGGCAGCAATATCAGGGGAAGGGAACGATAGTATGATGCCCTTCGTCAAAATGTCTCTCATAAAGTGTTTACTTTGCGCGAAAAAAACAAAACATACACTCTGTACTTTCTCGGACTGTAAAGAAACTTTTCCATATTCATCGAAAAATAGTAGTACAACGGAAAGGTTTGTCGGAGTTATACACTCCTGACTAAAAGTATAAAGTACAGTATAAGTATAAAGTACAGTTGACAAAATCTTCAAAACAATTGATTGAGATATCTCGAGAAATGTCAGGTCTTGGACGGAGTGGCAAGAGGGAAAAAACTGACATTGTTAACTTTGCATACATTGCAATTGTTTTCGATTTTCCCTTCTCTAATTTTGTTGACCATGGTTTTTTTACTCCAAAATGACGAGGCATTTGCTGTTTGCCATCTTATGATAAGCCTAGCAGACCAAAATTCAAACAGTAAAATATGTATGAAATAAATTGAAACAAAAAATAAAACAGTATAAAAGACAAGCATAAATACTTCGTCAATTTGGAGTAAAAAAGGATGTTCAAAAAACGTGGACTAAAAAATGAGAAACACTTCCAGTGCTACTGAAACGTGCTAATTTTCGCGGTGAAAGTCGAAACCTGCTAGTTTTCGTGGTAAAATCCGAAACATGCTGGTTTTCGCGGCGAATATCAAAATGTGCTAGTTTTCGTGGCAAAAGCCGAAACATGCTAGTTTTCGCGCTGATATCAAGCGTGCTTGTTTTCGTACGAAATCTGAAACATGCTAGTTTTCGTAATCAGCGTCGATATATGGTGTATAAGACTTTAGTGGCGCCTGGCGTCTGGCATAAAAACACGAAAGGGATGAGAAGAACAAACAACAGACATCATCCTACATGTAACTCCAGCTGTCCGCCTTTCTGGGTGCGTTTGGTATATTATGGCACCATTAGCGTAAGTAATTAGTGTTCGTTGGACGTGTCTCGAAATCAGCGAATTCTCCATTCGCGAGTTTGGTTCTATCGAATTGCCAATTAGCTGTGTGCTAGGTAATTATAAAGCCGAGTTTGGCGAAGCTGTAGGAGAATAGAAGAAGTGTACAGGGTGAAAGAACCGTTATGCACTTCAGTTTCGTCTCGGCACACCTTAGCGCTCGGTTCGAAACTCCTTAAGGTTCCGTGTCCGGGTCAAGTCGAGAATGGTTCGCGTTTAATGGCTATGCTTTTGTATATTCGTGCTCATGCATATAGCAGATAAAATATTCCAGTACGAAGGTATTAGTATCACAGAGTGGCGAGCGAGAGGGTGGAACGCCGCGAACGAGCCGGTGTGCCTGCGACGAAAAGGGGGTCACCCCGATAGCATCGATTTCGTTAGTGTGCTGCTCTTATTCGCGTCACTGAAAAGCCACGTGCAAAAACGATATTATTATACCTAGTAGGTTTTGCCAGACATAGAACATGAGGGAAGGTATATCCTTTGGCAGAAACAACCCACGCCAATGATAGAGTCTCCAGTCACGAAAGAATTGTTACCCCTTTCGACACGAAGGGGTTGGCAAAGCTTTTGCGGAATATACCTCGATTCGATTGTATATGTAGATCGATACGATTTTCTTAGCGTAACTGAAAAGTGGTGGCCTGAACTTTAAGCATTATGGGAATATGGTAAACTGCCGCACCCAAAAGTATTATCGTTCCAGCCGTTGGTGTGGCATCGACGCGGTTTACGGAAACTGGGACCCAACACTTAATTACAAGTGGCACGTTGAATAGCGATTTAAGGATGGACGGATTATACGAGATCTGTACAAAAAGTATCGCGAATTTTGAATTTCCGCGGGCTACGTATATTCGACTTTCGATTTTTTTGTGGCGTTAGGTTGGTCCTCATGTCCCTCACTTATGCTGAAAAAATCGGCCATTTTGAATGTTTAGTTAATTGTTGACAGCTGTTTTGGTTAGACGTGTTTTGGCTTGTCTTCGATTTTTGCCTATTCCAAAAAAGCAGCTTCCATTGCGATGATTGAGCTTTGGTTTCCACGTCATAATCATAAACCCATGATTCGTCATCAGTTATGACCCTTTGGAGCAAATTTGGGTCGTCGCGGACCGAGTCTAACAGCTTCTTAGCAATGTTAACGCGACACTGTTTTTGTTCGAAATTGAGCAATTTTGGCACGAATTTCGCGGCGACCCGTCTCATGCCCAAATCATTGATAAAAATCGAATAGCACGAGCCAATCGATATGTTTAGTTCCTCAGCAACTTTTCTAACGGTGATTCGACGATTGGCCAATATTATTTTCTTCACTTCATCAATGTTTTCGTCTGTTGTTGATGTGCTCGGGCGTCCGGAACGCATTTCGTTGTTCGCATCTTCGCGGCCCTCTGAGAACATTTTGTACCACCGATAAACGTTGCTTTGGTCCAAGGTAGCTTCACCATATGCCACAGTCAACATTCGGAATGCGTCCGCGCACTTAATTTTGTTTTTCACATAAAATTTGATACAGATTCTTTGATCCATTTTTTGGAATAGGCAAAAATCGAAGACAGGCCAAAACACGTCTAACTAAAACAGCTGTCAACAATGACCTAAACATTCAAAATGGCCGATTTTTCCAGCATAAGTGAGGGACATGAGTACCAACCTAACGTCACAAAAAAAATCGAAAATTGAATATACGTAGCCCGCGAAAATTCAAAATTCGCGATACTTTTTTAACAGACCTCGTATATTTAAAGAAAAAAAACGTTCATGGTTGAATTTAGGGTATGTGCTTGAAGCAAAAATTTCATGTCACAGGCTACAAAGAACTCTTGGATTTAAAAACTGCACTTTTCCGAGTTGAATAAAATAAAGTAGAGTCTATTGGAGAAGAAAAAAACTTTTATAATGTGGAAAGAATACAAATTTAGATTATTTTTTTTTAATTAAACTGCATACTATTAGCTATTGCGTATTGCGCAATTACCTAATATCTCGCGGATTATCAATCGGATTAGCATCTGGAGATATTGCCGGCCATTTTAACATAATGACGTTATTTTGGTGTTTCCAGAGACTGCACAGTTTGCGACGATGTTTACAGTCATTTTCATCTTTCAGCGCCTAACTTGTTTTGTCAGAACCAAAAAAACTTTTCAACAGATTTCAACAAGCATTTCTGGTAGATGATGTGCATTTTCTCAGCGTTTAAATTGTCCATAAACAGAAAGAGGCAACCAAAACCGCGTGTACAAAAGCATCCCCAAACATGCAATTTTACAGGGTGTTTTACTATGCGCTGAGAAATCCTACTCTTCATTGACAACACTTTTAATAAGGAAGACCATGCCCACAAAGAAGACTCGTCCGTGAAGATAACATTGTCCCAATCTCGATCCAAATGTGCCTTTGCCCAAGCCAGGCGTTTTTCCACGTGCTTTTCTGGAAATGAAGGTTTCTTTGGAATTGACCGAAAAGACACGTTTTTTTTATGCAGGCGACTCCGAATCGTATTTAGAGAGACGTGAATTTCTTTCTTGCGAAGTGTCATTTGGGCACAGCGCAATGAAAGGCCTGGCTTGTCTTGAAAAAGACGTAAAATCGTTTTATCTTCCTTCGTTGTTGCCACGCGGGCTAGTCCCCTTTCCGGCAGATCGTCTACTTCTCCAGCCTCCAAATATCACTTTACTCACGTCTTAACGAATGCCTCTGACTTCAGCATACATTTAACAGCCGCTTTATACGTCAGTTTCGGGCCGTTTGCATGATTTACTAAAAACACTGTCTCGTATCGCTTCAGGAATTTTGCACTGATTGTAAAGATAACGAATTCACTGATATCTATAACGTAATGTGCCGGCAAAGTATATATTGCGCAAAAGAGCATGAAACAAAGATTCAAACGATTATGGACAGATGCCGCTACGTTGGCTCCTTACCAAACGACGACGATTGCTTTCTTTTCCAACGGACTGTACCTGCAGGGTTATGGTGCTTTCCATTAATCAAACAAATGGCTGTCTTCTTAAGATTTTCATATGAATACTAGCGAATTTTTGACGTTTGGGTGCCTCACACTTTCGCACGTTCACTTGTATAGAATATTCCACGATTTTTCAGTTTAGGCTGTTTAATATTAAAAAAACTATTTGTGGTGGAAGAATATAGAAAACAATAATGATACTGCGTGACATACTTCTGCTTAAAAGTACCAACGGCCCATACAGAAAACTGCAATGCAATTTTTCTAGTGATACTTTAAGGTTTCCGGACAAATTTTATTCTCCTTGATCTACCAGGATTGATAGATAGGAGTCCGTAAGAATTTCATTTTTGACCCCCAACAATCTCAAGGCACCTCTGACCGAATTGCTCTGAGCATTGTTTTGGAGGTAACTTGCAATGGGTTTTCATATTTCTTAACCTCTTCGCAGTGTGGCAAAAAATGAGATTATCGCCCTACTCTTGTGTCAGAAAAAAAAGTTCGTTAAATTTATCTGATAATCTCAATATAAAAATTTTTGTGCTTGCCGAATTCGATTCTTGAATTAGAGTTTTGAAATTCAAAATGGCGGATGAGAATTCAAAAAATTGTTCGATTTCAACGAAAGTGAGTTTCCCATGATTTTTATGTCACTGAATTCGAATTCAGCGGCCTCAAAAACCCTAAGTTATTCAAGCATAATCAAACCAGTATACTATAAACAGGTTTTGTTAAGGCCCACATATGTGTCATAACGTAAATGTAACACCTTTTTTTCCACTTCGTCAAGGTGACCGAAAAATTGGATTTAGCTGATCGTCAGCAATCCCCGTGACGAGTTTTTGTATACATAATAGTTATTGGAGAGAATGCGTTAGGAATAGATTGTCGTCTGCTACCAGACTACGATAATGATCCCATTAAATCAACATATTTTTATTGTGAGCTCTTATAATACTTTTTTTACAGTGCTGGGCATTTGAAGTGTAATGCGGACATTTTCGCCGATATTGGCCAAAATTTGATGAATTTGGAACTTCCAACTGCCGGGGTTTGCGTATCCAATTACTCCTGGAGTAGTTTTCATCCCTGTTCGTAACTTTTTATTTGGATACCATATTAACTCTTTACCGTATCCGCAACCCTTAAATCACGAAGTCGGCGCATCACCCGATTTTCCACCTCCGCGCATTTTCCTTGCGCACGAGCGCGATTTTTGACCAATCTCAATGAGACCCGTTTCATCCGAAAGATTATCGAATTTCCCCGAATGTACTTTTTGAAATGTTCAAATTCGTCAAATTTTCGTGAAAATCAACGAAAATATCGGCATTCCACTTTAAATGCCCAGCACTGTCCATCGAGAATTTGTCACTGGTGCCAATTTTCATCAAGGATTTATTGATCGTAAAAAATGTATGACGTTGCCAACGATTTTTCATCATTTTATAGAAATTCGTAGACTCTTATCTATACCTGTGTCACTTCATTATCGCGTATTATTTTACGTGCCTCAATTTACGTACATGCATATTAATTTGTGCTATCCACTCAATCAAAGTGTCGACAGGTCTATAATATTGCGGGGTTCACTCGAGATTCTCCTCCCATATTTTGCGTTGTGGTCTGTGACCTTGGCGTGTGTCAGAGTATGAAATAACGAGACCTCTTGCTTCCTCCTGCACCCCGGCTTTTCGCCGGAACTTACATTAATCACGATACACGAGGGAGCAGGAAGCCGTGTAAGAATCAGATTTTATTTTAGTTGCTCAAAATACCTACTTTCTCACACGAATGTACAGAATGACGCAGAACTCGGGTAAGTTATGGGTAGACGTCAAGACATCAATGGAAATGTATAGTACAAGAATATACGTGTCGAGTAAAGCAGTCGTTGATTAACTAAGTTAAATGTGCATTGTGCTTTCCTTAATCTTTTCAGTCTTTTCTAACACTAGAACGATGTACGCGCCCTGTTTTTGTAGGTTAGGTTCATCGTGCGATCTGAAGTATGCGTATGGACGAACTCTGAGCACGACATCGACAGCCAATCATAATGACGAGTTTCGTGGGCTTCAGAATTGAATCGCATTTCGAGATATTTTGTGACATGTATTTTTATAGGGAGGATAAGCAAACATATAGTCTATGATATTGATCAATTTAAGATTCATCGTGGAAAAAGCTTCGTGAACGATGAAAAAGAATGAAGAGGTAATCGCAGATTATGAAAATCTTTATTTGTAGTAACAATCGATACCTATTTTGACAAATTGAAGCCGTGTCAGCCGAGTTGATTGGTTTTTTATACAATCGACCCACAAGGAACCCAAAATAACCCCGATATGGTTTAATTCTCGTTGGTTTTGGATATATTTGGATTACGCGGTTGAACAGAAAACAGGAAGTCGGTACCTGCCGGGAAAATATGAAAATATGTATAAATCGACAGCAGTAGACGCGCGGTCGATGCGCGGCTCGGGCGATCACCTAAGTTAAACAGCTTTGGCCGTGGTCACTACTTGAATGGGTGACCGCTTAGCCATGCAACGCGTAGCGCGCCAACCGTTGAGCGGGAGGCAGTTTTATTGGGATTCTGATGTAGTAAGCACAACTGAAACTCAGTTAAAACACAGCCGTCTGTATTGAGACAGGTTTTCCGCAGTTTCCCTGTACCCATGGCAAATGCGATGCAGTGTAGCTAAGACGTCTGAGGGCGCAATGGAAGTTAGGTTAGCTTAACGAAGTGTGGGTAGGGAGGAATAAAGGAAAAATGGAAAAAATCGAATTGGGAAGAGTCATCCGTAAAAACCCGAAAAGACATACGTTGGAACAAAGAAAATAAAATAAAATTAAAATATATGTACAAATCAACTGAGAATCCACCATGTTCGAAAGGTGTTCCACCATTTACATGTTGTAAATGTTCACTAGAATCGGTGTGCGCTCCACGCGGGCTGCGTTTTAGGTTAAGTTCGTTGTCTATGGTCGTGCGATCTGAAGTATGCACATGAACGAACTCCAAGTACGACATCGACAGCCAATCGATAATACAACGATAATAAAGCTTGAGAATTTGTCTGTTTCAACGTGCTAGTCTCAGAAAATACTAATACGATTTAAGAAATTCTTTTTGCATTAGATAGCCCATTTAGTCAGAAAGGCTCTAAGCCATATAACTTCGTGCTATGACTGTAAGGAGCGGGGGTCATAGCATGAATATATAATCCAAATTTAACACAGGTGAAATCGCGGGGAACCGCTAGTAATAAATAAATCACATTTCGAAATATTTCGGGACATAGCTTCTTTCTAGGGGGGATAATCTAATAACGCCTATAAAACTCAGATTTCTTCAACGCTTTTTCTCCCAATTACAATTTATAATATTTTTAGTACAAAAACTAGGTCGGAAATTGAATTTTTAGCAGCCTGACTCTGTACATAACAACTGAACGGAACAGACAGTTAGCTTTTCTAAATCAAATCAAGCGTTCATTTACAAAGTATCAGCGAAACTTTTATTGAAAATTGAACTACTCCATGTTATTGTAGTATTCGGAAATATAACTCCATCTTATATTTCCGAATACTACAATCAAAATCAATTTTAATGCAAGCAACTGCAAACTATTTTGAAACGAGTAGGTCGTTTATTACAGTCATTTTCTGAGGAATTACGAAGGAAAAAACGAAACTAAAAGCAGCTACAAACGGTTCTGTATCGGCAACAGTTATACATTCGATTCATTAAAAACTTGTGGCGCAACATTCCTTTTTTCTCCTTTTCTATTTCAGTAATCAACTGAAATTAACGGAAAACGTTATTACATACAGCCATTACATATCAACAGCTTCATTTTGTCGGCACGCAACCCTATTATCAGGCTAAATAATGGGTTTTTTGTGGGGACATATACTCCGGTACGAGCGAGCAGTGAGTTTTCTACAACTAGCTACATTTAAGGCGTCTACCCTAATTAGACGCGCAAAAAGGGCTATTTTCACGAATTTTTTTGATGGGTTTAAATTATAAATCTGGATATATAAAGTGTTAGACCTAATAAATACACTTTTAAAATACACAAAAACAATTTGTTTAAATTTATTTTAGTCAGTTTTTGTAGAGAAAAATGGGGGGGAAAAAAGGTCCAAAAGAAAGATAGGTGTGCGCTGTTGATGAAATCCCTGGAATGGATGATCAGAAAAAAATGGTTTTAGATTCAGTAGGTTAATAGTTATGGCGCATATCATACGATTTTTGACCAAAAATGACCAAATGGCGGCCATTTTTCGAAAAACCACGGAAAGCACGTTTTATTTCATCGTTTTTTTGCAAAAAAAAAATAGTTCAACTCAAAATTTCAAAAATCGTATGATATGCGCTATAGCTATAGTTATAAAAAACATGTGGTAAAATTTTGGTAAGTGTCGGTTTAATAGTTTCGGAGATTTTATCAACAAGCCGTCCAAAAACGTCATTTTGAGAAAAACGCGTTGAAAGTAGGCGCGGTGCGTATTAGCGCGCTTAGGTGGCTAAATAAACGTCGCTCAAAAGTACACTTAGGCTGCTTAGATCTTTATAAAATTTTAGTATGATACTTTTAAATATGTATACTTTCGAAAAATGCAATACAAAAAATCGATTTTTTGATAATTCTAATTAGGGTAGACCCCTTAATTTTTTTTGGCAGAACGTTCCTAACTTCAACGACATACATACATTTACAAACCGCGTGAAATTATTCCTCGCTCGTGAGTGTGATGCACGATGTCCTTTACATATTCTTATAATTACTTATTATTTAGCGAACCCAGACTGACCCAATTCCCAATTTACTCTCGACGCTCGTGATTAATCCACCGTCTTTGTGCACTAACGTTTGTTTTTTGTTTCTTCTTTTTCACAGGTCTAAAATTGTTACCGACAAAAAAGTGGCAGAAACGGGATTGTAGCAGGGTAAAAAAGGTCTCGAAACTATATACTATATACGTCAGTTTTCTACTCAGCCTCATCGTCCGTACTTGTCCTCGTCGTTCCAAGAGACACTCGTAACTTGCACGCTACGAGTATGCAAGCTACCAGATTACATACTAGGGGCGAAACAATTTGTATATGTATGTTTATGTGCCTACAGTACACAGATAGCGCTGGTTCCCACGGCGCCCTCAGGGCACTCATCATCAACGAGGCTTTTATCCTCGCTTGGACTCCAGACTGTGCATTTTCAACTCTTTTTCCATTCACCTAATTTAAATTCAACTCAGTGGGTTTGAAAAATAATTAATCCTACATAAAACTTTTGTATTTTTAACAAATGTATTTTTGTATATTTTTGTTTTCACGGATACCACGAGAAATATATAACATTTGGAAATTAACGTGGTGAAATGAAAATACAAAAAAAATCTAAATTGTGTCCGGAACGATGTTCATTAACCATTCGTTAAGTTCTTCAACTTCAGCGCTGACCAATTCGTGATCGACACTTTCGAGGGTCGTCAGTTTACCCCTTACGCCTAAATTTTTGAGCGCATTGTGAGTGCTAATGCCCCATTTCAATGGCACGAGGTGATCCCCAGTGCCATGAAATTGGAGCAGCGGTGGGGTATCCCGTCCATTTTCAAATTTTAGTGCCTGCGGTGCAAGAAATTCTCGAATTAGAGAAAGTTGGCATTGGACGCGCAGAGTGACAATTGATTTTTTTATTTTTATTGCAATACCTCGTAGACCAGGGACTTGTGATTGAGAAAGGAAGACATAACGAAACAGCCAGCCAAAGATTTTTTGTATCTATAAGCCACGTGAAGAGACAACGCGCCACCCATTGAAAAGCCACCTACGATTATTCTTTGTAATGGAATTCCACTTGCTACTTCTTTTTCTATCAGATCCGATACGGATTCGCACATGGAATCAATAGAAGATTTCTTCTCCGGTGCACTGATCGCTACCGCACTTCGATCGAACCATACATTGCTCTGCTGTAAATGAACGTCTTTTTTTAATTCCATAGGTATTTAAATTCGTTCGAACATTATTACGATGCTAATGAAACGTATGATGGGACTAGAATCGGTATACGCCCCGCGCGCGCTGCTTTTTCGGTCAAGTTCGTCGTGTACGATCGTGCCATCTCAAGTATCTACATGAACGAAATTTAAGCACGACGCCGACAGCCAATTATAATAATGGCGAGTTAGCCGAATTTAGAAATAAATCGCATTTCAGGATATTCCGTGACATGTATTTTTTATAGGGGGGATCGTGTATCAGGGTGTTTTTTCATGGACAATGGACAGCATCAGCAGCGTTTGACCGTTTCACTAGCATTGATGGACGCACTTCCGGTGCAAATTCTTACGACTCGGTGTTCATTTGGTTGAACGCAACTAGCAGCAATAAGAGCGGAAGAGAGAGAGAGAGAGAGCTTATACGTGTGACAATACGTGACAGACGTAAGGTAATTTTTTTCGGATTTTTACGACCATCCCTTTTTTTGCTTCCTCATGGAGGAAGTTTTATTTGTATGAAAAAAGATTTGTGTTTTTAATGTCGATGTGTTGAAATTGTTCCACAACATCGACAAATTATATTGAGAAAAAATGTCCGGATCGATTTCGGGGGTGGTATATCCGTGTGTGATAGGGGCATAACATTCAATCCGCTGTAACTTCGAATTGATTTGAGCTTTCAGGCTTAATTTGGTATACAAGTATATCAGTGGTTACTACGATTTTTGTGACAATTGACACATTTTTTTAATTTTATAAAATTTTCGAAAAAGTGTGTTAAAAGTATGACTCGTGCAATTTTTCATGCAATTGGGCTGAAACTTTCTCCACAAATAGGCATTCATAAAATACACTGTTGAATTTGAAGAAAATTAATCGAGACGTTTCAGAGTTATGGAATTTCAAATTTTTCAAAAAATCGCTATAGGCCTTTGTTAATGCTCTGGCTCGTGGTAGTTTGGGAAAATCGAGTACTGTTAAAGAATATTCCGTATTAAATTTCAACACAATGGAATCAAACGTTTTTAATTTATGGAATTTTGAATTATCTCAAAGAATCGATCACGGTCCTCGCTCGTGTAATTTTTCAAAATTGAGTCAAAAATCTGTATATCGATTGGGGACTATCAAAGATTACTTCGTATCCAATGTGAAGAAAAATAATCAATCGAGGTATTTTATGAAATTTTGAATTGAAAAAAAAATGGACATGTGTTTATTAAGACACTAGATCGTTCAACACGTACAGAACTTTTTTAATTCCCGAGTAAAATGTCGTATACATATAGATGGAATGTCATTGAAAAATAATCCAAATGAACCCCAACAAATTCAAACCCTTTTGTTTGCTCCACCATACGGACTAGGTATTTCCCGTGCGGTGAAGCTGACCTCCGCACTCTTGTACCCGACAGCGGCGGCGGCTATATTTATATAACATAGAGTGATATATATGTATATTGCATATAAAACCTTAACATGCAAATTTGTCAATAGGATGCCATTGCACTGATGTATTAGATACAAAAGCAGTGAAGCCATTTTTTAGATTTCCAAGGTAAATAATAACATGGGTGAAATCATGGTAATGGGGGGGAAATCATGGTAATATAATGGGGGAAAAATCGGGGAATTATATTACCATGATTACCCCCATGACCATGATTTTACCCATTTCATTATTTCCCTTGGAAATATAAATGCCTTCACACTACCATGGAAATCATGGTAATATATTACATTATATTACCATGATTACCCCATTACCACGATTGAATGAATGGTAATATATTAAAATTCATTTTTCCTCATGAACAAGCAATATATACTTGGGAAAAATGCCACAGCATTTTTGCTAAGGATAAAATATTATTATTCATTTTCCCATAAGCACAAATAATGGCAATGCCATTGGGCGTTTGAATGAACTTTTTACCATTAATTTCCCATAGGCACAAGCAATGGCAATAGCAATGGGATTTTAAATGGAGTTTTTATCCTTGGCAAAAGTGCTTTCGGTGGCATTACATCTGAACCAATGCAAAATTCAACGGCATTTATTAATGGCAATGAATGGCATATTTTGCTATGGGGACCTTGAAATTGTAAATTGAAGCCTGCCGCTTGTCTCTTCAATTGTTCCTTGGCCAGATAAAAAAATGTTGTTGATAGTGAATTCTCTTTGTTGTACAATTTCCTTTGTTCAATCGTGTGAACACTCAAATCATAACAAAGTGCACAATTAATTCTCTATCGAGTCAAAACTTTTTACACTGATCGCGTACCATTGAAGGATATTTCGAGTCAAATTTTGAGAAAATCAATGAAGGCATTTTAGGTTTATGTAATTTTGGATCTTTTAAAAAGTCGACATAGGAGTTCGTGAAGACTGCAGCTCGAGCAGTTTGCACAGCACTTTTTATATTTTGGGATAAAATTTATGTATATACCGTTATGACCGAGCAAAACAAGCAACGCTTATCTTTTAGATTGGAACTCAATGAAACGATTGAGAGTTTATGTAATTTCAAATTATTCGAAAAATTTGGTATTTACAATACATATGTAGGGAAAAATAGCTGCACGCTGAAAATTCCTGGTTGTTCCTTCTGAATGTTGCACAGAGCTCAAAGCTTCCGGTATGAGGCGAACGTTGAAAGACCTACAATTTCTCATAGACAAAGCTTTAAGCTTTGTGTGACATTCTAAGGAAACAACTGGCAAGGTTTTTATTATTTAATAGGCAAAATTTTTACTTCAATGCACGGCAAGAGTTTTGTACAACTTTTTTAGAATAACCTATTTCTTTACCATGCCGTTTAAAGGCGTGTACGCTTGTAAAGGAGCGGTCGGATAGACAATTTTAATATGCGGAAAAGTAAACTTTGACAAAGTGAGGCTGGAAATCCATGCTTCGATGTCACTACCCGAACTTCCTGAAAAATATATAAATTATTTCTTATAGAGCGGTACTAAGGTTATCAATATACCATCTGACTGATAGAAATGTTACTCGAAAACCTATATATTGAAGTTGTAACTTTTTTTTTTAGATACTTGAAACATGCTTAGGTCTTCTGGCGATTTGAAACAAATCAAGTTTTTCGATTAATCAATTTTTTAAAACGAATAACGTTAACTATATAAGTAAATTTGGATCGTCCCAACGGCGATAAAATTTAAAGATTTGCCACAGAATCATTGTAGTAGTAAAGTTAGTTTTTGGTGGCTGTCGAAGCAACAACTTTACAGATTTCTGTACCAGAGCCATGAAAAAAAAATAATGTCGCAGTGTGCTTATTCGTCGGATTGGATATGATTGTTCTTGAGGCTGTGATGACAGACATAATCACAAAGTATTTAAATGGGCAAAATATCACGCGATTGTTGGTATACGAATTGAATTTTGTCGTAGCAAAGAAGCAACCATTGAAAATCGCGAATAAAACCTGTGTCTACAAATGTAGTTTATTTCAGGGTGCCTCACTGCCTCCCCATGCGGCGTAACGCGTAACTTGGATACGCCATTTTTATATACGATTGCACTGCACTCTAGAACGCGCGAAATGTCGAATGTCTTGAAATCGAATTCACCCCAACGATGTTCACGAAATTGCTGCTTCTTTCTCTCTTCACTTTCGCTTTGCCTTTATCCCTATTTTGTTTATAATTTTTTTTCGAGCCACTCGAGTTGCTGGCGTGGTAGTCTGTTCGACAATTTTCCGCTGGGAATTGCTACCCCTGCGGTTTCAGTTCAGGTTTCCCGAAGGTTGTAAAAAAAAGGGTCTCATATAGTTTTTTAGATTATCGATCCGAAAATTTAAGGGGTGTCACGTAGATACTTGAAATAAAAACATGAAATGCCAGTACTTGCCTAATATACAACACATATAGCTTGCAGACGCGCGCAGTGATAATTTCTTGAATTTTGGAAACTGAAATTATACATTCTATATATAAAAAAAAGCTTAAGCGGAAGTAATTCTTACCGTATATGTCTTTACTACTATTTCTTATATTTATTCGAATTTATGTAGATATATGTATTTGATGATTGGATATTCTCATCGGTATGGTTATCAATAGTTTGTCATTGTTGTCATTATTCCATAAATGTTACTAAGCCAGTAGGCACGCTTGTTCTCGATCTCTTAGAGTATTATATAATTTCGAGATAATTGACAAGTCGATTGAAATTTATATAATCGCGTGCCTAGAATTTGGCCAGCAGGTGCTGCCTCGCACGGAGAATAGAGAAAACAAATCGGTATTGTCAGACATAACGCCATTGGCACAAAGCGAGAAAATAAGAAAAAGGAATAAAAATCCGCCAATCGCCACGCACTTTAGAGAAGCTACGCTAATCGAATGCCTGATGCCTATTTTTTATTTTGTCCAACTGTGCCAAAAGCTTGAAAGCGAACACAACTAATGCCCGTATTCATAGTCGTCCCTTGAGGAACAAGGATCCCTTATTCCCTAGATATTCCATTTAAGAAGAACGGAATAAGGGATCCTTATTCCTCAAGGAACGACTATGAATACGGGCATAATATCCATGGCCTTTCCCACAGGGCGCAGCGTTCCGAATGGCCAATCAGAAGCAACCTTTCTCATACGTCCTTCGAAGTAGACTAGCAGTATCGTGGTACGATTGGCTATTTCCGTTCCGCATCTTGGAACACAAAGGGTCTCCGGTCAATAGATTGGATAAAAAGAAACATAACGATGCATCGTGCCGCAGATACAGCCTCAATAAATAACCGTTGTAGCACTGTTTTCTCATACCGCCACGAATCCATGCGTAACATTCATTTCGACCAATGGCCATGGGTCACAAAAGCACTGTGTATCGCGTGCGAACGTACCCTTAACCTCACGGTAAGAGTGGGAATAAACAATGAGATATTATGGGCTACGCCACTGAGAAAACGTGCGTCGACGCTCAATACAGTGACAAACTTGTCACTGAATTGCGGTGTTTGCAATGGCGTCGCGCTTATATCCTTATTCCTTGTCGTATATCCATACCGCCTATATATACTGTTCGCGACTGCGCACGCGCAGTTCTCTACACGCTTTCGAGTGTGCTTCGTGAGAAATTTGAAAATTCACGAAGCGTACTATACGCTCATCGTCCGGCATGGTGGGGGTAAAGGGATCGTTTGTCATTGCTCGGTGGAGCTGTCACGCGTGTTTGTTCCTCTCCGCCAGTGCACGTACTTATTAACCTCCGTTGAAAGAAAAAACAAAACAAAAAACACCGGTAAGATACGGAGTCTGTGTCGTCCGTCGAACGCATCAATTACTTGCGGGAGTGGCACGTGAAAGAAATTAAAATAAACATATCTTCATTAACGTTGTGCGTACATGAGTGAAGTTATGTTTGATAAACGTTGGTGAATCGTGTCGGTTGAATACAAACGATGCAGAGAAGTGGTAAGTGAACGCTCGCTATACATATGAGTTATACAAACATGCGTATAAACATATGTAAATTACAGTTAAAATATCAATTCTGGCAAAATTTATATCGTTAGGGGCCAGTAGGGCCGGCGCAAAATATTAAGCGAAATGCGTAATTGAGTTGGTACAAAAAAAAATCTAGGCGTGTTTGTCGGAAGTGATGAATACCTTGATGCCGGGTAAGAACGTTTTTTTTTTTTTTAACGGATTCGACGACCATTTTGAGAGCGCCAAATTTCTGCGTCAATAGTTAGGTATACGTGTGGTGTGGTGCGCCACTGGCTTGTGCACGGTCAATACGGTGCAAGCATCTTACCTAACCTTTATTTACTTATCGTTCTTTCGATATATATATATATTTTTTTTGTTATTTCGATAAAAATTTTACTGACGAAACGACATTTTCTTGAATCTTCGCGGCAACAGTGCGCAAATGTTTTTCATTATTAAGGCCTTACATACGTCCAGCGGTACCGAAAACGTACCAAAAGAATAACTGTTTTTAGAAGGGATAGAAATAGAAATTGATAACAAAATTCTTACACATTGTTTATTACTGTGTTAAGTTTGTAAAAAAATTTATTTCATTTTTTTTTTTCAAAAATTACAACATGAAAAATCACATTTTTTGAAGCACTGTAAAAAAAAAGTTGCTCCACGGTCGGCAGTATTTCTTCCTCAAATGTTGACGGATCTGCAAAATGTAAAGAAATTCTTGTAAAATAAGGTAGTAGTTATAGTCTGTCGAGCCGGATTTTTGAAATTCGAAAAATTAAACAATTTACGGTAATTTAAAAAAAAATGTTAAGTTTGTGTCAAAAAAGTCACACTTTAATTGTTTTTATAAAATTTTCTAATTATAATTTTAAAAATCCGGCTCGACAGACTATAGAAAAAACAATTCCGAATATTTAAAAAAAAAAATCATCAAAAAATATTAAAAACCGTACGAGTTATCATGCCGACCGTGTCAGAAAAAGTAGTTTTGAGAAAAACGCATTTAAAGTTTCAAGCGCGTTTCGCTCGAAGTCGCGCGCGGCTGGAGCAAGAACTTTATGAATTTTTTAAATTTATTTAGTTAACTTACGTCTAATCTCCCATTCCAGCTTCATATTGTACGCCTTCCTTGTCAGTAAAAAATTGTTGTTGTTTATTTTTTTCTAATCGACGAATTGTTCTCAACTCAACTCAGGTAGGCGCGCGTCAGACCTTTGTCCTTTCGTCGGGCAGTCACATTATCTACAATAACTTTTGAACTATGGGGAATTTTTACAATCAGCTTACACAGAAATACGCCTAAGACTATAAGGAATAATAATCTGTAAACAAAAAAAAATCGATTTTTCGAAAATTCTCGACGTATGTAAGGCCTTAAATCAAAAGATATTCGAGATTCTACCGGACAAGTTTTCAATCATCAGTTATCGATTTAACGTTGCGATTATCCGGGCAAATTATTCACCGTTTTTGAATTTATAATTGGAATTTAGTACACGAACGTTCCAATTATTCGAATAATTACTTCTTTTTTTTTCGTTAATAATTAATAAGAATTCGTTTTTGCCATTCATCTTTTGTTCATTTTTCCGTGGTCGTGTTCTTCATTCGAAATATTAGTCGTTCTCGATAATTATATATTATTGTCCTGTAATGTCAGCATTACTCCTATCGTTCGAC
Source organism: Oxytorus armatus (assembly GCA_958009045.1). Lineage (NCBI taxonomy): Eukaryota > Metazoa > Arthropoda > Insecta > Hymenoptera > Ichneumonidae > Oxytorus > Oxytorus armatus. Next base: position 28,871,721 of record OY253746.1, read on the forward strand.
CCTCAATATATATATATATATATATATATATATATATATATATATATATATATATATATATATTAGACTGTGCTATTTTTGGGCAACTTTTTTTTTTCTTTCCGAATAGATTGTATACTCTCAAAAAGGGAAAAAAAGAAGTATGTCAAAATGTTAGCCCTTAATATTATTATTCAAAGGTCGCTCATTACGATTTCCTATTTCCCATCTAAATAACACGGGACATTTTTCTTCATATCTGCAAAATTGATGAGCAACCTCTGAATATTAATATTGAGGGCTAACATTTAGACAGACTTCTTTTTTTCCCTTTTTGAGAATATACAATCTGTTAGGAAAGAAAGAAAAAAAAAGCTGCCCAAAAATGATTGTATACATATTAGACTGGGCAACTTTTTTTTCTCCTAACAGATTGTATACTTTTAAAAAGGGAAAAAAAGGAATCTGTCAAAATTTCAGTCCTTAATATTAATATTCAGAGGCTGCTCATCAATTTTTCAGATATAAAGAAAAATGTCCCATGTTATTTAGATGGGAAATAGGAAATCGTGATGATGGACCTTTGAATATTAATATTAAGGGCTAAAATGTTGATAGACTTCTATCTTTGACAGAGTTGCTAACAAAGTGCAAATTTTTCGAAAAAAAATGATAGCCAAATTGTCGGGGTGGTTTTTACCTCTTGAAGCTCAAGTTTTTAATACAGGTGGCTCGTTTGAAAATTCCTCATATGGCCATTTAATGGTTCTTTTCTTCTACTCAAAGTTTGTATATTTTTTCTTCAAATACTGAATTTTATAGAGTGGGATAGTCGTGGGACGGCAATTAAATTACGGGTCCAAAGATTTTTTTTCTGTTTTTTATTAATCCCTTTTTTTTTCTCAAAAACAGAAGTCAAATTGAGTTAAAAACGATCCTACAGCAATTCTACCTACGACCAGCACTTTTCGATTTATCCATTTTTGAATTATTTCAACACATTTCATGGTTTTGCAATTTTATTATTAGTTTTTTCGTAGCACTATAATTTTTTCGGCAACTTCAATCAAACTGACGTCAGAAAGGTTCTAAAGTAATTATAGCTACGACCAGTCATTTTCAAACTATGCATTTAAAAAATGTTATTCTTTCTCCTCATTCCAACATATACCCTTTCGAGTTTTTACGTACAACTCTTCCCAATTCCATTGTTTTTTTCATTTTTCTCCCTGTCATTCCTTACCCGACTTCGCTGAGCTAACCTTATGTCTTAGCTGCACAATAAGGTTGTCATAACCTGGAAAAAATAAAAATTCAGATTACATTTTTTTCTTTTATTGAAGTACATATTATTAGCTATTGCGGAGTTATCTAGTATCACGTCCAATCACCTCCATTACTGATTATAATTTGACACCTTTTTCCCACGCTTTCAACGAGATTTTCTCCGCGTTTACAAAAGCATCGCCAAACATGCATTTTTACAGGGTGTTTAATTACCCCTCGTTGACCATGTTTTTGATAAGGAAGACCGTGGGCAAAAAAAAGACTCTTCCGTGAAGATAACGTTGTCCCAATCTCGATCCAAATTTTCCTTTGCCCACGCCAGTCGTTTCTCCACGTGCTTTTCTGACAGTAAGGGTTCCTTCAAAGTTGATCGAAGAGACATGTTTTTTTCATGCAGGCGACTTCGAATCGTATTTAGAGAGACGTGAATTCCTTTTCTGCAGAGTTTCATATGGGCAGCGAAAGACGTGACTCGTCTTGAAAAAGACGTAAGACCGTTTTCTCCTCCTTCGTTGTTGTCACGGGGGCTAGTCCCCTTTCTGGCAGATCGTGTACATTTCCAACCTCAAAAAATCGCTTTACCCACGTCTTCACGAATGCCTCTGACTTTCGCATATATTTTCCAGCCGTTTTATACGTGAGTTTCGGTCCTGTTTGTTTGTGAAGATAACGAGTTCACTGATATCACCAACATAATGTGCCGGTAAACTATATATTGCGCAATAGAGCATGAAACAAAGATTAAAACGGATGAGGGCAGATGGCGCTGCGGTGGCTCCTTGCCAAATGACGACGGTTGCTTTCTCGTTGAACAGGCTGTAAATGTCAAAATATTATTGCTATTGTTATTATTTCCAGTTTTTACTTGCGCTCTTTTCCGTTATGTTTAGCTCGCACAGTGTGAGACTTGCTTGAGTTTAGGAGGGGTACTACGATTATAAGTAAACAAAAATGCATTTGATTTTATTACATCGCGAAAGTCGCATCGAAAATTCACATGAATATAAAAAAATATTCAAAACGGCACATATAAAATTGCGAGAGTTCCATTTCTTTGAATATTCGTTTTATTGTAGAAAAAATGCATTTCCACATACAATTTTTTGGATTTTGATCTGAATATTTGTTTACATGAACGTCAAAACAGCTTCACCAATCGCTCTTCCGGGATTTTCGATACGCTTTTTCTTCAAAATGTCCAAAAAGATCGTGGAGCTTGTCTCCCGCTCCCCTTAAAGGTTTTAAACAATTTATAAAAAAAATCGAAAGTCCATAAGATCAGAATCTTCTTATGCCTATTTTTTTTGCTAATTTTAAGATAGTAATAAAGTTTTATAACTGTAACCCAATGTTTGCTCGTTTTATATAATTTTTCGCAACATTTAAGTCCGTAGAATTTTTCTTCATTCCGTTCTCTGGCTTTCTAGTTTTTTTTTGTAAAGATTTTTTTTGGTTCGTGATAGATACAAATTTACAAATGTTGAAGGAAATAGTAAAATTGTGTCAAATAATGTATAAGCTTGAAATCTAAAACACTGGTGTAAGTCTGAAAATTTGTTCGAAAAAATGACTACGAAACAATAAACGGGTGCTCGAGACAACGTTTTTTATCCCTTCATGACTCGTCGGAAAAATGACATTGAGCCAGATACTGCGTACTCGCACGTTGATTTCTATGGAAAAAAAACATGACCCTGACAGACTCGATACATGAGTCATGGATTCGGCTCTTGTTGCATCGAAATACTGTATTGTTCAATGAAATCTTAAAGGAGGATTGTAGTAAATTGTATCTTAAGTTTGAAATTATGTACTTGATTGAGAATTGCCAAATAATAATAATAATACCCATTATTTAGCAATTATTATATCCAAACAAATTCTACGATCATTCTATCTTAAATAATTTTAGAGTTATCGAACTACATTTTTTTTCCATAGAGTATCATCAAACATTATTTGGTGATACCCTATTTCTGTAAAAGAAAGTTATTTCGATATCTCAAAAATTTTGAAGAATCATAGTAAACAAAGGACCTATAAGGATTTACTTGCTCGCCAAATTTCAGCCCTATCGCTCAAATCAATTCGACGTTACAGCGGTTTCAATTTTCGCCCATATTTCACACACACACACAGGCACGTCACCCAGATATTTTTTTATAAATACGGCTTTTCGATGTTTTGGAACATTTTAAATACGTTGACATTTAAAAAAAAATGATTGTTTTTTTTTTAAATAAAGTTTCCTGGATGAGGAAGCAAAAATGGCATTAACGTTGATTTATGCTCAAAAAATTTTTGTCACGCAACGGACAAGTACGAATCAATCGTTTGTAGATATAATATAACAAGAGTGGTAATAATATACAATTATATAATAGATATTTCAGGACACAATGTATATCGGGTATTTCACGACACTTTGACCTGGCTGTCGCTCTTAAGGTAGTAACTTAAGCCGATTTTCATGTCTTTTTTGGAGGGCGTTTTTTTGTAGGAAAATAAAAATTAATCGTTTTGGATATTTAGGATGTTTTTATTTACATATTAAAGATACAAAAAAAAATTTGTTTGAAAAAATGTAATAGTTTATTATAAATTATTATTATTGATCGAAGTTGGCACCTCGAAAAAAAGCGCGTGGGTGACCCCGGTGATTTTGGCTCTTGATGTTATCTGAAATAAAAAATTCTTGATAATTCTTAATCTATAGACATGTCATTCTGGTCGGAACTACTGAAGTTAAATTTCATGGATAAATAACAAAATGGCGGACTTTGGAAAAAAACTTTTTTTTCCAAAAAAAGACATGTCATTCTGGTCAGAATTACTGAAGTTAAATTTCATGGATAAATAACAAAATGGCGGACTTTGGAAAAAAACTTTTTTTTCTAAAGTCCGCCATTTTGTTATTTATCCATGAAATTTAACTTCAGGAGTTCCGACCAGAATGACATGTCTATAGATTAAGAATTATCAAGAATTTTTGATTTCAGATAATATCAAGAGCCAAAATCACCGGGGTCACCCACGCGCTTTTTTTTCGAGGTGCCAACTTCGATCAATAATAATAATAATAATAATAAACTATTAAATTTTTTCAAACAAATTTTTTTTTGTATCTTTAATATGTAAATAAAAACATCCTAAATATCCAAAACGATTCATTTTTATTTTCCTACAAAAAAACGCCCTCCAAATAAGACATGAAAATCGGCTTAAGTTACCATACTACTACCTTGACACATTGGGAATTACCATTTAGCAACTGACCTCTCACGACCAAATTTTAAACCACTCTCTCCCAATCGGTGCCCGATGATTACTATGCGAATGTGTCACGATTCAATCATAATTAAAAACACACTGCTTTATTACCGGAACAATATCTATACTAATATAATATATCTGGAGAGTTAGTTTGTTTGAACGCGCTAATCTCAGGAAATACTAATTTGCTTTGAAAAATTCTTTTTTTCATTCGATAGTCCGTTTATGCAGGAAGGCTCTAAGCTACATAAATTCATGCTATGGCCCTAAGAACCGAGACTCATAGCATGAATGTATAATCCAAATTTGACGCGGGGCACAGCTAGTAATAAATAAAAATCGGGAGAACATGGACGATGTTGGGTCCGAGGGGTATGAAATTTTCACCCCATGCGAAAGATCAAAAACCGTTTTATTCTTGGCGTGTAAACAACAACAGGCACGACTGAAATTGCATAATTCCTGAAAAATTAACAATTTATAAATATAACGTTATGTCATGTGATCGATTGGTTTCACAAGTGATAGATTATTGTTCGAAGTCATTTATTTAGCCGTAGAGAGACGAGCAATATTTTTTTGAATTTGAGGTTAAATATGGCCCATCATATAGGTTCACCGTAACTTTATGGCAATAATCCACTCCGTTGGTATCCAATTGTCGCAGTTGATTGTGTTCACGCCAAACATCAACGGTAATAATCCTGATGATCAGATCGTACTAAAAACATTGCATTTTCCTAAAAAATGTACGATAATCGAGAGTTCACTACTGTTCCCCATGCTAACTAGTGATCGCTGACTAGGGCTGACTGGGAATGAGCGACCATATTGAATAGGCCACGCCTTCATGGTAATTCCCAATTTTCCCTTCAAGTATCTTATAAGGTTACAGAACAAAATTATAATAACCTTAACGATGTTAATTTTACGATGAGGGCCGTTATCGATTTTGTCCAAATTTAGATAGTCCATTCCTTGGTAGAAAACAACATTTTTGTGTATATAGCCAGTTATACCCGCAGCCTTATTTTAGATAGTACAATCAAATCGAGATACAAGTTTATTGAACATATGTCGGAATTCATCTTTTGTTGTTTATCTTATATTGAAAAATTAGTTCTACGTGACAAGGAGGGAACCTGCATAATAAAAATTGGCCTCCCAGTTATAATATATCATTTTTATGGTGTAAGAATTATTGTAGAAAATGTAAAAATTCAACTTGCCACATTTGGGATAACCAAAGATCCCAATTGAAAATGATAGTTCCTTATAGATGGGTATTTGAGCATAGTGCGGAATTTCGATGAAGCGAGTCATAGGTTTCAGCTTGCAGCTTTTTTTCCCTATTTTCTAGTGTCATATAGCTGCATCATTTTCTATACTTATATTGGTTACACATTGTGATGAAAAAAATCAAAAGCCACTGTAGTCACATAATGTCATGGGAAAATCAGGACTTTGGTATTTTTTTAAATTGCTTTATCGCATGCGAAATATGTAAAATACAAAAGTAACGTAATTCAACCAAAATTGAAATTGATTATGGTTGAAGTACGTGTCCAGTACATGCCCAGAATGCAAAAATAGCGCATACCCGCATTCCTCTGTCTGCCTGTATCATCCGGAAACACAATAACTTTTCAGCGGAACTGCGAATCCCAGTGAAATTTGGTGACTGCCTTTGACATATAAAATGTAGTTTTGATATTGTATTGAACAAAACAATGTCAATCCCTTCCAGTGCTTTACCTAAAATGTGAAAAATAAAACAATGATAAAATATGGTATAGCGAAAAAATTCGGCGAGAAATGTACAAATATACCAAAGTTTAATTATGATGCGCAGACTTACGTCCAAGTAGCTAGCAAAAGTTGATACAAGTTTTTTTTTTCAATCCACAGAGAGACTTACATGTAAGTAGCCAGCGTAAATTGAGTGTTTACAGTACAGCAGTACCTTTGATACTTTTCGCAATTACTCGATTGAGATAAAAACAAATCATCTTTTATAAGTGGGTTATGTTTCGAGTCAAATTTTCCGTGAGTAATATACTGATAATTCTCACCCAATATTAAACCCGAAAAATTGTGGAAGCAGCACGGATTTAACGTTGAGATACATTGTGGTTTTAAACGCATATACATGTATATTCTATATTGCTAGCATAGCTAGAAATGCATTAAAAAAATTGTTCATCACCGCGTTTACATCGGTGTATCCAGCTCAGGAATATACCCACATAACTATTAATAACATTAATATGAAAAAAACCGAAAGGTAAAGAAGACCTGTCAAACTATTACAGACAGTTACAGTAGCCATTCCCTAAAACTATAGCGGACTCTTTCTCATTTTGGTTGGAGCACCGCCGGTATACCGTATGGCCCACGGTCTTGTATACAGGCCCGAAAACTCCTCCGTTGATAGTGACTCTCTTAACGAAATCGTTTTCAATCTCTGTAGCAACCACTAGAGGCGTTGCGATCGGATAACGCCGATAGACACAACCTGAAAACTCCTTTAACTAACGAAGACAGTTTATGTAAATGGATTGTAACTCAATAATATCGTTTCTCACTTCATACTATTTTTTCGTATGCTACTAAATACTGTCCATTTCGGAATATTGACAAAACTGAAATAAAGAGAAAAATTGAAGAATTTATTTTTATTCATTCTTACTTGATTTTGAAAAGTGGGACACTTGAAAAAACTTAAAAAAAAAGTGTAAGAAAATGAACAGAGCTGATTTTTACTTACCTTAAGTTGGCTACCTGCAATTTTCACAAAAAAATATTATGAAAAAGGATCAAATTAAATATATGAAGCGGTTCGATTTATTTCTATTTTTGAAAATGAATAGTTTTGTTTATTCTATAAATATTTCACCAATTTATAGTCTTTAATTATTTAAAAAGCGTTAATATTTATCACTGCTTCGTGGACGAATTAAAAAAAAATCTAACAAAGATCGATCCATCAAGAGGTAGACAACTATTTCACCAAATATATATTCCTATGACATAGATATTTAAAAATAGTTTATGTTTATCACGCTCGGTTACAGTTAGAATGTTTAAAACTCTATTCAAATTAAGGGAGAACACCACTGTGACCCCCTGTTTTTTTTTCACATTTTTCAAGAATTTTTTTTTGTGGGAAAAAAAAGAGATATTTGAAAAATTTTTTTGGGTTTTGTTCCTTGTTTATTAATGTATCAAAAAACATTTTTTTCACATTTTTCGCGCCGCATGGTGGCGCTGGGGAAACTCTCGCTTCAGGTGCTGTCATTTCCGCGGCACGCAGCAGAACTCTCTTCAACGTCGATCTGGAAAAAAAATACCGAGTGTTTTCGTTAATAATATGATATTTTGAAGAGAAGTACACAGGGATTTGGAAAAATATTGTTTCAAAAAAAATAGGCACGCCTTTGAAATTAACTTTAATTTCAAAGGCGTGCCTATTTTTTTTAAAACAATATTTTTCAAAATCCCTGTGTAAAAAATACCGAGTGTTTTCGTTAATAATATGATATTTTGAAGAGAAGTACACAGGGATTTGGAAAAATATTGCTTAAAAAAAAATAGGCACGCCTGTGAAATTAACTTTAATTTCAAAGGCGTGCCTATTTTTTTTAAAACAATATTTTTCCAAACCCCTGTATACTTCTCTTCAAAATATCATATTATTAACGAAAACACTCGGTATTTTTTTTCAGATCGACGTTGAAGAGAGTTCTGCTGCGTGCCGCGGAAATGACAGCACCTGACGCGAGAGCTTCCCCAGCGCCACCATGCGGCGTGAAAAATGTGAAAAAAATGTTTTTTGATACATTAATAAACAAGGAACAAAACCCAAAAAATTTTTTCGAATATCTCTGTTTTTTCCCACAAAAAAAAATTCTTGAAAAATGTGAAAAAAAATAGGGGGTCACAGTGGTGTTCTCCCTTAAGGACATATTTATTCAGTATATTCATTGGAGTTGGCGAGATTAATAACTTTTTCATAATCACATATCGGGAGTACAAATTATTTCGGCCCATTTTCAAAAGATGGCGCTGACTGTTATGAATATTTCATAGTGACGGCTGATTTCAGTGGTTTCAGAGAGGTTAGACATCTGTCAATAATAATCAGTATGACGCTGAAACAAATTCGAAAATAAAAAATTGGAGATATTACTCGATGAAGATCCGAGTCAAACGCAAGAGGAGCTTGCAGAATCATTGGGAGTGACTCAACAAGCAGTTCCCGTACGATTGAAATCCATGGGTAGGATTCGAAAGCAAGGGTGCCTTATGAACTGAAACCCACAGACGTTGAAAGGCGATTTTTCACTTGCGAGCAACTGATTGGGGATGAGAAATGGATATTTTACGACAACCCCTAGAAGAAAAAATACCCAAAAAGAAAAAATACTACGCTAAACGCGGTCAATCATTGCCATCGACCTCAACATCAATACCAAAGCCGAATATTCATTGCTCGAAGTTTATGCTGTGTATCTGGTGGGACCAAAAGGGTGTTGTATACTATGAGCTACTAAAACCTGGCGAATCCATTACGTTTGAGCTGCGCGTTGTGCGAAAAACGGCCGGAATACGAGCCATGAACAAGCTATTCTTCTGCATGACAACGCTCGGCCTCATGTCGCAAAAGTCGTAAAAAATATTTGGAAACGCTCAAGTGGGATGTTTTACCACACCCGCCGTACTCTCCGGACATTGCTCCTTCTGATTACTCGTTGTTCGGACGGATGCAGCACGATTTGGCAAGTCACCGGTTCACTCCTTTCGCAGAAATCGAAATTTGTCTCCTAACTTGGTCAATACTTGACCAAGGTCAATACTTGGCACCAGACCACGCGCGCTCGGTACGCGGGTGTATTTGTCATATTTTTTTCGAGCAAACGATGAATGGTTTTTTTTTATTGATACTAATATTCAATATATACATATAGAAGACACCACACAAATTTTTTTTTCGAATCTTAAGAATAGCATGCGGTGTACGCCACTTCCAAAAGGACATTCCGAAAAAGTTGCTGCTTGGTGGTTGACAGCAATTAAGCCATACGGTTCATCCGAAAAATACAAAAAAAATATATTTATAAACTAGACATATAGGTTTATAGCATCACGTAGAGGAATTTCGATATCTAAAAAAATGGCGGACCAGCGAATTTTATTTCCCATTTTAACAGAAAATTTTCATCTTTTATGAAAAAAAAAAAATAGAAGGGGTCCCTTTATTAAAAGAATCCCTACGTGGTGCTATAGACACTGGATTATCGAACATTTTAAGACTTGGTACATGCAAATCGGATGAATAGTTTTTTAAATATGTTGCCAACCATGTTGAAAAACGTAATTTCGAGAAAACCGCGTTCAAAGTTTTGCTGAAGGATAATTCGACATACAAACTAAATTTAAAAAATACTGTATCTCCGTCAATTTTACGAATTTCTTTACAAAATTTGGTGAGAGCATTCTTAACAAATGCATCTTTCATAAATGAAAAAAAAAAATTTGTACCGCAGTCTGGTACCTTAAGCAGAAGCGTGCTGCCACCTTCCGCGTTATTTAGACTTGTTTTGTTTTTAGTGTTATTTTATTTTATGAGACTCATGTCGACCTTTATATTATACAGGGTGAGGCACTAACTGTTGCCACGTAGAATAACTCCGAAAGTACTATAGTAGTAGAAAATTTTTTGAAACAAAAGTTGCATGGGATAACGGGGGCTATCATATGCCGTTAGTTTTTTGTTGCTAGGTGGAGTCGCATCGGAGATTTAAAGGTCAACATTGTTTTTTTAGATAGAATGCTATGTTTTGGTACTTATTTTCTGGTAGCGGTTATCGAGATGAATCCAATGATGTTTTTTTTTTTATTTTTTTTTATTTTTTTTTGTATAAAAAAAATTTTTTCTCTCGCATATCGTGCAAAATTTGACCGTGTATTTACACGGTACATTGTAGGTTTGATGAAAACGCCGTATTTAGTAAATATTTACGTCCAACTACGCCTGATGAGATGCGAGAGAGAATTGTTAGAGCATGTGATTCGATAAGTGCCGACGTGATAAGAAATTCTACACAATCCGTGATAAGGAGATTGCAGTACTGCATTGATTCCAATGGCAATCACTTTGAACACCTTCTGTAAATAAAGTTCATCTCACTTTTTTGCCTCAAAAAAATAAATAAATTAAAAAAAAAAATTTTTAATAAAAAAAAATCAAAATATTTTTTCTTTATCATCATTGGATTCGTCTCGATAGCCCATATCAGAAAATAAGTACCAAAACATACCATTCTATCTAAAAAAACAAAGTTGACCTTGAAATCTCCGATGCGACTCCACCTAGCAACAAAAAACTAACGCCATATGATAGCCCCCGTTGTCCCATGCAACTTGTGTTTCAAAAAATGTTCTACTACTATCGTACTCTCGGAGTTATTCTACGTGGCAACAGTTAGTGCCTCACCCTGTATATCATTTTATTCTATTTATGTGACCTCATTGTCGAGCACCATTTTCTTATATTTTCCTTAATAATTTATTCTATTTTGGATGTGTCTATCGATCCGCCCTATAAAAAAGAGATGCCGCGAAATATCTCGAAACGCCATTTATTTCTGAAGCCGATTAACTCGCCATTATGATTGTTTGTCGATGTCGTGCTCAGAGTTCGTTCATGTGCATACTTCAGATCGCACAATGAACCTAACCTACCAAAGCAGCGCGCGAAGCACATACCATACACCAATTCTAGTGCTATTTACTTGGAGATGGCCGAGAATAAATACCAGGAAAAGAAAAGTGCACACCTCACTTGACCCAGTATATTCCCGATCATTCCTCATATGTTGATTTAAAACAATCGATAACGTCATCAATATTATGCGTCTAAAAATCTGATCTCTCTTCGACCTTTGTTTAGTTAATGTATTTACACCATGCCAATGGGTACTCTTCTTCCAAATCGTTAACCATTTATGTTTGTTATTTGTTATATTTAATCGTTTCTTTTATTATTATTTAATATATTTGGTTTATTATATTTAGCATGTTCTGCTTTATTTTTTGTCTGCAGTGACACAGGAATTTTATTTAAACTAGCAACAACGCGCTCGCTTCGCTCGCGCTCGAATGTTTCATATTTCGAACTTGTCCTTTAGATTGAGAATCAACTGCAAATTCTCATAGATACTTTTTCTCAAACGGCACAACGGATTTTGTCACACCATACTGCAGTCGCTAAGATTCTTTCGTCTCGATCGGTTGTCATTTCGTTAAATAGTACATAATTTATTATAAGGTTTTTAAATTATGAGAATTGCATTGGGCGAGAGTCAATAATCTATTGAATCTTTGATCTTATTGAATCTTTGTATACTATAGATGTTGTTTCATGGTGAATGAAATCGTGTTTAAATTACGCGCGCTTTACGATAACCAATCAGATTGACGATAAACGGGCTTCATAATTCGATATATTTATCTCGCATTTCTTTATTATATAAGGTTTTTTAATTTTGAGAATTGCATTGGGCAAGAGTCAATGATCTATTGAATCTTTAATCTTATTAAATCTTTGTATACCATAGATGTTGTTTCATAGTGAACTAAATCGTGTTTGAAGTACGCGCGCTTTACGACAACCAATCAGATTGACGATAAACTGGCTTCAAAATTCGATATATTTATCTCGCATTTCGAGAGTTTCGAGAATCGAGTGCCGTGTCTTTTTTAAGAAAGGATATATTAAATTAATAAATTAATAGGGTAGCCCCAAGCGCCGTCTTCGAAGTCTTGGACGGGACTTCCAACGGCGTAAACTAATGCCCGTATTCATACCATAGTCGTTCTTTCAGGAGTAATTATCCCTTATTCCCTAGATATTCCATGTAAGAAGAACGGAATAAGGGATCCATATCCCTCAAGGAACGACTATGAATACGGGCATAAGACGCAAAACTATTAGAATATAGAACACGCATGACCTGACCTCCTACATCGAAAAATCTTACTAAAGCTCATGTCACGGAACGCCATCTCGTGGTAATTTATCGTAACACTACCCTATGTCTCGTATTTCGTGCACTGACGTTCAAAATTATTTCCGATACACTTATTATCCTACGACATACATTTTTGTTTACTATTTTATTCGTTATCTTACACCAGTAAATTTACGAGCACAACTTCACGACAATAACGAATGTGGTGAGAATGTCACGAGTTGCGATTACCGCTAGTAGCAGCTGTTTCGTGTCCCACTATTTTTTTTTACTTAATGACCAACAAATTTTCTTTGGTTTCTCTCACACGTTTTGTGTGTCTTGAATAATGAAAGAACAATAATAAAAGAATAATGAAAGAACAAGTGATGTTTACGTCGATTAAAATCAACGTAAACATCACTTTTGGATGTTTCACATTTGTGTAGGACCGAGAGCAGTAGTGCATAACAGGGAGAATGACAAAATATGAGGGTGCAAGTTCGTTTTAATTGTATTGCACTTGAGCTAGGGTACAGGCGCGGCTGCGTTGCACTCTCGTTTTCTGTTCCGATCTGTGTGTATGTCGCCCGGTCGTACGAGGGCGTACTTTTTGTTTGTAGTGCATGCATTAATGAAAGCACAAGGACAACTCAAGGGTACTCTCAGGGGAAAACAGAAATGAATAAAAGTTCTTGGTACTTTAGCGAAGGTTATGCAATTTTTGAAGTCAGATGACTGCAGACATACCGATCATTTGATCGTGTGGTGAAATGTAAATTTCAAATATATATGAATCTTAATCATTTTTGTTAAGGGGTAACACCACTCTAGGATTTTGGAAAAATCGATTTTTCTTTTGGCTTAAACAATACTTTAGGATCATAACAACAATATACAGTAGGTCCTATAGTGAAAAAAATTGTTTACAAGGTTCAATTATCGATTTTGCCGCAGCGCCTCAGAGCGGGCGCTGATCACGAGCGCGACTTAAACGCGTGTTTCTCGAAACTACTTTTTTCAAACTGGGAGGACGTATTACTTGAACACCGTTGCACGGATCGATTTGAAAATTTTGTGGTAGCTTCACAATTACATTCTTTATCGGAGTACGTAGCCGTTTTTTGATTTAATGTAAACTTTTTTTTTAACAAACAATTTAGTGCTCCTATTTTAGCAAAAAATCGATTCATTTTTTCAAAAGTGCACCATTTCCACAAAATTTGATTAAAAAAAAACCTCTATGTCGTCCCATAGCCAATAGTATATAGATTATACATTTTTTTGGTTTTCTGGCCCAGGTCTTATACTTTACGAGAAAACCGTCCCCTCGTGAAGGTGTTTTGAAAAAAGACGATTTTCAAGATGGGCTCTGTCGTAAATTTTTTTTTCCATACTTCAATATGTGTTGAATAAACCCTCTGAAAACAAATCCTATTCCTTTTGTCATACTCCCAAAATAAATCGTCGAAGTTAGGCCTTTTTTTCTACTGCTAGAGTCGTGTGACCCCTTAAGGTCTGGTAACTTAAGCCGATTTTCATGTCCTTTTTAGAGGGCGTTTTCTTGTAGGAAAATAAAAATGAATCGTTTTGGATATTTAGGATGTTTTTATTTACATATTAAAGATACAAAAAAAAATTTGTTTGATAAAATTTAATAGTTTATTATTATTATTATTATTGATCGAAGTTGGCACCTCGAAAAAAAGCGCGTGGGTGGCCCCGGTGATTTTGGCTCTTGATGTTATTTGAAATCAAAAATTTTTGATAATTCTTAATCTATAGACATGTTATTCTGGTCGGAACTACTGAAGTTAAATTTCATGGATAAATAACAAAATGGCGGAAACAAAAGTCCTTTTATTTTGTCCGCCATTTTGTTATTTATCCATAAAATTTAACTTCAGTAGTTCCGACCAGAATAACATGTCTATAGATTAAGAATTATCAAAAATTTTTGATTTCAGATAACATCAAGAGCCAAAATCACCGGGGCCACCCACGTGCTTTTTTTTCGAGGTGCCAACTTCGATCAATAATAATAATAATAAACTATTACATTTTTTCAAACAAATTTTTTTTTGTATCTTTAATATGTAAATAAAAACATCCTAAATATCCAAAACGATTCATTTTTATTTTCCTACAAAAAAACGCCCTCCAAAAAAGACATGAAAATCGGCTTAACTTACCAGACTACTACGTTAATTCTTGTTTTAAATTCGAAACGTCGATGATTCATTTTGGTGGAGACTTGCATTGGGGAATTTCTTTGTAAACATTATTTTTGTTTCTTTATGAAAATAAAGCTCTCTGTACGAGGAAACAAAAAGTATATTATGGTCTCGTAGTATGATATGAAATAAAAAATAATAATAATGATGATGTTAGTGATAATCATAGCAATATGCCATTGGTAATATTCAAATTTTAGTAATGAATAATACTTTTGATCCATTTTATTATTCTGTTTCACCGCTATGTAAAATAAAGCTTAAGTAAGTTTGGAAATTGCAAAGTGATGAGAGATCAAGAGACCTCCCTCTCGATGGATCATCGTGTTTCATCATTATTCATGTGTTTATGCAAATTGCATGTAGAGCAAAGTTCGAGCGCTCGATACGCGCTCATATACATCGTAATCTCTTCCGCGTGTGAGTGCCGGGCTTTTCGTACGAGCTCTAGAATAATTCCGGTACTCGGTATAAAGCGGTTTTAGCGAGAGCAGCGTGCGAGCTCTGTACATAGAACGTTAATTAAACTGTTTTTTTTTTACCAAAGAGATCGCGAGTATTGACTGTGCATCATTGGAATTCCTGCGCTGATTAAATATTTTATTTCGCGATAATTTATACTATTAACAAAAATTCCGTAAAAACAAGTTTGTAAAGGTTTTGGCTGATTCACGCTACTTGATTCGAAGTTCTTACGTCCCGAAGTTCGGAAAAAATATAAATAAATAGAAACCTTTCATTAAGGATCTTCTAAAGCGTTAATAATTTTTATGAAAAATGCCTTTTCATTGTATATATCTACATTATTTTTTCGTTCAAAGCTGGGCCTCGTAAAATCGCAAGCTTATGAGAAATGGTGAATAACGCATGCCAGAAGAAATTGGATAAAAATGCGTCAACGTTGGTATAGAAAAAGTGAATCGATTATGAATCGCGAGGAAGAAAAAAATTGTTTAGCCTCGAAGGATTACAGTGATATTGAAAGTCATGTTTTTTTTTTGTCGAGGAATGAATATCAATTGTCTGATGGAATGCAAATGTAAGAAATCAAATTTGGCAAAACAAAAAAAGAGTAATTTACAACTTGACATTTTTTGCGATGAACAATCTGGATGCAGAGTTTTTCTTCGATTGGTCACGAATCGGTATCTCTGAAGATGTGGTTTTTTGGTTTCAGAGATATTCCACTTACAATTCCAATTACAATTCAATTTCGTTGATATTTATTATTTACAAAAATTTATCGAATATCAGTGAGAAGCGAATGAAGTTTTTCTACTCGATACTGGTATGATGTCACTTTTTTTTATCAAATTTATCATTCGTACTAATCAAATCGACGTTTTAGCTATTTTTTTTCTCTCTTCATTTTGTGTTTCTTTTCTCCGGTCACTTGTGCGGTTTCTCTCGAGCCGTGATGTGTTCTGTGTGTTTGTATTGTGTTTATATATACATTGAGGTCGTCACGCCAACTGGCTACAAAATGTAAAAAATCTTAGCCAGTACGAGCATCCAGTAACTGATCCAATTTAAATGTTACCTGTTTCTCTATGACATATTTATCTTCCTGAAACCCTAGGAGTGGATTTCAGTTTGTGTATCCACCGCGAAGCTGATGCTCCCTCGGCACACTCGTCAGAGCTTCCGAGTTGGCGACAGTTCGTCATTTTTTCCCTCGATTTTATAATTCACAGTTTTCATATTCCTAACGGCGAAGTATTTCATCTCGGTCGCGAAAAATCACGATTGTAATATTACATCGATCTGTACAAGCGGCTAATGAGTTTGAGTTTGTGGAATATCACGAATTATAGGGTATTGACGAGAGGGTTTTAGTGACATTTCAATTATCTGAATCAGTCGTTCAAATTACGCAAAGTTATGTGTAGTGCTTTTTGTTCAATTAAACTTGAAATTGTGAAAGTTTCAAAACAATCGGTACATTATTTGCTGTGATATCTGGGTTGAATGTGATAATGTTCGAAAAAAAAAATCTGTACCGTATAACCACTTATTGGTCAATCAGGCTAAAACTATTCGAGTGCTTCAGATAAAAATCCTTACGTACAAATTCCATTACCGAAATATTTTGTTCACAAATGATTTTTTTCGTATGTCACGTAGAATGACAAAAAAAAAGATACATATAATTAATTTTCAGCCGGAAAATGACTCTGGCTCTTGGTGAATATCATCATGAACCACCTTGGTAATAGAATTTGTTCATGTTGAGTTTGTGCCCATGTGTGTGTGCAATTTTAGCCTGATTTATCAAGTTTGCCAGCGTAGTAGAGGTTTTTTAAATTTTAATACCATTTTTTCCAACGATGAAAAAATACGATTTTTCATAATTGAAAACTATCCCGTACAGAAATTGTGGTAGGGATCCGACCGGATCCCTGTGATTATCCCTAATCTCTGGTAAGGATCCGACTAGATATCGGATCGGATCCTAAGACGGAAACGTCACGTTTGGAAATTGCATCCCGATAGGAATTGTATTCTTAACTCTATCCAGCCCGGATTCTACCGGGATTCTTAACGTGTTAGGGCACTCTAGAGGCCAAAAAAATAGGCTTTTCTGGGGATTTCTTTTTCAGAAAAACTAAAAAATAAATCGAGATTACAAAATAAGGTGTTTATCATGCATATCAGTGACTGTATACAATAATTTTTTTGAAGCGATTAATTTCAAAATGGCGGCTGTGCAGCATTTTTGCGATGACATCTCCGTTTTTGTTGACCGGAAACATAACTCAGACAATTTTCAACTGATTCACTTGAAATTTTGAATATATCTTTAAAAATCCATTGTCTATGGAAGTGCGTAGGATTTTCTTGATATGTTGATTTTTTAGCAAATGGCGCACTTCTAAAGTGAAAAGTGAAAAATTTGCTTAAAAAATCGTCAGAAAATTGTTAAATACAAATGAACTATGCAATATAAAAAAAAAGCGAAAACCTCGCGACGGTCGCCACCTAGCGGTGGATTGGGAAACTTCTTTATACCAGCTACACCGCGAATTTCATGCGTTTTTTTACATTATGACGATCTACACATCCGAACCGCACATATTTTTCACAGCATCCGGGGTATATAACCGCGAGTCCTACACTCGCATAACGGACTGAAGCTGTAAACACGAGAGCCGCGTGTCACGTATAAGGTATCGTACCTTTTCTCGTAGTATATGTTCCTAATCGGGATACCACACGGGATCCAGTTGGAATCCTAGAAGGAAATTCTTTGTTGAAATCCCGAAACATTATCGATGAATACTTTACGAGAAAGTGATATCAAGTGCGATTACCGAAACCAGAAACTTCAATTTATGGAATTTGAAGTTTTGTCGATTAACGCTAATGAGGCTAGAACCCGGGATCCACTGGGAATCCAGAGGGGAATTCCTTGCTAGGGAGTCTCTAAAAAATCCCTATCGGAATTGGGCTGGAAGCGGGCACATCCTACCAAATTTCTGCACGGGATACTCGCCGCGCATCAGTTTTAATCGGGTTAAATTAACTTTGGTAGAGAAATGTGATTGCGAGAGGAACTATCAACAATTCTGCACATCGCAGTCATTCGACATACAATGAAAACACGTTTTATTTAAAAATGATACGATGCTGTTGAAAACCTGAGTCAAATCAGTGCATTTGACTAAAAACAAATTGTTTCTGTATAATATATAAATTTCTTGCTGCCGTTGCCGTTTAGAAGAATTGGGGAGGTGGAGTAAATGAGATCACCTGCGTTGCAAGCTGGGTTTACTTGGGTTTTTTTGGGTTCGATATTTGGGCTGCCAACCTTGGACCAGACCGGACCGAATCCATGTCGAAATTTCATCCGTTGCCCCCTCTTCGATTACCCAATTTTTTGTGCACTAAATTCTGCCACCGTCGCAGTACAATAATTGTCGAGTCGATATTTAGAGCCTTCTTTTGACCTATATTTTCGATTAAATGTATGGTGAAAAAAACGATTCAAAATTTCAATTTGAAATCTTGAAATTCGTTTTAGCCTAAATTTATATAATAAATGTAATCTGAGAGGCGATCCTAAAATGCGACTCGAAATTTTGAACATCCTTTCAATGGAGGGAGGTTCGAAATTTCGAGTTGAACTTTTGAACATTTTTTTACCCAAAATTTATTGGAAAATATCGAATAAATGTTTTGAGGTTTAAAATTCTAAATTAAACTTTTGATCCTGCTTCAACCCTAAATTTATCAAGTAAACGTCGACTGAAGGGAGGTTTTTAATTCCAAGTTGCTACTTTTAATCTTCCTTTGGCCTACATTTTTTCGTTAAATTTAAGGGTAGAAGGAGACTCAAATTTTGTATTTTGTGGATTCTTGGAGAAATTTGCACCCTCTTTTAAATCTAAATTAATCATTGGAGCATGGCTAAATTTGAAATGTAAAATTTTTTTTCAAAGTTTTAATAAGAACGTATTTAAACATGGAATCGGTATATCCTCGAAAATAAAGACGAAATTAATTAATCAATGTTTCGTCGCAATGAAATTCAACGACGGGATCGGTCGATGCTCGAAAATTGGGGTGAATTTTTTTTTAAATCCCACTACAACGGTTACGGTTTCAAATTGCAAAATATCTGTAATCTATTACGTTTTGTGGAAGCATTAGTACCGTTAAATTTTCGCGTTCCGGTTGTTAAATTTTCCACTTAACATTTTGTACATCTTAAAAATACATTATTTAGGAGAAATAGAGCATTAATGACCATGATGGAATTTTGAAAACGTGCAGAAAACTTTTTTTTTTCTTCGATACTGAATTCATCGTGGAAGTCAAGGGGGTTGAGTCAAGTAAAAATCATAAAAATAAAAGTGTGATTGGACACATAAAGTTATGGAACTTTCTAAAAAAAACACTACTCGATAAATTCCTAAATAATTGAATATTATGATAATTGAACAAAATAATTGTTGTCAATCTACAATTCATCGGTGCAAACATCATTGTCTCGTTTTGAACTTGTCGGAAGGTTGAGACCGCAAGGATATACCAAATTGGCTTAAATCCCTTCGTCGCAAGGTTTTTTTGGCAGCGGTGTTATGGGAATTTCCACTTGAATCTGTTGCGTACAAGTTACTGAGAAGATTTGTCAAAACGTCACTGCTTAAAAAATAATACCCCCCCCCCCCCAATAAAAAAGACATGTCACGTAATATCTCGGAAAAGTGATTTACACTAGGATCTCGATTTTAAGGAAAATCCCCACTGTTTTGCCACACCTGTGCATGGCGGGGCGCATCTACGTCACGACGGCCGAGAACCATAGTCGTAAAAAGTCATTGGGCTCCTTTTTAGGTTAGGTTGTTTGCACGTTAACATAACACGGTGCATTTATGTTAAAAATATGGACGTACATAACCCTAAACATGACGAGAAAGGATGCCCTGGCCATAAGTGATTGGGCTGCTGTTCGCGGTATAGGGGCTGAGCTTAGGCGGCCTCGATTATAAGAACTTCTGGTCCGACTTTCTCTCTTCTCCTAAAAAATTGGTGTGTCACCATATTCATCGAAATCTCGAAAGTATTGTTACCGGTATATCGATTGATTGTTACCGTTTTATTCGTCCTGTGATTGGTCGAGAGAGAGAAAGAGAGAGAGAGGATGACGTTTCGTTACACGCCAAGTTCAGATCGGACTTTGAGTTTCCGAGTTTGACAGTCGTCATCGTTGCGTCGCGATGTTTCAGGCACGGTCTTGTATACAGGTCTGGAAACTCCTCCGCCGAGAATGGGCCTCTTAACGAAGCTGTTTTTAATTTCTGTAGCTGTCACTAGAGGCGTTGCGATCGGATAATGCTAATCGACATAACCTGAAAACCCTTCGGTACTGCTATGCCTGCATATTATGTTTATTTGGCGTAAGTCACAGCACGGTCACAGTCTTTTAGTGATTATTATATCAAGAATAATGAATCGGTGTGTCGTGCCACATTGTAAAACCGGTACCAAAATAAACAAAAAATGTTGTACATTCCGAGTGCGTAAGAACATTGATCTGTGGAAATAGTGGGAACAATCTATTCCAGGCATTCTAAAATACAACACAAATCGTGTATGTGAAAAGCATTTTTACAATGAAGACATAGTTCGCGAATGGGTCAAGCTCGACGCAAATGGTCAAGTAATTGCACGGGTAAGAAAAGATTTTACACATTGTTTGAGAAGATAGTCACTCATATCGTGTATTTTCAATATGTAAGGTCCCATACAAAACAATGCGACTCAAAGAGTTTGCTGTGCGAACAAGATTCGATGACATCTCAGTAGAAAAGGAAAATTGTGTGCCAGAGCATGGATATGCGAAATAAGTTTCGTATTCTGAAAAAAATTCTCCAAGCACTGTTCCGTCCTTCAGAGGCACGAAATCGTCAATTCAAGGAATCAGTACTCGTCTTGGTAAGTTTCTTCAAGAGAATGTATCAATTGCATCGTTAGTATATAAAAGCGATGAAATAAAAGTAATTTCAACATACATAAATTTCTTCTATTGATATTTCAGTATCTCTGAAGTTCCATCAAAAATATGAATCCTGTCCAGTGTGTCAAGAAGCTGTGAGATTGAAAATCAGCTGCGGATCTTCAGAACCGCAACTGGTGCAAATGAAACCACGCGGTGGCCTGATTCACGCAAATGCTCATTTCTTTCATCTGATCCGTCATATCGAAGCATCATTTATAAAATATTCCTCTCGTATTGATGTCTTCGATATAACTCTAGATAAAGTATTTAATTCATACACCTTCACTTATCCCTGTAAAGAGTATGGATCTGAAATCTTATCATATGCCATAATTTACTATGTAAGATTAAGAATGAGGCAATATGCGCACCAGAAAAATTTTTAATTGAAAAAGAAATTTGTTGTTAAGAAAAGTTGTCGAAATTAACTACTGAATAAATCTTATGTTAAGTTTTTGCAAGTGTTCCAGTTTTCGAAATCAAGGAAGTATGAATAAAAATAAATACTTTAATTATTCTCTTTATTTGAGTTTTGTCAATATCCCGGAATGGACAGTATTTAGTAGCATGCCAAAAAATAGTAGATTAAGATAAGTAAAAATCAGCTCTTTACATTTTCTTACACATTATTTTTTAGGTTTTTGAAAAGTGTTCCAGTTTTCAAAATCAAGTATGAATGAAAATAAATTCTTCAACTTTTCTCTTTATTTGAGTACCTACAATTTTCACAAAAATATAATGAAAAACGGTAAAATTAAATATATGAAACGGTTCGATGTATTTCTATTTTTGTAAATGAAAACTTTTGTTTATTTTGTAGGATTTAAAAGAAAATCTACCGGAGATCGATCCATCAAGAGACAACTATTTCGCTTAATATATATTCATATGACACAGATATGTACAAATAGTTTATATTTATCATGTTCGGTTAACAGTTAGAATGTTTAAAACCCGATTCAAATTAAGAGCATATTTATTCAGTATATTCATTAAAGTTGACGGGATTAATAACTTATAACTACATATAATAAATATGTGAAACGCGGTGGAATCCGTTTGTGAGACAGAGACAGACAACCGCGAGATCTATCGAGGGGTTTTCAGGTTATGTCTAATTGGCATTATCCGATCGCAACGCCTTTAGTGGCTGCTACAGAAATTAAAAACAGCTTCGTTAACGGGCCGCCCCCTATCACTGAAATTTGAGTTCTCAGGCCTGATGCAAGACCGTGGTTTCGGGGTTATACGCGCACACAAGTGTCGTCGTTTTGGCCAATTCCACAATTGCGCGCGTTAGCCCGCGCTGACCACACTAGTGTTCTTAAAATGGAGGTCCTAGTGTATTTCTGAAGCCGACTAACTCGCCATTATGATTGCCTGTCGATGTCGTGCTCGGCGTTCGGTCATGCGCATACTTCAGATCGCACGATCGTAGACGACGTACCTAACTTATAAAGCAGCGCGAAGCGTGCACTCAGATCCTGTCGTAGTTAGAATACGCGAGTGCATTTGGAGTTCAAATAGAAATATTTTCATTCCGACAATAAAAAAAGAACAACATTTGCACCGATCGATTAAGCTGCAAAATAATCATTTCAATTAACCAGATGTTCCATTATCTTTCTCTTCCGAGTATGCAATATCATTTTTATGTTGTAGGTTTTCATAATTTTCAGGCAAGTCGAACTCTTTAATAGGCGCGAACTTCAGATACAAGCGAAGTCAATCGAGCTATAAAACAAAATCGCATCTTGAAGCAGAACTTACTGTCGATAATAAGAGTAAAACTGATTTCATAAATGTATACAAGTTGTAGAGATAAATTTTGAATGATCGATTTACAGAAATAAATGAGTCGTTATTCAATAAGTAAATGATTATTCGAGATTTCCGAAAAAAACAATCTTGAAATAATTCACAATGATTTTTTGTAAATAATAAAATAAAATAAATTGTTTCAAATTCCGGAAGGAAGTTATCCAACTGAAAGAATTTATATGTATATTTTGTGTTTTATTTAAGATCGAGTTGGAATTCGTGGTCTCGCGAATTTCATACTTTTTTTAAATTTTATTTTTT
The DNA here is from genome assembly GCA_958009045.1 of Oxytorus armatus. Lineage (NCBI taxonomy): Eukaryota > Metazoa > Arthropoda > Insecta > Hymenoptera > Ichneumonidae > Oxytorus > Oxytorus armatus. The sequence goes on from OY253746.1 coordinate 28,895,090, forward strand.
TAGGGGAGAAAATCTATTTTCAGTCGGGGTTTGTGCGGTAAGCGTGGTTCGTCCTGTGTGTGTAGGCGCTGCGTCCTCTTCTTCTTAAACTTCTTCCTCGAGCACTGTTTCTTGCCCGTGGTGAATTAAAAAAAAATACAAAAAGCGGTTCAAACGATTGAAACGTTTGTGAAAAACAATTTGGTGGGGGGGAAAAGAGTAGGAGAGTGAAAAAGTGGTGAAGATCCAGTGGATCGATGATCAGAATGGAAACGTCCTCTGTGGTGTTCGTGCCTCAAAGTCCACGTAAGATTTATTATTTATTACCTGTTTTTTTTATGGTGTTGTTGATTTTATTGGAACGAGAATTCGTCATTTTACTTCCTCATAGAGGGAGCTTTGTTTTCATGGAAAAATTTTAAAATCGGGTTTTTAATGTCATTGTGTTCAAAATGTTTCAAAACATCCGAACATCCCATTTAGAAAAAAATTCCGCATGTTTGTGAGTGTCTAAATTCGAATTGGTTCGAGCTGTCGACCTGAAATTTGGCACACAAATAAATCAGTAAAGGTCCTTTGTTCACTATAATTTTAGTGATAATTGACAAGTTTTTTTGAATTCCATAAAACGTTGAATATTTTCAAAAATATGTGTTTAGAGCATAACGCAAGCAATTTTTGGAGTAATCGGGCTAAAACTTTCTACACAAATAGACCATCATCAAATACTGTTCGCTATTGAATTTTGAGAAAATCGATCGAAGCGTTGATAATTTATAGTATTGTGAATTTTTCAAAAATCGATATAGGGGTTTAATTAAGGAGTATGGCCACGGTGGCGGATATAAAATCATGTGTACATTTCACAATTTTTATTTGTATGAAAAGTGATTTATTTATAAAACTAATTACACATCTATTTAGTATAAATATCAAGCTAATAAAAAATATTTCTTTTGATTTTTTTTTGTTATACAAAATGGCCAACTACTGCTATTTGCTTTTGGTATCTTTTTTTTCGGGCGTCACATTTCGCATTTACAATTTTTGGCCTAGAACAAACAAAAATTCTCGTTAATCTACATCAGAATACGTGGAGAAGTACGTACGGAATTTTAAAAATATTGTTCTATTTGAATATTGTACGCATTTGCACTTAAGGTAGTAGTCTGGTAACTTAAGCCGATTGTCATGTCTTTTTTGGAGGGCGTTTTTTTGTAGGAAATCAAAAATGAATCGTTTTGGATATTTAGGATGTTTTTATTTACATATTAGAAATACAAAAAAAAAATTTTTTGAAAAAATTTAATAGTTTATTATTTCTATTATTATTGATCGAAGTTGGCGGCCCGGGTCCTAACTTTTTTTCTACCTAACCGATTGCTTTCAAATTTTAACAGGCTACTCTACACACTTATAGTTCTCGTCGGAACCACCGAGAAATTTTTTCACCCCTAACTTTTTATTTTACAACCCCTTCTTTGCTAAAATATAAGGACTTTAGCGAAGAAGGGGTTGTAAAATAAAAAGTTGGGGGTGAAAAAATCTCTCGGTAGTTCCGACGAGAACTATAAGTGTGTAGAGTAGCCTGTTAAAATTTGAAAGCAATCGGTTCAGTAGAAAAAAAGTTAGGACCCGGGCCGCCAACTTCGAGGTGCCAACTTCGATGCATAATAATAATAATAATAATAAACTATTAAATTTTTTCGAAATTTTTTTTTTGTATCTAATATGTAAATTAAAACATACGAAATATCCAAAACGATTCATTCTTATTTTCCTACAAAAAAACGCCCACCAAAAAAGACATGAAAATCGGCTTAAGTTACCAGACTACTACCTTAAAAGGTGAATTTCCAGTGAAAAATCTCGTATAAAACTGCTCATAAAATGAAAAGTTTTTAATTAATCAGAAATTTCGTACATACTTCTCTGCGAAATGCAATTGGAAACATAATTAAAAAATGTTAAGTCAATCGGGTAAAAACTGTCGATGTTATTTGTCGCGCGGTGCCGCTCGGATACTTTATATGGCCGTGCAAGAGGCAGGCTTACGTAATACGTTCAAAGTCGGTGAAAAAAAAATACTAACTACTACCTTAACTTTACTGAACTTAATTTTATGATTATAAAGCATCGTTTAAGCAAAAAAAAACATCGTTTTTTGAAAATTCTACCGTCGCCATACACCTTAGGGCTCTAGTTCGCAAGATTCGAAATTTTGAATTTTTCGAAAAATCGATATAGGTGTTTGTTTAAGTCTCTAGCTCGTGCAATTTCTCGGTTATTGAGCAAAAAATTTCGTACATTTATTGGGAGTCATCGAATGAGGTTTGGTATTCAATTTGGAGACTTTCGTTCAAGACGTTTTGAATTTATAGAATTTTGAAGTTTAAAAAAAATATATATATACGTTTTTGTCAAAAGTCTAGATTGCCCAATTTGTGTTGAATTTTTTGGATTTCCAAGTAAAATTTTGTATAGTTATTTTATTTTATACATTTCGGATTTACAATGCGTATAGGGAAAAAAGTTGCGAGTTAAAACTTGCAAGTTCCTTTCTCGAATTTTCATGCAATGTCCAAAGCTTTTTCCACGAGGAAACTAAAATTGAAAAAGATATAGTTTCTTACAGAGGAAGCTTTGACGCATCGTGTGAAATTTTGACGAATCAGTTTGCAACTTTTTTGGTTTCATAACAGTCATCCAAGTTATTAATTATATACGTAATTTATTTAATCTAATTATTCGTGAAAATAAACTTCTCGATTATTCCGATATTTTGACACTTATTGTGATGAAAGATGACATTTTTTTTAACTCAATTTGTTTTTTAACTAACTGTATAGTTTTTTTTGTCATATCTTCTTCTTCCGTAGACCGTTAATCGTATTATTGCAACTTGATACGACACTTATTTCGTGGATATACATTTATTTAAAAAAAATATATATATGTATATAATACGACAATCAATTTTTACTTATTGCATTTTGAATGACGAAATAATTAAACAAAAATTGCATATTTCGATGTAACGGAATTTTGCAATTTACGATTTGGCGTGCCGTCAATAATTGCCCAATAACTTATACATAAATCGTTTAAAAAGAAAAACACAACGTTCGGCCTTAATCGAATCGTTTGTTCGTCTGATTGCTAAATATTCACGAGTTCATTCTTCGGTCCAAGAATTTCTCGTGCCAGCAAACGACGATACGGTCTCTCCCCTGTTTTCTCGTGGAATTTCTTGCCACTGATGTCATCAATTCCATACTCTTTAAGCTGTGCCACTCCTCGTCTTATGCCATTTGGATAAATCGCTTTTGCGATTTTGACCACGAGATAATTACGAGAACAATTGGTCCGACTGTCATTCTCAATTTCGTCTCGCAAAAAAAAGTACGATCCAATATTCTCGCAATAAAAATAAATCTCAGAGAGTATGAGAGTTTATATCTTCGTAATATTAAAAAAAAAAGACACAAATGGAAACTTTCACATTGCTTCCTCATAATTTTTGCACATACACAAATTTTTCGCTGTCAAACTTTTGTAATTTTAAAAAGCATCCACGCAATGTGCGAGGCTAAATATGCACCTATTTTTTAAGTTATTTTTACGGAACCTAAAGCAATTTGTCGGAAAAATTCACAATTTCGAAAACTCATTCTATCGATTCTCAAAAAATTCAACATCAACGCGCCATTAATGAAATTGTATTTTGAACCTGTAACCCAAACATGGTTCGAAGAATATTTTAGTTGGTGTTATTTGGATTATGCATTTGGGTTTTGGATTTGGGCTGTGGGTTGAGGTTGTGAGTTTAGATTGTGGGTTCGGGTTGTGGGTTTTTGTAGAAAATATGCGGATGTCTTAAAATTTGCGGAAATGGAAGCGATTATAGATTTACAGAAAAAAAAAAAAATTTCATACATATTTGAACTCCTAAAGCCATTCCCGCCAAATTTAATCCGACAACCTATATTTGCGTAAAAAATGTTGCCTCGATACCCAAGAATTTTCAAAAGTTAGAACTATTAGAGATATTTTTCGAACGAATCAAAATTAAATAAAAGATGAAAATCCGTTATGCGACTGTTCCCACAATTCAATACCAAACATTTTTGTCCCCTCGTCTATTTCTTCAAAAAGTTTCGACTCCATAACTGTACATTTACGAAAATTAGAGCGTGTACGGGGATTTATTGAAAATTTGAAAACTTTGTAAAATCTAAGACCCCGTAAACAATTTTAACGACAATTGCACCAAACAACAGCGGTTTGATACATATTCGAATATGTATCAGACGAATCAAGAATCATACTGATGCTCACAACGACTTGTGCAAAGCTTGAGCGAGATCGAACCCGAGAGATTGAACGATAATTTCCAATAGGAGGTGGCCTTGAGCATTGTTTGAAATTTCGAGGAAGCAATTTCCATGATTCAAGTTGCAGCTTTTTTTCTTGTTAAAGGGTATGGCCACCGTAGCGGGTATAAAACCATATGCACATTTAACAATTTTTTTTGTTTGAAAAAGACATTTATATATAAAACTAATTACACATCTATTTAGTATAAATATGAAGCTAATAAAAAATATATTTTTTTTGTTCTTTTTTTTTTCGTTATACAAAATGGCCGACTACTGCTATTTACTTTTGGTATCTTTTTTTTTGAGACGCTCCGCGGCGTGACATTTGGTGTCCACAATTTTTGACCTACAACAAAAAAAAAATTCTCTTTAATCTACATCAGAATACCAACTCATATAGAAAAAATTAGTCCACCGTAGAGTGGCAATACGAGGGGGGACCCAAAATAAACGGGAATTTTGTCATAATTTCTTTATTTTTTAATATTTTTACACGAAATTTTGATCACCTTCAAAGTATTCTCCTTTGACCACAACGCACCTCTGCAAACGATCCTTCCAATGTTCAAAACATTTTTTAAATTCACTTATCGGGATGTTCTTTAGGCCTTCCAGCGATTTTTGTTTTACCTCCTCCACAGTGGCAAAACGCTTGATTGCTGCTTTGTTCCGGGGTCGTATCCATAGCACCACGATTGATCACCAGTAATCACCTTGGAAAAAAGTTTAGGGTCCTCTTCGAGCTGATTTTGAAGTTCAAAACATGCCTGAAGTCGACGCTCCCTTTGCTCGTCTGCGAGAAGGCGAGGGACAAATTTGGCTGCAACTCTGCTCATGTGCAAATCTTTGGATAAAATCCTCTGAATTGAACTCCATGATATCCCAGACATCTCACAGAGTTGATCAATGGTTCGGCGACGGTCTTCATGAATGAGAGCATTGATTTTGTCGACGTTTTCGTCACTTCTTGACGTTGAGGGGCGTCCTGAACGGGGTTGGTCTTCAATTGACATTTCTCAATTTTTAAATGTGAAAACCACTCGTAGACTCTGGTTTTACTTAGGGCCGCATCTCCATAAGCAGTCTTAAGGGTGAACACCACTGTGACCCCCTGTTTTTTTCACATTTTTCAAGAATTTTTTTTTGTGGGAAAAAAAAGAGATATTCGAAAAAATTTGTTGGGTTTTGTTCCTTGTTTATTAATGTATTAAAAAACATTTTTTTCACATTTTTCACGCCGCATGGTGGCGCTGGGGAAGCTCTCGCGTCAGGTGCTGCCATCTCCGCGGCACGCAGCAGAACTCTCTTCAACGTCGATCTGAAAAAAAATACCGAGTGTTTTCGTTAATAATATGATATTTTGAAGAGAAGTACGTAGGGATTTGGAAAAATATTGTTTTAAATCCCTATGTACTTCTCTTCAAAATATCATATTATTAACGAAAACACTCGGTATTTTTTTTCAGATCGACGTTAAAGAGAGTTCTGCTGCGTGCCGCGGAGATGACAGCACCTGACGCGAGAGCTTTCCCAGCGCCACCATGCGGCGTGAAAAATTTGAAAAAGATGTTTTTTGATACATTAATAAACAAGGAACAAAACCCAAAAAATTTTTTCGAATATCTCTTTTTTTCACACAAAACAAAATTCGTGAAAAATGTGAAATAAAACAGAGGGTCACAGTGGTGTTCACCCTTAAGCATTACAGTAGTTTCCGCGGCCGATTTCCCCAACAGGAAACAAAATTTCACAGCCGCGCGTTGCTCTCGACAATCGGCCATCACGTTTTCGCCGAAATGGAAAAAGTTGTTTCACTACAAAAATTCCCACGGGCGAACCGATGCACTCACGGCGACAGACCTTCGCACACTAACTCAGGAGACGTGTCCCCAACGGACACCTGGTCGAGCAATTCGCACCCCACCGCAGCGCAATTCCCGTTTTTTTGGGTCGCCCCTCGTACATGTATTAGAATCGTCTACCAAAAATGCGTCTATGTGGACGCTTCCAGATGTGATATAGACTTTTAAATGAGTACTCAAGTCTGTGGATAATCCACGAAAAGTCGACGGCATTAAAGTTTGTCGAAATTTTGTTTTAAACATTAAACTGTATAGTTTTATTGTCTCAATTTTTATTATAACAATACGATTTCATTTTTACAATACAATTTCGAAAAACCTTCATGCCGTTGACTTTTCGTTAACTATCCGTTGACTTTAAGCAAAGTCAACGGCATGAATGTTTTTTCGAAATTTCATTACGGAAACAAAATATTATATTCATAGTAATAATTTTAAAAACTTCGAAAATTTGAATATTAAAAAAAACGCCGGAATTTTAAGATAATAATAAAATTTTCATTTCATAATGCAAATTCGAGAAACTTTCATGCCGTACACTTTGAGCAAAGTCAGCGGCATCAAAATTTTTCGAAATTTTATTACACAAGTACATCATTTTTATAGTAAAATTTTTTTAAACTTTGAAAATTTCGATATTTTTTAAAAACTCCGAAAATTTCGAATCTTTAATATAACAATAGAATTTTTTTTAATAATAAGATTTCGAAAAACTTTAATCCCGTTGACGCTTTGTGGGCTGTCCGCAGACTTTGAGTTCCGTATTTCTACGGAACGTTTACGTATTTCTCTGCGAAATACAATTAGAAACATAATTTGAAAATTTGAAGTCAATCGGGTAAAAATTGTCGATGTTATTTGTCACGCGGTGCCGCTCGGGTACTCTGGCCGTGCAAGATGTAGGCTTACGTTATGCGCTCAAAGTCGGTGAAAAAAATTGTTCTCGCTATAAATCGAATAGTCACTTATTTTTATGATGATAAAGCATCGTGTAAGCAAAAAAAAACATCGATTTTTTTTAAAATTCTACCGTGGCCATACCCCGTAATGACATTAAAATCCACTATATAGTCGTTCCTCGAACTCGAAATAAAAATCCAGTAAAGAAATCCCCCAAAAATCTGTGCTTTCTTCGTTTTTTGTAAATATAGGGTTTAATTAATTTTTATCATTTTGTAGAATTTTAGCCCACTTTTTATTATAAAAGTCATATTACCGAAAAGAAAAAGATCTGTTTTTAATGATACATTACTTGTTCCCTCTCTTCCTTCTTTCTTATCGCCTCGATTCCGTCCGCTCATCCACGCCCTTCTGTTATTATGTTTCCGGTCCTCGCACGGATGCTGCACGACCGCACAATCACGCACACACGTACTACTCTTTATATATGACGAATGCGACGCTCGATCACGACACTCGTCACCGATACCACACTTGGTCGTCGTTGCCAACACGGTCACACAACGCCGTATAGCGGTAAGTCATCGCCGATAAGAAAAAAAAAGCAGAAAAAAAAGTGCATGCTTTTAGTTTTACGACCGTATACCAGTTGTCTTTCGAACGTTCGTCGCGAAGTAAGTGCGGAAAGTGAGCTCGTTTCACCTAAACAGTAATATTCTTGTATGAAAACGTCGTAAAAAAAACCTCCTCATTGGGATAGGGAAAAAAAAACGGAAAATTTGTTCGGATAGGATTTAGCACTGTTGTTAAGTGTACAAAATTACAGTTTGCCCGCGATTTATATCGTTTTTTTTTCTTTAAATTAAAAAATTGATTTTCCAAACGATTTTTCGAACTTCCATAGTTAATGGTTTTTTTTTTTGCTAGAGTGTATGCAATTTTTGTTAGAAAATCATTTTCCAAATTTCAATCAACGATAATTTATTTAGTTATAAAAGTATCCACCAGAAAACATGATAATATTTGTGATTTCTCAGTAGGTTTAAAAAAAAACGTAAAAAGTGTGAAAAAGTAACCATTTCCGACTGAACAGTACGGTGAATAATTTACAAGCTTTGCTGACTTTCATTAAGGAATTTACACGTAATTTCAAAATTGCAAAACATTAGACAGAGAATGGGAAACACGTTAATCGACGAACGCGCGTGATTGCTCGATTGTGTATTTTTTCTAAGTATTCACTATTGACCTGATTCCAGAACGAGATTGGTGCTAAATTCATAGACTGTAATGTAATTCCACGACCGAACGTGCCTATAAACGTCGTGTCTCTTTCGGGTGATACGAGTTTTTCCACTCTGTGCGTTTCATGTGTTTCCCCCGGGTCTATTGTGCTTTGCGAACCAGTGGAATCAGCAATGAAAATAGAATTATAACTTTTTTCACTACTCATTACGAGATCAATATTATTACAGCGTTGTATGAATTAACACATGTGCACTCAACGTCAAAGAAAAATTAATAACAAGAAATCTATGAGATATAAATAATTAAAAAAAATATTTTATATTTTTTTATTATTAATATAAAAAAAAATGTTTAATTAATTTTACTATTATCTCCTAGATTTCTTGTTATTAATTTTTGTGTCGCGTTGAGAGCACATATGTTAATTCACACAGCGTTGTAATAATATTGATCTCGTAATTGGTAGTGAAAAAAATGGCACTTTACCTTAAAACCATGTGAAAGACGATGGGAAACTTCAGCAGTGTCGGTATAGTGGGCACCTTTGAAATCTGCGTAACATCTGTTTAAAAAAATTTGCTCTACCGTAGAGCGGTAATACGAGTATATCTATTAGAATCGTCTACCAAAAATGGGTCTACGCCAACGCTTCCAAGAAAGACCTCGACTTTTACATTGGTTCTCATGTCTGCGGATAATCCACGAAAAGTCACCGGCATTAAAGTTCGTCGAAATTTTGTCTTAAGCATATAATTCTATATTCTAATTTTTTCAATTTTATTATAAAAATAAAATCTTATTTTTACAATACAATTTCAAAAAACTTTAAGGCCATAGACTTGTCGTGGACTATTCGTGGACTTCGAACAGACTCCAGAATGTCAACGGCATGAAAGTTTTTCAAAATTTTATTATAAGAATAACATATCATTTTTATAGTAAAATTTTTTTAAACTTCGCAAATTTCAATAACAATAAAATTTCGAAAAATGTCCATGCCGTTAAGTTTTCGTGGACTATCCACAGACTTTGAGTGCCAATTTAAAAGCCTATGTCACATCTGAAAGCGTCATATATAGACACATTTTTTGGTAGACGATTCTGATAGATCCATTGACGGTCTACGGCAGACGAATTTTTTTTTTTATACGTGCCAGAAGCGATTTACTATATATTTTGGTATTATAACTTATAATTTGGCAATGAGGACTCCAAAAACTCTTTCAAAATTGTCTGCGCATTGAAAAGTGATTAAAAAAATTTCGCGCCCGGGTCTACACGCGCTACTGGAATATAAACGAACTAAACTAAAACATTTTTCCACGATTACTGTGCATCTTTCGACCGAAAGCACGTCGTTAACTTTGAAGATACAGAAAGAAATAAAGGCCTGTAGTTAGGGTTTTTATCCGTCTCCATCGCAGTGGTAACATTGTTCGAAAATACGCTATATAATAATAATAATATCCATTTTTGTTTTAGACCTTTTCGTTTTTAGCCGAAAATTTAAATTTATATTTTGAATGTCAACATTTTTTTTTAGAATTTACGATAGAGACGGAATACAGACAGAATCGCGAAAGGACAGTCTTAAAAGCCGTGAGACGTCACTTCCTGTGTCAATGTGTCGATTAGTTGGTTTTGCACGACGTTGATAGATGGCACTGGTGGTTAAAGACCGACATCATCGAGGATGTTAGTCAGTAACGGGTCTTGCCGGCAGATAATACGTCATCTCAGATAAATGCAGACGAATTTAACCGCGGGGTAGGGTTTTAAAGGCGAAAGAAAAGCATATTTTTATGATTTTTCTGCGGCGACATGAGTAATATAATTTTATTAAATAGAATTACATATTATTGTACAACTATTGAAGTATCTCAGAAAAAATTTTCAATGAAAAATATTGATAAATAAGCCGGTGACGTTGAATCTCCAGAGGCGCCTTGAAAAAAAGTGGTTTTGCGGTGAACATTATAACTCGTTACCGGATCATCCGAAACAAAAAAATTGATATGCATTTTAAAGGTGATGTATTTCTCGAGGTAATCAGGAAGAGTTTTTTTTTTTTTTTTTTTTTTTTTTCTACTTTTTGCCGCACTTGGAAGTGAAAAACGCAATTTCAGCTCAAAAAATCGCGCTTAATTTGTTATTAAAAAATTGAAAAAATTGAAAAAAAAAACTTCTGATTACCTGTTGATTTATGTGAAGAAGTAATGTTTAAATTTTCAAAAGGATCGGTTCAGTAGATTTTGAGTTCTAATGTTCACAAACTTCAAAAATGACGTTTTCGGGAAAATCGATTTAAAGTTTTTTATACGTGATATACAGGTATCACGGCCGGTCGTTTGAAACGCTGTAACTCCGTTAGTTTTACTCCGATTGACTAAAAATTGATACACAATATTCTCGACATATTGTTCATTCAGAAAAAAAATATAAATAAATGCAAAAAAAATAATTTTAAAACCCTACCGCCCCCCTTAAATGATTTTTATTTGGTGCAATTGAGCCCGCCGAGTAAAACATCCGCCTTATCGAATTCGCAAGGTAAAGCAGAATTTCGATACCGACTGTTACTAGTCTTGTTCGAACGAATGACCGGTGAATGGCTTTATTATGGTGACACCAGTCGCTGCTGTCGTCACCGCGATAAAGCCAGTACGCGGTCTTCCGCTCGCGGGCAATAATATTGGGGAGGATGTCAATGTCCCGACAGTCAAACTCCCGACACGGCCTATCGCGCGTGTACCGACTGTTTTTGGTACGTGTACAGCCGCGAGATGGCAATAACGGTTAAAGCGCAAACACATCGCGGTTAGGCAATGAACGTAGTTCCAAGTGTTGGGGTTCTCAATAAAACCGAGGGACGTGACTGACCAGCAAATTATTTAATCAAATAATACACGTGGGTTCCTTTTGGCTATATCGGAGCGAGAAAAAGTTGAATAACCTAAACAACTGTTGTTGGTTGAATTTCTTATAAACAATTTATTAAGAAAACCAGGAATAAATAGTATTATGATTATTGTTGGGTTTCGTTGAAAAATATGTACCTCTGTTCCCTGAAAATTTTTTCAATGATTACACAAAAATTAACTTTTTTTTACCTAATAATAAAAAAAACGACAATAAAAACAATCATTTCAATTTATTTGGACAGTTTATTTATCCATTCGCCATTTGTTCATTAAACGAAACCCAACAATAATCATAATAGTAAATATTCCTGGTTTTTGAATTAAATTGTTTATAAGAAATTCAACCAACAACACTTCTTTATGTTATTCAACTTTTTCTCGCTCCGATATAGCCAAAAGGAACCCACGTGTATTATTTGATTAAATAATTCGCTAGTCAGTCACGTCCCTCGGTTTTATTGAGAACCCCAACACTTGGAACTACGTTCATTGCCTAACCGCGATGTGTTTGCGCTTTAACCGTTATTGCCATCTCGCGGCTGTTCACGTACCAAAAACAGTCGGTACACGCGCGATAGGCCGTGTCGGGAGTTTGACTGTCGGGACTTTGACGACCTCCCTAATATTGTACCAACAGTCGGTAACGAAATTCTACTTCACCTTGGGAATTGAATATGGAGCGTGTTCGGTAGTTGAAACGGCCTCAATTGCGCCAAATCTAAATCACCGGACCAATATTCTTGGGTTCAGTTGAAACGGGTTCCGGTTGGATCAAGGCACAGTCTAGGCGGGTGAGATTGCGGCACGGAAGAGTTGCTACTGGTAGAATACGCGGTGGGAAAGTTTTGGCCGGGAGAGGCGAGGACGGGTAAAGTTGCGTATTGGAACAGCTTTTCTGTTTCGAGTCTGGGTGATGTGTCGAGTTTATCCGTATCGAGCTCATTATGTGTCGGGTGTTTCTGTGTACGATTCGCTGATCGAAGAGTTTTTCTGTGTCAAGCTGATGGAAGTGCTGAGTTTTCAGTTGAAATCTGTAGAAACAAAGAATTTCATTTAGACCAGTTTAACAATATTTTCCAAACCTTCCAATGGAGATAAATTATTCGGCGTTATGTTACATTCAAAACTCGTTAAGGAGAGTATGTAGGATTGGACGGCTGAAAATGGGGTAAAAATTCAAATGACGTTTATGAACCATCGAAAAAAACATACGCAATCTCTCTTATTTTTAGTGTCTTAATTTTAGTGTCGATAAAAATCATTGGTATTTGTAAAAAAAAAAAAATATAAATAATTGAGAAATATATTGAGCGTTGAAGACCAGTTGAAGGCCTGTGCGTCTCGCACATTGCTCCCTTCTTGTCACGATTCCAAGTAGCCGGATGGGAATTTTCGAAGTTTTCAAATGGTATTCCATTGGGGATATTTGCCTTCCTACATTGACCCTAAAAATTGTAAAAGAAACGTAAAAATTGTTTTCAAAATAACGTTGTGTCAGTATGAAAAAATTAATTTTTCTATACAGACGTCGGTTCAATGTGTGGAGAAATTTGTTATATTCATTTAAAAAGTAAAAACAAGCCGATATCTTCCTTCAGCAGATTTTCCTTCAGCAGGAATCTCAGAACGTCAGTTCATTTCTGCCCTAACTTCTTTTGTCGATGCCACCAATTTTTTCTCTGCATTCAACAGGCATTCGTTGTCACGCAACTTGCACATTTCACACACACCAGCACACTTTTGGCTCTCCTAAGCTCAATTTTGCCAATTTTGAAGTTTTCTTTGCGCCAAAATATTCGTAAAGATTGTACTAATGGAATCGGTCAATAACGAAAAATTACGATTTTTTGAGATTTCAAGCCTTCTTACTCCCCTTAAGGAGAAACACCACTATAGCGGTAAAAAAGGCCTATCTTTGACGATTTATTTTGGGAGTATGAAAAACGAAATAAGATTTCTTTTCAGAGGGTTTATTTAAGACACATTGAAGTATGAAAGAAAATTTTTTTACTATCATTTTGATACAAAATGGCGGCGACAGAGCCCATCTTAATCGTCTTTTTTGAAAACACCTTCACGGGAGGACGGTTTTCTCGTAAAGTATAAGACCTGGAACAAAAAACCAAAAAAATTTATAATCTATATAGTATTGGCTATGGGACTGCGTAGGGGTTTTTTTTTAAATCAAATTTTGTAGTAATGGTGTACTTTTGAAAAAATGAATCGATTTTTTGCCAAAAAAATAAGCAGTAAATTGCTTATAGAAAAAAAATATACATTAAATCAAAAAACCGCTACTACCAAAGCTACTATCAAAATTTCAAATCGATCCATGCAACGGTGTTCAAGTAATACGTCCTCCTGGTTTGACAAGATGATTTTCAAAATGGGCTCGGTCGCCGCCATTTTGTATCAAATTGACAAAAAGAAAAAATGTCTTCAAACTTCAACATGTGTTAAATAAATCCTCTGAAAAGAAATCCTATTCCTTCTTTCATACTCCCAAAATCAATCGTCAAAGTTAGGCCTTTTTTCTGCCGTTAGAGGGGTGTTAACCCTTAAATTCATTTATTTGTATTTTGCGTAAAAATATACGAACTCGTTAGCGAGCACAGTGGAAGTCATAGTCCCCGTGTGTATATACGTAATAGACACACCGATTGATCTCTAACCCTTTTTATGCTGACGGGTATAACTTCCTAATCGTGATGGGAATATTACTTGAATTAATACAACACGCGGCTAACGGAATAATCATTGGTCAACGAATCAATGGTTGTCGATCGTTTTACGTAGCTTTCTTCGACAAATTATCTCACAGCTTCGGCCTGCTGTTGTCGTCACACGCTGAACGATGACAATCTCGCGAATAATTTACGGGCTACTCGCGTAAATTAAATTACGTCCTCACGCGTGTTTCATCTGTCAAAGTGCCGCAAGAAAACGAAGAAGAAAACGAAGTTCAGTCAAAGACGGTGAGCCATTTTAAAATGACAACGCCAACTGCGTCTCGACGCCGTCTTGATCCATCGGTTCTCGCCAAATTCCACGAGAGAAACCAGAAAAATACTTCGTCCGAACAGGTAGAGTTCGCGCATAATCAGTGCATCCTTATTTCATTTTTTTTTTTTTTTTCATTTTGGTAATAAAACTTATTGAAAATGTGGGAATGTTTCTCTGTCTTTCCAATTTTCATCGCGGGTAAAATCTCGTGATTTATTTCGATGAGTCAATTTGATTATTCACGATCTATATCGTAATCGAGCGCCAATGTGATAAAATACACCGATAAAGAATGTCGACTCAGTAATGCGCTATGTACGTTACGATTAAAGATCTAGAGGAGAAATATAAAAAAATCTCAGTCATTGCTTTCTTTTTTATACCGGATATTCCATACCAACTCACACAACTAACTAATTTTGATTTCTCCGATTTTTTCGTGTTGTTTATTGGAGAAACGATCTGTGATTTTTTTAGATTCTTTTCCTCCATCTGTTCTCTTTTTATAAATTACTAGCAAAACCCAGCAGACGTTGTCCCGCCTGGTTTGTTATTATTGAGGATTGAGGACACTAAAAATCACAAATTACTCTGCTTTGTCGTCGATATGATGGCGAGTTACAACAATGTGAATAGCGCGAAAATATTCTCCGTGCTCCAATACCTATGTATACCAATTTTCATGGTGATCGATTGAACGGTATAGAAGTTGATGTGCTGCAGCGCCACCTAGTGGCGAGTTACAACAAAGTGGATAGCATGAAAATCTTCTCTATGAAAAAATACATATACGTGCCAACTTTCATGGTGATCGGTCAAACGGTGTCAAAGTCTGTTAAGCTCAATCAGATATACAGACATCCATTTTTATATATGTCTACTACAGATTATTGAATAATTATCGAATTATCGATAAAAACAACGACAACAATTTTTACGTTTTCCAATGCAGTTTAACGTTAAGAAATTCAGAAGAATTTTTAAGATCGTGTTGACTGTACGATAAAATAGTTCCTAGGCAGACAGAAAATTAATTGCAAACATTTTCGAACGGTATTCGTAACTTTTTAACAATTAACACAAAATAAAAACTGATAAAGTCATAGAAAAAAAATGGTGTGTGCTGACAAAAATCAGCGGTTTCAAAGTATAGTGGAAAAAAATACTATTATCGAAAAATGTAGTAAAAACATTTGTTCAATGAGTTCGTCAATACACGTTATGACAATATTATTGTTAAAACTTGATGTTTTTGGTATCTTAAATACAGACAATTTCTTTCAGACTTTCATCTCATTGGAATAAACCAAAAATTTCATTGAAATTGCATTCTTAATGGATCTGTGTAATAATACTTTTCCTTCGTTTTACTATAATTATTATATCTCGAAGAAATAACGACGATTTTATTCTTCGTTATAATACGTAATATTTGATTACGTATTTTATTTTATTTTCGTTGACTTTATATCGTTTGATGGTCTTCATTATTCAACAAATGCCGTGATATACATTTAAAAAGCTTACAAATTCACACACATATACTTAACATTGACAATTATTGCGCTTATCTTATATTTTGTTTTTTGAAGGGCGTTTGCGTCGATTTAGCCGTCGATGCGATTCCTTATCATAATCCCATAGGCCGGAGATATTACTGGCCACGTCAGAACTCCAAGTATTTGACTGCTAGTAATCGTTAGGGATCCTTAATAAGGGATCCCTAACGATTACTAGCAGTCAAATACTTGGAGTTCTGACGTAATCGTTAGGGATCCCTTATTAAGGATCCCTTATTCCGTTTAAGAAGAACGGAATAAGGGATCCTTATTCCTCAAGGAACGACTATGAATACGGGTATGAGTATAGCTCGTTCGCATGGATCGGTATAGTGTTATTCTTACTGTTCCGCTCCAATATCGTTAAATGACAAATGCTTTAACGTTTGCCCTCGTAGGGTAATCGATACAATAATTGACATTCCCTCCTGTTAATGGCACCCTATTCATTAACCTAGGGAACATGTTGTAAAGTCACAGAGATATGCAAGAACAGAAAAACTTACGATGACTGACGATGGTATCTCGAGCAGCGTCGGTATAGTAGGGTACATTGAAATTCGGGTAACATTCAAGATACATGTACCAAATACAGAAGTTAACCGTGCAAGAAGCGATTTACCATGTATTTTGGTATTATAAACTCTTACTCATCAATATGGACCTTAAAAAATTCTCGAAAATTGTTTGTGAATTGAAAATTGAGTAAGGAAAATCTTGCTTTCGGACCTGCAAGTAGCGCCAGTGGAATATAAACGATCTAAACCAAAAAACTTTTTCATGAATCCGCCACTCTACGGCCAAATAAATGGCGTCGAACGATAAACTATAAATCGTTCATTTTTCAGCAGTTATGCAATTTCAGTTTCAACTCTTGTTGTTTACACGACACGAATAAAACAGTTTTTGATCATTCGCGTGGACGGAAAATCTCATACCCCTCGGACCTAATGTCGTCCATGTTCTTCCGATTTTTATTGATGTATACTAAACACTTATATTTAATTTCATATAGATCAAACACCAATAACATTTTATACATCGAAACTTCACATATGATTTTCATTTATCCGAATTATTGCGGAATTTTCGATGCAGTTGTTGTAAGATATATGTCTGATGATTAACCTGTAAAATAGCAAATAAATAGAATCACAGAAAAGATATATCACAATAATTCGCAAACAATTGTATTTTGAAATTTCGGTGTCAATGGACAGGTCAGATTGGTATAATTAAAATTACAGGTTCCAATATCACAATAATATTTCTCATACTTTCTCGTACTCACAGGCGCATACCGACGATATCATATAACGTTAACTCGTGATCGAATAGCTATTATATTATGATTCGGTCGTCGGATGGACAATTAATTTAATCCGAACAATATCATGCATTTTTACTCATCTTTTCATTTTGTATCGATGATAAAGGATCCCACGTTGAGCTCTTTCTCGACGCACGAGTTTTCCACGATGACGGATACTCCAGATAATAATTGGACGGCCACTTCAATATCTTAGGCTGTGTAATTGTGAACGCATCTTCACGTCGAGACGATGTTTAAACGGTTCTAGTGTGATAGAATTACGATCGATTGATTGAACCTGTGGGGTAAGGGTCAAATTTCGAAACGGCTGCTATTTCAGACGGCCGAAAAGTGAAATTTAAAAATAACGAACGTTCAATAGTTTGAACGTTTCGTATTAAGAACGTCTTTCAATCATAAAAGAAATAATGAGAACAGAAAAACACAAAACCGATAGTTCAATGTTTTTGGTGTTCTCATTATTTCTTTTCTGATTTAAAGACGTTCTTAATATGAAACGTTCAAACGATTGAACGTTCCTTATTTTGAAATTCCGGCCGTCCAAAATAATGGTTGTTCCGAATTTTGACCCTCACCCGAACGTGTGTTATTCGTGACGGTCCCGAAGCGAAAGAGAGCGAATACAGACAAAATTCTCTCTCGTAATCTTCGATCTATCAATATGCATGCACGTTACGTTCCGCGATATATTCCCATGCGATATTTTCCATCGCTGAGAAAGTGCTCAGCGATTGGACAGCATTTAGGCGCGCGAATCATCTTTTATCACTCACGTAGTTTCGTGATTAGCCGAATATTTAGACAAAAAAAGTGATGCTGAGTATCTGGTGGGGAATGAAGCATGTGGCGCATTATAAGTTGTTAGATCCTGGACAAACTGTTACTGCGGATATTTATCAGCAACAGTTTATCCGTTTAAGTTATGCATCAGAGCAAAAGAGATTCTGCATAAGGACAATGCTCGACCACGCGTCTCAAAAGGGACTCTGAATGTTATCTATAGTTTAGACTAGGGAAATTCTACCGCACGCGGCTTATTCACCAGATCGTGCTCCTTCCGATTTTCATATTTTTCGATCGCTTCAAAATCATTTGACTGACGAACGGTTTAAAACACTCGACGAGCACCGGAATAGCATCGGAGATTTTATCAAATCAAGACCATCAAGTTTTTTTCGCGACGGCATTCATCAGCTGCCCGAAAAATAGGCCAAAGTGATAGAAAGCAATGGCGATTATTTCGAATATTCGTTGTGTATATTTCATTTAATAACTCAATTTTTTATTTAATTAAAAAAGCACCGAATTAATTTGTACACGGAATATTAATTTGGTCTAAAAATGCGTGGATTCCAAAAGCTTTCGTGAGATTTCGGATTCTGAAAATGAGCAACCTAGAGAAGTGTCATTGCATGACTGTTGCTGTTTCATATGACTCTTCGTACCATTATAACGATCCTAAACGCACAATGCCTTCGCGTGCGAGGGACACTTTGTATTCTAGTGAGATAGTAGGAAGCACCTGAGGCGTGATAGGGCGCGAAATACACGCAGTGGCAGAGAGAATACTCACGAGTAGTCCCGATGTGGCCTTAATTGGACTTGGTAGTCAATACAAGAGGAACGAACTACTGGTATGAATAAAGTGAGGTGCCCCCATCTAGTTTCTTTTCCCTATATCGTTAACCCATACCATATAACAGCATACACGTACTTTATGTGGTATAGTACCAGGTACCGTTGAAGGCGGCATTTACGTACGCTGCCTGCATCCGGGAATGAGTTTTTTTTTTTCGTGTCCATCCGTTCCTAGCTCTAATTGAAACCCGCCTCGTCGTTGCGTACACGAGTTCGATTCTATAATCCATTCGTTTGTAGAATCTCCAATAACGGATCAGAGGTCAATTATCATTGACCCGTGTGGGAAATTCAACGGGAATAATCGCGAACAGAAATTGTTTGGAGAAAGCAACATTTTCTTATTTTCCTCTCTTCAATCACGTACGAGAAATTCAATGTCCGCACTTCATTGTCTCGAAGGAAAATCTCTTCTGAAAGATTCCTTCGTAATTTCCACTTTGAACAAAATAAAACATGTCCCGCGGAAGAAATCCGTGTCGATGAAATGATTTTACGAAACAATACATTTTTTTTTAATTCAATTGAAAAATTCGTGTAGTGAAATGTTAGAGCAATGAAATGTGTTTATTGTCCAAAAATGTTTTCGACGGTTTTTTTTCTTTCTGTTGTCTTTTTTAAAATTGGGTACAAAAATAATTTGATACTGTACACTAGGACCTCGATTTTAGGGAAAATCCCCACTCTTTTGCCATGCCTGTGCCTGGTCAGCACGTCAGTCGGCACTAGTAGCATGGGGAATAGTAGTAAACCCTCGATTATCGTACATTTTTTTGGCGAAATCTAATGTTTTTAGTACGATCTGATAATCAGGATGATTACCGTTTAGTTTGTGCATGGACAGAATCAACTGGGACAATTGGATTCAGACGGAGTGCATTATTGACATAAGGATACGGTAAACCTATATAACGTGGCATGTTTAACCTCAAAATCACAAAAATATTGCCCACCACTCTGCGGCTAAATAAATGACTTTGAACAATAACCTATTACTTATAACATCAATCTATCACATGACATAATGTTATATTTATAAATTGTTCGATTATATTTATTTTTATATTTATAATTGAAAGATTAAAATGATTTTTAATCTTTCACGTGGGCTGAAAATCTCATACCACTCGAACCGAACATTATTCATCTTCTCTCGATTTTTATTTATTATATTGTTGCTGTAATAAAGCAGTACATTTTTTATTGTGACTATAACGCGACACATTTGCATAGTAATCATCGGGCACCGGCTGGGAGAGATTGGTTAGAAATTTCGCCGAGAGAGGTCAGGTTCCTAAATGGTTCAATTTTGCTTGCTTTAGGGATAATCCCACTCTAACGGCAGAAAAAAATGGCGTAACTTTGATGATTTATTTTGGGAGTGTGAGAAAAGGAAGTGGATTTCTTTTCAGAGGGTTTGGTTAACACATATTGAAGTATGAAGAAATTTTTTTTTCTTACCATCTTGATACAAAAAGGCGTCAGAGCTAATCTTGAAAATCGTCTTTTTTTAAAACACCTTCACGGGAGGACGGTTTTCTCGTAAAGTATAAGACCTGGAACAAAAAACCAAAAATTTTTATAATCTATATACTATTGGCTATGGGACTACGTAGAGGTTGGTTTTTTATTTTCAATCAAATTTTGTAGAAATGGTGTACTTTTGAAAAAATTAATCAAATTAATTAATTAAACCAGTAAATTGTTTATTAAAAAAAGTTTACATTAAATTTAAAAAAAACGGCTACGTACTCAGATAGAGACTGTAATTGAGAAGCTACTATCAAAATTTCAAGTTGATGCATGCAACGGTGTTCAAGTAATACGTCCTCCCAGCTTAAAAAAGACGATTTTCAAGATGGGCTCTGTCGCCACCATTTTGTATCAAAATGGTATTAAAATAAAGTTTTTTCATAGTTCAATATGTCTTAAATAAATCCTCTGAAAAGAAATCCTATTCCTTTTTTGATACTCCCAAAATAAATCATCAAAGTTAAGCGTTTTTTCTGTCGCTAGAGCGGTGTTATCCGTTAATATGTTTTTCAATTTATCGCGCAAGTATCTGCCTCGATGTGTTGCTTGTTCAAGTATATAAAAACGAGAATGCCATCGTGGCGGATATCGAGCAACACGTGGAGCTCCACATAACGAGAAAGATATTACGCGAGATATGGATAAAAACGCCGGGAAGAGATTGTGAACGACACCTAGCGGGACAAGTGGCAAGACATCGAAAAAGATATTGAAAAAGTTGAGCGCCGGAACATTTTTGAAAATAGACATAACCTCTAACTGCACGAGTCCGTCGGTTCTCGATGTGGCATGGCCTCTGGAATAGACATGGGCAATTATAATCGGTTTCCATAATATCGATTGTTCTTTTTATGAACATCGATTATTCGTAGCGATTGTTCGAATCACCGATAATCGATTGTTCGGTTTATTTTGACAGAATATAATCGAAATCGACTATTTCCGTGTCCGTTATTATACAAAATGAAAGAAAACATTTTTTCATGTAACGTAAAACGGATTCCTGTTTTCTTCCATTGCGATATCACGGATGATACAAGTCGTGCCTCGTTTAAATCGACGATTTTGTAGCGTGGATCATTTAATTGACGTTGATCTTGATGTTTTTTTGCTATTTACGCATTTTTTTACACACAACGCATTATACTTTTATTATGGCGAAATGTATTCTCCTTGTCGAATATTTAAACTGAATAATTTGACGATTTCATAATAAATGTTGATTTTCTAGATAAAGTATTAATAAATTAAATCACATTTCCATTGAAAAAATAAAAAAAATCGTTGTACATTTATTAAATTCGAAATATTGAAAAAAAATCGATAAAACGATTATTTTTTTTTTTGTAGATATTGATTATGCTCGTAATCGATTATTTGACAATCGATTATATTTTCAACATCGTCCATCTCCACTGTGGAATCGGTTACGTTCCAATTGTTGCCAACCTAAAACATACGTGCATATTGACGTCCAGCAATGAATTTCACCACGGCCAAATCCGACGTTCCAATCGGTTGTTTCATCAACGTTTTTAAATTCCCTAATTAAAAAATATGTATAAACGTTTCTATATCGAATTTTAAAAACCTGAGCAGTTGTGCTCAGAATATCACCCCAAATTTCGCAATATCCGCTTTGCCACCTATTTTAAATCATCTTGTATATATACAGTGCTGGGCATTTGTAGTGGAATTTGACAATTGCACTTCGACGATGCACCTCCCCACCATTTGCAGGGAACACAATAACGCCAATTTCTTTTCACGTGGTCATAGGCCCTAGTGAATAATACATCCGCGATAAAAATGAACCCGATTGGTCCGGCAGTTTTCGCGCTAGTCCCGACAAAAGATTTCCACTTTAAACCCTCTCCCGTGCCACCGGGGCGTTGCGCATCCAATTGTTCCTGAAGTAGTTTTCGTCCCTGTTCGTAACCCTTCACTTGAATATCATATTCACCCTCTATCGCATCCGAAACCCTTAAATCACGAGGTCGACGGATCACCCGATTTTTCACCTCGAACATCTTCGTTGCGCACGCGCGCAATTGTTGACCACACCCAATGGAACCCGTTTCTTTCGAAAGATTAATAAATTTCCGTGAATCTTCTTTTTTGAAATGTTCAAAATCGCCAAATTTTTGCGAAAATCAGCGAAGATATCCGCATTCCACCTCAAATGCCCAGCACAGAAGTATACCGGCATATAGCGTACAACCAATTCATTGGTCGGTGGCGAGGTTCTGAAACTCGGGCCATTGGTCGAGGTTGATTTGCGAGGAAACCCGAACGGAATGTCGAGCGACGCTCGCTCTGGTACTCTGAGCGAACGGCTCCAGGCGAGCGTTCAGATCGTAGAGACTAGAGTGAAGGAGTTCGATTTTCGTACTTCTGAGGTGGTAAAAAAAATTCAGGCAATAAGGTTTGTGCCAGCCGACACGGCGAGGGCGTTGATGTCGCCAACAATTCACGAGCGGTGGGGAGACTCGACATAGCGATCTGAAGTGTGTTAGATAAAGAACCGTCAACTAACCTTAAGGTATTCCTATCGCGAAGGACCGTATTTTGTGGGCGCATAAGTAGGGCCCTACTCAATCGATCGTAAATTCGACTGATTCGTCAAAAAAATAAGTTATAATCAATCATTATAAGTAACGACAACCTTGAATGGAAAATTTCTTAGAAACTGCGTCTATTTTGTAATTTCAACATTTTTTCGTAAATTGACTGAAAGGACGATGTGGCAACGCCGCACGAGCGCCCCACGAACCACCGTGGCTAGGCGGCCCTGCGATAGCTACAAATGTAAACAATAGCATGAGTGAAAAGTGTAAATTAACAGAAGAGATTTAGTGTCACTATTGAAAGTGTAACCATGAGTGACAGAAGACATAAGATTCGGATGGAGGCTGAAAAAAACAAGGGGCAATTTGTGAACATAAGAAAAAAGCAGCGCTTGAAAAAAATCATCAACGCCTCCACAAAATGTGTCAGTGAGGTTAGAGAAACAGATATAAATGAACGTAAAAAATTAGTGTTTAATAATTTATAAAAAATTGTCCAACCAAAAAATTAAAAAAAACCTCACGTTAGACTATAGAGAAAATAATTATCGAGATTTAAAAATATGAAGTTAAAAAATATTAAAAATTGACTAAGTTATCGGGCTGACACTGTCTAAAACAAAAGTTTCGAGAAATACGCGTTTAAAGTTTCTGGTAGGTCCAACGTGACCCCGATGTCTGGCTACATTTATTGCTATAACTTTCTAATGGAGTGGAATTTTCTTAAAATTTTGTTTTTTCTTAAAAGTACAAAGAATAAAAATCTATAAAAACGAATCGATTTTTTGAAAATTTCAGGGGTATGTGAGCCCTTAACTTTCTATAGTTTTCAATATTATGCATTGCTTCTTTTCACTTACTTAATACATATTTATTTGTAACATATTTTCAGTCGAATAATAAATATAAAAAGTACAGACGATAAGCGTGTAATAAATAATGATATTAACGATATTTTGTTGTCTAAGTTCAGCTAGGTTCCACGTAGTTTTCCTCCTGCTAACCTCACTTGAGAAATTGGCGACAACAGTGACGCTTTTAACGAAATCTCAAACCATTATCGGACGAATTTTTTAGGACGGTTTTTTCATACGTTTCCCACTACAGATCGGACTCCTTTACTCTAGTCTCCATATTTCGGATCATTTCGCCGGGATTCCGGATACCCGGCGTCAGATACATTCACGAGTAACTACTAACTCGTACATAATACGTATACGTATGTCGTAGAATATACATCTGGTTGATGAGGTCGAATACCAATGATTTTTGAACCTCATGATATCTGGTTTCTTGTGACACCACGAGTAGTTCGCATATAATGATCAAAGATATGTACTTTTTATTATAGATTGAAAGTTGCATTTTTAGATATGATTTTCACTATTAAATATTGTTAAGAATTATTGTATTTTCTGAAAAATTTATCGATTTTTCTCAAAAAATGATTGTTTTTTTTTCTCAAAAAATAAAGATAGCTTCATAGTGAAAAATGTTTTGATTCCATCAGAGTTCGTAAAAGTAAACGGTACTTAAGGGATAACACCACTGCGACCCCCTGTTTTTTTTCACATTTTTCGAGAATTTTTTTTGTGGGAATAAAAGAGATATTCGAAAAAATTTTTTGGGTTTTGTTCCTTGTTTATTAATGTATCAAAGAACTTTTTTTTCACATTTTTCACGCCGCATGGTGGCGCTGGGGAAGCTCTCGCGTCAGGTGCTGTCATCTCCGCGGCACGCAGCAGAACTCTCTTCAACGTCGATCTGAAAAAAAATACCGAGTGTTTTCGTTAATAATATGATATTTTGAAGAGAAGTACATAGGGATTTGGAAAAATATTGTTTTAAAAAAAATAGGCACGCCTTTGAAATTAACTTTAATTTCAAAGGCGTGCCTATTTTTTTTTTTTTTATATTTTAGAGAAGTACATAGGTATTTGGAAAAATATTGTTTTAAAAAAAATAGGCTCGCCTTTGAAATTAACTTCAATTTCAAAGGCGTGCCTATTTTTTTAAAACAATATTTTTCCAAATCCCTATGTACTTCTCTTCAAAATATCATATTATTAACGAAAACACTCGGTATTTTTTTTAAGATCGACGTTGAAGAGAGTTCTGCTGCGTGCCGCGGAGATGACAGCATCTGACGCGAGAGCTTCCCCAGCGCCACCATGCGGCGTGAAAAATGTGAAAAAAATATCTTTTGATACATTAATAAACAAGGAACAAAACCCCAAAAAATTTTTCGAATATCTCTTTTTTTCCAACAAAAAAAAATTCTTGAAAAATGTGAAAAAAAACAGGGGGTCACAGTGGTTTTTACCCTTAAGGATGAAGGAAACCTCCATGAAGGATTTCTTGAACCTTCACGGCTGCCTTATTTCATAGAAGTACCTAGAGTTTTTTTTTCCGGAAGGACGGAATATATTAGGGATTTCAGCGATTAGTGGATGCAGTACTGTTTTATGGTAACAGTTACCTAACCTAACACCAGTTCACCAGTACAGCTACATATAAACTGTCATCTTATTTTCAATTATAGATACAAAAATCATAGCCAATAATGGATAAAACTACTAATTGATCTACTTGATTTACGCTCGACGTAGAGGTTATACATTTATAGTAATGATTAGATATAATCATTATTATAAATTTATAACCTGTTCGTCGAGCGTAAATCAAGTTTCCGCGTAAATTTTCCCAAACGAAAATGCAAGCGGCATACTTAACACAGATCCGGGTTCACTGCATTTCATATGTAATCTATATTTACGAATTGCATGCATATAGAAATAGAATATATATATAACAAGATTGTATTAGTACACGATGCACGACGATCGTCCAACATGTAACGCCACACGAAACGACGGGACGCCACCGACGCTCGTACTGACTTGCGCGCACCACTGTCCATTGCCGTGTGCTGCGTGAGTTCCGCGTACTACTTCTACAGCGCTCTCTATATGTATATATGAGCAACACGATCCTCTCATCCCCACTACCAGGGACAGCTGCGTCAGGCGTGGTCGCCATAGCGCTCCTCTCTTTCTCTCTCTCCCTCCCTCTCTTTTTCTTTCACTCTCTCTCCGTCTTTGTCGTGCTCGTCGTCGTCGTCGTTGGTCGTCGCTTCTCGTTCACTGCGATTTTCCCTCGAGCTCTCTCGTCTCTCGAACGTGTACCACAAAACTCCACGAGTTACAAAACCGCCGGTCTTGTGTGTCGATCCGTTGTGCGTCGTCTGCGTACTCTTTGCCCACAGAACCCGATCAGGGATTACTGAGAACAGAGAGAGAAAAAAAGGCGAAAACAGAAAGGAAACACGAACGGAGACAAAATAGAAGCGCGCTCTGACGCCAGTATTGTCATTTGTTACTTTGTTTGTTTTTTTTTAAATTATTTTCAAAGATAGCGTATAAACATTTTCGTTCGGGCTCGGCGCGCAAGCGACGAGAGATTATCGCATTGTATGCACGCGTGTGGATACACCAGACCAGCGAAGAAAGTGAAATAAAACGCTTCGTATTGATGTTGTAAAAACAAAGAAATTGTGAAATTGTGTTTTATTTTTCTTTTCTTTTGTTTTTTTTTTGTTTTTGTTTTTTAACCAAACGCACAAAGTGTATTTTGTGTTTGTGCCGAGAGGGTGTGCGGCAAGTGCGTTGTTGAAAAGAGACGGAACGATGAGCAGAAAAGTGAGAGTGGCAATCACGTTTGGCCGATTCGGCGATGTGAATCATCAGCAGCGGCGTTCTTGAACCCGGACTCCTTTACACTCTAAGCTATATATACTCGATATATACACACACACATATATATATATATATATGTGTATAATACGCGAACACAAGCGTGTCACAGTGCACCGATTGAGAGACTCTGACTGAGATATAAAGATAATAATGATAATAATAAAAGCCTAAAGTTTCGTTTCGAAATACGTGTACTCGCGGTAAGATTTACGAGAACGAAAAACTTTCGCAATACATAAATCATTTATTCGCGGAATAAATCGTGAATTCGTTAAATAAACACTTCTAATTTCATGGTAATTTTTTGTTACAATTTGAAAATCCGTACATACCGCTGCATTTTTCGATAATTTTGAAATTTTCTCAAACTACGTTTAAGGGCTCACGTACCGCTGCGCGCGCTGAAAACCGAGTAAATTGGAAATATTATTATAAAGGTTATATGGTGAAAAAATAAAATAAATTGTTGATTTTACATTTTTTATTAACTTTTCAACGATAAGAAGAAAAATTTTTTAATTTTTTTTTTTAAATATTAACATTATTCTTCATGGGTGTAAATGGACTACTGATGAAAACCAATGATGTTGAATTTTGCATCGTTGGAACGCAACGAAAAATTTATTTTTTTTATACCATTAATCCGCCTTGAGGTTGGATTATCAATGAAAAAAAATGGTTAAAACGTTTTATTGGGCTCTCCTTTAAGGTAGTAGTCTGGTAACTTAAGCCGATTTTCATGTCTTTTTTGGAGGGCGTTTTTTTGTAGGAAAACAAAAATGAATCGTTTTGGATATTTAGGATGTTTTTCTTTACATATTAAAGATACAAAAAAAAAAAAATTTTGAAAAAATATAATAGTTTATTATTATTATTATTATTATTGATCGAAGTTGGCACCTCGAAGTTGGCAGCCTGGGTCCTAACTTTTTTTCTAGCGAACCGATAGCTTTCAAATTTTAACAGGCTACTCTACACACTTATAGTTCTCGTCGGAACCACCGAGAAATTTTTTCACCCCTAACTTTTTATTTTACAACCCCTTCTTTGCTAAAGTCCTTTTATTTTAGCAAATAAGGGGTTGTAAAATAAAAAGTTCGGGGTGAAAAAATTTCTCGGTGGTTCCGACGAGAACTATAAGTGTATAGAGTAGCCTGTTAAAATTTGAAAGCAATCGGTTCGGTAGAAAAAAAGTTAGGACCCGGGCTGCCAACTTCGATCAATAATAATAATAATAATAATAAACTATTAAATTTTTTCAAACAAATTTTTTTTGTATCTTTAATATGTAAATAAAAACATCCTAAATATCCAAAACGATTCATTTTTATTTTCCTACAAAAAAACGCCCTCCAAAAACGACATGAAAATCGGCTTAAGTTACCAGACTACTACCTTAAGGAGCTTGGCCCTAAATGAACAAGAGAAGCGAGAGGAATACTGAAAATGAAAATCTAAAAACTTCATTTCGTTGCGTTCCAACGTTGCGAACTTTAACACCACGAAAAACCATCGCGACTCCTTGTCGACATCATAACATCACCAAAAATTATCCAATCTGCAAAAATAAAAAAAAGTACCTAGTAAAATAATGTAGCCGTAATAGCCTGACGGAGGGAATTTTCTTTTTTTATTCCAAAACAAAGAAATTACAGTATTTCAAACTTTAGTGTGCAATTTAAAAAAAAAATTAGTATTTAATAATTTATTGAAAATTGTCCAACCAAAGCATGAAAAAAAAGCTCTCGTCAGACTATAGAGAAAATAGTTATCAAGATTAAAAAAAAAAACAAAAAGTTAAAAAATATTTAAAATTCTTAAAGTTTTGAGAAAAACCTGTTTAAAGTTTCTGATAGGTACAACGTCCCAAACCCGTTGTCCGGTCACAGTTATTGCTATAACTTTGTAAACGAGTGGGATTTTCTTAACATTTTTTTTTTAGTCTTAAAAGTAGAGGATAGAAATCTGTAAACAAAATCGATTTTTTGACAATTTTAGGGGTATGTGAGCCCTTAAATCCTTTTTATTCGTATTATCGAAAATAAATACAGGAAGAAAAAATCGAGTAAAATGCAAAGTATAATATTGATAAAAATTATATTAAAGAGTTGATCACCTGCATTATTGAAATTGGCAAATATGTATTGTCTCAAGAATTTTCCATTTTTTTACCATATCGATTATGGAATTAATGATATTTTTTGGAGACACGATTCATCGTGCATCTCACAAAAATATAAACGTATTTACGAAAATCTAATTATGAGAAATAGCGATCGTTTGGAAATTATTCGAAATCTGGCTGTTCGTTGTTGCATTTAATATTGAAAAATATCAGTTATAAAACGCATGCATTAATGATAAAAAATAATGAGTAACACGAGAGTGACGATTATTATTCGAATTTCGGTTTTTCAATATTTCACTTTGCATTGGTAATTATAGAAGTGAAAAAAAAATGTATATATTTGTTACGTATTGATAATGGTTGTAGCACGGATAATCGAGTAGGCGCTCGAACGAGTGCGGTTCTGTGGAAACGTGATACGATTTCGGGTGAGAGGCGTTTCCAGGACGATGGACAACGCTGGTGGGAACATATTTCGCTCTTATGTATACCTGGACTCGTGCCGGGAACGCTTTACGAACCGTGTTTCGATATTTCGCGAAAAAACCCGTTCTCTTCCTTATCGACATATATACGTATATATGGATCGTTCCAGGTCGATTCTACGCCGAAATGTGAAATTTCAAAATAACGAACGTTTAAGTTTGAAAATAACGAACGTTTAATAGTTTGAACGTTTCGTATTGAGAACGTCTTTAAGGTAGTAGTCTGGTAACTTAAGCCGATTATCATGTCTTTTTTGGAGGGCGTTTTTTTGTAGGAAAATAAAAATGAATCATTTCGGATATTTGGGATGTTTTTATTTACATATTAACAATTTTTTTTTGTATTAAAAACTGATTTATTTAAAAATTAATTACACATCTATTTGGTATAAATATCAAGCTAATAACAAATATTTTTTTTGTTATACAAAATGGCCGACTATTGCCATTTGCTTTTGGTATCTTTTTTTTTGAGGCGCTCCGTGGCGTGACATTTGGTTTCCATAATTTTTTACCTAGAACAAAAAAAAAATTCTCGTTAATCTACATCAGAATACCTAGAGAAGTACGTAGGGAATTTTTGATTAATTAAAAACTTCCCGTTTTATGAGCAGTTTTATACAAAATGTTTCACTGGAAATTTCCCTTTTAAGTTAAAATGCCTACAATATTCGAATAACAAAATAATTTTCAAATTCCGTATGTACTTCTCTAGGTATTCTGATGTAGATTAACGAGAATTTTTTTTTTTCGTTCTAGGTCAATAATTGTGGATACCAAATGTTACGCCTAAAAAAAAGCAGATCCCAAAATCAAATAGCAGTACTTGGCCATTTTGTATAACAAAAAAAAATATTTTTATTAGCTTGATATTTACACTCAATTGATATGTAATTAGTTTTTTAAATAGATTAATTTTTCGTACAAAAAAAAATTATTAAATGTACACATGATTTTATATCCGCTATCGTGGCCACATCCCTTAATAGTTTGAACGTTTCATATTAAGAACGTCTTTAAATCAAAAAATAAATAATGAGAATACAAAAAAACGTTGAACTATCGGTTTTGTGTGTTTTGTGTTCTCATTATTTCTTTTCTGATTTAAAGACGTTCTTAATATGACACGTTCAAACTAATGAACGTACGTTATTTTGAAATTTCACATTTCGTCCGTCGAAAATAGTGGTTGTTCAGAATTTTCATCCTCACCCAATTCTAACAGGGTCTGATCCTCGTTCCGTTAGATTTCCGGTTATAACTGCAGGAGGACGTTCTTCCTTTCCAATTTTTCATAAATTTTCTCCTTCTCGCCCTACTGCCCCTGATCTAATGAGGAAAATTGGAAAAAATTCTCAAACATCCCGCTGTGGATAAAAAAAATTTCATACTCCATCCCAGAGTCTGACGGCGGACGATTCTATTTTTTACGATAATGTTTAAACCACGTGACAGCTGCGAACCGGTATTTGGGTCAATTTCCCATTTAGTATTTCTTTAATCGAACGAACATAAAAAAAACATTATCAACGAAGTACCAGCTTCGGAATCAAGTTCTCAGTTTTTCATACGAAATTAACGTTAAAATTTTCGTTAATGTAAAAAATTCGATCGCGTTCCTTTTGTTCCTGGCGTCTAGGATATGCCGTTAGTTCGAGGGGGGAGATTGGGAACGTTATTGGAACCACTGAAGCCAGGTAGAATTAATTCGACTCAATTTCGCTACCACAATGTGCGAAAACAGTCTCCCGAGGGTGTACACTGAATTTAAGGTTAATCGACCGATTGGTTATCGGAGATATCGTGGTCAGCGATTTAGAAAAGCATGTGGTGTTGAGAAAAACGTTTTTAAAGATTTCCTAAAGTTTTGATGAGGTTTAAATGAATTTATTATTACTGGTTAATCAGCCGACCCGGGACCATAAATGGATTTTTCCTCTCTCTCGTGATATTGTTTGATTTTTCTTTGTACGAATTCTCGCTCTTTCACGATTGTTATTGATTTTTGAAGGGTTTTGGACGCGAAGCGCGCAGTGGGACTGGTATATATATATATATAGCTTAGATCGGTTTAATAGTTCATTTACATTGTTATCTCAAACTATCTTGTTTCATTCAATAACGTTTCTCAGCTTCTCTCTGAGTTCGAGCCTTGAGTTTTTTTATCGGTCTGTAACTCGGGTTATTGCCTCGCGCCAATTCCACCTCGTGCATTCGAGCGACGAAGTTCAAGAGTATAATAATCGAGACTTGGCGAACGTAGAACGTGTTCAGTCGCAGCAAGCCGAGAGAATCGCTTAAACGATCCACGTGTGTGCTTGTGTTGCGTCGCTGCCAAAACTTGCGTTCGAAAAGTTATTTATTGCCGGGGAGGTCATTGAACCTCTCGATAATTACTCGAGTCGTTCCCACCGCAACGTTTTCGTATTAAAAAAATTTTTTAACCAGCAACTGCATAATCCTCGTGAGTCCGAAGTTCCAAAAATATTAGCTCTACCGTTTCCGGGATGCGCGCAGTCAAAAATAAGGCAGATTTTAACTACACACATACAACTTCGCCATGTTGAATTTTATGTCGTCTATTTGGGTTCCTGGACTGTGAAAAGTTGGAAAAAATTGTGTAAATGCCTGACGTGGAAAAGTACCGGTACACTTCAAGAGGCAACGCCACTCTAGCGGCAGAAAACAAGGCCTAACTTTAACGATTTATTTTGAGAGTATGAAAAGAGAAATCGGATTTCTTTTCAGAAGGTTTATTTAATACATGGTGAAGTATGAAAAACTTTTTTTTATTATCATTTTGATACAAAATGGCGGCGACAGAGGCCATCTTGAAAATCGTCTTTTTTTTTTTAAAACACCTTCACGGGAGGACGGTTTTCTCGTAAAGTATAAGACCTGGAAGAAAAAACCAAAAAATTTTTTAATTTATATAATATTGGCTGTGGGACTACGTAGGGTTTCTTTTTTAAATCAAATCTTGTAGAAATGGTGTATTTTTGAAAAGATGAATCGATTTTTTGCCAAAAGAAGCAGTAAATTGTTTCTAGAAAAAAGTTTACATTCAATCAAAAAACCGCTATGTACTCCGATAGAGAATGTAATTGTGAAGCTACTATCAAAATTTCGAATCGATCCACGCAACGGTGTTCAAGTAATAACGCCCCCCCCCCCCCCCCCCCCCGCCCACAGTTTGAAAAAAAAAACGATTTTCAAGATGGGCTCTGTCGCCGCCATTTTGTATCAACATGATACTAAATTTTTTTTTCTTACTTCAATATGCGTCAAATAAACCCTTTAAAAAGAAATCCTATTCCTTTTTTCATACTTCCAAAATAAATCGTCAAAGTTAGGCTTTTTTTTCTACGGCTAGAGTGGTGTTATCCCTTAAACCGGTTTGTTAAACAATTTTTTTGTTATTCAACCGCCGTATCAATACATTTATGCCGTCGTTATTATTTCAATTCAATGTTCTTTGTAACGTCAAGAACGTCAGGAAAAAATGGCCGTGGAAAGAATAGCCGGGAAAAAATGGCCTAGGGTAAAAAGCCAATGAAAACAATGGAGTTTCTCTTCCTCTTTTGAATTTCGTTGGTTTTGTTCGTGTCTTGTTACTTTGCAGTTAGTCGCGCCTTAGTAGTTTCTTGCGTTGTCGGTGTTTGACTCAGTTCTTTAAACCTTAACTTTTTTTTTTCATCAATATTTTTTCCGCGGCTATTTTTTCCATCGGCCTCTTTTCTTCGGCCATTTTTTCTCGGCTATTTTCTCCGCGACTATTTTTTCCACGGCTATTTTTCCATAGATCCGTCGGCAATATCGTTCAGTTTTTTTTTCTGTTCTTTTTCATCGTACAACGAAGAAGGGCGATCGTAAATAATCATTTCACTTTTGGGTGAGAATTCATACGCGAGCATTATTAAATCGAGCCGGATTCACGGGAATGCTATTAACGAAGTTAAGTCGCAGTATCTTGCACTCTTAATGAGCTGCAACATTTCTCCGCACATACGATCACGATCGTTGCCCAATCATTCCGATAATTCGCGAGATAATATCGCACGAGAAGTACAGCGCCCCAATGAATCCCCTTCGCTATTCATTTTCATCACGGTTTACGAGCTTTGTGCTTTGATTCGTACAGCGACGGAAGTTCAATTATTCCGAGAGCCTCGAACATCGGATTACCGCTGGAAAAAACTGAAACGACAATCCACAGAGAGCGCGAGAAGCGACAACGCGATACGAGAAGTAGATTCGACGAGTCATTGAGCCGCGGAAGCAAAATAACGGCTTAAAAAACATTTCTATCGATACCGACGGAGCAAACACTATTTCTCCTTCAATTTTTCACCCGAGCGCAATCTAAAGACCCTCGGCACAACGAGTCGAGGAAAGAAAAGCGTCTATAGCGATAATGTCGTCGACGGAAAATCATAACGGTGCGACACCCATTGCCAATGGGATAAAATCATCGAGTACGGTAACCGCTCTGTCGGTAACCTCGACAATGACGAATTCGACGTCCGCTTCGGCGACGATGTCGTCGTCGACGAGCGGTCCTATTGGAATTCGTAACAGTTCAACGGTACCGACAAACTCGTCGTTTCTCTACAGTACAACGAGCGGTAATCGTGAAAAACCGCGGCAAGTACCGCCGCCAACGTTGCCGAAATACACGTCGAGCTTTAATGCCGGCTCAAACGGCACCGCCGAAAGGCTGAACAGAGAACGCGAAACCGGCAATAGCTACAGGCTCGCGAGCCTCGACAGACTTGCCCTGAGACAGAGGATACTTGACGGTGAAAAGGCCAACGGGGGAGATCCGAATTCGGTAAGGAAATAGCTCGTAATTTGAGAGGCGCGGGGGTATGGCCCCTCGTGCAGTTTGGGAATACATACAGTCTGATCAACAAGAAAAACGACCGTCATGATCTAGAAAAAATGAAAATTTAGATTAAATTTTCGTTTTTATCAAAGTACATATTATTGGCTATTGCGGAATTACCTAATATCTCGTCCGATCACCTCCATTACTGATTGTAGCTTGACACAAGCTTGGCAAAGATTGCGATATTTTTTTTAGTTGAAATGGCAGCTGCTTCATCGTGTACACTGACTTTCCTTTGAGCGTTGTTTTCATATACGACTATACATTTTCAATCGGATTAGCATCTGGAGACATTGCCGGCCATTTTATCGTAATAACGTTATTTTGTTGTTTCCACGCACTGCACAGTTTGCTGCGATATTTAGGGTCATTTTTTATAGATGGTGAGCATTTTCTCGGTTTTTAAATGGTCCGTAAACAGAAAGAGGCAACCAAAATCATGTTTGCAAGAGTATCCCCAAACATACATTTTTAGGAGATGTTTTGTTGTGTGTTGAGGAATCATATTTCTCTTCGTTAACCACTCATTTAATAAGAAAGAGCATGCCCAGAAAGGAGACTCGTTCGTGAAGATGGTATTGTCCCAATCTCGAACCAAATTTTCCTTTTCCCACGCCAATCGTTTTTCTACATGGTTCTCTGACGATAAAGATTTCTTTAAAGTTCATCGAAAAGACACGTTTTTTTCGGATCTAGGAAAAAATGGCCGCGGAAAAAATGGCCGATGGAATAAAAAACGTCAATGTTAAAATAACTGGGTAAAATGAACCAAACCAAACTAAACACACAGCCCACAAACACACACACGCGCACACACGCCCACGCACATACACACACACACACGCGCGCGCGCGCACCAGTTATTTTAACATTGACGTTTTTTATTTCATCGACCATTTTTTCCTCCGGCCATTTTTTCCCTCAGCCTTTTTTTCCTGGCCATTTTTTCCGCAGCCATTTTTTCCACGGCCATTTTTTCCACGGCCATTTTTTCCTGATACCTTTTTTTCATGTAGGCGATTTCGAATCGCATTTAGAGAGACGTAAATTCCTTTTTTGCGGAGTTTCATTTGGGCAGCGCGCAGCGAAACACCTGGCTTGCCTTTAAAAACACGTAAGAACGTTTTATCCTCGTTCGTTGTTGTCACGCGGGCTAGTCCTCTTTCCAGCAGATCGTCTACATTTCCAACCTCCAAATATCGCTTTACCCACGTCTTAAGGTAGTTCTAACACAAGAAATGGCGTGGATACAAGGAGAGGTGCGCGAGGGGGGCAGCCACGTCGCGCAGCGACGTTGGCATGCCCCCTAAACGTATTTCTAACACGTTGCTCTACTCGTATATCCGTGTGATTCATCTATCTGCGTTTCTGCGTGCCGAAAGTGAGGTTATGGATGTCAGTGACGCGAATAAAGAGAGCATCAAAAATATGTTTAATAAAAGATTCAGATCTATGAATCATTTATGGATTCACAGATTCACTGAAATTATTGAGGCGAAAATTTCCTGGGCGTCAAAGCAAAGGAATGTTTACTTTGTTCAAGTTAGCGGAGGATTCTCTCGACGCAAATTCATACGCAGGAAACTTTCATGAACCTACGTATGACGTTGTCGTTCTGCAAGATTTGATCAAGCAATACCAGGGGTGTTAGTTGAAATTTGCCGGTTTTTTCGATAAAGAAAACACTTAATTTTCAGAGGAATCTCAAAATTTTTTTATTCAAAGTATTGACCATTGGTTTCTACACATTTCGCCCATCTCTCAGGCAAATTATGGATACCATCCCAAAAAAACTTTTTCTCTTTCGAGGTAAACCATTCGACGAGCCATTTTTCGACTTCTTCAAAATTAGCGAAGCACTGCTCTGCAAGGGAGTGTCCCATCGATGCGAAAAGGTGATAGTTGGACGGGGCGAGGTCTGGAGAGTACGGCGGGTGGGATAATATTTCCCAATTAAGTGTTTTTAATGTGTCTTTCACCAGTTTAGCGGTATGAGACGGCGCGTTGTCATGTTGCAAGATAACTTTTCCATGTCTTCGGGCCCATTCCGGCCGTTTTTCGATCAACGCATAATTTAAATTGATCATTTGTTGTCGGTAGCGATCCTTGTTCACCGTTTCACCAGGTTTTAACAACTCGTAGTACACCACACCACACGGGTCCCACCAAACACAGAGCATTGTCTTACGGCCAAAGCGATTTGGCCTTGCAGTCGATGGGCCGGCTTCACCAGGTGAAAGCCATGATTTTTTTCGCTTCGGGTTCTCAAAATAAACCCACTTTTCGTCCCCCGTGACAATTCGATGCAGAAAAGATTTCCTTTCGAATCGTTGAAGCAGCATTTCACAAACGGTTTTTCGATTTTCCATTTGTCTATCGTTCAGCTGGTGTGGTACCCATTTTCCATACTTTTGGATCTTTCCCATGGCTTTTAAACGTTGCCAAATTGCTCCTCGAGTCACATTTAGTGTTTCTGCCAATTTTTGTTGCGATTGGGTTGGATCAACATCCAATAACGCCTGCAATTCCTCGTCTTCGAACTTTTTCGCTGCACCAGGATGTTCATTGTCGGTCAAATCGGAATCTCCACTTTTAAATTAACGAAACCGTGTCTCACATGTTCTAATCACTGGAGCATGTTCACCATAAGTTTCTACCAGCAACCGGTGAGCTTCAGCTGCTTTTTTCTTTTGATGAAATAAGAAAAGCAACGCATGCCGCAAATGCGATTTACTTGGAACGAAACTCGACATATTCACTGAGGTAAACAAATATGACGCTATTATTTTGGCGGAATGTGACTTGCGTATTTTTGTAGGTTAATGTCAATAGAAAAAAATGACATACATGTCAAATCATAGAAATGTATACATATTGCTAGCGACATCTACTGGTAAAACGGGCAAACTTCAACTAACATCCCTGGTATTTGACTTTCGATGGTATATTTGAAAATACTATAATATTCATTGAGTCATTGAAAGATTTTATGCGTAAATTGAAAGTTGGATCAAACAAAAAACAATTATCAGCTTTGAAAGACGTTCTATCCAAATATATGATCACAAAACTTGCACGGCTGGGAATCACGTACGAGCAATTGATACAATTATACCAAAGCGGAGAAGACTCATTGGTCACATTTTTGTCACAAAAAGTAACCAAAGATAAGACTGTTCTCAAAAATATCGTTGAACTTTTTAGATGATCAAAGTATCATAAAAAATCATCAAAGCATCAGTATGTAAGATTTATGAAATTTCAAAACAATAATGATTTGAATGAATACAATTTTTATGACAAATGTATTATTTAATGCTGATATTTTTATTTCTATTCGAATCTCAATGAAAAACCGTTAAAATCTTCCTATACATTCAACTCCGAAGCATTTTCCTTTTGAAAAATTTGTATTGCCGCGCTGCGTCGATTTGTATCATTTACACACACACACACACACACACACACACACACATGTCGCGCCAGTTGTAATAAAGCGACGTTGTTATGCTCACTAACGAGTTCCTCTAGCCTCAAAACAATATTTTTTTAATAGTCCATACTTTTTTACTGTATGGTTGATAGTTTACTGTGAAATATATGTTATTCTTCATCTACTAAACTACTTTCGTGCCAAATTTCAAGAATTTTTCAATACTCCTTCGTACATTTTGGTG
Organism: Oxytorus armatus; assembly: GCA_958009045.1. Lineage (NCBI taxonomy): Eukaryota > Metazoa > Arthropoda > Insecta > Hymenoptera > Ichneumonidae > Oxytorus > Oxytorus armatus. The sequence continues at coordinate 28,932,945 of OY253746.1, forward strand.
ACTAAATATCCGGATAGTGCTCATTTCGTACGGTATAGGTATACGTTCGTATGCAAATTTTTCAATTTTTGATAAACGATATCTTGAAACCGGTACGGTGAAACAGTCTCAAATTTCGCATGAGTATTCTCCAGGACTTTTTTTTAGTTTTTCCCAAAAATTCATTAAATTCGATATACTCTTCATTTGTGTTAGAACTACCTTAACGAATGCCTCTGGCTTCGGCATATATTTTTCCGCCGCTTTATACGTCAGTATCGGTCCTTACACATGATTTATCAGCAACATCGCCTCGTATCACTTCAGGAATTCACTGATATCAACAACATAATGTGCCGGCGAACTTGCGCAAAAGTGCACGAAACAAAGATTCAAACGAATAAGGACAGATGGAGCTGCGGTGGCGTCCTTACCAAATGACGACACTTGCTTTCTCGTTGAACAGACTGAACAGCATTCATTTATATCAATATTGGTGTCAGCGATTTCCGCGCTATTTCGTAGGTTGGGTTCGGCGTCCACATTCGTGCGATCTGAAGTAGCACGTGAACGAACTTCAAGCACGACTTCGGCAGCCAATTATAATGGCGAGTTAGCCGGCTTCGAAATTAAATCGCCTTTCGAAATATTTTGTGACGTTTTTTCTTCTTCTAAGGGCCGCGGGGTTATGACATTATATGCTATAACTAACATTCCTTATGATAAACATTCTGAAACGGCCGCAAAGTGACGGACAATGTGTGTCCGTTTTCTTTGCGGGACAAGGGGACTAATCATATATGACGGAGGGCGAGCCCTCGGAGAATGTCAACCTAATTTTTGCGATAAACAAAAAGTTTTCTATCGGGGTGAACGCGGAAATGCCGTACGTTCAAGGGTAACTCGACGTTTCTCGGCTAACACAGGGTAATTTGAGTTGAGCGTAAAAAGCACGTTATCGAAGGTTTGTCGGTGTTAGATGGGGTACCGACACGAGAGTTCGATGAAGTGCAAAGAAAAAATGTATTCTGTCGTGTAATGAAAAAAAGTTTGTGGTGTTCGGTATTTCCCACGCCGTTGCGGTAATTCCGAATAAGCTGAGACTACGCGGACATAATTTGAAACCTTGACATATAAATGAATCGTTTCGGTCAGTATCAGTACACCGTAGTTTTTTTTTTATCAATCAAGTATGCAGAGCGAGCGTTGGTTCAATGAGTGAAGCTTGGGGTTGCGCGGAAGCGGAACCCGGGTTCAATTCCCGGCCGACACCGATAAACATTTTTTTTCAAGCCCTTAGTTACTGCTAAACCGGTGGATCGGATCTCACCTTTCACAAATCCATGCCCCATACCTCGCTGAAATCGTTAAATATCATTATTTCATACAATAATTATAATAAAGCCCAATTTTACAAAAACGTATTGAAACTTGAGGGAAACCTTACAGTTCGATCCACGTCGTAATGTCCCGCGTGAAAATGTTCCCGAAAACTATCCGCAATGGAAATATCCCTTGGAAAAATATTGTACGCAGATATCACTGCAAATTACATAACATTGACCAAACAACACAAAATCCATTTCGATACAACGGGACAGGACGAATTTTATTTTGAAAACAATAAAGAAAGCATAGCAATTGAGAAGCGGGGTATAATGTACATCAATAAATTGACGACCGACAACCACTCAAGTTAAGCAGCTTTGGCTGCGGTTACTGCTTGGATGAGTGACCGCTTAGCCGGGCACTGGCTGGTGCTCTGACTGTTCAGCGGGGGATGGTAGCAACTGTATTAAGTTTAAGTCCGGTGTGTGCCAACACCCACGCTCCACCTCCCGACACGTCCAACTCCCGTCATGTGCAAGTCCCATGTGTGCCACCTCCCATGGCGTGCAACTGGCCTCGCGCTGCTTCAGTTTTGGCAGGTCGTTCGATCCGACCTGGTTGAACTGTCGGGCGTGCAAGTCCCATGTGTAGCAATTGCCTTCATGTCCGAGAGAGGGGTTTGCGTACGTTAGACTCGCACTGTTTATACGAAGTTTGCAACTGGCTTCATGCCCAAGTTCCACGTCGCGTTAATGTACACCAAACCCTCGCTCGAACGTGAAGGCACTTGGGGAAGGCTTTAGCCTTATGAATTTGAAGTCCCATGTATAAATCCTATCGTGCTTAACTGCCTTTATGTAAAACTCCCATGGCGTTCAACTCTCGTCGTGCTACTTCAGTTTTGGTAATAGGGAGTTAAGCATGATGGGAGCAAAGCGTCCAGCAGTTAAGCGGATCTCGGGTTCGAACGAACGAATTTCCAAAACTGAAGTAGCGGGACGAGAGTTAGCCGCCATGGCAGTTTTACCCAAAGGCAGTTAAGCAGGATGGGAATTGAGACACATGCGGCTTTAAAGTCATATGGTTAAAACCTTCTCAGGCAACTGCTACATATGTGAGTTGCACGCCCGACAGTTCAACCGGTTTGGGTCGAACGAACTGCCAAAACGGCAGCAGCGCGAGGCCATGAGAGTTGGCACACGTGGGACTTGCGAATTATGGGAATTGGAACATGGGAGTTGACGCACATGGGATTTAAACTTCATACGGTTGTTACCGTTTCTTCAGCGGTAGGCAGTTCCATTGAATTTCTGATGCAGTAAATACAACTGGAACTCAGTCGCAACAAAGCCGTCCGTACCGAAACAAATTTTCCACAGTTTCCCTGTGTCCATGGCAAATGCCATACAGTGTAGATAAGACGTCTGCGGCCGCAATGGAAGTAAGATTAGCTTAGCGAAGTGCGGGTAGAGAGTATTAGGGAAAAAAATGGAAAACGTGGAATTGGGAAGGCTTATACGTAAACACCCAAAATATATACGTTGGAACAATGAAAAAAACTAGCTATGCGTTGAAGTGGATGACGCCGCACTAAGAACTTCCCGATTCATCTAATTTGCACAGGAATTCGATAAGAATCGTTATAAAAGAGTGCTATCAAATAGATATCCTGGCACCCTATAAGAACAGAAATCGATTTTTCAACCAATCAACATGTCTTATGGCCCATACAATTACTCCCGGCCATTAGCAAACAGTGAGCGCGTTTGTGGCGTTTTTCATTTGTTCATAACAATTTGTTGTTTACAACGAAATTTTGCAAAAACCATTAGAGATGGAGAAAAAAGTTCCAAACAAAAAATGTGGTTTTATTCATTAAAAACATTTTTCGTTTAAAACTTTTTTTTCTGTCATCAACCATTTTTGCACTATCGTAATTTAAACAATTAAATTGTAATAAAAAAAAAGACGGTACCTGATTTAGGAAAATCGTTTATCGTATTTGCGATAAGCGACCTCGGAAACATAAATTCCAATAGTAAAAACTGTTGAACAAAAAAAAACTTCCATAATCAAACAAAAATTCTAAGAGTTTCCTAAAAAAACGGTAAAATCACTGGACCGATCTTATCCAAAATCTAATCAGTTCTAAGTTAGACGAAAACGCTTCGATCGCGCCATTGTTGGCCTTCAATTGGTTCATTAGTTATTGAGAAATCGCGAACCAAAATATTGGTTGCATACATTTTTACACACACACACACACACACACACACACAGAGACATGTCTTTGAAAATAGTCGAAAAATATTGTAAAGACTTTGAAACGTGGAAATATGCTGAAAAATCGATTTTCAGTTTTCGGGGTGATAACAGTAACTTCTTCTATTGGGAAGTTAATAAGAAAAAAAAAACAACTATTTTACACCAATTCACGGAATTCTCTCGCAATCGGTCAATTCTCAATCGATCGGGAAGGAACGAGTTTCGTTCGAGAGGTTATTAAATTTCCTAGAATGCCCACTTTTCGGTTTCCCAGTAACGGTCCAAGTTTCGCTAAAATCTACAAAAACTATCTTCTCCCACTTCATCTGACCATCGTCACTTTCGGGAAGTAAAATCGGACCTGCGCCACCTGGCAGTTGATTTTAACACTTATCTGAGTAGGCTCACATAAAACACATTGAATTCTAAAGTTCGCGAAGCCATTAAATATGTTACCGTTTCACGGATTATTGACAAATTCAATACCAACCGTCCTTCAATGACAGTATATTTATAATACAAAAATTAGCCCGATATCTGAAAAATTGTGTAACATCAGCGGGCACAGACATTTTTTTAGAGATTTCAAAAAATCACAAAGTCCTAGCCACTTGCTAAATTTCTATAAAAAATGCGGTAAATGAAGCGGACGTACTGACTTGTATGTGAAATGGCAGCGCTGTAACTCAAACCGTTCCCGATACATAGGCATTTTTTTCGAAACGTGATTTTCCGACGTTTTGGAACATCTTAAACACAATTGACATTCAAAAATCGAAAAAAAATGTTTGCACCGTCACAAAGCTTCCTCAACAAGGAAGCAAAATGAATTTCATTTTGGAAAAAAAATATCGCAAAAAATTTAAAAATTAACACTGTCGTAATATTATTGTATAAAATAAGAAAATAAACAAATACGATCATGTATTAGGCATCAAGGGCATGACAGAAAATTCGTTTGATCGAGCATTTTTATTTTTACCTCGTGTTAGCTCGTCCCCTAGTGGAGCGTAGTAGGTATGAGGGGCGTTCGTTTAGCAGAAGGTTCTTCAACTTGCCGAAAAAACAAGAGTCGTATTGAACACTCGAAACGTGTGACTGTTGGAAATGTTCCTACGGCAATGCCAACAAATATTCAGATCCGGTATGGCGACGGTAGCGGCTATAAAATCATGTGCACATTTAGCAATTTTTTTTGTATGAAAAAGTAATTTATTTTTAAAACTAATTACTCATCTATTTAGCATAAATATCAAACTAATAAATATAAGCTCATAACTAGTAAAATACGTAGGGTATTTTAATAAATATTCATTGTTGTATGATTGGCGAGTATTAAAATGAAGACGTTAAATTTTCGACAAAAAAAAAAGGGTCATCATTTGTTAATAAATAATGTTTAAATGAACTTATCGAAAATCCCGTACGTATTTCACTTCAAAATGTTATTTTAAAGGTATTGTTAAAAATTCAAATGAAGAGAATGAAAATTGTTGGATTTATGCTGCGTGCCGTTTTGAAAAATCGTGTTTCGAGAAAAGCAAGTTCAAAGTTTTGAAATGTGTTCGGAGCAGAATGACGCGCTTGGGGAGGAGCCTGAAATTTCAATGAGAAAAATTTCTTTCAGGTATAAAACTTTTTGCCTCATATTCTAGAAGGTTCAAAGCATCTTTTGAGTCAATAAAAAAAATCGATTTTCTAAAAAATTTACAGTGGTGTTGCTCCTTAAAAGGTGAATTTCCAGTGAAAAATTTCGTATAAAACCACGTGTAAAATGGAATGTTTTTAATGTATCAGAAATTCCGTCCATACTTCTCTGCGAAATGCAATTAGAAGCATAATTTAAAAATTTGAAGTCAATCGGGTAAAAATTGTCGAAGTTATTTATCACGCGGCGCACTCGGGTACTCTATGGCCGTGTCGGAGTTAGGCTTATGTTATTCGCTCAAAGTCGGTGAAAAAAAGTACTAACTACTACCTTAACTTGACTTAGCTTATTTTTATGATGATAAAGCATCGTTTAAGCACACAAAAAAAACATTTGAAAATTCTACCGTGGCCATATCCCTTAAATAATATAAATATTTTTATAATAAAACTGCTTTGCATTTTTTTATATACCTATCTGAATGGATTTTTATGTGACTAGCAAAGCATTTCGAACAATCCCTCTTATGGGCTTCTTCACACGATTTTTATTAATTTTTTCAAAATAAAAAAATTAAACATTTTTTTACGATTTTTTAACGCGAAGCCTCCTGAAAGGACGACGTCCTTATTAAATTTGGCAAGAATCGATGAAGGTATTTTTTTTTGCGCGATTCAAACGAAAGAAAGTTGCGTGTGACGGAATAAATAAATTTATCAAAGCCAAATAACGAATGTATATTTCGCGAGAACCAATATTAAGCCCATCATCAAAGACCCTTTGTATGTTGAAATTTTTGGAAAAGTTTATAGCGGTTGTCCGGTTTTACACGACTTTGACTTATCAAAAAATGTTAATGGTCATAACCAAATTTCTATAATGCTCGAGCCAAATTTCTGTTCTACAAATACAACATTATTAAAGTCCAGTTGGTATTGAATGTGGCCAAAATCGGTCAAAGCTTATGTTTTTTTTTTAAGTTCAAATTTTCGAATTTTTCGACAAAATCACTGCGATCGCTCTAGCTTCGCCAAACTTTGAGATATCCAGTTAAAATTTTTCGCAAAAATACCGTATAATCGAAGATTCGAATCCTACGAAATTTCGAAGGTTTTTTTTTATTTAAAAAAGAAAAAAGTTATATACATTTTTTTACACGAATAGAGTATCGTCGAATAATGTTTGGCATTAAATTTGCAAGAATTTGAAGAAATGTTTGCGGGTATGCAATTTGTACGTTTTTCACGATTTGGACCGACTTCGGAATTTGTTTGAGATTGTCTAAAATATCTTATGTTTCTTTAAGCTTAAATTTTCGAATTTCTCGAAAAAAATCACTACGATCGCTCTAACTTCGGCAAACTTTGAGATATCCAGCTAAAATTTGTCGCAAAAATACCGTATAATCGAAGATTCAAATTTTATGAAATTTCGAACTTTTCTTTGAATGTTCCCAAAAAAAAACAAAGTTATATGAATGTGTTTACACGAATAGAGTATCATCGAATAATATTTGGCATTGAATTTGCGAGAATTTGAAGAAACGTTTGCACGTATTCAACTTGTACGCTTTTCACCATTTGGACCAACTTTGAAACATGTTTCAGATTGTCCTTGCACTGATAACTGGTTGAGCGTCACTGTAAAATAACCACATGGCCGACTGCACCCTTGTACAAACACTAACAAACACACACACACTCACACATCATCTCTGGCTGTACCGAAAGTGCAGAGAAATAGAGTGTGGTGTGGGTAATTTAGCTATCTCCCTCTTACAAGAGCACGCTTTTCGTGCTTAGTATAGCGATTGGGGAGTGAGCGTTCGAGGGCTCACCGCCCTTGTGCTCTTGTGGCGCCGCAGCGAAAAAGGGACCTCGAAAAATCCATTGGACTGCGTGACTCATAGAAAGTGGGGCAATAAATAGGACGCCCCTGTTAGAATACGCGTTATTTTTACTTCCGAACGACCAAAGATCGTTTATGTACATTTTCATGGTACAGTAGGACCTCGATTCTAAGAAGTTCGATTTTAAGGAAAATCCACACCCTTTTGCCTAGCCTGCGCAACGTGGGGCGGATCTACGCCACGACGGCCAGGACCGTAGTCGTAATTCTCTTAAAAATCATTGGGGCTCTTTTTGGGTTAGGTTGTCTGAACATTAACATAACGCTACTTACTGTATGTTCAAGAAGAAAAAGACCATCATAGCCTGGAAAGAATAGAAATTTAGATTAAACTGTATTTTTTTAAATTAAAGTACGTATTATCAGCTATTGCGGAATTAGTTAATATCCCGTCCAATCACCTGCATTGCTGATTACAGCTTGACACCTTATTCCCATGCTTTCAACGAGATTTTCTCCGCGTTTACAAAAGCATCCCGAAACATGCATTTTGCACGGTGTTTTATGGTGCGCTGAAGAATCCTATTACTCTTCGTTGACAACGGTTTTGATAAGGAAGACCATTCCCAGAATTAAGACTCGTCCGTGAATGTAACATTGCCCCATTCTTGATCCAAATTTTCCTTTGCCCACGCCAGTCGTTTTTTCACATGCTTTTGTGACAAAAAACGGTTTCTTCAAAGTTGATTGAAAGGACACATTTTTTTCATGTAGGCGACTTCAAATCGCATTTAGAGAGGCGTGAAATCATTTTTTTGCGAAGTATCGTTTGGGTAGAACGCAGCGAACAGCGTGGCTTGTCTTGAAAATAAAAAGACGTAAGATCGGTTTATCCTCCTTCGTTATTGTCACGCGGGCTAAACCCCTTTCTGGCGGTTCCCCGATTAAATCTCTCTGAACAAAATCCCCCCCGGACCAGATTCCCCCGGGTAAAGTCCCCCCCGGACTAAATTTCTCGGGACGAAATCTTCCCCTAAACAATATTGAGCCATGCATATACTTATATAATATAGTTATTACAGGTATTATAGTTATTATTATATTACTATTATTATCATATTATTATTATTATTATTATTATTATTATTATTATTATTATTACTATCATATTATCAATAATCATGATTACTACATCAGACACTTATCATCATTACATTGCACAGTTCGATATAACACGGAGAGATAGAGAGAACACAACACTGTATCTATACAATACATAATAATACTCTTTATTTCGCTAGCCGGAAGACAGCCCGAGTCGAGACCTACAATGACAAATCGTGCCCGACTCTACGTAGGTACTCCAGAATACGGGACGGTAGCAACCGTATGAAGTTTAAGTCTCATGTGTGTCAACTCCCATGTTCCAACTCCCGTAGTGTGCAAGTCTCATGCGTGCTAACGCCCATGGGGTTCAACTAGCCTCGCGCTAATTCAGTTTTAGCAGTTCGTTCGATCCGACCCGGTTGAACTGTCGGACGTGCAAATCCCATCTGTAGCATCTTCACGTTAGAGCAAGGGGTTTGTGTACATTAGAGTCGCGCTGCTTATACGAAGTGTGCAACTGGCTTCATGCCCAAATTGCACATCGCGTTAATGTACACAAACCCCTCGCTCGAACGTAAAGGCAGTTGCTACACATGGGACTTGCACGACCGACAGTTCAACTGGGTCGGTTAAAACGAATTGCCAAAACTGAGGCAGCGCGTGGCCAGTTGTACGCCATGGGAGCTGGCACTCATGGGACTTGCACACTACGGGAGTTGACATATATGGGACTTAAACTTCATACGGTTGGTACCGTCCCCAGAATACTACTCTCGTCCGAAACCCTGAACAACAACTTTAATCCGGCGCTTCGACGTCGCGATACTTTCGTGATAAATATAATAAAATGGAGCCGATTAATCATCATACACCCAGCAATGTTCGATACAGATCGCGCAAAAATCTCCATACACTGATGAAACTCGCCAAAGTGTATCTCACCGTTTATAATATTTCGATCGAATAAGTGACACCAATAGTTGTCACCAATCGATAATCGATCCATGGCGCCAATAGTTGTCACTAATAGTCGCTACTAACACGTGTCACTAATATCTGTCACTGATAGTCGCGACTATATAGTAACGGTCACTAATGTTTCCCTGGCAGCTGTCACTATACTATTTGTCACATAAGGTGCCGCCGATCGATGTCACTAATAGGTGTCACTGTTAGTCCGCGCTCTACGAGTATCGCGGAGGGTTTTTATCCTCTCTTTTATAGTTCCAGAAAGCCGCAGTCCGACCCAACTACAATAATAAAATAACGGCTTCATGGGTGAGGGTCATAATTCGGAACGACCATTATTTTGGACGGCTGAAATGTGGAATTTCAAAATAACGAACGTTCAATAGTTTGCACGTTCCATATTAAGAACATCTTTAAATCAGAAAAGAAATAATGAGGACGCAAAAACACAAAACTGATAGTTCAATTTTTTTTTGTGTTCTCATTATTACTTTTCTGATTTAAAGGCGTTCAATCTATTAAGGGGATATACGCAGTCAGGATTAAAAAAAATATTATTTCATTTTCGTAATGTACATATATTTAAGTATATACACAGAAAATTTCATGTCAATTCGACAAATATTCTCGAAGTTACACGTATATTTGTAAAGATCTCTCGGAGCGTTTGAAAGTAGATTTTGAAAGTTGGAATGAGTTTTTCTCAAAACTATGTTTTTAAAGTCGGTAAGCAAGATTACTCGGAAACGGCTAAACCGATCGGTCTCAAATTTTTACACGAGCTTTATAAATATATTTTTTAGTGATTAATCGAAGGTTTTCTCTCGTCGATAAATATTTTCCATTTTATAAACAATTTAAGGCCAACATATTTTATCGAAAGTCGAAATTTGTTTTTGAGAAGCCGCCATCTTGTTGAAAATTAATATTTTGCTTATTCCTTCGATTGGATACTAGATAATACCTTATATTATCGATATCTTTTTTGTTTTTTAATTTTAAATGATCCGATTCATAGATATCGTGATCACCGGAAAACGCCTTTTTTTAGAGGAGCTCCCGGAGTTCCACTATAGCAGCTTTAAAAATCATTATTTTTACAAATAAAAAATATGAAAATAAAGTCAAAAGTTACCACAATATGTATATATATTTTTACGTTAATAAATTAAAATCTCTTTCCAGGAAAAGTTCTTGAAAAATTCGTTTTTCTGACTGCGTATGACTCCTTAAACGTTCAAACCATTGAACGTTCGTTTTTTTGAAATTCCACATTTCGGCCGTCCAAAATAGTAGTTGTTCCGAATGTCGACCCTCACCCCGTCTTCATGAATATTTCTCCCCATACCCCATTAGTCATGTGCCAAGGGCTTCGTTCGTTATCTCTCGTGAATTTTCTCAAAACTTCTAAAAATACACACACTCGGTTACTCATTATGAATAGTCGAGCTTTGCTGCCCTGTGGGTCGTTATACCCAAGAGCATCCATCGCAGAATAAACGTTCTGGCCATAGCATTGAAACGGATAAAATGCACACAAGCACTGTACAATCTCGCGTGGGTGGAAACGGCGAGGGAGGTTTGTCCGGAGGGAGAGATCGAGGGTACGAACGAAAGCTCAAGCATAAAGGGTGTGAGCTCAAGCCCCGCTTCAACAAAGCAACCCCTTTCACGGAAACGTGAGGTATAGTAGCGGGCGCGAGCGTTCCGCTACTATACGATTCTTTTTTTTTGTTTTTACTTCCCTTTTTCCAGTGCGCCACATACGGCGATAAAGCCAGGACTCTCGGTTTAACCGCACTTCATTTCACCCCGTGTGCTTGTATTGCGGAGCACGTTTTCTCATTTTGGCACCCTCGACTTGGAATTTTCACCGATTTCTCACCCCCTTCTCGTGGATTTCGGATTATGTCCATGTTCCTTTGTGAAATAGTACCATTATTTTTTTCCGCCTTAATTTTTTTGTTGACACATTTAAGGTTGAAATTGATGGGGTTCGATGCTCCTTTTGTGTGGATCTACGATGTCTGGAATGTCCATTGACCTAAACAAGAAACTCGGTCAGAGGGAATGAGAGATTTTGGTACTTCGCGGCATATCGTTTTATTGTTGCAATATATCTCGTCACGAAATGCCATATCGATTCTTCGAGAATTCGATTCACAGGTTAAAAATCACATGAAAGCTTTGTTTATAAACTACTGGATAGCGTGTCATTCCATTTTTCACATTAGTTCAACCTGAATATCACATGGCGAAGCTGGCGAATTAAAATTCACAGTCTAAGATAGAGCGAACGACGCACATCGCGTATCGTGTAAAACGCTAAGGATGCAGGGTTGATTATGTGTCCATAGGTCTGTTCAAGAAGAAAAAGACCGTCATGATCTGTAAAAAATCAAAATTAAGATTACATTTTCATTTAATCTAAATTTATTAGAAACATTTTAGAAAAAATAAAACATTCGATTAAATTTGTATTTTTTTGTTGTTAAAGTACATATTATCAGCTGATGCGCAATTGCCTAATATCTCGTCCAATCACCTCCATTACTGATTATAGCTCGACGCTTTTTGCCCATGCTTTCGACGAGAATTTCTCCGCGTTTACAAAAGCATCCCCAAATATGCATTTTTACAGGGTGCTTTACCGTGCGCTGAAGAATCCTACTACTCTTCGTCGACCAGACTTTTGATTAGGAAAACAATGCCCAGAAAGAAGACTCGTCCCCGAATATGACGATGTCCCAATCTCGATCCAAATTTTTCTTTACCCACGCCAGTCCTTTTTCCACGCGATTTCTTGACGATAATAGTTCCTTCAAAGTTGATAGAAAAGACACGTTTTTTTCATGTAGGCGATTTCGAATCGTATTTAGAGAGACGTGAATTCCTTTTTGCGGAGTTTCGTTTGGGTACAGTGTAGTGAAAGGCCTGGCTTGTCTTGAAAAAGACATAAAATCGTTTTATCCTCGTTCGTTGTTATCACCCGATCTAGTCCCTTTTCCGGCAGATCGTCTACATTTTCAGCCTCCAAATATCGCTTTACCCACGTCTTAACGAATGCCTCTGACTTCCGCACATATTTTGCGGCCGCTTTACACGTCAGTTTCGGTCCTTTCGCATGATTTACTAAAAACACGCGCCTCGTATAGCTTCTGGCATTTTACACTCATTGTGAAGATAACGTATTCGCTGACATAATGTGTCGACCAACTATATATTGCGCAAAATAGCACGGAACAAAGATTCAAACGAATAAGCACAGATGGCGCTGCCGTTGTTCCTTACCAAAAAACGACGGTTACTTTCTTGTTGAACAGACTGTATATGATTATATCGCGCGTATGTCGTAGAGCAGCGAAAAACTCGCGACTCTGTTTTAATTTTATTTATGCTCCACGGTAACTTGGATAACGAGTCGACTATCGATTCTCAACATTATTTTCGACGAACATGCATTTCTGTATATAGTACAACATAGCTGGTTATAAAAAATGAACACGCTCTCGTTCGACAGTGGGTCGAGTTCTTTTCTTATGTATATGGGTCAGACGTACCCTGGAGCTACAGCTAACCGAATTTGTATAAATCTATAATGGTTCTTCTCGGAAAAGAGTAGATCTCTTTTAGTTTTGTGATTTGAGGCATTTTTACATTGAATTTCAATTCGGTAGGCTATACAATACCCGGTATCAATTTTCGTTCAAATTGATTCAGATGTACGGAGAAAACTACGCCATTTTTAATTTCGCCCTCTGATCGAAATTAGTAACCTCAATAAACCTCAGGTAGCAATTTTCAGTAAAACCCGATCATCTTTATCGCTTTTGTCATACAACATTTTTTTACATTGATGGACACATGGTCCGGACAATAGTCGACATGATTTATGAATTGTTACAATAACGATTCTACATATGTTATCATTGTGCTATTAATTATTATGTGAAATTTCGACGAAGCAACTTGCAGGCTTTGCAGCTTTTTTTTTTTTTTTTAAACTGTTCCTATAATACATTATCTGGCTCGTGCGGTTGTTAGCGTATCCAATTTTCAATTCGTTACGGACATTATCTCTTTAATGTTTCTCCTCGTGTTTCGAACTGACCCACGGACAAGAAAGCAAAATTGACGTCTGAATATAAATGCAGCAATTTGAAACTTGCTAGATGCTTCCTCAGAATGTCACACAAAGCTGAAAGCTTCCACTACGAGGAGTTAAATATTTTTCAATGTCGGCTTCCGCACACATGCACGTTCGTTCGGACATTATTGTCTAGATGTGATTTTTCGATATTTCGAAATATTTTAAACACATTGACATTGAGAACACGATTGGTTTTTCACGGAAACAAAGTTTTCTCCATGGGGAAGTAGAGTACAACTAGGACCTCGATTTTAAGAACAAACTCGGACCGGAAGTTCTTATAATGGAGGCTGCCGAACCCGCGAAGAATTTTGCCAGGTCGTCCCTGCTTCCAGCCAAACCTCGATCGGGATTTTTTAGGGACTCCCTATCTCCCTACTATCGAGGGATTCCTCTTCGGATTCTAGATGTCCCGGGTTCTAACCCGATTAGCGTTAATCGGAAAAATTTCAAATGTATTAAGGTAGTAGTCAGGTAACTTAAGCCGATTTTCATGTCTTTTTTGGAGGGCGTTTTTTTTGTAGGAGAATAAAAATGAATCGTTTTGGATATTTAGGATGTTTTTATTTACATATCAAAGATACAAAAAAAAATTTTGTTGAAAAAATTTAATAGTTTATTATTATTATTATTATTGATCGAAGTTGGCAGCCCGGGTCCTAACTTTTTTTCTACCGAACCGATTGCTTTCAAATTTTAACAGGCTACTCTACAAACTTATAGTTCTGGTCGGAACTACCGAGACATTTTTTCAACCCTAACTTTTTATTTTACAACCGCGTATAACCCCTTCACAGGCGAGACAAAAGAAAAGGAGATTTTCCTTAAAATCGAACTCCTTAAAATCAAGGTGTTAGTGTATATAGAATTGATAGTTCAGATGTTTGTAGTCTCAATATCCGTACAGAAACGCAAAGTCGTTAATTATTGATGACGTAGTCGTCTAAAAATTAATCGTTTGCGGAGCGAACCGATATTTTATCGTCGCCTCTCGGGAGATAGTGCGCGAAAAAGTGGAAGAAGATCGCATGAGTCTATCAAGAAACAGCTTCGTTTGGCAAATTTCGACGCTTGTGAAGCTTCGCTATTCTCGAGAGGCTCGATCAAATCGATTTTTCATTGGCGAAACTGCCGACGTTTCTGTTTCACCCTATAGTGATGCTTTCCTCTCTCTCTATTCTCTCGAGTGTTATACCAAGAGGGCTAGAGATCTCTCTCGCCCTCTTCCTCCATAAATGGGACATTTCATGCCAACTCGACTGATGCATGACCCCAGAATTTATATTATTTTTTTTACTTTTTACCATGTGTAGTGCAAGATGAAAAAACATTCCACCCCAATTTACATAAAAAAGAAATTGTCTCGCTCGTTATCGTCGTGAGTCTTAGGCATTAGACTTTATTACCGGTTTTTCTGATATTTTCGTCATAAATCGTCAATTAAAAAGAAACATTTTGACATTTCTCCGAAAATCTGCTTCATTCTATTATGAGTGCTAGAAGACAATTATTATTACGACTACCATATATTAAGATTTAAAAAAATGTTTTTTTATACTTTCTTCAATGGATATTTAAACAATTATTAAATGGCTACACAAATCGCATTTAGAAAAAATGTCTGCGCACGCGCGCGCGCGTGTGTGTGTGACAGGGGTGCAAAATTGAAACTGCTGTAACCTCGAATCGGTTTGAGCTATCGCACTCAAATTTGTCACGCAGGGAAATCAGTAAAAACCTATTGTGCACTATAATTTTTGTGACAATTGACACATTTTCTTTTGGGATTTTATAACATTTTGAAAATTATCAAAACAGTGTGTTAAGAGCTCATTTTTTCGAGCTATCGTGTTGAAACTTTTTACACAAATAGACTGTCATAGAATACAGTTCGCTATTGAGTTTGGAGAAAAATCGATCGAGGTGTTATGGATTTATAAAATTTTGAATTTTCCGCAAATCGGTATAGGCGTTTCTTAAGGCTCTAGCTCGTATCCTTTTTCGGCTATCGTCCGAAATTTTCGTACATTTATTGGGTACCATCGAATGATACTCGCTATTGAATTTGGAGAAATTCGATGGAGGCGTTTCGATTTTATGGAATTTTGAGTTAAAAAATAACAAAAAATCGAAACAGATGCTGGTCAAGACTCTAGCTCGAGCAATTTGTGTCGAAATTTTTAGATTTCCTCGTTAAGTTTCGCATATAGTTTTGTATATAGATAAAATGGCGTCGAAATTTCAAATTATTCGCGAAATGTGGAATTTACAGTGCACGTAGGGAGAAAACGCTGCAACGTTTTAACTTGCAATTTTTTTCCCTTAACTTTATATATTTCCACGTTCCGGCGTTGTTCCATTTGTGTTGCAACGATTTTTATGAATTTTTCCTTACGATATTTTCCGTAGCGAAATCTTGCGGCTTATCCATTTTGTTTTATTCCACATCACTTTACTCGCGGACGGTATCGAACTTCATGGTTATTAAAAAAAGCAAGTTAGTCACGTAACAATAGCCGCAGCTTTAAATTTTCCCTTCTTAACGTACAATTGTGCGATTTTCTATTGAATAAAATAAGCAAAAACACATCACACACTTCGTAAAATTAATTGATATAATTTGACTTTCGAGATAAATTCGGACAATTGATTTGGCCTGATAATTGCTCACGATGCTATTTACAAATGATACGATACCATTTGCAATTGCCGTTACTCCGAAAGTTTCGTAATGTTTTAACTAAAAAACGGAAGTTCGCGTTCATAAGGGGTAACACCACTCTAGCGTCAGAATATAGGTCTAACTTTGACGATTTATTTTGGGAGTATGGAAAAAAGAATAGGATTTCTTTTCAGAGGGTTTACATGACACATATTGAAGTATGAAAAAAATTTTGTTATTATCATTTTTAAAAAAATGGCGGCGAGACAACCCATCTTGAAAATCGTCTTTTTCTAAAACCCCTTCACGGGAGGATGGTTTTCTCGTAAAGTAAAAGACCTGTAACAAAAAACCAAACCAAATTATAATCTATATACTATTGGCTATGGGATGACGTAGAGTTTTTTTTTTTTTTTTATCAAATTTTGTAGAAATCGTACACTTTTGAAAACATGAATCGATCTTGCCAAAAAATAAGCAGTAAATTGTTTATAAACAACAAAAGTTTATATTAAATAAAAAAACGGCTACGTCCTTTGACAAAGAATGTAATTATGTAGCTATTATCAAAAATTCAAATGGATCTATACAACGTTGTTCAAGTAATACGGCCTCCCAGTTTGAAAAAGACGATTTTCAAGATGGGTTGTTTCGCCGCCATCTTGTATCAAAATGATGATAGCACATTTTTTTTCATATTTCAATGTACGTTAAATAAACCCTCTGAAAAGAAATCCTATTCCTTTTTTTCATACTCCCAAAATAAATCGTCAAAGATAGACCTTTTTTTCTACTGCTAGAGTGGTGTTATTTCTTTTAAAAAATCAGTCGTTTGAATATAGAAATTGTAAAGATCAGAGAATGATCGATGACAGGTGGAACGCCCCATATTCGCATATATACCATGCAAGCATGTAACCATCTCTTTATCGTGGCCTATCCAGTCATGATCGTTCGTTCATTCCCTTACTTGCTGTCGTACCTGAAGGGACTCCGTGTATATATATACTCTATTGTACTATATAAGGCTTTGCGCGGACGTGAACAATCATCGGACAATAAACTCTCCGATATTAACTTTGATTAGCAATAAGGGCACTTCCTCATCGTTTTTATGAGCCATCATATACACATCTAATACAGGGAAACTACTTGTGTCTGCCATTTAACAATAATTTCTTATTTCATGGTGTATTGAAATGAAACAATTTCTTTAATTTCCTGATCCCCAAAACTGTTGTATCCTGGCCTCAAACTACGGTAGGCAAGAGGAAAATTTTCTAAAAATGATAAATCTGCCAACTAAAAAGTGTCCCGACGTAACCATAAAATTTCTTTACAACGAAAAAGCGTCAAATAATTGAAAATATTCATAAATACTATCGCGATTTTCGTTAATAATAATGACAATTTACTATTTTTACTATAGCCAGAGGGCATCTCCATACACAATTCCATGATTTCGCAATTTTTACGTCTACTATAGAAAAATCTGTAAATTGTCATTGTCATTAATCAATGAAAATCGTGGTTGTATTTGTAGATAGTTAGAATTATTTAACGCTTTTGGGTGTGAAAAAATGTTAGGTATTTTTCTTAAACACTTTTTAGTCGGTAGTTTTTAATTCATCAAACATTTTTTTTATTTCATACTTTTTTAAGGGTCCTTATTAGCCTGAGAGCTATTTAAGATAAAAAAGTGCATAAGATATTCAATTTAATATATTCGCAGCACGCGCACACCAAAATTTGATTGGTTTGTTCGCTGCACACTGAATCAGATGCTATTAATATTGGAGTGCTATTAATATTGGAGTACTATTAATATTGAAGATTACCAATATTGTGGGTGTCGAGAAAAATTGGTCGCGGAAAAATATCGAAGGAAGAAAAAGGCTATGTAAAAATTACGGGCGAAGAAATCGTCAAAATCAGCTGGTCGTTGTGAAATCCATAATTCCGATATTTTTGCGGCGAGAAAGTCGGAAGTTAAAAATTAAGGACTGGCCAATGAATGCTAAACGATGCGTCTAAAGAATTTTTCAATTCCCACTTCATTGGCACGGAAGTAAATTTGCCTCTCACTAAATACTCAAGACCTAAGCTACCATTTTCGTAGATTGTTTTTTTGTTATCGAGATACTTGTGCCCTATCACAATGGCTGTCAAGAAGAATGCGGATTGTCAAGAAATCTTTACTAGAGCCTCATCGACGAAATTAAAATATCCGTGAATAACTAGTTTCTGTTAAGGCGGTCGTACCCTGTGACGGCTGTATTTTATCGCTTTTTTTTGGGATTTTTTTTCTAACGAACCATGAAAATACACCATCGTGCAATTTTTCAAATATATTTATTAACATTTATGCAGTCACTCGGAATTTTTTGAATCAAAATTATAGATTGGAATCGACTTTACAGCGTTCGAAAGACACGTCTGAAAAATAAGTAGGTCGACGGCTGGCGTGATTCGAAACCGTGCCAAAAATTTAATTTTCAATATTTTCATTTAATCCTAATTTCAGCCACCGCTCTACAGATTAAAATGGAATCATGTCAGCCGTCAATCTAGTTACTTTTCACATGTGTGTCTTTCGAACGCTGTAAAATCGATTCCAATTTATAGTTTAACTTCAAAAAATTCTGTGACTGTATAAATGTTAATAAATATATTGTAAAAATTTCAAGATGATGTATTTTCCTGGTTCGTTAGAAAGAAAAAAATAACAAAAAAAGCGAAAAAAATACAGTTGTCACATGGTACGGCGGCCTTAAGGTAGTAGTCTGGTAACTTAAGCCGATTTTCATGTCTTTTTTGGAGGGCGTTTTTTTGTAGGAAAATAAAAATGAATCGTTTTGGATATTTAGGATGTTTTTATTTACATATTAAAGATACAAAAAAATTAATAGTTTATTATTATTATTATTATTGATCGAAGTTGGCACCTCGAAAAAAAAGCGCGTGGGTGGCGCCGGTGATTTTGGCTCTTGATGTTATCTGAAATAAAAAATTCTTGATAATTCTTAATCTATAGACATGCCATTCTGGTCGGAACTACTGAAGTTAAATTTCATAGATAAATAACAAAATGGCGGACTTTGGAAAAAAGTCCTTTTATTTTGCCCGTCATTTTGTTATTTAACCATGAAATTTAACTTCAGTAGTTCCGACCAGAATGACATGTCTATAGATTAAGAATTATCAAGAATTTTTTATTTCAGATAACATCAAGAGCCAACATCACCGGGGCCACCCACGCGCTTTTTTTCGAGGTGCCAACTTCGATCAATAATAATAATAATAATAATAATAATAATAAACTATTAAATTTGTTCAACACATTTTTTGTTTGTTTCTTTAATATGTAAATAAAAACATCCTAAATATCCAAAACGATTCATTTTTATTTTCCTACAAAAAAACGCCCTCCAAAAAAGGGATCTAGGAAAAAATGGCCGTGGAAAAAATGGCCGCGGAAAAAATGGCCGGAGGAAAAAATGGCCGATGGAATAAAAAACGTCAATGTTAAAATAACTGGTGTGTGTGTGTGTGTATGTGTGTGTGTGTGGCCGTGTTTGTTTGTTTGTGTGTGCGGGCGTGCGTGCGTGCGTGCGGGCGAAAAGATGAAACACACACAAACACACAAACGCGGGCAAACCAAACCAAACCAAACCAAACCAAACACACACACACGCACGCACGCACGCACGCACACACAAACAAACAAACACGGCCACACACACGCGCGCGCGTGCGTGCCTGCGTGTGTATGTGTTTTTGGTTTCGATTGGTTTGCCCGTGTTTGTGTGCGTTTGTTACGCTGTGCGTGCGTGCCCGCGTGTGTGTGTGTGTGTGTGTTTGGTTTGGTTTTCCCGTGTTTGTGTGTGTTTGTTGGGCTCTGTGTGTGTGTGTATGTGTGTGTGTGTGTGCGTGTGTGTGTGGCCGGGTTTGTGTGTGTTTGTTGGGCTGTGTGTGCGTGTGTGTGTGTTTGTGGGCTGTATGTTTAGTTTGGTTTGGTTTGGTTTGGTTTATTTTACCCAGTTATTTTAACATTGACGTTTTTTATTCCATCGGCCATTTTTTCTTTCGGCCGTTTTTTCCCGGCCATTTTTTCCACGGCCATTTTTTCCTAGATCCCCAAAAAAGACATGAAAATCGGCTTAAGTTACCAGACTACTACTTTAAATGTTTAGAGTACAAAGTGCGCATCGAATTGCCGATTCCTTAACTCAATGAAACGAGTGTCGTTGAACCGGAAAATCATGCGATAATATTTAATACTGCCTCATTGTGTACATTTTTTTAAGCTACGGACGAAACGATTTCAAACCCCCTGCTATAAACAAAGACATGTTACGAAATGTCCCGAAACGCGATGTAATTTTTGCCGTCGGCTAACTCGTCATCTGATTGGCTGTACATGGCGTGCTAGGATTTCGGTCATGGGCATACTTCATATCGCCCAATCATAGACGACGAGCCTAACCTACAAATCATCGCGCGGCCAACGAGACTAGTATTTATCTATATAATGTTCATCGGGCATTTTTGGGATATTTCCAATTGAAAAAAGTTAATGACAAGTTCATTGCCGATAATAACCACGCGGAAGTTGGAAAAAATAGTCAATACTTCGATATTTCATTGTTCGTCGGTGTGACAGTAGTAAATATTTTTTCACAAGTCGCGCTTTTGGTAAAAGCCATTTTTTTACCATAAGGTATAAGCATTTCGATGAACAAAATTATTCATAAAAACTACACCCGTTGCTGTGTACGCAAATTTAGTGAGAGACGAATTTATTTCCGTGTTAATGAAGTAAGAAATGGAAAATTCATTAGAGAGTACCTTTTAGAAATGTTGGGCCTCTCGATTTACATCATGTTGTTTGAGGTCATAAAATATAGTTTTGGGAGTCGGAGAATGAAAAACAAAATAAAAGTTATTATTTTCGATATACCGTAATCGACATATTGCGATCAGGATTTTTGTTGTTGTTATTGTTCATAATACTTTTGCGATCATTGAAACAACGACCTTCTATCATGACGAAAGGAGTCGTGAGATATTTTTCGGACGAAAAAGTACAATGTCTAAAGTTTGCCAATCATCGATTTCTCGACCGAGCGTTCAAACCGCGAAGATCTTGAATCTGATCTCTATGGTACGAGACATGAATCTTTCGAGCAAAAGCATCCGTCCGATAGTCACTGGTATACCTATGACACGATCGGAAGACCGGTTTTCGTTCTCGTGAATGTCTGTTTCTCCCTGTTGCAGCACAATTCTCATACACCATTGAGGTAAAAAATAATAAATCTTTGCGAATTTGTACGATATTGTTACGGTATCAATGTTAATCAAACGATAATTAGCAAACACGATTTATATAATTATTTACAAAAATACGATGCAAATTGACACTTGCACACTGTTATCTCAACATTTGTCCATATTCACAGAACTCTAGGACTAATTAGGTTTTTCAATTCTGCCTCCGGCGTATAGGAAATATATTTTGAATGTGAACAAATTATGAGGCAGTGGTTTGAACGTTGCAATTTCCATCTTGATTCTGATCTCTACGCTTAATCCGAAGCATCCCGTTTGTGGTTGAATCCACTCGAAGTGATACGATAGTAATTGAAAAAAAAAATTAAATAACGCGTAAATTAATCGGGCGAAATAAAATTTACTGACGAAGCAACGTGCAAGTTTCTAATGTGAACGTTTTTTTTTTTTTTTACTGAATTCGATCTGAATAATTCTACGGTACCACGGATTTACACAGCTTTATGATTCTTCATTATTATTCTGCAAAATTTACCAAAATTAGAGCAAGCTCATTAATTTTGTTGAATGCACAAGATTTCATGTATTCCAAATTTTATACAATCCTCGAGGTCTCTGTCAATTCTTTTCAAAATCAATACCCAATATGGTTATCATCCAGTATATTTTTGTGCCAAGTACCCCCTCCGTAGTTGTAAATTTGAGAATGCTCGAGATAACATGGAAATCCCGTTAAAATATGTAAATTTCGAAACTATACTCTATTCACGAAAGAAAAATTAATCCAAAATCTCAAAATTTGTTGGAAGCTAAGTCAGCCATAAGTATTTTTAGAGAAATTCAAAATTTTATGTCAGCCGAACCCCTCGAGCGATCCTCATCAAATTCAATACCAAACATACTCCCCCTTACTTGTCCCTTAACCCATTTATGTAGAAAGTTACGACTCGATAGCGGGAAATTTACAAAAGTTCGAGCGATCACAGACAATTTTCAAACATTTCAAAATTCCGTAAAATCTCGAACCATCGAGTAATTTTATTTCATTCTCTAGATACAGCAAATTGATGTTTTTTAACTTCATCACATGCATACACGCACACAGACATTTTTTTCTAAACGTTATTTTTCGACGTTTTGGGGCATTGTAAACATATTGGCATTACAATCTCGACAAAGGTATTTTCGCGATAACAAAACTTCCTCAATGCGGAAGGAAAACGATGCAATTGGAAACCTCCACATTTCCACCTCTTGATATTTTCCCACTTATAAAACTGCGTCTATGATTCAGTGGGTTTCTCAATTTTGGTTTCCCTATAGAGGAAGCTTCTTGTGAATCCGTGGAAAATTTGACGAAGCAATATGCAAGTTTCTTTTTGCACAATTTTGTTCCCCTCCTCTTTGTTACATAGTTTCTTTTCTCAGTATCAAAGTTACAAAAAGGTTATTTGATAGAACCTCGAGTGCAGGCCAAAAATTTTCGAAAACCAAAAGAAAAATCAAAATGTTATCAATTATGAACCCTCACACCGATTCCCTCCAAATTCAGTATGGATCGTCCTTCAATGAAACTGTATGAAAAAACTACGATTACACTTCCAGATTTTATAAAAAATTTACGAGTTTCACAGATTCCAGCCACATTATTTTTTTTCATTATTAGAACGTGACGTCATTTTAATTTTTACAATGGCCGTTTTTCCTATGATACTACCTATTCAAAAGTTTTTTTTTCGTACCAGACACGTAATATTATTAGGACACGTGGATTACGGGATTTTCAATCATTTTTCTTATAATCATTTTGTTTGTTCGTTTTGTTACAGATACAAACGAAGAGGGAGCTCTTTTTTAAAGGTGACAGCGGTGGTTTGACGAACGCATCGCCGTCGGTACCGTCGGTACCGCCGCCCCAGCCACCGACGAGCGCGATGACGACAACGTCTGTCCCACCGTCCACGGCGCCACCGGCCGCGCCGGTCAAGCCTCGTTTACCACCGACTACCGTGACCTTGAATCAATCGGATGCATCGGAGGACAGCAACAGACGCGAATCGTCCCGTAACGAGAGTGTAAACAGCGCGAGCAGCGGCAGTGCCGGCAACAATCACAAAGAGTCCAGTCTGCACATACATCCTCGTCCTGCACCGCCAACGAAACCCAAGGAGCTCGATGGTTATGTTGGTTTTGCCAATTTGCCCAATCAGGTGTATCGGAAAGCCGTGAAGAAGGGCTTCGATTTTACTCTGATGGTCGTTGGTGAGCATAAAATCTTTATTTTTCATAGGGATAAATGGGACCAGGGGTGATGGAGGTCTTTTTCACATGGGAAAGCATATTTACGTATTTCTTTTAAGCGACCGGTAAAATTCAGTAGTAATAAAGCCAATTATATTTTTCTGTACGTGGATATAATTTTTTTTTAAATTCTCTCAACAATCAGTGGAGTTGAAGAAGGCGAAATGAAAATTTGGTGCCGCATGGCTGGTTGAGAATTGGTGGAATTACCCACATACGGTGCTGGGCATTTGAAGTGGAATGCGGATATCGTCGACAATTTTTGCGAAAATTTGACGAATTTGAAAATTTCAAAAAAGTACATTCAAGGAAATTTGATAATCTTTTGAACGAAACGGGTTTAATTGAGTTTGGTTAGAGAACGTGGGGGAGGGGAGTCGGGTGATCTGTCGATCTCGTGATTTAATGGTCGCGAATGCGAGAGAGAGTAAATATGGTACCCAACTGAAGAGTTACGAACAGGGATGAAAACTACTCCAGGAGCAATTAGATCGGCAATGCCCGGGCGGCAGGGAAGGGGGTTAAAGTGGAAATCTTTTGACGGGGCTAGCGCGAAAACTGCTGGATCGATTAGGCTCATTTTTATCGTGGATGTATTATTCTCGTGGGTCCCTGGCTACGTGAAAATAAAACGGCGTCCCCCGAAATGAAGTTCCCCGAAGACGGTGAGGAAGTACACCGTCGAAGTGCAATTATCAAATTCCACTTCAAATGCCCAGTATTGCATGTATATAAGGGTGTAAACAGCTCAGTATCATATTGTTTTGGAATAATGGCTCGTATCAATAAATGTCGTATCTGTCTATATTTTATAAATATATCGCCGTCACCGCCGCCATAAGTTGGGTCGGATTAGATTGGGTTTGCCTAGGTTAGGTTCGGATGGGTTAGGTTGGGTCTCAGTCGAATTGAAAATTAACTAATGTACTAAGTACATCGTAGGTTTATCTGAATTAGATTAACGTACGTTATAATAAAAAAAAACCATTAACATATAATAATTCAATTATTCTTTTAAAAATGCCACTCCACTGCCATGGTGCGCCTGATCCTCTTGTAGCACACGTACGCCCCATTTTTTCACCCTAGGGTGTACGCGGTTTCTCACCCTACAAGCCGTGACTGTCGTAACGGAA
The DNA here is from genome assembly GCA_958009045.1 of Oxytorus armatus. Lineage (NCBI taxonomy): Eukaryota > Metazoa > Arthropoda > Insecta > Hymenoptera > Ichneumonidae > Oxytorus > Oxytorus armatus. The sequence goes on from OY253746.1 coordinate 28,957,631, forward strand.
GAATTCCACTCAACGCCTTAACAATGGAAATTCTACAAAGGGTCAATTACTCTCGTTTTAAAATGCAGTTAAAAATAATATAACGTTTTAAATAATTTTCCAATGATTTTCGGAAAATTGCGTGTTGTTATTTGTTCGAGTTTTGCCAAGTTCTTCGAAACATCGAAAAAAAAGTACGAGAACGATATTAAAAAAAACTGTTTGCCGGTGAGTGTGCGCGACGTGCTATAGTAACAAATTTTTCGAAACTGTTTGTACATTTCGATCGCATCGAAGATGTTGGCTTCCGGCGTTCAACGCGCTCATCTGCGAAACACGTGCGCGAGACTCAGCTCTACCAGCTGTTTATACTCACTATTTTTTGTGACTTCCCGTTACCGAGCTTCTCGTCGACTAACAATAAGACAATACATAAAGTTCCATTGTAATAAAAATAAGAGCGTGCAGTTTCCGCCCTTAAATATAGCCCTGAAAATCGCTCAAACATTCACAAATACTCGAAAAACCTCACAGAAATCATTCTCGAGATTAGGGTAATCTCTATAAGGTTTGCACTTTGCCGAGGAGCAATGGGCAAGTTTCTAATTTGCATTATTTTTCTTTCGAGATTTTTATGTCAGACTGCTTAGAATGTTTCCAAATGGTCATAAAATGAGATTTCGAAAAAAATGTCTCGATGTACGTGTGTATATGTACGTACCGTAAATGGACTCTACAATTTAACAGGTGAATCGGGCCTTGGAAAATCCACATTAATAAATTCGATGTTCCTCGCGGACATATACAGCTCGGAATATCCCGGTCCTAGTCTTCGTGTGAAAAAAACCGTTGCTGTCGAAACGAGCAAAGTATTACTTAAAGAGAATGGCGTTAATCTTACGCTGACTGTGGTCGATACACCGGGATTCGGCGACGCCGTCGATAACAGCAATTGGTGAGTTGTTCTTTTTACTTCTATTCTCGTTAAAACGTCATCTACAACGATTCCTTTATTTAATTTCCGATTGAATGAAAATCAATTATTCCGATACACATCGCACACCCATGATCTCCCGATCTTGTGAGGGACTTTTTTTGTCGTTTTCTTTTTCGTAATAGTCACAAATGTTTCGCGGAACGAAAAATTAACCGATATACAGTCTGCTCAAGAAAAAAAAACCGTCATAATCTCGAACAATTTAGGTTACATTTTTTTATTTTATTGAAGTACATATGATTAGCTATTACGCTATTACCTGACATCTCGTCCAATCACCCCCATTACTGATTATATCTGGACACATTTTTACCATGTTTGAAAAACATGCATTTTTACGGGATGTTTTACCGTACCCTAAAGAATCCTATTACTCTTTGTTGACCACCCTTTTGATAAGGAAGACCATTCCTGGAAAGGAGACTCGTTCGTGAAGATAACACTGCACTGTCCCAAACTCGATCCAAATCTTCCTTTGCTCATGCCAGTCGTTTTTCCACATGCTTTTCCGAAAATAAACGTTTCTTCAAAGTTGCTCGATAAGACACGTTTTTCTTTTTATGCAGGTGACTCCAAATCGAATTTAGGAAAACGTGAAATCCTTTTTTGCGCGGTTTCATTTGGGCACAGCGCAGCGAAAGGCTTAGCTTGTCTTAAAAAAAGACATAAGACCGTTTTATCCTTCTTCGTTGTTGTCACGCGGGCTAGTCCCTTTTCCGACAGATCGTCTAGATTTCCAACCTCCAAATATCGCTTTACCCACGTCTTAACGAATGCCTCTGACTTCCGCATATGTTTTCCAGCCGGTTTATACATACCTCAGTTTCGGTCCTTTCGCGTGATTTACTGAAAACACCGCCTCGTATCGTTTCAGAAATTTCGCCCTCATTGTGACGATAACGCATTCACTGATATCAACAACATAATGTGCCGGCAAACTATATATTGCGCAAAAGAGCACGAAACAAACATTCAAACGAATAAGGACAGATGGCGCTACGGTGTCTCCTTACCAAATGACGATAGTTGCTTTCTTGTTGAACCGACTGTTACTCTTGAGAGTATAAAAATAAAACAGCAATTGATTGTCATAGGAAACCATATTTTTTTTGTTCCCCTGTAACGTCTGTCGCAGTTTGTAAATTAATAATCCTACCTCGAGTACTGGAAATAAATAAATAAATAAATAAATAAACAAACATCGAAGGAAGAAGGATATGATTTTTCAAATGAATTTCAGTTGGGTGCCCGTTATCGAGTACATAGAATCGAAGTACGAGGAGTTTCTTAACGCCGAGTCACGCGTGATGAGACGACAAATTCCCGACAGTCGGGTACACTGCTGTCTTTACTTCGTTGCCCCGTCGGGACACGGTTTAAAGCCACTTGACGTTGAGTTCATGCAACGTCTTCACGACAAAGTAAATATCATACCGGTGATCGCGAAAGCCGACACCATGACGCCCGACGAGTGTTCGTACTTCAAGAAGCAAGTGAGTGCCCCCCCTCCTCTCTCTCTCTCTCTCTCTCTCTCTCTCTCTCTCTCTCTCTCTATGTGTGTTGGTGTGTATTATTATCTCTCTCGGAAATTGATACCGCTCCAATTTCTGAGAGCACACAATATCACTCTTCGGGAAGATAGACTCGTAAATTCATTCGTACAGTACGTAAAAAGAGCATTAAGAAAATGATACAAAGACTGCGTTGAAAAAATATTCTAAATAATGAAATAAAGAAAAATCGTGAACTAGAAATGTACAAATCCATTAATTTCTCTTTTAACAAATTTTGCTGTGTATACAAGTCCGTATTAATCTCTAGGGCTCTTATACAGAGGATAGTTCGCGAAAAGGGAATAGTTACGAGGAAACAATGCGGGAATTTGTAATTCTCGACTTGCCTGACTTTCAATTAGATTAATTCTTTGAAAGCTTATTTATGATAATTTATGAATGTAGAGAAATTGAGCTGCCTCCAGTCCGGAGTAAAATGGTTTATACGAATTTAAAGACGAAAATAAAAAATGCAAATTAGAAACTCACATATTCCCTCCTCATTATTGTATCTCACTCACAAGTGTCCCTCGACGAGTAAGTTAGTTCTTTAATCTTGGCTTCCCCATAGAACAAGCTTTCTGCGCGTGATAAAATCATGAGGAAGCAATGTGCAAGCTTCAAATGTGCATCTTTTTTGTTCATAAATTCGATTCGAACAATTCTCATGTATCATGTATCAAAGTTTTATGATTCTTTATTATCGTTCTGCAAAATGTATTACAGTTCGAGTAGGCACCGATTTTACAAAATAGAGGAAAGTCCAAACGTTCACATTTTTTTTTACAATGTCAAAGCACTTTAAGAATTTATTTCAAACTCAATATCGAATCGGTAACCACGTTACCAACAAACCTATTTTTATGGCAAGTACCATCTCTATAGTTGAAAATTAAAGAACGGTAAACAAACATACAATTCCTTATCTATACTACTATAATAAAGCTGGAGAATTTATTTGTTTCAACGCGCTAATCTCAGAAAATACTAATCCGATTTGAAAAATTATTTTTGCCTTAGATAGCCCGTTTATTCAGGAAGGCTCTAGACCACATAATTTTATGCTGTGACCCCAAGGAGCGAGGGTCATGGCATGAATATATAATTCAAATTTAACGTGGGTGAAACCGCGAGGCACAGCTAGTAAAATATAGAAAAAAATTAGAAATTTAATAAAATCTTAACCTTTTCACGGATTAATGCAAAATTGAGCATTAATCATCCTTTAGGATGATTCACACACATTCATGGGAGACAAATCAACTCAAGATCTTAAACCTTTTGGAAATTAAGTCAATATCAAAAATTAAGTCAATCTCTCTTAAGTAATTTTTTCCAAATTCAATACCAAACATTTTTTTTTCCCTAACGGTTTGTTCAAAAAGTTTTTACTTGACAGATAAAAATTTACGAATGTTAGAGCGATCAAATACATTTGTCAAAAAGTTAAAAAATTTATAAAATCTGAAATCCTCAAGAGATTTTTTTCTAAATTCAATACGAAGCGTCCTTGTCTCCTAACGCTTTTATGTAAAAAGTTTTGAATCGATGGATGAAAATTTACGACAGTTAAAGCGATCAAAGACATTTATCGAAAAATAAAAAATTTTATACAATCTGAAAAGCTCAAGAATTTTTCCCCGAATTCAATACCGAACGTCCTTGTTTCCTAACGCTTTAAGGGATAACACCACTGTGACCCCCTGTTTTTTTTCACATTTTTCAAGAATTTTTTTTTGTGGGAAAAAAAAGAGATATTCGAAAAATTCTTTTGGGTTTTGTTCCTTGCTTATTAATGTATCAAAAAACATTTTTTTCACATTTTTCACGCCGCATGGTGGCGCTGGGGAAGCTCTTGCGTCAGGTGCTGTCATCTCCGCGGCACGCAGCAGAACTCTCTTCAACGTCGATCTGAAAAAAAATACCGAATGTTTTCGTTAATAATATGATATTTTGAAGAGAAGTACATAGGGATTTGGAAAAATATTGTTTTAAAAGAAAAAGGCACGCCTTTGAAATTAAAGTTAATTTCAAAGGCGTGCCTATTTTTTTTAAACAATATTTTTCCAAATCCCTATGTACTTCTCTTCAAAATATCATATTATTAACGAAAATACTCGGTATTTTTTTCAGATCGACGTTGAAGAGAGTTCTACTGCGTGCCGCGGAGATGACAGCACCTGACGCGAGAGCTTCCCCAGCGCCACCATGCGGCGTGAAAAATGTGAAAAAAATGTTTCTTGATACATTAATAAACAAGGAACAAAACCCAAAAAAAATTTTCGAACATCTCTTTTTTTTTCCACAAAAAAAAATTCTTGAAAAATGTGAAAAAAAAACAGGGGGTCACAGTGGTGTTATCCCTTAATGTAAAAAGTTTTGACTCGTTAGATGAAAATTTACGACAGTTAGAGCGATCAAAAACATTTTTCGAGAAATTGGAAATTTTATAAAATCACAAACGGCCAAGCGATTTTTTCCAAATTTAATACCAAACATCTTTCGTATTGAATTTGGAGTAAATGGATATTAAAAGCGATTTAGCTTTTGTGGCGAAGTGAGTAAATGGATGAATAGATGGGTCGGTAGGTGAGCGTTTAATTGGATAGATGAGTAAATGGATAGATGGATCGGTAGGTGAGTGTTTAAACGGATGGATGGATGAATGAGTGAATGGATAAATCGATGAATGGGTTGAATGGATAGATAATAACGGAACTGTATTCTCATCAATCGATTTAAATCATCAGATACTGAACGAGATAGCGCAGCACAAGATAAAAATTTACGAATTCCCGGAAGTCGAGGAAGAAGAGGAGAGCAAACTTCACAAGGTTCTAAGGGACAGAGTGCCATTCGCCGTTGTTGGTGCCAACACGGTTGTCGAACATGAAGGGAAAAAAGTACGCGGGAGAAAGTACCCTTGGGGAATCGCCGAAGGTAGGAAAATTTTATTGTGCCATTTATATTATCAATTTTTTTATATTTAAAAATATTATTATTCCTTCTAATTCCATATGTATCAAGTCTCGTTTCTCTCGCGCAATTTATTTTTCATAAAACTCGTTTGACGAACAGCTGTATAAGAAAATGGTCGACGATTCTACAGAAATTTTCCTATAGGACCGAACAAACATCTATTTCCTTTAATTTTCGTGCGTTACCCAAATATTCCAATGATAAACAGAACAAATTAAAAAATCATTTATGACTAAAAATTTGTGTCGTGCTAATTTGAGAGAATTAGGGATTACAATTGATTAAAAGTAATTTAGTCTAATCGACCAAAAAAAATGTCCTTCAACTGTTTTTAATATCGCTTGGTATTATCATTTTTGTTATATTGGAATGTTCTTCGCCCCTAAATATAATTTGTTATTCCCAATCCCCCCTGTCCCCTTAATCCCATTGCGATTAAATAATTTAAAAATTTCAATTGTACTTTTTGCTTCTCGTTATTCATTACAACAGTTGAGAACTTGGAACACTGCGACTTCATAGCACTGAGAAATATGGTGATACGAACGCACCTTCAGGATCTCAAAGACGTGACAAACAATGTTCACTATGAGAATTTCCGTTGTCGCACATTGGCGGGTCTCGGTGTCGATGGAAAACCAACGAGAATTTCGAACAAGTAAGTGACGAGTAGTTAATTGATAAATGTACGAGCCGCTTTCGTGTACCAACTGAGTACGAGGATGCGTGAGATATCTACGGATATTTATCAATTGAATATATATTGAAGGAGGTGTAGTGGGTTTTCCAGGGCACGGCAAAGGACGGGTCACGCTTCGGCATTTGCTTCAACCGTAAAAAACTTCGTGCTATTAAACAAGGTTGAGAAGATTTTCGTCACGGGGTTTCATTTGAATACACTCTATCATTATACTATCCTTTATTTATTTATCTGCATTTCTTTTCTCTAATCATTGGGAATTACCGTTTAGCAAATTGACCTATCTCGGCCAAATTTCAAATCGCTCTCTTCCGGTCGGTGTCCGATGATTGCTGTGCGAATATGTCACATTTTAATCTTAATTACAAATCTACTGCTTCATAACGGTAACAATATAGCAAAGAAAAATCGGGAGAACATGGATGGTGTTCGGTCCCAGGGGTACGAGATTTTCTTCAGCCTGCGCAAAATATTTAAAAAATCGTTCTATTCGCGTCGTGTAAACAACAAGAGGCGCGACTGCAATTGCACAATTGCTGAAAAGTGAAAAAATATAAATATAAATATAAAAAAAGTATAAATATACTGTCTGTTCAAGAAGAAAAAGACCGCCATAATCTGGAGAAAAAATATATTAGATGTTGCGCACTGTGATAGGTGACCGCTTAACCGTGCACTGGCTCGCACGCCGACTTCTGAGCGGGAGGCAGTTTTTGTAGGTTTCTGATGATAAGAAAACTGAAACTCAATAAAAAATAAATAAATTCGCAAATACGATACAGTGTAGCTAAGACGTCTGCTGACGCAATGCAAGTTAGGTTAGCTTAGTGAAGTGCGGGTAGGGAGTGATAGAGGGAAAAATGGAAAAAACGGAATTGGGAAAGGCTATACGTAAAAACCGGAAAGGGTATACGTTGGAACACACAATAATAATAAAAATATCAGATGGTGCGCAATTACCTAATATCTCGTTCAATCACCTCCATTACTGATTATAGCTGACACCTTTTCCTATGCTTTCAACGGGTTGGTTGCAACCGTATGATGTGCAAATCCCACGTGTGTCAACTCCCATCATGTCCAACTCCCGTTGTGTGCAACTACCTTCGTGCCCAACTCCCATGGAGTTCAACTAAACTCTCGCTGCTTCAGTTTTGGCAATTCGTTCGATTCGACCCGGTTTAACTGTCGGCCGTGCAAGTCTCATGTGTCCAACTGCCTTCACGTTCGAGTGAGGGGTGTTTGTACATTAGACTCGCGCTCCGGGGAGATAAGCGAACAAATGCAGTTGCACACTTCCTATAAACAGCGCGAGTCTAATATCTATTCCCTATCATCCGAACATCATCCATGTTCTTCCGATTTTTATTTATTATATTTTTGCCGTAATGAAACAGTACATTTTTTAATTATGATTAAAACGCGACACATTCGCACGGTAATCATCGGGCACTGTCTAGGAGAAAGTGGTTTGAGATTTGGCCGAGAGAGGTCAGGCTGCTAAATGGTAATTTCCAATTGCCGTATCTAAGATAAACGTTTCAATTTTTTATATGTTTTAATTGATAGTATGATACGTAATTGTGCGTAATTTGCATCAGATGTGACGCACTGTTTTCGAGATATTACATAACAAAGTAGTTCAATTTTATACGCACGTGTGAAACTCAGCGCCATATTCTCATATTTCCTACTTTCGACAAAATATTTTTTCGGTATGCTCCCTCCAAGATAGGAGTATGGAAATTATATTTTCGTATTCGCCGAATCGCTCCGGATATCGCTGAATTCGAATAATCGTAGGACGAATACAAGAATGATTGCGAAATAAATAGTTCAAAATCGAAATTCGTGTAATGGGTCGTCCGAGGACCGTCTAACGGATGATCAACGCTTGGCAACGCCGTGCACCCATCTAGGTTATTTCTAAATGAGATGTGATCTTGCGTCTCAGGTCTGTGTGCCCAATGACGCGAAGAAAAATTAATAATAAATGAAAATTAATTAATGCGAATGATGGTAAAGGGAATAATGGAGATAGTGTCATTTTATTGTCATTGAAATATCTTTGTATTATTGCGACGTTGCCAAACGTCGAAGAGCGACATCACTACATAGCCAAAGTGTCGAATTTTACATTTTTTTGTTGTTGAACAAATCTATTCCACAATATAAAGACTCATTCTTTATAAAAAAAAGTTTTTTGCACAATATGACCCGGATGATACGTGCATTAGACAAAATTTCATCTTTGGACGGCTATAACTACAGTGTTTTTTATCATACAGACTTCGCTCAGTTCTCATTTTCTTCGTTGTGAAATTCTCTAGATACGCAATTTTTTTTTGTTTGAATTATTTTTCGCCTTTCGTAAGAAGTTACATCGAAAAGAGATACAGCTCATCAAAAGTTTCAAAAAGTGAAGCATTAGTGAGTTAACGGTATGGAAAAAGTAAAAATTCCTTTCGTTATTATTTACGTTGATGATACCGTGACCTCCTCGTGGTGTGGTCCGGGCAACAGTATGAGTATTTCACGTCGTACTGGCTAATATCGTGTATATCGGAAATCAGACCTAGTCTGTCCGATAAAAAAACACGGTTGTTATAGCTGTCCAAAAATTTCTTTTTGTTGTATTCCCTCAAGGAAGGCTTAAAAGGAAACACTAAATTGAAACTCTACAGTATCGCAAAACGAAAAAAATGAGACCTGAGCGAAGTCTATACGATAAAAAACACGGTAGTTATATCCGTCCAAGGATGAAATTTTGTCTGATACAGATATCTTCAGGTGACATTACAAAATAGGTTATGATTATATGTTGCAACAATCGTATAAATGCAGAAAAATACAAACATATTCTTGACTAACCCGAGAAATCGTCGAAAATAATACGTTTTTCGGAGCCATCCTTTCTCGTCAGAATGCAAAATTACAATTAAACGTAGACAAGAACTGACGTGGAGAAGCGTTTGTAGAAAGCTTCTTTTCTTGTTTTTCCTTTTACAAATTAAACAAAACAAAAAAACATCTGTGCAGAGAAAAACAAAAGCTTGTGCATGCAAACTAATGAAAAAATAATAATAATAATTTAAAAAGGAAGAAATTAGCTAATGTTTGTGTATTCCGAGATACGTCGCCGAATTTTTGTCATTTTAACGATCGGGCTTAGATGTCAATGATTAAAGTATTATTATTTTGTTAGAATTGTCATTTTTTAAATCTTTTGTAATTGAATTTTAATGGTAATTTCTCATTGGCTAGTCTGTGCCCTCCAGGAGTGATGAACAGTTTCATGACAGTATGGTAAGTCCGTTTAAAATAACGGGTGCGATCTTTTGTTGTATATACTTACTATTGTGTGCACAAGTCTTACAAATTTTTCTATCTGCATTTCGTTAGTTTGTTTATTTTTCTTTTTTTTTCCATTTTATTTCTTTTATTTCGCAGTCTAGATGTGTAGGGGGCTCGTTTCAAAACTTTCGATAAAGCGACGTTGTCAAACTGGTTTATCAAATACATACAGGCCGGGGGATCGAAATAGCGAAACACCAAAAAATCAAACGGGCCAGAATCGAAAAAAATTGTACAGTGGAAATAGCGAAAGACCAAAATGTCGAACGCTCGGAATAGCGAAAAGCTACAAAGTTGAGTACCAATTGGTCGCTCGAATGCGCTCATTGGTATTTGACTTTTTGGTCTTTCGCTATTTCGACCGCACGATTTTTGCGGATTTTTCGCTACTTCAACCGTGCAATTTTTTGGATTTACCTATTTCTACCGTTCGACTTATTGGTGTTTCGTTATTTGTCACGTGCAGGCTTTACACACTACACGCTGTATTTGTCGTGTTAATAAAGCGAAAAAATAAAAAAATAAAAAAAAATTGAATGGGAGTAAATTGAAAAAATCGTTGCAGACGATTCGACGAGCTCGAGACACGTATCTTAAGACGGGATATTTACCGTAAATATTTACGAGTGCGATTAGTGAATCGAACCAATGATCAATAATTGTCAGTTCGTTTTTTGGCATCAATAGGACATCCAAAGAAGTAGACATATTTCGATTGCAAATATGCAAAGGCGTAGTAAAAGCCGTTTTAATTTTTAGCATTACCTAACCAATTTTTTTTGTAGTGTTTTGAATACCAATGTTTTTCTAAAACTGTACTCGATTTCGTCCAATAATAGTCTTCTAACAATGGAACCTACCGTTGATTCCGTTGATAAAGGACCTTTTTTACATAAAATTGTGCAAGATTTTGAAAAAAAAATATTGATAGCCAAAAAACTGAAAAAATATGACCATTCAATACTAACAAGTACGAATGGTTCTTACAATTTTGTAGATATATTTTAAACTGAAAATATGTTTTCTTTACTGTTTTCCATACTCGAACAAAATAAAAAGTTAAGCATTACCGATTTTTTATAGGATTATTTTTATGAAATTAAAATAATCACGAATAGGAAAAAAAAGAAGTTTTTTTGGCACCGTTTATTGGATGTCCTATCGGTGCCTAATAATAAATTGACCATCATTCATCATTCGTTTTATTCCAGGTCAATAAGTATCCCGTTAAAACGGATTATTTTAGGAAATTAGTCGGTATTGCACACATTGGCGCTCCCTATGAAAATTCTGCGGAGCATACACCGAAAAATCTACGAAACTTAGATGTCGCGAATTTATCGATGCGAGGTTCAGTAGCGATATAAGCAACTGAAAGGGAAAAATTGCATCGTTCGCAAATGCCCTTCTGTGAGCAATTATTGGTAATCGAGAAAGGGGTGAACAAATAGCCACTACAACTAATTTTGTCAAAAATTCACGCTTCCGAATGATGTAAATTGTTGGACAATTTTTTTTCCCTCAAGAAAAATGAATTAATTGAAGATTTCTAAATGAGTGAAAAAATGGTGTTGAAAATATCGCTTCCACGGTATTATTAAACAATACATATTTTTCCAAAATTCTATTGAAGATTATCGTTGAAATCTTATTGCGGCTCTTTTTTCAATATAAAAATAGTCCTGAACACACATTGTATACGCATAATCTTTATTATGATCGAGTTTATTTATTATTTCACACTGTTAAACGAGGAAAGTATAAATAATTTTGAACGGTATTGTTAGAAAACATATTTACGAAATTTATGTTTTTCGTCAGCATTGAATTAAATCGGAAAAAAATATTCTTTAAAAATAAAGTTACGAGTACTGACAAAGAGAGTAGATGAGATTTATACAGTCGATGCGATGGTGACTTGGAATTTTCAATATGTATCAATTTTTCTGATTTTAATAGACGAAGCCGGTTGTGAACGATGGCAAATAATTGTACAGCGATGTGCAAATGTAATTGATGAGCTCGTTACCTCGTGTCTAGCTTAATGGTTCAAACTGTACTTACGGTGGACCATTTCTAAAATGAACAAAATTTTATCTCCCAGATTTTCAAACGTTTTGTCAGTTTTCTCTTTATTCCCTAATTCCTCACCAAAAATAATCGATCAGAAAATACGCGAGTTAAAGCATTTACGGATATGTATGAATTTACAAAATAATTACTAAACGTCGAATTCCATTCGGGTGCAATAGTAATTACGAAAATCACAAATTAATCGATTCTGCGTGAAAAACAGTGCAAATTCAAATTTTCTTACAATGCAGGATCAATTATTAAAAGAATTTCATTCATGACTGAAATTTAGGATCTCAGCGTTGTGTAGCATGAAATTTCGATTGCAAAAACTCTAATTGTATGATAAAAAACAAAAAATGTATTGCTCATACGCAATTGGAAAATTAAATTCCTCGAGTTCATCTTGATTTATTGAAGTTTGAATTTTATCAAACAAATAATATAAACACACACACATTCGTAAATTTATTTTAATGCCACTGTTGTATTTTTTTTGTTTACAAAACTCGGGCGAAAGACAAATTTTATGGTCATTTAGATTTAAATATAAGAATGCAAAAAATTAAATTCACAAAATGAAGTTTTATATTTGCGAATTTGAAGAAGAAAAAAAAATGGACCATTGACTTTTTTTGTACATTTTCTACGAAAAGCAAAATTCTGAATTATTCAATTTTGATTTTTAATCTCGAGGTTAGCATTTGTTTTAAATATTGCTATTATTAATTTCGATCGTTCCGTTCGAACTTGTAAAATGGATTTTTCAATTTTAGTTGCTGATTTGACTAGTCTGCATCGCTTACTTAATTTTCACGCCGTTAAGTCTCGTTTTTTAATTTTATTATTATTATTATTTTTTATTCTATATGTTTTGCCATATAGATTTGCACTGCAAATTTGCCTGCTGCTTTGTTGTTACTCAACCATCGACTGTAAACTAATAATAGCTGATAGCGCGATGAAAAAAAAAAAGCAAATTTCGTAACTATCTGCGGAGCGGGAGGGAGGTGGGGAGATATTGTAGATTTGTGTTATTTTTCAATTTTCAGTAATACTAGTTATTCGTAGCGTTTGGTTCATTACGATTGACAAAACGATATGTACAATATATGTACTAAACGTAGCTCATGATTTCTTTTTTCAGGAATCCTCTCGCACAATTGGAAGAGGAAAAACGAGAGCACGATAATAAAATGAAGAAGATGGAGACGGAAATGGAGCAGGTGTTCGAGATGAAAGTACGGGAGAAGAAACAAAAACTCAAGGATTCAGAGTCTGACGTGAGTTTGATAATTTGTTGCGAAGCGCGCAGGGGGGAAAAGCCCCCCTAGTATATCTCTCTATATTATATAAATATTTCGCCACAGCCGCCGCCGTGTACAAGAGTACAGGAGGTCAGCTTCACCAAACGGGTTAGGGTTGCTCTGTTTGGTGAAGCTGACTGATTTCCCTTTATCACAAGGGCAAAACGGTCAGCTTCACCAAACCGGGCAACTCGAACACGTTTGGTGAAACTGACCGGATTGAAAATGACCGCTAATGCACCCCTGCATTTGCGGTCATTTTCGGCGGGGCCAGCTTCACCAAACGGGAAAGACCTTGCCGTTTGGTGAAGCTGACCGGTTTCTATTTACCATGAGAGGAATGGTCAGCTTCACCAAACGGAGCAATTCTAACCCGTTTGGTGAAGCTGACCGGACCGAAAATGACCGCTAATGCACCCCTGCAGGTCTTGGGGGGGGGGGGGGGGGGCTTTTTTTTTTTTCTTCATCGTCTAATCAGCCGTAGATATTATATATATGTCTATTCTTATTATGGACTCTTCCTTATGTATTGTTAAGTCATACAATTAATTTAGGGATATGTAATTTACACATTACATTACACAGCACTAAGAAGTAGGTAACACGCGTCGGACTAATGTAGTATGGAAAGAAATTTTTTATTGTTAAGAGTTTGAGTGAACATAATTGAGTAATAATTGACTGCAAGATAGTACCACATTATTTCATGTATTCCAGATAAAATGAAATTATCAAATTCTCAAATTTCGCCAAATATTGGAGAAATTGTTAAAAACAGTTGAGTTAGGCCTACTGGGGATACAACTAAAACTCGATTCGCCCGTAATTTAATTACAGTTCAGGATACGTTGTTATTTTATATACTTCTTTAGAACAACAACCCCAGTTAACACTTTCATTAAATTTCAGGGGAATCGGTCGATAAAAACGCGCCATATTATCTACTTCATAGTGGTGTGGAAATGATAGTATATATTGATTAGATCATAATATCCATATGTTCATGTTCTTAATTTATGGAGAACACTGACACAGGGGGTTGGCGCGCGAAGAGTGCAGGGGGGCAGAGCCCCCCTAGTACATCTCTCTATATTATATAAATACTAGGGGGGCTTCGCCCCCCTGCGCGCTTCGCGCGCCACCCCCCCGTCCGAAAATGACCGCTGATGCACCCCCTGCATTTGCGGTCATTTTCGGTCATTTTCGGTCCTGAACTCTTGTACACGGCGGCGGCGGCGAAATATTTATATAATATAGAGAGATATCGCCGCCGCCGCCGCCGTGTACAAGAGTTGACGAGAGCGAGCGGGATCGAGTAGGCTGGGTGAGGGGATCGAGCGGCGGCGGGGGTGGCGCGAGGGGGGTTGGCGCGCGAAGCGCGCAGGGGGGCAGAGCCCCCTAGTATATATATATATATACTCAACTCTTGTACACGGCGGCGGCGATATATTTATATAATATATATGTACTAGGGGGCTCTGCCCCCCTGCGCGCTTCGCGCGCCACCCCCCTCCACCCACGCCTCCCCCGCCCCGCTCGATCCGCTCACCCAGCCTACTCGATCCCGCTCGCTCTCCTCAACTCTTGTACACGGCGGCGGCGCCGAAATATTTATATAATATAGAGATATATATATATACTAGGGGGGCTCTGCCCCCCTGCGCGCTTCGCGCGCCACCCCCCCCCCCCCCCCCCCCCACCCCCGCTCGATCCGCTCACCCAGCCTACTCGATCCCGCTCGCTCTCCTCAACTCTTGTACACGGCGGCGACGGCGGCGGCGAAATATTTATATAATATAGAGAGATATATACTAGCCGGGCTTCGGACCCCTTCGCGCGCCAGCCCTTTGAGACCTAACCCAACGCGATCTATCCAAACCTAGCCAAATCCAAACGAACGTAAACTAGCCAAACCCAATCTGACCTGAGCCAATCTAATATAACTACACGTCACCCAACCTTTTTTTTTTTTTGTGGGCTTCCTCCTTTTTATGGGGGAGGAAACATGCATTTACGCACACCGAAGTAGTGTGGGGCTCAGATGTTCATAATACCCACTAAAAAAAACCGCCTCCATTGCCATCTCTCGTTCCTATAAACCCCTTCCGCGGTACTGACGTCAGTCATTGCTTCGCGGAAGGGAGGAAAAAACGGGGCAAATTATCGCCCCCGGTTCTTGTCAGCCCTCTCCTGGAGGGCCAACACTTTCATGATGTAGGCTGCGAACTTACAGCCCTTATCCCACAGCTCCTGTAAGCGCAGCTTGGAGTCCACGTAGCTTGTTACCGTCAGGCGGGTTTCCATACTACGTTCGAGCTCTACTCTCTCCTCCTCGAATCTGGGGCATTCCAGGAGGACATGCTCCGCTGATTCCCTCACCCCGGGGCATGTGGGCCAGTCTGGTGTTGTTGCTGCCTCTATTTTAAAAAGATACTCCCGGAAACCTCCGTGTCCCGAGAGTATCTGGGTGAGGTGGTAATTCACCTCCCCAAATGTCCGGATGGTCCAGCTGGAGATGCAAGGGATGAGCCGGTAGGTCCACCTCCCCTTGGTGGACTGGTCCTACTCCCTCTGCCACTCTCCTAGCATAGCTGCTGGGCCACCCCTTTCGTCGGCGCGCACCGCTGCTCCTTCATTCGGGCCCACATTGGGCCGTTTTTTGTGGTATTGTTACATGCGCACCCGCGCCAGGAGGTCTATAGGAGGCAAGCCAGCGAGTACATGGGCCGCAACGCCAGACACTGACCGGTAAGCGCATGCCACTCTCAGCGCACTTTGGCGATGCGCGGGGGCGCTGAGCCCCCGGTATGAAGGGATCTTCGTCGCGTCTGTCCACACCGGGGCTCCGTAGAGCAGAATGGACGTACTGACGCCTGCCAGCAGCCTTCTTCTACTCTCTCTAGGACCCCCGACATTGGGCAGTATCCTCGATATAGCCGCCGATGTCCTGGCCGCTTTCTCTCCTGCGTATCTGAGGTGGCATTTGAAGACCAGCCTCTGATCCATCCACACTCCCAGGTACTTGATGCAGGTTTGAGTCTGGATGGTATGTCCCCTGAAGGTCAGTTGGATGTTGGTCCTGACCTTCCTACCCGTGAAGAGCACTGCCTCCGTCTTCTGCATGGCCAGGGAAAGGCCCACTGAGCCCATCCAATGCCATACTCTGTCCATGGTGTCCTGGAACGTTCGCACCATGTCTTCCGCATCAGTAGCGACTATGGTAGCCGCTAAATCGTCCGCGTATGCGGTGAGGCTTATCCCCTCTGGCATTTGAGTCTTCAGGACGCCGTTCTACAGGATATTTCACAATGAGGAGCCGAGTACTGAGCCCTGCGGAACTCCTGTACTTATCTCAAACTCCCTGGCTCCCGCGGTTGTGTCCGCAAGCAGCACTCTGTCGCTTAGGCAGCTGCTGATGATCCTCTTCAAGTACCTGGGGATTTGGAAGTCCCTGTTAAGGGACTCCCAGGTTTTGTCCCATCTCGCCGAGTTGAACGCATTTTTTATGTCCAGTGTCACCATGAGGCAGAGCTTCCGGTTCTTCAGGGGTCCAGAAATTGCTGCACTCACCAGACTTTTCACCCCTTCCACTGCGTCCGTTGACGCCCTCCCCGGCCGGAAACCGCGTTGGTTGGCGGTGAGGGCGGCCTCCACATGACCACGCAGCCTCTCGTGTACGATACCCTCCAGCACCTTCCTCACAGTGTCGAGCACACATAGGGGTCTGTATGCCGAAGGGTCGCCAGGGAGTTTCCCGGGCTTTTGGATCAGAACTAGTCGTTGCCTTTTTCATTGGCCGGGAAGACCCCTTCTCTTAGGCACCTTTCGTACGTGTGGACGAACGTCATCGGCATGGCTCTTACTGCCGCCTTCAAGGCCCGGTTAGGGATTTTGTCAAACCACGGGGCCTTGTTAGCGCCGACACAATGACAAGCTTCTTGTAGTTCCTCCCTGGTGACCGGAGGAAGGAAGGCCTGTGGTTCGTCGCCGCCTCTCAGCGGGAGGGTCTTTCTCTCGCTATTGGGGAAGAGGTGATTTACGATGTTGTTGACCTCCTCCGGTTCCATTTTGGGCTGGCTCTTGTGCAGCTTTTTGGTGACGATCTTGTAGGCTCTGCACCATGGGTCCGCGTCCAATTCGGCACACAACTCCTTCCAGCAGGACCTTTTGCTTCTCGCTATCTCTTTGCGTAGCGCCCGCCTGGTACTCGCAAACGCTAGTCGGAGTGCTTCCACGTTTCCCCCTTTCTTTTTTCTCGCCCTTTGGTATTGGCGTCGGGTAGAGTGACATTGGTCGCGTAGCTCCGCGATATAGTCGCTCCACCAGAACATCGGTGAGCCCCTAGAGCACTCCCTGCTCCTACGCATGGTAGCGTCGCACGCTCGGGAGAGCCACCTGAGTCCATCGACAGGAGTGCCAGCGCTGCCCGAAAGGTCTCTTCTACGAAGTCCCTGACGTTCCATTGGGGAGAGCTTAGAGCTTTTTCCCCCTTCTGGGTGAGCTTCTTGACGGGGCACACTTCGAACAGGATCTCTTGGTGATCGCTGCCGAGGTACCACCGGCTCACCCTCCAATCCTCACCTCCCTTGCATAGAGTGAGGGACACGAAGGTGACGTCCTCAATAGACCCCATACCTCCGCCCGTGAACGTAGGGACATTCCCCACGTTGAGAGGTACAACCTCTAATACCGCTAGGGCTTCTAGTATGGCCCAACCCCTAGCGTTGGTGTACCTACTGTCCCATTGGATCGCCCAAGCATTAAAATCGCCGGCGACCACTAGGGGCTTGATCGTGCGTGCTTTTCTCACCAGGTTGGTGAGAGCAGCTCCGAAGGCTTCTAGGGGCTTGTTGGGCGAGAAGTAGCAGCTAAAGAAATGCACTCCCGCTATTTGCCCATGGACATACCCCTTTCCCCGCCTGCAAGCTGTGGGCCCGAAGGGCGTTGTCCCGCAGGCCCATATAGCCGATTTGCCGGTGGTATCCGACCGCCACCGGCTGTCGTCCTTCCGATCATGGTGTTGTTCACAAATAAGGGCTACGTCCTTATTTACGTCACGAATTCTTTGCGCCAGTAGATCCTGGGCAACGGCGCATCTGTTGAGGTTCAGCTGGGTCCCCTTCATGTTGTGGTCGGTAAGTCGGGGAGGGCTGGTTTTGTCGATGATGTGGATGCTGTTCTGAGCCACTCCTCTGGGACTTGCAGTCCCTCGCTATGTGACCGGCTTCGCCGCACCGCATGCAGTCCTTTGACCGGTCCTTTTCGCTCTTGCAGACGGTCGCTATGTGTCCGGCTCCCAGCACCTAAAACATCTTTTCTGGGGATTTTGAGATATTCTTACCCTGCAGGAGACCCAGCCTATACGGATTTTGCCCTCCGCGGCTGTTTTTTCCGCTTGTGCCTGCCCCGTTCGGACGCGCGCCACTTGTGTTTGTCCAAATGCAGATCTCAGATGGATCGCAACGCTGGATAGGTCCATCCCTTCAAATTTTCCGACCAGGGACCTCCTGACTTCCTCGACCGAGGTCGTCTCATCCAGGTCCCTGATCTCCACATCGGCCGTCTGCGTCCTGCCGGTAACTTCTGCGGCTGTCGCAAGTACGGCTTGTAGAGCATCTGCGCATTCCTGGGTCGGCGGACGCTCTTTGGCCCCAAGAGTTAGGAGGAGATTCCCCACTGCAGTTCTCCGGATCTTTGTGACCACCGATCCTACCCTCTGTAGGCCTGCGTCTCCTTTAATTCTGACGAGGATGTCCGTAGGCGTGGCATCCCCCAGCATCTTGATTATGATGGCGTCAGGCCTAACCCGCTTTTTGCCCACCTTTTTTTAGGAGGAGGCATCGGTGCAACCCTCACCGCTTGCTGTTGTTGGGTCCCCGCTGTTGTTGGTACCGCCGGGGCGATGATCACAGCTGGTGTCGTTGCGGTTTGTCCGGAGCTGCTCCCTGCCTTGGCCTGCTTAAGTGGCTTGCCCTTAGCTGGGGGGACAGGGGCTAGCGGAGTTTGATCCAACCTAACCCAACCTGACCCAACCTAACCTATCTTAACATACCTCCTCAACTCTTATACACGGCGGCGGTGGCGGCGATATATTTACATAATATAGAGAGATACCCAGAGAAATGATATATATTATGGTCCTACCTGCTCGCCCCTCCCCAAACCGGCTTCAAGTAATAAAAACAAAGTCTGTCATTATTTCATATTTTGATTTTAATATATAACCCCTGACAAAATCAGGGGAAGAAATTCTCCACTCAAAATACATGGGGTACTACGATATTTGCAGTTAGTATTTTATTGCACAACTGTGTAACTACGGGCCTAAAAATGTCAAATTCTCAGAAATTATTCTACGAGTATGCTGGTGTATGAACGCTGCTTTGTTTTTACTCAAGCGTTATTGTTGACAAATTAAAAAAAAAAGAAATCCTTTTTTCCGATTTCTTGAATGAAATAATCAATATTATAAATATTTAGTTGCAGCGAAGGCACGAACAAATGCGCCGGTCGTTGGAACAACACGTTCGCGAATTGGAGGAAAAGAGACGAGTTTTTGAGGCGGAAAAATCCTCCTGGGAGCAACAAACCGGTCACAGTATTGAAGAATTGCGCAGAAGAAGTTTGGAAGCAAACTCGAAAGAGTGAGTATCTTAGGAGTTTCAGGCATTTTATTGTGATCAGAAAGTTTTTTCTTCCATTCTGTTCTTTGCGCGCTCTCCTCATTATTGCAATAAAATCATTACGTTGTTTCCGGTGATAAAAGCTTTTTGTTTGTGCGTCTTATACTGAAATGCTTTTTGATTTCAATGAATGTGGTTGATTTCGAGATGAATTCGTGGTTCGCTCTCGTAGGAAAGAAATTAAATTAATCAATCTTGGTACCTTTGCAACTTTTATATCATAATCGCTTCTAGATCGGACAAATGGCAACAAAGATTTTTAATAGCAAGAAAATTACTAATAATTATCCAGAGTCCAAAAGGCGAGTTATAAGAATGTATTGTTCGTTCAACCGACCCACGGACTAATTATATTTTTACAGCCTGTGATTGAAAACTATTAGAAATCCTTTTTCGGTAGATTGTACAATTTTGATCGATAGGACTTGAACGAAGAGCATAAAAATTGATTGCGTTTTTTAAATGTTTTTTTTCCTAATTTACTCAAAGTAATTCGCATTCGAAATTCCATATTTAATGTCGACCATTTTATTTTGAATGCATGCAGCAGTTTTTTCAGATTGTATAAAAGGCAAGTGATATGAAAGCAGATAAGATGTATTAGTCACGATCACCTTTCGATGTTTCCGAAACTAATATTAACCTCGGAACTCGATGTTTTCGTAACGTTTAGTTTTTTTTTTTACACTTGTTCATTCGTCATATTGAATCTTTTCCCCTCATTAGTTTTGTTGTTTGTTATTTTTTCATTAAAGTGTCAATTAAATTTATCACACGATGATCAAGCGTCTCGAGATAAATAATGGGTTTTCAAATGATAAAAAGGCAACGAGAACCAAAGTCATTAGTGGTAATAGATCGGCAATATAATGAGTATTA
Organism: Oxytorus armatus; assembly: GCA_958009045.1. Lineage (NCBI taxonomy): Eukaryota > Metazoa > Arthropoda > Insecta > Hymenoptera > Ichneumonidae > Oxytorus > Oxytorus armatus. The sequence continues at coordinate 28,978,135 of OY253746.1, forward strand.
AATGATTTTCACTTCGAAACAAGGATACGCATCAATATTTACCGAAATATTTAAGAAATATCGGTTCCCTCCGAAATAGTTGTCGAGCAGCTGTGACAAGCATTACTTTGATATCACGTGCGGTTTTTTTTTGTAGTATCAGAGCGTTATCCTCCGGTCATCCCTGTAGGGCTCTTTCTCACTCAGTGGGAAAGCGAATTACCAATCGCGGCACTAACGATCAATAAAAATGCCTGTAGTAAACCGTAACTGATTCATACATATTTTTTTTATTAACACGGATATACCAATCTTTGCGGCGGTAACAGTCCGCCAAAATACTACTGGCGAGACGAAGGATTCTGGCTGTTTCCTGCGACTTGGTGTAAACGGGGTTCAATTTTTTTCGTTCGGAAATAGGCTGAACTGAGTTTAAAATTCGATTACGGTTGGAAGAATCGGGCGCTACCAACGGTATTTCTGCGTACTATTGACCACCAAGAGCGTTCTTCCGCAAGGGTTTCCTCTCTGATCCTCCGTAGTTAGCGAACGCGATGGGCTCTGTCGGTAACGCAAACTGTAATCCATGCCATTTAGAACCTCTGTGAATCTGGTCGGTCGATTTTGACTTTTTCAATTTCCTTTTTCTTTGATGTTTTTCTGTCGTTTGTAGGTGCTTGTTAGTTTAATAAAAAAACATTTGTTGGCTTATAGATTTTACAAGAAATCAATAATAAAACATGGTGTGAACATGGCCAGAAATCGTCATATCTGGAAATAAACTAAAAAATATATCCGGTACATTTCACTGATTTTACGAGACCCGGCCATATCACCGCAGGAAGTTGACCGCACGATAATTATTTGTAAAGCGTTTTTGTTCAATGGGAAGGGGGGTCTTAATCGATCCAGAATTGTTTGTAGGTCAAGAATAATAGAAGTAGAACGTTTGTTGGGCCTTGGGTTGATTGGAATATATAAAATTCTACTCAGAAATTTAAACAGTTTGGTACATGCTGCACGAATTAGTATCTTAATAAACAAAGCGCGATTTTTGTTAAATTCAAGATTCCATAAATGGCGTTGATTGACTTTTTTTTCAAATTCAATACGGAGTATTCTTTGATAGTACCTAAACGATATACTGAATTTTGACTCGGTACCTTAAAAATTATAAGAGCCTTGACAAACACCTATATCATTTCGTTAATATATTTAAAATATCATAAATGCAAAACGTCCGAATCGATTTTGTTTACATTTGATACGAAATAGCCTCTAATAGTACCCAATCGATGCACGAAGTTTTGGCGTAACAGCACAAAAACTACACGAGCTAGAGGCTTAACGAAACGGCTATAGCGGCTATAGCGATTTTTCAAAAAAATGTTAATTCTATAACTTTGGGATGCTTCGACGAATTTTCTCTAAATTCATACGCGACCTGTATTTTATGATAGTCTATTTGCGTACCAAATTCCAGCCCGATAGCTCGAAAAATTGCGGGAGTCATGCTCTTCACCCCCCTTTTTTGAAAATGTTCATAATCTTATAAAATTCAGATCAACAACTTATGAAATCCACTGGGTACAGACCGAGAGTATTATTGCCAAAAGGATACGGTGAACCTATATCACGTGCCCTGTTTAACCTCAAATCAGAAAAATATTGCCCGCCACTCTACGGCTGAATAAATGATATCGAACAATAAACTGTTACTAATAACATCGATATATCACATAACATGATGTTATTTTTATAAATTGTTCATTTTTCCACAATTATGCAATTTAGTCGCGCCTCTTGTTGTTTACACGACGCGAATAAGACGGTTCTTGATCTTTCGCGCGGGCTGAAAATCTCATACCTTAGGACCAAACATCGTCCATGTTCTTCCAATTTTCATTTATTATATTGTTGCTATAATAAAGCAGTACATTTTTAATTATAATTAAAACGTGACACATTCGCACAGTAATCATCGGGTACCGACTGGGAGAGAGTGGTTTGAAATTTGTCGCGAAAATTTTTCGCGAAGTCGCAAATGAACTCACGGATTCACGGATTACGGCTGCTGGGGCGAGATCCGACCTGCTCGGTTGCCGGTACATTCATATATGCACAGGGTATACATTTGCCTCCCCTATAAAAAAAGATATGTCATGAAATATCTCTCAATGTGGTTTATTTCTGAAGCCGACTACCTCGTCATTATGATTGGCTGTCGATGTCGTGCTCAGAGTTTGTTCATGTGCATACTTCAGATCGCACGATGAACTTAAGTTACAAAAGCAGCGCGCAAAGCGCGTACATCGATTTTAGTATTGAAAACAATAAAATTCTTGACGAAAACGTACCGTACCGTGCGATTGGGACCCCGCCCCTGATGGTAAAACAATCGCAGCGCTTAGGGGGAAGGCGAACACATACCCAACTCTACCACGCAACTCAAAACAGAAAAATGCTAGTGAGTTTTACCTTCAAAGGGCAATAACCCATAAGTCAAAGAAGAACAGACAAACGTCACACATCGCCAACATGTCAAAAAACAACTCCCATGGTGCAACTCGACACAGAAGTCGCCTGCTGTTTAAGGTTAAGGTCGTTTCGGCATCTCCAACTTTTTGGGTGCCCACGCGCGTTGTCCGGTGGTGAGAACAAAGTTCAGAGGTTATGCACGAACTTCGTATCGTTAAAACAAATAATGCGTATTTACGCCACGGGTGAGATTCTGTACATGTCTACCGACAACTATCGCTCGCTAACAACACCGATAGTTGTCGGTAGCATGTACTAAATCTCACCCCAGGATATGGTTGGTGAACGAGGCCCAGCGGTAGTTTCAGTTTTTCGAACGAATATACGTTAGAGATGGGCGGTATTGAAAATATAATCGATTGTGAAATAATTAATTACGACGATAATCGATTTCTACAGATCGATTATTCGGGGAAAAAATTAAAAAAATAATCGTTCAAGCTATTATTTTTTTCAATATTTTAATTTTTTTAAATAAAAATATGAACACCCACACTTCGCTAAGCTATCCCAAGGAAACTGCGGAAAAGCTGTGTCGATACAGACAGCTTCTTGTTTTGAGTGAGTTTCAGTTGTATTACCATCAGAAACTCAGAAAAACTGCCTCCGGCTCAGTATTCGGGGTGCAAGCTAATGCACAGCTAAGCGGTCGCCCATCCCAGTACTAACCGCGGCCAATACTGCTTAACATGGAAGATCACCGAAGCCGCGCACCGACCGCGCGTCCACTGCTCTCGGTTATTTTTTTCAAAATTTAAAATTAAAAAAATACTCAAATCCAAGTTTTTTTTTCATCGGAAATGTGATTTATTGATTAATACTTTTTGTAGAAAATACACGTTCATTGAATAATCCCCAAATTATTTAGTTTGAAAAATTCGGTAAGAAGAACTCATTTTTTCGCCCATTGAAAGTAGAATATGTTGTGTGTCGTAAATAGCAAAAAAGCCAAGATCAAAGTCAAATAAATGATGCACGATAGAAAATAAAAAATTTTAACGAGACACAACTAGTATTATCCGACATATCACAGTGGAAGAAAACAAGAATCCGTTATGAAATAAATTTCGTTCACGAGCATAAAAATCCTACTTTTATTTTGTTCAATAACGGAATTAGAAATAGTCGATGTTAATTATTTCAGCCAAAATAAATTGAACAGTCAATTATCGGCGCTACAAATGATGCTACAAACGATGTTCATGAAAAAAACAATCGATTTTACAGTCATCGATAATAATCGCCCATCTCTAGATTATGCGTGTTCTACGTTCAATTAGAGCGCGCGTAAATATGATTCTTTGTCGCGTTGCCTCATGGGAAGCATTTTCTGTATGATGTGTCGAGCTTCAGATCTATCGAGTCAATATATCTATCAGAATCGTCTACCAAAAATGCGCCCATGTGAACGCTTCCAGATGTGACATAGACTTTTAAATCGGAACTCGAAGTCTGCGGATAGTCCGCAAAGCGTCAACGGGATTAAAGTTTTTCGAAATTTTATTATTAAAAAAAAATTCTATTGTTATATTAAAGATTCGAAATTTACGGAGTTTTTTTTTTAATATCGAAATTTTCAACATTTTTTAATATCTCGAAATTTTCGAAGTTTAAAAAAATTTTAATTTAAAAATGATGTACTTGTGTAATAAAATTTAAAAAATTCTTTATGTCGTTGACTTTGCTCAAAGTCTACGGCATGAAAGTTTTTCGAAATTGTATTATAAAATTAAAATCTTATTATTATATTAGAATTTCGAAATTTTCGGAGCTTTTTTTTAATATTGACATTTTCGAAGTTCTTAAAATTATTACTATATAAATAATATTTTGGTTTCGTAATAAAATTTCGAAAAAACATTCATGGCGTTGACTTTACTCAAAGTCTACGGATAGTTAACGAAAAGTCAACGACATGAAGGTTTTTCGAAATTGTATTGTAAAAATGAAATTTTAATGTTGTAATAAAAATTGAGACAATAAAAATATAAAGTTTACTGTTTAAAACAAAATTTCGACAAACTTTAATGCCGTCGACTTTTCGTGGATTATCCGCAAACTTGAGTACTCATTTAAAAGTCTATATCACATCTGGAAGCGTCCACATAGACGCATGTTTGGTAGACGATTCTAATACATGTATTGCCGCTCTACGGTGGACCAATTTTTTTATATGGATTGAGTCGAGCCGCTACTGCGTCTCTTGACCTATTTTTACGAGACCAGCATTCTTGCAGAACATTGTTATTGCTTTACGTAGTAACAGTATAGCCCAATTGTACTACACTCGTGATGGGAATGCAGCGATGCCCCGTGTAGCGTTGGATCTGTGTTCAGTCGGAATTTGGAGGAATGAGGCATTGTTTCTTGTGCTTAAATGCTTGCACGCTTGCTGAGAAATTTTTCATATGACTATCTTTTCAACTCCCACGGCTCTTCTTTAACGTGGACCAATGATTGGCCAATACCACTACACCTCGACCAATCGTAAATCATGTATTAAAGAAGTCGGGACAGAGTTTCAGCCCGCCGAACACTAGAGAATTGTTGACCGCTCGAAAGTTGGTACCTTCGTTATCTGCAAATTTGTGAAAAGATTACCTTCACCCCTGCTTAACTATCGCCCGCCAATGCTGTCTAAGCTTTAATTGGATTGCATAGAAATTTTAACAATCCGACATATCGACGGAGAACGCAGTCGAATAATTGAAGAGTGTGGTTAGGCTTGTTACGGTTTTCGATTCTCGACCACACTTTATAATTTTGACAATTTTTGTCATTGGAATGATATGGAAGTGAAGCTTGAATGATAATGCAGCGCGATATTTAACGAAGGCTTACTGCTAGCCGTTCCATTTTAAAACGATGTGGAAAATCGACACGACCCCGACAGATATTTGCACCCGAATCATTCCCACAGAAGGTTCACATTTAGGGAAAAAGCAAAAAAGGCTTGCGCTTCAGTTAAGAAAAAGTCGCACATGTACCACGTGATAGGTGAATGCGAGAGAGTAGCTGAAAATTCTTATCGGTACTTTCTCTAAAACAATACAACCGATCGGGATGAAAAAAGTTTAGCCATTCTTTGCTATCATACTTCACTGGCTAAGTTTATTTCATCAAAATCGGTTGTGCCATTCCGGAGAAAGTACATTTCGCGTTTTCGAGGTGATAGGCGGGTGTGATACATCCCCTCAATTCTGAAGGTCCTTCACTTTAGTTCCCTGAATGTCAACGATCCTCTCGAGAAATGGTTGCCCGAAAAAATCTGCTATCCCTCTCGCACTTGCTTATCTCCCACATCCTACATCTTTGCCATTTTCTTAAAACGAGGCTCAACTCCCGTGAGTACGATAGAGATAGAGAGCCGATATAAACAAACTTCTAGAACATTTTCTTTCGAATACCGCTTGATGAAATGAAAATCGAATAGTGGGGAAGGATGTTCTTCTGCCATCTATCGGTCAATTACTCAAACAGCCATTTACGAGAAAAAAGTATCAGATTGTTCCGCCTCTCGATAATAATTTTTTGACGGATAAACAACGATAAAGTATAGGGTTATCCGCTCGATAAATTTCACCGGGAGGTGCATCAACCGGCTCTTAGACAATTTTTTTGAGGGTAGACTGAACTGACGCCTCGCGTAGAAAAATGACTTAGCGCTTTGAGGTTAAGTGAAACGTCGTCAGGTTACACTTTCGTAACACTGCGTTTGTCACTACTTATACAAAGGCTTTCGGAATTATGGAGGTTGAACATTCTAACAAAATGGTTTCCGACCGCCATCTTGGCGAATTCTCTCTTTGACTGCTAGATTCGCATGGGTAATTCGCGTTTCCAGGGACAGACGCGAACGCAACATACTGTACTGTGTTTTGAAGTTTGCGACTGTCAATTTTTCTGTATATATGTATATATATATTTTTTTTTTTATAATAAGAAAAAAAATTATTAGAGAGCTATTTGGTATGTGACGCTTGTTGCTTATATGTTGCTGTGTATACGAAACCGCCGGTGTCCATTATTTAGGACGGGCTCTGTGTCGTCCGAGGGTTCAGCCGGTGGAGGGGGTACATTGAGGGGTTCCCGAGGATTAGGAAGTCTTCTACGCCGTCACACCAGTTTCAAATCACCTCAAGACAACCCCACACAGATACAGCTTGTTATTCAACATCCCGAGCGTCCCTAAATACGTTTTATAGTATTGTCGGTATTTTTTTAACTTCTTAATTTTTTTTTTATTCATTGAAAAAAATGTTACAACGGAAAGAAAAACAGAACTGCGCTTTCGGACATGTTGCGTGTCGACCGTGGTATTATCATGATATCCGTGGATAATAACTGTACGCAATTTCTAAATTTTCACAACGCTCAGATTAATGTCGTATAATTCACGAAATTTCGTATTTAGATTAATTCGAGCTGTTCGATATACATGTACATATTGTACATGTATGCATACCATATGTGTGTGTGTTTTTTTCTTTTTTAATATTCACTAACGCAGCAATCGAGGTTTTCCTATATATCGACAACAATTACATTTTTTTTAGAACATAACGAAAAATGACATAAGACTGTGTAGAACAATTGTTTGGAAAATGTTCCTCGATCCGCCGAAACAAAAAGAAAAGAAAAAAGTAGTGGTTGCTATCAATGAGCCATATTTTTGGCAGTTTTTTATATTCGAAAAAGTGACATAGACAGAAAGTTAAAAAAATTATAGTGATACAGCGTTTAAGAAATAATGATAATTCTTTTATTATTATTTTTTTATCGTACGTTTTATCGTAGATCGCTTCTCGAACGATCTAAACTCAAATGCGTAGTAAACATGAAGAAAAAAAAGTAAACCCAATTTATCTTGTACGCGAGAATAAAGCGAGATTATAGAATATTTGCGAGAACTTTTGTAGAATAACAAGCACTCATTGTAAACTCTGTACAAGCTGTCGGAGATTCGATCCGAGCATGAATATCTTTTACCAACTATTTCGACTGTTCGAATACGATATATTATTTTATACAGCTTTTTTTTCTACTTTTTTTTTCAACTGCAAATAATTAAATTTTTTTAATTAATTTAAAAAGTAAATAAATAAATAACCAGATAAAAAATGAATCTGGAAAGATTAATGCAGACAGCTTGACAGAGGATCATCTCTTAATAATACTAATTATTCACAAATCGATTGTAGAATATTGTCAATTTCTCGTTATCGAGCATTTATCCTCTTTGTTTTTGTTTCCTGTTCGTTATATTTTTTTTTGCAAATAAACGTAATGCTTTCTTACGACAATCAAATTTACTAACCGTCTTTTGATCTTAGGCAAATTACGACTCATTTGTACGAGCGAATGATTGAAGAACGCTCGAGAATGGTCACGAATGCTGCTCCATGATTGTGCATTTAAAAAAAAATTCTAGCTCGCTCATTTCATTTGAAGCGTTTTCGGTGTTCATTGCTGTTCGTATTTTTTATTGTTTTTCTGCTTGTCAATTAATGACGGTGTCCATCGAACAGCGAAATTTTAATCGTTTCATCAGAAGAGAAAGATAAATAAAATGCATCTAGCTCCGAAGAAATTTATTCACGTTTTTTGTTTCAAAAATATATATACAGATGCTCCGTTTATGTTGACGTTAAATAATAAAAAGTTGAATTGAAATGAAGAGACGATAATTATTTTTTTATTTTTCGACATTAATAAAAAAAAATGGACTTGACTCTTTTAAGGATTTTTTAAATGAAGAAAGAACAAAAACACTATCTATACAACGTTCATTTTCTCGTCAGATAAAAAAAGGATTCATTTTTATCGTTCTCCAATAAGATATTTTGAGACAAAATATTAATTACATTTTTAATACTATTTTCAACGGATATTCAGTTAATTAATCTTTGAATGTTACGTGTATTTTTTTTTTATAATGCCGATTGATTGAAAAGATTTTTTATGATTTTACACATACCAAATGGTGTTTCAAAAAGTCAATTTCAATTCCTAACTGAAAATCGTTGTTCAACATTGATACAATTAATATTTGAGAATCGAGGCATGTGGTGTTTGATATTTTGACGTCAGATTTTTTTACATTCATTCTGAGGCATGTCTAATGGTCGATTCGTAATGTTGGCATGCTCGAATATATCGTTGCACAATAATATTATATTATACCAAAGAAAAAAAAAATTTATAAGGAAATGGCCGATCGATCGCACCTGACAAAAGGAAATACAGTCAATAAGGTTCACGTCAAATTTCCATCGTCCAATTTCGTCCCGTCGGAGAATATTTAAAAAAAAACGAAAAAAATCAAAGACAGAATATTGGGAATTGCCACGAAGGCGTGGCCTATTCAATATTGCCGCTCCCAGTCGGCCCAAGGAGAGAACACATCTCTCATCTCTAGTCCAAGTCAGCCGGCACTAGTTAGCATGCGGAACAATAGTAAGCCCTCGATTACCCTATATTTTTCGGCGATATTTAATGTTGATGATTATTATCGTTGATGGTTTATGCGCGGACAGAATCAATTCCGAGAATTAGATACAGACGCAGTGCATTATTGCCATAAGGATACGATGTACCAATATGACGCGCCGTGTTTAATCTCAAAATCAGAAAAATATTGCCCGCCACTCTACGGCTAAATAAATGACAAACGATAAACTATTACTTATAACATCAATCTATCACATGGCATTATGTTATATTTATGAATTGTTAATTTTTCACCATTTATGCAAATTCAGTCGCGCCTCTTGTTTGCACGACGCGAATAAAACGGTTTCCATGTTCTTCCGATTTTCATTTCATATTTGGTTGCTGTAATAAAGAAGGTAGGGTTGAAATTCCGAACTGTGAAAGCTCCGAAGTTGTAAAACTCCGAGTTTGTGTGCGAGGATCTTGAAAGTATCGGAAATTCTGAAATCCAACATCTTTAGAACAGAAATGTCATTGCCACGAATAGTTATACATCGAAGGTTAAATGACAAAAATAATTACGGGACCGACTTAAAAAGTACTGAACATCAAAACCCAACTATATAAGAAAAGCTTATTTTTATTATTAGAAAGCGTAGAGTTCCGCACAATTGTGGCTTTGGAAAACCGAGTTCCCGAATGGTTAAGTTTTTTACGGGAAACGGTTCAGAAAAAAAGAACATCGAAGTGAAATATTATAACTAGCAAAACCCGGCAGACGTTGTCCTGCCTGATTTGTTATTATTGAGAATTGAGGACACTAAAAATCACAAATTATTCTGTTTTATCGTGGATATGATAGCGAGTTACAACAAAGTAGATAGCGCGAAATTATTCTCTGTGCTGAAATACCTATGTATACCAATTTACATGGCGGTCGGTTGAACGGTATAGACGTTGACGTGCTGAAGCGCCATCTGGTGGCGAGTTACAATAAAGCGGATAGTATAAAAACCTTCTCCATGAAAAAATACATATGTGCCAACTTTCATTGTGATCGGTCAAACGATGTCGAAGTCTATTAAGCTCAAACAAATATACCAACAGTCATTTATCTCTCTATATTATGTAAATATATCGCCGCCGTGTACAAGAGTCGAGAGGGGGTTGGGCGCGCTAAGCGCGCAGGGGGGCGAAGCCCCCCTAGTATATATATAGATTTGTATGTCCAGAAAGGCTAAAGAGATGGTAGCGTATAAATCCGACAGAGCGAAACTCCGAAAGAATTCGACTCCGTTCGCTCGTGTGAAAAAAGGTCTCTAGACGTAATAATAACCTCATTCTTTTCTATTTCATTAAATAAACCTTTCTATGTATCGTTACTGTGGTCTTGGAGTTGTTGTCCTCATTCGTACAACCCCCACAGTAACACTAGCAGTGCTGCCATTTAAACGCTCGAATTGGAAATTTCCGAAATCTTGACCATGCTAAACTTTAATTTTCGGAATACTGCATCGTTAAGCCTATGATTTTTGGAGTCCGAAACCTTCGTGAACCTGATAAATCTTTTTTTCAATTTTATTACGCTTGAACTTTCCAATAGTTTGTTGTTCGTTTATCTAATTTTCGAAACTCCGTGGATCTCTAAACATCAGATGTTCGGAATTTTTCAAATAGTACTACTGACCGTTCGATAAATTGTTTTGCCTTCCGCGTACTCTTCCCAAAAAGCACCTTTCTATATTATATAAATATATCGCCGCCGCTGCCGTGTACAAGAGTTCATGTCCGAAAATGACTGCAAATGCAGGGGTGCATTAGCGATCATTTTCGAACGGGGGGTTGGCGCGCGTAGCGCGCAGAGGGGCGAAGCCCCCCTAGTCTATATATATATATATATATATATATATATATATAAATGGATGGTGGTATATCTGTTTGAGTTTAATAGACTTCGGCACCGTTTGACCGATCACCATGAAAATTGGCACATATATATTTTTTTGTTTCATGGAGAAGGTTTTTATGCTATCCACTTTATTGTAACTTGTCACTCGGTGGCGTTGCAGCACATCAAACTTCTATACCGTTCAACCGATCACCATGAAAATTGGTATACATAGGTATTTAACCACCGAGAATATTTTCGCGTTATCCACTTTGTTGTAACTCGCCATCGTATCAACGACAAAACAGAATAATTTGTGATTTTCAATCCGCAATAATAACCAACCAGGCAGGACACCGTCTGCCGGGTTTTGCTAGTTTACTATATAATATTAAATGTGTGACATTTTTTTTATCGCTATTCATTCCGTTCGATGTTATTTACAGTCAATTATGTACACTTTCGTCGGAATAAACTATACGGAGACCTGTAGTTAGTAATATTGAAATTTGGAGTTTTACACCGTCGGAGCTTTCACAGTTTGGAATTTCAACCTCTCCCCTAATAAAACAGTACATTTTAACTACGATTAAAACGTGACACATTCGCACAATGATCATCGGGCACCGACTGGGAGAGAGTATGTTTTGAAATTTCGACGAGATAGGTCAGGTGGCTAAATGGTAAATCCCCAATAAGCTTTTTTGCAATCACGCTTGTATCAATGAATACATAATATATGGTTTGGTATTCGATCCTGGGTATAAAACAAAACCAAAAAGATGAGAAAAAGAAAAATTTGAATCCTCACATCCCTTTTGTATCGTTGAATCAAGTTTTTTCTCTGATAAACTTCGCATTATTGATAACAAAAGCGTGCAATAAAAGAAAATCCATGCTAGATCATCGAGCAATGTTGACCGATAAGTTTTATGAAATTTTTCCTTTCAGGGCTGTTGATGGCAAGGACAAAAAGAACAAGAAGAAAGGACTCTTCTAATCATCTCCACAATATGCCAAATACACACAAAAAAGCGACAACAACAACAACAACAACAAAAAACAAAAGAAAAAACGAGTTTCATTCCAGGCTTCGTCTGACTGCAGAAGCCATGGATATCCAGCTGACTTTTAATATTTACAATATATTATTAGTTTTTTTTTTTCGTTTTTAGTATTTCGCGACGTCTCCGAACGTTTTACTCGTCCCATATTCCAATTGCACAGTGAAAATGTTCCCAATTTCATTGTAAAAACACACTTTGATAACACCTACAGTTTTTGTACATGATAACGTTAATTTTAAGAGAAACAAAAAATGAAATTCACGACAGTCCCAAATGTGAGGACAGATGTCTCGGTAATAGATATAAAAAAAAACAAACAAACAAACAAAAAAATAAGCAAGCAAATAAATATTCGAGATAATTTAGCCGTTGACACGAGCATCACAGCCATTATAACGCTGTAGCGAGATACGAAAATCCAGAGTATTTGTCGGGATGAAACGCTGACACATCCAGGAAGATTGCTCTCTTCCGCTTATCCTTCCACACTATATTAAAAAAACAAAAAAACAAATGACACAAAAGTTAAATCTCCGATTTGCCGCATAACGGCCCCGAAGTTGACTACTATTTTTTATTTATGTTAATTGTATAAATATATTTAGATATAGTAGATATACGCGGACGTAATTTTATAATGATTTAGTAACGTGTCGTCAATAGCCTGGTAACGGGGAATTGGTTTACTATATGTATGAGAACACTTGTGTCGACCGAACGAAAAGAAAAAAGAAAAAAAACAATCGGCCTCTGATTTCACGGGACATATACTCGAACATTTATCATTGAGTAGACAAATCTCGTATGAAAAATCATATAAAATCACGCGAGATCTGTCGGATCGAATACTTAAACGTAAGGTTCGTTCGTCGTTGTATTTGTTCGTCAAGAGAAAAAACATCGTAATTTTTTTTTTCTCCTACCTTCGTCGTGCCATTTTTTTTTCAACTCGCTACCGGTACCCAAAATTTGCCCGAGTACGTTACAAAATGTAATTGAACAAGTATTTCTCCGTAGGACAGCCTCGACTACGCGAAATAAACACTATAAACATTTTAAGGATGAATCGCAAAAATTGGTAAGGATAATTGAGTGAAGTGCGGACCAGTTGAATCAGTAAGGAAAATTCATTTGCTCACTTCCGAAGGCCAATCAGTGTTGAGAATTATTTGGAAGATTCGTCAGCCATGAAAAGAAAAATATATTTATACAATAGATGAAAAATTAACCTTTCACGATTGTGTGCAGCGTATTAATTCACAAACTTTTAATGCTCCGTTTGGTAAAATTTTAGATTTTTTTTTTGCTCATTGAACAATATGCTTCTACCAAATTACCAATTACGTATTCGATAGCGTTTGTTAATCGAAACTTACAATTTCGTAGGGTGTGATAGCCACGGATATTCGTATACACGAAGAAACACATCCAGAAAGTGTTTTTCGCACGAAATTTTTTAACTCTTTCTTGACGGTATCCTCTTATACAATTTGCGAAAAAATTGCAAATTACAAATGGCGGATGATGATTGATAAAAATCGCATAACTTGCCGGATTTTTGTGAAATTTTATAGCCAGAGGTTTTTCGACTTCGTTGAAGATGAATTTGAAATGAAAATTATATAATTCGAAATAGTGTATTGAAAATTCTAAAAATCGCGTGACTTGACAGATTTTTATGAAACGTTGTACCCAAAAGTTCGATTGCCGAATATAACACTGAAGTCAAACTTATACGATTAAAAATGGCGAATCAAAACCTCAAAAACTAAAAAAAAAAGAAAAAAATGTTGTAATTTGTATTTCAAACTTGTATCAAGTGATAAATCCAATACAAAAACATCTGGATATAAAGTTTCATACAAATCCGGTAAGTAACGCGATTCTTGTTGTTTATCATCCGCCATTTTTGAATTTGCAATTTTTTGTCAAAATCTATAATGGGGCACCCGCCAGGCAACAAATGAAAAATTTCGTGCAAATGATAATTAGCGGAAATGTTTCTTCGTGTATATGACACCCTACCACAATTTTTTCTACCTAAAGCGTTTTTCAGCAAGACCGAGTTTGAGTTGGTTATCGTTTTTGATCGATTCGAACCCGACAATGCAGTCCTAGCAACTTGAGCGACCGTCACGGGTAATTAAACAGCAATCAGTTCCTTTTCCAAAAAAAATACTCGCATCGAGCAACCATAACATAACCGACAACCGAAAGACGACCAACGATAACAACTATAGAACTACGATTGAACTGGCTGGTGAACCTCAAAAGTAACTTAAAAGCAACCAATTCAGTAACTATAAAGCAATTTTGGCGTTTTAGTTGCCTCTTGGTCGTTTTGGACGGACGACCGAAAAGAAGCGATTTCGCATCTTTCGTCATTCGGCCCTCTAACATAACCTAAAAGCAATTAAATTAGTAACGATAAAGTAGTTGTTTTTTTGTTGCGTCGGTCGATTTTTTTTTTTTTGAAAAAGAACGGTTAAAAGATGGTAAAAGAACCAAAGAGCAACAAGCAACCATAGAAGCAATCCGGTTGCCCAAGTTTCTAGGGATTAGCCTGGAGATGGGCGATATTGAAAATGGTATCGATTGTCAAATAATCGATTACGCTGATAATCGATATCTACAAATTGATTATTCGGGAAAAAATCGAAAAACAATCGTTTTATCGATTTTTTTTTTAATGTTTCAAATTTAAAACAAGAACGTCAATTTTTTTTTTCATTGGAAATGTGATTTACTGATTAATACTTTCTCTAGAAAATACATCCATTAAATCGCCAAATTATACACATCTACAATCCGGTAGGAATAAATCATTTCGCCCATTGAACGTAGAATGTGTTGTGTGTCGTAAACAGCAAAAAAGCCAAGATCAAATTCAAATAAATGATGTAGGATACAAATTTAAAAATTTTAATCTATCATCCGAGATATCACAATGAAACAAAACAGGAATTCGTTATACCATACATTTTTTTTCACGAACATAAAAAAAAATTAATTTTGTATAATAAATCGAACAATCGCTATAAATAATCGATATTCATGAAAAAAAACAATCGATTTTACGGAAATCAATTATAATCGCCCATCTATAGATTAGCCTAACAAATCATTCGGAACAAATTTAGAAACGACGAGAAACGATGCTCGCTGAAAAAACGCCTCTAGGACGCAAACGCAGTGACGATAATCGCATCACTCCAAGCAAACGGATACCGTCGTAACATTTATAAGTATTGAAAAAGTAACATTGTCCCATTAATTTATGAATCATAAAGCAAATTTTATGTTTACTTCACGGAGCATCTTGTAACGGAGAAAATGCGTCGTCACACATGAAAATACGGCAATTGTGTGGGATGGTGTAGCAGAATCATTGAAAAATCGCCGGTTGACACTGATATCGCAATATGGCGTCTTTAACAAAAGAGACATATCCACTTTCACGAATATATTACAGGCATACTCAACCACGAATTCGTGACAAATGGCTAGGTGCAAAAATCCGACACCAGATGTCATAGTACCTGAGTTCTCAATACTCTGTACATAAAATCGCGTGAGTACAAGGTTATAGCGTTTTGGAAATTTATTATTATTAATTTATTCCTTTTTGACGGTACATTTGTTATTATAAATAGAGCGGTATTAACCCCTCGCGCACGGGACACGTTTTATCGTTCACAATCATATCCATTACTTTTATTTATGAAAAAATAATATAGATGAGACGAATCTTTTTTTGCATCAAAGAACTAACAACACAGTGGAACGGAACTGCGATTTTTTTCCGAAATTTTACGACTTTATTTTCTAGCTCAACGCGCAATTGAAATTTCGTGGAAAATTGTGTAACTGAGTTTTTCCAACTGCAAATTGCTGGCTTGATTAGCTGTGCATCGTTTAATTGAGGTTATATTAAATACCTGATTTCTGTTTAATAGTTTTAGATCCTTACCGTCCGAGGGAATTTCGGATAAGACTGAGTTTATTTACGCGAACTTTTACTCAAGCTAATTGGAGACATTCGGGGCTGCGTAAACTATCAAAAATATGTACGAGGTTACGTTTACGCGAGCCATAAATCTGCCGTGACGCTTCTGGCGTTATCGAAATCTCGAATGAAGGCCATGACCATTCTTCATGTTACTATACCAGCGCGTTTACGAAACCTGAATATCTTGAATCCGCGTAAACAAACTGTATAAAGTCTTTAGGTCTCCGTAAATCATATAAACAAAATTTAAACCTTGCTTTTCCATGAAATGTTCAACTGTGAGAATTGACGAGACAGATTACCAATAGCGACTCTATTGTCGCAGGTGTGTTGGCTGTTCAAACGATTTTGAGGTTAGCCCAAGAATTCTGAGAAAGTTTAGAGTGCAATTGTAATTATATTCGTTTTGTACAAGCATTCGAGCGCTCCGGAAATCCACGTCCGATTTTATATTGTACGAAATAATTTAAAAAAAATGTCTTATTCTGATATTTTCAGTTTCCATTTTGTTCCTCAATCGATTAAACCAGAAGTCGCATTATTATGATGTGTTTTTTTCGAAAGCGTAAAAACTTTTTTGCTCTATTGTAGATAAAAAAATATTTGACGATGAAAGGCGGTAAGAAAACCTTAAAGGAAAACCAGTTTATTAACAAACAAACTGAGACTATTTGTTGATCCTAAATCAATATCGTTTATTGAATCATAAACAGCTTATCAAATCGTCTCAAAAAATAAAGACCGATGTCAGTTATATTCAGGATGGAAATGAAACTCAGAAATTGATGTTTCAAATTACGAGAATTACTTATAGATATAACAGAACTGCGAGAAAGAAAAAATAGGGGGCGACAGAAAAAAATTCACCACCTGGCGACTTGATCTGACGATTGAAAAGTTATTAATCAGAATACGCGAGGCTAACGTTTTCGTTCGAACAAAAACAGAGAAAAGTGAGCATTCGACAATTTCTTAGATTCCAAAAGTGTATTATTACAAAATTTATATCGTGAAAAAACATCAACGTAAATAAAATTGATTTTTTTGGGGGTGGGGCATTACAGAATCCTTCAAGTAGTCGACATCTTCATTCACCTTATTGTTATGCCAAAAATATTCATACTGCAAATGTTCACAGCTGTAATACATTTCTTGAAAAAAAAAAAGAAAAAAATCGTATTAAAAAAGTTGAATTTCCGTTACTCGAATTACCCGAAATCCGGGTTTGCGAAACACTGCCAATAAAGGTTGCATCGCTGTAACGTCTCGTTTAATTGTTATTGTATTGCTTAAACGTACAATGAATGTCGTCGAAAAATCGTTTTTGTAATGGCCAGGAGGACAAGCTGAACTGGCCTTTTCGGCAATCTACAATTAATGAAAACATAGACCACAATATCTAGGTACCAGTTTTTTTTTTACGTTAACAGATCCAAAACAAACTGTATGTTCTCAGAAAAAAAAAAAATTACCGATTTTGTAAATTTGTCAAAATTAAATATATACAAAAATCTGACACGATTAATTTATCGGCGCGGACAAAATATTGAACAGCGCCAATCGTTTCACGGTCAGTTTGTTGTTAGTTCTAAAATTTTCATTTTTTCTGATTTTCGGTGGTCGGTTTATCATTCCAAAAAATCAACGCGTGTCGAATTTTCGAAAATGTAAATTTTCACATAGGAACAAAACATGGGGCATTTGTCAAATGTGAATACAAAATTTGTTGGATGATTAATTGATGACTGAAAAAGTTTTATTATCGGTGGCTAGATATTCAGGTATTATCTCCCCCTCGCGCCCTTAATTCCACCGTTTGGTCAGAAGAACCCCGTAGCCATATATTTATTTATGAATTTGAATTGTCTTATAGAATTAAGTCTTATCTTCTAGACGTGATTCGTGGGTATGTACACTTGTAGCACATAGGTCAGTCGAGCTGAAAAAAACGAGAACGAAGATTTTTAAAAAGTTAATTTGAATGGCGACAATGACTCCAATGTTAAGACGGTGATACGTTAAAGTATCCCGTTCAACGACTACCTTTTCATACCACAGAACGCAAACGTTTGTTTTTATCAGTGCAAAAATAAAATCATAATTCGAAAAATATCAAACAACAAAATTCGATAAAAATAAAATTCTCGTTCGTATTGGGAAAGGAAATCATGGCGCCCGACGCTAATATGGCGGCGAGTAGTAGGCTCTTTTGCTCGCCAATACGCGTTCATGTGCGCTTGCGCATATAAATTAAAAAATAATGTTTTTTTCCGGGTTGGTAATATCTCGCGTGTAAAATGAGATAAAATAAATCAATTAACGTCATTTTCAAAGCAAGGCAATAAGAACGACGAGCCTAATTTTAAACGTCATTTGCGGAATATTGAATTACGTTTCTATGAGAGCCTGCTATGAGCAGTGTTAAATTTAAACACCAGGTGGCGAACATCCAAGGTCACTTCCCAATACCGCCTGAAAGTGGACAGACATGTCATTATAGGTACTTAAGTTTGTAAACGATAAATCATATATTCTAGTGCCAAGACGCGAATGAGTAAACTACATTTCTCTTTATTATTATTATTTTTTTTAAGAACTTCATTTAGATAGAATGTATTTAAATTTGTCGAACTACGTGCTGAATTCCTATTTCAAACGAATGGTACAAAAAATTAATTCGAATTAAATAAAATGATCGTTTGATAATGGAACAGAAATATTATTATTTTTGTGCAAATACATTTGCGTATATTAAATAAATTTCATTTAATCAAAATCAATGAATTTTTTCGGATGATACCGATGGTCTCCTGTAATGTAACTCAAGCTTTTTCTCAAGAGACCGCCTATACTCATATATTTTATGCTTCAGGCGAAAACTACGAAACGGAAAGGCTGGTTTTTATTGTGTTTTTATTGCAGAATGAAATAAAAGAAAGAACAATCGAAACGACGATGTATACGTTTAGAATGTTTTTTGTTTGTTTTTTAATTCCCGTTCATAAAGTAGGACGCTCACGTAACTCACCTCATCGAGACCGTACTCTCCGGGGCGTTAATTAACTTTCTCTCAGTCCTCCCATTTTCGTGCGTCTATCACTCGCATGCGTACTGTCTTTTTAACAGAAGGCATGCTCACATGGATAGAGTGTGAGCGTGCAAAATACAAACTCACATTAATTTTTGCGGATTAAACACGTACATCGACAATTTGGCAACGATATATTTGCAAAATATTGTCATTCACAACAAAATAATAATTTATAAATCAGAATGAAATAATTTCGATACAAAAAAATCTGTCTATTCTCTAGAATGTTCGGGATACGAAATTTTTCTAGAAATGCTACATATATGTAGCGTTTGATAAAAAAAAAGAAAGTTAGATTATGTTGCGCAAACATGTGTAAACTCCGCACTGCGCGACGGTCAGTTTATAGGAAGAAACGCCGAATATATACGTTAAGTATTATGCAAAAATGTAACCATCGCGACGAGTTAACAAATTGCGACAAGTTAAGGGTGGAGATAGGTTTAGGACTAGGTTTTTTTAGTGATTTTTATGAATTTTTTTGACAAGAAAGGAATGTATACAATTTATTGAAACTTTGAGAACATTTTATACATACATACATTCAAATAAATATCGTAATTTTTTTATCGTGAATTTCGGTATTTTTAGGACATGTCTTTCTTCTATATAAACCTAACTTCTCTCAAAAATTCCCTCAAAAATTCCCTCAAAAATTGACAATTCAAAAAATGCAATTTTCAATTTTTACGAGGCAGCTTCAATAAATTAAATACAATGCTTTCTTGTCAAAAAAATTCATGAAAATCTCTAAAAAAACCTGGTCCTAAAGCTATCTCCCCCCCTTAATTTTGCGCAGTATCAAATTATTTGAGTGTCTACTGTATTTCGTTCTGTTACAGGAACTCTAGGTAACTTCGTGTTTGTTGAAGCAACATAATGGAATTCGTTTAGCTCCACGAATAAGGTACGATTGCGCCAACTACATATTCAATCCTGTCAACTATATAGACATAGACAATTACTCGAACTGGATCGTCACTATTGAGTCAAGGAAATAATCATTTGAGGCCAGCGTAAGATTGAATAGAATAAAAAGTGAGGTTGGTTTAAAATAAAAAGCTGGTCAATTTAATTAATTGACTTGACAGGTAACTTGACTAAGTATTCAAGTTTACGACGTCGTTGGATCAACTACGGTGGATTAAGCGAAAAAAAATCGCGCTTGAGCCCAACTATTCTGATGATGGTTTGATTTTGTCAAGTGCTGGTCGAACCAATAGATCATGGAGATTAGAGTAAAGGCGTCTGATTTAAAAAATTCGTCCGATAACGGTTTCAGATCTCGCCAAAAGCGTCACTGTCGTCGCCAATTTCTCAAGTGAAGTCAGCAAGAAGTAAACTATACGTGGAACCTAACTGAGGCCTAGACAACACAATAACATTGACATTATTATTTATTATAGATTTATCGACTGTACTTTTTGTATTTATTATTCGACTCAAAATATGTAACAAATAAATATTCATTTAATAAGTGGAAAGAAGCAATGCATAATATTAGGAATTATACCAAGTTAAGATTAGTCGAAAAACCTTTATCTACCACACTTCAGATCGCTATGTCGAGTGTCCCCACCACTCGTGAGTTGTTGACGACATCAACGTCTCACCGTGTCGGCTGGTACATGCCTCATTGTCTGAATTTGTTATCCCGCTTCAGAAGTACGAAGATTGGAATCCTTTAAAGGAGTCCGATCTCTTGTGGGGAGCAAGGTCTTATATACAGGTCTGGAAACTCCTCCGCTGAGAATGTGCCTGTTAGCGAAGTCGTTTATAATTTCTGTAGCAACCACTAGAGGCGTTGCGATCTTATAATGCCAACAGACATAACCTGAAAACCCCTCGATACTGCTATGCTTGCATATCATGTTTATTTGGTGTAGATCACGGTCTATTACTGATTATTATATTAAAAATGACGAATCAGTGTATGGTACCACATTGCAAAATCGGTAGCAAAAGAAAGTAAAAATGCTCAAGTACTAAAAGACATTGATATGTGGAAAAAGTGGGAAGAATGATTGAGGCAATATGCTCATCAGGAAAATTTAAAACTGAAAAAGAAATTCGTTGTTAAGAAAAAATTGGTCTACCTAACTATGGAATAAATCTTATGTAAATGGAATGCTACTCAATAATATCGTTTCTCACTTTGTACTATTTTTGGGCATGCTACTAAATATTGTCTATTTCGGAATATTTCGCCAAATTTATATTCATATGATAACATAAATATTTAAAAATAGTTTATATTTATCACGCTCGGTTACAGTTAGAATGTTTAAAACTCGATTCAAATTAAGGGCATGTTTATTCAGTATATTCATTGAAATTGACGGAATTAATAATTCTTTCATAATTACTTATAATAAATATGTGTACGGCGGTGGAAATCATTACTGAGACAGACAGATAACAGTGAGAGCTATCGCGGGGTTTTTAGGTTATGTCTATTATCTTAATAAGATCGCAACGCCTCTAGTAGCTGCTACAGAAATTTTTTTTTTTTTTTTTTTTTTTTCTCTTTTTGCTTGTAGCTATAATCTGTCCCGGCGGGACATTCAATAGCTGTGATGTAGGTGTTGTTCGTTGTTTAGGGGAGTGACCGTTGTCAAACCCACAATTGATGTCGAAGAGTTTGTTGGTGTTATATTTCTCTGTTCGGAAGGTCCAAAGGCTTGATGCGTCTGAGTCGTCTGATTTCATTCCTTCTGTCGAGGATTTCTCGGGCCATTGTGTTAGGGTGGTTTCGTAGTCTTTCCACGTATCGCGTGCTGAACATTTGGATGTTTTCTGCTACCGTTGTTATTCGTAGGTCGTTGTGTAGGGTCTTATTGCTGACGTACCATGGGGCGTTGGTAATTGTTCTTAATATTTTTGATTGGAATCTTTGAAGGATTTCTATATTCGATCTGCTGGCCGTCCCCCAGAGTTGGATGCCGTACGTCCACACTGGTTTGAGTACTACTTTATATAGTAGATTTTTGTTTTCTGTTGTTACTTTGGAGTTTCTTCCGAATAGCCAGTACATTTTTTTAAACTTGATGTCGAGTTCTTTTCTTTTTGTTTTAATGTGCTTGCTCCAAGTTAATCGTCTGTCCAAGTGCATCCCAAGGTATTTTACGCTATTTTTTGTTGGTAAGGGTTGACTATTGAGAGTAACTGTTGGGCAGTTGTTTTTTCGTAGAGTGAACGTTATATGCACCGATTTACTTTCACTAGCTTTTATCTTCCATGTGTTTAGCCATTTTTCGACTTGCGTTAGCGCCTTTTGGAGTAGCAGGGACGCTTCGGTGGGGTTTTCATGCTTAGCTAGCATTGCAGTGTCATCTGCATAGGTCGCGAAAGTGACGTCATTTCCAGTGGGAAGGTCTGCGGTGTAAAGCGTATAGAGAACCGGTCCTAGGACGCTGCCCTGGGGTACACCTGATTTTATTGTGTGTAGAGTTGTTATTTCTTGTCCATATCGTACTTGGAACTTCCTGTTACTGAGGTACGATTTTATAATGAGGTAGAATTGAGGCATCTTTTTTTTGATTTTGTATAGTAATCCTTCGTGCCAGACTTTATCAAATGCTTGTTGAATGTCCAGGAACACGGCTGAGCAGTACTTTTTTTCCTCCAAGGTGTTGAGGATTTCGGTGTGTACTCTGTTTATTTGTTCTATTGTTGAGTGTGAGTTTCTGAAGCCGAACTGATGCTCGGGTAACAGTTTGTCGTTTGTTATGTGTGGATTCATACGTGATAAGAGTAGTTTTTCAAATAGTTTTGAGATTATGGGAAGAAGGCTAATTGGTCTGTATGACGTTATTTCTGTTGGTGGCTTTCCAGGTTTGGGTACCATCACGATTTGTCCAACTTTCCATTGATTTGGTATGAATGTTGTGCGCATGATATTGTTGAACAGCGTTGTAAGGAATACTATTCCTTTTTTTGAGAGTTCTTTTAGAATTTTTCCGGTTATGAGGTCATAGCCAGGTGACTTAGATGTTTTGACGTGGTTTTTTATGCCTCGGAGGATTTCTGATGGTGAAAAAGGGTTAATTGGGAGGGCGACAGGTAGAGGCGAGTTTAGGAACTCTTCTATTCTTCTGTCGTTCTCTCTGGGGCCTGTGTTTATTGGTGTAAAGACGTTTGTGAGATGCTCTGCAAAGGCGTTTGCTTTTTCGATTTCGCTTCTAGCCCACTGGTTGGCTGCAGTTTTGATTGGTGGAATCTGCGTTTGGGGCCGTTTCATGTTTTTAGTTATCCTCCATAGTGAGTATTCGGTGGCTTGGGTCGCAGTCAGATTTTCTAGTTTTTTACTTAAGTTATTGTTGTTGTATGTGTGTATAATATTTTTGAGTTCCTTGACGGCTTTGTTGTAGTTAGTTTTATCCACGGGGTGTCTACTTGTTTGCCATTTTCTCCGGAGTCTTCTTTTGTCCGTGATTTTGTTTTTGATTTGCAGAGGGTAGTTGAAAGTTTTTTCTTTGGTTTTTAGACTCGGCGTTGCGTCCCATGCTGCTGTTTGGATCAGTCTAGTGAATGTTTCAGTAGCGTCATCTATTTCTGCTTCAGTCTTGAGAGATATATTCAGATTGATGTTGTCATCAATTGTTTTTCTGAAGAGTTCCCATTCTGTCTTTTTATTATGCAGGTTAGGAGTCTTTTCTTTATATATTAGTTCAGTACTTATTGTGAGAATTACGGGTGTGTGATCCGAAGATAATTCGAGACTCGATTCCGCGTTAGTGTAGGTTCTTGCTACCCCCTTCGTGACGAAAAAGTCCAAAACATCTGGGGTTTTATTAGGGTCAGTTGGCCAGTATGTGGGTTGCCTGGCAGTAATATAGTCCATTGTTTTGTTTATAATAGCTTTGTGAAGTTCGTTACCTCTTGTTGTGTTTAGCCTGGATCCCCACAGTGTGTTTTTGGCGTTGTAATCTCCTCCGGCAATAAATCTCGGGCCTAGAGTCTCGAAGTATTCGATGAATTTCTGTGCTTTTATTTTATGTTTAGGTGGGCAATAAGCTGCCGACAGGACTAGGGGGCCGTTCCATTCTTGTATCTCAACACTCGTTGCTTGTATGTGTTCTTTTTCGTATTTGATGAGTTCGTGATGTTTTATGTTTTTACGAATTATTACCGCGGCACCTCCATGGGCAGTACCGTCCGGATGTTTTGTATCGTAGAAATTATATCCACGCAAGTTGAAGTAGTTTTTGGTCGTGAATCGTGTTTCTGTGATGAGCATTATGTCTATTTTATAAAGATTTAAGAATACAGCTAATTCGTCACGCCTTTGTGCTAAGCCGTTGGCGTTCCATAGTACAATTCGGTAGTAGGAATTCATTTTTGAGACAAGTTCGTGATAAATGTTGTTATTAGTTTGACTAGGGAGTTCATGAGCTCCGTTTGTTGTGTGAGGAGCGTTTTCAGTTCGGCGAAAGAGTTTGCAAGTGTGTCCGTTAGATTCGCTTGTGTGTTTAAATGATTAGCGTGGGTTTCAGTGTTAGTTCGGGTTACTTGTGCGTAGCTTGTGTTGACACGCACATTGTTTGGATTTATTTCCGTTCGTGTGCTTGGTTGTTGTTCGCGTGCGTTGGTCCTGTGCCAGTGAGGTCGCTGTGCGGTGTTGTTTCGCTGCTGGAGTATTTCTTGGTATACCGCACATCCCTTATAGTTTGAAGGGTGAGCACCATCGCATAAGGCACATATAGCTGGCGTATCCTTGCTCTTTGTGCATTCATCTGTCTTGTGCTCGTCGCCACATTTTACGCATCTGTAGGGTCTCCGACAGTAGGTTTTCGTGTGGCCGTACCTTTGGCATCTCACGCACTGGGGGATCTCGTTATTTTTTTTAGGTGGCTCGATCTGAACTTTAGCATTTGCTAGTAGTTCTACTTTGTAAATTTCTTTGTTTTTTGGGGAGGGTTCCAAGTCGACGAAAAAGAGTGGGAGCGGTTGTTTTGTTTTTCCACTTTTGATGTTCATTATGTTCCGAACTTTGAAGCCTAGTTTATTGATTTCGCTACAGAAATTAAAAACGACTTCGTTAACGGGCCGCCCTCCAGCACTGAAATATTAGGAAGTTTCGAGACCTGTATACAACCGTGGTAGGGACCGTACCAAAAATTCGTCCTCAGAAATTCGTCGTATAACAGTTTCAGATTTCGCCAAAAGCATCTCTGCCGTCGAAAAGTTCTCAAGTGAAGTCAGCAAGAAGTAAACTGCACCTGGAAGCTAGCTGAACCTAGTCGCCTACAGTAAATATACACATGACTCTCAGTGTAATTACGCGTAATTATTGTCGCCTAGGCCAGTAAAAAAGCAAGAGAGGTAGCACTTTTAGCTGCAAATCCGGAAACTTGATGTAAGGGTAATTCGATGATGCTGAATCGAATGGTGGTAATTTTTTTGCAATCAACCACCGAGAACATTGGGAAAAAGGCGATTAAAGGGTAAAAAAAACCGTTTAATTCAGAACTTAATAACTTTATCGAAAAATGTTTCAAACAAAAGTTGTTGGGGACAAAAAAATACATAAAAAAGAATTCTATGTAATTTTTTGTATCTTCGCAAATGAGAGAGAAAAAGGCATATTTTTTAAGGAAAAATTGAAGCACCACTGAGATAGTAAAGGAGGGAAGGTATATCTGTCTCTCTCGCACTCGTTGTAATGCTTTGTGCGCATGTGTGTCGCGCGCAACGCACTCGCCTTGTGCCGGACCAATAAGTGTGAAAGAACAGAGAGAAAGTAAGGGTGACAGAGATAGCGGCAGCACGAGAACCTTCTGTACATGGACCTGAGGGGCAATTCTGAACCAGACGCAATATCATAGCGTCTGACGCAAAACCGAAATAGCCTATGAGAGTCGCGCCTTTCCGCTGGAATCTTCCTTGCAATTGGCTTTTTCGGTTTTGCGTCAAACGCAAAACTGCGACAGCTTATTCCAAGGAAGATTCCAGCGGAAAGGCGCGACTCTCATAGGCTATTTCGGTTTTGCGTCAAACGCAAAACTGCGACAGCTTATTCCAAGGAAGATTCCAGCGGAAAGGCGCGACTCTCATAGGCTATTTCGGTTTTGCGTCACACGCTATGATATTGCGTCAAGTACAGAATCGCACCTCTGTAACGGTTTTCGGGTATTCATTGTATATTGAATGATTTGACGCTTGGCCTCGGATGATTCTGATAATGATGAGAAAATTCATGGAAATGAGAACGAAGATGAAGATATGGAAATCGAATACGATTTCCAGAATATCTAAACAAATAAAGAGATTTTGTATCCTATAAAATACCTCGTCTCATCTTTTTTGCCAAATTTAATCCAACCCTTCATAATTCATCATTTATAATTGTAATAATTATTATAATATTTCATCGAAAAAAAACAGCACGATAGTATCAAACTTGGAAGAAATTAAACGATTCGATTCATAATTTTTGTTTGCTTAATCTACATTCTTTAATATTTAAACTCTTTTCATACTAACTTTACCTCTACAATTTTCTATATCAAACAAAAATATATATATATAAATAAATAAATAACATAAAAAAAAATACATGTGCAAATTTACAAATAATACACCAGTTTGACGATTTTATCGCACCCATACAGCATGACTGCCTTGTAGATGTCAAAAATATTGCATTTAGATACAGACATTTATGGGACGTATTTGTGACGTCGATAAGACAATCATGCTGTGTAGTCATCTGTGCGAACGGGAACCTTGTAGTGCAGTCATTGTATACGCAAAAACGGCCGAGAAATGCAAATGAACCGAGAAAGATGATTTTTGGAAATGAAAACGGACCGCCATTTTACGACCCAAAAAAATTTATTTGCAAAATAAATTTCATGCCCATTATTCATACGAATCTGCTGCTCTATTTATTTATATTATACTTAAATAATTTCCTATCAACCCTAAATTCGTAACAATATTATATCTATACAACCTCGCCAGCTATGAAATCGGACCTTCACGTGATTTTCCAACTTTACGGGGCGCTACAAGTCGTGATGTTTATCCTAGGAAGAAAATTAAAATACTAAATTGTAGGTTTCAACATGTTGTACAAGTTTCATAATGGACATTTTTTCGATATGTATAACGAGAAAGGAGGAAACAGCAAAAAACCAAATTTTAACTTCATAATTTTTTGCTCCCTAATTCGGTATCTCGAAAACGATCAACGGTAGGTGAAAAGTTTATAGGACCTTAATTGTGGAGAGGGAAATAAGTAACGAAAAAGTATATAAGCACAATTTCCATATCATGACGGAGAACCGCGTTATCGCGAAGAAACTGAAGATCGCTAAAAAACCGAAATCGATCGTACGCGAGCATTTGTCAACTTTACGGGGCGCTACTATTCGTAATTTTTGTCCTAAAAAAAATGAAATTGTAGGTTTTAATATGCTCTACAAGTTTAATATGACTATTTTTTTATATCTATAACGAGAAAGGAGAAAATGGCAAAAATAAGTTTCTATCTCTCAATTTTTGACTTTCCAGTTCAATATCTCAAAAACGATCAACGATAGAGGAAAAGTTTAAAGAACCTTAATTGTAGAGCGGAAAAAAAGGAACAAAAAAGTGCTTATGTACGTATCATGGCGTATAACCGAGCTATGGCGGAAAAACTAAATTAACCCGTCTTTTCAAGATGGCGGCGAAAGCTCATAAGAAACCTTGGTCGCAAATTTGAACGTAAGCTTTTCTAAGCCTCCCCAACAACATATCAAAAAATTAACTTTTTCGGTTGATTTGCATTTCCAAATGTATTTGACGACTGGACTATTGTGGCTCAAATAGTTCTCGAGTAGCCGTTTCAATTTTTCAGTGCCAGAAACAACCCACACACACACACACACTCGTGCGCGCATGAGCGCTACACTCATGCTTTCACGCTGACGGAATATCGACGCATGCGTGGAACGATAGAGAGAATCTCCTATACCTCCTATGAGTGCGAACGGCATAGCCATATGTACGGCTCTTTCTAAGAGAGATTCTCAACTCGTATTTTGTTAATATTCAATCGTAATTTTCTGATAGTTGTTTAACGGATAAAAAAAAATTTCTCTGGAAAGTTAGATTAACTCTTACTAAAGAATATGTAGCAAAAAAATTCAAGATATATACCAATTTAATATATTTTTTTAAATTTGAAACTTGGGGGTTTTCGCCCTTCAATGCAAGGTTTCTTCACATTATTCTCTCTTATTTGCGAAGATACAAAAAATTACATAGAATTCTTTTTTATGTATTTATTTGTCCCCAACAACTTTTGGTTGAAACTTTTTTCGCTAAAGTTATTAGGTTCTGAATTAAACGGTTTTTCACCCTTTAATCGCCTTTTTCGCAATGTTCTCGGGGGTTGATTGCAAAAAATTACCACCATTCGATTCAGCATCATCGAATTACCGTTACATCAAGTTACCGGATTTGCAGCTAGGAAGTGCTACCTTTCTTGCTTTTTTACTGGCCTACCAATAAAAGTATTAATTACTGGCAATCTGTAAAGGTAAGGAGATAAAATTGCATTATATCGATTTTATAATTTGGTAAGAAAAACAAATGATTTCAAGTTAAAGTGAACACGATTCTGGACAAGCTTCTAAAAATTGAACGGTCGTCCATGGGTGTCATGAGCATAAAAACATCACAACGCCCAAAATCATCGACTCTATCATGAGACGACATTTCATAATCAAAGCTTATAATGCCAATAACGATACGAAGCGTCAGAAAACCAAGGGAGCATCGTAAACTTGTTAAATTATAATGAAGCATGTTATAAACGTTTCCCAATACATACAATTTTCATATCATAACAATAAGATAATGTACATAATATCGCTGACATCATTATTCATTAGATGCTCATCGTCTATACTTTTTATATTTATGACTCGACTCAAAATATGTTACAAACAAATATTTATTTAAAAAGTGAAAAGAATGAAAGCATATGTCGAGTCTCGCCCTACCACTCGTTAGATTTTTGCGACGTCAGCGCCTCGCCGTGTCGGCGGGCACAAGCTTTATTTTACGTATTTCCGATGCTTATCAGAAGTACGAAGTTCGGACTCGTTTACTCTAGTAAGTAAACTTGAAAAAAATTGTCTTTATGAGTATGACAACAATGTCAAGCAGAAGAGGCTTTAAGCATTGCGTGATATTTCGTGGAAGTAGTTGGTCATTTTGAACGTGTAACTTTTTTACAATATTGTTTTTATTCGTCGTTAATTTTGAGAGGCAAAATGTATCAGTTTTATAGCACTCCAAATCGCCTTGGAAAACTAATTGGAAGATTCAATGTTTAATTTCGCCGGTCGATTAAGGCAAGAGTTCTCAGTAAAAAAAAATCGTCAAATAAATATTGAAATTTTTACAAACAGAAAAAAAACAGCTTCGCTGCTTGACCTATTCAAATATTGTACCAATTCTCAATAGGCGCCAAAGGTGAAAGGATTATCTTAGAATTTTCAATTTCAAATGACACACATGACTACATCGATGCAATTGTACTTCTTTTCGAAATGTATGTACAGTACCGTCCGAAAGTACGGGATCAGTTATGAAATTTCGATCAGGATAAAAGTTAGTTATCGCGGTCAAAAAAAACGTAAATTAATGGTCCACCTGGCATTTGAAAGTCAAGAGACCTAGTTTCATTATGATTTCTTTTCAAAATTCTTTACGACTATTTTTGTATTCATTAGATCATTCTAAGCATAGTTGTTTTTTTCTTCGATTTTCATGTTGTCATATAGTCGTGTCATGTTTTTTTTTTGGGAAATAGCAATTGGCACATCTACCCAAACGATCTTGAATAGGGCAAACCTAAGATTCAATTTGGTTTTTTTTGAAGATCTATTGGCGATTTTGTTTCGCAAAGTTATCCAACTTTTTGTACAATAGTCATTCGGTTTTTCGAAAATGCATTGTATCTGGAGAACTACGGAGTTGTAAATAGAATGTCAAGTAGGAACACAGTTGTTATTTTTTTATTTTATTATAAAAAAAAACAACCATGTTCAGCATCACCTAGCGAATGTAAAAACAGTCTTGAAGTATTTTTAGCAAAAAAAAAAGTAAGAACTGGTTCTCTTGACTTTCAAATACCACCTGGACCATCAATTTGCGTCTTTTTTTACTAAGATCTCTAATATTTGGTGGTGATCGAAAATTCTATAAGTGACCTCGAACTTTTGGACAATACTATATACCTGGTAGAGGTCGTGTCAGATGTTTTTTTGTTTTGTTGGTATGTAGGACAAGTGATGCTTATCATCTGGTTTGTATGCATAATCAAGATTGTATAAAGCTTTGTGAGTTACACACGTATGAGAGAATAATGGGCTATTCTTGTAACCGTATAATATATTGGAGGACAATGCGGCCGTTAGCGAAAATGGCTTTGCTGACATCAATTCTGACCGCGCCGGAATACAATAGCATTCATTATTGTATTCCGGTAATTGTATATCTTTCATTTATTATTTGTTTGTCGGCTTGATCAACGGGAAAAATTCTTTTGGAATTTTAATAAATATATCTAGTCTTTCAGTTTTTGATAATACAGGAATACGCTAGGTCCTCGATTCTAAGGAGTTCGATTTTTAAGAAAACCCCCACGCTTTTGCCTCGCCTGTGCATGGTGGGTCGCATCTACGTCACTACGGCCAGCTCCGTAATCCTATTTCTCTTAAAAGACATTGGGGTCGATTTTAGGTTAGGTTGTCTGCACCTTAGTATAACGTAGTATACGCGGTCTTGTATACAGGCCTAGAAACTCCTCCATTGAAAGTGACCCTCCTAATGAAGTCGTTTTTAATTTCTGTAGCAACCATTAGAAGCGTTGCGATAGGATAATGTTACGTCCACGGGTTTGCTACCCACCCGCTGCCGTATTACACGACCATCGAGTATATTCACGGTACCGCGAGTTGATGATTAATTCGAACTATACAATGCAGACAGAACCGAAGTACAATGCATCTCCTATATTTAAAATACGCTTAACAATTCTACGTAAGATTTGTATGTTTATTTAATCATGAATGTTCTCGATATAGCCTAAATATAAATATCATCTATGTACTATATGTACATATATACGGACCCATATGTGCTTGGGTATATTTGAGTAGACGAGTTCGAGTGTACGTTTTTAATATTCCAGTCTGATTTATTATCGTTAAGCTAACTCTGACTCTATCCTCCCTCGGGTTTTAATCCTGGTTTATCCCGAGGGCCTTGGGTGAGTACCGGGAAAGTATGAACCGAGCGAAGTCCAGGACAAAGACATCAATTGCCCTTCTCAGGTTTCGCGCGCCGAAAAGCACACGTTTTCATAAAGAACAGAACGCTTTAGTATTTGTTTTACCTATGTATAAAAACTTTCGCTACGGATAAATGTAAAATAAACAGGCAAAGACTGTGCGAGAAATGTACGCGATTTCGGGGCATCTGGAAGCAGTAAAATAATAAATCTTCTTGAGGCAGTAAGCCTCATGTTACGTCGGTGGTCCTGACGATTGACAGATGTTCTACGACTCGCTCTTAGAGAAGGCTAGTCGGTACGCTTCGGGACTGGGGGATAGGTTTTCCCGCGCCTGAACGAAAAACCCTCGCCTCCTGACTAGAGGCTTCATTTCGGTATCTTCCTCCCTCTCTGTCTCTGTCTCTGCCTCTCCCCGGAGGGAAAGCGGGAGAAATGGAGAGGGAGGATAGCGATGGGGTTGACGCAAAGGGCCCTTTCTTGGTCAATCAGATGTGTGGACTTATACAAAACTACTCCCGCTCGCTGTTTTCCTTAAAACACGCGAGAGGGAAAATGCTCCGAGGTCGCGTCGTCTAAACGGACAGCTAGGGTAGTATCTCTAGAAAACTCGCGCGGATCGCATCAACTCAAAACCTAGGGCTATTATAATCGACGTATCTTTTATCTGTGTATCGAGTCATTTTTTCTTAACTATTTATAAGAAAACGTTCTAAGTGTTTGTTCAAGGTGCTTTAGATAGTTTGTGTAACCCCATTTGAACATCCGTCTTATTTTTAATTAAATCTTTCAATTTTGCGACAAATTTCAAATATTAAAGTATTGCTTAACGGACAATAACAGCGTGTTATTGAGTTCGAACGACGTTCGAACTCATTTAAACCTTCCTCCAATTCCCGGGACTCAAGGCACGAATTTCTATTCGTTAAGGAGACGACGAATCACGTCTAGCTTCAGTGCTCCAGAAGAGCCAATCATCGGATGTCAACGAATTCACAACGTTGTGTTATAACATAATGCCGATCGACACAACTTGAAAGCCCTTTAACTAATGAATAAAGTTTATATAAATGGAATGTAACTCAATAATATCGTTTCTCACTTTGTACTGTCTATTTCGGAATGTTGACAATACTCAAAGAAGAAAAAAATTAAAGAATTAATTTTTATTCATACCTACTTGATTTTGAAAACTGGAACACTTGCAAAAACTTAAAAAGTAAAGTCTAAGAAAATAGAAACGGCTGATTTTTACCTACCTTAACTTGACTACCTGCAATTTTCACAAAAACATAATGAAAAATGATAGGATTAAATATATGAAACGGTTCGATTTAGTTCTATTTTTGAAAATGAAAACTTTTGTTTTTTTTTTTAAATACTTCTCCAATTTATAGACTTTAATTATTTAAAAAGCGTTCATATTTATCGCTGGTCCGTGAAAGGATTTAAAAAAAATGTAACGGAGATCGATCCATCAATGGTAGACAACTATTTCGACAAATATATATTCCTATGACATAGATATTTGGCAAAATAGTTTATATTTATCACGCTCGGTTACAGTTAGAATGTTTAAGACTCGATTCAAATTAAGGGCATATTTATTCAGTATATTCATCGAAGTTGACGGGATTAATCAATTTTTCATAATTACATATAATAAATATGTTGTGTCTATTATATTTCACGGTACAAAACCGTAGTCTATCTTCGTTATCCGATCGCAACGCCTCTATTGGCTGCTACAGAAAATAGACCGTGGTAGTGTACATTTGTAAAAAAAAAAATGAACATATATAATCCTACAAGAGGCGAGAAAGGATGCCCCGATCGTATGCTACGCTGGTTGTGTTGTAAGGGCTGGGATTCGGCACCGTCGATTATAAAAACCTACGGTCCCAGTTTGTTCTTAAGGGAGAACACCACTGTGACCCCCTGTTTTTTTTTCACATTTTTTCAAGAATTTTTTTTTGTGGGAAAAAAAAGAGATATTCGAAAAATTTTGTTGGGTTTTGTTCCTTGTTTATTAATGTATCAAAAAACATTTTTTTCACATTTTTCACGCCGCATGGTGGCGCTGGAGAAGCTTTCGCGTCAGGTGCTGTCATCTCCGCGGCACGCAGCAGAACTCTCTTCAACGTCGATCTGAAAAAAAATACCGAGTGTTTTCGTTAATAATATGATATTTTGAAGAGAAGTACATAGGGATTTGAAAAAATATTGTTTTAAAAAAAATAGGCACGCCTTTGAAATTAAAGTTAATTTCAAAGGCGTGCCTATTTTTTTTTAAACAATATTTTTCCAAATCCCTGTGTACTTCTCTTCAAAATATCATATTATTAACGAAAACACTCGGTATTTTTTTTCCAGATCGACGTTGAAGAGAGTTCTGCTGCGTGCCGCGGAAATGACAGCACCTGACGCGAGAGCTTCCCCAGTGCCACCATGCGGCGTGAAAAATGTGAAATAAATGTTTTTTGATACATTAATAAACAAGGAACAAAACCCAAAAAAATTTTTCGAATATCTCTTTTTTTTCCGACAAAAAAAAATTCTTGAAAAATGTGAAAAAAAACCGGGGGTCACAGTGGTGTTCTCCCTTAATAAAACTAGAAAAAAGACATGTCACGATATATTTCGAAATGTCATTTATTTCAATGTCATGCTTGGATGTCGATGTCCTGCTTGGAGTTCGTTCATATGCATTCTTCAGATCACGGTCTTGTATACAGGTCTGGAAACTCCTCCGCTGAAAGTGACCTCCTTAACGAAGACAAGTTTAATTGCTGTAGCAACCACTAGAGGCGTTCCGATCTCAGTTGCGAACTTATCATGCCAACAGGCATAACCTGAAAACCCCTCGATATTGCTATCCTTGCATATTACGTTTATTTCGTTTATATCACGACTATTAGTGATAATTATATTGAAAATGAGATATCAGTATGTGTTCCCAAATTGCAAAACCGACAACAAAAGAAAGAAGAAATGTTCTACATTTCACGTGCCAAAAGACATTGATATGCGGAAAAAGTGGAAAGAGTCTATTCAAGGCATTGTAAAATTACAAAAGACGGATCGTGTATGTGAAGAGCATTTTAATCATGACGACATAGTTCGCGAATGGGTCAAGCTCGCAAGCTCGACGCAAATGGCCAAGTAATTGCACGGACAAGTTTAATGAAAAGATTTTACACATAGTTTGAGAAGATAGTTACTCATATCAAGTATTTTTCAATATGTATTTCAACGAGTTTGCTGTGCCAACAAGGTTCGATGACGTCTCAATAGAAAAGGGAAATTGTGTGCCAGAGCATGGTTATGCGAAACAAGTTTCGAATTTTGAACTAAATTATCCAAGCCCTGTTCCATCCTTTAGAGTCACGAAACCGTCAATTCAAGGAATCAGTTCTTGTATTGATGAGTTTCCTTAACGGAAAGTACCTATTGCATTGTTAGTATATAGTATATTGTTAGTATATTGTTAGTGTATTAAAAGCGATGAAATAAAAGCAATTTAAACATACATAAATTTCTTCTATTGATATTTCAGATATCCCTGAAGTTCCATCAAAAATATGAATCCTGTCCAGTGTGTCAAGAAGCTGTAAGATTAAAAACCAGCTGCAAATCTTCAGAGTCGCAACTGGTGCAAATGAAATCATGCGGTGGCCTGATTCACGCAAATCCTCATTTCTTTCATCTGATCCGTCATATCGAAGCATCATTTACAAAATATTCCTCTCGAATTGATGTCTTCGATATGACTCTAGACGAAGTACTTGATTCTTACACCTTCACCTATTCCTGTATAGAGCATGGATCTGAAATCCTTTTTTATGTGATAATTTACTATGTAAGATTAAGAATGAGGCAATATTGCCATCAGGAAAATTCAAAACTGAAAAAGAAATTTATTGTTAAAAAAAATTGTGTAAATTAACTAATCTTATGTTAAGTTTTTGTAAGTGTTCCAGCTGTTAACATCAAGAAAGTATGAATAAAAATAAATGCTTTAATTTTTCTCTTTATTTGAGTTTTGTCAATATTCCGAAATAGACTATTTAGCCGCATGCCAAAAAATAGTAGATTAAGGTAAGTAAAAATCAGCTCTTTCCATTTTTTACACTTCAGTTTTTAAGTTTTTGCAAGTGTTCTAGTTTTCAAAATCAAATAAGTGCGAATAAAAATAAATACCTAAATTTTTCTCTTTATTCGAGTACCTGTAATTTTCACGAAAATATAATGAAAAAGGATCAAATTAAATATATGAAACGGTTCGATATATCTCTATTTTTGAAAATGAAAACCTTTTTTTTTTTTCTAGGATTTAATAAAAAAATGTAACGGAGATCGATCCATCAAGAGGTAGACAACTATTTCGTCAGACGCTATGTTGATGCGCCTGGTACAGAATCGCCCCTCGGAAGTACGAAGATCGAACTCCTTTACTCTGGTTTCCATGCAATGAATTTAACCTAAAAAGCAACGCGCACTACGCGATACCGATCTAGTGTTCTTAAAATTGCACACGCATACACGCCCCATTACCCCCGTCCCACACATTTTCTTATATTAAGGTAGTTCTAACGCAAATGAAGAGTAATGCAAATTTAATGAATTTTTGGGAAAACCTAGAAAAAGTACTGAAAAATACTTATGCGAAATTTGAGACTGTTTCACCGTACCGTTTTCAAGATATCGTTTATCAAAAATTGCAAAATTTGCATACGAACGTATACCTATACCGTACGAAATGAGCACTTCCCGGATATTTATTCACCAAAATGTACGAAGGAGTAATGAAAAATTCTTGAAATTTGGCACGAAAGTAGTTTAGTAGATGAAGAATAACATATATTTTACAGTAAATTTTCGACCATACAGTAAAAAAGTATGGATTATTGAAAAAATATTGTTTTGAGGCTAGAAGAACTCGTGAGTATGACAACGGCGCTGCGCGACGTGGCTGCCCGCCTCGCGCACCGCTCCTTCTATCCCCTCCCATTTCTTGTGTTAGAACTACCTTAAGAGAAACCATGTTTTTCTTCATTCGTAGCGTCGTAAGAGGCTGTCTCCAACTGCCGTTTTGAAAACCTCTATACATCTCCAATAATTGAAACTCTCCAATAGATTTATCAGGCTTATCCCTAGCGATCTTTTACATCGTGAATTATCACGGTGACTGGGACGCGTTTTTCGGAAAAGCACTGTAGCAATCACCGTCCGTTTTCGGACCGGAAAACGCACGGTGATATTTCGCAGTTTTTTTTTGCAGCTGCTCTTCTGTTATTTTTTTCAAAATTACCATTAATAAAAAATTGTAGATGTTCCCGGTTTGTTTGGTTCTCTATTTTCAACCATCGCCTTATCCCGATGGCATCTATGCACCATCACGATTATCGCCCTCTAGGGGCATGTGCCGCTACTTTCAAACATTCGTTCGTCGAGATGGTGATCACCGTAGAAATCGCAGGGATTTTCTACGTTGACTTTTCTAAGCTGATTCTTCAAAAAACGTCGATCCATTAATCACCGTTATATGATACAGTGACCCGGTAGGTGACCAAAGTTTCTGGAGATTAATCTATATATCACAGATCACGCCTGCAAATTCTGATCTGACTTTGCTTTGACTTCGATTGCTGAAAGCATTTCGATCTTTTTTAGGACATTTTATTAAACACTTTTTCTAAAGAATCTTTTTTTTCGACACTCTTGATTGAGTTCGTAAACAGGTTTGAGAAATTAATTAAATTTCGTATTCCAAGCTCGGAACGAAAATAATATTTGGACAAAACTATTCGATTTTAGTTCCAACGAACACTGCGGCGTCCAATTACGAAAGTAAGAATAGTGGGGCGACTTCGTGATTCTAGTAGCTTCGCTATAGTGACAAGATTGCCAATATCTTAATACGTCGAGCACGTCGATGAGTGACACGAGTGTGGCTGTCGTACGACGAGAAATTCCTGTCCATAGTCAGTCATGTCACTATTCCAATTAGACCACATGGCATATTTAAATTTGCAATCGTAACTTTTAAAGTCACGACATTGAGCATTTATTTTCGGAGCATAAAATTCCTACATTGTTTGTACGGTTAATTGGGTAGTCGATATATTTTGATGACCATACACTAATATATATTTTTGTTTTCTGATTCATTATTCCAAATAACTTTAGCCGTTTTGCAAAGAACACAACTACGTACCTAATCGGCGATTTTTTATTAACTTAATTATAGTTTACAGATTGTAGAAGAAGGTAACATGATTTGCTACCCTCCAAAAATGTTCGCAAATTGATGTTTTCAAATTTTCTTTGTATTCAGTTTTTTCAATATAAAAACTCATTGATTATAAAAAACGGACTTGAAAAGAAGCTTATGGTTATATGTCGCAACAGTTGTATAAATGCAGAAACATACAAACATATTCTGACAGCAGTGGACGCGCGGTCGGTGCGCGGCTCTGGCGATCAGTCAAGTTAAGAAGCTTTAGCTGCGGTCACTACATGGATGGATGACTGCTTCGCCGTGCACTGGCTGGCGTCCCGACTGTTGAGCGGGAGGGCAGTTTTATTGAGTTTCTCACGTAGTAAATACAACTAAAAATCAGTTTAAACAAAGCCGTCTGTATCGACACAGGTATTTCGCAATTTCCCTCTGTCTATGAGAAATGCGATACCATGGAAACTAAAGTAAAGGAGTCCGATCTTCGTATTTCTGCAGCGGGATAAAAAATCCGGACAATAAGGCTTGTGCCAGTCGACACGGGGAGGCGTTGATGTCGCCAACAACTCACGAGTGGTGGGGAGACTCGACATAGCGATCTGAAGTGGTGTAGATAAAGGATTGTCGACTAACCGTAATTTGCTATAATTCCTAATATTATGCATTGCTTCTTTTCACTTATTAAATAAATATTTATTTGTAACATATTTTAAGTCTAATAATAAATACAAAAAGTACAAAGGATAAGCGTGTAATAAATAATGGTGTCAACGATATTGTGTTGTCTAGGTTCAGCTAGGTCCCATGAACAGCTTACTTCTTGCTGACTTCACTTTAGAAATTAACGACGACAGAGACGCATTTGGCGAAATTGGAAACCTTTATAGGACGGATTTTCGAGAACGCTTTTTTAGTACACTTCTCACTCAAGGAACAGTTGTCAAGGAACAACTATGAATACGGGCGTAAGACGACTGTGAGCGCATTGAACGTTGGGTTAGCTGAACGAAGTGCGGGTACGAAGTGATGGGAGAAAAAAGGTACTCTAGTCGCCATGGTTCTTACAATCGAGGAGACCTAAGCTCGGCTCCTGTAACACAACCAGCCACTCGCGCGCTTGTGGCCAGTACCGTATCATAGCGTATGATTGAGTCGCCTTTTCTCGTCGTGTTTAAGGTTATGTACGTCCATATTTTCTTGCATAAGTACACGGCGATATGCTAACGCGCGGACAACCTATCCTAAAAACGGTCCCAATGACTTTTAAGAGAAATGCGACTGCGGTCCTGGCGGCCGTGACGTAGATGCGCCCAATCATGTCCAAGCGAGGAAAAAGAGTGGGGGTTGTCCTTAAAATCAAACTCCTAGCCTTAGAATCGAGATCGTAGTGTATTGTGAAGTCACGCTACCCATATTAGTGTAGTCAATCTAGACTTTAAGTCGAAAGATGAAATTCAGGGTATGAAACTTACACCAGTCGATAGATAAAAGTCCCCTTATTAACATATCAAAATGTATGGAAGCTCATTGTAAGGCAAAATTAATAATTAATTAAAAACGATCGAACATTTGCGCCCAAGCGCCTTCGACTCTCCATTTCTCATATCTCACTGACCCAATCGAAAAAATGAAATTATCAATTTGTAGCGGTGAAAATTTACTATCAAATGGATGCGGGTACCTCTATCAGAAAATGTACGGCTGATTTATTATCACTTTTTCTAGTAATTTTTGGCGTTTTTTCGCCAACGCGTCAGCTGATGGACAAGCCACGCCCTTTGGCAACTGGCCGTCGGTTACGTGATGCGCGCCGTTGCGCGGTTTATTCAAACTGCTGTAGCGAGGCACTAAAGCGCAAAAAGTTAATTTTTCTTCGCGTTAATTGTCTTTTGATGAGTAGCCTACAATGGGTATTATTGAAATGAGTTATGATACTACTGTTTGCGTGACAAACAATTTTTTAATCTTCTTAATAGCAATAAACTTCTTAATGAAGTGGAAAAAGCACAACGAAACTTCTCGTACAGTGCGTTAATTATATTGAATACGCAATAACAGGTAATAGTTTGTTAAAAAAATCGTCGTAATTAATCTGAATCACAATGATGAAAATATACAGTACTCTAAATTTTGGACTATATAATAGAATTATTATTAGGCAGTGGTCATCTGTCTTTCGTAGAATTCAGAATCGACAAGTTCTGTAACAACAAAGTCGAAAGAGTTTCATTATTACAATTTTACAATTCCAAACGGTCTTCCAAGTACTCTTCTTATTTTATTCGAAATTTTTCCTTACAAATTAATCAATTTGTAAGGAAAAAATGGAAGAAGAAGCATTAATCATTGCGGCCTCTTCCGATGGCGCCAACTACTGTTGATGACTACCATGAGCAATTTCGAATACAATAACAAGAGATTTGCGGTAGTCGGAATTTGGACTTTGTTGTTACAGAACTCATCAATTCTGAATTCTACGAGAAAAAGATGACCACTTCCTAATAATAATTCTATTATATAGTCCAAAATTTAGAGTACTGTATATATTCATCATTGTGATTCAAATTACGACGTTTTTTTTCTACAAATTATTACCTGTTATTGCGTATCTAATATAATTAACGTACTGTACGAGAAGTTTCGTTGTGCCTTTTCCATTTCATTGGGAAGTTTATTGTAAGCAAGAATATTGAAAAATTGTTTGTCACGCAAACGGTAGTATCATGACTCATTTTAATAATACCCATTATAGGCTACTCATAAAAAAACAATTAACACGAAGAAAAATTAACTTTTTGCGCTTTAGTGCCTCGCTACGGCAGTTTGAATAAACCGCGCATGGCGCGCATCACGTAACTGACGGCCAGTTGCCAAGGGGCGTGGCTTGTCCATCAGCTGATGAGTTGGCGAAAAATCGCCAAAAATTACTAGAAAAAATGATAATAAATTAACCGTACATTTTCTGATAGAGGTACCAGCATCCATTTGATAGTAAATTTGCACCGCTACAAATTGATCATTTCATTTTTTCGATTGGGTCAGTGAGATATGAGAAATGGAGAGTCGAAGGCGCTTGGGCGCAAATGTTCG
Source organism: Oxytorus armatus (assembly GCA_958009045.1). Classification (NCBI taxonomy): domain Eukaryota; kingdom Metazoa; phylum Arthropoda; class Insecta; order Hymenoptera; family Ichneumonidae; genus Oxytorus; species Oxytorus armatus. The sequence continues at coordinate 29,018,759 of OY253746.1, forward strand.
ATCGTTTTTAATTAATTATTAAGTTTGCCTTACAATGACCTTCCATACATTTTGATATGTTAATAAGTGGACTTTTATCTATCGACTGGTGTAAGTTTCATACCCTGAATTTCATCTTTCGACTTATCGTATAAATCAGTGTAGATTGACTACACTATATTTCGTGAATCTAATTAGACATTTTCTCTAGATATGATTTTCGGATGTTTTGGCACATTTTAAGCATACCGACATTGAAAACTCAACTTTTTTTTACGAAACCAAAGTTTCCTCTATGAGGGAGCAAAAAATAACCGAAATATTATTAGATTCCAAAACGTTATTAGAGTCTCGATGACAACCAACAAAAACTCTAATAACGTTTTGGAATCTAATCCATAGCGACTTTCGACATTTTTCTGGGCTACTTGTCGTATAACGAATCTGAATTTATGATAATCGAACGCGATTCACATATAATGCATGACCGACATCCAATGTGGTTGACATTGAGTCTCGGAACCCACTCGATATGTAAAAAAAACTGCCAAAGTATGTGAAATCGTTCAAATCACCGATAAAAAATACGTGTAAAAAAGATTTCCTCACGGCATCTTTATTTTTTATTCAAACTTGTGCATGTAGAGCTCACACCTGCATCCGGATCTTGTGTATTAGCCGGGTATCCGGGTTACTCGGATCTTCCATTCCGACACTTCAGATCCCAAACTTCCGGATCTCCCGTATCCGAATTTCAAGGATTGAGATTATGTGGATCCGAACTAAATCCGGATTATGCGAACCGAATCCGGATTACTTGGAATCAATCGCCATAAATCGAAAAATAGAAAATGGAAAACATAATATAGCTGATTGTTATGACAATAATGGCTTAATTCGAAAGAAATTCGGTACTTAGGTTTTGTTCAATAGCTGATATTATTTTCGACGTTGAAATCTGGAAATTTGAAGTGACGGATCGACATAGTCCAGTGGATTGTAAAATGCGAGCTTTTTTGCACGAGATTGGTATAGTCGAGTTGCTTTACACTATTGTCGGAAAATCGATTTTTGTTTTCAATTTCGATTCCTCAAATGCGGTTCACCATTTTTTGTTTGGAGATTTTAGCTTCAGATTCGGGATCAACACATACTCGATCCAACATTTCAAATTTGGAATTGTAACATTCAGAGTCGAATCAACGATCCCAAAAATCCTTGTACTAATTTTCATATAAATTGAAGTACATGTTGTATATTTCTCTACTTCGTCGGATCTACGATTTCTCATAAAATATTTTTTTAAACTCTTCAAAACCAATTTTCGTACAAGTGAATTACTTTTTAAATATTTAACTTAGCCGCATTTGCCGAGGACAATTTGCAATATCACGAAAAATGCACTACAGAGTTTCCTTAAGCGGGTACATTAATCTACATAAAATTTTGTACCAAAAATGTAATACCAAGTAAATTTGACAATTTATTATAAAGGTTATATGGTGAAAAAATTAATAAATTGTTGATTTCCCGTTTTTTATTAACTTTTCAACTATAAGAAAAAATGTCAAATTTTTTTTTTTAATATTAACATTATTTTTTACGGGTATAAATACACAACTGATGAAAACATGGCGCCTCTTTGTGGACATCCTAACTTCATAAAAAATGATCCTAAAATAATGTAGCAGTAATAGTCTGATGGAGGGAATTTTTTGTTTTTTTTTATAAAAAAATGACAGTATTTCAAACTTTAGCATGCAATTAAAAAAAAAATGAGTGTTTAATAATTTATAAAAAATTGTTAATTATAGAAAATAATTAACAAGATTTAAAAAAATGGAGCCGTCATGGGACGCCTGGTAGATGTGGAACATCTAACATCTTGAGAATACGTGTGGGATATGTGGCGAGGAGAATTAAATAAAAAATAACAAGAAAAGTAGCTTTTGATTTTCTTCTAAAATTTTTAGAAGCTGCTGCGTTTGATTCCATGAAACTAACAATCTGTCGATGATAGCTGAAGTATGCAATGAATGTTTTAGATGTCATGTTTTCAAGATAACTACAGAACACTGCATCTATAGTCGTGCCATACCTTGTAGTAGGCTCATTTGCGTGGTTGTTCATGATCAACTGAAATTCATTTTGGAGAAAATGTATGAGTGGCGATGATCCAGCTTTGGCAAAATTAACATTGAAATCCCCTGCTAAAGTCAATGGAAGTTGATGTAAATTTGCTCCTAATATCATTGAACCGGCTGGACTATATTTGAGTAAAAATCGTGTAAAAATCGTATAATATTGTGAATTTTTTGGTTTCGAGAAATATATACAAAGATCATGACCAATTCCCTTCCATCCTCTATAGCAATTTGTGCCGCACATAAATCGCTAATATCGTCTTGACCAAAACCAAGTCCCGTTACATTTCTCAACCTAACGATTATGCAAGATGTAATAACATCAAATGAATCTCTATTCTGATAAATAGCTGCACCACCAGCTCTAACATTATTGCGTTTGAAATGGACAATACAATCAAAGTTGGGGATGGCGACGTTTTCTTCATTACCAAGCCATGTTTCACGCAATAATTAGAAATTACTATTTTTTACGAACGAATCTTGTAGATCTGGGACGTGCTTTCTGAGACTTTGACAATTTAGCGTGAATAACGACAATTCCTTTCTTGAGTACCATATATCGCTTATCGGTTAATGTCTTGAGTCTATTAAGCGATAATATTTTAAACTCTTCATGCAACTCTACAACTGATGGATCAATTCATCTACCGTGGTAGAATTTTAGATCAATATTACGTGTATACAGGGTGAATAAAAAGTCCCGGACAGGTCAAATATCTAAAAAATAAAGCGTATTTGAAAAAAAAGGTTTCATACAAAAGTTGTAAGGTTTCAAGTGACGTATCGGATAAAAATATCAGGATGACCTTGAAAAACTTTTTGAAGGTCAAATGAAGGTCATCTTCAATTTTTTAAATGAGATCCCCTAGTTTCCATTGCATGCAGCTTTCCTCGAGAGGTTTTCAAAACACTATAAATAATTTTTTTTTCATGATGTACTTTTCGAGTTATGGAGCTTGAAAGTTACAGTACCGCCGGCATTTGCATTATCCAAGGTGTACCGCGTGGAGGTTGCACGGTCGGATTTACACCTCTGTTGTGTTTGTGTGTGTGTGTGGGTGTGCGTGTGTGTCACAACAGAAAAAAGACCCTACGGTTCGTCACTCCCGTAGTATTTACTGACTCCAAACCTTCTCTGTTGTGTGTGTGTGTGTGAGTGTGTGTGTTGTGAAATGGGCTTATGCGAGAGTATTTACTAACTATTATAGCCGATGTTCGAATTGCTTATCTTGCACCGCTTGACAGTGTGCTAACCTCAGTTGAAATTCTGACCTCTTACATTTCTCAATATGTCGATGGTTATCAAACTCATTTCGTCAGTTATTCTTTGTTTCAGTTCTTCGATATCCACAGGTTTAGTTTTATAAACTCGCTCTTTCAAGAAGCCCCATGATGTAAGAGGTTCCTTTCAACTGAGATTAGCACACTGTCAAGCGGTGCAAGGTAAGCAATTCGAACATCGGCTATAATAGTTAGTAAATCCTCTCGCACAAGCACATTTCACAACACACACACTCACACACACACACAACAGAGTAGGTTTGGAGTCAGTAAATACTACGGGAGTGACGAACCGTAGGGTCCTTTTTCTGTTGTGACACACACACACACACACAAAACAGAGGTGTAAATCCGACCGTGCAACCTCCACGCGGTACACCTTGATAATGCTAATGCCGGCGGTACTGTAACTTTCAAGCTCCATAACTCGAAAAGTACTTCATGAAAAAATAATTATTTATAGTGTTTTGAAAACCTCTCGAGGAAAGCTGCATGAATGTGCAATGGAAACTATGGGATCTCATTTAAAAAATTGAAGATGACCTTCATTTGACCTTGAATAAGTTTTTTAAGGTCATCCTGATATTTTTATCCGATACGTCACTTGAAACCCTACAACTTTTGTATGAAGCATTTTTTTCAAATACGCTTTATTTTTTAGATATTTGACCGCTCCGGGACTTTTTACTCACCCTGTATATGTATAAGCCTTCAATACTTGTTACTCGCGATAGGGCTACACATAATCATTGTATAGAATGAGTTTTGTTATATTAATTAACAATCTCGCTGTAAGACCCTTGATAACTTATGGATAGTCATAGCACATTGTTACGTCAAAGATTGAGTTTTTGCGAACTATTAATTCTCTCTGACGAACGTCGACGTTTGAATCTGACTGAGACACTCTGGTCAAGAGGAAACCCCCTTCTACACACTCCTGGAAACAGTCTCAAACGCGGAATTGCCTTTTTGAGTCTAACCTTTCGGAAAATTACTCGGGATAGGCGCCTGTAGAATGTTAACGTCCCAAATGTCTTAGGGTTTTATAAAAGGAAAACAAATAAAAATAAAAATGGATAAATAAAATGATGTTAATTGAGCCAGACCGTTAGATGGTGACGGATTTCCCCAAAATGAAAAAGGAGGAGAAAAGAGAAAAATTGACGAAAAGTCGCAAATTTGTTAATATTGCACCTAAAATTCGAGACCAATAATATTCGGCGAGTGATGCTGGTAGGATATATATATTACTCACTTTTTATTCGAAACAGCTTCTTTGCTTCTGACGATCTCGATTGTAGATGATGTTTGAGATTTGGATTTTAATAGGGTATAAATATATATATATATATATATATATATATATATATATATATATATTTATTTGCTTTATTGAGGTTACAGGATTATATACTTTTTATAACAATAGCGAAACAAAGTTCAGAACAAATACAATTTAAATTGAAACGGTATACGCAAATGGATATGGTCGAAGACTAAGAACAAAATCGATAATCTCACACTATGTGATTACTTAACGAAAAATCGTTGGGAAATGGCTCTCGAGGATGATTTCTCCGGCTTTTTATACCCTTGTTTGTGGAGGGGATTTTCGCTAATATACCAATAAATCTTGACGTTTTTTCGTCGAGAGAAAATAATATGTCAGTTCTGTATGTATTGAATCTTGCCGTTTTTTCGTCGACAGAAAATAATATGTCAGTTCTGTATGTATTAAATCTTGCCGATTTTTCGTCGAGAGAAAATAATATGTCAGTATCTGGATGCACGTGTTTGGCTGTTGATCGATCTGCATCATCCCAGTGTCTTCTGATTGGCCTGTTAGCCATTAATTTCTTGACTGTATTAAGTTGGGGGTAGGCCGTCTTCAGTTTCGAATTGAAGAGGATAGGGGAATCTTCTCCCTCTTCTTTTTAGTCCGTACTTCCGAATGCTGCGTCGTAATTTTTATTTTTGCTGTTCCTAGCTGGTAATACATAATTTCTTTTTTGTTTAATAATGTGCATCCTCTCCTGGTTAAATTTAATGCATCTAGTTTGTTCGATGCTCTCTATTTATTCTTCCCTTTGTCAACAATTGTTTCCTTCGTTGTCCTTAAATCTTTGCCGTATAACTCCTGGATTCGTCTTTCTATGTTGAATTGTTGGCCTTTCTGTTGGGTCGCTGTCGCAGAGAAATTTGATGCCTTGAGCGTGCTCAGTGGTGTCATAAATCTTCAAAAGATGAAACTGGTATGACCTATGACCAATCGTAAAACTGTTTTTAAAAATTTTGTGGTTGAATGGTATCTAGTTTGGTCAAGGTCACTCTTGCTGTTTATGATTTACTGCGTGTCGTCGTATTTTTTTGGTTTACAATCCTCCCTTGTGTTCTATTTCTGGTCGTTGCTACTTTCAAAAGGACGGGGCCATCTTTCATCATTCTGCGATATATTAAAAGAATTATGTCATAAAGGGATTTCATCATTCCTCTTTTTGGTGAATTTGGTTTGCGTTTTTGATGTTTTTCATTTCTCAATTCTTGGTGTTCGGCGCTTTCTTTTCCAATGTTTCAATCTGCGGGGGTGTCTAGGTACGTACATCGTTGCTCTCGTATTTTGTATAAACTATTACTGGAGTTGCAGGTATAATTATCTTTTGTCATTATGCGGTAGCATAAAAGATACTTAAAATATTGTTTTATCGGATCGTTCGGATTATCGCTTCTGCTCGAGATTTCTCCTCTCTCGCCTCAATTACCACCGCGTGCTGCGTATGTAGTGGAGAGGGAAACACTTACGCCCTATCTACTGAGATCGTTGAGGCTGCAGAAAATAAAATTGAGGGGCAGTCGTAAAGGCACAAATGCCATCGCCTCTTTTTCCAAGTTATCGTTATTTCTTCCCAAGTTTGTAATTGCTCCAATGGCAACAACTGTCGCCTCTTATCGTGGAAGGCGAATTACTTACGCCCTATTTTAACCAAGGCGTTCGATACCAAGTCGCACGAAACGTCGCGATATAAAATATTTTATGACCGAGGCTTTTTCCGTCTCACTCTTGCTGTTTCTTTTGCTTATTTTTACCGTTTCAATCTATTATATATTATTTTAATAATTCCATGAATATTTCTTAATTCTAATGAGTAATCATGGTGAACCCTAGGTGGAAGAGTTTGTTCATTGTTTTGTTCAGTGATCATATTGATAATAGTATTGATATTATTTCGTTTTCATTTTCCATTTAATCGAATAACGGGAAGTTTTTATGAAAGTTTCTGCGATGTAGTTGTGGGAATTTCAAACCTATGATTGGGCACATAAGTTCAGAATTCTCCCACATTGAAAATCATTCGTCTTTTTAGAAATTACTATTTAGAATTTGGCAATATAGATGGAACAATTTATTCAAAGGGGGAGGATTAATAGTATGGTGTTAAATAGTTGATGTGAAATTGACAGGTGATGGGATTCAAGAAAATCGTGGCGAACGAATCATCGTTCGCGAGTTTGATTTTTGTTCCTGAATAATATCCTCGGTTACGTCACACGAATGCGACCGTCCAAAGATCTATAGTCATAGTGTATAAATCAGATGCTCGCGCATTCAAGCGACACGTCGAGCAATTATTTCATCACACAGCTCCCCTGATAAGCCTGCCTCGGATTTTATATCCGGATGTGCGGTTGATAATTTGGCAGGTACAACAAATTCGGAAATCGATAATTCCGGCATAAGCCGTGAGATGGAATAATATATAGATGAATAGCGTATATTCTTTCGGGTGGAGTATTCCTTTATTTCCGAATCATGCCATTGGATATTGCCATATCTGAACCGGGGCTCGGGAATTGCCGTTGGAATTGATAGTTTGAATTAATTTGAAATGACTCTCGAACGATGATTTTTCTTTTCTTAGGAATAATATATTTCATTTGGTTTACGAAAGGAGGGATTTGAAGGATTTGCCATTGTATGAATTAGATTAATAAAAACATTTATTGGTCGTTACGCCAGGACGTGACAACATCCAGGTATCAATGGGAAATGATTCCTTCTTGCAACGACCGTAGACGTGGTGTCGATGGCGAGCGATAGCCTATGAGAGTCGCGTCGTTCCGCTGGAATCTTTCCTGCAATTGGCTGTTGCTCGCTAGTGCTAGACGCTAGGATATTACATCTGGTTCAGAATCGCGGCTCTGCATGCGCAATCAACCTGTGCGCAGAGTTGAGTGAAGGGGAGCGTCACCACGACGTGCCATCGACGTACCCTATCGACCGATTTACTCCCAACGCGCGTAAAGATGTTTCACATCAAAAAACATTGTTTCGAGAAAAACATGTTTAAAGTTTCTGGAGGGAGATTCTGTACATGTCTACCGACATGTATCTTTTCGGTACAATAACGAGGTTTGTCGCTTGCACGACCGACAGAGATCAGCTAAGGCTACATTGCTACATTGCTCGTAACAATGTACATCGTTGCACGCGACGGTCATCGGTACGATTTCATCAATAATGTACAGGCAGGACAGAACGGCTAAGAAAACTACTTTCAAACAATAAAAATACAGATATATGAGAAAATACGTCACCAATGTCGTTTTCAATGTTTGGACAGTATAGTTGGTTATAGTATTAAGCGGATCGTTTTTTTCAATTATAATATAATAAAATGTAGGTTATCGTTCATATAATATTATAGAGAAACAAAACTTAATAAAAATAAAACAAGATGAATTTAGAGAAAAGGTACATTAGAGAAACGTACATGTCATTAATAGCAAAAATATTACCGCAGTTTGTTTTTCTGAAAAATGATTACATTTACCATCACAATTAGATAAATGTTCTTCTACGCATGGAAACAAATAGATTGATTACTTTTTAACAGGGGTGTCACTAAATTAAACATTTACCTAGAATTAATACAGTAAAGTACAGGTAAAGTGTTGTTTAATAAATTTGGAATTGAATTGTGCGTTTAATTTAGTACAACGAGAGATATATCCTACATACATACACATTCATATTACATTTTATATTGTAGTCTTGTAAATTAAACTCTGCCATACTGGCGTGCAATGAAACTTTCTTGTATAGGAATTGCAAGCGCCCGTCCACGCAATTCTCGTTCTTCTTCGTTAAGTACATTATGTCTATTTTGATAATGAAGAATTTCGGCTTTCATTTCATCAAGTGGTACATTTTATAATCGATGCGCAATTCTCATATTATGTATTGTAATACAGCGCATGCATTTACTATTTTACCGGCCATACCGGGTTCATACATAAGTCTCATTTGCGCTGATAAGCACCTAAAAACAGCTTCCCAAACACCAAACAGACGCTCCACAGACGATCTTGCACTACACAAATCTTCGTTATAGTGAAATCTTGGAGAACCTGGTACCTCGTATTTTAAAAGTGTCATTAACTACGGTCCCAGAGTATAACCATCATCACCTGTAGCAATTACCATGTATTACAGTTTGTTGAAACTATTAACATATATATAACATAATATATGGTTCCCGGATAAAATCTCCCCCGACAAAATCTGCCCGGACAAAATCCCCCGGACGAAATCCCCCCATGGACAAAATCTCCCGGACGAAATCCTCCTGGACGAAATTCTCCCCGGACAAAATCTCCCCCAAACAATATTGAGTCGAAGACCTTCAACAATATTGAAGGAAACAATATTGAACAATATTGTTTCCTTTAATATTACGCCTGTAGAACAAAAACAAAACCACTGGGAGCCACAATACTACAATTTGTGTACACCCGCGACAGAAACATACAACAAACACATACCAGAACGAATCATCGTCGATGCATGGCACGATCTACGGCGTGTGCCTCTATATAAAATGCACCGCCAAATAAATGTATCATGGACCTCTGCGTGGAAATGGTACAAAAATCCGTCATGTACCAGTATCTCTCCACTCTTTTTCTCACTGGGCAGAAACTTCAACGGCATAATACACCGATGAAACTCTCCAAAGCGTACCTCACCATTTATAATATTCCGATCAACAAACAAATATGCGAACTCCCTATTCGAACCCCCTCACGCACACATCCACATATGTCGATGAAACTCACCAAAGCATATCTCACCGTTCATAATATTTCGATCGAAAAACAAATACATGGACTCCGCAGTCGAGCGAACTCACCGACACATGCACGTACACGAATGAAAACAAATCAAGCACATAACACCATGTACATTTTAAGAAATTCTACGTGTTAATGAGATTTTCTCCGGAGAAATTTAGTCCGGCGGAGATTTCACCCGGGGGAATTTAGTCCGGCGGGATTTCGTCGGGGGGCAGGGGGATGTCCGGGGGGGGGGGGGGGCATTTCGTTCGGAGAGATTTTGTCCAGGGAGATTTAGGCCAGTCACCTAATATATAACATATATTGTCTTAATATTACAAAAATTAGTTAATTTTTTATAACCAGATATAATAAATACAATTTTTTTCATAAGGTACTCGTATATAACGTACCAATTAACCAAGCATTACGTAAGCCGTTGTTATATCGTCTTTCCATTACAGGAGGATTGGACCACATATACGCAACATGACGTGCTTCTGAATACGGAGCATTTACGTTCAATATTTTCAAGTCAGGATCACAAATCTATGAGTACAATAAAAATAATTAAATATCGGTTTGGTAGAACAGCTTTAGCCATTGTATATATTATTGTAAATCTTAGTTATGTTAGGATACATATTATTGGACATTAAGAGCATGATCACCCCAATGATTCACGTATACTTCTTCATGTATTTGTGGACCTTTGATATAAATGCAGGTACAATCAATTGCACCGATAGTATTTAGAAATGGTTGGGACGCTGTCCAATATTTTTCACGAGGAATGCTGCGGTCCATATCGGTTATGGGAAATTTTAACCATTGACGGAATAATAATTCATTTATTCCATCAGTTACATCTCGCAAACAGCGGCTAACAGATGGCTGTCTTATTGCTATATCCCAGTGCTCTCCAATTGCACCTTGGTAAGATCCGACGTCACAAAATCGCAAAGCAGTTAGTACTTGTAAGAATATATATTTATTTTATTAAATTATGATATAAATGATTAGCTAATTCCAATAAGTTTAAAAATTATTAATCATGTCGTGATATACGTGTATTTACTCTATATAATAGCGTAAATAAAATATTATTTATAGCTACATATGTGCAAAATAATTTGCCCTTGATGTTCTACCCTAAGACCGTATGGACGTTCACGTTACAATCTTGGTTCCAAAATATCAATTAATTCTGTAGCGATATCTAGATATCTTAGTTCATACAATTTAATAAATTCGTGATCATCCACATCGAATGGATTATTATTGTCTCTCCATTCTTTCCTTCTCGTACGTCGTTCTTAGACGTCTTACTCGATGCTCCAAATGTAACAGATCCCATGCAAGGAATCCTTCTGCCATTTTTTCACTAAGCTTAATCACAATATTTCATTTTATTACTACATTATAAGCAATTTTATTATACGAGGTTTGTTAAAAAAAAAAGATGACTTTTAAAATTTCGCGGGCTACGTACATTCGACTTTCGATTTTTTTTTTTGTTATGTTGGTACACATGTCCCCAACATATGTTGACATTATCAGCCATTTTCGATTTTGAGTTTGTTTTTGACAGAAATAACGGTTGGACGTGTTTTGGTGTGCCTGTTGATTTTTTGCCATCGAAAAAAAGGGATCAGAGAATCTGTATTAAATTTTGTGTGAAAAATAAAATTAAGTGCTCCAACGCAGTTAAAATGTTGACTGTGGCATTTGGCGAGTCTACTTTGAGCAAAAAAAATGTTTATAAGTGGTACAAGCTCTTCACAGAAGGCCAGGAAGATGTTAATGATGATGTCCGTCCTGGACGCCCCAGCACGTCAACAACCGACGTTAACCTTGAAGCAGTGAAGAAAATTGTTATGGAGAATCGTGGAATCACTATTAAAGAAGTTGCTCAGGATGTCAGCAAATCGGTTGGCTCATGCTATTCAATTTTTTCGAATGTTTAGCGCATGAAACGTATGGCAGCGAAGTTTGTTCCGAAATTGGTAAATTTTGACCAAAAGAACAGTCGCATGAGTATCGCTCAGGAGCTGTTGAATGATGTCAACGACGATCCAGATTTGCTGAAAAGGGTCATAACTGGTGACGACACATGGGTATATGGTTATGACGTCGAAACAAAGACGCAGTGATCCCAATGGAAGCGGCCAGAAGAGCCAAGACCGAAAAACCACGCCAAGTTCGGTGAAATGTGAAGGTTTTGCTCACTGTTTTCTTCGATTACAGTGGCGTGGTGCATCGTGAGTTCTTGCCAGAAGGTCGTACGGTCAATAAGGAATATTACCTTCAAGTTATACACCGTTTGCGTGAAGCAATACGAAAAAAACTCCCGGAATTGTAGAACATCCAGTCTTAGAAATTGCACCACGATAATACGCCACCTCACACGTCATTGCTTGTTCGTGATTTTTTGGTAAAAAACAACACCGTTATCATGTCTCAGCCACCGTATTCACCGGACTTGGCCCCCGGCGACTTTTTCCTGTTCCCAAAACTGGAAAGACCCACGAATGGACGGAGATTTGCCACGATTGAGAAGATAAAGCCCGTATCGCTCGAAGAGCTCAAGGCCATACCAAAAAGCGCATATGAGAAGTGCTTTGAAGATTGGAAAAAGCGGTGGCACAAGTGTATTAGATCTGAGGGGGATTACTTTGAAGGGGACAAAATAGATATTCATGAATAAATAACCATTTTTCGAACAAAATAAAATCACCGATAGCTTCCGTCGATACTTATCGGCCGTTAACGACACCGATAATTGGCGGTAAACGTGGTCACGTTAAAGATAACGACGACTATCGTTTATTAACAAGAAATGTCATAATGCTTTTGTCGTTAACAGTGATACAGAATAGCTTCTATCGATACTTATCGGCCGCTAATGACAACGATAATTGTCGGTACACGTGAACAGAACGGCACTGCTGATAGGTACAATGTGAACTTACGGGTCTGGTCTTATTTATTGCTATAACTTTGTAACGGAGTGCAATTTTCTTAAAAGTTTTTTTTTAAATTATTAAAGGTACAAATCTGGAAAAAAATCGTTTTTTTGAACATTTCAGGGGTATGCGAGCCCTTAAGACTCTTTTTTCGCAATAGGTTATAAGTTTATTCTTCACTAAAAATCAAATAATTTTGGAACCCAAAAGTCGCGGTTGTTCCACATTAAACTGAGATATAGGTAACTCGTGCAATTATCGAGATATCGGGCTAAAACTTTCTATACAAATAGACTATCAATAAAGGATATCCGTTATAGAATTTAAAGAAAATCAATGAAAGTGTTTTGAATTTGTTGATTTTTTTATGTTTCAAAAATTGGTGGAATTTTTTGTCAAGGCGAGTTTTTAGCCGTTCGGTCCAAAATTTTTTATATCAATTGGGTATCATCAAAAGATCATTGGTGTTGGGTGTACAGAAAAAAGAATTTAGAAAAATTTAAAAACTTCACATAACTAAAAAGAATTTAGAAAAATTAAAAAACTCTACATAATCCGACTAAATTTCACACAATGCTCAAATCCCCCTCTGCGATAAACTATTTTTGTCTTTTTAGACTTCCTCATAGAGGAAGCTTTGAGCATTTTATGAAATTTCAAGAAAACAATGTGTAAGTTTCAATTTCCAGCTTTTCCCCTGCATGTTTTCTTTAGAAATTTTATTTATTTATCGCGGACAATGTGTGATATCGCACATTGTCCACGGTAAATGAAGCTTTGAGTTGAGTATTCAAAAAGTAATTCACTTGTACAAGCAAGGGTTGCTGAAAAGTGTTTCAGATACATCAATTCGAATTTATAGCCAAACTGATTCAAAATGTGCTAAAAATAATGATACAATATTTAATTGTAAATGGTGGTTCCGATACGGTTGAGAAAAATGGAAAACGTAGTTCAATTTATACGAGAATTAGTCCAAAGTTGGTTTAAATGAAAAATGATTGATTGCACATGTCGAACGGTAATTTATTAAAGAAACCGTCTTGCCGACAGTAATATAAAGAAACTCGAGTGTACTAAGCTCATGCAAACAAGCTCGCATTTTCCAATCCTCTAGACTTTTGGGAATCACGACGGAGACGTGGCCTATGGAACATGGACGCTCATTCCCAGTCAGCCAGCATTAGTTAGCATGGGGAACAGAAGTAAACCCTCGATTATCGTATATTCTTTAGCAAAATCTAATGTTTTTAGTACGATCTGGTAATTAGGATTATTACCATTGATGGTTGTGCGTGGGCAGAATCAACTGCGACAAATGGATACAGACAGAATACATTATTGCCACAAAGATACGGTGAACCTATATGACATGCCATGTTCAACTTCGAAATCAGGCAAATATTGCCCGCCATTCAACGGCTAAATAAACAACTTTGGACCTGCTACTTATAATATTAACCTACCACATGACATAATGTTATATTCACAAATTGTTCATTTTTCAGTAATTCTGCAATTAAAGTCGCACCTCTTGTTGGTTACACAACACGAATAAAATGGTTTTTGATCTTTCACGTGGGCTGAAAATCACATACCCCTCAAACCGAACATCGTCAATGTTCTCCCGATTTTTATTTATTATATTGTCGCTGTAATAAAGCAATATATTTTTAATAATGATTAAGGGGGGGTAGGATTTTTAAATTATTATTATTATTATTTTTTTTTTTTTTTTCTGAATGAACAACATGTCGAGAATATTGTGTATAAATTTTAAGTCAATCGGAGTAAAACTAACGAAGTTACAGCGTTTCAAACGACCGGCCGTGATACCTAATTTTTATACCTGCTCGGTAGCCGCTCGGTACGTATAAAAAACTTTAAATCGATTTTCCCGAAAACGTCATTTTTGAAGTTTTCGAACATTAGAACTCAAAATCTACTGAACCGATCCTTTTGAAAATTTAAACATTACTTCTTCACATAAATCAACAGGTAATCAGGAGTTTTTTTTTTTCAATTTTTTCAATTTTTTCAATTTTTTCATTTTTTTTAATTTTTTCAATTTTTTCAATTTTTTCAATTTTTTCAATTTTTTAATAACAAATTAAGCGCGATTTTTTGAGCTAAAATTGCGTTTTTCACTTCCAAGTGCTGCAAAAAATAGAAAAAAAAAAAAAAAACAACTCCTGATTACCTCGAGAAATACATCACCTTTAAATTGCATATCAATTTTTTTGTTTCAGATGATCCGGTAACGAGTTATAATGTTCACCGCAAAACCACTTTTTTTCAAGGCGCCTCTGGAGATTCAACGTCACCGGCTTATTTATCAATATTTTTCATTGGAAATTTTTTCTGAGATACTTCAATAGTTGTACAATAATATGTAATTCTATTTAATAAAATTCTATTACTCATGTCGCCGCAAAAAAATCATAAAAATATGCTTTTTTCGCCTTTAAACCCCCCCCCCCCCCCCCCCAAGATGTGACACATTCGCACAGTAATCATCGGGCAGCGATTGGATGAAGGTAGTTTGATATTTGGTCGAAGGAGGTCAGGTTGCTAAATGGTAATTCGCAATATATAACATGATTTTCATGAACGAAATAATGACAATGTTGGTAATAGATTATATTTATTTAACGACAGTCAAAATTCAACATAAATATTTAAAAAAAACATAACAGTTTTATACAACCGTCACTACATGTGCTCTCATATCGTAGATTCCGATAATCGTTGTGCCTATTTTTTTATTTTTCAATTTTTAGAATCAATGCTTCGCGATTAAAATTCACAAGTTTGACTTTATCGATACCTTACAGTTTTAGCTTAAATTGTAATTCATCAGGTTTACGTAACAACATTTTTGTCTGTCATATAGTGCTCATGAGATAAATATAAATTCCTGAGTATTAGAGCGTATCATATATTTTCTGTAAACAGGTATGTTTCTTTATCGGCGAAAGATGCAACCTCTCGGAACTAACGTTTTCAAGAACAGCTATCATATGACGACGATAATAGCGCGTGTACAATGAAATTTTTATTTATTTTTTTCGTTTTGGACAATTTTTAATTGTACGAAAATATCCACTAAAAGTGTATGCAACAGAATTCTTTAATGCGCAGGCGCTGATATGACGAGGCTTATTTTTGAAAATTTAGCAGATAACCATAAATGCACCGGGCACTCCCGTCGCGCATTACCGTTCAAAAATAATCTGGATCACTTTAGATGGCACTCAAGTAGTTGATCTGCAATAGATTTGGTGAGGGAAAAATATTCGCAAAATTAGTCGGGTGCCGCCTTCTAAAGTGGTTACAGAAAATCTTGAAGAGCGAGGCGAAAGTCACAGCTTTCTTGAAACGCAGATGGTGACGGTGTGTCGTGCGGAGTTTAAATATGGCCGTTTGAAATTTTATATTCGAAAATTAGTTCGCGATACTCGAGAACGTTTTTAGTGAAATTATTTTCGTAATTAAATAACTATTGGGTGTAATAAAAAAACAGGAATATTGTATTTGAAAATTGTTATTGATAAATAGGTGTTTAAGACATTTAATGTGAAACCTTTATTATTGATTGAAAATAATTTTTTTAATCAAATCGGAGTGAAGTGGCCATTTTGTTTACTTTATACGATTGTCCACCAGGTGCTTCATGGAGTTCCTCGTCAATAGTAAATTTTTTTTTTCGTAATGGACTCTGATAAGACTATAAATAATTATAGCGTATAGTCGTATCCATCGAAAGGTCTCGGATTGGAGATATTGGCACAAAAAAACATTCGGCAGTATTTAAGCTCAAAAAATGTTGTATGATAGCATCGACTAATAATTGAATGCCGTTTAGTATTTCAATGAATTTTCGAACATTCTCGATGATTATAGTAGTAAAAAAAAAACAATCAGACGATGATTTATTCCAAGAGATAAAAATGCCGATATTCCAACATTTTTTTTTATTGCGTTCACAATATCTATAAGGCACATGTTTGCAAATCGCAGAAATCGTAGATAAAATAGACATTGGCCACGAATAAGTATATTGACCATTCGCTTAGTCATGAAGCCTTTGGTTTTTCTGTCTCCTCGTAAAATTTGCTCATTCCAAAGCAAGAATTCAGGTTTTTTTAATGGTTTTGTCAGTTGATTAGGCTTTTATTACATCAAAGTCTCATTATTTCCATTATCAATATCAAAAAGTTATATCTCGTTAAATTACCTCAATCAATTTTCACTGTATATCAGTAGGAGGCTCGAGACAAGACGTAGAAAATAAATAACGCACCATTCCCTAAAGAACTTTACCGTATATATTACATGTTCTTTTTGTTTTTGTTTTATAATACTTTTCTTGTATCTATTTAGTTATAAAAAAACAGTTGTTCGTTCATGTGATATATTAAGTTTATAGTTGTTTATTGTTTTTAATATGAGAATTTTTTGAGTGACTCATGAAAATTTTTGTTCAATCGCATAAAGAAATAATATCAAAGTGGGTGAATTAGTAAATCGAAAAGCCAACTTTGAAAAGAAATTTGATTGATACATAATCGAGAGGAAAACGGCAATTTGAGTGTAGTAATTTGTAGAAAAAATTATGTGAGAACTTTTCTGGTCGTGTACAAAGAATAAACACAAAATTGTTGTAACTCTACCATGTACTAAAGTGATAATGATAAATACCACCTGATAAAAGAAAAGAAAATTAATTTCAACCCAATTGTCATTTTCCTGCACCATTATTTGTCGTTGGTTAAACCAACAGAGAGAATGAAATAACAAAAAAAAAAAACATAAATTCGTCTAAAGAATTGAAGAATAACATTATTCAATAGGCAATCTTTTGTACATTCTTCTGTGTTTCTCGTCGATACCAACGAGATAATAAGTTCCTGGAAACATATTTTCCGTCGTGCTCACAGGTGAGTACGGTGTTGCGTGACAATTTTCTGCCCTCAGAGACAAAATTTTCGTGTATTCCTCGGGTGTAACGACCTTTCGTGATTCCAAATGTTCCCGAACATACGAGAGTTTCGTTATCAATTTAGCGAGGGCCGATTTCTCATCAACGTCCGAAGTGATTGTTATCGAATACATGCTCGATGCGAGACCCGAGCCGTAAGAGAAAATACCAACTTTGCTATTGGCCAATTCACTCGGCGATTTGTTGATCAGTAACGAGACCAGACCCGCGTATACGGAAGGCGTGTACATATTACCAACTTGATTGGCTATCATCAAGGTTGGTCGAGTCCTGATGCAAAAATCTTTTTCGCTCAGCGACATAAAAGCTTTTTCTATGTCTCTGTCGAAGTAAGTCTCGTCCAGTTTGGAATTGGCATATTTCTGAACATCGGCGTACTTCTCATCGTTGACTTTGCTCTTCTGAGCATTGAGAAAATCTATAAATGCCAATCTGGCGAAAGATTTTTGTACCAATTTGCAGTACGGCGAATGAAACAGTATGGCGTCAAAATTCTCGAGTCTCGTTAGAGTATCGGGACTGTTGAGTTTGGCTTTCGCGCAATATCTATTGTAACACTCGTCTAACGAGTTCAGATAACATTGTATAGATAATTTGCCATCTACAACAGGATATTCCGAGCGCAAATCGGGTTTGTAAAAATCATAAGTGTGCTTCATACAAGAAGCTCGCCGTCGACGATCAAATACAAGAGGCGAATCCGGCGCTATGATCATCGCTATTGCCCCAGCTCCGCCGGTCGGTCTTGCGTTTCCCGCTGAATAAACGGCGTTGTCAGCCGCGACTACAAGAGCCAATCTACCGTCCCAAGCGCTACTCTCGATCCATGATATCGCGTTGAAGACAGCAGCCGTACCGCCGTAACAAGCGTTCGTCGTATCGACTCCCTCAATGTCGGTAGCGTCGAATGGCTCGAAAATTTGCATCAGCACCGACTTGACCGATTTGCTCTTGTCGATGATTGTCTCGGTACCAACTTCCAAATGGCCAATGTCGCGAGGTTCAATGGAATAGCGTTCCAACAAACGATGCACAACGGTCAAGCAGAGAGAATTTATGTCCTCTCGGTCGTTGCAAAATCCCATTCTAGACTGACCCAAACCAATCGTATACTTTCCCGCTGAGACGCCATCAAATTTTTCAAGTTCGCTCTGTTCAACGTACTGCGCAGGAAAGTACAACTCTATGGCTCTTATTCCAACGTTTTCTGGCCACATGGTCGACGATATTTACGACAAAGATTGTAAGAATATTATGGAGAAGAAAAAAAAATTCAAGTTTTTGGAGTTTTTCTTTTCGTTTAATTTTACAATTATTCCGTTTGTTTCCGAGTTTCTTTTTTTCTTTAATCGTAACGCTGTTTAACAGAGTTCATTCACGTTGGTCAGATAAATTGCCGGTTGCGTGGAGGTAATGTTACCCTCTTTGTATGTTTTACGGAAAAACTCGACGAAGAATATTTGTTTGTCCTCGTTTTATTTTTTTATACCTCCTTAATACGCGTTCGGATTATTATTTAAATTTTTTGTCGCGACGCGCGAGTTCGTTAATTGTTTATGTAACACCGATTAACAATAAGGACACAGCGGGAATAAAAATGATGATAAACGAAAGTTGAGCGAAGTTCGGTTTTCGTCACCGCCTCGAAAATATGCGAATAATTAGGAAACGCGCTTTTAATCCTTGTTTTTTGTGCTCAAATATACATTGTTCGTTGGCATTATTTAAAAACCAATGTGTCTTCTTCTTTTCGATACTGGTTTGACTTTAGTTGACGAAGTATACAATTTTCGAAACGAGCCAAAGCGTTTCGTTGAGGCGTCAAACGGTTTCTCCGCCCCACCCCCACACACAACCGGTAAAATCAAGAATTTAGGTTAGAAGTGAAACTTTTACTGATGAAAAATTCCGGTCACTGGGTTGTGTTTCGAAGCTTTGGATAACGGCCGATTATCAAAGACGATGTTACAATAACGATGAATTTTTTTATGACCTAGAGAACCGTAGAACGTTGACTGACAATGAGATCTAGCCGATTGTCACGACGAAACGAAATAACATAGTCTCTGACGCGTCGTATTTATACGAAGCAGCTCGAGCAGTTTCGCGTGCGGTCGAAGCCACTTGAAGCCACTTCTCCTTCTGCTGCGCGGCACTGCGACTTCGCATTTACAACATCGCAACAACTAAGAACTCAAATTCTCCAATTCCCTTGCGTTCGCATACAACATAGAAAGGGTTACGAACGTACGGGAGTGGGAGAGATACGAGGTTCCACACTAATAAAAGATCTCCGCTCTGACAACTCCAATGAGATATATTTTATTCATTGTTGTATCGTTGCTTCGGTTCTTAAAAAGAATTTTGTTTAAACATTTTTTGCGTAAATTCTTATTTAGTAATTATTTTTCTTCAATACATTCTGATGAAATAACAATGTTAACGAAATTTTTATAAATGGTGTGCCAATTGAATTCTGTAAATTAATTACGCGTATAATTTTTCAAAGACTCGCAAATCTTACTTTATGACCAAGTGGTTTTCTTAATTTTTTAATTGGATATATGATACGAATCATCGATATAATGACGAGCATGAAATAAGCAGCAAGTTTCAATTTGAAACTTTTAGCCTTTTTTTTGTACGGTAGGTTCTTTGTTATCAGGAACATTTTTTTTCAGCTTTCAGTGCCCAACCGCGTTCAAAATATATCAAAATGTCTGTAAACAAATTTTTTTTTAATTCCCGGATGGATGCGTGTGTGTGCATGCATGCGCGCAGGGCGTTGGGTGTGTGGCTTCACTGATGTGAGGCCACTTCATACATGAAAACTACTTATGGCTAGTCGTCCTACACCACCTATAAGAGGGAGCCTCTCTTTCTAAGCGTACTCCGAATGTTATACGCATGCGTCGGAAAATACGCATATATATGCGTATTTTACTTTCCTATTGGCGGAGACGATCAATCCGACAAAAATTAACGAGCAACATCATTAACAATACTCACTAAATATTACGCCCGTATCACTTGTTCTTTACCTGTGTAAACTAATTTTTTCATTCGCCTTTTTATTACACAAATAACAATTTCGTGTCATAGCTATCACTTTTATTAATGTTACTGTTTCACAGCAGAAAGATATTTGTCATATGACAAATATCTTTCTGCTGTGAACATTACTTCACGAAGCAAAAGGTATGTCGAACAAAAACAATTAGGTTAGAAATAAGTTTACTAAACTAATATTATTTAACCACAAATTAAAACTATTTCTTTTAATAAAAATAACGTTCATTTACTTTAGACACATTATACAAATTTGTTCTGTGATAAGAAAAATAAATAGCACTATATTCTCACATAATAGCATTGCTCGTAATGGCAATTTTATACTAATCAATAAGGATTTATTTAAGGCTCCTATTGTCTGCCTATTTTTCTTTAGTTGATTTAGGATGCGCGAAATTTTATTCGATTTTCCTATTGGCAGAGCCGATCAGTTCAACGCATGCGCATAACTTTCGGAGTACACTGAGAAAGAGAGAAAGATATATTCCCGCACCGTAATGTTGCGACGGGACTTCTTTCTCAGCTAGCCATATAGTAGTTACACATATATGGGCCACTTTCGCGTCGCTCCCATCAAAGCGATATTCTCGAAAAACCTGTATATGAATTAGCCGTCATCTATATGTTTTCGGCACACGAAACGTGTACTCTATTACTTTCCAACAGTCGAATAATTTGGAAATAGTCATTTTCAGCGAAAAAAAAATATTTCTCCGAGTCCAAATTTGGTACTTATTATTTGGAATTCTATATGCGACAGGACTTTTGAATTTTTTTTCTATGAACGAAGAAAGCATTTTATCATTTATAATTAAAAAAATTTCTATCACATAGAAAACAAGCTGCAAGTTTAAACTTGCAAGTTGCTTCCTCGACATTTCACACAACGATGAAAGCGGCCTCTATGAAGAAATATATCGCAACTTTGGCTTCCTCATAGAGAAAGCTTAATGCCCGTATTCATAGTCGTTCCTTGAGGAATAAGAATCCCTTATTCCCTAGATATTCCATTTAAGAAGAACGGAATAAGCGATCCTTATGCCCGTATTCATACGTTCCTTGAGGAATAAGGATCCCTTATTCCGTTCTTCTTAAATGGAATATCTAGGGAATAAGGGATCCTTATTCCTCAAGGAACGATTATGAATACGGGCATAAGCCTTGTGTGAAATTTCGAGGAAGCAACTTGCATGTTTCTAATTGGAGCTTGTTTCCATACATATATTGGAAATTACCATTTGATAACCTGACCTCTCTCGGTGAAATTTCAAATCACTTTCTCAGTCGGTAACCGATGATTAGTATGCGGGTGCATGTCGAAAACCCGACATCAAACTCCCGACACCATGTTCGTGTATACCTATACTGTTTTGTAATACGTTCTGTCGGGGTTTTGACTGTCGGGATTTTGACATGCTCCCTACTATGCGAATGTGAACGTTTTAATCGTAATAAAAAATATACTGCTCTATTACAGCAACAATATAATAAATAAAAATCGAGACAACATTGACGATGTGCGGTCTGAGGGATACGAAATTTTCATCCCGCACGAAAGATCAAAAACCGTTATTATTCGTGTTGTGTAAACAACAAGAGGCGCGATTTAAATTGCATAAATGCTCAAAATGAACAATTTATAAATATAACATTATGTTACGTGATAAATTGATGTTATAAGTAATAGTTTATTGTTCGAAACCATTTATTTAATCGTAGAGTGGTGGATATTCTTGTGTTTTTTGAGGTTAAACATGACGCGTCGTAGAAATTCACCGTATCCTTATGACCATAAGACAATAATCCTGATTATCAGACAGTACTAAAAACGTTACGTTTCGCCAAAAAATATACGATAACCACCGGTTGTATACTGCCTCCCATGCTAGCTAGTGTTGGCTGACTTGTGGGCAATCCTTATGACCATAAGACAATGTTCCTGATTATCAGACAGTACTAAAAACGTTACGTTTCGCCAAAAAATATACGATAATCAACGGTTGTATACTGCCTCCCATGCTAGCTAGTGTTGGCTGACTTGTGGGCCAACTGGGAATGAGCAGCCATATTGAAAAGGCCATGGCTCCGTGGTAATTCCCAATATTTAGCAATATCAGTGAATTGCTATAACTCTAGTAAATTTTTCAAAATGATAATAAAGAATCATGAATAGTTATAACTCAGAACTTATAGTTATAACAGAATTCATTTAAAAAAAGATGCAAATTAGAAACTTGCACATTGCTTCCTCATTATTTAATCTCACTTACAAAGTTTCCTCGATGGGAAAGCCGAAATTGAAAAATTAACTTGCTCATTGAGGGAGATTTGTGAGCGAGACAAAATAACGAGGAAAGAATGTTCAAATTTCTGATTTGCCCTTTTTTCTTATTTCAAATTAGTTTTTTTATTTGATTTCGTATTTTTCGACGTCAACCGTGGCAACATAAATGTATTGATACACCATATATATAAAATTAACTGTTTATTGTAAATTATGACGTCGATGGAACGTGGAAAAGGTAAAATCGTCGATTTACATAAATAAAATTAAGAGATTGGATATTTCGATAAATAATGTTTTATTATTATGCATTATTAAATAACAAAATATTACAGGAATCGGATACATTCGGATACTAATCACCATTTCAATACGTAAAAACGATTACTTGACAATTGGAAATCTAGTATCTTAACATAATAGTTGTGTGCGTTAATGAAAAACTGTAATATCAAATTTGGTTTAATTGTAAAAATCATAACAAAACTCATCGTACAATGATTTTGTGAAAAAAATAATACAATAAACTTGCATGACGGATGATGAATAACTAGAATAAATTATTAATCTATTAAGTATAATTCTTACTACGATTAAAAATGTCATGGTTTACATGTGTACCTATGTACGTTCGAAGGCACTTTTTCGTTTCGTTGATTAAGATTGTTATAAAAATGAGCATTATAGTTAACTAAAAGCGAGAATGTTTATTCTCAACATGAAACAAAATTCAGCAACAAAGATAATTGCCCTCAAGAGCGATTAGTTCTAACTTTCGAACTTAAAAATGATGAGGATTTTTTTTTAAATTAAATTCTGCTTGATGATGAGTCTGAAAAGTTTGGCCATATATATATCTCGCGAGTTTCTCATTTCTTTTCCTCGTGATTTCCCTGATTTATCAGTGGTTTTATATGAATTTTTATATTAAGGGGTAACACCACTCTAGCGGGAGAAAAAATAGCCTAACATTGACGATTTATTTTGGGAGTATGAAAAAAGGAATAGGATTTCTTTTCAGAGGGTTTATCTAGCACATATTAAAGTATGAAAAACAAATTTTTATTATCTTTTTCATACAAAATTCATACAACGGCGGCAGAGACCATCTTAAAAATCGTCTTTTTCAAATTGATAGTCGTTTTTTTAACTGCTTAGTTTTTTGGCAAAAAATCGATTAATTTTTTCAAAAGTGCACCATTTCTACAAAATTTTATTGAAAAAAACAACCCCTACGTAGTCCCATAGGCAATAGTATATAGATTATAAAATTTTTTGGTTTTTTGTTCCAGGTCTTATACTTTACGAGAAAACCGTCCTCCCGTGAAGGTGTTTCAAAAAGAACGATTTTCAAGATGGGCTTTGTCGCCGCCATTTTGTGTTAAAATGTTAATCATTTTTTTTTTTTCATCCTACAATATGTGTTAAATAAGCTCTCTGAAAAGAAATTCTATTCCTTTTTTCATACTCCCAAAATAAATCGTCAAAGTTAGGCCTTATTTTCTGCCGCTAGAGTGGTGTTACCCCTTAATAACGAATGAGCATGTTTACGAGATTTATATTGGAGAGGAAGCATCAACTGGATTGACTACAGTGTGCGCATTCAGAGTGTACCTCTTTTCATTTTGAGTCCTCGCACAGGAAACTTTGTTTTCATGAAAAAAAATCGTGTTTTTAATATCGTTCTGTTAAAAATGTTCCAAAACATCGGATAATCACATTTAAAAAAAATGTCCGGGTGGACGTGTGTGCGTGTGCGTCTGAGATAGGGGTGGAAAATTGAAACCGCTGTAACCTCAAATTGGTTTGAACTTTCGGACTGAAATTTGGCACACTAGTAAATCAATAACGACTCTTTTTTCGCTACAATTTTTGTGACGATTGACAAATTTTTTTTTTATCTAAAAAGATTTTGAAAATATTCAAAAAATGTCTATTGAGATAGCTCGTTTGCAATTTTTCGAGCTATCAGGCTAAAACTTCCTACCCAAATAGACTATTATCAAATGCTGTCCACCATTGAATATAGAGAAAATCGATCAAGGCATTTAATATTGCGTTATTTTCAAGTTTTTGAAAAATACAAAAATCGAAATTTGCGTCACCAATTTAACGTAGAGAAAAATGATGCAAATTGAAAGTTCCATATTGTTTCCTCATAATTTTTGTGCGGACATAATAAAGTTTCTTCTATGCGGAGATCAATGTTGAAGAAAGCCTCCTGATCATTGAGGAAAATTTGTGAATGCGCAAAAATTATGAGGAAGCAATGTGTAAGCTTGAATTTACATCATTATTTAGCTATTGAACGAAAACTTTCTACACACCAGTAGGATAGGACGATGTTTCATCAAAACCATCGATGTTGTGTCATCAAAGGGCGATGTTTGGTATTGAAATTTACGAGAATCGATAAAGATCGAGGGCGAGATCAATGTGTAATTTTTTTCACAAATCAATTGGCGTTATAGAATATTTACACTACCGAATTAGGTTCTAATTTTTTCGTGCAGTGATTCCGACCTTCGAACTAAAGGAAAACCCATTATCTAACGCACCAAAGAGGACGGAAAAAACCTGCAAATTGATATTTACACATCGTTCCCTCCTCGTTTTGATAGGTTTTAACATAAGGCGTTTTCGATTCGCTACACTTGGTATAGCCGAACATTTCCGAATTCATCCGACTCATATTTTGATGTTCAAACTTGCAAATAAGGTTCAATTGTTTTTACATTAAATATTCATAGTAAACGTATTTTATGATCAATAGTAACCAGTTTCTCGGAGCCTTGCTCACAACACATCGAATGCATAAATGCATTTGAGGTCAAGTAAAGTCAAGAGTGCACAAGGTGGCCCAGTTTATAAAAATTTTCAAATTTTCGCGTTGGCATATTTTCAAATAATAGTTGACTATAAAAAAAGACGTTATAATTTATTTTAGATTTCTAAATTCAAATATGAGTCTGCGCTAATCATCCAAAGTTTAAGTGAAATATTTGACCTACTGGCAATTTTAAGCAGTAAACATTGGTCAGAAGTCAAATGGATTTATCGTAGTCCCTTTCAGGTAGAAAAATATTGCATGGACACATTGAACATTTCTGTAGTCATGAGTAATACCTGCCAATGTACGAATATCGAAGGTGCAAGCAGCAAAAGTAGTGGGGGTACCGCTCACAAGGGCAAGCTATGTCGGTGTGATCTCTGTGCTTCAGCTTTCGGTTAGGATAATAATGGAACGAAGCTCTTCGTGCATACTCGGTTTTCTACCTGATGACGGGATGACCATTTACTGCGCCTACTGATAATGAGGGCTGACTAATGTTTGGATGAATTTTCCTTTGAAAGTAATATCGAAAAGATATCGAAAGGTACTTTCAAAATTGTCTAAATTAAATTTTTTCATTAACAAGAGTTCAGCTTTTCAGAGATGTCAAATTTTATATAAAAAATTGACTGAAATAAAATGCAAATTACACACATTAAATCTAACTAAATTAATAATAGATATTTAATAATTACAATCATATACATAAAATAATATTTCAACTCCATTCAAAATTCAAATAAATTATAATGTAAATAAACATAACACATTCACATTGTGCTCAATTAATAAAATGATCTGTATAAAAAATGTATGAATGAATAATAAATATGAAATTATTATAACAAATATCAAAATGACCTGTCATCACCGATACCTGAGAATCCTACCCGAGAGTAACATTTTTTTCCGAAAAGGGCTACCCAGCAAGTTGACCCTCTCACTTTCACTGTTTATGATACTTGTAAATGCACCTGATTCTTCTAAAAAATTCAAGAATTTTTCATCACCTTTTTTTTAATAATGTAATGAAGCCAGATATTTCTTTTTTTGTGTAATGATCGTTCGATAGTTAAATAATCACTCAACGGATTCTGATTAAGATCCGTCCATTTTAAGCGGTCCGTAAAAGCCTTCAAAAACCCTTGATTTTCACCAAAATCGGATTTTTTTTTCAATAACAAATGGAAAAAAAAATATAAACAAAACTTTATTATGTTCATTGATCTTTTATAAACAACTTCCAGAAGAAAAACATAAATAATCTCAATAATCGTATCACCAAATTTTAGTTTTAAAATGCATTACCCTCATCGTGGGCTAAAGTTCATAAGGAATTAAAATCATTAACGTAGACCCATATTTGAGTTTAAAAATCTAAAAAAAATCATAACGTCTTTTGTAATAGTGAACAATTTTCGGAAGCTTTCGGAAACGTTCGATTACACTGGGTGTAGCACCGTGTGGCAAATCGAAAACGCAAATAGCCTCTTCTATGGAGAAGCAAAATAAAGAAAGCCGCACTTGCTCACAGGGATTTGTAAATTATTTGTCTTCTATAATACGAAGTGGGAGCGAATGTACAAGCTTCAACTTTCACCTTGTTTTTGCGCACGACCGAACACGTGGACTTTTCGATCAAATTGTATCGTACGGAATTGAAAGGAATTTTCGTAAAATTAAATAGCGACACTTTATAAATAAACGGATGCTCCGTCCTATGCAGATTTTTAATCTTTGACCTAAATCGATAATGTCGAGATGAATGTTTCATGAGAACGTCGGTGTTCCAATAGATGTCACTCAAGAATTTCAAGGCAACGCGCACAGTGTTGGAATCGATTACAGATATTTATTATTTTGCTTCCTCATAGTAAAAGCTCTGAACACCAATTCCTTCAGCAATCATCATGAACTCGATTTTTTGCATACCAGTAGAAAAAAATTACTCAACCGTTACAAATTTTCTGTGATATTGGGTTGTTTTTTCCTTTCAAAAAAATTCTGTGCTCGCTCTAAGTTTCGGTAATTTTTTCAGCAACTGAGCTTAAGACTCTCTACGCGAATAGAGACGAGGGTAAATAAAAAGAGGTTTGTTGTTGAATTTGTGGCAAGAGATTTTTCGATAAAAAATTCTTATTATTTTCTAACTTTCGTAAAATTATCGAAAGAAAATTTGTCGCACTAAAATGTAATGGAGGACAATGATATGTTTGTTGTTAAATTTTCGGACAATAGATGAAGGCATTTCGGTTGTACGTAATTTTAGAATTTTGCGATAAAATCGCTGCATCGTTGCTTCCTCGTAATTTTTTAACTTTCACAAAACTTTCTTTATGAGGAAGCGTGAAAGTTGAAAAAAGGCATTCACTTATTGAGAAGTGCAGTCAGGCCTTCGACTTCTGGCGGTTAATTTTAACACAGCTCCGAGTAGGCTCCCATAAATCCAATTGAATCCCAAAGTTCGCAAAGACCTTTGCAATGACGCTTTTTTTGACGTCCCCAATATTTTTCATATACAATGATGTTAAATAAATATTCGTTTAAGATTATTTTTAGGGCCCAGAAGTTCGTAAAGGATTTGCCATGGCAAGATTGAAAACACTCGGAAAAAGGGGGTGACGTTCAACTTTTTTATGGACTGAAATTTTTCGAGACTCTGAATAGTTTCACGTTATGGGAATTTACAAAAAATTCGGTTGGAAGGGATAAGAACAGAAATTGACGTCCGTAGGACTTGGAAAAATGTCGACTTCGTGCGACTTTGAAAATTGTTCCATCGTGGGACATGGAAAAACATTCGTTTTCTAGGAACATAGAAAATATTCGAGTTCGTAGGAAGTTTTCGACTTATTTTGCCTTTGAATATTTTCGTCTTTTTGAAGATTGCAAAATAACGTTTTTTTCTACGTTCCGAATGTTGAGAACGCAAAGTCACGTTGTATAAACGTTTATTTAACGTCACTTTACGCGTGAGACGTTAAGAATATAAAAAAGCAGTATTTACAACGTTTTGGTGCGCTATTCTGTACGGTTTGTTTTCGACGCCATATTGGCACCAAGCGCTATGTTGTCCTTTCCCAATAGAAGTAACTTCGTTGAGGGAGGTCGCGAGATCCAAGTTAAAACTTGAACATCGCTTCCTCGTAATTTTTTTCCGAAACTTTACAGATATTCCTCTGCGAAGACGTGGAAACCAAAAAAGTCATATTTTTTCATGAAGTTTTGTGAATCTTCAAAATTTACGAGGGAACAAAATATGTACAAGTTTTATATTGCATCTTGTTATTTTACCTCTCTAATTCGTCGTCTTGCAATATGTTTCCTTCATTTTACGACATTTTTTTGAAAATTCATGATTCCAAAACTATAGTCATGGAAGAGAAATACACAAGATTAAATAAATAGCAATAACGTAATCGAATGAAATACTGGTAGTGAAATAGGGCCTCCGTAAAATTTAACGACAGATATTAAAAAATGCAATTTCAAAAATGTGAAATTAAATTTTTCCATTCGCTTCAGCGATCCGAAAAAAATCGGATCTTTTCGGATTTTCGAAGTAATTCATTTTGACCGAATAGAAGAAAATTTTTAACTTGATCCTTTTTTTTTCCTCACGCAGCTTTGTATCGCCGGTGATTTTACAACGGGAGGCAAACCCTGCATGGAGTTCGAGTATTACGCGCCTTAACATTTTTTTCTTCCTTATGGAGCTTAGCATCATCGGTTTTAGATCCCGAAACAGGCCCTACACGGAGTTCGAGTATTATGGGTTTCGCGTAGTAATAAAAAAAAACAACGAAAAAAAGGCATTACGACATTCTGTAAGAACAACCTGAGCACGTCGTCAATTCTCGACCACTGCCGAGCTTCACAACGTCCTCGGTGTTTGTTTTGAGCTGACGGTTTTCGTGTCGTTTCTAAAAGATAAAAAAATGCACACCAAGAGGAATAAAAAAGTAATTAGTTAATGGTTTTGAAACGAAACAATTAATCTTCATTTTTCCTTTAATATTTACCTTGAGCTCTGACGCCATGCAATAAAAAATCGTATCTATATTTGTGTTTTCTTTGGCGGAAGTTTCGACGACGTGCAAAATTTCCGGAAGACATTGACAAACGGCTTGGGCCTCGTCTTTTTCAACCTCTCGTAAGTCCTCAAGGTCACATTTGTTTCCTGATAGAAAGAAAGGAAAACAAATTATATTGTACGTCTATAGAACATCTATGAAAATAAAATTAATACGAAATAAAAGAGAAAATAAAAATCACATATCGCTGCGAACAATAAAAATTTTGTAGAATTAACACTTGCCTACTAAAATCAATACTACGTGAGACGATGTGTATCGTCGTACCTCCTCGATCCATCTCTGGAGACTCAAAAAACTCGAGCGTTTAGTTATATCGTAGACTGAAATAATAAGGGACAAAGAAAAAAAGATTCTTTACCGTTTTTCACATGACACACATTTTAATATTATGTAGAAGACACTAACCACAAGTGTGTCTCATATTTACCCACGATTATGCCATTCGCGGATCTGTAATAACTTTGTGTTATAGTACGAAACTTCTCATGACCCGCGGTATCCCAGATTTGTAGCTGGAAAAACAAAAAAAAACAAACCATTCGAACATCTATTATACAAACTAATTCCTCGACTAATTTTTTAATTGTATTAAAAGAACTGTATTTCTGTGGAAAATTTTTATTTCATAATACATTTTTTGTTGTATGTCCACAATATTGAAAATTGGGCCCAAGGTTTGCTTACGAGCAATGCTCTTATCGTCAATTCATCGACCACATTCATTATTTTGCATGTATATATATTTTTGTAAACGTTCATATTGCTACGTCGTTATTTATCTATTCGGTCCCTTCCGGCACAAGCGACCATTAACTAACCGAGCAACCGTTGCTTTTCCTAGGAAACTAAATTTTTCAACAACAAAAAAATGATACTTTCACTGTGGGGGTAGTTTTTACCTCTTACACCCCCATTTTTTCATGAATGAGGTTCGATTTAAAATTGCCCATAACTGACGATCGATTTTTTTTTCTTCTAACGAATAAACATATATGTATTAGGTGTGGTACTTAATTTTAAAGGATTTCTAATATAATAGATGGCGTTACTAATGCTCAGTAACGTGCTTATTATAAACAATAAGTTGTCATTAGTCACCTTGAATAAGTTTTTTTATTACGTTACAAATGTCCAATTACATTCAAACAAAGGAACATTTGCGGGAAGCGTTACTTTTATACAATACTTTATTCAAAAGAAATGTGCCGCGGGAAAGTCATCGCTCGCTTGTTGAAACTTACGGTGAACAAACTTTCTCGATTTCAACATGTGAATACTGGTTTAGGAAATTTAGAAGTGGCAATTTCAATGTGGAAGATGAAGAGCGTCCAGGTCAACCGAAAAATTTGAAGATACGGTGAAACTGTTACAGCCCATCGTTATAAACAGCAATTAATCGAATTAAGGGGTAATTCCACTCTAGCGGCAGAAAAAGGCCCAACTTTGACGATTTATTTTAGGAATATGATAAAAGAAATAGGATTTATTTTCAGAGCGTTTATTTAACACATATTGAAGTATGGAAACATTTTTTTTATTATAATTTTGATACAAAATGGCGGCGACAGTGTCCACCTTGAAAATCGTCTTTTTCAAACTGGGAGAACGTATTACTTGAACACCGTTGCATGGATCGATTTGAAATGTTGATAGTAACTTCACAATCACGATTTTCAAGATGGGATCTGTTGCCGCCATTTTGTATCAAAATAATAATAAAAAAATGTTTTTTCATACTTCGATATGTGTTAAATAAACCCTCTGAAAAGAAACCCTATTCTTTGCTTATACTCCCAATAAATTGTCACAGTTCGGTTTTTACTTCTGCCGCATAGAGTGGCGTTATCCCTTAAACCAAGCATTGAAGGAAAAACGCTCCGAAAATGCCAAAAGACACGACAAGGTGATGTTTTTGCACGATGACGCTCGGCCACAAGATGCAAAATCGGTTTAAGGTAGTAGTCTGGTAACTTAAGCCGATTTTCATGTCTTTTTTGGAGGGCGTTTTTTTGTAGGAAAATAAAAATGAATCGTTTTGGATATTTAGGATGTTTTTATTCACATATTAAAGATACAAAAAAAAAATTTTTTGAAAAAATTTAATTGGCAGACTTTGGAAAAAAAAGTCTTTTTGCCAAAGTCCGCCATTGTGTTATTTATTCATGAAATTTAACTTCAGTAGTTCCAACCAGAATGACATGTCTATAGATTGAGAATTATCAAGAATTTTTGATTTCAGATAACATCAGGAGCCAAAATCACCGGAGCCACCCACGCGCTTTTTTTTCGAGGTGCCAACTTCGATCAATAATAATAATAATAATAATAAACTATTAAATGTTTTCAAAAAATATTTTTTTGCATCTTTAATATGTAAATACAAACATCCTAAATATCCAAAACGATTCATTTTTATTTTCCTACAAAAAAACGCCCTCCAAAAAAGACATGAAAATCGGCTTAAGTTACCAGACTACTACCTTAAGATACATTGGAAGCGCTTCGCTGGGATGTCCTACCCTCACCCGACGTATTCACCAGACATCGCTCCTTCTGACTATCACTTGTTTCGGTCGATAGCGCATAACCTATCTACACAGCACTTTCAGTCTTATGAAGAAGTCGAAAAATGGGTCGAAGATTGGATCGCTTCGAACAATATTCAATTTTTTTACCGCGGAATCCATCTGGTGCCAGAAAGATGACGGAAGGTTACTGGACGATTGGCATTTGACGATACTTTGATTGAAATAAAAATCATTTTTTGATTATAAACAATAGTTATTTTTAATTAAAAAAAACCCTTTAAAGTTAAGTACCACACATAATATATTTAAAAATGCTGCATTTCATATAGTTGGACTCTGAATTTTTTTTTTTATTTTGTGAACTTTTTTTTAACTTCAGTGAAATTACAATAACAGACGTTCTATAGCATTTACAGGTACGGTCGGAAGTTTTCGTGAATATTAAAAATTTCGGACGTAATACGTGATTTTGAAAAATCTCTATCTCGTAAACGGCTCATCATAACTGTCATCAGCTTACGGACTTTTTAACGTGAATTAGGTTGAAGTTTTCGAATTTAAAAAATAGTAGAGTTTAAAGATGGCGTACCTGGGATATGTTACCAGCGTCGATTGGTAACATTTTTTTCAAAATTCAATATGTGTTTTTTTTATAGTTCAAGGGGTAATACCATTCTTTTGGGAGTATAAAAAAATGAATAGGCTTTCTTTTCAGCGGGTTTATTTAACACATATTGAAATATAAAAAAAAAAAAATATTATCATTTTGATACAAAATGACGGCGACAGAGCTCGTCTTGAAAATCGTCTTTTTTTAAAACACCTTCACGGGAGGACGGTTTTCTCGTGAAGAATAAAACCTGGTATCAAAAACCAAAAAATGTGATAACCTATATACTATTGGCTATGGGACTACGTAGGGGTTTTTTTTCTATCTAATTTTGTAGAAGTGGTGCACTTTTGAAAAAATGAATCGATTCTTTCCGAAAAAAAATAAGCAGTAAATTGTTTATAAAAAAAAAGTTGATATTCAATCGGAAAAACAGCTACGTACTCCGATAGAAAATGTAATTGAGAAGCTACTATTAAAATTTCAAATCGATCCATGCAACGGTGTTCAAGTAATACGTCCTCCCAGTTTGAAAAAGACGACTTCCAAGATGGGCTCTGTCACCGCCATTATGTATCAAAATGATAATGAAATTTTTTTTTTCATACTTCAATATATGTTAAATAAACCCTCTGAAAAGAAATCCTATTCCTTTTTTAATATTCCCAAAATAAATGGTCGAATTTACCCCTTTTTTTGCCACTGGAGTGGTGTTACCTTAATCAAGTTTACGTAGGAACAGTTTAATGAAATTTATGGCTATGACTAGTAGTTTTCGAGGTATTAATTTCTGAATGTACACATATTATTGTGACACGATTTCTGGAATCAAAAATTTGTATTTTCCAAACTGTTGGTTTTAACCAGGACTACAGGACCTTTCCTAACTGAATTTTGCTGAAGTTTCCGAAGCAAACTAATAGAGGTCAAATTTAATTAAATTTTATAATTATTTTTATGGGAAACTGGAGATAACAATGCATTAAATTTTTTTACCTCCATTATTGTTTTCTTTTTTTCGGAAACTGTAGAAAAATTCCAGTAATAAAAGTCCTATATCATTTATAGTTGCGACGACCCATTTGGGAGATATGAATTTTTTTTACAATAATTCCACGAATTGTGTAAAACAATATATGTATAAACTTTGTCACGGCAAATCGTAGTTTATGGAAGACATCTTGAAAAATGGCAGAAAATTTGAATCTTATCGATTAGCTCCGGAAATGATAGTACGACGATGATTACTCCACTTATTTCAAAATCGATAAAATTCGGTCATTCTCGAATGTAAAAAAATAAATTTTAATTCATACCCCGAAAATTAACAACGTTAAATATATTTTTATCTCTACGATCATAAAAGAATTTAACAACATTGAAAATTCCAGATTTGCAAACGTTTTATGGCGTTATGTTAATTTGATATGTCGACGTCTTTAACAAAAATGATATCTAATGAAGGACAATGATCGGCTGTACTTGTCTCACAAATTTTCGCCCAATAATTAAGGGGGGAGATTAAGAGATAGGAGGTATCGGACTACGTTTTTTTTAGTGATTATCATGATTTTTTTTTAGCATGAAAGGAATGTATATAATGCATTGAAACTATAAGAACATTTTATACATATATTCAAATAAATATCATAATTTTTTTGAAGGATTTTGAAGTCACCATCAAGCGTAGCTGTCTGTGTACATTCTGGAGGCCACAGTTTTCATCTGGAATCAATAAGGTTTCAAATTTACTTCAAGAACATGTCTTTCTTCTATATGAACCTAACTTCCCCCCAAAAAATTGATATTTGCATTTTTGCAAATATCAATTTTCAAATTTTCAATGTATTTGAAAAACCAATTAAAAATGACATCTTTTCAGAGAAGTTAGGTTCATATAGAAGAAAGACGTGTCCTTAAAGTAAATTCGAAACCCTATAGATTTCAGATAAAAACTGTGACCTCTAGAATGTACACAAACAGCGACGTCTGATGGTGACCTCCGATGGGTGGCAGCCCATATTTTCCAAGAAAATACTTAAAAAAATAAATACGATATTTATTTGGATATATGTATAAAATGTTCTTAAAGTTTCAATAAATTATATACATTTCTTTCTTGCCAAAACAATTAATGAAAATCACTAAAAAAAACGTAGTCCTAAACCTATCTCTCCCCTTAAAGCCGTTTTGGAAATACGAAAGATTCACTAGTAATCGCATATACGCATACACAAACACGCACGCGCAAATCATCCAACAGGGAATTTTATCCAGATGTCATATTCAAACTTTTTTTCGATATCTTTAAATAACTTGGTACAAAAACATCAAATTTCTTTTCATCGTGGCACTTTGTCCTCGATGAAGAAGTCAAAAAATTATGTAATTTGACGACGCTTAATTGAGGACATTTGGTTAATTACAAAATGATATGTTTAATGATAGGGAAATTTTTATTCATATAGTTAGAAATGCAGCCGTGAAGTCAGCGCTATATAATCGCATGCCTGATCCAAAAGAGTATTCCATCAGCTGTCATATAAGACATAATCACATATGTAACGTAACGTCTGACTCATCAATCGTCGCGAACTAATTTGCGTCTTACAATGAAGTAATATTCTTTTTACTACAGCAATTAATAATTTATGTGCAAGCGGAATTTCGGCCTCAAAAATACCTCAAAAATCGGAGCTCAACGACGCGTAGTTTTTAAGACGTAAATGTGTATTTTTAATAAATTACGGCGAAAAATAACAATACAAGTGTGATTTTGTTTCAGTTAAAAAACTCATACAATTGTATGTAAACAAGTTTTTTTTTGCTTTCCTGGGAAGAGATAATAATGATAATCAGACTGACCTTGACTCTCTTTCCGTCTATTAATACGGTTTTCATTGAAAAATCGACCCCGATAGTCGTTCCATGACGTTCGATAAACGTACCCGATCTGAATCTCTGAACGACACATGTCTTCCCCGTACTGCAATCACCGATCAATACGATTTTAAATAAATAATCGAAATTGTCTTCACCGTGACCTATCACATCGTTCGGATCACTATGAGACATAATTCATGAATTCCTTAAAAATAGAAAAATTATCCTGCCGAATATGTAATTTTGACGTACGAGATTGCCACACTACCTATAATAGGTAACGCACCGTGAGAAGTTAAAGCGAATGGGAGAAACGTCTGTCCGGTGGGAAAGGGTTATGTGGCATGTGCGTCTCCAACGGAGTTACTCGAAGCCGGAAATCGCCACGATTTCTGGCGCGAAGCCGTTGGCACAATGCGAGGAAAGAAATAGGAATAAAACTCAGCCATCCGATTGGCAGAGCTTCTCCAAAGTGCATGACGATTGGCTGAGTTTTATTCCTATTTCCTACTTCCTCGCAGTGCGACGAAGCCTTGATCATTTTGGATCTATTCGCGTCTACCTAGACTATTTATCGTATTCTCTGATGGATTGGCAGATAGAATTACTAGTTAGCCAATTACCGCAGCGGGCGCTGAGTGATGAGACGAGAAGCCAATAGTAATTCTTCTTATATCGTTTGTTTGTTTAGTGAATAGGAACGCCATTGGGTAGAGCTAAGATCGAACGTGAATTCCATGTCGATAGGGAATGCTCTCGGGTGCATTGTGCCCATGGTGATGTATACAGGGGTTCGATTCTCTACTTGTCGCAATATCATAACGTCTGACGCAAACGACCGACAGCCAATTGCAAGGCAGATTCCAGCGGAAAGGCGCGACTCTCATAGGCTATTTCGGTTTTAAGTCCGACGCTATGATATTGCGTCTGGTACAGAATCCCAGTGCAGATCTGAAAACTGCCTCAAATTTCGATGGTGGGGGGCTTCCCCGTAACGAAGTCGTTTTTAATTTCTGTAGCAGCCACTAGAGGCGTTGCGATCGGATAATGAGTATAGACACGGTCTTGTCAGGTCTTGTACCCACTTGTACCGTTATATAGACACAACCCAAGGCCCGCGAAATACCCGCAACGATGGAGCATAGAGTAGGATCCATGCTTCGTAACCTCTATCGTTTATAACCTCAAAAGAAAAAACAAAAATTTCATTTAACCCACAATAGTTTACACAATAGTAACAATAGTTTAATCACTTCTCACTTATATTGGCTTGTGTTCTTTAAATAATTGTTTCGACGATTAAAAAAAAATTTACGTGTCTGAGCTTTCGATGTTGCTGCTTGCAATTAATACATCGACGCCAATGAACAAGCATAATGTCTCTTTTTATTCAACGTTGTACCAACGTGCCCATGAGATTTAACATCGTCGGTGTTACCGGGGAGGAACTCACGACGCTGCAACGAATGATCGCAGTAAGCTTTTCATGAATATTTGAATGCGTCAACTTCGTCGTATATAGATTTAAAACATATTCTTTCATTTTCTCTGTAATTTCCAATGTTTCGTTGCTGTTCTGAAATTGTTGCAGAATAACGGAGGCGAACTTGCGGTTGACGGACAAACCAATGTTATGTTTACAACACGAGAAAAATATCGGGAGCGCCAGTGTACATGCCTATTGTTCTACGATATTCGCTATATCGTAGAATGTGTTAGTCAATCAAGGATCGTCGAGCCACAACCGTACAGGTATGCGAAGTATTTGTATTTCACGATTGCCATACGTATGTACCTGAGACATAAAAAAAAAATAATTTTCCTTAATACAGATTGGAGACGACACTGCCGGGCGATGATCGTAGAATGATGCATTTTTTATTGGGCATTTGCATCGTCAGGAGGCAAGCTTTTCTCTCAATATTCTGATAGCCGCGGCGTCAAACAAGTAGCAAAGGTCATAATCATTTTTATTTCTTTCTTTCTAATAAATTGCAGAGAACAAAACGGGAACGAACCTGAATTTTCCAACACAACTATCCGGGCGTCTGACGGGTGAGACATTTTTGTCCGTGTATACTATTTTGCATTTTTTTTTATATCATCGATGAGGCAGTAGTAAAAACTATTGTACGTGTTTTTTTTTTTTTTTTTTTAAGAATAATACTACCAAATGGCAGCTAATTATATGAAAATTTTGTTGTTTTTTTCGAACCACCCTAAACTATATATTGAAAATATTTATATTAACGAAAGATACATTTAAAAAAATGGTTTTACAGTGATTATTGTGTTTCGATGGCTTTGTGCGTCGTTACGGAAAATTCGTCAGAGTTTGTTACGGGGTAAAGCGCTATTAGCCCGGACCTTATTTCCTCGGCAGATAGTGATGATACGATTTTTGAAAAAGCGATACAAATAGAGGAACAAAAGACAACGTATTATAAAGACAAGAGTTCAAAAAGTGCCACAAGTCGCTGGAAAATAAAAACGCGTATAAAGGAAAACGTTTGGACACTATGAGCGGAACAGCGGGAATAATAGAAATAATTGAGGGCAATGACAAGGAGGATGCAACGTCGGACTCGTTTATACACGATAGACCGTTGGTGAAAAAATATGAACCTCCGCCGAAGGAAAACGAGAGGTTCGCAACACAAACTAGAGAGAAAAGTCCACCCGTGGCCAGATGAAGCGGCCTTAAGGTAGTTCTAACACAAATGAAGAGTAGATCAAATTTAATGAATTTTTGGGAAAAACTAAAAAAAGTACTGAAGAATACTTATGCGAAATTTGAGACTATTTCACCGTACGGTTTTCGAGATATCGTTTATCAAAAATTGCAAAATTTGCATACGAGCAATGACTTATACCTTACGAAATGAGCACTTTCCGGATATTTAGTCACCAAAATGTACGAAGGAGTAATGAAAAATTCTTGAAATTTGGCACGAAAGTAGTTTAGTATATGAAGAATAACATATATTTCACAGTAAACTTTCAACTATACAGTAAAAAAGTATGGACTATTAAAAAAATATTGTTTTGAGTTTTATTGCGACTGGCGCGAGATGTGCGTCTGTATGTATATGATACAAATTGACGCAGCGCGGCAATACAATTTTTCTAAAAGGATAATGCTTCGGAGTTGAATGTATAGGAAGATTTTAACGGTTTTTCATTAAGATTCGAATAGAAATCAAAATATCAGCAATAAATAATACATTTGTCATAAAAATTTTATTTATTCAAATCATTATGGTTTTGAAATTTCATAAATCTTACATACTGATGCTTTGGTGATTTTTTATGATACTTTGATCATCTAAAATGTTCAACGGTATTTTTGAGAACAGTCTTATCTTTGGTTACTTTTTGTGACAGAAATGTAACCAATGAGTCTTCTCCGCTTTAGTATAATTGTATCAATTGCTCGTACGTGATTCCCAGCCGTACAAGTTTTGTGATCATATATTTGGATAGAGCGTCTTTCAAAGCTGATCATTGTTTTCTGTTTGATCCAACTTTCAATTTACGCATAAAATCTTTCAGTGACTCAACGAATATTATAGTATTTTCAAATATATCATCGAAAGTCAAATATTGCTTGATCAAATCTTGCAGAACGACAACATCATACGCTTCATCGCATCATCGTAGCTTCATGAAAGTTTCCTGCGTATGAATTTGTGTCGAGAGAATCTTCCGCTAACTTGGACAAAGTAAACATTCCTTTGCCTTGACGCCCAGAAAATGTTCGCTTCAATAATTTCAGTGAATCTGTGAATCCATAAATGATTCATAGATGTGAATCTTTTACTACACATTTTTTTTATGCTCTCTTTATTCGCGTCACTGACATCCTAACCTCACTTTCGGCATGCATACACGCAGATAGATGAATTACACGGATATACGAGTAGAGCAACGTGTTAGAACTACGTTTAGTGAGCATGACAACGTCGCTGCGCGACGTGGCTGCCCCCCTCGGGCACCTCTCCTTCTATCGCCTCCATTTTTTGTGTTAGAACTACCTTAATAAAAGACACGAACCTCAATCTGACTCGCGTCACGAGTCTGACACGAGTGACGATGAGATGAATCGCGAAAGGACGGAGGCTCGATAGGATTCGTCCGAGTGTTCGGACGCCAACAACCCCGACGACGACGACGAGATCGATAGGCGTAATAAAAAAGCACCACGAACATCGACGTAAGTCAAATTAATTTTGTTTACTAAAAAAGATTGTTTTATTTTCCACCAAATTCAATATTAAACATCCCCGTCCCCTAACCCATTTATGTAGAGATTTTTAACTCTATAGTTCAATATTTTCGGAATTTAAAGTAAGCATGAGCGTTTTTTTGGAGAATGACAAAACTTCATAAAACTTTGTATTTTTATTTCTGAGATCTGATTACATTCAGAATTGAGTATTTGTTTACACAATCGTAGAAACATTTACGAAAATCGAATACCGCTTTGATCGATTTCCCGCCTCGTTGATTCTTTGACGAAATCGACGATTTAAATTACTTTCCTAACGGAAAAATCTAATTAACATTCACTGTAATTGAATGTGGCAGGAGAATTCTACAACGATAATTTGAAACCCGTCTTTTATTTATTTATTTAAATATTTTTTTAGTGAAAGAGTAAGAGCATGGAGAGCGACGCTGAAAGCACGCGATCCACATAAGTAAGTAAAAAATCGTGCACACGATGAATTTATTTGTTTGTCGCCTTGTTTTTTTTAATAATAATGTAATCTGATGTTAATTTGCAGCGGGTTGTATTACTGAACGGATAAGGAGAGAACAATGTTGAAATATTTAATATATAAGGAGTGCATTCATCGAGTGAAGTGCTTGAAAGTCTGGCAAGAGATGACCGACGGAGCCGTGAGTTTTTTCGTTTGAATCTCTCGATAATTCGCCTCTTCGTCGAGAATGTTACATGTATCGCCGATTTTTTTTCTCGCAGCGCTTGGAAGGTCGAACGCCACAATCCTTGTGGAATCATTTCAAAACAAAAGTTTTACCACTCATTGAGGAATTTGGTTTGGAAGGGGGTGTCAAGAACTCGAAAAGTTTCATTGTCACTCGTGTCAGACTCGTGACGCGAGTCAGATTGAGGTTCGCGTCTTTTATTAAGACCGCTATGTCCGGCCACGGCTGGATTTTTCTCTCTAGTTTGTGTTGCGAACCTCTCGTTTGTAATAATTTATTTTCTGTATCAAAATTATTATGATTATTTTTTGAGGAAATAATTTTCGTTATTTCTTTTATAAGACAATTAAGAGACAATTCTTTTATTAGACAATAGTGTCTATATAAAGATATAGACACCTGTGTCTTACGATATACTTGACGCACAACAAGTGTAAGACCATCTAACTTCGTGGTCGCTGGGAGAGTGCGAGACGCCGTTCGTCAATCTATTCGCTCGTATTCCGATCATAATGACATCAATGATATTAGATATTATTTTCGTCGGGCCGTTACTCGGGGGAAACGTGACTATAGCAGCCTCTCTAACTATAGTATATCCTATTTGGTCGCTATAGTGCTATTCTTACACGTTTTCCTTTGATGGAGATCCATGTTTTTTCGCCGACGGTATATCGTGTATGAACGAGTCCGACTTTGCATCGTCCTCGTCATTGCCCTCAATTATTTCTATCATTCTCGCTGTTTCGCTGATAGTGTCCAAACGTTTCCCTTTATACGCGTTTTTATTTTCCAGCGACTTGTGGCGCTTTGAACTCTTGTCTTTATAATACATTGTCTTTTGTTCCTCTATTTGTATCGCTTTTTCAAAAATCGTATCATCACTATCTGCCGAGGAAAAAAAGTCCGGGCTAATAGCGCTTTGCCCCGTGATAAACTCTGACGAACTTTCCGCAAGGACGCATGAAGCCATCGAAACATAATAATCATTGTAAAACCATTTTTTTAAATGTATCTTTCGTTGATATAAATATTTTCAATATATAGATGAGGGTGGTTCGAAAAAAACAACAAAATTTTCACATAATTAGCTGCCATTTGGTAGTATTATTCTTTTTGGAAAAAAAAAAACACGTACAATAGTTTTTACTACTGCCTCATCGATGATATGAAAAAAAATGCAAAATAGTATACACGGACAAAAATGTCTCACCCGTCAGACCCCCGGATAGTTGTGTTGGAAAATTCAGGTTCGTTCCCGTTTTGTTCTCTGCAATTGATTAGAAAGAAAGAAATAAAAATGATTATGACCTTTGCTACTTGTTTGACGCCGCGGCTATCAGAATATTGAGAGAAAAGCTTGCCTCCTGACGATGCAAATGCCCAATAAAAAATGCATCATTCTACGGTCACCGCCCGGCGGTGTCGCCCCCAATCTGTATTGAGGAGGAAAATTATTATTTTTTTATGTCGCATGTACATAGGTATGGCAATCGTGAAATACAAATACTTCGCATACTTGTACGGTTGTGGCTCGACGATCCTTGATTGACTATCACATTCTACGATATAGCGAATATAGTAGAACAAAAAGTATGTACACTGGCTCTCCCGATATTTTTCTCGTGTTGTAAACATAACATTGGTTTGTCTCCGTTATTCTGCAACAATTTCAGAACAGCAACGAGACATTGAAAATTACAGAGAAAATGAAAGAATATGTTTGAAATCTATATACGACGAAGTTGACGCATTGAAATATTCATGAAAAGCTTACTGCGATCATTCGTTGCAGCGTCGTGAGTTCCTCCCCGGTAATACCGACGATGTTAAATCTCATGGGCACGTTGGTACAACGTTGAATAAAAAGAGACATTATGCTTGTTCGTTGGCGTCGATGTATTTATTGAACGCAGCAACATCGAAAGCTCAGACACGTACATTTTTTTTTAATCGTCAAAACAATTATTTAAAGAACACAAACCAATATAAGTGAGAAGTGATTAAACTATTGTTACCGGTTAAATGAGATTTTTGTTTTTTCTTTTGATGTTATAAACGATAGAGATTACGAAGTTTTGAAAGTCTCGGCA
The DNA here is from genome assembly GCA_958009045.1 of Oxytorus armatus. NCBI lineage: Eukaryota > Metazoa > Arthropoda > Insecta > Hymenoptera > Ichneumonidae > Oxytorus > Oxytorus armatus. Next base: position 29,061,598 of record OY253746.1, read on the forward strand.
CGCGAGTCTCAATCACGGTCTCTTTTATACACGCCTGGAAACTCCCTCAAATTTCAGTGGTGGGGGGCGGCCCGTTAACGAAGTTGTTTTTAATTTCTGCAGCAGCCACTAAAGGCGTTTCGATCGGATAATGCCAATAGACATAACCTGAAAACCCCTCGATAGTTCTCGCGGTTGTCTGTCTCTGTCCCACAAACGGATTCCACCGCGTTACACATATTCATTATATGTATTTATAAGTTATTAATCCCGTCAACTTTAATGAATATACTGAATAAATATGCTCTTAATTTGAATCGGGTTTTAAACCATCTAACTATTAACCGAGGAAGATAAATATAAACTATTTGCTAATATCTATGTCATATGAATATACAGGGTGAGGCACTAACTGTTGCCACGTAGAATAACTCCGAAAGTACGATAGTAGACAACGGGTGCTAGGTGCTAGGTGGAGTCGCATCGGACATTTCAAGGTCAACTTTGTTTTTTTTAGATAGAATGCTATGTTTTGGTACTTATTTTCTGATATGGGCTATCGAGACGAATCCAATGATATAAAAAAAAAAATTTCCGACGGGTAAAGGATCCAGTTGCTCTCAATTTATTGTACAAAATTTGAAATGTACGGCGTGTAGGGTGAGAACGTTCAGGATATCTTTCAGCGTATAAGTCTCTAGCTCTCACTGAATTTTTCCGACATTCTCCGTAAATTAGAAGCATATCGGTTTGTTCTTGAAAAGAATACGACACCATTTACATTCGCTTGTTGCGATGATACTGGTCTTACCATTCTTACTATCGTTGTCTCGTACAAGACACAATACAATGTAATACAATGTAATGTAAATGTGCGTTAATAGTAAATATTTACTAAATACGGCGTTTTCATCAAACCTACAATGTACCGTGTAAATACACGGTCAAATTTTGCACGATATGCGAGGGAAATTTTTTTTTTTAACAAAAAAAAATAAAAAAAAACATCATTGAATTCGTCTCGATAACCGCTACCAGAAAATAAGTACCAAAACCTAGCATTCTATCTAAAAAAGCAATGTTGACCTTGAAATCTCCGATGCGACTCCACCTAGCGGCAAAAAACTAACGCCATATGATAGCCCCCGTTGTCCCATGCAACTTTTGTTTCAAAAAATTTTCTACTACTATCGTACTTTCGGAGTTATTCTACGTGGCAAAAGTTAGTGCTTCACCCTGTATATTAGGCGAAATAGTTGTCTACCTCTTGATGGATCGATTTCCGTTAGATTTTCGATTAAATCCTATAAAATATACAAAAGTTTTCATTTACAAAAATAGAAATACATCGAACCGGTTCATATATTTAATTTGATCCGTTTTCATTATATTTTTGTGAAAATTGCAGATACTCAAATAAAGAGAAAGGTTGAAGAATTTATTTTCATTCATACTTACTTGATTTTGAAAACTGGAACACTTTTCAAAAACCTAAAAAATGAAGTGTAAGAAAATGTGAAGAGCTGATTTTTACTTACCTTAAGGGATAACACCACTGTGACCCTCTGTTTTTTTTCACATTTTTCAAGAATTTTTTTTTGTGGGAAAAAAAAGCGAAAATCGAAAAATTTTTTTTGGGTTTTGTTCCTTGCTTATTAATGTATCAAAAAACATTTTTTTCACATTTTTCACGCCGCATGGTGGCGCTGGGGAAGCTCTCGCGTCAGGTGCTGTCATCTCCGCGGCACGCAGCAGAACTCTCTTCACCGTCGATCTGAAAAAAAAATGCCGAGTGTTTTCGTTAATAATATGATATTTTGAAGAGAAGTACATAGGGATTTGGAAAAATATTGTTTTAAAAAAAATAGGCACGCCTTTGAAATTAACTTTAATTTCAAAGGCGTGAATATTTTTTTTAAAACAATATTTTATTAACGAAAACACTCGGTATTTTTTTTCAGATCGACGTTGAAGAGAGTTCTGCTGCGTGCCGCGAAGATGACAGCACGTAACGCGAGAGCTTCCCCAGCGCCACCATGCGGCGTGAAAAATGTGATAAAAATATTTTTTGATACATTAACAAACAAGGAACAAAATCCAAAATTTTTTTTTCAATATCTCTTTTTTTTCCCACAAAAAAAAATTCTTGAAAAATGTGAAAAAAAACAGGGGGTCACAGTTGTGTTCTCCCTTAAGAGACCCATTCTCGGCGGAGGAGTTTCCAGACCTGTATACAAGACCGTGGGTATACCTTTCTCTCTCTCACTCAATTTGGACACACTTTCAAGCCAGCGTTCCCCCTCCATATATATATATGCTCTAAGAGTACGACAGAAAAAGGTATATTTTCCTTCGTTTTTTCTATCCGCATGCGTCGACCTTGCATATGGAGGGGAAATAGCCTGCGTCGACATCGTTCTGTCTTCTGACCTCACTTTGCTGGAATATTTATAAAAATGTATTCAAGTATTTATTAAAATAAAAGAAATATTAAATATAAACATGCCGTGTGTATATTGTCTTCTATGTGGCAATCTCGATAATTCGGTTCCCTATCATGTGTAAGTACATGTAAATCTAGCTTATTAATATCGTAGAATTATGTGATGACATAGAGGTTAAATGTTTGACAGAATTAAATTAATCCATACAGTATTTTTCTTATTAACAGTTTTGTCATTAACAGATTTCCCATACAAGAAGGAATTCGTAAGCAGCGGCTAGCATTTTGTGGATTCGAAGAAAATGTTCTTAACGGCAGGGCGCGGTTCTACAGATTCCAACTGTACACCTACCCAACTGTCACGACCAAACTGACACGAGCATACAAATATTTCGCAATATTGTCACGACAAAACTGTTCCCGAACAACACTCTTACCATTAAAACTGTCACCGCCCAAACTCTCACCACTCAACTCTCGTGAATCTCTATTCGACACGTGCAGAAATCTTCACGAACAAAACTATCACCGTCTAATCTGTTACGGTCTCAACTGTATTCTGCGCAACTGTAACGCAGCAGAATAGTCCCCGTCTACACTGTCACGGCGTCTACTGTATTCTGCACCAACCGTCACCGCACAAAACTATCACCGCTAAAACTGTCACCGGCAAAACTGTCACCGCGACAAGGTGTCGTAACTAACTCACACAGGTATAAGCTGTACCCGTACGTAAGAGCGCTCGGGCTGCTTCACCAAACGCGGCGCAATAGCGCGCGATATTTCGTGCGTGTCCGCTATTACCGATCGCTGAGCACAAGGTAGTTCACGCGGTGCGAAGGCTGTAGCTGAGATGACAGCGGCGAATGACGTAAGTATTAGCATAATTCGCAAAAATATCCACGTAAAATATTTTAATTTAAATATTGAATACATTTTTTTCGCTGTATGTGGTATACAAAAAAACTTTTGGCTTGCTATCGTCGAAAAATTTCGTATTGAGTCCGTGAAAATTTTTCGATACATAATTTGATTATTGCTGAAAAGTTATATCGATCGCGTGCACTATTTCGCCTCGACGGTAAGTGTCTATAATAAGAACAGTGTCTACAGTTTTTAATGGCATGGGGAGGCTTATTTGAGAATTCCCAATATCATAGAATTTGAATTCACCGATTTAAGTTAGTTCAAATTGCCATAAATCTTGAGCAACTGTATAATTTTTCTGAAATAACACTATATTAGAAAAGTATGGTCAGATTTTTAATTACAGACACTTACCTTCGAAAAATAGTGCACACGATCGATATAACTTTTCAGCAATAATCAAATTATGTATCGAAGAATTTTCACGAACTCAATACGAAATTTCTCGACGATAGCAAGCCAAAGGTTTTTTTATATACCACATACAGCGAAAAAAATCTATTCAATATTTAAATTAAAATATTTTACGTGGATATTTTTGCGAATTATGCTAATACTTACGTCATTCGCCGCTGTCATCTCAACCACAGCCTTCGCACCGCGCGAACTTCCTAGTGCTCAGCGATCGGTAATAGCGGACACGCACGAAATATCGCGCTATTGCACCGCGTTTGGTGAAGCAGCCCGAGCGCTCTTACCTACGGGTACACGGTCTACGTGTATGAGGTGGGTAAATCTCGCGTTAAGCGGTGACAGTTGGTGCCGTGTACAGTTGGGCCCGTGACAGTTTTGCCGGTGACAGTTGCTGCGGTGACAATTCAGACGGTGACAGTTTGAATGGTGAAGGTTTAGACGGTGATAGTTTTGTTCGTGAAGATTCTGCACGTGTCGAATAGAGATTCACGGGAGTTGAGTGGTGACAGTTTGTGCGGTGACAGTTTTAATGGTGAAAGTTTTGTTCGGGAACAGTTTTGTCGTGACAATATTGTGAAATATTCGTATGCTCGTGTCAGTTTGGTCGTGACAGTTGGGTAGGTGTACAGTTGGAATCTGTAGAACCGCGGTCCTGCCTTCTTAACCCTTCGTGGCCAAACATTCTAGAAATAACATGTTGGTCACAGCTGGCTGGCAGGTGGCTGGGGTCGCAATGACTCCGAGCTATGTTTAAACAATTGCCGCGTTGCCAGTATCGTTCCGAACGATTCATAAAAATTCAGGATACTAGTTTGAACCTTTCAGAATGAGAATATGGCAAAAAGTTTTTATCAAATTTTCAAAGTGGCGAAAAAAATCAGCAAGGAGGCAAAAACGCGTAAAAAAAAACATTTTTTACTAAAAAAATCATAACTCTGGCAATTTTTAATATTTTTTCATAAAATTTTAGGGTGATACTCTTGATATATCATAGTTTACGGAAAAAATAGCTCCATAGTGGGCGTTTCAAAAAAGGTATTTATTTTGATATCTGAAGAGGGTTTATTTCGGAGTGAAATAAAGTACGATAATAATGAAAAATGAGCGAGTTATTATGAAAATTGGTTTGAAAAATGTATAAATAATTGTGTATATATACACAATTTATTGTTCTCCACCTTAGTCGACGCAGATAAACATTCTGTGCGTGTCGCACTTAGGGCGACTGTACGAGGAGCACAGCTGTTGAATTTTGTGATCCTCATGTCGTTTATACAATCCGCAGCGGATACTCTTGTGGGAATACTGCCGCTCTCGGGACTGTTGAAAATCGTTTCGGAGTCAAGAATTCCTGCGATTCCTTGCTTAAGGTCGTTTCGAAGGTCTCCTACGTTGGAATTTCAGTGTAAACACACATATCAACTTGATAAAAAAGAATTTAACGATTCACATAGTCATATTTATATTACGGGAAGTAATCCCACGCAGACAAAAATTATCACTTTTCACGAAATAATTAGACGATGGGTCAAATTGACTCCAGTTCACGCACGGTCTTCTAGGATCGACTGCCACGAAGGAACTGGTGTCGCAATCCGGCCAATCCTAGTCTCTCCTTACGAAAGGAACCCAAAAGCACCTTTGGTGGAGAGGCCAATCGTCTCGGGTGCCAGTAACTTATAGTAATTCTAGCTTAAAGTTGCGCTTGGGGTCATTTCGACCCCGCGTGACCACCGTCACTAAACTATGTTCAAATCATTTCCGTGAAGAAGATTTGATAAAAAGAATTAAAGGTGCGAGTGTGAAACCCGATGCTGTACCATTTTTTCGTATAAGGAAAAGGAAAATGTTAACAGAAGCCTATTCTGCTTGTAATATCGCAAAAATGAAATGAATTGTTACTGATAATTTAAACGTCAATAACCATATGTCAGGTAAGGGTAATAATGAATAATCATTGATTTTATTTTTAGGAATGAATTAAAAACATAGTAACTTAGTAATTGATGATTCCTAAAAATTTTAGAAACATGTGATACTCAATGTACACAAAAAAGGATTACAAATACTCAGTCATCGAACTGCCAAACACCTCTGAAAACTGAACCTCAATATTGTGTTGATATTGGATCATCAGAAATAAAAGTACCGTCACAGCTAGTCAATGACAATCCATGTACTCCACCGAGAGATGAAGCCATTGAGTACTCAAACTTGCAAACACCTACAGAAGCCATATTTGATCCTCGTTTTGTTGGTGTCATTAGATCCCCACATATAGCTACATCTAGAAAAGCGCAAAGGGCTTTAGATATACCCAAACGAACTATCGCTCGACAACAAAGAAAAATCAAAACTTTGCAACAAACACGCAGTAGCTTAACTGCTCGCGGCAGGACGATGAAGGATTTAATAAAATATTTGAAACATAAGAATTTACTTTCAGAATCAGCTGCTGAAAAAGCAATGTTTAAATTTGTATTTAAGAGGATGCCTATCACTTCGAAAACGCGAAATGTACTTTCTCTGGAATGACTGAACATATTATGCAGCAGGATTTTTTCGACAATCACGAAATTCAGCTGGTTAAAAATATCATTGAAATGTATATTAGTTTGCGATGATTTCACGTGGCAAGGTGTGCTAGTAATTTAATAACAAAATATTATATTCGACATAAGTTTACTAAATTAATTCATTTTAAACATGAATAAAGATAAAATTAATTTTAATTAATGGTTTTTTTTATATCTATACATATCTACAATATTCTATATCAATATAATGTCATATTTAACAACATATGTCATATATTATGTAACATTTAAGATATATCCTACTTGTAATCTACATTGACGCATTCACGCATGCTCACTGAAAACGTTTAGGAAATCTATACCCTTCTCTCTCAGACTCAATTTGGACACACTTTCAAGCCAGCATTCGCCCTCCATATATATTGTTACGTTCGGGGTTCCAAATCATTGGGAGATCCCATTGGTCGTTTCATCTTTCAATTTTTCATTTATTTACTTTCACAAATGAAATTTCAAAAATCGTTCGGATTTCCACAATCCTCGCGTAAGCAGTATGATAGGCCCTTATGGCACAAAACGGTTAAGCGACCGGTTCACACGCTTGAAAATAATATTTGAAAACTGAACGCGTCTATGACAGCATGTAGTCTAGACGCTGACTCAAAAGTCAGCGTTCTCAACATTATACGTGTTCCCACGACAAAAGCTTGTGTCCGAGGCGGATAGCTAAGCTAAAAATTTCCTGATAACGAAGATGTCGAGGCGTGTAGGAACAAATCGTCCCCACGCGCCGGCATCTCCCGCTAAAATGCGTTTTTTCATTTAGGACGAATTAGAAGTAAGTTAGTCCTTCTCGGGAGCTTGACCACAATGGTCAACCTCGAATATTAATATTAATCCTGGTTATTCCGTGGATCGATCAGTATGGTCGACCACGTTAAAATACAAGTTTTGTTCCGAAATATAAAATAAAAGGAGTAGTCTTTCTCGGGAGGTTGACCACGCTGGTCAAGCCCAAATATTAGTCCGGTTTACTCCGTGGTCGATCGGTATGGTCGACCACGTTAAAATAAAAGTTCAGTAGCTCGAAATGTAATCGCGAATTGTACGCCGTGGTCGATCAGTATGGTCGACCACGTTAAAATAAAAGTTCAGTGGCTCGAAATGTAATCGCGAATTGTACGCCGTGGTCGATCAGTATGGTCGACCACGTTAAAATAAAAGTTCAGTAAATCATTGCTGTTCGGAGATCGTGCTTCATCAAGACTGATCTTGGCGACAGTCTAGAGCAGATCTCCCGAAAGGTCGTCTTTCTTAACACTACTCCTAGCGACAGTGCCCATTCCCGCCGAACGATCAACGAATTGGAACGGCGGATATGTAATTGCGACTCGCGATAAGCTTTAGGGCGAAGCGTACGCAAATGTACATGTCGCGAACCAAAACAACGCCTACGCGACGAATTATCGAACGACTAAACTAAAAATTATAACAGAAATCACGAACTCCTTCAGGACATTCTTCTAGCGAAATGTGTAATCAGAATTACCTACGTACTGCGAAGTTAAAATCATTACTTTTTTTTCTACAATAAAATTTGTAACACTACGAGTATCGTAAAGGTGCGGAATTGTAATTGTTAAAACGCAAATGTGAATAATAAAATTGTTAACCAAAATCGAAACCAAAATTGTGAACCAAAATTACGAAATTTTAATTGTGAAATTTTAAAATCGGCGAAATTTAATTCCCCAATAACGGAAAGTTGTTTGAATAAAAGGAACCTTTGTTATTTGTTAAAAGTTAAAATGTTCTACAAAGTTTAATTCTTAAACAACCCGCTACGCCCAAACACGCCTCATTTCATTATTTTTTAATAATTTTCCATCATAATCAACGATCGCCCTCGCTGTGCCTCGATCCCTGACCGGCACATTCCGGTCTAAATAAGAGGCAACCCCCATATTCAACCAGGACTCGCTACGCTCTCCCCTTTTTACATATCGGGACGTAACAATATATATGCTTTAAGGACAGGACGGCACCGGCTTGCGTGTGTGTGTGTGTTACAGCAAAATCTTAACGTTGTTTCATATTCGAGGTCCCTGAGAAGGTGCGTGAGGCGCGGACTGTGATATATATGTATATAATACACGTTTATTCTATGAAAATGAAAAGAAAAAAAATCTTATTCGAAGTATTGTCCATTGCTAGCTATACATTTTTCCCACCTGTCTGACAATTTGTGGATGCTACGCCAAAAAAACTGTTGCTATTTTCAGGCAAAACAGTCATCGAGTCATTTTCGTACATTTTTGTTAGAAGTGAAGCGCTGCTCAGCAAGTACGACGGAAGACCCAAAAAAAACGGGAATTACGCTGCGGCGGGGATGGGGAGTGGGGGAACCCATTGCTCGACCAGGTGTCCGTTGGGGACACGTCTCCTGAGTTAGTGTGCGAAGTTCTGTTGCCGTGAGTGCATCGATTCGTCCGTGGGAATTTTTGTAGCGAAACAACTTTTTCCATTTCCGCGAAAATGTGATGGCCGATTGTCGAGAGCAACGCGCGGCTGTGAAATTTTGTTCCCTGTTGGGGAAATCGGCCGCGGAAACTACTGTAATGCTTAAGACTGCTTATGGAGATGCTGCCCTAAGTAAAACCAGAGTCTACGAGTGGTTTTCACGTTTTAAAAATGGAGAAATGTCAATTGAAGACCAACCCTGTTCAGGACGCCCCTCAACGTCAAGGAGTGACGAAAACGTCGACAAAATCAATGTTCTCATTCATGAAGACCGTCGCCGAACCATTGATCAACTCTGTGAGGTGTCTGGAATATCATGGAGTTCAATTCAGAGGATTTTATCCAAAGATTTGCACATGGGCAGAGTTGCAGCCAGATTTGTCCCTCGCCTTCTCACAGACGAGCAAAGGGAGCGTCGACTTCAGGCATGTTTTGAACTTCAAAATCAGCTCGAAGAGGACCCTGAACTTTTTTCCAAGGTGATTACTGGTGATGAATCGTGGTGCTATGGATACGACCCCGAAACAAAGCAGCAATCAAGCCAGTGGAAGACACTTCACTCTCCTCGTCCGAAAAAAGCTCGCCAAGTGAAGTCAAACATGAAGACAATACTCATTTGTTTCTTCGATTGCAGAAGTGTTGTGCATGCAGAGTTCGTTCCCCCGGGTCAAACTGTCAACCAGAAGTTCTACTTGGAGGTTTTGAAAAGTTTGAGGGAGAGTATCCGGAAGAAAAGAGCAGATCTTTGGCGCACAAGTGACTGGTTCTCCCATCATGACAACGCGCCGGCCCAGGACGCTCTCTCCGTAAAGCAGTTTGTGACCAAAAAACTGCATGACACCAATTGTCCACCCCCCCTACTCACCGGATCTAGCCCCCTGTGATTTTTTTTGTTCCCCAGACTCAAAAGGGACATGAGAGGAAAGCGTTTTATCACTGTGGAGGAGGTAAAACAAAAGTCGCTGGAAGGCCTAAAGAACATCCCGATAATTGAATTTAAAAAATGTTTTGAACATTGGAAGGATCGTTTGCAGAGGTGCGTTGTGGTCAAAGGAGAATACTTTCAAGGTGATCAAAATTTGGTGTAAAAATATAAAAAAATAAAGAAATTATGACGAAATTTCCGTTTTTTTGGGTCCCCCTTCGTACGTGTCCCATCGATGCAAATAAGTAGTAATTGGACGGAGCCAAGTCTGGTGAGTAAGCCGAAAGTGCAGTGAGCATGCGAGAGTATTTCCCAACTAAACGCCTCAATCTTTCCTTGACCAGTTTTGTTGTGTATGATGGTGCCTTATTATGAAGCAAAATCACTTTAGGTTGCCTCTTTTGATATTCTGGTTGTTTTTCATGCAAAGCTTGATTTAAATCGATCATTGGTCGCCGGTAGCGTTCAGTATTAGCGGTTTCGCCAGGTGTTAGCAGCTCATAATAGATCATACCCTTCTGATCCGACAAAACACAGTCTTCCGTCCATAGCGATTTGGACTTGCAGTCGATGTCGATGGTTCGCCTGGAGTTGGACCCATGATCTTTTACGCTTAGGATTCTAAAAATATATCCACTTCTCATCGCCAATAACAATTCGATGGAGAAATGACTTTCTTTTGTACCTGGCGATGAGCATTTCGCAAGTGGTTTTTCGGTTTTTCTGCAGTCTTTTATTCAGTTCATGTGAAACCCATTTTCTTGAAACGTCTTCTTCTGGATCTTTCTCATGGCTTTCAAACGTATGGACGGCTTCTCGAGTCACATCTAATTGATCCGCGAGTTTTTGTTGCGTTTGAGCGTTATCCTCATCCGCCAATGCTGGCAATTCGCTTTCCTCAAACTTTTTCGGTGGTCTTCCACGTTCTTCGTTTCTCACGTCAAAATCGCCACTTTTGAATTTTTTAAACCACTCAAAGCACTGTGATTTACCAAGAACATGCTCACCATAAGCTTCTACAAGCATTTGATGCGATTCTGCAGCAGTTTTCTTTAAATGGTAACAGAAAATAAATGTTGTCCGCAAATCGCAGTTTCCAGGCACAAACGTCGACATGTTCAACGCTATTACAAAGTATGCTGTTGTATGAAACTTGTATTGTTGTGATGAGTTGCAAATCTTTGTCAGATGTCAACAAGGAAATGCCGCCAATGACGTGATTGGACGGTAGCTACATTGACAGCTAGGGCCATTTATGGGCAAATTTCGGTTTCATATTTACAGACCTGGCATATCTATCTCAATTTTAGGTTCCTCACAGAGGAAGCAAGCATGGTGGAAGACTTCCACCATAGAAGGAAGGATGAAGGAGGCTTTACAATTGTCATCGCTGCGCCGCGATATTTCGGGCACACACCAGTCGTCGTTTTGTCCAATTCCACAATCGCGCGGTTAATTAGTGCGTACTGTTCACGATAGTACTCTTCCCCTAAAAAGTTGGTGTGTCACGATATTTATCGAAATCTCGCAAGCATTGTTATCGGTATATCGATTGATTGTTAGCGTTTCTATTGGGAGTACAAATTAGTTCGGTCCGTTTTCAAAAGATGGCGCCGGTTGTTATGAATGTTTCACAGTGACAGCTGTTTTCGGTGGTTTCAGAGAGCTTAGATATCTGTCAGTAATATTCAATTTATATCGCTTTGAGTTTCATACAAAAACCTTGTTTTTTACTGTGTTGAATATGTCAAATTTTGTGTTAACTAAGCAGCATTTGCGGGAGATTTTAGTTTTCCGCTTTAATCGCATGGAGCCTAGAGTAAAGGAGTCCAATCTTCGTACTCTGAAGCGGCATAAAAAATTCAGCAAAAAAGGTGTCGCTGCGGTCGCAAGTTGATCCGAGTAAAGTGAGCAAGAAATAAACTGTACATGGAACCTTGCTGAAGCTAGGCACCTACGGTCAATATACACATGACCCTTCGGTGAAATTGAGTGTAATCACGCGTCATCGGTAATATAACAGTTTTATGAAACGTTTAATTACTGCTAATCTGTAAAAGTAAGAACATAGAATAGCATTATATCGACTTTATAATATACTAGCAAATAGAAATGAAATAGTTTCGTAAAGGTTACAAAAAAAACCAATGTGTTTTACATTTAACGAAATTTAAAGTACAATAGGTGAGGAGATTGTGCATTGATTATTCCAGGATCAATAAATAACTATACAGACATCCCAGTTAAAAAATACAGACGATGAGCGCGTAATAAATAATGAGGTAAACATCGGGTTTAGGCGACCCCCTTCCGATTCCTTTCGTAATAGGCTCATCCGACGCGCTTTCGCACGCGAGACAACTTTTTCCTCTGACAAAATTGGGGGACGTTATTTATTAAAAAGTTATAAACAAATAAAGTTAATAATTCATACAGCTATTTTCCTTATACCAGCCAGTCCCAATCATCTTGTCCTTCACATGTGTTGTTAAGAATACCCCCTGAGTACATACAAAAAGTTTTATCCGTCGCTCATTATTTGTTAAAAAGTTATTAACAAAAGAAGTTTCATAAATCAAAAATGAAATACTTATACTAGTGTATGGTGAACAGTCGACGTATGAGTGGTTCGCTGCACCCTCTACGCACCAGCCCAAAAACAACCCAAACAAACCAAAAACAAACCAAACAAACCAAAACAACCCAAAAACAATCTAAACAATCCGTAAGTATAGTAAATAGCACATATATCCCTTGTTTATACGTATGCTGCTCATCATACGAATACAAATATACATGAGTAAATGAGGGTGGGAAGGTGAGGTGTCGGTGGGTCGCGTATGGGGTGGGGGGTTGTTTAATTTGTTGTTTGTTATTTTTGGTTTGTTTTTCGGTTGTCTTTGGTTTGTTTGTGGTTTGGTTTGGTTGTTTTTGGTTTGTTTTTGGGTTGTTTTTGGGCTGGTGTGTAGGGGGTGCAGCGAACCCGCTCGTACGTGTACTGTTCACCATACACTAGTATAAGTATTTCATTTTTGATTTATGAAACTTCGTTTGTTAATAACTTTTTAATAAATAACGTCCCCCAATTTTGTCAGAGGAAAAAGTTGTTTCGCGTGCGAAAGCGCGCCGGATGAGCCTATTACGAAAGGAATCGGAGGGGGGTCGCCTAAACCCGATGTTTACCTCATTATTTATTACACGCTCAACGTCTGTATTTTTAAACTGGGATGTCTTTATAGTTATTTATATTATTGATCCTCGAATAATCAATGCACAATCTCCTCACCTATTGTACTTTAAATTTCGTTAAATATAAATCACATTAGTTTTTTTTGTAACCTTTACGAAACTATTTCATTTCTTTTTGTTAGTATATTATAAAGTCGATATAATGCTATTCTATGTTCTTACTTTTACAGATTGGCAGTAATTAAAAGTTTCATCAAACTGTTATATTAACGATGACGCGTGATTACACTCAGATACACTGAAGGGTCATGTGTATATTGACCGTAGGTGCCTAGCTTCAGCAAGGTTCCACGTACAGTTTATTTCTTGCTCACTTCACTCGGATCAACTTGCGACCGCAGCGACACCTTTTTTGGTGAATATTTGAGGTCGCTTTTTTCGGCCGTTCCCCATTAGAGATTGGACTCCTTTACTCTAGGCTCCATGTTTAATTGAAAGAAATTGCAGCTGCAGCGCATCGAATGTTTGTGGAAGTTTATGCCGACAGTACTCCTAACTGATAAATCACGTAGGGAATAGTTTCGACGTTTCGAGAATGGTGATTTCAACCTTGAAGACGAGCCTCATTCTGGAGAGCCAAACAAATTCGAAGACAAAGAATTGGAGACATTACTCGATGAAGATCCAAGTCAAACGCAAAAGGAGCTTACAGAATCATTGGGAGTGACTCAATAAGCACTTTCCGTACGATTGAAATCCATGGGAATGATTCAAAAGTAAGGACATTGGGTGTCTTATGAACTGAGTCCGAGAGACATTGGAAGGCGATTTCTCACTTGCGAGCAACTGATTCAACGGCAACAAAGAGGATTGCGACTGGGGATGAGAAATGGATATTCTACGACAAGCCCAAGAAGAAAAAATACTATGCTAAACCCGGTCAATCGTTGCCATCGACCTCGACATCAACCCCAAAGACGAACCATTCTTGCTTCGAAGGTTATGCTCTGTATCTGGTGGGACCAAAACGGTGTTGTATATAAAAAGCTGCTGAAACCTGGGGATTCCATAACGGGCGATCGGTATAGGCTTCAATTGATTCGTTTGAGCCGTGCGTTGCACCAAAACGGCTGGAATTCGAGCAAAGACATGTCAAAGCTATTTTTCTGCATGACAACACTCGGCCTCATGTCGCAAATGTTGTAAAAAAATATTTGGAAACGCTCAAGCGGGATGTTTTACCGCACCCGCCGTACTTTCTGAACATTGTTCCTTCTGATTACTAGTTGTTCCGACGGATGTAGCACGGTTTGGCAAGGCACCGGTTCACTTCTTTTGCAGAAGTCAAAGACTGATTCCTAACTGGGATCGCCTCAAAAGACGAGACATTTTTTCGGATGGCATTCGAAAATTGCCTGAGAGGTGGAAAAAAAATAGTTGCCAGCGATGGACAATACTCTAATTAATCTGTTCATTCATTTTGTTCTGAAATAAACGCATTTTTTACCACAAAAAAACGGACCGAACTAATTTGTACTCCCAGAAGTTTTCATAAAATCTTAATTTCTTTATCGATTATCGCCATATTCAATAGCCAAACATCTTTGACTCCTGGCCTATTAGTGTAGAAAGTTTTGTCTCGATAGCTGAAAATTGATGAAAGTCATAGCGATTACAAGCATTTGTTGGAACATTGAAGATCATGTAAAATCTGAAACCCTAAAGTAATTTCAATGAAAATTCCAGCAAATAAAGGGAGTTGGCTCTACCTTAAGTGGGTTGTTCCACTTGTGTGCTAACTTTTTTTTAATTTGTCTGCTAACTTTTTTTAAATGTTCGAAATGTGAGGAAGTTAAAATGGAAAAAGCTCCGACTTCCTAGAGAAAAATTTGTGAATGCGCAAAAATTATGATGAGCCGATATGGAAGTTTCAATTTGCACTATTTCGTTTTTATCACAATTCTCGCGGTTTCTCGTTGAATTGTTATTGAATATCTAGGAGTTTTAATTACTTCAAGACTGGGTTAATCAGCTTTTACGCACATCCTGGCGTACCTCGCGTCGATTGATTATAGTGTACTGAAGGGTAGGAAAACACGAAAACCCGGACGAATATAAACCCATAGTTCATTTCTTTTTTTCTTGTCTTCATTATTCAACGATGAACTCCTTTCCTCGAGTCAATAACTTTGTATGATAATACATTACTTGATGTACCCGATTTTAAATATATAAAATAACGACGGTTTTTCTGTCCTCTTATGTTTGTTTTTTTAATTTACTTCGATAGAAAATGACGTTTCCGATTCTCGCCATTTGCACGGTCACGAGGATGGTGATTAACGAGTCACATCAAATTAGTAATACGGTCTCCTTGGATTGTTCTGAAAAACAAAATTGTCAGTCCCGTTGAATTGCCAAAACACGTTTACCGTAAAAACTAGATATTTTCCCTGTACGAATGTTTTTTTTTTGTCGAAACTATGATTTTTATTTAATTACTACTGTACTCACCAAAGGATTCGGCCTAAATCTATAGGCGAGCATCATTCGTTTTCTGTACGCGTCAAACTCGTCATCGTCCCGCGATATACCGTCAGGCCGTTCCGAACCGAGACCAGCGCTGTCAAGCCTGTTCGTGGCTCTGTAAAACAGATCGTTTTAATACGCACGTAGGCTCGGTTCCACAATGTGACTTAAACAGAGTTTAGCGCGGTAATCGTACGTTAACTTTCACTTCGCGTTCCACAATCTCTGTCAATCTCTGGTTAAAGTGCGCTAATGAAGGTTAAATTTAACCATCGATTTTCGGGCGTTTAAAACAGTTCTAATCGACGTTTACAGAATATGGCGTCATGTGTCGCGTCAATCGCAGCCCGTGTGTTTCCGCGACTTCCCTGTCACAGGTTATGCGTGCGTACACGTATTTCCGTGCGTAATTGTCATCATCGGATGATGAGGATTTTATGCGTATCATAAATTGTAGTCCAAAAATAGTGCAAAAACGTCCGGATCATTTTGACGAATGGACGACGTTGATTTTTGAACATTTTGGGCTATCGAAAGGAAGCGCGAATATTATGCTTCAGGATTTGACATTTATTTTTGGGCTTATGGTTCCTTATTTTCAAGAATATTTTTCTCCTCTTCTACAATTCCGATCAACGCCACTTTCTCTGCTTGTGTGAAATTTGCTAGCATTTTCATAGTTGACGCTGTATATCATGGATTTAATATGTCTTTACTCAGAGAAGAGTGATGTGATCCACCAATTAAAAATGTTTTAGGCCGATCATGGACTGTCCGATCCGATCAGTTTCTCCCTTTTTCTTTCTTTGTCAAATGATTCATAGTCCGTAATGATTCCCCCAAACCAATCTTAATGGAAGTTATTAAAGAACACCGAGTTAGTTATAATTGGATAATTTAATTTAATTGGACGATCATAAACGAGATGTGGAGCGCAGACACGATGTGGAATTCCAGTTAATCTTAAACTTCGATTATGGAACCGGATCTTAAATAGGTTTGCTAGGCTGGTCGCGCGGATAAAGTGTGGAACAGGTCGCGTTTGGCATTTGCGTGAACCGTTAAAAGCGGAATGATATTAAACGAGATGAAGAAATTATCGGTTTTTTTATGGGGCTTTGTTTAAATGCACTCTATCATTGTGCTATCTTTTAATTTTCTTCACTGCATTTTTTATCTGAGTTACAACTGGTGGGAACACGAAGTGCGATAAGGGCCTATGTTAAATTGCAAATTTGTAATATTAATTCTTCGAGAACGGCGGTGGTTCAAATATCTAAAATAATTCAGGTCTGTCTGAGTACAGGCACAGAATATAAAATAAAAATTTCAGAAATTTCTGTGCAATTTCGCTCTCCCTGGTGTTCTTAAAAGACGCCCCCCCCCCCCCCCCCCCCCCAAGCATTGGGAAAATGACAAATAATAAAAATGAACGTACTTGTTGACCGGTTCGACGCGACCGCTCCCTTCACTGCCGAGACCCTGACCCTCGCTCCATCCAAGCTTTTGCAGCATTTGGAAACCTGAAAAAATAAAAAAAATATTGTATCCATCGTACAATTCGTGCGTTGTCATTCACGCATTATCTTAAACGTTTGTTTCACCTATGTTATCTTCCTTCAGCTTGAACTCTTTGTAATCACTTAGATCGGGCTCTTTGCCCTGCTTCAATGCGCTATATTGTTCCATGAATCTCTTGAGCTCGTCCGGTGGCAAAAAATCGCCGATATGATGCTTTCCCTCGGCTTGCGCCGTCAATTCTTCCGCCCACATTTGGGTCGCTTCCATCTCCGCTGATCTTATCTTGTGCTCCCACGTGCCACCCTCAATCTCCTCGTCGCTGTCGTACTCGTACTTGTGCTTTCCTTGTGCCTCCAAACGTTTCACCTCTTCGCGCTTTTTCAGCAAATTTTGATACAATAGATTTATCTGGCGAAAAACAAACGTACAGAAAACAACAAAAAAATTAATAATACCTCAATGCCGAGGGAATTTCGACTTACACGCAATAAAACATTTGATACTTGCAAAATTTTCGGTGTACTGAGCATAAAGTAGGACCAGAATTGTTCATATTTAAGGGAGCGGGGTTGAAATTCCGAACTGTGAAAGCTCTGATGGTGTAAAACTCCGAATTTCAATATTACGAACTACAGGTCTCCGTATAGTTTATTCCGACGAAAATATACATAATTGACTGTAAATAACATCGACCGGTATGAATAGCTATACAAAAATGATACACATTTAATATCATATAGTAAATACTTTTTGGAATCAGTATGCAGAAGCAAAACGATTTAACGAACGGTCAGTAGTATTATTTGAAAATTTCCGAACATTTGTTATTCAGAGATCCACAAAGTTTCGAAAATTAGATTAATGAACAATAAACTATCGGAAAGTTCAAGCATAACAGTATTGAAGAAAAGATTTATCGGGTTCACAAAGGTTTCGGACTCCGAAAATCACAGCCCTAACGATGCAGTATTCCGACAAATAAAGTTTAGAAGGGTCAAGATTCCGAAAATTTCCAATTCGAGCGTTTAGATAGCAGTACCGCTAGGTGTTACGTCTATGCACCTTTTTCACGAGCGAACGGAGTCGAATTCTTTCGGAGTTTTGCTGTGTCGAATTTATTCACTACCATGTCTGTAACCTTTCTGGACATACAAATTCTAATAAATTTGACTTCGATATTCTTTTTTTATGAACCTTTTTCCGTATAAAACCTAACCGTTCGGAAACTCGGTTTTCCAAAACCATTATTTTTCGGAACTGTACGCTTTCTCATTATGAAAATAAGGTTTTTTTATGCAGTTGGGTTTTGATATTCAGTACGTTTTCAGTTGGTCCCGTAATTATTCATGTGATTTAATCCTTGGTGTATAACTATTCTTGATGACAATGACAATTCTGTTTTAGAGATATTGGATTTAAGAATTTCCAAAACTTTTACGATCCCCGAACATAAGTTCGGAGTATTTCACCTTCGGAGTTTTCACAGTTCGGAATTTCAACCCCCCCGCCCCTTTTTTCGAAACCAGAAATGGAAACAGACGTGGTCTTGGTTCAGGTTAGTCGTAATTTTATGTTAATAATTCCTGATTTTTCAGACGTTCACTGACCTTGTAATGATCTTCGGCTTTTTTCCATTGTTCCTCGCTAAGATCCAGAGTGCCAAAGGTCTGTCGGGCATATTGTATCAATGCCGGATCGTTCCGCGATATTTTCGTCAACATCGGATTTTTTCCTTTAGGATGTTGCCCTTTCGCGGGTGTTATTACGGAAGCAGGTTGACCCATCTGATTTGGCAAAGTTATAGTGGACTGATGATAAACAGGACCACAATCGGCCCTGTTAACGGATTGCACGTTCATTACGTTAACGTGAAATTTATCTTCAGGCTCGCTCCAACGACTACGTCGCTTTCTTTTTCGTTCTTCCCTACTGTCTTGCTTGTAATGATCTAAGGTGAAAACGCGCACGCACATAGACACGTTTATTAAATACGAATACGAGAGAACAGGACCCGGAAGTTCGTACAGGATTCGTCATGATAAGATTGAAAACACTCGGGAAAATGTGAGCGACGTTATTTACGGACTTGAACATTTTTTCGAAATTCCGAATAATTTCACGTTATGGGAACTTATGAAAAATTCGGTTGGAAGGGACAAAAAAAAATTCACGTCCGTAGGATTTGGAAAAATTTCGACTAACGTGTGACTTTAAAAATTTGTCCAACGTGGGACATAGATAAAAAAAATTATTCTCTAGGAACATAGAAAATATTCGAGTCTGTAGGACTTGAACATTTTCGTGTTATTTTCACTTTCACGAGTATTTTCGTATTTTTGAAGATATTCGAACACCCAAGTCCCACGAAGACGAAATTTTTCCAAGTCCTACGGATGTGAATTTTTTCTACGTCCCTCCCAACCGAATTTTTTTATAAGTTCCTATAACGTGAAACTATTTGAAATCTCGGGTAATATTCAAAGTTCCTAAAAAAGGTGAGCGTCGTTCACTTCCTCCGAGTGCTTCCAATCTTGCCGCGATGAATCCCGTACGCACATTCGGGCATTAGCAATGAATTTTGCGATTTTTCGAGGATTGAATTATTGGTGGAACAAATACTGACCGCTCTGTGAAGAATGTCTCTGGGATTTATCGACATCGTCATTGTCACTGAGAGCCTCTTCGGGACAGTAAGGCTCAGCTCCGCTACCGATCTTGCTCTCTTTGCCAGCCTTATCAGCCCGAAACTTGGCCACCAATCCCCTGTACTGCAGATACGCTGCACTTTGCTTTTGGTGCAGAAACCTTGATTAAAATAATACTTAAAACGCTGCCAAGTAAGATATACGCCTAGATAAAGTATTTTAACGGATGCCAGTGGAAAATAAGTGCGTTAAGAAACGGAAAATACAAATGAAGAAAATGAATACATATGTAGTTGGTCCACGTGATTAAAAAAAGAACCGTAACGATTTTTCACGGCGAGCTTTTTTTAAACCGTGGTATTTCAGAACAATGTACGAAAAATAATAATAATAATAATGAAACGGAAAGTGTGATAAAATATTCTAATTTCTTCGACAGGACTGGTTTTTTAATTTATATACGAGGATTTTTTTTATGTTCTCTTATAGAGGAAGCTTTGTGAACGTGAACGTTTGTTGCCCGGACGTAACTGCGAACGTACTCGAAATGTCGGGTTTGTCCGCTGACTTTGTAAATTCAAACGCTTGTAATTCAAGAAGAACTTGCGACTACCTCGCGACGATTTTACACGCACGTAAAGCTAGTACGTAATTTTTGTTTATTTGTAATTTTTATCCAAATTTCTACAGGCTCATATTTATACAAATACGAATTTTAAATTAATAGTATGTAACCGTTCTATCGAGCATTCGGAAAATTTTAGGCTCTCACACTGTAATCTCCCACTAAAGTAAGGAAACCCGAATTAACCATATCGGGATCTTAGGGAAGCGATAAAAAAATATAATATCGCCATTTGTTCGAGTTGTTGATTTTTTTTCATCTACTTTCTATTAATGTATTTTATAAATGATGAATATTTCAAATAGTTTACGCATATGGCATTTTTTCTTTTCAACAATCACAAAGGTTCCTCCGCGAAGAAGTAAAAAGTATCAAAATTAAATGTGCCCGATGTTATATTATTTTTCGTCATTTACAGATGTCGATGAGGGATAAATTGTATGGAAATCATGTAAACCCCTTTTTATTCTGTAATTAGTCGATGTATATGTGAACTTCGATCTTCGACAATTCGCGAATCGAAAGCCTGTAAACTCGGTCTCGTCGATTAAAAAAAAAACTATCGAGTGTGTAACTGATTATGCAAATTAGCGTTTACATGTTCCCGCGTAAAAAAAAAAATTAGTCTACCATAGAGCGTCGATAAATCTGTCAGGATCGTGTACTTAAAAGGCGTCCATGTGGATGCTTCCAGATGTGACATAAACTTTTAAATTGATACTCAAAGTCTCGCGGATAGTTAACGTAACGTCAGCGGCATTAAAGTTTTTCGAAATTTCATTATGAAAAGAACATTTTATTATTATACTACGATTTCGAAATGTACATATTTTCTTTGTAATTTACTTAAAAAAATATTTTTATTATTAAAATAAAATTGAAAAAATAAAAATATAATTTTATGCTCAACATAAAATTTCAACAAACGTTGATGCCGTTGACTTTTCGTGGACTATTCGGTTGACTTGAGTACCAATGTAAAAGTCCATGTCGCATTTTGGAAGGGTCCAAAAAGACGCATTTCCGGTAGACGATTCTAATCGCGGGATTCATCGATCGTTACTTCAGATCGCGCGATGAATCTAACCTACAAAAGCAAACGCAAAGTGCGTACACCGATTCTCGTAATACTAGAATCAATGAGTACTCTTCGCGCGCTGCTTTGTAGGTTAGGTTCGTTATCTAAGATCGTGTGATCTGAAGTATGCACTTGGTCGAACTTCGAGCACGACATCAACAGCAAATCATAATGACGGGGCGGCGCTGAAATTCCGAACTATGAAAGCTCCGAAGGTGTGAAACTCCGAATTTATATGCGAGGGTCCTAACAGTTTTGGAAATTCTAAAATTCAACATTTTTAAAACAGAAATGTCAATGCGAAGAATACTTATACACCAAGGATTAAATGACAAGAATAATTACGGGACCGACTGAAAAAGTACTGAACATCAAAACTCAATTATATGAAAAAACCTTTTTTTCATAATTAGAAAGCGTGGAGTTCCGAAAAATCGTGGATTCGCAATACCGAGTTCCCGAACGGTTAAGTTTTGAACGCGAAAAGGTTCAGAAAAAAAGAATATCGAAGCCAAATATATCAGAATTTGTATGTCCAGAAAGGCTAAAGACATGGTAGTGTAGAAAACCGACAGAGCAAAATTTTGAAAGAATTCGACTCCGATCGCTCGTGAAAAAGGTTCATAGACGTAACACCAGCGGTGCTGCCATCTAAACGCTCGAATTGGAAATTTTCGAAATCCTGAGCCTTCTAAACTTTAATATTCGGAATATTGCATCGTCAAAGCTGTGATTTTTGGAGTCCGGAACCTTTGTGAAGTTGATAAATCTTTTCTTCAGTTTTATTATGCATGAACTTTCCGATAGTTTGTTGTTCGTTAATGTAATTTTCGGAGCTTATTGAATCTCTAAACATCAGTTGTTCGGAATTTTTCAAATAGTACTGTTGACCGTTCGATAAATTGTTTTGTCTTCTGCGTACTGTTTCCAAAAAGTATTTACTATATGATATTAAATGTGTATCATTTTATTATCGCTATTCATACCGTTGATGTTATTTACAGTCAATTATGTACACCTTCGTGGGGAATAAACTATACGGAGAGCTGTAGTTCGTAATGTTGAAATTCGGAGTTTTACACCGTCGGAGCTATAACAGTTCGGAATTTCAACCCCGCCTCATAATGACGAGTTAGCCGGTTTCGGAAATAAATCGCATTTCGAGATATTTCGTGACGTGTCTTTTTCGTAGTGGGGATAATCGAACAGGTCACATCGATGCGTATTTACATGTTTTTTTTTGTTACTTCATTACAATTGTGCAATTACCACTTGATTTTCTTGTAAAGTATTGTGTGTACAGGTCAATATTGTTTGGGGGATTACGGCCGGGAGAATTTTGTCCCAGGCGGTTTAGCCCTGGAACCTATATTATTGGTAGCTAGATAATTGGGATAAGTGTCCTCTTACGACGCGAGAGTTTCACACATAATTGTGAAGAATGATTGAATCATTGAGCGATGTATGTACTGTAATGATGTATACGGGACGGTAAAAAAAACGTTTTTTCGTTTAACGATTATCCTGCTCATCGAGATGCTTGTACTTCATCACAAAAAAAATGTGTCCCGGAACGCGCAACTTGAAAAAAAAAATTTATCAAGTCCTCATCGATGTTAAGAAAAAAATCGCTAAACGTGTTTTTTTTTGTATAAATGTATTTTTGTAGGTCCGGGTGTTCCGCGAGTTATTTGTTCCATGAGATAGAAGAATGAGTTTTGTTAAACCTGAGACTCGTCCGATGATATTTAATACTGCCTCAATGACATTAAACATTTTTTTCATCGAGTATTTTCGATGGTTTCATTTGACAAAGCTAATTGCGAAAACCCCGTGAACAGTGAAATAAAATTTAGTGTTGCCTCGTGAATATTCTCCGAGCTTCAACACAGTTTTTATTAACGAGGCAATAATACATTTTTTCTCACATTTTACCGACTTCGCAGGAAGTTTTTTTGTTAAGTGACAACGTCAAGGATCTTTGATTACCCGAGACATATGTGATTTAAAAAAAATCATATCGGTACACAAGTTTTGAACATCATTAAACGGTAATAAATATTATCGCATGGGTCCCAGCTTTAACGAAAAAAAATTCTTCTCTGTTAAGGAATAAGCAACATTACGAGCACTCGGATCCGGAAATAAGTTATGTATGAAAATTGAGGTTTATTGACGTTTTGCTTCCTCATAGAGGAAGCTTCGTTTTCGCGAAGGAAAAAAACTCCGAGTTTTTAATATCAATGTGATTAAAATATGCCAAAACATTGGAAATCATCGAGAAAAAAATGTCCGTGCGTATGTGATAGGCTCCAAAAATTAAACTTGACTTGTCCCGAGAACGCATTGACCGATTTCTTACAAACCTCGCGTAGATTTAGGTCATCGAACCTCCATTGTTTGCTCCAATTGTCGTTGGAATTACTTGAGGTTTCGAGACTATACGCCATTTTGAAATGTTTGAAAAATGTGTGTGATCGCTCTAACTTTCGTAAATTTTGAGCTCCCAAAGCCTCCACGAGGAAGCCAAAATTGAAAAAGCCTCTTGCGCATAGAGACACATTTGTTGGATGTGCAAAAATGATGAGAAAGCAACGTGCAAGTTTCAATTTGCAACATTTTTTTTAATCATCGACGAGAACGTAGTGAAGATGTTTTGAACAGCCTGCGCTCTTTGCACCCGCTGGGTGGGGGTCAAATATCGGAACGACCAATACTTGGAACGGTTGAAATCTCGACTTTCAAAATTAATGAACATTCAACTATAGAAAGGAGCATTAAAAAAAAAAGTCTTTAAATCAGTAAAGAAAGACTGAGACCACAAAAACATTGAAATAGATTTATATCGAGAAAAAATATGAGGATGAGCAAAATTGCATGGGACGAAATATGGAATCGACAAAAATGTCAAACAGTTCATAGGTCGAAGTGTACGGATTTCAGATTTACGGATACTGAGAAAGTTTACAATTTTCAATTCGATAAAGCGAAAGACGAAAAACTCGAATGTCCAAAATGGCGACAGACTAACAAGTTGAACGGTCTAAATAGCGAAAGAGCGAAAAGTAGAACGGTCAAAATTACGATCGCGTGTGAAACGTTAGAAACACATTTCCTATTCCTTGCACTATCGAATGGAGCTAGTAGATGGCGCTACCTGGTGCATTGAATCATTGAAGACCGAGCGGGAATGTCTTTTCCCGCTCGGGACTGATGTTAAAAATCAGTTCTGTAGGGCCTCTTTTCTATCTGGACAGGTTATCCTCAGTTTTTTCAACATCAAGTACAAATTTGGCAAATCCGGCTTCTACCGGTAGAGCTTGCATATTTTGTGTTGTCAACGTGAATTTAAGGAGTAACACCACTCTAGCGGCGGAAAAACATTTCTTTTCAGAGGCTTTATTTAACAGATGTTGAGGTATGAATTTTTTCTTTTAGTTATCATTATGATACAAAATGGCGACGACAGAGCCCATCCTGAAAATCGTGTTTTTTACACAACATCACGGGAGGACGGTTTTCTCGTAAAGTATAAGTCCTGGACCAAAAAACCAAAAAATTTACAATCTATATACTATTGACTATGGGACTATGTAGGGGTTGTTTTATGAATAAAAAATGTAGAAATGGTGCACTTTTGAAAGAATGAATCGATTTTCTGCCAAACAACAGTAAAATTTTTGTAAAAAAAAAGTTTACATTAATTAAAAAAACGGCTACGTACTCCGATAGAGAATGTAATTCTGAAGCTACGATCAAAATTTCAAATCGATCCATTCAACGGTGTTCAAGTAATACGTCCTACCTCTTTAAAAAGGACGATCTTCAAGATGTGCTCTGTTGCCGTCATTTTATATCAAAATGATAAAAAAAAAAAATAAATTCATTTCACACTTCAATATTTGTTAAATGAATCCTCTGAAAAGAAATCCTCTTCTTTTTTTCATATTCCCAAAATAAATCGTCAAAGTTAAGCCATCTTTTCTGCGGCTAGAGTGGTGTCACACCTTAAAAAATGATCTCCATAATGTGCTCAATTTTGTATATGAATTGACCCTTTACGCCCGAGAACCAGATACTTTAATGTTCTCTGTTTTGATGTTCGATATTTCGATGGATCGAAGTAATCGTTCCACCAAGTTTTACACATTCGAAATTTGTATGCTGAGCATATTTCTATTTGGTATATTGGGCGTTATAAATATTAGCAACTCAGTATTTTTCATTTTGGAAATATGAACTCTCTACATCATTCAAATCAATTTTTTGGACTTTCAAAGTACACAGACTATCTAAACACATATTCTCGAATAAATGAGCTTTCGAATGAATAACCTTTCTTAATAAACAGTTATTCGGCTCGTCATCTGTCGGAATACTAAATTTCCGAATGACTTCATCCTCGTTATTCTATGTTACTAATTTTTTTTTTTCACAATATCGGTCGTTCCAAATGTTGGCTGTTCTTATATTTGATCCATACCCGTACCCCCTATTTTTTACGCTAACGATGGGTAACTCGATGCGTACTTTCAGTCTATATTTAAAAAAGTCGTTTTTTAACCGCCTGAACATGGAATTGTCCGCCTTCCGAGTGCGGGACTATTTATATGTTAATCAATAACATTGGACAAGGATGGGAGAATGCTTGGGCGCCGAAGGCGACTCTGGTAAAGGGATACGATTACAATGGGATCAGTGTAGGACAGTAGTTACCATAGTTTAGGATCTTGGGCATTCTTCTCTTGAACTTCCTGCTCAATGGCGTCCCCACAATCTGCGACGATGCGTGCCAGTTGCTCTGCTTCTACGGGACAAACTTGTAACTGATTGTCAGTAATGAAGTTTCGTACAAATCAATTATAGTAACGATACGCTTTTACGACAGTGAGATTCCGATTAATTTATTGGATAAAAGTTAGCGACGTTTGGTCGGACTTGGGCGCGTAGCATCCGAGCCGTACGAACCCCTCATATATAATGTAGCTGAAGCTACCAGCCAGAGCTAGCAGCCAAGGGGCTCGCGGCCAGTGGCGAAACAGGGGTCGGGCCCCGTGCATCTATTGAGTTATAGAATTTTGAAGAAAAAAAAATTCGATTTACGTGTATTTTAGATGGAAAACTGTTCACGCTAAGGGAAAGTACTTAGAATTAATATTAAGGGCTGTAACTTTTAGGGAATTTTTTTTCCACATATCCAACAAAATTTCAGGTGGGGACTGAGAAAAAAAATAGCCGAAAAAAAATTCACCCTAATATATATGGCATTCCGAGCATTAGTGGAATAACAATTTTACAATGTTTGGGACCGATCCTGATGAATGTCACAGAATATACGTATTCGTTTATTTTTTCTTGTAAGATCCTTTAAAGATCTAACAACGGTAATCGTATTCAGAAAACAAGAATTTAGATAAAAATCCGTATTTTGTTCATTTTTTAATGCTCTACGCGGGTATGCGCGAATTTATTTAAATAATTGTCACGGAAAAAAAGGGCCAAACTGTATCAGCGCTATATTTTTCTTTATTTATCATATATAATCATTATTAAGGAAACTTCAGCGACGCAAAAAATGATCATACTCCAACAAATTTCTAAAAATTGAGCATTAGTGGAATAACAATTCTACGAAGTTTGAGACCGATCCTGATGAGTGTCATGGAATATGTGTTTTCGTTTATTTTTTTTTTAAAGGTCATTTAAAATACGAATTTTTTTCCTTTTCAATGCCCTGCACTAGTATGCGCGAATTTGTTTAAACAATTTTTTCATAGAAAAAGAATAAGAGCACAACTGTATCAGCGATGTTTTTTTTCAAATTTATTATGTAAAACCATTATTAAAGAAACTTTAGTCCAAGCTGTATCATGGCATTTGTAGAATGTGAGCTTACGGTTATTAATGTGGGTGGCTGAGGTGGCGTGGAATATATATATAATATATATGAGTTGGGTTCCGCGTAAATTGCAACGGTTCCGTTATCTTATGGGAAAAGCTTTGTTTTCGTTGAAAAGAAAATGTTCTAAGTTGTTAATGCCAATATGCTTAGAATGTGCCAAAACGTCGGAAAACCGCATACAGAAAAGGAATGTCCATATGCCTGTGTGTGTTTCTATGTAAAAAAACTTGCAAAATTGAAGTTGTTACATCTCGACAACGACTGGATTGATTTGGCGCAAAATTGGCAGGGGTTCCACGTATCAAACTCCCTTTGATTGCTGCACTTCTTTTTCGCTAGAATTACTTACCCTGAGATTATGCGGAATTTTGAAATTTTCGAAAAATGTCTGTGATCACTTTAACTTTCGTAAATTATTGGCTATCGGATCAAAATTTTTCTACGCAAATGGGCTAGATAACAAGGATGTTTGGTATTGAATTTGGCGAGAATCGCTTGAAAGGCGATTGATATGGAATTTGCCGCAAATTAATGAGTGTTAAAATTTTATTGATTTAAAAATTTATTGCGATATTGTTTTTTTGGAAAATTCAATGTTTGCCTGAACTGTTGTAAATTTACACATATCCAGATGGTAAGAGCCATGGAAAAAAGGGTAAGGGAGAACCGTGTTGGGTATTGAGCTCGAAAAGAATGGGTAAAAGGGCTTTAAGATTGTATGACATCTTAAACGTTTGCAAGTTTGTATGTTTTTAATATGCGATCGCTTGCACATTAGTCAATTTTCTAAATGATAATGGAAAATCATGATGAT
Organism: Oxytorus armatus; assembly: GCA_958009045.1. Taxonomy (NCBI): domain Eukaryota; kingdom Metazoa; phylum Arthropoda; class Insecta; order Hymenoptera; family Ichneumonidae; genus Oxytorus; species Oxytorus armatus. Next base: position 29,089,646 of record OY253746.1, read on the forward strand.
GACGAAGTTCGCATCGTTGGAACGCAACGAAAACAAGTTTTAAAAAGACACTTTAATTTTCAGTATTGTTCGTGCTTTTCTCACACATCTAGGGCCCGGGCCCCTAACGGCGAACCCGAAAAAAATTTGAACGATTTCAATTGGATAAGAATCCAATTCAAATCGTTCAAATTTTTTGCGGGTTTTGTTACCCATTTTCATAAGAATGAAAATGGGTAACTCCAATCGCTCTAACTCTCGTAAATTTTGAACTATTGGGTCAAACTTTTTTGCATGAAACGATCAAGGGACAAGAATGTTTGTTATTCAATTTGGTAAGAATCGCTTGAGGGGTTCAAGTTTTATACAATGTTGAATTTCTCTTAAATTCAGTACCAATATCATTTCATAATACTCGGTTTATATAAAGAAGTGTACTCCTATTTGTCAAAAATTGCGAAAATTGAGATACTTTAAATTAAGAGTTTTCATAAAATTTGAATCTTTTATTGTACTGTATTCATGTGAAAAAAATTGAGCGGGATATCTCTGAAATTTGAGGAAGTCAGAGCAGTCATTTTCTGAAAAATTAAAAACTTTCTAACTTCCAAACGCTGTAACCGATTTTAGCCACATTCAATACCGACCGTCCCTTAACAACGTTCAATGTGTAGAACAAACATTTAGTTCGATATCTCAATTTTCCCGAAAATTGAAAGCAACCAATAACATTTTTTGACAAGCCAAAATCGTGTAAACCTTGAAACCCGTCATGACTTCTTCTAAAAATTTCAACAAATAAACGAGTTACGATCGTTATGATGTGTGCAAGGTTTGATCGAAATCGGTCGAGTGTTTTTCAAAATAAACTCATTATTTGACCCTTTATGCGGCATACATATGTACAAACATTCATCCAAGTATTTAAAAAAAACAATTACTTTCTGATCATTGGGACATTTTGGCATGTCTGTCATAAAAATCTCGAAACAATTTTTTTTCACGTAAACAAAGCTTTCTGTATGAGGAAGCACAATTATCAAAGCTGAAAATACTACTCATTACTTTGTTGATAAGCAATTGTTGATAATAATTAAAGCACAAGGTTTTTAGAAAGAATAAATTGGACCTATACGCGTTCGGAGGGTTTGAATGTAGAAAATAAAAGAAAGTTATTCCAGTGATTTCGGTGTGCACACAGAAGACCTTGTGTCCTCCCAAAGATTAAACGACAACAGAAAGTTTTGACATATAATCCGAATCTCACTGTATCGTAAAAAAAAAAAATCATTGTATAATCTACCGTCGAATGATATTTGAATTTGGCAATCACTGATTCCATCATACCTGGTTGATCGGAAGACGTAAGAGCGGTCGACGGTGGCCTGACCGGAGGTGGTACTTGAACGTTCGGTCGTGGAACGGAAATTGTCATCTGATTCTGAATCGGATAAGTTGTGGTTATAAGATGGGCCGGTGATGGCAGTGGATTTTGTTGTATCAGCGCCGGTGGCGGCACGTTCGTAGGGGGTACATTAGGCGGTGGAATATTAAGATTCGGCGGTGGCACAGAATTTATCGTCGATGGAACGCTGTGCACAGTTGGCGGTGGTGCTGACATTATCATTGTTGTCATGACCGAGGGTGGTAGTATGTTGGTAACGTTGGCGACAGTAACGGCTATCGACTGTGGCCTTGTAATCGTCAGCATGTTTGGTGGCATTTGCGACATGGGTGGTAACAAATTCGGTGGTCTAATGTTGGGCGGTGGTATATTGGGTGGTTGTAAATTTCCCAAAGTTGGAATATTGCACTGAGACGGCGGTGGCGGCGGTAATATATGCGGTGATTGTTGAACAGGCACGGACGATGTATGCGAATGGGATTGAATATTTTGCATAGAAACGCTCTGTGACCTTTGCATGCCAGGTGGTGGAATTGTCGTGTTTGGTTGCATAGTCTGTAACGACGGAGGTGGCGGTATTGTCATGTGCGGCGGTGGTAGTGGCATTCTTGAATTTGACTGATGATTATCCATGCTCGTGTAATTGATGCCAGGTGGCTTTAAAGGTGGCATTCTGTGCATGTTTGGTGGTGGAACACCCGGCGTCATGTTTCTGATATTGGGTGGCGGTATGTTTGTCATTTGCATCAATGGCTGTGACATTAGCGGCGGTATGCCCACTGTTTGATTGATACTCTGTTGCTGCTGTTGCAGAGGATGCTGCGGATTGAATTGAGGCCTGGGGCCATTCGGCAGTGGCTGATGATAGTTGGGTCTGGATTCGGGGCTTGGCGTGGATCTGTGTCTCGTCGGGGATGGACTGGATGAAGAACTGTGACGTCGATCTGTGCTTCGTCCCCAGCGCGAGTCGCTTCTTCTACGCTCTCGCCTGTTCTCCCAATCTCTGTTCTTCTCGCTGTTCCATCTTCTCTCTCTTGGATTATTATCATAACTATTTCTCTCATCCTTCTTTTCTTCGTCCGTAGCCTGTGGTGAATCTAGTTTATCTGCTGCGTTGTTACTACCAATGGTGCAGCTGCTGTTGCCACCACTTGTTACCTTATTGTTAGCAATTTTCTTAAACTGATCCAGAAAGCTACCGTCGTTCGCGAACAGATTAACTGTCTGCGACAAAGTTGGATTCTCCTCTTCTTTTCTATAAATAAAACAGACGTGTGTTGACCTCTATGACGAAAGGTACAATCTTTTATTCCAACACGTCAGGGCAACGATCCAATAAAATCAAATAAACGTTTTTTTTTGTGCCTCCGTTTGCGAGAGTCAACTGGGCTTGCTCCGTGGTAATAGGAAAAAAAAAAACCGATATTAACGTTTAAAATTCGTTTTGGACAATCGACAAAAGTCACGGGAAAATTTTTTGCTACTTATACGTCGTAACGAATGTTGCTGAGGGAACGAACGTGCATAATGACGATCGCGCAGTTCACCATTGTGCTAGAATTTTACGGTTAGTATGCGCCATAATAAAAATCTATCTTGTCGTGAGAAGTGAGATTCACAAAAGTCTTCGATCTGTCGTCAAAAGAATGTTGCAATGAAAAATAGGTGAGAATTTTGTTGGAAAAACTTTTGAGACGCTTGACATTCTTTTTCGATGAAACAAACGGATTTTCTCAAACGTTTAGATGTAAAGATGGTATAAGGATTTTTTGTAAATGAAAAATTGTTGTAAATTGAACAGAAATAAAGGAAAAACTTACTTCGATGGAGGAGGATTGACTTTGACGATTGTCGGTGATGAAACCGACGAGGACGACGATGAACTAGTTGCTGGTTTTTTAACACTTTCCACAGCTTGTTTCGCCTTCAATTCTTGCATCTTTGCCTGTATCTCAAGCTTTTTTTGTTGTATAATTTGCTCCTGTTTGGACATCTGTGCGAATCTCTCATTGCGCGATGTTTTCGAGACAAACGGATCAGAACCTTTAACACCGCGATACGCCATGTTTACTGAACAATCCTGAGTGAACAGTGATCAGTGAACTGGTGAAATTCCTCTTCTGTCTCCTTTATTGCCTATCGCCATCTGTCGACGGCATGTGCAGGCATGTGTCACAACTGGGGTGCGATTCTGTACCAGACGCAATATCATAGCGTCTGACGCAAAACCGCAACAGCCAATTACAAGGAAGATTCCAGCGGAAAGGCACGACTCTCATAGGCTATTTCGGTTTTGCGTCGGACGCTATGATATTGCGCCTGGTACAGAATCGCCCCTCTGGATTCCGTACTCGTCCACCGACAACTATCGGCGTCGTTAGCGAGCGATAGCCTATGGGCGTCGCGCCTTTCCGCTGGAATCTTCCTTGCAGTTGGCTGTCGCCCACTGACGACACCGATAGTTGTCGGTAGACGAGTACGGAATCCAGGGGCTGAATTCCGTACTTGTCTACCGACAACTATTGGTGTCGTTAGCGAGCGATAGCTTATGAGAGTCGCGCCTTTTCGTTGGATTCTTCCTTGCAATTGGCTGTCGCTCGTTAACGACAACTATCGGTGTCGTTAACGAGCGACAGCCAATTGCAAGGAAGAATCCAGCGGAAAGGCGCGACTCTCATAGGCTATCGCTCGCTAACGACACCGATGGTTGTCGGTAGACGAGTACGGAATCCAGGCCGAGCACTGGATCGCTGCCCGCCGCGACGGACCGCTTTCTGTGTGCGCGAGCCTTAACGATGACTGTGAGGTATCTCATGACCGCGGTCTTGTATACAGGCCTGGAAACTCCTCCGCCGAGAATGGTCTTCTTAACCAAGCTGTTTTTTATTTCTGTAGCAGTCACTAGAGGCCTTGCGATCAGATAATGCCGATAGACATAACCTGAAAACCCTTCGATACTGCTATGCCTGAATATTATGTTTATTTAGTGTACATCACAGTCTTTTAGTAATTATTATATTAAGAATGATGAATCGGTGTGTGGTGCCACATTGTCAAACCGGTAGCAAAATAAACAAAAAGTGTTGTACATTCCGAGTGCCTAAGAACATTTATATGTGGAAAAAGTGGGAACAATCTATTCCAGGCATTATAAAATTCCAAACACGAATCGTGTATGTGACATTTTAAAAATGAAGACATAGTTCGCGAATGAGTCAAGCTCGACGCAAATGGCCAAGTAATTGCACGGGTAAGTTTAATGAAAAGATTTTAAACATAGTTTAATAAAATAGTTACTCATATCGTGTATTTTCAATATGTAAGCTCCCGTACAAAACAATGCGACTCAAAGAGTTTGTTGTGCGAACAATATTCGATGACATTTGAGTAGAAAAGGAAAATAGTGAGCCGGAGCATGGATATGCGAAACAAGTTTCGAATTCTGAAAGAAATTCTCCAAGCACTGTTCCGTCCTTCAGAGTCACGAAATCGTCAATTCAAGGAATCAGTACTCGTCTTGGTAAGTTTCCTCGAACGAATGTATCTATTCCATCGTTATTATATAAAAGCGATGAAATAAAAGTAATTTAAACATACATACATTTTCTCTATTGATATTTCAGATATCCCTGATGTTCCATCAAAAATATGAATCCTGTCCAACGTGCCAGGAAGCTGTGAGATTGAAAACCAGCTGCGGATCTTCAGAGTCGCAACTGGTGAAAATGAAATCACGCGGTGGCCTGATTCACCCAAATCCTCATTTCTGTCATCCGATCCGTCATATTGAAGCATCATTTACAAAATATTCCTCTCGTATTGATGTTTTCGATATAATTCTAGATGAAGTATTTAACTCAACACCTTCACTTATCCCTGTAAAGAGCATGGATCTGAAATCTTATCAGACGCTATACTCTACTATGTGAGATTAAAAATGAGGCAATATGCACACCAGGAAAATTTTAAACTCAAAAAGAAATTTGTTTTTAAGAAAAAATTGTCGAAATTAACTACTGAATAAATCTTATGTTAAGTTTTTGCAAGTGTTCCAGTTTTCGAAATCAAGGAAGTATGAATAAAAATAAATACTTTAATTTTTCTCTTTATTTGAGTTTTGTCAATATTCCGAAATGGACAGTATTTAGTAGCATGCCAAAAATAGTAGATTAAGTTAAGTAAAAATCAGCTCTTTACATTTTCTTACACTTCATTTTTTAGGTTTTTGAAAAGTGTTCCAGTTTTCAAAATCAAGTAAGTATGAATGAAAATAAATTCTTCAACTTTTATCTTTATTTGAGTACCTGCAATTTTCACAAAAATATAATGAAAAAGGATCAAATTAAATATATGAAACGATTCGATGAATTTCTATGTTTGTAAATGAAAACTTTTGTTTATTTTATAGGATTTAAAAAAAAATCTAACGGGGATCGATCCATCAAGAGGTAGACAACTATTTCGCCTAATATATATTCATATGACACAGATATTTGCAAATAGTTTATATTTATTATGCTCGGTTAACAGTTAGAATGTTTAAAACCCGATTCAAATTAAGAGCATATTTATTCAGCATATTCATTAAAGATGACGGGATTAATAACTTATAATTACATATAATAAATATGTGTAACGCGGTGTCCGTTAGTGGGACAGAGACAGACAACCGCGAGAGCTATCGAGGGGTTTTCAGGTTATGTCTATCGGCATTATCCGATCGCAACGCCTTTAGTGGCTGCTACAGACATTAAAAACAGCTTCGTTAACGCCCCCCCCCCCCCCGAAATTTGTGGGAGTTTTCAGACCTGTATACAAGACCGTGCTCGTGACACGCATAGCCATGGAGCCTTTACTCTAGGCTCCATGCGCATAGCCAAAGGCAGATTCGTAGATCCACATACCTATTATGTGAAATTAACCGCACAACTTGGGCTCTACCAATTTTAGGTCTAATCATTCGTTTGGTGGTGGTTTGGTGGTGATTGGTAGCGTAATAAAAACGTTTGGTAGGCAATAGTTTTTTTATAATATTGAAAACTAATTTCGGTGCGAAGTTAGCCGGGTCAATTTGTTGTAATCATATATTTCGCTTGATAAGATGCTTAATCGATGCGCAATCGTCAGGTGGTCACGAATACGCTAATTAAAAGGTTTGGTAGTCAATCATATCTGGGCAAAACTTAAAGGACAATTGTCCTTCGAACACTGAAGATATGCTGAATCGTTTCATGTGCGGATTACTGGCCGCATCGTGATTGGCTGTAGATAAGAATTCCTCGAGCTCGTGAGGTCTGCGATTGACCGAGGAATGGTTACGAGGGAATCGAGCCACGTTATTATCAATAAATCTGTTATTTTTCAACGGATGTTCTTCTGTAAGGTCTTAATCGAAGTAGAATCGTTTGATGGTGCTTGGTAGTCTGACAAGATCGTTATGAGGTCAATTGTTAAGCTTGCGAGATACCAAATACCGTAGGTGTCGATTTCTCAAGGTGATGAAGAGTTACGATTGGCCGAAAAATGGTTTTATGTGAATCGAGGCACCTTAATATCGTTAATACCCGTATTCATAGTCGTTCTTTGAGGAATAAGGATCCCTTATTCTCCATAACACGTTTCATAAACCTTCCTGGACCGAACAAGGAGCCTTATGTCCGCATTCATAGTCCATCCTTATCTTAAGGATGAAGGGAGCCTCCATGAAGGATCCCTTGAATCACCAAGGCCGCCTTATTTCATAGACGTACCTCGAGTCTTCCTTTCGGAAGGAAGGAATATTTTAGGAATTCTAGTGATTAGTGGATGCAGCACTGTTTATGGCGCTAGAACCTAACCTAATACGAGTTCAAAAAATGTAACGAGTAAAAATCTAAAGGTAATGACAAATCTTATATATTAGGTTTATAGTAATTATTAATATTAGTTAATATGAGTACTAATGGTAAAGTAATTGATTTTCAGAACTGCAACGAAAAAGAACGACTACTAATAAAACTCCGAGAAGCAATTGAGCAGCAGCGGGAGCTTCACGCTAAAGAAATTTCGCCTTCGGGTCCGCAAGTAGCGCCAGTGAAATATAAACGAACTAAACCAAAACAGTTTATCGGAGTTACTGTGTATTTTTCGGTCAAACATCATGCTGTTAATATTGTACATACACGAACAAACAAAAGCTTATTAGATAGGATTTTTATCCGTCTCTATCGCAATGGTAAAATTCTTCGGAATTACGCTATACAATAATAATTATACCAATATTTGTTTTAGACCTCTTTGTTTGTAGCTGAAAATGTACAGTTCTATTTTGAATTTCAACATTTTCTAGTAGATAGATTTATTTAGTGTATGGCGGCGAACGCCTTTTACAACTTCTTACATCTTCTTACATCCCTTTTTCCTCGTTATATCTATTTGGTACATTTCACATTGCACTTAACTAACTTGCCTTAATCTATGCTTATAGATAGAATAGGTTTATTTCCACTTATATAGCGTCCTTCGATTTTTACAAATCATGTTTACAGACTTCTCGTTCCGCTCCTGTTTTCAAACTTCTCTTTCCACTCATTCTTCTATACAATTCAACCCTCTTTCCTCACGTCTCTTTCCACATAGTTACCGTAGCACTCCATTCACCGATTATTTGCGTGTTACACTTGAGTTGTCGTTGCCGTAGTCTTGTACTGCGCCGACGTGCGCGATACCCGCCCAGCACCCCCCCCCCCCCCCCGACTATATTGGCCGTTCTCCGTTTTTTGCCACTATTCCCCCCCCGCCACCTCCCTATTTCCTATGGAGCATTGCTTTCGCTCTTCTTCTTGCTGCTGTCCCAGTCAGCTTTCCGTTCGCTCTTCTTTCCAGATTCGCGGCTTCCACAAATTCACAGCTTCCTGCGTGCGGGTCTTCCCGTTTTGGCTCCGCGAGTCTCTCGTTCGTTGTTTCCACTGGCGTTCGGCTCTCTTCGTTTGCACCTGCGCCATACTTTTCTTTTCCTTTTCCTTATTCCCCCTTCCCAAGTTTTCGGTTTACTGATTTCCAAATTTCTTCCGAAGTTCTTCCGCTTCGCACGCTCCAAGCTTCCATATTTCCAAATTCCCCGATTTCGCCCTCTCAGTGTCCTTCCAATTTCCGGATTTCCGCACCTCCAGTTTACGAGATTTCAGATTTCCATTCTCCACGTTTCCCGATTCCGGATTTCCGATTTGAAATTCCAACACTTCCCGCCACGAGATCTCGTGTACTCTCTTGCTACTGCCTCGACGCTGTTTCTTTCCACCGTGCCGACCGTCGGGGTTCCGTCCGCACTGTCATCTACCGTCTCTCTCACCCTCTCGCCGCCTTCTCCGCTAACTGTGTAGGCTGCCTTTCCATCTACTGTGTTTAACCACCAAGGAAGCGTGCTCCCCGAGAGAACCCATGCCTTTCATGTTTCTTCACCTTTTCCTTGGATAACACTTTTACTTCTTCCCCGGCCTTATCTCGTCACTTTCCGCTACTTTTTGCTACTACTCTCCTCGATAAACTCTTTTTTTCACTAAATAATGCTCGGCCGTCCCACGGATGCGTCTGCAGTGTTGCACGCCGCCAGCGCTCGATGCGCCCCCCCCCCACATTTTCTTGGATTTACGATAGAGATTAAGGTGCCCAGAATAATTTGACCAATATTCAAATCATTCGGTTTGATAATTGAGGACTTGGTACTTGACCGAAAATTGTCTATGAAGAAGCAAGTAAAGACTTTTTATTTTTAATTGCTCATTAAATGATGCGAGTACAATTTTTTTTTATTAAAGCACACAAGAAGTACAAAAATTTGGTGAATAGTAAAAAATTAATTTCGGGTACTTGGTCTTCTAGCTTTTCGGAGGTGCTACTAGCCACTTTATTCGCCTTCAATAAACACATGTCTTCTATCATGATCAATGTCTCATTGTGAAATTCTGCAGTCATTTGCAATGTCGGATTTAAAGTTTGGCGACGCACACGATGCAAAACATCCTCAGACATGTCGTCCTTATATTTGACCCACAAATCGTTCAGATTCGAAGGGAAATACGTGGATATGATAATCGCAAGAAATGTGCGAATTTGATGTGGTGATGAAGATATGACGGAATCTTTCAGCGTATTGTCCCAATGCAAACCGTTCTCGAGCAACTGTAAGAGTTGACACGCCTCACGGTAAGTCGCACACAGATGCCCATTAACGGTTCTCAGTTGTTGAAATGACGTCGGGCCACGAACATTCACCAACAACAATCGAAGATAGTAACATTCGTCGTTATTTGGATGCACAGTGTAGATGCGATCCAGAGCGTCTGAAGCAAATGCATTTGGATGTCCTTCAACTGGTGTTCCTTGTTTCCGACGCTGAAACGATTTCGATGATGCGTTCCATGTGTAGTAGCGTGGCATTTCAGCGTACAGCAAAGTGCGAGCGAAAGCATCTGCTTGACAAACCGAAAAGAAGCTTGTCAATGTTGTCGACGGTGACCGTGCCGGTCTGTCCGCTGCGTTTTCTGGATTGAAATACACTCGTTGTCCGTTTTCCAGATGTACTGCCAAATGTATAACTATAGGGTGTCTTTCGTGGATCGCAAAGGAAAAGATGCGCCAAATTGCCTCATTGCTGCTGACATAGCGACCTATCTGATACTGAGATACTTCGTCGTTTGCATTTGTCACAGCGAAAAGAACCATATCGCTGCCTTTGTTCACATATTTGCATATATACTCGATCGACTTGACGGAGTTACAGTATTCCACATTCATGTGAGCCTCAAAAGCGTTGGACAATATCGGCGAATATGGCACAATACAACGATTGTCCACATTAGCCCTTTGACCTTCACAACTGCAGGTCGCCCATTGTCCGCAACTGATCGCCGACGATACAATGGGTATTCATCATTGCGTGTGATGGTGCCAGCAATCAGGTCTCTTGGGTATCTCTTGGAACACTTACCATCGATCATACAGGGCGAGTCGTTGTTGAAAAGTCCGAAAGGTCCATGAATCATTTTCTTAGTCACCACTGCATGCAATTTCGGATCAACAGCTTCATCCGGGATTTCGGCTGACATGATGGAATCGATTTCATCCGGCCTGATTTTGTCAACTAAGAAAACCAAAATGTGCGCATGAGGCAGACCACGCTTTTGCCGTTCAACGGAGTACATTCAACAACGAACTTGGCCATACATATGGTGCTTTATGATGAAATGCATGGGAGATTTTTATTTTTGTTTAAAAACTCTGGCAGTGATGTGATGTCTGTCAACTGGTGTTTGGCTGGGTAGCAGTTCCTCCTTGATTTCGATCCATTGAGGGTTACAGGTGAATGTTATGAATAGGTCTGGGCGGCCATATTGTCTAACATACGACATCGCATCTGGCGCGTACTCGTGCATGTGGCGCGGGCTTCCAATGTAAGTGGCCGGCAAAATTGTAATTCTTCCCACGTTGTTTGCATCGCCGTCGGCATTAATCGCATTGCGGAGATGAATGTATTCTTCAGATCGGAGCTGCTCTTGGTTCAAACGAATATATGTCAATCGTTCAGTCTCAATTTTGACATACATGTCAACCGTGAACTCATGGAAAAGACGGCGATACTTCAAAATGTGATTTATTTCACCTTCACGGACCATAAGTCTGTATGAATAAAAATTCATAGCATTGACTTTTTTATTGGTTTCAGCGCCTGCAATCAGAATCGACATACGGTTAGATGTAATAAAATCAACCAATTAATCATTAAATCTGTTATATTTACCTGTTAGTTGATTCACCATTTTGATGTTGAAATGGTATCCGTCTTCGCCCTGCCAAAAGATCAATGGATATTGTAGCGTATCGTATGTCCTGTGTTTCAGACACGCGTTTCAATTCATTGTTCCGACGATGAAGCACGATATCTCTAGATTGTACATTTTCTCCGACAATAACAACAACCACTTCGTCGATTGTTGGCGAATTGAACCTTCTTGCGTGCTCACCCGCAGGCGTTTTGTTAGCCCTGATGGCGATATTATGGCTGTCGGATGGCATCAAATCCAACGCAATTTTGAACAATTTGATCAATTCGTTGTTCTGATGAAGAAACGTTTGCAATTCTCTGACAATGGCTCGCTTCATTATCGGATTGTGAGCACAACGCTGATTAACTTCCACATCCGAATTGCCCATGAAATAAATTTGTAAGTATTGATGGTCCGCATCCGGTGGTGGTAACAGCGCTCCTACTAAATGGTATATTTGTCCTTGAATCTGCAATGGTATGTGAAATTGCGAAATTGTTTCTGATACAACTGCGAATGATGTGAAAGACAATTGTATTGTAATTACCATGAAAGTGGGCATAAAATTGTCCCGTACAATATGCCTTGTGCCAAAGGACGTCGTTTGGAAACAACTGTTGTATTTTTGGATGTTGGCGAGGAAATGGGTAGAATCACTTCCCGTTCCAGAAACTAATGAGCGTAATGGCTCTGGTGGCGGGACCAATTGTGGCAATTTCACTTTTCCACTCGCACAACACAATGCAGGAGATTCGCCGCTGAATTTCAACGCCTTACAATGCGGACAAACAACTGATATTTCTCTATTCGTTACTGATCTGTCCGCACCGTAATCGATTTCCGGATCGTAATGGAATACCGCTCGTTCCAGGTTCACAGGAGCACCGCGTCGGCGCAATCGGTCATGTTCATTGTGTCGTGCTCGCTGGCGTTGTGTTTGATGTGCACGAACTCGTTGCATTTTGAATCTATTCACTTGTCCTTCATTTTCAGTCGCTCTCGAACGTAATTCGGACATGCCAATACGACTACTTTCATTATCCGTTGCTCGCTGGTCATCAGAGAGGTTTGCTCGTGAAGTAGCTCGCCGCGCATTTGACTGACTTCGACGACCTATGTCACCTCGTCTTCTTCTTGGCATTATTTTCACAGCCACGGAACTGTTTACACGGAATTGTTATCACAGTCACTTAAATCTGTCGAACTTACCTTGAAAACGTTACAATATTAAAATCCTCAAACTAAGTTTGAGGATATCAATATAATAAAGTATATATAATAGTATATAATGAACAATATTTTCAATATTGTTTGGGTTTGTTTGGGTTTGAACAATATTTTCCATATTGTTCTCCTCGAGCCTCGTTAAAACACATTTGAATGAATTCAAATGTCAAATGAATACAGCTGCGCGATGCACAGCTGTCAAACGATAGGTAGTGGCAATAGGTAGTGGCAATTCCCATACAAAATTACCAATTTTGATTTTTTGATTTTTCAGCCGTTCCTTTGGGGTTTTCCTAATTTTCTTTTTTCCTAAACCACCCCGGTATTGAAGCGAAGAAAACAAAAAAAAATTATCCAAATCGGTCGAGCCATTTTCCAGTTTTTGCGCGACTAACGCATGGCGATTGGTTTTATATATATATATATATCTCTCTATATTATATAAATATTTCGCCGCCGCCGTCGCCGCCGCCGTGTACAAGAGTTGAGGGGATCGAGCGCGGGGGGGGGGGGTGTGGCGCGCGAAGCGGGCAGGGGGGCAGAGCCCCCCTAGTATATGTATATATACAGGGTGTCCCAATAACTATTAGCACCTTAGATATCTTCGAAACTATGAGGTTCACAGAAATATTTGTTGAATCAAAATTGCACAGTACGAAGGGGGCCATCCAATGATACCAAAGTACTCACCCCACCCCCTGAGCTGAGGGTGGGGCAACTTTGAAATCTTAAATGGGAACCCCCATTTTTTATTGTAGATTCGGATTCCCCATAAAAAAATACGTAACTTTTGTTTGAAATTTTTTTTTCGATTCGTGATAGATGGCGTAATCACAAAAATCCCCGAAAGTACAGAAAGGCGATAATACTTACAGTTTCGGTAGTGAATAAAATTACTACGTTTATAGTAAGTGTTCGAAATGACGACCATCAGTATCAATGCAATATTGGATTCTTTTTTCGATTGATTGACTTGCCAGTTTTACAGCGTCAGAACTTATTGATGTATAAAGGGGTGGACAAAATACTCACGAGTAAAACATCTTTCTTTATTCCCAATAAGAGTGAAAAGAAATGGTTCATTTAATTTTTCTAAATAAATTTATCAATGAAAAATTATAAATATCCAATAATTTATTACAGTGTGAACATTCTTTACGTTTTGTTTCAATTATTTTAAGTCTTGTTATACCGAATATAACAAATTCGCCAATGCAATAATAATTATTCAAGTATTTTTTTATGGCAATGTGGATATTTTCGACGATGCTCTTTCATTATTCGTGACAGATATTGAAACTGCTCTTCATTTCTGGTTAAGCATGCATTATATTCTTCCAAGAATGCCACTCCACGTTCTGCAGCGTCATTGACAACTTTTAATTTTTTGAAAAACTCCAAATTTTGGACCGAAGATTGCCGAATCCTGTTCAGCCGAATTTCGAACGAATATAATTCAAAATATCGCGATAATATAGTTAACAAATCAGGTTAAATGAAGTTTTAATAAAAACAAAGAAGTAACATTAAGTATATAATATTGACTTATTTCTTCTCGACCTCGAAATCAATTATAATACATTTAAAAACCATTCACCTATAAATTTCAATAAAGTCTTGAGAATTTCCACGCTGTAATAAATTATTAAATATTTATAATTTTTCATTAGTAAATTTGTTTAGAAAAATTTAATGAACCATTTCATTTCACTGTTATTGGGAATAAAGAAAGATGTTTTACTCGTAAGTATTTTGTCCATCTCTTTGTAACTATTCTGTTAAATACTAGCTCATTAGAACCAGTTTTGTGACAGAAAATAACTTTCTACAGCATTAAACAATTAATGATCAATATTAATTAATCATAAATGTGACAATTTTCATGGCAAATATAATAATCTACAAAAAAGTCATTTGAAATTTCTCAATAGAGTCAATAGTTTCGCTGTAATATTAAAAAAAAGATGAATTTTTGTTCATTTTGAACTTTGAACTCAGATATCATCGGAGTGGCTACGTTTATCGAAAAACTGCGAAATCTTTTTTGTAGAGCATTCAATTCTCTATAAAATATGCCATGCGCGTCATCGAACAATATGCCATTGCCGAATTATAAAATTCCAAATATGACAAAAATGTTTTCCCATGTTATTTAAATGGGAAATAGAAATTCGCGATGAGGCGCATCTAAATATTAATATTAAGAACTCAAATTTGAACACGCTTCTTTTTTCACCTTCCTGGAAGTATACAACCTGGTCCCCGAAGAAAAAAAAAGTTGCCCTGAAATGGCACACCCTAATCTATATATATATATATGTTTATAAACATATATATATATACTAGGGGGGCCCCCCTGCGCGCTTCGCGCGCCAACCCCCCCTCCCCAGCCCTTGGGCCATTCCATTGAGCGTACTGCCCACCCCCTTTTGGGTTGGGGGGGGGGGGGGGGGGGGGGGGGGTAAGGTGAAGGGAATGACCGCCTCAACTCTTGTACACGGCGGCGGCGGCGGCGATATATTTATATAATATAGAGAGAGTAGGGGAGCTCTGCCCCCCTGCGCGCTTCGCGCGCCGCCCCCCCGCTCCCGCTCGATCCCCTCACTCAGCCTACTCGATCCCGCTCGCTCTCCTCAACTCTTGTACACGGCGGCGGCGGCGGTGGCGATATATTTATATAATATAGACAGATATATGTTGTGACGTTGTGTCACAATTTCCCCAGCGCGCTCCCCGAAGTCTCCCCACAGCACCGCAATCTAGCACGTAAGTCTAGTTATAAGAAAACGGTACGATTTTGTCTCCAGTGGTGGTCGATCTCAGGGCCTCAAACGCCACCGAGCATCTGTCGCGACCCCTTAAGTTTTTTAATAACATCTCGCGCGTGCGCCCCTGGTTCCCCCTTTTCTCCCCCCCCTTTTTTGTAGTATCTATCCCCTTTCGCTCCTCCAACCGCCACCGGCAGCTCAATGACCTACCCCTCGCTCCTCTCCCCGATCTCTTTTTCCCTTTTTTTATCGCCGTGTGCGGTCCGCGTCCAAGTAACTCACAAAATTGAGAACCGCTATGAAGGACTCATTCAAACCGATCAAACAACCTGAAAGATGGACCCACGAGTGCCCGCGATCACCGAGATTACTCTCCCCGTCATCAGTCTTGCATATCAAAGCCCACAGAGTGTTGTCAAGGGGGCTCGAGGCAATCCGTAATCGTTTGTAATTATCTCCGGCAAATGTAACTGTGAGAGTCATATCGGCGGGGCCGGCCCACAGGCATGTACAGTATCGTTACGCACGGCAAATGACCAGCCGGCGACATCTCGCGTACGCCGACCCTCATTACCCTCCACCCTGATCCCTACTTACCGTTTCCCGATCCATCGTGTCGCTCACACGGACGCTCCTCGTTGCCATAGTGCTGCCATCCTACGAGAACCGTGATCCACTGCCCTGATTCCAAACGCCCCTTCCCACCCCTGACCTATAGCCTTTGCTCCCGACCGATATTCCAATCGATAATGATCCCAGAAGGTGCTGCGCCGCGCGTGATTAATACGGAAGCTCATAGCGAGAAATCACGCCATGTACGATGTACCAATGAGAAACGCCGCTTTCTCGAGAAGGAAAAACCACGAGGTAAGGACCTCCCTTCGCGGCGAGTATAGACCAGCGTAGTCGAGTACTAGAGCCTTTTTTTTTTGTAGCGTAGTTGTAAGGGAAAGCGTGAACGAGTAAAAAAGGGACTCGTGCCCAAAATTGTACGGACGTGTGTAAAAAAGGAATTGTTATTGTGCGGAGCGAATGAGGAGAGCTCATATTGTAAAAAAGAAGCGAGCGAGTACAGTGCGAAAGGAATAGAACGAGTAAGTGCCCTCCGTCCTTACGATTCAGCGGGACTTCCGCAGGCTTGCTGTTCGTTTCCGATTTTTCTGAAGCCGTAAGTAGCGTTTTATTGAGTTTGCCTCCCCCTCTTCGACGACGGTGCAGTGCTGTGAGGATATAATATTTCCCTCGCGGAAATTGCGTGCGTCAGTACTTTCTTTTCCCCCCTTACCATTCCTCGGGTGTCGCATTGCGGATTTTCCCCCACGCGTCAGCATCTGGCCCCCCCCCACTAGTCCACTCATTCGGAGGAGACCGTTGATTGAGTCCCTTCCCCCTTGTAATTTTTCCGAGAAGGATATCACGTCCGCAACGCGCCACTGCTTCCCCCACCACCCGCCCTCCCCGTCTGTATTGCGGCGAGTCACGTTATCATTTCCCCTTTTTCTTATATTCCCGGCGTGAGCGAAGGTACAGTGCAAGAGGCCATAGCGGTCGGCGAACCTTCATCTGATCTATTGATCCCTGATCTATTCGTGAGATTTGTATTCCCCCCGTGTAGTAAAAGGCAACTATGCCATAAGAATAGCTGGCGCCCAAAAGTCGATCGAGAATTTATTTCCGAGATTATTATTGTTTTCGGCGACTCGTTACCCTCCCGCTTATTTTGAGAATTGTTTTACGAATCCCTTTACGTTATATTATTTGCGAGTAATTACCATCCCCCTTATTTTGAGAATTGTGTTGCGAATTCCCTTTGCGTTATATTATTTGCGAGTAATTACCCTCCCCCTTGTTTTGAGAATTGCTTTGCGAATTCCCTTTGCGTTATATTATTTGCGGGTAATTACCCCCCCCCCCCTTATTTTGAGAATTACTTTGCGAACCATCCCTTATTTGCGAGTTATTTTTGTAAATCTTTTGCGTTTATTCTTTGCGAACCATCCCCCTTATTTGCGAGTTATTTTTGGGAATCCTTTGCGTTAGTATTTGCGAACCATCCCCCTTATTTGCGAGTTATTTCTGTAAATCTTTGGCGTTATTATTTGCGAACAATCCCGTATTTGCGAGTTATTTTTGGGAATCTTTTCCGTTACTATTTGCGAACCATCCCCCTTATTTGCGAGTTGTTTCTGTAAATCTTCGGCGTTTATGCTTTGCAAACTTTTTTTTGCGCTTTGTTATCTCGTTTTTGCGACTTTCTTTGTTTCGAGAATCCGATTCTTATACCGGAAATAAAACACGCAGTTGATATAGCCTTTCTCGTCCCCGTGTCTTATTCTCCCTCCCCGAATCGCGCTTCTCCGACAAAGCGGTGACAATGTTTATAAACATATATATATATATATTGTAACGAAATATTTCACTCTCGTCACGTGGGTGTCGAACGTGGCCTAATGAACATTAATAAAACCCCAAAAAAATGAATATTACGTTGGAGAGGTAACCAACTCTCACAAGATGTCGGAAGTACCGACCAAACGAACGAGAGATAGGCGCCAGGCAACGAGCGAGATTCGCGCGTCACCACCGCTCCCGTAAAGAGAACGGCTTATTTAATTTTTCCCTCTCGCCGTTTAATACCAAAGGAACACAGTTGAAACGTTCGGCAAAAGACTCCGGCTACTCAGTTAATACTTCCGAGAATGGTAGAGGGGCGGGATTTTTGGGCGAATAAGCGAACTCGGTGACTCGGGAAAACTGTGAAAATTATTTATTTTATCACGGAAACCACCCGCACGGGATGCGGCGGGGGCTGTACAACGAGATCGTCGGTCGTACAAAAAACGTGTAACAAGGGGACGTGGCAACACTGCCAACGATAACGAAAACGAACGGTTACGACGCACTCGGAAGATTCGTACCGAAAATAAAATGATCAGCGTTCTGCGATAATACAAAGAATTGCAATACTTAAAATTAACAAAACAAATAACTTAACGCAATTTAAGCCAGCAGTCACGTAGTTCGACCGCAACAACGCAATAAATTCCGATACAATAGATAACAAAATGACGGCAATAATCGTAATGAATAACTAGAATTAACAAAATATTTTACACACAATATTACAACCTGAAGATTCGCCTCAGGGAGGATTCGACGTAATTTAACAGATATCCGGCGGAAGCAAAATAACGCGAAATGTAGCCAAAACACAATACGAACAAAATTAGCCTGAAATTAATAACGAACAAAGTCACGGGTTACCGGCTTACGCACAAGAGAACAAAATTGACCAGGGGTAACGGGGACGATAGCGGGAATTTCAAATAGCCTATCGTAGAGGGAATTTAGCCGGAATTCCAAGATAGCCTCTCGTAAGAGGGAAATTAGCCGGGATCTCAAGATAGCCTCTTGTAAGAGTCAAATTAGCCGGATTTGAAGATGGTAACGGTGGTAACGGCGAGGACGTTGAGCGAATCCGAAGGTTCCTCACGACACTCACACCAAGATAGCCCAAATCCAAGATAGCCTCTCGTAAGAGTCGAATTAGCCGGGATTTCGAGATAGTCTCTCGTAAGAGTCAAATTAGCCGGGAATTCGAGATAGTCTCTCGTAAGGGTCAAATTAGCCAGAATTTCCAAGTAGCCTCTCGTACGAAGGGAGTTAGCCGGATTTGACGATTGCAAAAGCAGTAGCGACGAGGACGTTAAGCAAATCCGTAGATTTCTCACGGCACTCACACCGAGATAGCCCAAATCCAAGATAGCCTCTCGTAAGAGTCAAATTAGCCGGAATTTCCAAGTAGCCTCTCGTAAGAGTCAAATTAGCCGGGATTTCCAAGTAGCCTCTCGTAAGAGTCAAATTAGCCGGGTTTTACGGTAGCCAGAGGGGTAACGGGCAAGGGCAAAACGCGATTAACAATCACGGGCAAAATATTACGAACGGGGGCGAAGATACGGACAAAGATGGCGGAGATTCGAAATCTCGCAAGTAATGGCGCAAGGGAATGGCGAATAATAACCAAAAGCAAATGGTCCAAAAGGGTTCGAAAATAAGGGCCGAAATAAGCAAAAGGAAACAGTGCGGTAAGCGATAGCACCCGGACGTGAATTGAATAACGAAAGGAACGCGAAAACCGAAATAACGAATAAATTGGTAACAAACTCGAACGCGATAACACAAATTCACTTAACAAAATAAATCCCGAAATGCGATTTCAATCGCGAATAAAGAACGTAACAAAATCGAAAATGCGAAAAATATAACACGTGGCGATAATGGGCCAGTAACTTCGTCACGCGGTCCGAGGACCGGCTCGTATTTCCACTAACAAACTCGAACGGGACTAAATCCCAATAATTAACCAAAAATACCAAAATCCTCAAAATAACCAAAACTAACGGCCACACGGCCAATTGAGAAAGACGAAGTTACTAACCTTACAAAGGAAAAAGGAGGAAGTACCTCACCGAATAATCTCTGCCGCAACGCAAGGAACTCGTACGGGCGAATCGCAAGATGGCGGAAGATCGTCGATGCCGTCGTTGAATGATGTTGAAGATGGATGGTGAAGACAAAGGTAGCGTTATGATCGATGGCGACGCTCGAAAGAACACTAGGAAAAACGCGTCACGCGAGGTAGCAGTCCGAACAGTAAGTGAAAATTGATGTGCGATCCTTGCTCTCCGTGGGTCGATGAGTGACCAAGGGTCACTCTTGACCCTTGGTCTAGTCCTGCGCATACTCGTACGTTTCCGGGGTCACTCGCTGTCACTCGGGTTACTGGGTTACGCCGGTCCTCCTTCTTACGCCGGCACCTCTCGCGTCGACTCGAGGGGTGCGCGGGGAGAGGGGTCCTTTTTGACGAAAGCTAAAGGGAGTGAGAGAACGAGCGATGGCAGGGCTCTCGGCGAATATCGCGACAAAGACGGAGCGAGTCGGTGTCCGCCCGGCAGTTTTTTATGTGCCGTGCCTCGGCCGTCTTCCCCCAGGACCCGGTCTCCGACGAGGGTAAGGTCGGGATCCCGCCCGTGGATGATGGTGGCCGCCAACTCTGTCCACGCGGATCCCAGAACCGGCACATTGCCACCTCACAAACCCCCATCGGTCCCATAGGCCCTCTACGAATGAGGCGCCGGAGGGCATCCGGACCGCGACGGTCGAGACAACGGCAGGCTGGTCCAGCACGAGGTACGGGAGGAGGGTGGCTCAGTAAATTTCGGCCGTTTCTCCAGCTCACTCCCTGGCGACCATGACCACGGGTGCAGTTGTTCGGCACCCGCCTGCCCCCTTAAGGACGTTCTCCCGACTCTCAAAGTCCCTAAAATCCTAACCTCGGGAGATGATCGGTCTCCCGAGTACAAAAAAATAATGTCAATGCCGAGATAAACGCCGATCACCCGCCGGGAAACGCAGAGAGCCTTAATTCATTGTTGAAATACAAAGAGCCCCAAATAAGAGAGCCAAACGATAGCCGGCAGAGAGAACCCAAACAAAAAAATAAAGAGACGCAAATATTAGTAGAATTTAACCATACCAGAATAATTTCTCGAATTTAATATGAAGCACTTGGTTATAATATAATTTAATGATTTGGAATATTTACTTGAACGGGACGCTAAGAGAGCTGAACGGAACGGGCTGGAAAAACAGACGCGACAGTATAGTGAACAGAAAAACTCTATCGTTCGCGCTCGAAGTGAGCGAACCATAGGGTCATAAACACAGCGAGCCTAACAAAGTCGCTGAACGACAAATAGCCACAGCGTTGCCAAATGGTCAACTCTGGAGATAACCGGATATTCTTAATTTTTACCGTTTCGGACTTGCGACGAAGCGAGCGCGCGTCGTCCCAGGGTCGTAAATCCGACCCCCTGAACGAATACACTCCGTACGAGTGACGAGACGCCAAATGTTTCGTCACAATATATATATATATATATATATATATATATATATATATATATATATATATATATATATATATGTTTATGCAATGCAAACATTGAAGACATTTTCATAA
This sequence comes from Oxytorus armatus, assembly GCA_958009045.1. NCBI lineage: Eukaryota > Metazoa > Arthropoda > Insecta > Hymenoptera > Ichneumonidae > Oxytorus > Oxytorus armatus. The sequence continues at coordinate 29,110,850 of OY253746.1, forward strand.
ACGTACTGGTGATTTCAAAGACATTTGGTTGTTTTGAGGACCGTCCTCGAAAATTTTGTTATATAATGTGTATTTTGAAGACATACCTCAAAGCCCCACCATAAGCGATTTGGGTACTTCGAAGACTCGAATTTACCAGTATGAGTTTAAGGACTGTCCCCAAAATAATATTCATAGAATGTATTGTTTGAGGACACTGATGAAGGTGTGTCCTCAAACGTGTTCAGGGACACATATTGGCCGATATATAAATATCTTATTCCATGCTATGCGACAGTTTACATAATTTGGTTAGTTTGATGACAGAATCGTTTACGATCAGTACACTTTGACGACAGAACTAGAGAACCGACAGATTATGTACTAACTTGATCGAGAATGTATATCATTCGCATGTTAATCGTCAAAGTGACACTGCTGTACACTATGGCTCATTCAGGGACACATTGGCCGATATAGTTTAGTTTCAGAAGATTTCCCAATATCTATAAATATTCTATATGAGTTGGGACCTGCTCTCAAGGAACATGAAATCGAAACGAATTATTACAAGTGAACTAATTTAGTACATAATATGTGAGGGCATCATGAAACATGGAATTGATTAGTAAATTACAGTGTTCGTCTAATGTCAATGTCCATTAGGTGAAATTCAGTAGTTAGGTACCGATGTTGAACGGATGGTTCATCCAAGCACATGTATTCCATAGTATTGTATACTTCGAGGACCCCTTCTCTGACTACCTATAAATATCTTATTCCATGCTGTGCGTCAGTTTACATAATTTGGTTAGTTTGAGGACAGCATCGTTTACGATTAGTACACTTTGGGGACAGAACTGGAGAGCCGACAGATTATATACTCACTCGATCGAGAATGTATGTCATTCCCAGGCTATTCCTCAAACTGACACTGCTGTACACTATGGTGTGTTCAGGGACACATATTGGCCGATATAGTATATTTCGAGAATAATTCCCACTATGGCGTGTTGAGGGACATACATTGGTCGATATGGTTTATTTTCAAAAAACTTCCCAGTATCTATAAATATTCTATATGATTGGGGACCGGCTCTCGAGGAACATGAACGCGGACAAGTGATCTAATGTAGTACATAATACATAGATACTGGGAAGTATTCTGAAAATATACCATATCGGCCAATATGTGTCCCTGAACACGCCATAGTGTACAGCAGTGTCACTTTGACCATTAACCTGGGAATGATATACATTCTCGATCAAGTTAGTATATCATCTGCCAGTTCTCTAGTTCTGTCCTCAAAGTGTACTAATCGTAAACGATTCTGTCCTCAAACTAACCAAATTATATAAACTGACGCATAGTATGGAATAAGATATTTATAGGGAGTCAGAGAAGAAGTCCTCGAAGTATACAATACTACGGAATATATGTGATTGGATGAACCATCCGTTCAACATCGTTACCTAGCTACTGTATTTCAACTAATTGACATTCACATTAGAAAAACATCTCAATTTATTAATGAATTCCATAGTTCATGACGCCCTCATATATTATATATTAAATTAGTTCACTTGTAATCATTCGTTCCGATTTCATGTTCCTTGAGAGCAGGTCCCCACTCACATAGAATATTTATAGATATTGGAAAGTATTCTGAAACTAAACTATATTGGCCAATATGTGTCCCTGAACACGCCATAGTGTACAGCGGTGTCACTTTGACCATTAACCTGGGAAATATATACATTCTCGATCAAGTTAGTATATGATCTGCCAGTTCTCTAGTTCTGTCCTCAAAGTGTACTAATCGTAAACGATTCTGTCCTCAAACTAACCAAATTATATAAACTGACGCATAGCATGGAATGAGATATTTATAGGTAGTCAGAGAACGGGTCCTCAAAGTATACAATACTATGGAATACATGTGCTTGGATGAACCATCCGTTCAACATCGGTAACTAACTACTGAATTTCACCTAATGGACATTGACATTAGAAAAACATCTCCATTGACTAATGAATTCCATGTTTCATGATACCCTCATATATACATATGAGGGTATCATGAGACATGGAATTCATATATGCATATGAGGGTATCATGAAACATGGAATTCATTAGTAAATTGAGATGTTTTTCTAATGTCAATGTATGTCATATATGCATATGAGGGTATCATGAAACATGGAAATCATTAGTAAATTGAGATGTTTTTCTAATGTCAATGTCCATTAGGTGAAATACAGTAGTTAGGTACCGATGTTGAACGGGTGGTTCATCCAAACACATGTATTCCATAGTATTGTATACTTCGAGGACCCCTTCTCTGACTACCTATAAATATCTTATTCCATGCTATGCGTCATTTTATATAATTTGGTTAGTTTGAGGACAGAATCGTTTACGATTAGTACACTTTGAGGACAGAACTAGAGAACTGGCTGATCATATACTAACTTGATCGAGAATGTATATCATTCCCAGGTTAATCGTCAAAGTGACACTGCTGTACACTATGACGTGTTCAGGGCCACATATTGGCCGATATAGTTTAGTTTCAGAAAACTTTCCAGTATCTATGTATTGTATATTACATTAGATCACTTGTAATAATTCGTTCCGATTTCATGTTCCTCGAGAGCAGGTCCCCAATCATATAGAATATTTATAGATACTGGGAAGTATTTTGAAAATAAACCATATCGACCAATGTATGTCCCTCAACACGCCATAGTGGGAAGTATTTTCAAAATATACCATATTCGTCAATATCTGTCCCTAAACACACCATACCATGCAGCAGTGCCAGTTTGAGGACTAACCTGAAAATGACATACATTCTCGATCAAGTTAGTATATGATCGGCCAGTTCTCTAGTTCTGTCCTCAAAGTGACTAATCGTAAACGATTCTGTCCTTAAACTAACCAAATTATATAAACTGACGCATAGCATGGAATAAGATTTTTATAGGTAGTCAGAGGAGGGGTCCTCGAATTGTACAATACTATGGAATATATGTTATTGGATGAACCATCCGTTCAACATCGTTACCTAGCTACTGTATTTCAACTAATTGACATTGACATTAGAAAAACATCTCAATTTACTAATGAATTCCATATTCCATGACGCCCTCATATATTATGTATTAAATTAGTTCACTTGTAATCATTCGTTTCGATTTCATCTTCCTTGAGAGCAGGTCCCCACTCATATAGAATATTTATAGATATTGGGAAGTATTCTGAAACTAAACGATATCGGCCAATATGTGTTCCTGAACACGCCATAGTGTACAGCTGTGTGACTTTGACGATTAACCTGGGAATGATATCCATTCTCGATCAAGTTAGTATATCATCTGCCAGTTCTCTAGTTCTATCCTCAAAGTGTACTAATCGTAAATGATTCTGTCTTCAAACTAACCAAATTATATAAACTGACGCATAGCATGGAATAAGATATTTATAGGTAGTCAGAGAAGGGGTCCTCGTAGTATACAATACTATGGAATACATGTGCTTGGATGAACCATCCATTCAACATCGGTACCTAACTACTGTATTTCACCTAATGGACATTGCCATTAAAAAAACATCTCAATTTACTAATGAATTCCATGTTTCATGAAACCCTCATATATGCATATGAGGGTATCATGAAACATGGAATTCATTAGTAAATTGAGATGTTTTTCATGAAATTCCATGTTTCATGATATCTTCATATACATATATGAGGGTATCATAAAACATGGAATTCATTAGTAAATTGAGATATTTTTGTAATGCCAATGTCCGTTAGGTGAAATATAGTGGTGATTGTTGTCTCGATGAAGCTAGTTTATACTTCGGGGACCCCTTCTCTAACTACCTATAAATATGCTATGCGTCAGTTTACATAGTTTGGTTAGTTTGAGGACAGCATCGTTTACGATTAGTACACTTTGGGGACAGAACTGGAGAGCCGACAGATTATATACTAACTCGATCGAGAATGTATGTCATTCCCAGGCTATTCCTCAAACTGACACAGCTGTACACTATGGCGTGTTCGGGGACACATATTGGCCCATATAGATTAGTTTCAGAATACTTCCCAATATCTTTAAATAATCTATATGAGTGGGGACCTGTTCTCAAGGAACATGAAATCGAAACGAATTATTACAAGTGAACTAATTTAATACATACTATATAAGGATGTCATGAAATATGGAATTCATTAGTAAATTGAGATGTTTTTCTAATGTCAATGTCCATTAGGTGAAACTTGAGAGCAAGTCCCCAATCATATCGAATATTTATAGATACTGGGAAGTGTCCTCAAAATATACCATACCCACCAATATCTGTCCCTGAACACGCCATACTACGCAGCAGCGCCAGTTTGACGACTAACCTGCAAATGACATACATTCTCGATCAAGTTAGTTTTTAGTCTGTCGGTTCTAATAGACGCTCAATTAAAAATGTTTTTAACCTGGAAATGCGAGTCTTTAAATTGAATAAAAGTTGGAAAATTCAATTGGGAGACGGAATTTTTTGACTTAACTGGCGTCAAATATTTTGAGATATAGGATATTCACCTCATAATACCCGATATGTGAAAAGATGAGTCTCCGAATCATCACCGTTAGGACAAAAGCCATGAAAAGTTTCAACAGAAATGGTTATTTTACAATAACAACGAGTTGTGTATTATACGCTCTACATTGGCATATGAAACTTAATAATTGAGTTTATCTATAAAATGAATCTCATATCTAGTAACTTTTATACCCCATGTCAGTTTTAAACCATTTTCATTTATCAATATGCTGTACAGCTTTATGTACAAACTTCTACTTAGTTCATCTGGGACCTACAAATGATAACGCAAATGATAAATTAGTCCTCTAGAAAACCTCAGCGCGATCTACATAAAAATTCTCCGGCCAAGCTCACATTATATTTTGTTTGATTTCCTGTAAAAGCTATAAACCAACGAATCGAATACGACATTCGGTTAATCTCTTGGCACAATGTAAAGAAAAAAGGAATAGGAATAAAAATCAGCCAAACGCCACGCACTTTAGAGACCAACCAATCAGACGTCCACACCAACCACCAACTGATTGGGCTACGCCAATCAGATGGCGAACTTTTACTCCTATTTCCTCGCATTGTGCCAGGGGCTTTAAATATCGTTTTGGAATACGGATATTCGTAGTAAATAATCATTGGTACGAGTAACTACTGCTGCAAATTTAACAAAAATAAAATGTTAATAATAAAATAAAATTTTAATATGCACAATTTTCATATATCGTTAAGTTACTGGTTATTTTACCGGTGACAATAATACGAAACATGCTGCCAACGGCGAAATTTAACTTCGAATTGAAAACCAGAAAACTCATTGCACCCAAACGGGTTCTCGCTTTTTATTCAATATATAAATTATATTTATCATTGCCTCCAATGAATGACAACTCGATGAGTGGCGTGTTAAGAACCAACAAAATGTCCCTTTGCCCGTAATGTGACTCGAATAATAAAATATTAATAATAAAATAGGCGCACCTATTCAACCGGACAAACATTACAAATATCCGGATATTTAACCAATTATTTTTCGACTCTGTAAATAACGTTTCGTTATTTACAAAAAAGACAAATCAGCAGATTTTGATGTTTCGGAAAAACAGTGGTGATCCGAGCAGAGATTGGCGCAAAATTGTCAAAACCAATTACAATTTGCAAAGCTCTGGCTATACTTTTATTATAGAGTCTCCAGAGCTTAGGTGGGGAGTTAGCTCTATTGCACTGTCGACCATGTGTAGTGATGCGCAGCGTTGGTATTCCGTAACTCTCTAGCGACGATTATCGCTGTTGCGTGCTGGCGACAGTCAATTGCGAGGAAGTTCCAGGGGAAAGGCGCAACTCTCATAGGATATCGCTCGCAAATCATCGATAGGGAATTACAGAATCCTGCCACAGGAGTTCCCACCATTAACTCATCCACGCATCGCTTGCGCGTCTACTCGGCCGTGCTGCGTTGCTCCACCGACCAATCATGACAATTCCCGCCTATTATCACTTTTTCGTTACTTGCGCCCAGCCCAGACTCGTGGATGGGACAGAAGGAGCATTCTATTAAAGTGTATCGAACTCTTGGGTTTCGTCGTATGTTTAGTCAAGTTCAGTGTGGCTCGGATTATAAACTTCAACAACTATGTATGTTTTAGTCATTTTCACAGACTTTGTATTTTACATCTGCAAGCCGTATCATATAAGTGTCTCGAAAACGAAATGTACATCTGTGAAATATAAAGATAGGAAGAAATACGCAGCACGAATATTGGCTTTGCACGGCAAGTACAATCTTATAATGCCGAAGACAAATATTGCAATTCATCGTTCATACATTCAGTAATTCTACATTCAGTTATTGTAAAATTGTAATGGTCTGGAATAATTTTATTTGTAGAGAATTACGTAGTATTGCGAAGAATACAAGCGAACTTAAGCAACGATATCGACTACGTCCAGATAAGAAATTTGAACTTCACGAGTGAAGAGTTGGTATACTCTGAGATTTTGCAACAAAACGAAAAAATCCAAGGTCAATTTAAATACTAATTTGATATCGCTTGTCGATTACTTAGAGAACCGGGACCACGTCTTAATTTAACGCGACATGAAACATTAGCGCGAGAGAGATAGGGCTGACATTTTTCGGACAAATCGTTTTTGGTCGACCTTTCATAACTATATCTAAAAATTGAAATTGCACAGTTTGCTTACAAAACTTTGTTTTCTTCTATAGATGCTGCAAAATTATATTTGGACACAAGCATACTACCATCACGTGTTACAAATTCCGAAAACTATGTCTTTTCATTGCGAGCCATGGAAGAAGATTCCAACTTCTTCGGTCAGATTAATTATCATTTTCTTCATATTTTTACGTATTGTTTCGTTGATTCAGAGTTACATATTTATATACAGTAAGTTATGCATGAAACAGTAGAAGTTAAATAACTTTTTTATATTTTAAAGACGTTCAGTCACTTTTCGTCGGCGTTGAAATAGCGATATTTGACAACAGCATCGAAGAAGCCTGTGATTCAGAAATCGGTATAACCGCTTTTCATACATGAGTATTATTTATAAAGATTTCCTTTCTAGATTTCATGAATGTTTGCATTTGTTGTTGCTTCAATTTCAGATGTTTCCGCTTATCACAACGAGAGTGTTGAAAATTCACTCACAAACTTAAAAGAAACAGAGCAAGCCGAAAGTACAATGGCTCTGTCGAGCAGTCAAGTTCAAGGACTCACAGAAAACTTATTGAAGATTTCTGAGCATAACGAATTGATTACGTCGAACTTTAATAACAACCTTGATATGTTAACTATTGGACAGCCCGTTGACGCTACGAAAAATACGTGCACCTCGATTGATACGAAATCTCAAGTTTCGGAAAAAAATGAGAGCAGCCAAACAGTGACAATAGCCCAACAACGAGACATGCAAGCTCTTGATCAAGTCAACGAAAAAATTCGGAAAAACGTGAATGATTTGATTGTTGCCGAGAGCCAGGAGGAGAAGAAAACGTCGAGCATTGTTGATTCGATAAACGGAAGCGTGGAGAAGGAAATTAAGGTTTTCAGAACTCGTTGTGACTCTTCTGAAAAATCCGCTAAAAGGTTCAATATAGTCAATGATGAAATTACTGGTTTTCACACTGATGATTCATCCGAATTACCCATTCTGAAAAGTAAAAAAAAAACAGATTCGATCAGTTAACCGAGAATGTGGGGTACGACTTGAATAAACCGATTCGTACTGACAATCAGAGGCATGAAAAAAATTCTCTCGCAGCTCCTTTGATGGACGAATCTTCTATGAAGGAGATGTCACTGAATCTTTCAGGCAAATCTTGTGAAATGCCAGATGTGATCGATGATGAAGTTTCTGATTGTTCGCAATATAATCGGTCTGAATTCCCTATACAAGGTGACGAAAAAAAATCAACTTTTGATAAGTCCAACGAGAACATTAGGGAAAATTTTGAAAAATCAGTTGATGACGAGAATCTAAGAAATGACAAAATATCGAATACAATTCATTCAAAAAATGTCAAGTGCATGGAGAAGGACATGCAAGTATTGGTAACTCCTTTTGACTCTTCGAGAAAAGCTGTTGAAACGTCATATGTAAGCAGCGATAACGTTAATGATTTACCGACCTGTACACCGTTTGAATTCGCTAATGCCACATATAATTTGGATCTCCCACTTTTTGGTTTGTATGAAATGATATAAAAATAAAATCTGTAGTACGGTGCTTGTTTCTTTTTAAATAACACAATTTAAAATGTTCATTCTTTAGAGCTGTCTGCAAAAGAAACTGATCCGTTTGAGGTACCAGGGAAAGAAGATCATATTATGTACATTAGACCATTTTCTTAAATAATAATAATCAGATATTATCGTCTACAAACACTGTCATTTAACAAATTACATTTTCTCGTGTACTGGCAGATTAAACACTTTTATTGTTCTTGATGATACGATGATCAACAATATTGTGTTTGGTGGTCTAAACAAAGAAGGCGACCCATTATATTCGAATGCAATTTCAACACTGCCTTCTATGAATTTAACCTTTGCAAAGCATTCTGAGTGCAGTCCTAATGCGATAGATGATTCGAACGAAGCAGGTTAAAAAAATCCATTTTGAAAAATACCTATTATTATTAACTAAACATAAAACATACAATTCCTCACTACTTAGATAGCGCTGATGATGACGAACTCAAAAGCATCGTCAAAAATCTACCTTCCCAAAAGAGTATAGCGTCTCCGTTGCTATACGCAAACCAAAATGCTGACTCAAGGGATGATGAAATATCAACCGAAGTACATCCGAAAAATGAAATTCCAATATCTGAAAAGTTGATACCTATTTTTCAGTCCGACTACCGGACGAAACTTGACTCGCAAGATTATTCTGCAAAATCATTTCAAATACCAAAGATAATAAGGGATGAAATCGTCACTGTCCCAATTTTAAAAGTTCACAAACATACCGACATATCAGGTCGAACAACCGTTTGTAATTACGAAAATTTTGCATGATTAAATCAGTTATATAGTAAGTATATCATTTTTTAGAACAGAGTTTATAATATTTATTTCGTGTAGACGTTTCCCCTGCACTTGACATGGATTCTTCAGCGGTGCTGAGAAATGAGGATGTATCTACGTAGGTTATAGTATTATGTGTTATAACAATGAGACATTTTATCTCTTTTGAGAGATTGAATTCCATCGTGCGTTATAGGTCGACACCTATTTCCATTCGTGATGATATGGTGGCTGGGAATATCTTTGCCCATAGAGTGAATATGAGTGACGATCCATTCCTCTGTGCTAGCAATTTAAGGCCGCCCGCAGTTAGTTCTACAGTGTTAGAGTGTGCTGAGAGCAGCATTGAAACTTCAGATGCAGGATACACTGAACAACATGAAGGTACACAAATTTTTCATCGGGGCCACATTGCCTAATCGATTAACATTATGTTACAATATAGTTTTCTATGCTTATCGAGTGTACCGGTCAAAAATAGTATCATGCAATTATAATTTCTATGAATGATGGAAAAAACCTGAATACTAGTTTAGCTATAATACGAATTTATGATTAGATTTACCGGCAGACGATGATTCAGAAGATGAATACATTCCGTCATCCGCGCAACAATCAGATTATGATGGAAGCAGCACAGAAGAACAGGAAAAGTCCAAAAAGTCGAAAAATATACACAATACAACTTCGAATAACGTATCGCAGAAACGTTCCTTGCCCAATATAACTTTGGGAACCAATAAACCTGGAATGTCAGCACCCGACGATATTGAACTGTCAGTGTCCTCGTCTATGGCTCCGTCACACACAAAAAGACACTTCTGTTTATATTGTCAAAAGTTCCAAACTAAGTTGGCCCGTCATCTCGAATTTGTCCATGCAGACGAGGACGATGTAAAAAAGTTCTCTAAGCTGCCACCAAAAAATCTAGAACGACAGGAAATTATCGCAACTATCAGGAAGCTCGGGGATCATCTTCATAATACAGATAAGAGATTCAATACTGGTAAGCTCGTGGTCTGTCGAAGACCTAACAAGAGAATGAACAAAACTGCAATGGACTTCTTGGCCTGTGGAAAATACAAAGGGCAATATGCAAGAACGGATCTTCGACATCACTGGGCGATATGCACGAAACAGAGTGGAAAAAACGAAAGAATCGCGATGGTTAAAGGACGTAAAATTTCTGCGAGATTACACGAGAAAGCGACTACTGACGTCAGGAAAAACATATTCCAGTACTTGCAGGAAGACGAAATTGTTAGGGGATTTCGATATGATGAATTGATTGTACTGTACGCCAACAAGCAGTGCGAAAAATATGGCACTCACCAGCATCACTACCAGCAGATCAGAAGTAAACTTCGTTATTTGGGTCGTTTTCTACATGCAATTCGGGAAATAAATCCCTCGATCAAGAATCTGATTGATGTATATGTACCGCGATTTTACGACGATGCTATAAAGGCAGTAAAGATCGTCGCTCGTTTCGATGACAAGACTCGTACTTTTGCAAGTCCCTATGCTGCATCAAATCTCGGTACGCTCCTAAAGCACGTGGGCCATCTTCTGCGTTCCGAATATATAAGACGAGAAGAGGAGGACAACCAAAAACGCGTCGAGGATTTTTTAAAGTTGCATAGTGAAGATTATGGCACCAGCATTAATCGAGCTGTAGTTGAGACGCGAATGCAAAACAATCGGCGAAAGAAGGTCGTGCTTCCTAGTGGAGACGACATTAAAAATCTGCACGACTTTCTCAGAGCTGAACGAGATATGTATTTCGAAAGGTTAAAAGTCAGATTCTCGTTCATATCATGGAAAAAGCTTGCGGAAGTTACTCCTTCGGCGAGACCGAACGTCTCTATTTGGATGATTTCCGCGAATATAAGGGTATAGATAAAGTCGCCGATAAAGATATCTACAACAGCCTGTCCGAAGGAGCAAAATCTCTTGCGCGAAAGTACGTTCGGTTTGAGATCCGTGGTAAGCGGGGAAGACCAGTTGCTGTTCTGCTAGACCCGAGTCTTTTGGACTGTTTGCTCTTGATTATTGAACATCGCAATACAGCTGAAGTTCCCGAGGATAACCCTATCTATTTGGTTTACCATCCAATGATCCAGACAGATACAGAACTCTGCGGGCATGCAACTTGATTCGAAAATACTCAGTAGAGTGTGGGGCTAGTAGGCCAAACACTCTCCGCGCTACTGAATTGCGAAAACACATTGCTACTCGATGCATTCATCTTAATCTATCAGAAAATCAAGTAGCTGATTTGGCTAATTTTATGGGGCACCGCGAAAAAATTCATAAGGAGATTTACCGTCAACCTGTTCCCGAAACTGATATCGTCAAGATCTCGAAACTATTGCAAATCGCACAAGGGGAATCGTCAGATGAGCTAGAAAGTGAACATGATGAGCAGCAGATACGCGAAAAACGAAAATTAACATCTCAAGACCAAAATTCATCTTCGGAAAATACTGAAGGTATCATTCATGATCAAAAGATACTAATGGCTTGCGGCCATCATAGCATTATAACACTTTTTTATTTCAGGCTGCAAGGGTCCAGGTCAACGAGTGAACGTCTCCAAAACTAAAAAAAGAAGAGCAAATGAAAACAGGAATTTTAAATCGCTGTCCGTAGATAAAGAAAAATCCACCCATAGACGTTGGACCGACGAGGAACGCACCGCTGTATTAACAGCTTTTAAAGAAATGTTGATAAACGGTAAAATACCCTCGGGAGTCGCGATAAAACAATTAATCGACAATAACGATTGCCTTAAAGGTCGAAAGGTGCCAACAATCAGAACCTGGCTACATATCCAAAGAAAAAAAAAATTGAAGACAATTAAGTTTCGTAAAAGCTTTCATAATTATTCGCTATAGCAAGTTAAATTCGACGAAATTCGTTGCGGAAGGCATTGTACTTATGGTATACGAGAATCACAGTTCACAACGTTGTATAGCGAATTAGTTGTAAAATAATTTATTCTACTCATTATCAATACGACCTTGATATAGTTTCAATACGACGATGTGATATTATAGTATCATGAATCGTTCAAATATGAATTATTTTTCTCATTTCGATAAGAAAATAATATCGATTTTAATCACGACCGACGGTTACAAACGGGAAAAAATCATCATTTGAGATTCCATGAGCTTAATATAGTTACACGTATAGTATTTTTATTTCGTACTCTTTTTCTGCCGAAAGTTGCATCACCAAAGAATAACGGTTGTGAACAAAAAAAACGTGATCCTTATTTTCATAAGTTTGTAGCATTATACGGGTTTCATTCCATTACTATAGCTTTCGCCAGGTCATGCGATATAAGATAGAGAGCGATCGCAATGAGACTACTAAGTTATAGTCATATTTTATATTACAGTTAGTCGTTTATTCAAAAACCAAAATATTCGGCAACTGACAATATTCGTCGTACTAATAAGTTTAGTATTCATGAAAAGTATTCATAGCGTATTTGTAACTGACAATGCTCCACTACCAAAGACTTATTAGTTAATATACTCCTTGGTTATAATAACTTCTTACAGTTCCTTTGAAATACATTACCTTAATAAGGACAAGTATTAGTAAGGTCATCACCTTAATAAGGACTGCGCGGCTGCGCGCGCCAAGAACCCCCGCCCCCGCTCGATCCCCTCATCCAGCCTACTCGATCCCGCTCGCTCTTACACGTTTATTTACACGTTTATTTAGCGAATCTATTTATTAAAAGAAAACAACTACTTGGTTATGAATGTTGGACGAATGTTTTATTCGAGAACAAATATATGCTCTCGAACAATATCTACATCTATCTTCTATGATGATATACGGCAATCTAGACGGTTTGGTCTGTCCGAGGATATGGTGCTCAATTATTAGTACAGTTTGATGGCAGAATGGAGGCAATGACCAATTTAAATCCAACTTCATCGATCGTTTTGCCATTACAACGGCTGTGCAGAGAGATGGCCAGATGAACAAAGCTGAACATCGCATGAATATATCAATATACTTCAAAATAGACAGGCAATCTATAATTACTGAATATGAGTTTTGTTTCATAGATAAACCCAATTGCCAAGTTCCATATTGAAGTATAAAACTCATAATGCCCAACTGAGCTGAAATGGGAAACACATTGTTATTTTCAAGTAACCATTCCTATTGTAGCTTTTCACAGCATCCTATCTTAACGGTAGTAAGTTCGGGGACTCATATTTTGACGCATTGTGAAACATGAAATTCATCAACAAATTCAGATGTTCATCTCATGTGTTCGTTAGGAGAAGTAGAGTGGCGATATACCGATGTTTAACGAATGGTCCATTCAAGTTCATATATTCCATAGTATTGTATACTTTAGGAACCCCTCCTCTGGGTATCTATAAATATTATATTCCATGCTATGCGTCAGCTTACATAATTTGGTTAGTTTGAGGACGGAATCGTTTACGATTAGTACACTTTAGGGACAGAACTAGAGAACCGAGAGATTATACACTAATTTGATCGAGAATGTATGTCATTCCCAGGTTAAGGGAGAACACCACTGTGACCCCCTGTTTTTTTTTCACATTTTTCAAGAATTTTTTTTGTAGGAAAAAAAAGAGGTATTCGAAAATTTTTTTTGGGTTTTGTTCCTTGTTTATTAATGTATCAAAAAACATTTTTTTCACATTCTTCACGCCGCATGGTGGCGCTGGGGAAGCTCTCGCGTCAGGTGCTGTCATCTCCGCGGCACGCAACAGAACTCTCTTCAACGTCGATCTGAAAAAAACTACCGAGTGTTTTCGTTAATAATATGATATTTTGAAGAGAAGTACATAGGGATTTGGAAAAATATTGTTTTAAAAAAAATAGGCACGCCTTTGAAATTAAAGTTAATTTCAAAGGCGTGCCTATTTTTTTTTAAACAATATTTATCCAAATCCCTATGTACTTCTCTTCAAAATATCATATTATTAACGAAAACACTCGGTATTTTTTTTCAGATCGACGTTGAAGAGAGGTCTGCTGCGTGCCGCGGAGATGATATCACCTGACGCGAGAGCTTCCCTAGCGCCACCATGCGGCGTGAAAAATGTGAAAAAAACGTTTTTTGATACATTAATAAACCAGGAACAAAACCCAACAAATTTTTACGAATATCTCTTTTTTTTCCCACAAAAAAAAATTCTTGAAAAATGTGAAAAAAAAGGGGGTCACAGTGGTGTTCTCCCTTAATCTTCGAACTGACCCTGTTGATGTACACTATGTCGTGTTCAGAGACACATATTGGCCGATATGGTTTATTTTCAGAATACTTCTCAGTATATGTAAATATTTTATATGATTGGGGAACTGCTCTCGAGGAACATGAAATCGGAACGAATTATTCCAAGTGATCTAGTTTAATACAAGATATATGAGAGTGTCATGGAACATGGAATTCATCAACAAATTAAGATGTTTATCTGATGTCCATGTCCATTAAGAGAAATTCAGTAGCTAGGTACCGATGTTGAATGGATGCATCATTCAAGCACGTACATATATTCCATGGTATTGTATACCGCTTCTTTGATTACCTATAAATATCTTATTCCATACTATACGTCAATTTACATAATTTGGTCAGTTTGAGAACATGATCGTTTACGATTAGTACACTTTGGGGACAGAACTAGAAACCCGACAGATTATATACTGACTTGATCGAGAATGTACGTCATTTCCAGGTTAGTACTCAACCTGGCACCGCTTTATACTATGCGGTGTTCGGGGACAAGTATAGGCGGATATGGTTTGTTTTGAGGATCCTTCCTAGTATCTAGGCATCTTCAATCTAATTAGGACCCTGCTCTTAAGGAATATCTAAAGTGGAACGAATTTTTCAGAATGAAGCAATTTAATCAATAATATATGACGTTATCAGGAAACATGGAATTAATCAACAAATTCAGATGTTCATCTCAATGTTCGTTAGGAGAAATACAGTGGCGAAATACCTATGCTGAATGAATGGTTCATTCAAGCTCATATATTCCATGGTATTCAGTCCGTAAACACGCCATACCGTACAACAGTGTCACTTTGGCGATTAATTTGGGAATGATATACATTCTCGATCAACTTAGTGTATAAACTATCGGTTCTCTAGTTCTGTCCCCAAAGTGTACTAATCGTAAACGATTCTGTCCTCAAACTAACCAAATTATGTAAACTGACGCATAGCATGGAATAAGATATTTATAGGTAGTCAGAGAAGGCGTCCCCAAAATATACAATACCATGGAATATATGTGATTGGATGAACCATCCGTTCAACATCGGTACCTAGCTACTGTATTTCATCTAATGGACATTGACATGAGAAAAACATCTGAATTTACTAATGAATTCCAAGTTTCATGATACCCTCATATACATATATGAGGATACCATAACGGATAGTTCATCCAATCACATATATTCCATGGTATTGTATACTTTGGGGATGCCTTCTCTGACTACCTATAAATATCTTATTCCATGCTATGCGTCAGTTTACATAATTTGGTTAGTTTGAGGACAGAATCGTTTACGATTAGTACACTTTGCGGACAGAACTAGAGAACCAACAGATTATATACTAACTCAATCGAGAATGTATGTTCTCAGGTTATTCCTCAAACTGACACTGCTGTACACTGTGGCGTATTCAGGGACACATATTAGCCGATATCGTATATTTTCAGAATACTTCCCAGTATCTATATATTATGTATTAAATTAAATCACTTGTAATAATAAGTTCCGATTTCATGTTCCTCGAGAGCAGGTCCCCGATCATATAGAATATTTATAGACACTGGGAAGTATTCTGAAATTAAACCATTTCGACCAATATGTGTCCCTGCACACGCCATAGTGTACAACAGTGTCACTTTGACGGTTAACCTGGGAATGATATACATTCTCGATCAAGTTATTGTATAATCTGTCGGTTCTTTAGTTTTGTCCCCAAAGTATACGAATCGTAAACGATCCTGTTCTCAAACTAACCAAATAATGTAAACTGATTCATAGCATGGACACGATATTTATAAATAGTCAGAGAAAGGGGATAACAATTCGCCATTATTTACATATTTATCGGTAATAATTTGAGCGCATTAAACTTATTTGTGTAAGTTTGTAAATGAGACCTAATATATTACAGTTATTAAATATCAAAAGGACCTCAAAATAGCCATATATAATGACCCCATAGCAACCACTCTGTACCGTATACGTATATTATGCGATATACAAAAGCTATGTATAAAGACCCGATACAAACCACTCTGTACCTAATCGCATATTATGCGATATATTGAAAACTAACGTATAGCTTTGATTAAAAATAGTTGCATATGGTCCCGAATACTGTCCAGTTCCGATAAAAACCAAAAGCCATGAACATATATTCGTGTCCTCATAGTACACATTACATAAACATATATATCTCTCTATATTATATAAATATTTCGCCGCCGCCGTCGCCGCCGCCGCCGCCGCCGTGTACAAGAGTTGAGGAGAGCGAGCGGGATCGAGTAGGCTGGGTGAGCGGATCGAGCGGGGGCGGGGGAGGCGTGGGTGGGGGCGAAGGGGGGGGGGGGGCGCGAAGCGCGCAGGGGGGCAGAGCCCCCCTAGTATATATATATATACTAGGGGGGCTCTGCCCCCCTGCGCGCTTCGCGCCCCCCCCCTTCGCCCCCACCCACGCCTCCCCCGCCCCCGCTCGATCCGCTCACCCAGCCTACTCGATCCCGCTCGCTCTCCTCAACTCTTGTACACGGCGACGGCGGCGGCGGCGGCGGCTAAATATTTATATAATATAGAGAGATATATTTATATTATATAAATATTTCGCCGCCGCCGCCGCCGTGTACAAGAGTTGAGGGGGGAGCCCGGGGCGAGATGGAACGGGGGGGGGCGGCGCGAAGCTCGCAGGGGGGCGGAGCCCCCCTAGTATATATACATTATTACGTCCCGATATGTCAAAAAGGAGAGAGCGTAACGAGTCCTGGTTGAATATGGGGTTGCCTCTTATTTAGACCGGAATGTGCCGGTCAGGGATCGAGGCACAGCGAGGGCGATCGTTGACGCAATGAAAATTACAAAAACTTGATAAGCGCAAGGCGTGTTTGGCGTAGCGGGTTGTTTTGATAATAAAAACCACCGTCGAACATTTTACAAATAACAAGCATTTATTTTATTCACTTTTCGGTTTAAGTTTTGATCATTTTAAAATTTCACAATTTTGCTTTCGCTTAGTTTAACACCTTTGATGAAGGTCACAATTTTGTTTTATTTCTCGGTTTTGATTTCGCAATTTTTATTTCACAGTTTTACTAATTTATAATTCCCACTTCGCAGTTATAATTTCACAGTTTCTCAGTCTACAAATTTTGGATTTGCACTCCAACGTTTCTGATGTTCACTTAACAATTTTATTTGATGTTCACAATCTTACGATTTAATATTTTCGGTTGTTTTTAACAGTTTTACAATTTCGCAATTTAACATTATTATTTGATTTTACAAATTTGGACTCGGGATTTCCACTCCCGATGGTGCTCACAATTTTTCGCTCGGTAGTCCCTCGTTTCACAATTTTGGTTCACAATTTTTTTACAGTTTTATATTTGGTTAACGAGAGCTGACGTTTGCCCACGCTTCGTCCTCAAGCTTATCGCGAATGGCAACGACAAACTCGCGATACCAAAATGTCATTTCTTCAACATCCGCGAGCACTGTCCCTAGGCGCAGTGCTCAGGAAGGTGCCCTCGGAAAATCGGATCTCGACTGTCGCTAAGATTGGTCTCGATGAAACCCGACCTCCGAAGAGCAATAATTACTGCCCGCTTTAAGTCGGGGTTACCGAGTTTCCCTGCAGAGGAGGGCTTCGGTGTTTTTGTAACGGCCTACTGAACTTTTATTTTAACGTGGTCGACCATACTGATCGACCACGGAGCATATCGAACTGACACTTGAGGTTGACCATCGTGGTCAAGCTCCCGAGAAGGACTGTTTTTTATTATATATTCCGAACCAAACTTTGTTTTTAACGTGGTCGACCACACCGATCGACCACGGAGTAAAACTACCGAACTTTTATTTTAACGTGATCGATCAGTACGATCGACCATGGAGCAACCCGATTATTATTTGAGCTTGACCATCGTGGTCAAGCTCCCGTGAACAACTAACAACTTCTAATTCATCCTAAATGAAAAAGGCGCATTTTAATTTTGCCAATGAAGTGGGAGATGCCGGCGCGTGGGGGGATGATTCGTTCCCACACGCCTCGACATCTACGTTATCAGGAATTTCGCTTCGCCAAGATGTCAGCAGAATCCCGCCTCGGACATAAGCCCTTGTCGTGGGAACGCGTACAGTGTTGAGAACGCTGACTTTTGAGGCAGCTTCTAAACTACATCCTGTGATAAGCGCGCTCAGTTTTCAAAAAGTATTTTCAAGCGTGTGAACCGGTCGCTCGACCATTTTGTGCCATAAGGGCCTATCTTTATGCTCACGCGAGGATTCTGGAAATCAGAGCGATTTTTTATTTTTTTATTTTTAATACGTGAGAAACATTAATGAAAAATCAAAAGATGAAACTACTGATGGGATTTCCCAATGATTTGAAACCCCGGACGTAACAATATATATATATATATATACGGGGGGGGGGGGGGGGGGGGGCAAAAAAACCGGGAATTTCGTCATAATTTCTTTATTTTAAAATATTTTTACACCAAATTTTGATCACCTTCAAAGTATTCTCCTTTGACCACAACGCACCTCTGCAAACGATCCTTCCAATGTTCAAAACATTTTTTAAATACACTTATCGGGATGTTCTTCAGGCCTTCTAGCGATTTTTGTTTTACCTCCTCCACAGTGGCAAAATGCTTGATTGCTGCTTTGTTTCGGGGTGGTATCCATAGCACCACGATTCATCACCAGTAATCACCTTGGAAAAAAGTTCAGGGTCCTCTTCGAGCTGATTTTGAAGTTCGAAACATGCCTGAGGTCGACGCTCCCTTTGCTCGTCTGTGAGAAGGCGAGGGACAAATTTGGCTGCAGCTCTGCTCATGTGCAAATCTTTGGATAAAATCCTCTGAATTGAACTCCATGATAACCCAGACATCTCACAGAGTTGATCAATGGTTCGGCGACGGTCTTCATGAATGAGAGCATTGATTTTGTCGACGTTTTTGTCACTTCTTGACCTTGAGGGGCGTCCTGAACGGGGTTGGTCTTCAATTGACATTTCTCCATTTTTAAAACGTGAAAACCACTGGTAGACTCTGGTTTTACTTAGGGTAGCATCTCCAGAAGCAGTCTTAAGCATTACAGTAGTTTCCGCCGCCGATTTCCCCAACAGGAAACAAAATTTCACAGCCGCGCGTTGCTCTCGACAATCGGCCATCACGTTTTCGCGGAAATGGAAAAAGTTGTTTCACTACAAAAATTCCCACGGGCGAACCGATGCACTCACGGCGACAGAACTTCGCACACTCAGGAGACGTCTCCTCAACGGACACCTGGTCGAGCAATGGGTTCCCCCACTCTCCCTCCCCACCGCAGCGCAATTCCCGTTTTTTTGGGTCCCCCCTCGTATATCTCTATATATTATATAAATATTTCGCCGCCGCCGCCGTGTACAAGAGTTGAGGGAAGCCCGGGGCGAGCTGGAACGGCGGGGGGGGGGGGCGAAGCGCGCAGGGGGGCAGAGCTCCCCTCGTATATATATATATATGTATTGTTACGTCCCGGCTTTTGTTCGACGCGTGGTTCGATTTATATTTTTGTATTTTAATTATTATTGTTGGTAAGAATTTTTTTTTTTTGGCGCACTGTGGACCGTGGTACGTTAACGTAGATTAACGTTGTTGTTGTTGTTGCTCCCCGTTGGGACGGGAATGCGCCCGTCCGGGCTGGGAGCGTAGCGAGGGCGATCGTTGAAATGAGGATGTATGATAACGTTAGGCGTAGAGGGTTATATGTTTTCGAAGAATAAATGTTGTCGAGGAACTTTTATAAAAATCAACAAATGAAATATTAATTTATTTATAAAATCGAGTTAACAAATTTGGGGTTGGGTATGGTTGCTTAATTTTCTTTTGATAATGTTTATTCGAGGTCGGGCAGTAGCGGACTTACCGCATTTGTCGCCCTAGGCTTAAAAAAAATTGCCGCCCTTACCTTGTATATAAAATAGTAAGTGTATATTTACCGTATACATTACTAACCATCTGGACTAAAAAGAACCCATAAAGTACCTGAAAGGACCTACAAAAACCTAAACCGTACCTAAAAGGACCTAAAAAGTACCTAAAAAACCTTAGGCTTAGAAAAAATTGTGGCCCATACCCGATATCGCACATGTAAAATATTAAATAGTAAATGTATGTTGTATTTTATTTATTTTATTTTATTTTGAAAATGTTACAGGCTGAGCCCAATTACATTGCAACGGACAGAGTGTTATGTTTACCGCTTACACTACCACCCGTCTGGCCTTCAGCTTGGCGAAAGAGTCTATTATAGAATCATAATTCATCGCTTGCAGTAAGTCAGACTCAATCCCAAGTACGGCGAGATCATTCAGCCGGTCCTCCTTCATCGTCGATCGTAAATAATTTTTCACGCGCCGCAACCATGAAAAACTTCTTTCACCGGAGCAGTTCGTCACAGGTGTACAAACGGACATCTTCAAAGCAACGTCCACGTTCGGATATACCGATTGTACATCACTGTCTCGTAGCCACTTCAATAATTGTGATGCTGTTTGCGTCGTTTGTTTACCCGATATACAGTGAGCTCGAAAATGAAGACACTCAGCTTTAAAAATGTCTTCGAGATCAGAGATATATGTTCGTTGCAAGGTCTCTGCTTTTTTGCTAACTTCAACCGAGCTCATCGACTCCAGCTTAATTAAAAATGAAAACTTTTCGTGATATCGGATGTATGCGTCTTGTCGTTTACGAAATTCACATTGAATCGTATCGATAACTACCAGGAATGTGGCAACTCTCAGACGGTCTTGACCAGACAATTCTACTCCTTCATTTGAAGATTCGCCAGGACGCAGTTTCCTCTTCTTTTTACGCTTTGTATCCTGCTCATATTCGTCTATGCTCGACATTTTTTTAGCATCCATCTCAAAATCGCTGAAGTTTTCTCGCATCTCACTAAGAAGACTGCCTAGTGACTCGTATAATGATATAACAACAAATATGGCTATGTCAACAGCCTGCAGCTTTTTGTTGACTGCGTTGAACCGACTCAGCAAGAAACTCCAGAAGCAAACCATGAAAGCAGTTTCTAACCGCTCCAATTTCGACCGAATTCCTTTGGCTTCGAACCGAACGTTCGCTTTTTGCAGAGTGTCATCCGCAATGGTACTCAATGCTCCAAGTATTTGATCCCAGGACTCGTACAAACTCCGACAAGTATCAGCGAGAGCCGACCATCTCGTTACTGAAAGACTTTTTACGGTCAAAGTTCGGTTTGAGCCCACTTCCGGTTGCTTCGACTGTTCTTCCTGTAGGACTTCCCAGCGATGCGTTGATACGGTAAAAAATTATATAGCTCTTGCAAAAGTGCGAAAAACGCGCAAGCTTCTTCGCAGCTTTCCGCGGCAGATTCACCGATCAAATTGAGCGAATGCGCTGCACAAGGGATATACTCCGCTTAAGGTGACAGTTTTTTAATCTGCGTTTGTAAGCCATTGTAAACGCCGGACATATTCGAGGCGTTGTCGTAAGACTGACCGCGACAGTTTGAAACGTCAATTCCAAATATATCTACCGTCCCGGTAATGGCTTCTGTCATCTCGAGAGCTTTATGCCCCGCGTTCGGAATGAATCGCAAAAACCGTTTGACAGGAGTACCATTATTTTGTACATATCGGATGACGACCATTAATTGATCGACATGGGATATGTCAGGCGTAGAATCGACAATAATCGAGAAATATTTCGCCGCTTTGATATCGGCAACAATCGTATCGGTAACTTTGCTTGCCATGAGCCCTATAAATTCTTCGCAAATCCTTGACGATCGATAACTCGTAGTACCGCCGCCTTGATTGCCATAACGCGAAATGTGTTCGGCTAAAAATGGATCGAATTGAGCGATCAACTCTAGAAGAAACTTCGCACTCGTACTCGGAGGAACAGAAACGTCATCTATATCTGTCACTTTTTTATCTGGTTTAATAAGAAAAGCATCCAATTTACGGATCTTTTTTACTTCCATTTCATGTTTCTCACTTTTTTCTTTTGCACGTTTTCTATACTCAGCACCACTTAGTTTTGTTCTTCTACCACTCATTCTCGGTTTCTCGAAAATAACACAAGCACGTTTTTGCAAAGTGCAAAATTACAGAGCGAAAAGTAAGAATAAAATATTAGCCACAAACGTAATTAACTACACTCCGGGTATTCTAAAAAAAATCCGACTTAATACAGGAGCGTCGCAGCCAGCGCAGTCTTTATACGAGCGTGTTAACAATGCTAGTTTGCTCTTAACAATTGAAGCGCTCTGAAATGATAGTTGACTAGCGAGCGAGGTGATCGCAGAAGCTTGCAAGCACGAGCTTGTCACTGCATGTTGGAACCAGCGTGGCGCGTAGCATAGAGACGGAAGACGGCAACAAAGTAACAAATAAAAATAAACAATCACAAATCTGATACTTAAAACATTCGTATATTTTATGACGTATCACCTCAAAACTCGCCAGAAAGTATTGTTAGAATAAGAATTAGAATTAGAATTAGAAGTTTGACTAAAAATACCATAAAAATTAAAACCGAGAGAACCTCCGGTTACAACTTGAAGTTGTGATACTAGTAAGTAATTATTTATTTGTCGCAAAAATTATTAAAGATTTATTCACATTTTCGAATGTTCTAGTGGTATGGTAAACAAACATATGAACAGTAAATAAACAAAGGCAAAGTCTTTCTATGAAAATTAATTTAAATATGATACAAAAGTCGAGATAATAAAGAAACAATGAGCAGTTTCTTCTCATTACCCATTTACGTTTTTTCCTTTATGGAATTTGCGGGTGATGATAATTTTTCATTACTTGTTTTTGACACATAATATACAATATACAATGGACACAGATCACAGATTTACGTGCCAATCTGCTTGGATAGTTTTTAAAGACTAATTCGGATTACTTTCCTGGTTATTTCCAACTACTAGTAACTAGTAAGTAGTACGTAGTGAGGTGTTTTTTTAAGGGGATCACCTAAAAAGGGCCAGAAATTATTTTTATATGACAAAACTATTGGGAATATAATACTCGTATTTACCTTCTATATACCTTCGTATTTACCTCCGGAAATTTGCCGCCCCCCAAATTTTGCCGCCATAGGCTCCAGCCTACTCAGCCTATTGGTAAATTCGCCCCTGAGGTCGGGTCGAGGACCTTTCGGTTCGGCACACCGTGTAATTTTAAGGACGTTAAGCCTCGCACTCGGTTAACGCGCGTTCATAAAACTGGATGGCGCGTACTCGATTCACCCGATAACTATCCTAACAGTTCTCGAACTTGCGCTTGAACGTTTCGCGGTAATCACTGTTACACTTTTTTCGGTCGAAACCCGAGGTTCGCCGCCTATCACTTCACCCTTGTACGTCGTTGACTCGGGTGTAACGTGTTCCGTCTTATAGTTCTAACAAGTTGGAAAACTGGTTAGAATTCGTATTTTGACCTTTGACGTTGTTACTGAATTTATCACTGTTCTTTTGAAAAGATAAAATTTTAACGTGGTCGACCATACTGGTCGATCCACGAAGTGACTTCCGATTACATTTCGAGCTCGACCCTCGCGTCTGAGCTCCGGATGAAGACTACTGAAGACTGACTGAAAATTGTTTGGTGGTGCGTCTTAAGTAATCTCGCGCTCGAGATTACTGCGCCCTATTGTCTCACGGTGGATTCGACCATCGTGCATCCCAGAGGCGTGAGATCTACGCTGTCATAAAACGCTGAACAGCGTGACTCCGAGTAGCCATCGGTCGCACGTCTTAAGGTGCACGATTAGCAAAAGTCCATCTTGAGAATCCTGCCGTCTTCCAGCTCGCACGCTGATAAGGCGGTTCTAGAGATTTTTATATAGAACACCTCTAAGAGTGCCTTTTTTATTTTGTTTAAATTGCTAATGAAAGACTTTCTATTTTACAATTTGTAATTAATTTATAAAAGGTAAATATTGAACAAAGCCCGATACCCCAATGGCAGTTCCCGTATGCCTGTGAACTCCGGACTTAACAGTATATAAACACGTATATATGGCTATACTGCTCTTGCCATCGAGAGAATTGAGCGCCGATCTTCATGCACATTTATGTAGACGTTATGAGCATTTCATTTGCCACCGAGGACTGTGCTTATTTGTTGCCATACATCGGATGTATACGGAGAAAATCATTCGTGCAAAAGTACTTCATGTACGTTTTAATGCCTGCTACAGCATCTGTCACCGAAACAGCCGAACACCGTGGCATCCTGTCCAATCTCGAAAAAGAAAAATATATTTATTGTCCAATTATACGATTTATATGTATACGCGTTCCAATATAGTTTATAAGTAGACCATTTTTGTAGCAATATAATAATTTGAAATGTTTTGTGCATGACTCAATAATACATTCTAAACCGCATTGAAAGCCTAATAAAAGCCATATTCGAACCGACCGATATTTATTACCGGTTTTTTTTTTGGAATTAAGGATCTCAACATATTTAGAAACAATTTAAAAAAATTAACTCAAAACAGACAAAAACTTACCACATTATTTTGGTTTAACCCAATTGGACAATCATCCAAAACTTGACTGGGTCAAATTTGCCCACGAAATTGAGTTGACCCTGACAACCCGTTGTTTCAATTCTCCACAGGGACTCCTTGCGTTATTCTTTTAGAATTTGTAGCTGCAATCATAGCTATCATTCAAAAGACGCCAGATTATGAAATGAGTAATAAACAGAAAAACAGTAAAGTTGCCGAAATACTATCTAGCCACCAAAAAACCAACAACAAAGGGTTCATATCTTTGTGTGCATCAATGGAACATTCAAATAAGATAGTGCATACAGGTGCAAGCAACATTTTTTGCTCGGTGTATTTTTCACTTTGTTCAACTGAGTATGGAAACCAAATGTCAATTAAAAATATTCAACTTGTTTGGGCTGGTCGACTTTTTAGAATTAACTCATGAAAATATGACATATTTTTTGCATTCCTATTAATATATTGGCCATTAATAAGGTGGCCACTGTTTATCATTGGTTTTTATAATAGCAAAATATTTGGTATATATGTCTCATTGTAAGGTTGATTTGTTATGAAGCATAGGGTCAACTAGCGTAATTGTGATATTAGGGGCAAATATAATACGAATTTTTATTGCGAAAAGATGTATTGATTTGTATTCTCTTTCATTATACACATTCTAAAGCATGTTTATCATTGATTTAACCACTGAAATAAACTAAGTTGAAACTATTTTAGTATAAAGCTTAATCGTGAAAACAAAAACTATTATTCGGAAAGTGTTTATCGTGAATATTCTTATGATTAAAAAAAATTACATATAATGATAATCATTTGATAGATAGAAAGAAATTGTAAAGACTCCATGAGCTTCCATTCAATTTACACAGAGAGACACAAGCTTGCGATTGTATATGTCTACAACCTGCTTTGTGAGGAGAGTAACTTGGGACTTGTCTCTGGACCAGGTGACATAGTGGCATTTGCCTAAGTTAATCGTTCATCGACAAATGCTTCTGCCAAATGCTGAACAGAATCACTTGATCAGTGTTGCAAGAATTGCAGGATTTCCGTGCGAACGTAGGAAATATCGTTGTAGGTTGGTATCTGTAATTTCTTCGTGATCTTATTCATTTAATTCTTAATAATGAAAGAATAGGGAATTAAGAGATTTTACCTTGTACACTTTGTCCATCAGGGCTGCAAGTGGGTTCCTTGCCATCAAAATCACTGTCACTCCGGATCCGCATTCGATTCTCCATTCCATGGAATCATATAAACATCATAGGGCCGGTCTTCGATGTGAGCCGCGTAATGGGTGCGAATCAAGACCATATTTTCCACCTTATTGGACTCTGCAGACTTGCTATAAGATCCATAGAGTCTCCCTGACTCTATGGATCTGCATCACGAAAGTATCGTTCGCGATCGTAAGGCCAGAAAGATGTTGAATCCGGCTTTGAATCAAGTTAAATAATTATTACTCAACTCTAGATGAATATTAAATAAAACGTACATTTAAAAAAATACACAATGATTGATAATATGCTAAAATGGAGCACGTTTTGGAGCAGCTGCTAGAGTAACGTTTATCGAAACGGAGCACAGTTCTTTTCACCAAGTAATGCGTATATGTTTTATATACACAGGTACACATATCAAGCTGAAAGACGAACTTATTATGAAGTACGTGCGCGGCAATCGCTCGAGTGCAAGGGAGGTCTCTCTTGCCTTAACCGAGGCAATGGATTATAGTACATTTTGGAAATCATTTAGTTACAGTGCAATGCGGGATACGGAATCAAACCAAAAAAAAGGTTCTCTTTAACAATAAAACATTTCGATAAGAAATCACGGTACACTAGTATTTATATTGAAACTCAAGACAAGAAAACGTGTCGTCATGCTCCGTGCTCCAAAGAGCCTTGTGCGCACGTTTATTCAGAGTGAAAATACATTGCCTGTTTTCATTATTCTTTGTTATCAAATTCCAATAATAATTCGTACTCATGAGTAGTAGCTGTCGGCCCCATCAATATTATTTTGTCCCGTTTTGTACTATCACATGTATTTGAATACATGGATATGAAGATGAAATCATTTTAGTGGAGTGGACGAGCACTGCCAAGATGGCTAATGATGCTCCGTTTTTTTTTCGGAGTACCGTGCTAGTATATGAACAAGATTATTCGTTTTAACTAACGTCTGTTAACACATAACGCTGAATACGTAATATTAACACATAACGCTGAACAAACCCAAACATAACTTTTTGCGTGCAATTTTATGCATTTCCGCAAAGGTATAAATGAATATATGATGTGCTTAAAAATAAGCTAAATTTTTCCTTCCGTATAAAGTCGTGAAATCCCGAAAACCTGTGCGTCGCAAAACAAATATAAAACAAAATATAAGATTTCAATTTTATTTTGTATTTCTTATTTGTCCTTCGATAAAAGATTAGATACATCGAGAATACTCTCCTCGACCTTTCACGTGCAATTTTGTGCATTTCCGCAGAAGCATAAATGAATATATGATGTGCTTAAAAATAAACTCAATTTTTCCTTCCGTGTAAAGTCGTGAAACTTCGACAACATGTGCTTCGCAAAACAAATATAAAACAAAATATAAAATGTAAATTTTATTTTACAATTTTTATTTGTCCTTCGACAAAAGATTAGATAGATCGAGAATACTCGCCTCGAACTTTTACGTGCAATTTTATGCATTTCCGCAAAGGCATAAATGAATATATGATGTGCTTAAAAATGAACGCAATTTTTCCTTCCGTATAACATCGTGAAAGCCTGGAAACGTGTGCGTCGCAAAATATTTGAAACTCATGCACAGGTATCCTCTGCGCATGAGTTCCAAATGAAAATGTGTACTGTCGGACCATAAAAAATCTCATGAAGAGACAAATGGGCTTATCGGTGCAAACTCAACCTTGCGACAAGGTGAGAATGTTAAAATGTTTGCTCTCATGAACTATGCTACAAAAAATTATTTCAATTATGAATATATCTCATTATTTTGCTGGTCTTCCAGTAGTATTTTTTAAAAGTGTCAAAATTTCATATGTGCAACAGCGTCACAGATTTTTTAAATAATTTTTTGGTGTACTTGTACCGTTTCAGTACTTACACGACTGTGAATCAAATTGCTTCATAGTTTAGTTTTTTTTTCTGCGTGTTTCAACTCGTTGTCGAAGTTCGTTCACGATTTTTCGATTAACACGACGATTTCAAGAACGACCTGATCCTTACGTTTAATTAGTTCGATATATTATATAATTTTTACACAAAACTGAAAACAAATATATGAGATCGGACTTACCAGGGGTGTTAGTTGAAATTTGCCGGTTTTTTCGATAAAGAAAACACTTAATTTTCAGAGGAATATCAAAATTTTTAAATTCAAAGTATTGACCATTGGTTTCTACACATTTCGCCCATCTCTCAGGCAAATTATGGATACCATCCCAAAAAAACTTTTTATCTTTCGAGGTAAACCATTCGACGAGCCATTTTTCAACTTCTTTAAAATTAGCGAAGCACTGCTCTGCAAGGGAGTGTCCCATCGATGCGAAAAGGTGATAGTCGAACGGGGCGAGGTCTGGAGAGTACGGCGGGTGTGATAATATTTCCCAATTAAGTGTTTTTAATGTGTCTTTCACCAGTTTAGCGGTATGAGACGGCGCGTAGTCATGTTGCAAGATAACTTTGCCATGTCTTCGGGCCCATTCCGGCCGTTTTTCGATCAACGCATAATTCAAATTGATCATTTGTTGTCGGTAGCGATCCTTGTTCACCGTTTCACCGAGTTTTAACAACTCGTAGTACACCACACCACACTGGTCCCACCAAACACAGAGCATTGTCTTACGGCCAAAGCGATTTGGCCTTGCAGTCGATGGGCCGGCTTCACCAGGTGAAAGCCATGATTTGTTTCGCTTCGGGTTCTCAAAATAAATCCACTTTTCGTCCCCTGTGGCAATTCGATGCAGAAAAGATTTCCTTTCGAATCGTTGAAGCAGCATTTCACAAACGGTTTTTCGATTTTCCATTTGTCTATCGTTCAGCTGGTGTGGCACCCATTTTCCATACTTTTGGATCTTTCCCATGGCTTTTAAACGTCGGCACATTGCTCCTCGAGTCACATTTAGTGTTTCTGCCAATTTTTGTTGCGATTGGGTTGGATCAACATCCAATAACGCTTGCAATTCCTCGTCTTCAAACTTTTTCGCTGCACCAGGATGTTCATTGTCTGTCAAATCGAAATCTCCACTTTTAAATCGACGAAACCATGTCTCACTTGTTCTAATCACTGGAGCATGTTCACCATAAGTTTCTACCAGCAACCGGTGAACTTCAGCTGCTTTTTTCTTTTGATGAAATAAGAAAAGCAACGAATGCCGCAAATGCGATTTACTTGGAACGAAACTCGACATATTCATTGAGGTAAAAAAATATGACGCTATTATTTTGGCGGAATGTGACTTGCGTATTATTGTAGGTTAATGTCAGTAGAAAAAAATGACATACATGCTAAATCATAGAAATGTATACATATTGCTAGCGACATCTACTGGTAAAACCGGGAAACTTCAATTAACACCCCTGGTACATGCCCGAAAATATTCTGATGCAATGATTCACAGAAAACGTGCAGAAAACGGAATAGGTTATCTTTCGACACTACCGACTTTGTTCTTGAATTTTATTTCTATTTTCTTGATTTTTCATACGACAATATTTCACCAACAAACCGACTGTTCTTTTTTTTATCATTACAACTGTACATAGAATTTACACATAAAACTGCAAAACAGATCACTCGAGACTCTGGCTTGAAAAGTTGCACTGTGAGAACGTCGCGCAATACAACGTACAGTCGTATGGCATGCGTACGAACGAAGTACGAGTATATACAACACATACCAGACCGGCAGCTGTGTTTCAGCGCGCAGCTTATGCCGCTATCACAATATGGATATATAATTTGTTAACATTATTAATAAGCAATTTGCTATTATACTGACATATAGCGATACAGCTTACACATAGGAGTATATATATATAAGTACAAATTGATTTTCAAGAAGGTACCTTATTATGGGTATTTTTTTTTTACGAATGACGATCCACAGACTACGCTTGCTTATAAGTGATATTTGGTGACATTTTTTTAATTCTACGACTTTTCACTGTTTCTTTGTGCCCAACAGAATTCTATTATTTTTTAAAATACACCGTATCAATCATGGTACCTGCTAGATCCAGCTGGATCTTCGAAGGAAATTCTTTGTTGAAATCCTCAAAAATGATCGATCAATATTTTAGATAATAATTTTCCGATTACTGAAACCAGAAACTTCAATTTATGCAGTTAAAGTTTTGGTGATCAGTGGTAATCGGGATACCACCCGGAATCCAGCTGGAATCCTAGAAGAAAATTCTTTGTTGAAATCCCAAAAAATTATCGACGGATATTTAATAGAAAAATGATATTCAGTCCGATTATTGAAATCAAAAACTTCTATTTATACAATTTGAAGTTTTGTCGGTCGGGGCTTATCGGGATAGAACCCGGGATCCACCTGGAACCCGGACGGGAATCCCTTGATAGGGAGCCCCTAAGAAATCCCGATCGGGATTTGGCTGGAAACGGGGACACCTTACCAAATTTCTGCACGGGTGACGCCTGGACTAATGGAATTTATCGCGTATAGGGATCGCAAGAAGAACATGAAACAATACATTGATCGAAAAAGTGCAATCGCGTCGGTGCAATTTTTATAGGATTCATGAGATTGCGATAGAACGACGGAACACTCAAATAATAAAAATATCATTACATAGAACAAATCTCATCAAATTCTTTTTATTGCCAACGCCTTTCCACGTGAAGTTCAGTTTACATTATGATTATTTGGCCATGTCGAAAAATAGAAGAGAGTGCAGCAGCATCCGGTATGTTGTAGATTTGATCGAGTGATGCGATTCGGACATTTTCTCGTATTTTATTTAATATCGTTCCGAGGGCGCCTTCAACTGGATCTCCATTTTTTGTACTACTTCGTCTATACAAAGTCCTTATGATCGATATGCTCGGGATTTGGGCAAACGTACGAGTCACAGCACCCCGGATATACCTCGCTATCGTTGCCTTTTCTTTGGAGCACGGGCTTGCCGACATTTGTACCGTTTTTTACCCCTGCTGGGCGGCAACTCGGGCTCGGGCACCTTAAATGTACACAAAAAATTGACGTTTATGCAAAAACGTTTGAATTGTGCAGTCTAATCATTAATAGAAATGTAGTATATTGAGAGATACGTATAGTAAGAGATAAAATCTTATTGTATTGGTCGAATCTACGCATATGTGCGGCCAAACACAATTTTTAGAATTTGTAGAAAAGAATGTTTTATTCCTTCAGCTATTATTCGATTTCGTTGAATCAAAATATGCTTTGGGGTAACAAAGAATTTCCTTGCTGAATAAAACTAAACATTTCGTTTAACGACTATTAATGCCGATTTAGGCAATTTGAAAACACTTTTTCCCGGTGCAAATATTTTATATGATTTCAATTGCAATTACACTGAAAAAGTGAATTGGTATTTAACTAAATTTGCGAAGGTGAATGACGAAACAAAGACTGATTTTATTCCATACCATAATGATTGATAGGAAGCTGGAAATGGCGTTATTATTGAATTGAATGAATGGGTATATGTTTCGCCGCCCGTTATCAGCGATGTAGTAAAATCGAACACTCTTTTTTTCAGTATAACTGAAGAATAACAGGAGAAAGTTCACCATCGAGCTGGATACGCAAATAAAAGATGTTTTTCTTCGTAAAGTATATGAAGTATATGCCACCTGTTTTTTACATGATTTCACCCTGACCCCCGCCGATCAACTTTGAATTTTTTTCATCGAAAAATTCACTAAAAAACAGAACAATTCATATTTTTTCGATTCGGTTAAAAAAAATCATTTTCAGCACTGAAAAATATGAGTGATTATGTACTTTTCAATATGTCGGTCTTTGAAACAGTTATGTTTTGGTAAAACCAAATCCTATCGATCCAATGACCTCTATGAATGTTGTTCAGTATGAAGTCTCGAATTGTTCAAACCGGTATCGGGTGTCGTAAAACCGAAAAAATCAATGTTTGGATAAAGAGCTATTTATATCTTCTTGTTCGTAATTTTTGTAAATTCCATACGAAATAAAACATTTTTCGAGACGACGAGCAGATTGGCGATTTTTTTTCTTCGAGTTGAAACAGTTTGAACATTTTCAGTGCCACTTGAGTATGTTTAACATTCATTGTTTGGTATCAGATCAAATACTATGTAACCGGATACCAATTTGATGATAAAGATGTTACATATATTTAAGTGTCACTGAAATAGGAAATCAAATCGGCGTATCTTCTCGAAAATAAAGTCTGAAAATAAAGAACTGAAAAAAAATTGTTTACTTTCGAAAATAATCAATTTTTGCATAAAAAAAATACGGGCCTTCCCTTTTTCAGTAAAATGTCGAATAGCAATCTTTAAAAATGATTATTGAGTATCAAGGTTAGAACATTTAAAAAGGAGCTGGAATACCACAATGTATAAACCCGTACGTGAAGCTTCGACCTAATCATATTTCCGGCACCATGCATCAGCAACACGTAAACTGTCATCGGTTAAAGTACTGATTAATGCAACGACGACGACGCATTATGCGGTTCAAAAATTATTTTTTGGTTGGTTCTTGAATTCAGTGCGTGGGCATATTGTGCAAATAACTTACCACTTGCTTGACGAGATTAGGGTTTGCTTTGCGGGTGAAATGAACCAGACGATTGCTGCCCAAAAATTTAACGAGGACACTGCTTCATACACACTATAAAGCTCATCTTCGTAACAATCTATCTCAAGACAGCTATTCTTGATTGCTTGCTCAAGCTTTTCGCAGTTCGCTGTGGGAGAGGTAATATGGTGTACTCGGACAAAATGAATAGTTTTTATATATACAATAAAATTATATTGTGATGTATACAATGAAAATATATTGCCCTAATATTGTACATAGATGGTGGAAAAAAAAGATTGGTCGTCACTTCGCTAGATGATTTTCCGGCTCATGTTACGGAGAATCTTCATTCCACTCTGTACATACCTGACAAACGAGCCGCAGCATGGCACAGTTCCACATGACAGACTCCTACTACGAGCAAGCAAACGAAAATATGACGCTTCATTTTAAGCACGTTCGATTTGTGTCTCAGAGAACAATATATATATATAACAAACTTTTTTAGAGTAACTGATCGTCCGAACGAGCTCTCTATCTTATATACCCTACATTCCCACTCCAAGAGACCCCCTCTCATGAGACTGCTTCGTGTCGTACCGAAAAACAAAATTATGAATTTGCCTGACAATCAGTCAACACGCACTCATATACATACACACACACACGGCGACAAATGACTAGTTTTACAAATTTCTTACGTGATAAGTGATCAATTGTAATATCTTATGTCGTATTCGAAATAAAGCAAAATTCTTTTTTTTTCATGGATCGGAATTTGCGGATTCGAAATTCACATATAAGAAACGTTCATTAAATTTTTTCTATCATCTCAAATACGTTGACAATACAGATTTCCTACGTTATTGCAATATTTCGTAAAACGGGAAATCTCATCTAATTTTTTCAAATGAAAAATTGTCAAATTACTCGTACTTCAATGCTCAATAGCTCATTCGATTTGATTAAGGCCTTACATACGTCGAGAATTTTCAAAAGATCGATTTTTTTTGTTTACAGATTATTATTCCTTATAGTCTTAGGCGTATTTCTGTGTAAGCTGATTGTAAAAATTCCCCATAGTTCAAAAGTTATTGTAGATAATGTGACTGCCCGACGAAAGGACAAAGGTCTGACGCGCACCTACCTGAGTTGAGAGGCCAGAACAATTCATCGATTAGAAAAAAATAAACAACAACAATTTTTTACTGACAAGGAAGGCGTACAATATGAAGCTGGAATGGGAGATTAGACGTAAGTTAACTAAATAAATTTAAAAAATTCATAAAGTTCTTGCTCCAGCCGCGCGCGACTTCGAGCGAAACGCGCTTGAAACTTTAAATGCGTTTTTCTCAAAACTACTTTTTCTGACACGGTCGGCATGATAACTCGTACGGTTTTTAATATTTTTTGATGATTTTTTTTTTTTTATATTCGGAATTGTTTTTTCTATAGTCTGTCGAGCCGGATTTTTTAAATTATAATTAGAAAATTTTATAAAAACAATTAAAGTGTGACTTTTTTGACACAAACTTAACATTTTTTTTTAAATTACCGTAAATTGTTTAATTTCTCGAATTTCAAAAATCCGGCTCGACAGACTATAACTACTACCTTATTTTACAAGAATTTCTTTACATTTTGCAGATCCGTCAACATTTGAGGAAGAAATACTGCCGACCGTGGAGCAACTTTTTTTTTACAGTGCTTCAAAAAATGTGATTTTTCATGTTGTAATTTTTGAAAAAAAAAATTGAAATAAATTTTTTTACAAACTTAACACAGTAATAAACAATGTGTAAGAATTTTTTTATCAATTTCTATTTCTATCCCTCCTAAAAACAGTTTTTCTTTTGGTACGTTTTCGGTACCGCTGGACGTATGTAAGGCCTTAAAGAGTCTCGATGATTGAACGAAAAAAGATATAAAATAATATTCGCGATTTACAGGTTTTTTTAACGTACAAATTAATACATGGTGCGGCGCGGGAACTTATTTAAAACAATGATAAAACAAAAAGTATTGAAGATATCATTAAAATTTTTTTTTTTACATAGCGATACATTTAAAGTTTTTTTTTTATTATTTTTTGAAAATGATATTTTGAAGGTGGCCACCGTTCTGCTGAATACATTGGGAGAGTCGAAATCTGAAGTTTTGGTCCACTTTGACCAGCATTTCGGTGTCGATCTTGGCGAGAGCTATTGGAGTGGAACAAACCCCCGAAAAATTCATGAGCAACCCCTACATGCAGAACGTGTGACTGTTTGGTGCGCGAGAACAATGAGGCGGTTATAGTCACTTCTGAGCGTTATCTCAAGACGGTGAAAGAATTTTTTCTTCCAGAACTTGAAGAAATGGATGTAGGGGATGTGTGATTTCAACAAGATGGCGCTACGGCTCTCACGGCACGAATTTCCATGCCTCTCTTGCGTGAACACTTCCCCGAACGTCTTATCTCTTTAAGGGGTGATTTAGAGTGGCCAGATTTAGCACCCTGTGATTCTTTTCTATGAGGATATCTTAAATCCTTGGTGTATACCAATCGTCCGAAAACCCTCGATGAGCTGAAGAACAATATTCGTGATGCTATTGCCAAGACCGACACAGAAATGTTGGACAAAGTGGACCAAAACTTCAGATCTCGACTCTCCCAATGTATTGAGCAGAACGGTGGGCACCTTCAAGATATCATTTTCAAATAAATAATAAAAAAAACTTTAAATGTACCGCCATGTAAAAAAAAAAATTGAAATGATATCTTCAATACTTTTCGTTATATCATTGTTTTAAATAAGGAAGTTCCCGCGCTATATCACAAGCAAATGGGGCTAGTTCTTAAAGTACGGATATTATTTTATATCTGCCTCAGTAAATTAATACAGAATTTATACAAAGTGAATGAGACTTGAAGAACTTGAGTATGGTCATTATTGGGTTTTTTTTCTTTTATTTTTCAAAATCAAATAGAAATTTCATCGTATTCATCGTACTTGGCATTGAACAAAACTAAAATGTATAAATTAACATAGAAAAAATGTTCATTTATTTTTTCCATCATAGACATGCTGACAACACTAACATCGAATTTTCATTGGACTCTTCATGTACGCCCGCAGAAACATAAATGTATATACGACGTGCTTGAAAATGCCCTGGCTCGTCTTTCCGCAAAGTCGTAAAACACCAGATACGGATACGGCTCAAAACAAATTTCCGGTCACGTACATTTTTCGCTCAATATAAATTAAAATAGAAAATTTGTTAAATGGCCTATTTAGGGGGTAAAATTTCCATACACATATGCCCTTGTGACGTCCTGCGACTTTCGGGAATTTTACAACGATTCGAGATTGTCGGTATATGGCAATTTCCGGATACCCAAGGGAACGTTATGAGATAGGATATTAATTTTTTTTCTTCTCTCGTCACCGGAAAGAGTGCGAGTATGCATCGAGATAGTTACCCACACCAATACGGGCACGCATCGATGTAAACCTTCAGTCGGCGACATAACGACGCCGTCAATATCGATGGCGAAAAATAACAATTTCTCTATCATCAACGTCAAGAGGCTTACTCTAAACGTTGGTGGGTGCCACGATACATCGACACTCTCGCGGACACTATCCCGAGCAGAAATTTGGTCCGGCTTACATCCGGCTGACAGGGCAGCCTGACACAGCCCTGATCAGGATCCGTATCTGGCCCACATCCGGCACGTAACGGAATTGCGGATTCGGCTCTGATCCGGCACCGATCCAGCCTCGATCTGGCACTAAATGTATTTATCTTCCGGGAATTAGGTTATTGGTCATGGTATGTTGTTAGCTGGCCCATATAATAATAATCTTTAACAAAAGAAAACAGCCGGCACCGGGGATCGAACCTGCACCTCCCTCACTAGCCTTCATTCTCACATTGGATCCAAAAATATTGGAAAAAAATGTTATTGTGCTAACGTCATTTTTTGCCGTTTTTGTTGTTTAAGCGATAATTGCGTGCTACATTTGAAACTGCTAATAATTACATAAAGTCAATAACGTGCATAATAATCGCAATTGTGTAGACGACATAGACGAGTCTCTGTCAGCGTTGATTTTGTGTTGGCAACGAGTACGTGGCAGCTGTCAGGTAAGAAAATTGTGCGTTTAATAAAAAATATAAATACTAAATTTACGATGATGGAAATAAAATAACTTTATTCGGTATAACCTGTCGGATAATAAAAATACATTATTTTTTCCAGGCTTGATTTTTTTTCTACACTGGAATAAAAACCCATTATTTTTTCTCCGCGGGACTCAAACCCATTTTATTTCTTCACTGGAATATAAACCCATTATTTTTTCTCCACTGGAATGAAAATTCATTTTATATATGCCGCCTGACGTTTTTACATTTCAGCAGAGTCAATACAATCTGTACAAAAGTCAAAATGTAAAATATTTTTCTCTCGGAACAATTCGGCAGCGTGAATAATGGAATTTTTCAGTTCAGTAAAATCAGTACTAAGTTTTCAGAATAATCTCAACAATTTGGTGTAATATATAAACAATGTTTGTTGCAATGGAATTATACTTTATTTTTTAATCTTTCATATGTTTTGTCATATCCTTCAGAAATCAAAAATAAATAGATCATGGAAACGTGGGGCATCGGATATTATAATCTGGCTCAGCTATTCACGATTGTTCAGCACAGAGCGATTGGAGATCTCTGCGAGAGGATTCAGCAAGTACCAATAGTAGATTGCGAAAGATCTAGCGATACAGCATTTCTCATCGTAGCAATAGTTCTAGCGATACAGAATTTTTCATCGCAACAATAATGGATATGATACAGCGGTTCAGGATTGTTCATCAAATGGATGGTAAGTACTAGCAAGGGAATATAATTGAAATGTTGATTACACCGAATCACATGTTCTCAGCGGAGTTACCCAATACTAAGATCACCAATGTTAAGGAAAATATAGCAATCCAGTTCAGTAAAAGCAGTGCTAAATTTTCAGAAATTTTCAATAAATTGGTGTAGTATAAACAAATGTATGTGGCGATGGAAATATACTTTTTTTTTTTAAACTTTCATCTGTTCTGTCATTCCTCTCAAAAATGAAAAATAAATACATCATGAAAATGTGGGGCATCGGATATCATAATCTTGCGTAGTTATTCACGATTTTTCGGCACAGAATGATTGGAGATCTCTGCGAGAGGATTCAGTAAGCAGTAATAGTGCACTGCGAAGGATCTAGCAATACAGCATTTCTCA
Source organism: Oxytorus armatus (assembly GCA_958009045.1). NCBI lineage: Eukaryota > Metazoa > Arthropoda > Insecta > Hymenoptera > Ichneumonidae > Oxytorus > Oxytorus armatus. The sequence goes on from OY253746.1 coordinate 29,148,909, forward strand.
TCGTAGCAATAGTGGATATGATACAGTGGTTCAGGATTTTTCATCAAATTTTTTATTTGTCCTCCGACGTAAGATTAGATAGATCGAGAATACTCGCTTCGAGCTTTCACGCACAACTTTATACATTTCCGCAAAGGCATAAATGCCAAACATGATGTGTGCATCGCAAAACAAATATAAAACAAAATATAAAATTTCAATTGTATTTTGCATTTTTTATTTGTCCTTCGACGAAAGATTAGATAGATCGAGAATACTCGCCTCGAGCTTTTACGCGCAATTTTATACATTTCCGCAAAGGCATAAACGCCAGGCATGATATGCTTAAAAATAAACTTAATTTTTCCTTCCGGGTAAAGTCGTGAAATCCCGGAAACGTGTGCGTCGCAAAACAAAATATAAAATTTCAATTTTATTTAACATTTTTTATTTGTCCTTCGACAAAAGATTAGATAGATCGAGAATACTCGCCTCGAGCTTTTACGCGCAATTCTATACATTTCCGAAAAGGCATAAATGCCAGGGATGATGTGCTTAAAAATAAACTCAATTTTTCCTTCCGTGTGAAGTCGTGAAATCCCGGAAACGTGTGCGTCGGTAAACAAATATAAAATTTCAATTTCATTTTATATTTTTTACTTGTCCTTTGACAAAGATGAGATAAATCGAAAATATTCGACTCGAACTTTTACGTCCAATTTTATACATTTCCGCAAAGGTATAAATGCCAGGCATGTGTGCTTAAAAATAAACTCAGTTTTTCCTTCCACATAAAATCGTGAAATCCCGAAAAACGGGTGCGTCGCGAAACAAATAAAAAACAAAATATCAAATTTCAATTTTATTTTGTATTTTTTATTTGTCCTTTGACAAACGATTAGATACATCGAGAATACTCTCATCGAACTTTTACGTGCAATTTTTTTCATTTCCGCAAAGGCATAAATGAATATATGCTGTGCTTAACAATAAATTCAATTTTTCCTCCGTATAAAGTCGTGAAATCCCGAAAACGTGTGCGTCACAAAACAAATATAAAATTTCAATTTCATTTTATATTTTTTATTTGTCCTACGACAAAAGATTAGATAAATCGAGAATACTCTCCGCGAACTTTTACGTGCAATTTTATACATTACCGCAAAGGCATACATGAATATATGATGTGCTTAAAAATAAACTCAATTTTTCCTTCCATGTAAAATCGTGAAACCCCGGAACCGTGTGCGTCGCCAAACATTTGAACTCATGCACAGATCTCCTCTGTGCATGAGTTTCAAATGAAAATGTGTACTGTCGGACCATAAAAAATCTTTTCATGAAGAGACAAATGGGCTTATCGGTGTAAACTGAACCTTGCGACAAGTTGGGAATGTTAAAATATTTGGTGTGATGAACTTTGCTACAAAAAAATTATTTCAATTATGAATATATCTCACTATTTTGCTGTTCTTGGAGTAGTATTTTTTTAAAGTGTCAAAATTTCATATGTGCAAAAGTGTCGCAGTTTTTTTTATCATTTTTTGGTGTACGTGTACGGTTTCAGTACGTACCCGAGTGTGAATCCAATTGCTTCATCGTTTTGTTTTTTTTCTGCATCTTTCAATTCGCTGTCGAATTACTTTCACGATTTTTCGATTAAAACAACGATTTACGGTACGAACCGACCCTTACGTTTAATTAGTTCGATATATTATGTAATTTTTACACAAAACTGAAACCAAATATATGAGCTCAGACTTACATACCTGAAAATATTCTGATGCAATGATTCACAGAAAACGTGCAGAAATCGTGGTTGCCACGACGTGTATTTATAGATTTTCTTTCGACACTACCGACTTTGTTCTTGAATTTTATTTCTATTTTCTTGATTTTTCATACGACAATATTTCAACCAACAAACCGACTGTTCTTTTTTTTATCATTAGAACTGTACATAGAATTTGCACATAAAACTGCAAAACAGATCACTTGAGACTCTGGCTTGAAAACTTGCACTGTGAGAACGTCGCGCAATATAATGTACAGTCGTACGGCATGCGTACGAACGAAGTACGAGTATACGAGGGGGGACCCAAAAAAAACGGGAATTTCGTCATAATTTCTTTATTTTTAAATATTTTTACACCAAATTTTGATCACCTTCAAAGTATTCTCCTTTGACCACACCGCACCTCTGCAAACGATCCTTTCAATGTTCAAAACATTTTTTAAATTCACTTATCGGGATGTTCTTTAGGCCTTCCAGCGATTTTTGTTTTACCTCCTCTACAGTGGCAAAACGCTTGATTGCAGCTTTGTTTCAGGGTTGTATCCATAGCACCACGATTCATCACCAGTAATCACCTTGGAAAAAAGTTCAGGGTCCTCTTCGAGCTGATTTTAAAGTTCAAAACATGCCTGAAGGGAGTCGTCTGGTCTAGAGCGAGATTTTTGACGTCATTTCTAATGTGCAATAACGTTTAAACCGTCGAAGTTGTCTTGATAAAAATTTACACGTGCATTTATTGATCCTCAGAAAATACTTGTACATAAAAAAAAAAATTATTTGAAATATTTTCATGTAGTTTTTGCCTTGTTGCAACATGGTGCGCCGAAATCGGCGCCCACTCTGGACGATGTTGTATGCATCTGAAAAAAAAAAATATATATATTCTCAATCTGTATGAGTATTATGAGCACTGGTAGCAATAAAAAAATTTTGTTGAACTTTTATTAATGATATTTCATACATTGAAATATCATTAATGAAAGTTCAACAGGCCGCCATTTTGTCAAAACATTTTTTTAAGTACCAATTCTGCTACCAGTGCTCAGAATACTCATACAGATTGAGCATATATATATATTTTTTTTTTCAGATGCATACAACATCGTCCAGAGTGAGTGCCGATTTCGGCGCACCATGTTGCAACAAGGCAAAAAACTACATGAAAATATTTAAAATAATTTTTTTTTTAATGTACAAGTATTCTCTAAGGACCAATAAATGCATGTGTAAATGTTCATCAAGACAACTTCAACGGTTTAAACGTTATTGCACATTAAAAATGACGTCAAAAATCTCGCTCTAGACCAGACGACTGCCTGAAGTCGATGCTCCCTTTGCTCGTCTGTGAGGAGGCGAGGGACCAATTTGGCTGCAACTCTGCTCATGTGCAAATCTTTGAATAAAATCCTCTGAATTGAACTCCATGATATCCCAGACATCTCACAGAGTTGATCAATGGTTCGGCGACGGTCTTCATGAATGAGAGCATTGACTTTGTCGACGATTTCGTCACTTCTTGACGTTGAGGGGCGTCCTGAACGGGGTTGGTCTTCAATTGACATTTCTCCATTTTTAAAACGTGAAAACCACTCGTAGACTCTGGTTTCACTTAGGGCAGCATCTCCATAAGCAGTCTTAAGCATTACAGTAGTTTCCGCGGCCGATTTCCCCAACAGGAAACAAAATTTCAGAGCCGCGCGTTGCTCTCGACAATCGGACATCACGTTTTCGCCGAAATGGAAAAAGTTGTATCACTACAAAAATTCCCACGGGCGAACCGATGCACTCACGGCGACAGAACTTCGCACACTAACTCAGGAGACGTGTTCCCAACGGACACCTGGTCGAGAAATGGGTTCCCCCACTCTCCCTCCCCACCGCAGCGCAATTCTCGTTTTTTTTGGGTTCCCCCTCGTATACAACACGTACCAGACTGGCAGCTGTGTTTGACCGCGCAGCTTATGCTGCTATCACACTATGGATATATAATTTGTTTACATTATTAACAAGTACATTTGCTATTATACCGACGTATAGCGATACAGCATACACATAGGAGTATATATTGTGACGAAACATTTGGCGTCTCGTCACCCGTACGGAGTGTATGCGTTCAGCGGGTCGGGGATTTACGACCTTGGGACGACGCGCGCTCGCGCTGTCGCACATCCGAGACGATAAAAACTTAAAATTTCGGGCTACCTCCAGCGTTGACAATTTGGCAACGCTGTGGATAACTGTCGCCCAGCGACTTTGTTTGGCTCTCTAAGTTTATGGCCTATTGTTCGCTCGCTTCGAGTGCGAACGATAGAGTTTTTCTGTTTATATATTCGCGTCTGTTTTTCTAGCCCGTCCCGTTCAGCTCTCTGAGCCTTTCGTAAAGTAAATATTCAAATCATCAAATTATATTGTAAGCAATTGCTTCGTTGAAATTCGAGACATTATTTCAGTGTGGCTAAATTCTATAAATAATTTCGTCGCTTTATTTTTCTGGTATTACGGCTCTCTCTGCCGGATATCGTATGGATCTTTTATTTTCGGGCTCTCTCTCTCCTTATTATTATGAACAACTTTTTTTTTTTCAGGCTCTCTGCGTTTCCCGGCGGGTGACCGGCGTTTATCTCGGCATTGACTTTATTTTTTTGTACTCGGGAGACCGATCATCTCCCGAGGTTAGGATTTTAGGGACTTTTAGAGTCGGGAGTTCGTCCTTAAGGAGCAGGCGGGTTGCCTAACATCTGCACCCGTGGTCATGGTTGCCAGGGAGCGAGCTGGAGAAACGGCCAAGATTTACCGAGCCACCCTCCTCCCGTACGGCTTCCCAGCATCGTGCTGGACCAGCCTGCCGTGGTCTCGGCCGTCGCGGACCGGATACCCTCCGGCGCCTCGTTCATAAAGGGCCTATGGGACCAATGGGGGTATGTGAGGTGGCAATGTGCCGGTACTGGGATCCGCGTGGAAAGAGTTGGCGGCCACCACCATCCACGGGCGGGATCCCGGCCTTACCCTTGTCGGAGACCGGGTCCTGGGGGAAGACGACCGAGGCACGGCATAAAAAACTGCCGGATGGACACCGACTCGCTCTGTCTTTGTCGTGGTATTCGCCGGGAGCCCGGCCATCGTTCGTTCTCTCTCTCCGTAGGTCTCTTCAAAAAGGACCCCTCTCCCCGCGCACCCCTCGAGTCGACGCGTGAGGTGCCGGCTCTGGTAGGAGAGGCCGGCGTAACCCAGTAACCCGAGCGTTAACGAGCGACCCCGGAAGCGTACGAGTTTGCGCAGGACTTGACCCAGGGTCAAGAGTGGGGACCATCGACCCACAGAGAGCGAGGATCGCACATCGATGATCAATTATCGTCCGGACTGCTTACTCGCGTGACGCGTCTTACCAAGTGCTCTCTCGAGTTTTACATTCTGTTCATCGTTACCTCCCTTCTTCATCTTCGAATTTCATCATCTCACGACATCCTCTAACACCGGCATCGAAGACTCCTCGACATCTCTCGACATCGGCTTCGACGATCCTCCGAGATCCTGCTATCTCCCGGAACGAGTTCCTCACATGGCGGCGGAGAATTTTCGGTGAGGTACTTCCTCCTTCTTCTTTTGTAAGGTTAGTAACTTCGTCGTTTCCCCAGTTAGCCGTGTGGCTTTTGGTTTTGTGGATTTTATAATTTTGGTTATTTTGTTAATTATTGGGATACAGTCCTGTTAGAGTCTTTTGTGGGAAACGAGCGGTCCTCGGACCGCGTAACGAAGTTGCTGGCCCATTATCGCCACCTATTATATTTCTTGCGTTTCACTTTCATTGCTTTCTTTATTTGCGTGTGTATCATTTCTGGATTTATTGTATTAATTTAGGCTGTGTTATTGTGTTCAAGTTTGTTACGAATTTCCCCGTTATATAAAGTTTTGCGTTCCCTTTCGGACTGATTTCATGTGCCGATTATTTGGTTAAAAATACCGCTTATCGCACCGCTACCCCAGTTTTACATTCGCCCGTTATCTTCGAACCCTGTGCTATCTTTGCCCGTTTAGTATTCCAATTTGTTTCTGACCCGTTATTTTTGAGATCCCGTATCTCAGTCATCGTAAAGCCCAGGGATTATTTCCGTATTCCCCCCGACCGCTATCTGTAAAATCAAGTATTTAACGCCCGCAATTAATCATCGTTTTCCCCGACCGCTATCTGTTAAAATCACATATTTCAGCCCCTATTTACGCCAGCAAATAATTCTCAATTTTCCCGACCGCTATCTGTAAAATCGCATATTTCAGCCCCTATTTACGCCAGCAAATAATTATCAATTTTCCCGACCGCTATCTGTAAAATCGCATATTTCCGCCCCCTTTACGCCAGCAAATAATTATCAATTTTCCCGACCGCTATCTGTAAAATCGCATATTTCAGCCCCTATTTACGCCAGCAAATAATTATCAATTTCCCCGACCGCTATCTGTAAAATCACATATTTCCGTCATTATTAACCCCAGCAATTAATTATCAATTTCCCCGACCGCTATCTGTAAAACCACATATTTCCGTCATTATTAACCCCAGCAATTAATTATCAATTTCCCCGACCGCTATCTGTAAAATCACATATTTCCGTCATTATTAACCCCAGCAATTAATTATCAATTTCCCCGACCGCTATCTGTAAAATCACCTATTTCAGCCATTATTTATTATCAATTTCCCCGACCGCTATCTGCAAAATCGCATATTTCAGCCCCTATTTACGCCAGCAAATAATTATCAATTTCCCCGACCGCTATCTGTAAAATCACGAATTTCAGCCATTATTTACGCCAGCAATTTATTATCAATTTCCCCGACCGCTATCTGTAAAACCACATATTTCCGTCATTATTAACCCCAGCAATTAATTATCAATTTCCCCGACCGCTATCTGTAAAATCACATATTTCCGTCATTATTAACCCCAGCAATTAATTATCAATTTCCCCGACCGCTATCTGTAAAATCACCTATTTCAGCCATTATTTACGCCAGCAATTTATTATCAATTTCCCCGACCGCTATCTGCAAATCACATATTTCCGTCATTATTAACCCCGCAATTAATTATCAATTTCCCCGACCGCTATCTGTAAAATCACATATTTCAGCCAGTATTTACGCCAGCAATTTATTATCAATTTCCCCTTTTATCGCTATCTTTAAAATCTTGCATTCTCGCCATCGTTAACCCCGCATAAATTATCGATTTTCCCCTTTATCGCTATCTTCAAAATCTTGCATTCTCGCCATCGTTAACCCCGCATCAATTATCGATTTTCCCTTTGACCGCTATCTTTAAAATCTTGTATTCTCGCCATCGTTAACCCCGCATAAATTATCGATTTTCCCCTTTGACCGTTATCTTTAAAATCTTGTATTCTCGCCATCGTTAACCCCAGCATAAATTATCGATTTTCCCTTTGACCGCTATCTTTAAAATCTTGCATTCTCGCCATCGTTAACCCCGCATAAATTATCGATTTTCCCCTTTATCGCTATCTTCAAAATCTTGCATTCTCGCCATCGTTAACCCCGCATAAATTATCGATTTTCCCTTTGACCGCTATCTTTAAAATCTTGTATTCTCGCCATCGTTAACCCCGCATAAATTATCGATTTTCCCCTTTGACCGCTATCTTTAAAATCTTGTATTCTCGCCATCGTTAACCCCAGCATAAATTATCGATTTTCCCTTTGACCGCTATCTTTAAAATCTTGCATTCTCGCCATCGTTAACCCCGCATAAATTATCGATTTTCCCCTTGACCGCTATCTTTAAAATCTCGCATTCTCGCCATCGTTAACCCCGCATAAATTATCGATTTCCCACTTTGACCGCTATCTTTAACCTCTTGCATTCTCGCCATCGTTAACCCCGATTATTAATTTAGTATTTCCCTGACCCGCCATTTCTCAGATTTTGTATCTCGGCTACCGTTAACCCCATTGCTTATTCCATTATTTCTTTGACCGCTACCTGGACAATTTAGTATTTTAGTTATCGTCAATCCCAGTTATTATTTGCATCGCCCTCTTCGGCCATTACCCCGAGATTCACGAATCCCCGTTTATTTCAGCTCTTTTGGTGCGCTAAGCCGGTAACCCGTTTAACTGTTTAGCCGTAAATTTAAGTTTAATCGTTTATATTGAGTTTTCGCCCCGTTTCCGCGACACATCGTTCTTGCCGGAAAACTATTATTGCGCGCGTTGTGGTCGACGATTAAGCGACTGTTGGCGTAGATTGCGTTTAACTATTTGTTGGTTAATTTTAAGTTTGGTTATTTTATTAAATTATCGCAAAACGCTGGTTCCATTCTTGTTTATTGTAAATCTTCCGAGTGCGTAGTAACCGTTCGTTTCGTTGCCTTTGGCATTGTTGTCGCGCTACCTTATTACACGATTTTTGTACAACCGCCGATCTCTTTGTACAGCCCCCGCCGCATACAGTGCGGGTGGTTTCCGGGATCCAATAAATAATTTGCCCAGTTTTCCCGAGTCATCGAATTTCTTACTCGACCAAAAATCCCGCCCCTCTACCATTCTCGGAAGTCAAATCTGAGTAGCCGAAGTCTTTTGCCGAACGTTTTATCTGTGTTCATTGGGTATTGAACGGCGAGAGGAGAAAAATAAAATAAGCCGTTCTCTTCACGGGAGCGGTGGTAACGAGCGAGTTTCGTTCGTTACCTGGCGCCTATCCTTCGTCCGTTTGGTCGGTACTTCCGACATTGAGAGAGTTGGTTACCTCTCCCACGTAATCGTTATTTCTTTTGGGGTTTTCGTTATCGCGTATCAAGCCACGTTCGACGCTCACGTGACGGGTGTAAATAATTCGTTACAATATATATGTACAAGATGATTTTGAGGAAGGTACCTTATTATGGGTATTTCTTTTTTTTACGAATGACGGACCCACGGACTACACTTGCTTACAAGTAATATTTGGTGATATTTTGTTAATTTTTCGATCTTTCACTATTTCTTTGTGCCCAAGAGAATTCTATTATTCATTGCGATAAATTATATATGATAGATTGATCTTACACAAAATTGCAAAAGCATCACTCGAAACTTTGAAGTCTAAATAATTATTCTCGATAAGACTATGACGCAATAATTCGCGTAAAACGTGCACAGAGTGCGAGGGTTTGATGTTATGAAACTAGTAGAATCACAAGAAAACCAACCATAACAAAAGTGACGGCAAGATAAACGACGCTGAGGCAATATCGACGAATCCATGAGCTCAATGGACACAATACTAATGCAAACGTGAAAACGTAATAAGACCGAAAAGATATGACAAGGAGGAAAGACGGTGAAGCGCATGAGTATAAGAGTCATAAGATGAAAGAACAACTACGATGCAAATGACGTCAAGGGGAGCGATGGTAAGAACAATGATGGCGAGACCATGTGTACAATCGGAATGATGCTTTGGCCGACGGGACCGAGAAGACATATTAACGTTATATATTTTTGTTCTGAAATCCTGTAGTTCGAAGTTACCGCCTCTATGTTTTTCTTTAAAACAGGTGAAATGATATTGTATTCGAGTTCAAAGAAATTTATTGAATAAACATTGATATTACTTATTTCAATTGTGATTCACTTATCTTTTATTTCGACATTAACCGTTCTTCTTAATAAAAATAATGCTTCATGTTGTATAGAAAAAAAAATCCAAAAAACAATGATTAACCCGAGCAGAAATTCGGTCCGACTTAAATCCGTCCCATGTCAGGCTGCCCTATCAGCCTGACACGGCCCTGATCAGGATCCGTATCAGGCCCACATCCGGCATGTAACGGAGTTCCAGATCCGGGCCTGATCCGGCCGTGATCCGGCACCGATCCGTCCCCGATCTGGCACTGAATTCCAATTCTCAAATATCAAATGAATAAAATGTATTTATATTCTTGGAATTAGGTTATTGGCCATGGTATGTTGTTAGCTGGCCCATATAATAATTTTTAACAAAAAAAAAATGGCCATCACCGAGGTTCGAACCTGCAACCTCTCTCACTAGCCTTTATTCTCAGATGGGACCGAAGAATGTTGAAAAAGAATGTTATTGTACTAACAGTCATTTTTTAGACGTTTTTTGTTGTTTAAACGATAATTGCGTCCGTTTGGAATTAATTTTTAAACCGGTAGTTGTGCTATTAATATAACCTACCTATGTGTCTACCTACCGACCTAACGAATTAACGCTCTAACCACTACTCTATCGAGCACCTGTGAATTACTTTTACGAATATCTTATATGCAATCCAACCATCAGAAATGAAGATGGTGAATTACATAAAAAATTGTCTTCGTAGTAGATTTAATTTTAAGGTAGTGTAGGTTCTCGATTGAAAAATCGATGTAGTAATGATAATAATGATATTAATAACAATAAAAATAATATAAATACTATATTATAATTTTTTTTCATTATTACTATTTCCAGCATATATTTTTCGGTTGCTTGGAAAACTGAGAAAAAGTGCTTCCCGTTCAGTAGTGGGTAGACAAGCCAGTAAACGGCTAAGCGGTCACCTATCCCAGTACTGACTGCAGCGAATACCACTTAACATACCAGACGGCGAAGCCGCGAACCGACCGTGCGTCCACTGCTGTCAATCTTATAATTATTGTTATGATTGTTGTTATTATTATTATCATTATTATTATTATTAATATTATCTAAATGTCAACTGATCCATGTCTGAAGAAGCGTTATTCGAAATAATACGACACAGAGATTTCCCAAATGAGTATCCTCCGACTATCCTATTAAATCGTCGAAAGATACTCATTTTAATCCAAAATTTCATCTTGTGTTGACAATGAACTTGTGTTAACACAAGTTCATTGTGTTGACAATGAACTTGTGTTAACACAAGTTCATTGTCAACACCTGAGGCTGCGTTGATAATTCATGCCGTATCAGAATAGGATTTACTCCTACGACCGATAAAAAGTTTCACTTCAAAAACACGACGCATCAAAATATATATCCACGAGTGTATGATATACTTTCAAAATACGGCCCTCTCATTTCGTTTATTTCAGTAGTTTCATCATAACAAGTACATATATATCGATACGTCATTGAACTTAAGCGGTGTTTTCGCTTGTCAAATGGATCTAGTGTCTTCCACACGCGTGTTTTCCTTCACACAAGACCGTTCTATTTACGGCAGCATATAAACGAGGTGTATAATGATGCCTGTTCAGTTGTAGCGTTTAGAAAACCATAATATTTTTTTCCTCGGCTGCTATTTTTCGTTGCTTCGGCTTGTTTGCTCATTTGATAAGGGATCGCGCCGCACTAACGCTCGATGACTTTCGCACTCGTCCACGAACTTATTTTGTATTCGAATTTAAATGTTGTAATACATTCTAACGTACTCCCAGTGCTTCATTGAATTCCGTTTTCAATTTGTTATATGCCGAGCTGAATATTGTCTTACGCGATCAGAACAGGATTTTGAACAAATTCTCTTTTTAAATTTTCTGTACGATTTTTTTTTGGATTAATATAGAAACAAAACGTATATTTACTACTCTTAAACATGAGCCTGTCCCCTTGAAGACTGGTTAGAAGATCCCGTTAGCCTGATCAGGATTTATCACGGACGCCTTAGCCGCACCTGATTCGGCCCTGATGTATGTAATGTAAGGCTAGCCTAATAATTTACTCAGTATCAGAATATGATCCGTTCCTGATCTGGGCGTGATGCGGTTAGCCTGATCAGGCTAACCTTATTGATTCCTGATCGGGGCCTGATCCTATATCAGGCCAGCCGGAACGAATTTCTGCTCGGAAAAATATTTACAATACGGCAAGGCAAAATATTCGCTGATGGCCCGGATGACATATGCATTATGCATAGAAAACAAAACTTTCAGCCCGACGTAAGGCTAAAATTTGGGCAAGATTTGCACGATAATTTTCATCGCTCAAACCTGAATTTGGTCGATTTTTTTCTTCATCAATTGTTCTTAAGTTCTGGGTACGTCGAGTGGGTGTTATAACATTTAAATTCAAACATAAGTTCGTAGACGAGTGCGAAAGTCCTTGAGCGTTAGTGCGTCGCGACTCGTTATCAAATGAGTGAACAAGCCAAAGCGACGAAAAATAACAAGCGAGGAAGAGAATATTACCGTGTTACAAAAGCGACTCTTTTGCACAGCGTCGTAAACAGGATGGTTTTACGTCATATAACGAGTACCCGCGCATGAAAGACAATAGATCCATTTGACAAATGGAAATACCGTTCGAGTTGAACGACGTATCGGTATATATAAGATATTCGTTTTGATAAAACCACTGGAATAAACGAAATGAGAGGGCTGTGAGTTGAAAGCCTATCATACACTCGTGGATATATATTTTGGCGCGTCATTTTCTTTGCTCTCGTCGAATCGATGCTGTGTCGTTCATACACGTGTTTTCCTTATACAAAGTAGACCGTCCTATACGACGCTGTATAAAAGGAGGTATAATGATGTTTGTACAGTTGTCGCTTTTGTATAACCGTAATATTTTTTTCTTCGTTCGATATGTTTTCGTCGTTTGGGTTTGTTTGCTCATTTGATATCAAAATGCGTCACACTAACGCTCAAGGACTTTCATACTGGTCGACCACTGCATATTATATGCCAATCAAAATTTTAGAGAGGCCTTCATGTCTTCGGCCCTCAACTCTACAGATGAAATACTGCCTGGTCCGTGGCACGAAATTAATACTGCCCGGAGCTTGTCACGAAATGAAGACTGCCCGGAGCGTGGGAAGAAATGAATACTGCCCGGCAAGTGGCAAGAAATTAATACTGCCCGGGAGAGCCCCTCAAGGCCTGCTGGGCCTCGAGGGACGTTCACGGCCCGACGCCACTGCACCACTCCGACGCAACGTTCGCGCGCGATGAGAACGACTGGGAGCCCGGTAAAACAATGTTCTGTGCCATGTGTGGTTTAATTCGTTAAATGCTCATAATTCATAACTTTCGAAAAAATCGTGTAATTCCTAGAATCGACTAAATTTAATAAAAACATTTGGCAGCGAGCGGGACACTTACCCTTTTCAGCTTCGTAATGTAATCTGCTTATGAAGTTGATGAATTATTTATGAATAATATTTACCATTGCAAACACCCATTTGATGGACAATTAACAGGAAAAAAATTACCAATACAGTTAAATCTGTGCGTGCTTTTCTGAAATATGAAGTTTCAGTTCTTCATTTTGAATATACCATTTTTAAAGTGTTTCCCAATACCATTGTTTTTTTTTATACACATATAAAGTAAATTGTTATCCAATCTTAACAAATGACATTTAGAAATGTGAAAAGTCATGTGGTTTCAGTTTAATTAATTGAGATGATCGACGTGACGAGTTACGAAGAAACGTACGAGGAAACGTGTCAGGTGAACATATAGTCAGATGGTTCGACGGAAAGTCGGTAAGTATGAGTTGCGATTCATACAAATGTTCATATTTTACACGTTCGGTCCGTAATTTTTTACAATCCCCTTTTTCTAAAATTGGTATGTTTCTCAATTTGCGACCTTTTGTGGATATTGGCAACATTTATACCGACATTGAATGTTTTCTATGATCATTCCAAGAATTATTACATATCAATATATGTGGATAGATACATAAGGATCGCAGCAACGGGCGTTTACTTTTATAACGAAGGCTGATGAATGAGTTTCATTCGATTCGACATAGTGTACAATGTTTTATTTTTAACCAAAATACACTATTTTAACAAGGCTTTGCCACACGTGTATCAGTTGGTTATAATATTACTGCTAATGCCTTGCCTTGTTAAAATAGTGTACTTCATATTAAAGCACGCACAGATTTAACTGTATTGGTAATTTTTTTCCTGTTGATTGTCCATCAAATGGGTGTTTTGCAATGGTAAATATTATTCATAATTAATTCATCAACTTCATAAGCAGATTACATTACGAAGCTGAAAAGGGTAAGTGTGCCGCTCGCTGCCAAATGTTTTTATTAAATTTAATCAATTCTAGGAATTACACGATTTTTTCGAAAGTTATGAATTATGAGCATTTAATGAATTAACCCACACATGGCACAGAACATGGTTTTACCGGGCTCCCAGTCGTTCTCATCGCGCGCAAACGTTGCGTCGGAGTGGTGCAGTGGCGTCGGGCCGTGAACGTCCCTCGAGGCCCAGCGGGCCTCGAGAGGCTCTCCCGGACAGTATTAATTTCTTGCCACATGCCGGGCAGTATTAATTTCTTGCCACGCTCCGGGCAGTCTTCATTTCGTGACAAGCTCCGGGCAGTATTAATTTCGTGCCACGGACCGGGCAGTATTGCATCTGTAGAGTTGAGGGCCGAAGACATGAAGGCCTCTCAAATTTTATATGACATACAATATGAACTGGTCGACCGATTCTTGTCAAATTCAATACTAACCAGTCTTCAAGGGGACAGGCTCATGTTTGAGAGTAGTAAATATAAGTTTTCTTTTTATATTGATCTCAAAAAAAAATCGTACAGAAAATTTCAAAAGAGAACTTGTTCAAAATCCTGTTCTGATCGCGTAAGACAATATTCAGCTCGGCATATAACAAATTGAAAACGGAGTTCAATGAAGCACTGGGAGTACGTTAGAATGTATTACAACATTTAAATTCAAATGCAAAATAAGTTCGTGGACGAGTGAGAAAGTCATCGAGCGTTAGAGCGGCGCGATCCCTTATCAAATGAGCAAACAAGCCGAAGCAATGAAAAATAGCAGCCGAGGAAAAAAATATTATGGTTTTCTAAACGCGACAACTGAACAAACATCATTATACGCCTCGTTTATATACTGCCGTAAATAGAACGGTCTTGTGTGAAGGAAAACACGCGTGTGAAAGACACTAGATCCATTTGACAAGCGAAAATACCGCTTGAGTCAATGACGTATCGGTATATATGTATGTACTTGTTATGACGAAACTACTGGAATAAACGAAATGAGAGGGCCGTATATTGAAAGTATATCATACATTCGTGGATATATATTTTGGTGCGTCGTGTTTTTGAAGTGAAACTTTTTATCGGTCGTAGGAGTAAATCTGGGCAAATGGTCACGAAAATGCGACAGCGACCACGTGATCAACCGTGCTGCATGAGTGTGGGTAGCGCACGACTTCCACCCATACAGTATAGTATTCCAAGGGAAGGTCCTCGGACATGAAACAACGTTAGCCGTTAGCATTTTGTGATCACACACACGAGCCGGAGACGCACTCATCGTGCACCGACACGTAGTGCCAGCCAATCACCGCGATGTAGTGGTATCCGACCGGCTCGTCCGTGTGCCAGCAGCGACCACGGTCTTGTATACAGTCGTGGCAGCGATTGCCACGTCGTTTCATGTATATCGCTCTATATTATATAAATATTTCGCCGCCACCGCCGTGTACAAGAGTTGAAGGGGGCGGGGGCTAGGCCGGGGCGAGATGGAACGGTCGGCGGACTCGGTCGGGCGGGAACGGAGGGGGTTGGCGCGCCAAGCGCGCAGTATTGTATATGTCTCTCTATACTATATAAATATAGAGCGACTAGTGGGGCTCCCCCCCCCCCCCCCCCCGCTGGAACCCCTCACCGAGCCTCCTCGATCGCGCTCGCTCTCCCCAACTCTTGTACACGACGCCGGCGGCGGCGGCGGCGGCGATATCTCTCTATATTATATAAACATTTCGCCGCCGCCGTGCACAAGAGTGAGGGGGGAGCCTGGGGTGCCATGGAACGGAGGGGGGGAGGTGGCGCGCGAAGCGCGCAGGGGGCAGAGCCCCCCTAGTATTTGTATAATATAGAGAGATATATATACATGAAACGACGATTGATATCAATTTACACCTAACTAATTGGATATCAGTGAACGCTACTGCTGATGGAGACATTTGTGCTACCGAAGGTGTTGTGGAAAGTGGGCAAAGTGTAGCTATGATCGTTATTTATATTAGTCCGAATCAAAAGATAGCTGACATTATAAAATTCATCCACCGTACGTTGCTTCCATATACGAGCTGTTGGTGCTACAGAGTTAGAAGATGATTTGGCTTCAATGCCCATGATTTTAAGTGGTGATTTTAATATAAATTTTGCATCGGAAGAATCACAACCGTTTGTACAATTTTTAAAAGACAAATAATATTTAACATTCAATAATAGTGTAAACGAATCAACCACAAGATTAGGCACCACGATTGATGCTGTGTTTGCAAGGAATTTAGGCAATCTACAGTCCAAAGTATTTACATCATATTTTTCATTTCATAAACCGATTATTTCATTTTTGGAAAATGTTATTGACGAATAAAAAATATTTTGTAAATGCAGATCAAAGACGAAATTGGTTTTGTCATTCATTACACCCCCATCTAACTTCACTTCATGAAACAAAATTTGGATAAAATGACTAACAAAGTTACGCCTACCAACGAGATGAAAAAGTTTTACTTCTAACGCGCGGCATTCCACGCGATCTTTTTTTGCTCTTATCAAATTGATCCCGTGTCGTTCCGTGTTTTCCTTACACGTGTTTTCCTTATATAAAGTAGACCGTCCTATACGCCGCTATATAAAAAGACGTACAATAATGCTCGTCCAATTGTCGCTTTTGTAAAACCATAATATTGTTTTCTTCGTTTGATATTTTTCGTCGTTTGGGCTTGTTTGCTCATGTGATATTGAATTGCGTTGTACTAACGCTCAAGGATCTTCGTACTCGACTACTAAGATATTTTGTGTTTGAATTTAAATGGTATAATATATTTTAACGTACTTCCAGTGCTTAATTGAATTCCTCTTTCAATTTGTTATACACCGATCCGAATATTTTATCACGTGATCAGAAAAGCATTTTAAACAAGTTCTCTTTTGGATTTGTCTATACGATTTTTTGTGGATCAATATAAATACAAAACGTATATTTCCTACTCTCAAACATGAGCCTCTCCCCGTAAAGATTGGTTAGTATTGAGTTTGACAAGAATTTTGAATGGCATATAATATGAACCGTTCGACCGATTCTCGTCAAATTAATTTACCGTTTTCATACACGCTTTTCTTATATGACGTAAGTTATATGAAACGTGTTGCTCGTTGAGTATTTTTATTATACGTAAAAATGTCAATACCTTTGGCACATGTTTGACCGAGCGTATTTTGTACTACTGTCATGGAAGCGTTGCCACATCGCACCCGGATTAGACTTTGACGAAAAAATAGGTATTCTCGTGACAAAGACTTATGAATTATTATGTAATACTATCCAATACTGCCTGCTACGAAATAAACACAAAGATGATCGTCACGAAATGTATTATCAATAATAACAACGACAGTAAAAACAATCATTTCAATTTATATGGACAATTTATTTATTCATTCACCATTTGTTCATTAAACAGTTAACAACAATAATCAGAGTACTATTTATTTCGGGTTTCTTTGGAGAATCTTTCAGCAAAATGATTTGAGGCATGTTAGTCCGATCAATGGCGTGGATTTGTTCACGTAAAAAACGAGACACCTATTTGTATCGCTTCTACCATATTAACGAGTGGAAAGCATATTAATTATCCTCTGTTGGGTCAAATTATGAGACGCTTAGAGGAACAAAAATTGATGATTATAAATTTATATATGCACAAGTGTCATTTCGTTTTGTCCATCATCTTAGATACGGTGACAGTATCTCGGTTGAATTCTTACGTAAAATTGTATGGGTTTCCGCAGAAGCATAAATGAATATACGACGTGCTTAAAAATGACCTCCGTTTGGCTTTTCGCAAAACCGTGAAATCCCGGTACCGTGTGTGACGGAAGACAAATGGTCTGTACGATAGTTAATTAAAACAAATTCTTTTTGCAGTATTTTCAAGAAAAAGGAGATATTATGTATGTTCGATAATAGTCAATGTTTATTTGATAATATAAAAAATCTAGAAACCCATATATAGATCACCCAACTTATTGCAAAAATGTCTATGGAATCTTTGGTGAATCTTTCAGCAAAGAGGTTTGAGTCATTTCAGTTCGATCATTGGGGTGGATTTCTTTACATAGCAAACGAGACACCAATTTCTGTCGCATCTGCAATATTGAAATTTTCAATTATCATTCAATAGTTATATTTATATGTATATTAAAAGTTAACGCAGAGAGTCCCTTGTACCTCAGACATACACCACCGTTATCGTTGCTCCAGATGCTAAACATAGGTGTCGACCTTATAAAAGATGGTCAAGGACCTACGGGTTCCGTAACTCGTTAGATTCTTGTTTACGTACCCTTAATATTTGATCATACGAATGACGGTTATATAGGCGGCATAAAGTAATGTACGCCATCTTTCGCTTTTACGTAAGACGAAAAAAAGAAGACATTTGATATAAAACGATTCCGAAAATGCATCTGGTATGAAAATATTAATTTTATAAGACAAAAGACATAAACAATTATAGGAGAAAAATGTTGCATTGTCTCACCTCCCAACGAGTTTTCCGCTTAACAACAGCGTTTAAACATATGCATGTTCCCCTGTGTCGGAATCTCTAAGATTATGAGATGAGACAGATTTCATTCACCGCGGTGACAAATAAAAGCAATTCTCCCGTTTAAGGGCTCACATACCCCTGCGCGCGCTGAAAACCGAGTAAATTTGAAAAATTATTATCACGAGTATATGGGGGAAAAAATTAAATTGTTGATTTCACATTTTTTATTAACTTTTCAACTGTGAGAAGAAAAAACTTTATTTATTTAAAAAAAATATTAACATTATTTTTTACGGGTATAAATGGACTACCGATGGAAGCCATGGCGCCTCCTTGTCGACATCATAACTTCACCAAAGATTATCCAATCAGCAAAAATAAAAAAGAATGTAGTAGTAATAGTTTGACGGAGGGATTTTTTTTTCAAAAATAAAAAAATTACAGTATTTCAAACTTTAGTATGCAATTTAAAAAAAAAATTAGTGTTTAATAATTTATAAAAAATTGTCCAACTAAAAAATTAAAAAAACCTCTCGTCAGACTATAGAGAAAATAATTATCAAGATTAAAAAAAAAAAGTCAAAAAATATTAAAAATTGACTGAGTTATCGTGCTGATACCGTCTAAAAACATGGCTTCGAGAAACACAGTTTCGAGAAAAACGCGTTTAAATAATGTTAATATTAAAGAAAAAAAAAATTTTTCCCATAGTTGAAATGTTAATAAAATATGTGGAATCAACAATTTAATATTTTCTTCACCATATAACCTTTATAATAATTTTTCGAATTTACTCGGTTTTCAGCGCGCGCAGGGATATGTGAGTCCTTAAGCCAAAATAAAATAATGGCGGGTAAGCTAAACAAACCTCGCGATTTCCCACTAATATGATATGGATCACCTAGGATTTTAATGAGGAGAGATAAACTGACCAATCAGCATCTACAAAGCCACACTGATGTAACACAGAACCAATCAAAATTCGCGATTTCTCACTAATATGATATGGATCAGTCACGACTTTACTGAAGCGAAAATAAACAGACCAATCAGCATTTATGAAGCCCCACTGATTTAACACAGAACGGCCGAAAGTTTAGTATAAAAACCTAATAAAATGGGATCCGGGAGCCGCTTTTCCCCAGAATTTTTGACGAGTAAGTTATATCTACGAAACGCGAATCTTCGTTAATTTTTTTCCACCAGTTTGAACTTGTAATATTTTTCGACCTCTCTTTGTTTTTGATCTTGGACTATTCTGAGCCGATACGAGTTGGGACTTAGCATATTCTTGTTATCACTGCGAACAATTCGGCTTTTTTCAACATTCGACTCTGAAATTTTTCGGATAAGAGTAGAAAAAGAGGTTAAAATATTGTTTCCAGTTATCCGGCTTGTTCAGAATCATTGCGCGTATCCTATTTGGTATCGAATTCAATTTCATTGAATTTTGTCATTTTATCAACAATAACCTAACTTTAATTTTCTTCTGTAAGTTCTTAGTTGCGAGTTGCTACATTTCCGATTATAAACGTATAATTTTTGGTGCAAATAAAACTTGGAATATTTCACACGTTTTCTAATCAATAACGTCGTCCCTCGACGAATTTCGAAACCTCAATCATCACTATCGCTTCACCTCATCAGTTCCTGCCTCTTCAAATATGAAGTAAGTAATTTTTATTTATTTTACAATTTCATTTGTTGGTGATCCACAATTAAGATTATGTTCGATTTCAATGAATTATTTGTACCTAAAAAATATTTTTGAGGTGAAACTTTTTAACGCTTAGTAGGCGTAAATTTGACGAACGCGTAACGAAAAAGCGACACCGAGAAAATGGGGATAGAGCCACGTGATCAACTATACTGCATGAGTGGGGGTAACGCACTACTTTCACCCATACTGTATGGTTATTCCAAGTGATGATGAAAACGGCGACATCGGGTATACTTATTGTATATGTTCTCTGTTCACTGTTCTCCACAGACGTCTATACTATACTAGATAGCTACCTTCGGGCTTTGGCGTGTACAAGAGCTGTGTCAGCCGGATCTCCGGTTTTCGCCATGACACCTCGCAACAAAATGGCCGTTCCCGCCTCTTATAAAATTCAGTCTAAAATATATTAGAATATTTGTATCGTTTCATTGATGTTTTGAACCGAATTGACATTAAACTTTTCAATTTAATATTAAAAATAATAATACATCATTAATTTTGGCTGAGGACGCAAAAAGTTGCAAACTCCTTTGGCCTAATATTAGTATCGTCGTGCTGATTAATCAACGTCCAACTGTTGGTGAAGTGTTTAATTACATATTGTGCTAACATTATAACAGTTGTTAATAAAGAATCCCGAAATGCGATTTCGATCGCGAATAAAGAAAATAACGAAATTGAAAATACGAAAAATCTAACAAGTGGCGATAATGGGCCAGTAACTTCGTCACACGGTCCGAGAACCGGCTCGTTTCCCACTAACAAATCGAACGGGACTAAATCCCAATAATTAACAAAATACCAAAATTAACGAAATTACCAAAACTAACAGCCACACGGCTACTCGAGAAAGACGAAGTTACTAATCGTACAAAGAAAAAGGAGGAAGTACCCCACCGAAGATTCTTTGCCGCAACGCAAGGAACTCGTACAGGATGACCGCAAGATGGAGGAGGATGGTCGATGCCGTAGTTGAATGATGATGAAGATCAATGAAGATAAAGGAAGGTAGCGGTGATCAGGATGGCGACACTCGAGAGAGCAGCTCTGTGAACCTGGAACCCGACTTAAGAAAATTAATTTTTTCAAAATTGCATACGTTTGTACTCCGTATGTACTCGTTTGTACCACCTTTTTTTTTCGTTTGTACCTTAAGGGGTTCAGAATTAAGGGGGGGTTAAAAATACTCGGAACCCGAGTTGAAGTGTAAACATTTTTTGTAACGCGATTCTATAGAAAATCGTTTGTACCCGTTTGTACCACTTTTTTGTTCGAAATCTTGAGGGGTAAAAAAATACAGAGTTTTTTTAATTTGCGGATGCGGTTACCTGGAGATCTTTAAAAATATATCACTGGATGCCATATGACAGTCAACTTTCAGGATAAACGAAATTTGAAAAACGGCGTCCGCTTGTCTGTTGTTAGTACCCAATTGTACCGCAGAGACATTTGTTTGTACCTTAAGGGGGTTAGATATATAGGCGATTCAAAGTTTCAGGTAGCTGTACTTTGGCCATTTTTCGAGATAATCGAAATCTGTAAACGACGTCTGTTTCCTCATTGTTAGTACCCGTTTGTAGCACCGAGCTTTTCGTTTGTACCTTAAGGGGATTAGTTATATGGCCGATTCAAAGTTTCAGGTAACTGTACTTTGGCCATTTTTCGAGACAATCGAAATCTGTAAACGACGTCTGTTTCCTCGGTGTTAGTACCCGTTTGTACCACCGAGCGTTTCGTTTGTACCTTAAGGGACAACACCACTGTGACGGTTTCGAAAAATCGATTTTTTGAAAACCATTTAAAAAAATCTAAAATACTTTTAAGATTGAAATACCGTTGAACTTTTGCGTTGAGACCGACGCAGCGCGGATCCAGCTCGCGGTGCGCGCGCTCACAGACGCTGCAAGAGAAGCGAGAAAAGCCTTAACAAGTTCGAGGAAAGAATCAAGAGACAACGATTTGCTTCTTGAAGGCCAGCTATATGGTGGCGGCATCGCTGATTGAAGGTAAATAATTTTTTTTTCAATTTATAACATAAATTAACAAACCTAAAACTTTGAACGCGTTTTTCTCAAAACCACTCTTTTGAGTGCGGCATGCAGCAGAACTCGAGCAATTTTTATCCGATCGACTTCAAATTTTTACTGTATCAATAAAGGTAGATTATCTAGAGAAGTACATAGGATTTTTTTTGATATCTCAATAATTATAAAAGTTATAGCCTATTTTCGACGAGAAATTTTGCTCAAAAATCATTCTCTAATTTCAAAGGCGTGCCTATTTTTTTTTAAATAATGTTTTTCCAAATCCCTATGTACTTCTCTTCAAAATATCATATTATTAACGAAAACACTCGGTATTTTTTTTTTCAGATCGACGTTGAAGAGAGTTCTGCTGCGTGCCGCGAACCACTGCGGAGATGACAGCACCTGACGCGAGAGCTTCCCCAGCGCCACCATGCGGCGTGAAAAATGTGAAAAAAATGTTTTTTGATACATTAATAAACAAGGAACAAAACCCAAACAAATTTTTCGAATATCTCTTTTTTTTCCCACAAAAAAAAATTCTTGAAAAATGTGAAAAAAAACAGGGGGTCACAGTGGTGTTGTCCCTTAAGTGAATTTATGCTATTTTGTTCAAGTTTGTTGCCAATTCGTTCTTCATTCCGGTTTTCGCGTTCCTTTCATTATTAATTTTACGTCCGGGTGTTACCGTTTACCGCACTGCTACATTCGGTCATCTTTGACCGTATCGTCGAACCCTTTTGGAATATTTTCCCGTGGTTATTATTCGCCATTTCCTTGCCCCGTTACTTGCGAGATTTTGAATTTCGGCTATCTTTGCCCGTATCTTCGAACCCGTTTGGAAAATTCGCCCGTGATTATTATTTGCGTTTCCGCTTACCCGTCACCTGCGAGATTTTGAATCTCGGCTATCTTTACCTTTGCCAGTGGCAATCTTTGACTTCGATTATCCCTGTATGAGTGGTGTGAGGAATCTTCGGATCCGCTCGACGTCCTCGCCGTTACCTCTTTGGCTACCGTAAATTCGGCTAACTTCACTCTTACGAGAGGCTATCTTGAAATTCCGGCTAACTTTGCTCTTTCGAGAGGCTCTCTTGGATTTGGGCTATTTCTGTGTGAGTGTCGTGAGGAACCTTCGGATTCGCTCAACGTCCTCGCCGTTACCTCTTTGGCTATCTTCAAAACCAGCTAACTTTACTCTCACGAGAAGCTATCTTGAAATTCCGGCTAACTTTCCTCTTACGAGAGGCTATCTGAGATTCCCGCTATCTTCGCCGTTACCCCCTGGTCAATTTTGTTCTCTTGTGCGTAAGTCGGTAACCCGTGGCTTTGCTCGGTATTAACTCCGGGTTAATTTTGTCCGTATTGTTTTTCGGCTATGTTACGTGTCATCCTGCTTCTGCCGGACATTTGTTAAATACCGTCGAATCCTCCCTGAGGTGAATTCTCAGGTTATAGTATCTTGTTTTAATATTTCGGCAATTTTAGTCATTCTAATTAGTCTGTTAAATATTGTATTGGAATTTGTTGCGTTTGTTGCGGTCGACAACTACGTGACTGCTGGCGTAAATTGCGTTGGGTTATCTGTTTTGTTAATTTTAAGTTTGGTTATGTTATATATTATCGCAGAACGCTAATTCTATTCTTCGTGTTGTAAATCTTCCGAGTGCGTAGTAACCAATTGTTTCGTTATCGTTGGCAGTGTTGCGACGCTACCTAATTACACGTTTTCTTGTACAATCGTGGATCTCTTTGTACAGCCCCCGCCGCATACCGTGCGAGTGGTTTCCGGGATCAAATAAATCATTTTCCCAGTTTCCCGAGGCACCGAGTTTCGCTTATTCGCCCAAAAATCCCGCCCCTCTACCATTCTCGGAAGTATAAACTGAGTAGCCGAAGTCTTTTGCCAAACGTTTTCTAACTGGGTTCATTTGGTAGTAAACGGCGAGAGGGAAAAATTAAATAAGCCGCTTTCTTTACGGGAGCGGTGGTGACGCGCGAAGTTCGCTCGTTACCTGGCGCCTAGCTCTCGTCCGTTTGGTCGGTACTTCCGACATTTTGGGAGAGTTGGTTACTTGTCCAGCGTATTAGTCATTTTCTTTGGGTTTTGTTATCGCTCATCAAACCACGTTAGACACCCACGTAATGGGGATTAAATAATCCGTTACAAACTATAATACATCCGTTGAAAAATAACAGATTTATTGATAATAACGTACTTCGATTTCCTCGTAACCATACCTTGGTCAATCGTAGCTCTCACGAGCTCGAGGAATTTTTATTTACAACCAATCACGATGCGGCCAGTAATCTGCACATTAAACGATTGGGCATATCTTCAGCGTTCGAAGGACAATTGTTGTTTAAGTTTTGCACAGATATGATTGACTACGAAACTTTTAAATTAGCATATTCGTGACCACCTGATGGTTGCGCATCGATTAAGCACCTTATCAAGTGAAATATATGATTACAAAAAATTGACCCGGCTAACTTCACACCAAAATTAGTTTTCAATATTATAAAAAAACTATTGACTACCAAACGTTTTTATTACGCTACTAATCACCACCAAATGACCACCAAACGGATGATTAGACCTAAAATTAGTGGAGCCCAAGTTGTCCAGCTAACTTCATATAGGTCTCGAGGAGGTTTCTCTCACCCGAGGTAGTCGGGTTAGTTGGCATGCACATCGCCTCGGATAGTATGGCAAATTCTGAGAACTCAGTGTGGCGGGAGCATGAGCGTCGCCAAGCGAGGTAAGACCGATAAGTTGCTGACAGTCGGAAATCGGCCACCGAAGGTAATGTAGATATTTTTAATTCGCAGTAGTATTATCAACGATCAGAAGATGTCGCTGATTGCAACTATCTGCGAGTGATTGTTTCAGGCTCGCAGTAATAAATTTAAATGAGGAGGTACACTCGTAGCAGTTTTAACAGGTAATAAAAATAAATTTATTTTAATGCTTGTACAGGTTTGTTTCTGCCTGTCGGGGTAAGATTAAACCAAGTCGCTGCTGCTGTAGCCGTTAGGCTAATGCCAATTTCGTTTTTTCTTTTTTTCATATGAACTAGGACGTTCATTAGTCAGGAGCGTCCCGCAGCTTTCCGCAGCCGCGTTGGTCATTTCGGTTGGTGGTGCTGCGCGAGTGGAACGGAGGCGATAGATACGCGACAATACTCCGCCGCCCCCCGAGTGAGTTAGATTTCTCTTCTTAAGTTATCTATGTTGCGAATCTAATAGTTTTTTCTATTTTGCGGGATAAGTTTTAATTCCAGATTTTGGGACTGAGAAGGAGTCCACAAGTTGACTGGTGTTTCGCTCGGTAATACCGTTTTCGACATTAAAAATATCTACTGGTTTCAGTCTTTCAGTCGAAACGTTGACTTCTTTACCGTTGATGTTAAGAGTACAAATTTTGTCGTCAATGCGATTTTTGGCTGCGTACGGCCCGGTATACGACGGTTGTAACGATCTTCTGACCGTGTATTCACAAAAAAACACATGTGTACACTTGTACATGTCCTCTTGATGTGATGCGCCGTAGGTGTTGATTTCAGGCTGCGCATGTGATCGACGAGTGGATCTTCGGTGAAGAAAACGCCTGGGACTCTTAGTGGCATTCTGTAGACGAGTTCAGCGGTGGATGCTTTAAGATACTCTTTGTAGTATGTGCGTAGTCCGAGCACAACTGTTGGAAGTATGTCTATCCAAGATACGTCTGCGTGACACATTATAGCCGTATTAAACGTTCGATGCCAACGTTTTACGATTCCATTTGAGGGTGGGTGGTAAGCAGTGCTTCTTGTTCCATTCGCTCCTACAAGGTTCGTAAGGGCCTTGCAAAGGGCACATTCGAACTGCGACCTTTGGTCAGTTGTCACGGTACTAGGAGGTGCAAAGCGAGGAACCCAATTAGAATAGAAAGCAGCTGCGACGGTGTCCGTCGTCATATCCTTCAATGGGATTGCTTCTGGCCAGCGTGTTAATCTGTCGATCATAGTCAGACAGTAGCAAAATCCGCTTACAGGAGCCAATGGGCTGACGAGATCCAGATGAATATGCTCGAAGCGACGATCCGGTACCGTGAACTTATTTGGAGTGTTTTTGGTGTGTCGCTGTATCTTTGTCCTCTGACACGGGATGCACGTTCGACCCCACCCGAGACTATTCTTCTTCATCGAAGGCCAAACGAATTTCTGGCGAATCAAACAAGACGTGGTGCGACCGGTGCGATGAGCGAGGCCGTGTACTGCGTCAAAAACTCTATTTCTTAGCGTTTCAGGTACGAATGGACGAATTGTTTCGGGAGTAACATCACAATGTAAAGACTCTCCTGACTCACGAGTCAGGACAGTCTTTATATTAACGCTTATAATTAACGCTGGACTGAGCGTTAATTTCTGTAATTTGAGAGACGTGTCGTTTTTGAGTAATTTTTTTAACTGGTTGTCTTCCTATTGTGCGTCTTGGAGCTCATGCATCGTAACGATGACTGGTATCTCAACAGCGTTTAACCGGGAAAATGCGTCCGCCATGACA
This sequence comes from Oxytorus armatus, assembly GCA_958009045.1. Classification (NCBI taxonomy): domain Eukaryota; kingdom Metazoa; phylum Arthropoda; class Insecta; order Hymenoptera; family Ichneumonidae; genus Oxytorus; species Oxytorus armatus. The sequence goes on from OY253746.1 coordinate 29,175,526, forward strand.
TTGTCTGCGCTACTTACGTAGATTACTTCAGTGAAAAATTGCGCGATGAAATCCAGATGCCAGAGTTGCCGCGGCGAAGCTTCATCCGGCTTCCGTAAAAACGCGTATATTAAAGGTTTATGGTCAGTCTTTATTACAAAACTTCGACCTTTGACGACATGTCTGAAATGCTTAATGGCCTTGTAAATCGCGAGGAGTTCGCGGTCGCAAGCGCTGTATCGTTGCTCAGTCGGGCTTAGTTTTCGAGAGAAAAAACCCAAAGGTTTCCAACCATCTTTCTCTTGTTGTTTGAGCACCTCGCCAATGGCAAAATCGGATGCGTCGGTAACGATAGTGAGTGGAGAATCGGTAATGAGCTGTGTGAGCTAACAGTCTAGCTTGTACTAGACTTTCCTTGCAGTCGGTAAACGCCCGTTCTGCCGTCGGAGTTCAATTAATAGAACGTTTCTATTTTTTTTGGTAATGGTGCAAATATTCGTGCAAGCGCGCTTGCAATTTCGCTATTTGTAGCATAAATCTTCGGTAGAAGTTTATGACTCTCAGAGAACGCTGTACTTCGACGAAAGTTTCTGGCTTTCCATAGTTTTTCGCGGCTTTGTTGTACGCTGAATAAGCATAAGGTACAATGAACTTCGTACACTGACCCGACGGTAATATTTCGAAAGAATGAACAAACGTATCGGGAAATACGTCGAAACTAGTTCGCTTTACAAGTGTCTGAGATCGTTGAGCAAAGATAGGGCAATGACGGGGCTCACTCGCGAAACTGCAACTTGCAACCGAATATTCTTCAGTCTTAAATGATTCATCGAGAAGAGCGGTGGTCCCTAATTAAAACCGGGGTTTATAATTATTTCTGATTACGGAAATTGCAAAGAAGCTTAAAACATCTCATTTGAATAAAACGTTATCTAATTTGTAACTCCTAACTTGAATTCTTATCCTTTATTGGCAAAAATTCCGAATTATTATCCCGTATTGGCTAATTATCCAATTTCACAATACAACAGCTTCGATGCGCGCCATTAGTGGTTTGGTTCCCTCCTTGGATATGAGGTAATACAGGTACTCAACTTGCTTCGCGCCCCACTGACATTTTGAGGTGTTGACTTTGAGTCCGTAATCGCGCAATGGTTTGAAAACTATTCTTAAATGTTCGCGATGTTTTTCTGGCGATGATGACGCGATAAGTATATCGTCGATGTAACAATAAATGAAGTCCAGATAGCGAAAAACAGTATCGATGAATCGTTGAAAGGTTTGTGCAGCATTGCACAATCGGAATGGCATAACCAAGAACTCGAAGGACCCAAAAGGGACGCCAAAAGCCACGGGAATTTGGTGATAAGCGCGCACTACGTCGAGTGTCGAATAAATAATTTTTCCGTGTTGTTTATTTGCAAAGGCTTGGATGTGACCTAGTGGATAACGGTCCGGTACAGTGATAGCGAGAATTCCCGCAATCCCCAATTGACGATAATCCCCGCACGGACGCCATTCGTCCGTTTCTTTTTTCGGAACGAGATGTAAAGGGCTAGCCCATGGACTGCGTGAGGGACGACAGTACCTGAGCTCCATCATGTAGCGAAATTCGCACTCCGCCGATTCGAGCTTCTCACCAGTCAAGCGGCGAGGACGACCGACCACCAGAGAACCACGGGTTTGCATGTAGTGTACGAACGAATGCGGCGCAGTTTGTTATTTTACAGACGGGGTTGCGACGTCGATGAATTCGTGCAACAAGTCGCCGTATTCAGAGTTGCGGTTGATGACCGAGATCCTATACTGCGAGGTTTTTATTACACCGCCGTGAGAGGTGAGACCCGTAGTAGTATCGATAAGGCGGTTTTTCCTTAGATTGATTAACCAGTTGAAATGTGATAGGAAGTCAACTCTTATTAAACTTGATGAGATATCGGTGATGAGAAATTGCCATTTGAATGCACGCCGTAGGTTCAGATTGATCTGCAACAAGTGAGTACCGTAAGTATTTATTGCAGTTTTGTTCGCAGCGAGTTGTTTCAGCGTAGCTTTTGCGAACGATTGCTGAAATGTTTGCGAGGAATCACAGAAACGTCTGAATCAGAATCAATAAGGAAACGTATTTCCCGCTTTGGATTAGTAATGTGAAGACGGCATTGATGTGGTACATCGTCGCTGGCCGTACAAATTGACGACGGTAACGTTAGTTTCCCGAGGGCGAATCTGAGGTCTTAAAAGCGCTTGTTCCGATGTTTTTATTCGCCTGTAATCCGAATCTTAGGCGAACAAAGCAGATGTCGACGTCTTGACCGCGGCTGGATGAGCGAGAACGACGGGGTGTTTGTGTAGGCTTCTTTTGCTCGCTACTAATTGCCTTGCGTACTTTTTTCGCGAGTTTAGTGAGTTGTTCTTCTATTTGCCCTATGCGTTGATGCAACTGTGTTGGCTTATCGTACCTGCTCGGCACCTGACGTGGCACCTCCGTTGCCATAATTTAAGATTGGGTGCTGGCTTCGATGATTTTGACCGCAATCTCTACCAACTTCGTCAGATCGAAACCTTCGCGTGCTGATAGTACGCAACGCACGCTTGTTGACATTCGTTTGAGCCATAGGGTATGAAGGAGATCGTCCGGCACTCGTTCCGCGGTGAGGGTGCGCATCTGGCGCACGAGTTGTAACGGTTTCTTGTCGCCAAGTTGTATCACAGTGAGCAAAACTTGTGCACCTGTCTTGAGTCTGTAGACCGCTCGATCAAGTGTGTTTAGAGACTTTCATATTTTTCTGGAGTTGGAGGAGTTCAAATCAGGTCTGGAACCTACTGCAGTATGATTACGTCGAGAGCACTGACAATCGTGAAATACCTTGTATTATCTGATGTGCTGCAATCAGAATAAAGCTGTGCCTCTACCTGAGCGAACCACAGAGCCGGGTGATTGTGCCAAAATGATGGTATGAGGGCTACTTGAAAAGTTTCCGGGCTGTTTAAGAAAAACACATATTTCGAAGCAAAATTTATTTCTCAACGTAGTCTCCTTGCAACTTGATACATCTGTTGCCACTTTCTCCCATCCTTTTGATGCGTCAGAAAAAAATTGATTGTCTAAACCTGAAAAATACTGGTTTACAGCGTTTTCCACCTAAGCATTTGACTTATTTCTTGTTCTTCGAGAATTTTTTTCAAATTAAGAAACAGGAAAAAGTCGCTGGGAACTAGATCTGGTGAATAGGGTGGGTGCGGAAGTAATTCAAACGTCAATTCATTCAATTTTAACATTGCGACCATACACGTGTGAACCCGAGCGTTATCCTGGTGAAACAGGATTTTTTTCTTGGCCAAATACGGACGTTTTTCCTTAATTGTGGCCTTCGATTTATCCAGCAATGCAGCATAGAACTATCCGTTGATTGTTTCAACCTTAGCGTGGTAACAGATAAGAATTATTCCACGGATATCTTAAAAAACTGTCGCCATCGCTTTTCCTGCAGAGAAAACGACCTTTGCCTTCTTTGGAGTTGGTTCTCCCACGGCAACCCACTGCATAGACTGTTGTTTGGTCTCAGGCGTATGGTGGTGTACCTAGGTTTCATCGACGGTTATCATTCGCCGCAAAAGTCCACTGGATTTTTTTGATACGGACAAAGAAACTCGCACGAAATGTCCGTCTTTATGCGCTTTTGGTCGATCGTGAAAAAACGCGGCACCGCATTTTCTCATATATGAATCTTGATGTAAAATCTTGTGCATCCGTTCAGATTATATACCACAAGCCTCAGCAATATCCTTAACAGTCAATCGACGATCTTCCATTACAGTTTGATGCACTAAATCGACCAATTCGTCAGTTGTAGCAGTCTGCCGGTGCCCGGAACGTTCCTCGTCTAAAATGCTCGTACGACCACGTTTGTATTCGGCTACCCAATGTCTGACCGTTGTAAATGAAGGGGAGGCTCCACCGTATACAGAGTCTAATTCATCGACAATTTATTGACAGACAATGTCAGCTGATAACTTTGGGAGAGTGCTATAGACAAAGTAATGATCAGAATGACTTGAAATTTTTACGGTTTACATATGTCAAGGCCATCTATCGGACGGCGAAAGAAATTTTTTCTACTTTATGTCAATGAGGCCGAAAACTTTTCAAATGGTCCTCGTAATTTGATGTCCCGGACCTCTGCTACGTGAGTGACCGTTGAGGGATTAACAGTTTCTGAAACCGCGCTGTTCAGGGGTAGATTGTTGTTTGGATTTGATGTGAATATTCCTGGTCTCGGCTCGTCACGCGTGCCCGTTTGAGCGGCACCAGTTTCACCTTTGTTCGGCGTCTGAATCATTGCATCGTACTTGTTGCGATGGAAAATACACGCAGGAAAATGTTTTAATTGTTTTTAAGAATGGTTCACGTGGCTTACGGAACCGGATTATTCTAGAGTCTAGAGAAAATTGCCCGCGGCTTAAGCGAATTCCGTACCGGCGTTTATAGAGCGCGAGGCGTACCGAACTATGCGGAACACAGAAAATGATTTTCCGATCACGTTAGAGTCACCAAATTTCGGCGACTGATTGTTTCAGAATCGCATTAATAAATTCAAATGAGGAGGTACACTCGTAGCAGTTTCAACACGTAAAAAAAATAGATTTGTTTTTAATACTTGTACAGGTTAATTTTTCCGCGTGTCGCGGCAAGGTTAAAAGCAAGTAGCTGCTGCTGTGGCCGTTAGGCTAATGCCATTTCTTTTCTTCCTTATGAACTAGGACGCTCATTGGTCAGGACGTCCCGCAGCTTCATTGGTCGTTTCCGTTGGACGTGCCGCGCGAGTAGGAAGGAAGGCGCTAGATACGCCACATATCTTTGAAGAACATAGATACGCCCAAAGAAGTTTAAAATGGATTGTGAGCAGAGATTCTCAAACCACGGCACAAATAGTTTTGTAAGCACAACGTATTTATTACTTAAACAATATAACATTTATGTAAGTTTTTTAGTGGTGAGTGCCAAAGCAATTTAATAGATGCCCTCAGCATCAAAACTAATATTGTACGAATACAAAAGATCATCGCCGAGCATACAATCGTACCGCCCGGTATCTTGCTCGTTTACACCGAGAATTACAAGACCCTTCATCGACGTTTCGATGAACTTGTCGCCATCGGTAGCGTACTTCCCCGTTATCTCACATCGTTCATTGTTCTTGCCGCAATGGTACCATGTGATATTTTGATTTGCGTAAATCTTGGGCAATTTGATGAAAGGACGTAGATGAACCATCTGGTTCGGCGTCACTGGGAGTGTCTTCATTTTCACGATAGTGTTGCAAACGTTCGCCCTACTATTCGATATGTCCTGGAGAAGACTGTGAAAGAAAAAAATGTACATTTTAATTGTTTCTTCGTGCCTTGAGGAGGCCATGGTTACTCAGAAAAACTTGTAAATTCTTTGATCAATTAAGGGTATGTATCACACCCGCCTATCACTTCGAAGACGCGAAATGTACTTTCTCCGAAATGTCATAACCGATCGGGATAAAATAAGCTTAGCCACTGCAGTATGGTGGCAAAAGGTGGCTCAGCTTATTTCATCCCGATCGGTGTGCCGTTTGGGAGAAGAATACTGATAAGTATTTGCAGTATATCTCTCGCACTCATGTGTCGCGAGATACATGTGCGCCTTCCTCTTAAGAACACTAGAATCGGTGTCCGTGCTTCGCAAGTTAGGTTTGTAGTCTACGATCGTGCGATCTGAAGTATCCACCAGACTCCGAGCAAGACATCAAGGGATACAGACAAAGTCTCAAACGCACGAAATCCCGAAAGGACCAACTCTCGAAAATCGTGTCACGTTATTTCCCGTTTCAGTGCGTCGATTAGATGGTTTTGCACGATGCTGGTAGATGGCGCTGATAGTTAAAGACACACGTCGCGATTACGATAAATCGTAATCTGGGATAAACACAGACGTAACTCTATTATTCTGTTGGTATATAGTGTTCAATTTATATTATACAACTTTTAGTCTTGAGACAAGACTTTCAGTGTTTACGATTTCAGTTATGTCGAACCATAACCGACACTGACAGCAAACCAAGCCGAGAATTTCTGGTTACGTCTGTGCTTATCCCGAATGACGATTTATCCGCGGGTAAGACCCCTTACTGCCCAGCATTCTCGATGACGTCTCTCTTTGACCACCAGAGCCATCTCGTCATCGTGCAAAACCAACTAATCGACACTGACACAGGAAGTGACGCCACACCGTTTTCGACTCTGTCTTTCGGGATCTTGTTCGTTCGAAACTTTAACTGTGTTCCGACATCAATCACCAACCATAATAACGAGTTAGCCAGCTTCAGAAATAAATCACATTTCGACATATTTCGTGACACGCCTTTTTTTTATAGGGAGGATATGGAGACTGACTGATCTCATGATTTGTATATTGCACTTTTGTGCCGTAACTTTGCGCTTGTAAAATTGAAGGGTATACACATTAGCGACTATTTGCAATGGTAATTTAATATAGAAATTAGGGCAGCAATTTTTTGGGTATCGGGATCTGACGAATCCGAATATGCGGAGATTCGCATGTATCCGGGTAATATCGAGTAATGACATATTTTACAACGATAAGTACTGGACGTATACTAAAATTGATTATAGCAACAAAATTTAAACACAAAATAAGTTCGTCGACGAGTAAAAAAGTAATTTGGCGTTAATGGGGCGCGACTCCCGAACAGGAATTGAAAAAATGAATAAAATTGCACATCCGTGAATTGGGTTGAAAAGAAAATTCCAAAATGCATATTTCCAAAGCTACTGGTCGTAATTAGAATTACTATGATTTTTTTACGTAAATTTGACTACAGTTTACGAAAAAATATGGGATTTAAATAAACAGAAAAAAATGGCACCTTTAACATAATTATCATCCCTTGGCTATGCCACTCTCAAAAAGCCAGTATTTGAAGAAAAATATGCAATCTTTGGGTAGAAAGAATAAACGAATTTCCCGACGGGAAATTTTCAAACAAGCAACTTTTATCAAAAAATTGAGTTTTAGGAAGTAAAAACCACCCCCAAAGCTTGGTTATCATTTTTTTCGAAAAAATTGGCCTTTTTCACGTGAGGAAGTATATTTGTACTTTTCTTTGAACGATCATTAGAATCGAAAAATAACAGAGCAATGTATATCTATTCATAGAAATAATAATAAAAGTTTCCTTGTGAATCAATGGAGTTAAAGCGCTATAATTTTCCGCATCGTCATTTCGTAGTGCGTACAGCAGGATGTTAAAATGCCAGACGAATTGAAACTTTGCTGCTGAAAGGCTAGACGAGGATTGGTGAAATTAACCATACATATATATGTACTAAGGGGGCTTCGTCTCCATGCGCGCCAGTCCCCTCTGTCCCCTTCGCTCCCAAATCCAAACCCAAACAAACCCCCGGAGATGAGAGATTTGCTATCGGAATATTCGCTATCGGAAGCGGTCGGCTTCACCATACCGGCCAGCTATCTCCCGTGTGGTGAAACTGACCTCAATTCTTGTACACGGCGGCGCCGCCGTCGACTAGAACTTTCATGAAAAATCATGACACAGCTCAGATTTTATGTCCTTTTGAATGTGGCAAGTGGGGTGTCGTTTGGAAGGCAATGTCAAAATTGTCAAGATGGTCTATCATTTATTAAATTCTATGCAAATACTTATTTTTTCCCATATCATTCATCTGAACATTCTACCACGAAATAAAGGAATACTCATTTTTCTGTGAGTGGAATGCTGGAATACAAATCTTCAAAGTTTCAGAAATAGGAATGCCAAAGGCTGAATTAAAAAGCACCAGACGTCGTTATCTATGTACGTATTGTTGTTACGTCAATAAAGAAAAAAACAATTTTTTGAAAACGCAAAAAGAATTTGACCGCTCACCGAGGTACGTAGGGCTTGCACATATTACTTTCTTTGTCCCATCCGCAATAAGGATCGTGAACGCATCGAAAACAATTGTCGTATCGTCTCGAGCACGTAACAAGATTGATCTGTTTAATCCGATGATTCGATGCAACGTAAATCGCCTTGTGCTTGTGAGATATCTCCATTGCTTGTATTGCCTCACCAGGTGTCACGTCGAAAATGTCTAAAAGACGCGACTGAGATTTACGGTTCTTGTCGATCCATTGAATCACTTTATGCACTGTACCGTCATCTGTAATACGAATTCAAATCCTGTCAAAGTATATGTCGATGTTGATTTTTGAATCCTCATCACGCGTACACACAAATTTCTATATTAGATATCTCTTTATATTATATAAATATTTCGCCGCCGTCATGTACCAGTTGCGAAGGTCAGCTTCACCGTACGGGGCGACCCTAACCCGTTTGGTGAAGCTGACCCCGCCGAAAATGACCGCAAATGCGGTGGTGCATTTTCGGTGGGGTCATCTTTGCGGTACGGGAATGATCTTGTCTGCTTGGTGAAGCTTACCGTTTTCCCTTTATTGTAAAGAGAAAATGGTCAGATTTACCGCACGGAGCGACCCTTAATCCGTTTGGTGAAGCTGATCCTGCTGAATACGAACCTCGCCCCCCTCGGGAGGGAGACGGGTCCGTTTAGGTTTGGGATTAGGAGTGAGGGGCCACGGGGGGGTTGGCGCGCGAAGGGCGGAGGAGTGCGAAGGCCCCCTAGTTATATAATATACGACTATTCGTACTAGAATCGGTGTACGCGCCGCGGACGTTGATTTTTAGGTGAAGTTCGTTGTGTACGATCGACATTATGACTGCCAATCATAATGACGAGTTAGCGGGCTTTGGAAATAAATCGCATTTCGAAATATTTCGTGAGATGTCTTTTTTCTAGGGGGGATAATAGTCGAAAAATCCAATATTCGATAAATTCAAAACACGTGAATCGGATTTTTCCAAATTCAATAGCGAACATCCTTCGATGATACCCAATCGATGTACGAAGTTTTGATTCGATAGCCAAGACATTACACAAACAAAAGCCTCAACGGACGTTCATATAATTTTGATGTTCAAGTATGAATGGCTTATGTTAATTTTGAACGATTCAGTAGCTACAAATATTTGAATCGAATTTTGAATCCAAAACAATTTCCGAAACATTATTTAGTTCTGCAAGGGAACTTTTAGATTTAAAATGTTCCATTCTGATAAGCATATGGCGTTATTCGTACGTTAAAAGCGCCTGGGCAGCCAATTTCAAACGCAAAACGAAAAATTTACTTTTGTCTACGAGAAACAGTTTTTCGTGCGGTAAACTTGCACCCATGCAATAATGACTGTAACAATCACGTCATATCACCATATGCCGCCTCAAGTGATGGAGTAATCGATGTGATACTTTAGATGTTGGTCTCACCAATGTTCGGTGACCCTATCACTCGACTTCTATATGTGTTTGAACTTGAATGTCGAGATTCAAAATTACGAGGAACTTTAATAGTTAATGATTACTCACTTGATCCAGCGTAATAGACGGTGTAGTTAAGATCCGATCCAACAGATCCTCTCGAAATTTTGTCGACTACGAGTTTGGTCAGCATGACATCAGGTCCATAGAATACGGGTTTATCGTTCTCGCGGGATACTGCCGAGTTCATCAACGGATGGCGCATTATGAAACGGAGGACGGACTCTGAAAGGTTTCGCGTGTCGCTGACGCATTGTCCCGGTCTGTCAGTCAGTATTTCTTCCATCCAGTTCGGACGCTCATTCATCCGTTTCTTGAAATTACCATTAAAGGCTTCCTGTATTCTATCAATGTGGAATGTACAGATGGCTGAACCCATGAGACCGTTTGTCGGTGTGGTGAATGTACCGTAGAAATATGTGTCGTCATCAGGCACCTTATAAATGCTTTCTAGAATATAATATCAATACAAAATCAATGAATATAAATATGTAATACCGATTCGACGAAAAAGCGTGTGAGCAAAAAGAAAAAAAAAGATTGTGTATGAAATTCTCCGTGAGGAGACGTAAAACGGTATTCGCAGATGTACAACAGTTGTGTGCCATGGGAGGTTTCTGATCATTCACTATTACATTGGTTTTGTAAAGTAAAGTGGACCAGGATGACCCACAAACAAGCACACTGTGGCCCTCTCAAATGATGAAGAGAGCCGCCAAAAATGTCGCAGAAAGGAGTTGTTGATAGCTTGAATTGCCTACAATTTCTTTCTTCGGAATGTTTTCTACGCTGCTTTATCGCACAAACACTTGGAAAATATATCTATTGAGTTAGTGTATTCAGTACAACGTGCTTTTCAAAATAAATATTATAGATGTAATCGTAAAATTTGTTCATTTTGTACCATCTGTGATCCGAAATTTACGGGTGGGGGTTAAATATCGGAACCACCAATATTTGGAATGGCCGAAATCTCGAGTTTCAAAATTAATGAACATTCAGCTATAGGAAGGGCCATTTTAAGAAAGTCTTTAAATTTGGTAAGCAAAAAATGCGACCCCAAAAGCATTGAAATAGATTTATATCGAAAAAAAAAATGAGGACGAGCAAAATTGCGGAGGACAAAATATGGAATCGACAAAAATGTCGAACACTTTACAAGTCGGGTGTATGAATTTCAAATCTACGGATATTAAGGAAGTTTACAATCTTCAATTCAGTAAAGCGAAAAACCAAAAACTCGAACGATTGAAATAGCGAAAGGCCAAAAAGTTGAACGGTCAAAATAACGAACGGTTATGGAACGTTAGAATGCTGAGAGCGCTATCGAATGAAGCTAGTGGATGGTGCTAGCTGATGTATTAAATCATTGACAACCGAGCGGAAATGTCTTTTCCCGTAGAGAATGGTGAAGAATATCAGCTCTGTAAAAAGGGTCTTATTTTAAGGGACAACACCACTGTGACGGCTTCAAAAAATCGATTTTTTGAAAACCATTTTAAAAAATCTAAAATACTTTTAAGATTGAAGTGCCGTTGGACCCAGGTCGAAAAAATTATTGTTTTCGTAGATATTGAATATTTTGTGGAGCGGTGCAGCGGTCCGCGACGCTCGGTGTCCCGCGCAGCTGGGCGCCTTAGGGTCGCCAGGTATTCTGCCCGCCTTTCTCAGGTATTCTTTTAGCTCCCTTCACAAAAACCGGCTATTGTTAGCCGGTTAACTATTGTTATAAATATAGTTTCGAAAAATAGCACTAGGTGGCGATAATTGAAAACATTCCATGGCAGGTATAGGGATAGCGTCATAGCGTCAGTTTGCGAATAGAAGCGACGCTATTCGTGTCCAATCGCTCCGAATCGTTTCGTTTGTGAATATCAAACGCTCCAAATTATTATTTTCAAGTTGAAATGGAGGATAAGAAAGTGTATACGGGGAAAAAGGGAACAAAACGGAGCTATGTGACGAGGAGTCGATCGAAAATTTCGAATCGAAAACCTACGAACCGTTATAGCTCCGAAAACAGTTCTGCAGAGCATGTGAGCACGTCGGCGAAAAAGTTAAAATCATCGGACGATTTAGAGGTCGGTGTTACTAACGATTTCAGTTATCGTATAGTACAACTTTTCACTGCATTGAACATTATATCCACGTTAGTGAAATGTAAAGTGAGTGATCGTGACATAAAATTCACCGAAAAAAGTTTGCGCGGACTCGGGTTCAAAATCGAGGTCGATTACGGCCATTGTGAAAAAGTGTTAATCAATTCGTGTCCTATGATTGACAATGCATACGAAATAAATCGTCGGATCGTATTCAGTATGAGTCTTCTTGGCGTCGGTTTGAATGGCCTGATGAAATTTTGTGCATTCATGGACCTAAAAAGGCTGCACTTGAGGATCAGAGAATTTCGTTGGAAAATGGGGTGGCGGACGGAATTATCGTTTCAGGCGACGGATCGTGGCGAAAGCGCGGTTTCAGCTCGCTTTTCGGTATAACATCGCTAATTGCCTGGTACACTAAAAAAGTGATTGACGTTATGGTTAAATCGAAATACTGCAAAGCTTGCGAGCATTGGGAAAAAAAAGAAAACACCGCCGAGTACTGGGAATGAAAAGCTACCCATGACGATGAGTGCCAGGCGAACCATAGCGGCTCCTCCGGAAAAATGGAAGTCGACGCAGCTATCGAAATGTTTGAACGGTCTGAAGAGCTCTATGGCACAAAATATAAATATTATATTGGTGACGGCGATTCTAAAACGTTTCTGGGCATATCGAATAGCGATTCATACGACGGTTTCGAGATTAAAAAAAAGAGTGCATCGATCGTGTCCAAAAACGTATGGGGACGCGTTTCCGCGAAATCGTGAAAAAAAAAGATTGTCTGGCAGAGGAAAGCTCACCGGAAAATTGGCTATTCGGAGGAACAGCGATGATGTTGACAAAATGAGGAAGGCAATTTGGGCAACTATCAAACATAAAATGTCCACAGACAGTGAGCCACGACATGACGATTGCCCGGAAGGAGCCGAGTCGTGGTGTTCGTGGCAGCGCGCGGTCGCAAATGTTGATATTTCTAAATATCGCCATAAACCGCCTCTTCCTCAGGAAATATTGGAGGCAATTCAGCCAATCTTCGAAAATTTGAACAGGGACGATTTGCTGCAGCGTTGTTTGGGCGGCTATACGCAAAACAATAACGAAAGTTACAATAAATCAGTTTGGGCAATAGCCCCCAAGTGCCAGCCCGGAAGCAAAAGAATCATTGATATTGCAACTGATATCGCGGTATTAGTGCTCAATGATGGCCTGAGAAGTCTCATGAAAGTACTGGAGACGTTGCGGATAACCATCGGCCCAAATTGTTTCAACTTTTGCGTTGAGACCGACGCAGCGCGGATCCAGCTCGCGGAGCGCTCGCTCACAGACGCTGCAAAAGAAGCGAGAAAAGCCTTAACAAGTTCGAGGAAAGAATCAGGAGACAACGATTTGCTTCTTGAAGGCCAGCTATATGGTGTCGGCATCGCTGATTGAAGGTAAATAATTTTTTTTTCAATTTATAACATAAATTAACAAACCTAAAACTTTGAACGCGTTTTTCTCAAAACCACTTTTTTGAGTGCGGCATGCAGCAGAACTCGAGCAATTTTTATCCGATCGACTTCAAATTTTTACTGTATCAATAAAGGTAGATTATCTAGAGAAGTACATATTTTTCGATATCACAATAATTATAAAAGTTATAGCCTATTTTCGACGAGAAATTTTGCTCAAAAATCATTCTTTAATTTCAAAGGCGTGCCTATTTTTTTTTAAACAATATTTTTCCAAATCCCTATGTACTTCTCTTCAAAATATCATATTATTAACGAAAACACTCGGTATTTTTTTTCAGATCGACGTTGAAGAGAGTTCTGCTACGTGCCGCGAACCACTGCCGAGATGACAGCACCTGACGCGAGGGCTTCCCCAGCGCCACCATGCGGCGTGAAAAATGTGAAAAAAATGTTTTTTCATACATTAAGAAACAAGGAACAAAACCCAAACAAATTTTCCGAATATCTCTTTTTTTTCCCACAAAAAAAAATTCTTGAAAAATGTGAAACAAAACAGGGGGTCACAGTGGTGTTGTCCCTTAATCGGACCAGGTTATTCTCAGTTTTTTCATGCAGCAGCAGTGAGGGCTGTAAGATAGCCTCTTTCTAAATAAGTTTATCTCATCAACATTTTTTAATAAATTTATGCTCTCTTCATTCTCATTTTGGGAAACTAAGACATGTCAAATCATGACAAATTTGTTTATAATTATTTTTCTTGAATTTTCAGCCTATTTTACTATATATGCGTATACTCGTAGTAATATAGTAAAAGGATGTACTATTCGAGAATATGTATGTAGTATCAGTGTTGTGTGTGCGCGGTTTAAAAAGAGAATATAATAAGTTAATAGTGTTGTGCACGTGAAAAGAGTATGATTATTGAGTGAGCGGATGTGTGTCGCCAAAAGGCAATTTAAAATATAAGAGACTAAATAGAGACGAAAAGTTTAATATCGAGTTTATCGCATTGATGTGTTAGGGGAGAAGTTTTTAGAGTGCCTGACACATTGGAAAAATAAGAATGTTTATGCGAGATGGAGGAATGTTTATGCGAGATGGAGAAGGAGTGATACACGTGGCCTATGGGTGACTGAATGAAAGAAGTCATTGTGTGTGACAAAGAGTGCGTATGGTGAGTGTGGTCGTGAGTGAAAGAATGCTAGAGTAAAGAGGAGAGAAATTAGAGTATGCTGGAGCCATTGAGCTTTGGAATGAATCAGTGTCGAACGAGCAGAAGTATTGTGCAGAGCGAGAGCGGTTCAGCGCCATATATTACTACCAAATGTCAATGTGAGTTATTTTTTTAAAATGATTTTAAATCTCATCCTATTATTAATCCAATAAAGTTAACCATATTTGTTGCAATCCTGTTTCTTGTCTAATGATCCTACATGTATAATATTAAAAGTCGATGAAAGAATGTGGAAAACAAATTTTTGGGTTGAAAAAATTGGTTTAAACAAAATGATTTAAAACGCATGATAAAACTATTTATATTACCTTATTTTTTTATAGAAACAGTCGATTTTGACATTCTTTTTCATTAGTTGAATTGTGCGGTTTGCAAAATGATAAATTAAAGAAAAAATCAAGTGAAATCAAAACTATAAAATGTTAATTTATCACAATTGTTTATAAAACTTTATAAAAAATGATCTTGATGAGAAAAAAAACACTGAGATTCTTCAGACAGAATCTTATTGGAATTTCGAAAAATAAATATGCGTCAGTAATAATTGGTTATTATTTTATATAACCAAGTAGTTAAAAACCATATTTTATGTTGTTAACGCGAGCTTGAAAAAAAATTTCCGTAATGTACTAAATTTTATAGATAAATTGATCATTTCGACTCGGGTACCGCGTACTTTTCGATCCATCGATGATTTGCGCGTCCAAATTTTACGCATTCCAAATTTGTATGCTCAGCATATTCGGTTTTGATATACTCAGTGGTAAAAAATTAACTACTTACCACTTTTCATTTCAGGCGAAAATATCGACTTTCTGCAGGGTTTGACTCTATAATATTTTGTACTTTCAATGTACAGACTTTCTGAACACATATTCTCGAATAAATGAACTTTCGAATTAAATAACCTATCGCTGGAACAGTTATTCGACTTCTTCATCTGTCAAAAAACTATTGGGTGTACAACTTTGCTTCTGCCGTTTTCCTATAGATGGCTTTAGTGGTAAGTAGTGGTGGAAATAGATCATAGATGTCATGCAATAAACTTGAGCATCTGTCAACATAACCCCATGAAAACATTAACTAATTTGTGTCTGCATCATAAAGTTATTCCCGATGGAACATGTCAGATTACGAGCCAAATTCTCGTCATTTGCGGCAGGTTTTAATTTTCTGCTTCAATATGAAAAATCTGCAGCTGAAGTTCGTCCAATGGTTTCAAAAACTTATGGTGAGGCTGCTATTGGTGAAAGAATGTAACGTGAGTGGTTTGGACGCTTCAAGAACGGTAATTTTAATGTCGAAGACCGGCATAGCGGTGGAAGAGTGAAGGTTTTCGATGATGCAGAATTGGAGGTATTACTTGATGAAGACGCGTGCCAAAGTCAAGAAAAATTGGCACGATTATTGGGATTGACTCAACAAGCGATTTTAAAACGCCTCAAAGCATGGGAATGATTCAGAAGAATGGAAATTAGGTGCTGTATGAGTTGAAACCAAGAGATGTTGAACGGCGTTTGTTTGCTTGTGAACAGTTGCGTGAAAGGCAAAAACGGAAGGGATTTCTGCATCGCATTGTGACTGGGGACGAAAAATAGGTTCATTACGATAACCCCGAGCGCAGAAAATCATGGGGATATCTCGGCCATGTTTCCACGTCGACGTCGATTATGAGCTTTCAAACCGACTGAAACAATGACAAGCGATCGTTGTCGAACGCAATTAATGCGTTTGAGCTGAGCAATCAAAAACAAATGGCCGCAATACAATGAGAGACACGATAAGGTGATTTTGCAGCATGACAGTGCTCGACCCCATGTTGCGAAAGTGGTCAAGACATACCTGGAAACGTTGGAATGGGAAGTCCTACCCCACCCGCTGTATTCTCCAGACGTTGCTCCCTCTGACTATCACTTGTTTCGATCAATGGCACACGACCTGGCTGACCAGCACTTCCGGTCTTATGGAGAAGTAAAAAATTGGATCAATTCGTGGATCGCTTCAAAAGATGACCAGTTTTTTCAACGCGGGATTCGTATGCTGCCCGAAAGATGGGAGAAAGTAGTGGCCGGCGATGGACAATACTTTGAATCATAAATGTATAACCAGTTTTTTACAACACTAGTGTGGACAGCGCACGGTGACGCGCGCGATTGTGGAATTGGGCAAAACGACGACAGCTGTGTGCGCGTATAACCTCGAAACATCGCGGCGCACCGATGACAACTGTCAAACTCGGAAACTCAAAGTCCGATCGGAACTTGGCGTGTAACGAAACATCATCCTCCCTCTCTCGCTCGCTCTCTCTCTCTCTCTCGACCGATCGACCGACCGACCAATCACAGGACGAATAAAACGGTGACAATCCATCGATAGGTCCGACAACAATACTTTCGATATATCGATAAATATCGTGACATCAACTTTTTAGGAGTGGACTAGTGTGGACAGCGCGCGCTAACTCGCGCCATTGCAGAATTGGCCAAATCGACGACAGCTGTGTGCGCGTATAATAGCCCAGTAAAAAAGCAAGAAAGGTAGCACTTTTTAGCCTCGAATCCGCAAACTTGATGTAAGGGTAATTCGATGACGCTCAATCGAATGGTGGTAATTTTTTTGCAATCAACCCCGAGAATATTGCGAAAAAGGCGATTAGAGGGTCAAAAAACCGTTTAATTCAGAATGTAATAACTTTAGCGAAAAACTTTAACTTTAGCTCGGTTATACACCATGATACGCAAATTGCACATAGATACTTTTGTTCCTTTTTTTCCGCTCTACAATTAAGGTCACTTAAACTTTTCCTCTATCGTTGATCGTTTTTGAGATAGTAAGAAAAGTGAGGAAAGTAAAAAATTGAGAGATCGAAACTTATTTTTTGCCATTTCTTTCTTTTTCGTTATAGATATAAAAAAAAATAGTCATATAAAACTTGTAGAGCATATTGAAACCTACAATTTCATTTTTTTTTTAGGACAAAAATTACGACTTGTAGCGCCCCGTTAAGTTGACAAATCCTCGCGTACGACCGAGCACACCTGTATTTTTTTATGTTATTTGTTTATTTATTTATATACAGATATTTTCGTTTGATATAGAAAATTGTAGAGGTAAAGTTAGTACGAAAAAAGTTTAAATATTAATGAATGTAGATTTAAAAAAAAAAAATGTTTGAATCGAATTGTTTAATTTCTTCCAAGTTTGATACTATCGTGCTGTTTTTTTTTCGATGAAATATTATAATGATTATTACAATTAAAAATGATGAATTATGAAGGGTTGGATTAAATTTGCCAAAAATGGTGAGACGAGGTATTTTATAGGATACAAAATCTCTTTATTTGTTTAGATATTATGGAAATCGTATTCGATTTCCATATCTTCATCTTCGTTCTCATTTCCATGAATTTCCTCATCATTATCAGAATTATCCGAGGCCAAGCGTCAAATCGTTCAATATACAATGAATACCCGAAAACCGTTACAGAGGTACGATTCTGTACTTGATGCAATATCATAGCGTCTGTCGCGAAACCGAAATAGCCTATGAGAGTCGCGCCTTTCCGCTGGAATCTTCCTGGGAATTGGCTGTCGCAGTTTTGCGTCCGATGCAAAACCGAAAGAGCCAATTGCAAGAAAGATTCCAGCGGAAAGGCGCGACGACTGTCATAGGCTATTTCGGTTTTGCGTCAGACGCTATGACATTGCGTCTGGTTCAGAATCGCCCCTCAGGTCTATGTACAGAAGGTTCTCGTGCTGCCGCTATCTCTGTCTCCCTTATTTTCTCTCTGTCTCTGTCACACTTATTGACACGCATGCGCAAAAAGCATTGCAACGAGTGCGAGAGAGACAGATATACCTTCCCTCCTTTACTATCTCAGTGGTGCTTTAATTTTTTCTTCAAAAATATGTCTTTTTCTCTCTTATTTGCGAAGATACAAAAAATTACATAGAATCCTTTTTTATGTATATTTTTATCCCCAACAACTTTTGTTTGAAACTTTTTTCGCTAAAGTTATTAGATTCTGAATTAAACGATTTTTTACGCTTTAATCGCCTTTTTCGCAATGTTCTCGGGGGTTGATTGCAAAAAAATTATCACCATTCGATTCAGCGTCATCGAATTACCCTTACATCAAGTTCGCGGATTCGGGGCTAAAAAGTGCTACCTTCTTGCTTTTTTACTGGCCTAATAACCCTGAAACATCGCGGCGCACCGATGACAACTGTCAAACTCGGAAACTCAAAGTCCGATCGGAACTTGGCGTGTAACGAAACGCCATCTTCCCTCTCTCTCTCCCTCTCTCTCTCTCCATTTTATACCTGGGAGTATATTATACCTATTGATGTTTTTACAACCCGTCACCCATACTGGTTTTCACTGCTGTACCGATATATTCGTACAGCGGTGAACATCACTCATTTTACTTATTTACTTATTATTAAGATGTGCTTATAATATCAACGATAATATCATAATTGTATATAAATATTAATAATAGTTATGATAATAGTAAAAAATAACACAAGCGTCAAAACATATACGGTCTACTATCGATATTGCGGTGACAAAACAGAATTTGGCCACAAAAGTCGTCCGATCACCAACCAATCACAGCGCGAATAGAAAGGCTTCAATCTGAACAACTAAACTATCGAAATTTCGTTAATCTTCGATGTATCGTCATGAACTTTTTAAGAGAGGAAAAGACTAGTGTGGACAGCGCGCGCTAACGCGTGCGATTGTAGAATTGGCTAAAACGACGACAGCTGTGCGCGCGTATAACCCTGGAACATCGCGGCGCACCGATGACAACTGTCAAACTCCGAAACTCAAAGTCCGATCGGAACATGGCGCGTAACGAAACGTCATTCTCCCTCTCTCTCTCTCTTTCTCTATCTCGACCGACCGACCAATCAAAGGACGAATAAAACGGTGACAATCAATCGATAGGACCGACAACAATACTTTCGAGATTTCGATAAATATCGTGACATCAACTTTTTAGGAGAAGACTAGTGTGGACACCGCGCGCTAACGCGCGCGATTGTAGAATTGGGCAAAACGACGACAGCTGTGTGCGCGTATAACCCCGAAACATCGCGGCGCACCGATGACAACTGTCAAACTCGGAAACTGAAAGTCCGATCGGAACTTGGCGTCTAACGAAACGTCATCTTCCCTCTCTCTCTCTCTCTCTTTCTCTATCTCGACCGACCGACCAATCACAGGACGAATAAAACGGTGACAATCATTCGATAGGACCGACAACAATACTTCGAGATTTCGATAAATATCGTGACATTAACTTTTTAGGAGAAGATATTTCGATAAATATCGTGACATCAACTTTTTTGGAGAGGAAAAGCCTCGAATTTCGGAAAAAACAACGGTGGAAGTAAAGTTGTACATCTAATACATTTCCGTGTAACTGTATCCTCGTTATTCTATATTCCTAATTTTTTTATTTTTAAATATTAACCGTTGTTACATTTGGTTGTTCCGATATTTGACCCCCACTCCAAATTTACTTACGTATCTCGTTGAAGTAGAATGGAGGTTCTCCGGCTATTGAACACTTCAATTGTGCCTTCAGATAAGTCACCCATTTATGACGGAACATGTTCGTCTTACCGCCGGCGTCTCTCTTGCAGACTCTTGCGACTCGCGAGTAAACGATGTTTTTGTCCTTTCTATTCTCTTGGGCGCGCTCACGAAAGAAGAAGAACACATACTCACCGATGTCATAGGATCCGACAAAGTTTGGACCTGCATGAGATTTAAACAAAATAGCTCACTTTTAATATGACAGACGGCAGGGCATAAAAAGAATTTTGAGAGATGCATCCGGGGATATTGTCTCACTATGTAAAAGATACGTCTTCGATAAGTTTGTCGGATAAAAATGTAATTGTCAAAATAACAATTCCGCATGCATGTATGTGGAATAACGATCGAAACAGGATTCCCAATAAATTACATGTTGTACGACCGCAATTTTAAGGACTATCATAGTCATGGATTACTCAAACTTTAACACAAATTCAATGATGATGACATGTCAAAGCCTTTCGCGGAGAGTCTTAACTACGCGACTGTAGAGGAAAGGTTAAGTTTACTGTCTCCGCGTGCCATGATATTATTCCCGCTTTAAACGGATCGTGTAGAGACGCAATCATAAGCCCGAAATATTGCAACCCTCGGCGCTTGACTTTTCATGAAGTAAACCGTTCGCCAATCGCTAATCACCAATCGTTCACGTTGGTCACGAATATAGACTGACGGTCCCATTCCACAGTAACAGTACATCGATTTTCCCCACACATTAGACAGACGAATGGTTCCTACACCGACATTTTTAAAATTTATAATTCGATAAATCTTTGAGATATTATACTAAATCTGTCAGATGTTGGACCCTTTTTTGGAGATAACGATTTTTCTGATAAAGACGTATTTTAATGAAAGTTAAATGCTAGGATAAGTGACCAGTAAAACGATAGTTGTAAATGCTCTTGCGGCATTTTAGTATTATTGACGCATTTGAGTAAATGAATTCTCATTGTTCGTGAGTGAAATCGTGTCTGGGCTAGTTTTACCGAGTACTTTCAGTCGATTTTCGAAGCAGTCTAGTTTCCCATAGTATGAGTGTACTTAGTAGTACGTGTAATAATAATTAGTGTTGGCAGGAGATGGGAGTTATCGAGGCCAGCGTTTTTTCTAAACGGAGATGAGATAAAGTTTTGCCAGTGGTACGGGTACTTACGGTCTAACCAATACGAGTCAGACTCCAAAGTTCTCTGGTAGTTGAAGGCTTTAGTAGGTTCAATAGTTAGATTGTAAAGATCTGATCGGAATATGACTGCATGATCTTTTGAGAAATCGGCGTTTGTTCCAGAGTACAGACCCGGAAAATCGCCAGGATTGCCCTTCTCGACCCAGACAGAGGTTGAGTTGTCAACAGGATCGTACGGACACTTACCTTGGGCCTGTTTACCCACTCCTGGGACGTATTCGTTTTGTGACAAGTGTGTTAGATTGTTCTGTTTTTAAAATTATTGAAATAAAATAATATAATTAATGAAATAAGAGAATTGAGATAAGAATCAACGACGAATATGGGTAAAGAATATTAAGCAAAATTTGATGCAGGGCGATGGTTGATGGAACCGTTCAGATTTTATGAAATTTTGACTTTTTCCAAAAATTGGTGGTTTTAACTTCTACCGATTTTCATAGATCGCATAAAAATTCTGAAGATAAATAGAATGTACGAGGTCTGTTCAAAAAGTATTGCGAATTTTGAATTTCCGCGGGCTACGTATATTCGATTTTCGATTTTTTTGTGGCGTTAGGTTGGTACTCATGTCCCTCACTTATGCTGAAAAAATCGGCCATTTTCAATGTTTAGTTAACTGTTAACAGCTGTTTTGGTTAGACGTATTTTGGCTTGTCTTCGATTTTTGCCTATTCCAAAAAATGGATCAAAGAATCTGTATCAAATTTTGTGTGAAAAACAAATGTAAGTGCGCGGACGCATTCCGAATGTTGACTGTGGCATATGGTGAAGCTACCTTGGACCAAAGCAACGTTTATCGGTGGTACAAATTGTTCTCAGAGGCCCGAGATGATGCGAACAACGAAATCCGTTCCGGACGCTCGAGCACATCAACAACAGACGAAAACATTGATGAAGTGAAGAAAATAATATTGGCCAATCGTCGAATCACCGTTAGAAAAGTTGCTGAGGAACTAAACATATCGATTGGCTCGTGCTATTCGATTTTTACCAATGATTTAGGCATGAGACTGGTCGCCGCGAAATTCATGCCAAAATTGCTCATTTCGAACAAAAACAGTGTTGCGTTAACATTGCTAAGGAGCTGTTGGACTCGGTCCGCGACGACCCAAATTTGCTCCAGAGGGTCATAACTGGTGACGAATCATGGGTTCATGGTTATGACGTGGAAAACAAAGCTCAATCATCGCAATGGAAGCTGCCTTTTTGGAATAGGCAAAAATCGAAGACAAGCCAAAACATGTCTAACCAAAACAGCTGTCAACAATTAACTAAACATTCAAAATTGCCGATTTTTTCAGCATAAGTGAGGGACATGAGTACCAACCTAAAGCCACAAAAAAATCGAAAGTGGAACATACGTAGCCCGCGGAAATTTAAAATTCGCGATACTTTTTGAACAGACCTCGTAATTGAATAGTTTCTAGTATAGAGTTTAGCGAGATTTGTTAAAGCGGCTACGATTTTATGTAATTTTAAATTTATTGAAAAATGTGGGATCGACATGTAGGGGAACAGCGGCAGGTTGAAATTGGCAACTTTCGTCCTCGAAATTGCACACAATTCTCAAAGGGTAGTTTCTTATACAGAAGGCTTTGAGCATCGTGTGAAATTTTGAGGAATCAGTTTGCAAGTTTTAATTCGTAGCTTTCTTTGTTTAGAAGTAAAAGAAGGTATACTGACGTAAATCACCCAATCCTTGGGAGAATAAGCGTTGGTTCCGCACAAATAAATACGATTGCCATCGCCCAGCGGTTGAATTACTCTGATGTGATTGCGACAGTCAAAGTCCTTTGAAAAAACGTAAAGAAAACCAACTGATTACTCAAAAATACGGTCAATTTTCTAGTCTCTCTACGGCGCTCGTCGTTATTATGTTTCGTCATAATATTTGGTTATAAGGTGGCCACGACAGTAGAAGAGAAACACCACCCTCAAGTACTTTGAATACCGTGACCAAAAAAAAAAATAACAATCGTTAAAAATTGATGCAGCATAAGAAACGGAAATTGTCAGGGATATGATACTCGTTATCAATATACCGGCTACGGGCTGTCAGTGTGGCAGATATTCCGGAATGTTCGGGAAGCGTTTGGTGCTAGAAATGCTCTACGAAACATCGCTGTTGTGACGATTTCCCTGCTGAGCGAAGCTTTTTTGGCAATAGCGTAAACGCAATACAAAATAAATACATAATAGAAACTTACCTCAGACTTTCCTTTCATGGAGCAAATGGTTGGATTCGTGGGCTCAAGGTTGAGGACGTCCCTCTGCAGCAAAAAAATATTGGTATATTGAAGCGAATGAAAGGTTCCCCTTTTTGATGGTAATTTTTCATGACAAAAATCTTGTTTTTAATGTCATTATGCTTAAAATGTTCGAAAACATCTAGGAAAAAGCTACAAGTTGAAACTTGCAAATTGCTCGGTTGGAATTTCGCATAATGCACAAAACTCTAAGAGGAACCCGAAATTATAAAAAATATAGTTTCTTATAGAGGAGGGTTGGTGCATTGTGGCAAATTTTGCAGAAGCAACTTGGGCAAAGTGGGCAGCAAGATAAACAAATGGTATGTTTCTTGAAAACAACTTTTTCCTGTGTTCCGACGTGCTTCGAACAACAAAAGAGGGAAAAATATTGAAAAATGTTCATTCATATTCTTCAACCCAACATGGGACTTCCGTAATACGAAATCATTTTATTCGAAATCAGTATAAAAGTACAGTTTTAATAGAAATTCGATCAAGCATAAATATACTTCTCGCGCTGAGAATTCCGTATCATTTCCCTAAGTCGTTTCCGGTCGATGCCGTTGCTATTAGGTAGTGTTTTAATAAAATGTTATGAATTTGAAAAAACCAAGGTCAATTGCGACATCGCTAAAATTTTCTTTTGAATTTCTGATGCGCTTTCATATATGAATGTAGAACTTTAGAAATTAAGGGCCGCGGGGAGTGAAGAAAGTAGGGGAACAATTCAATGAATCTTATTGAAATTAATGATCGAAAGAAATATTGAAAAATATTTTTGAAGTACCTAAAGTAAGCCCTTTCAAACCATAACCCACACGCGACGATAGACGAATAGAGGCTATTTTTTATTTTATTCGATCTGACCTCAAAATTTCCGATTTTTGTTTTTTAATGTCTCAGGTCTGTAAGAGGACGACACCCGGACAGACGTATACCCTAGTCTCACCATAAAGATTCGCGTTCAACTTTTTGCAGCCCGAAAAACGTGAAGACTTGGTAACATGGTTTCAGTCCCTGGACACTTGCCGTTTATTTTTTCCAAAAAATTTTAGAAATATTACAGTAAAAAGGAATTGATGTGATTATTGTTTATCTTGCTGATTTTCCGTACGTTCTTTGGTCCGAAAACGTTGGAATGCATTAATAAACAAATTTCGGAACTATTATCCTTTTCAGCCTTGGTGCGAAAAATGAGTGCATATGTGCACCCAGTTACCGTTTGTGGCCGAGGTGCTCGTTTCACCGCTCTCCTCATTTTGCCCCTATCTCCCCTAGATTTATACATTATGTATTTGTTAATTATTTATTACTTTAGTAGAGAGATAGGGGGACTTCTGAGACAAGATTCCTACTATCAACTTGTCTGTTTTACCGACGGAAACTGAAAATTTCTGCCATATCGACTGCAGATAATTCGCAGAGATCGGTTATTTCGGGTGCATGTAAAAATCCCGACAGTCAAACTCCCGACAACAGGCTCGTGTATACCTATACTGTTTTGTAATACGTGCTGTCGGGATTTTGACATGCTCCCGTTATTTCGATTAATGATTATCTGGAATAGATTCGTATAAGCTTATTTTTACAAAGGCGGATGTCAGTAGAGTTGCCAATTTTTTTTTTTTTTATAATTACTCTAAATATCGTAAAATTAAAAAAATTTAGGACATTTAAACAATTTAAAAACATTTTTTAAAATAAATAAATAAATACAAGTGGCAACTCTGGTACCTGCTTTAACAACTAGCGAACCTAGTCTACTAGTTTCGTCAGTTGTCAAAGCAGATACAAATAAGCATATAAGTCGGTACAGTAGACTGCACCGACTCCAGATAATCATTAACCGATATCTGCAAATTATCTACAGTCGGTATAACAGGAAATTTCCAATCTTCATTTGAAATAACCGACCTCAGAAAAACTTGGGAGCATGTCAAAATCCCGACAGTCAAAACCCCGACAACATGTATTACAAGGCAGTATAGGTATACCCGAGCGTGGTGTCGGGAGTTTGACTGTCGGGATTTTGACTTGCTCCCAAAAACTTGATCTGCTGGATCTGCTTTAACAACTGACGAAACTAGTTTACTGTACCGACTGCAGGTAATCATTAATCGAAATAACCGATCTCTGCAAATTATCTACAGTATATTCGTCGGTAAAACAGGTATGTCGGTATGTCGATAGTAGGGATCTTGTCCCAGACGTCCCCCTATCTCTCTACTTACTTTCATTATCATATTTCACATGGACAAACTTCGCAACTCTCCCTATCCCCACTTCCTGAAACGACGAAATTATATCACCCACGGATTTTGATGGGAAAAAAATGATACACTTATCCCGCGATGAATATAGTATTTTATATTATTATATAAGGCCGGGGGTATTATTGCATTACGTGAAAACTGACTCACCTGGCAATTCGAGTGGCTGATGTTGTTCAAATTAAGCCGGAAGATCTTGTCCCTGCAAATCACAAGTACATGCGTTTATTAGCATGATCGCGGATTACTTTTATTACATAATGTATATAATTAAGACACGCGCTAGCATCTTGATGCGAAGTAATTATAGAAAAAGGTTTTTAAGAAAGCCTGCCGCTGTTCCTATACATCCAGTTGGCATCATAAGTCAATCAATGCAGGGTCAACCATTTTAATGCTGCAGCACCACTGTCTCCGAAACTATTTGCGATCCAAAACAAAATTTAGGAAAAGTTGGACGGTTTCAAGGGTGATGGCTTATGAGTTACGTTTCATTTTTGTAGATGGAGGAGCCCCACAGAGATTCCGAGGTCACGTCCCTTTTTATAAATGAAAAAGGTATTTTTTTAACGTATTATTATGTAGTGCCTTGAAGCGAGCCCATTCTAACGAACACACTATGGTATCATCGAAATAAACGCCTCATTTACTAAGCGGATCGATTCATAGTTAATACTGAAATGCTTATGGGGTTCGATGTAAAAGTTTACGGGATCTCTGAATGATCGTTTGACTTTTCCCAAGGTCTAATCGGATCTTTTAAGGCCCGGTACAGTCATAAAAAATATAGAATGGTATTAGTTTTGGCAATGTCGGTAGAAATTTAATCCAAGAATAACGTCCCATCGAGACGAAAAATTAGTGCCGAATGTCGCCCGAACTATTCGACGGTAATGTGCGGGGGCACCTTTGGTTTCTTGTTCAAATCATCTTTGGTTTCATGAAGAAACCAAATTCTAGTAGTAAGAAGGATAACTTCCAGAAGATTTGGAAGATCATTTTGAAGATCGATTATGAAGAATTGACCCTACTGGGTAAGTACGGCGTTTATTTCGATGATGACCCCATGTGATCTTGAAGACATACGCGTATGTTAACTCGTTGGTTCGGCATTCACGCCGTAATAATACCCAATAAAAACTATCTAATTCCATTAAAAAACAGAAGTGACTTTAAAACCTCCGCGGCGCCTGCACCTACAAGAATGAAACATAACCCACAAGACATCCCCTTGAAACCCTACAATCTTTGTTACATCCTGACCAACATTTTTTTAAATTAATTCATAATGTCATTCACAATGATTAATATTATATTGTCATACTGCAATTAGCTAAATTATGCATAATATTCCGTTTTTTGCAAGTATCGTATTTCGTTACCGTCATACTCGACAACTCGAATTTAACGATGAGTCGCATACCCGCAATAATAAATATTACTGCCGAATCGCGAATAGTGGCCTCGATCGAGATATAATCTAGTATGATGGAAATGGTCAATATTTGATTTAGCTCACATTGCTCCTACGTAGAGGGCATCCTTTTTGCTGTCCAAGTATAGAGTTTTATAATATAACATTCCACAGCTGAACTCAGCTACGTGTTCTGCAATGGAAAAATAAATCACCATTAGTGACGCGAATTCTACAGTTTATTTTTTGAAAGTTAATCATTTTAAAAATTAATCGACCTATGAATGCATTCGTGAATTAATAATTCGGCTTTTTTTGTACCGTCTCGTCAAATTCTTAATACAAAGGTTATTAGCATTTCGAATGCTGTGGTTGAGTGACAGGAGTTTCATCTATGGCCTCTTGAGCTCTTTTGTACCTAATCGATACTCATCTGATCAACATATGATAAGAATGGGGCATTTTTCCCCAATCTGTCAAATCTTGTATACGGCGGTGCCGAGATATTGATCTCTCTATATTATATAAATATATCACCGCCATCGCCGCCGCCGCTGTGTACAAAAGTTAGCGCGAGCGAGCGGGGGCGGGTAGGCTGGGTGAGGGCATTGAGCGGCGGCGGGGACCTGGTGAGGGGGCTTCGTGGTGTTGGCGTAGGGAGGCGATGTCCCCTTAGTATAGTATAAAGAGGTAATTTTTAATGTAAAGTAAGTGTATAAGGGAATTAATAATGAATAATATGAACGCGGATATATGGCTGATTCTGCCATTCTCACATCTCATTGCATATGATAAAATGCGCTGATGTGTACAATTGCAGCCCCGAAAGTCTATATGGTTTTGAGACAGAAATCATTTTCTTTTTGCATGATTGACGAAATTATCCTTTCTACATTCTACATTATTTCTGAGACGTTGGCGTGAAAAACCAATGCAAAAATGCTTGTCAATGTAAAAAGGTGCAATGGTTTAAAAAAATATTAGTTTTTACACGAGGGGTGTTTTTTACCCCTCATAAATGAAAATCAATTTTTATTTTTTATCCCGAAAGCTTATATCTTTTTGGGGGTTCCGTACCAAGAAACGGAACTTTTATCATGAGGCGCAGTTGTCTATCCGTTTGTCTGTCTTTCTGTCACGGGCCTTTAACTTCTAAACAGTTTAACCTATCAACTTTAAATTTGGCATGCACCTCGAGTGAGGTTTTCTGAGGATGATCTCTTTTTTCAACAAACTAATTTTCTTAAAGTGGAGATCGACGAGGGTGATTATTAAATCATCATCATAAAGTTGACCCTTTTCGGTCGGTATTTTTTTTCAGATTTTTATCATTTCCGACAACTTTCTATTAAAATCATTTTTTTATCTGGATTTTTTTTTTCCCGGAAACATCGCCTAACTTGATGTCAAAAAATCCTGTAGGAATCACGTATACTTCCCGCAGTTTCTGAGCTATTTTTTCTATTGATCCAACCTAGAAAGTCTGACACCACCTTACACATGTCATGAGATATGTTTTACACGCAAAATTACGCAAAATGAACGTTTATTGATTTTGCGATAACAACATTAGAGACATCGTATGAATCCGTCGTATTTTTCAAAAGTCCGCAAAAACGTTAAAAGTGACGTTCTTTTTTCGATGTTCATTATTAATGTCTGCCACGTAAAATCACGTCAAATAAATGTTCAATTAACATAATTTCAAGTGGAAACTATTGAGAACACCGAAAAAATTGCATATTGAATTCGCACATTGCTTACTCGTATTTATTGAAGTATCACTAATCTTCCTTTACGCACAAATGACTCAAAAGTGGCTCCTTCCCGGGAGAAGCTTTGTTACTCTTCGATAAATATGATATCTCTAATATATGTTGATAAATGATATGCATATGATAAAAATAATATGATAAATGATATCTCTAATAGATGTCCTAAATGATATCTCTGACACATCTAACAATGCTCGACGCAATACTAGACCAATAACCTTTGCAACCTTCTGATCCGTACGACATCCGCAAGAGGGGAGTAAAATTTCCTAAGATTTGAGGAATATAGCTCAAAATCTATCCATTTACCGCCTTAACGGCAATTTTTCGAAAATTGAACATTTCATGCAATCAAAAACTCATAAGTAATTTCTGGCAAATTCCATTCAACACGTACTGTTCACCAAGCTGTTTCACAGCCTATGCCGCGAGACAAATTACCGCCAGAATTGTCGCGAGTTTGAGCATTGACGCCGCATTTTCGTAAACGCTAAATTTAAATCAATGAGATTTTGCTATTGTTCAATAAAAATCATTTCATTACAGTAAATTACTTTACTCATTGTCAGTTTAGAAATTTCATGACGAGAATCACGACGAATTAGTGCCTATAGTTTATATAGAAGTCGTTTCATCATCCACTGACCTTGCTGTGATTTGGGCAATGTACCGATGGCCATCGTTCCCATCATCATTAAATTCAATAGGATCAGGGGGTAGGAACTCCACCAGCGTCGACCACTCGAGGTATCCATCGCGTATTCACTTGCACCTCCTACAACAATTTTAATAATTTACTTTGCCATTATTGTATTATCATTGTTGTACGAGGGTTTCGTACGGCTCGGGCGCTACGCGTTCTCGCATTAAACAAATCCACAGATCCCTGACCCCGCCTCAGAATTTTTCACAAGGTCAGTTTCACCGTATGTGGCGACCCCTTTCCCGTACCGTAAGGCTGACGTCCTGAACTCTCGTACACGGGGGCGACGGCGGCGATATATGTTGTTTATATAATATAGAAAGATAGAGAGATATTAATATACCGACTGAGCACTCCACGTCATGTTGCATAAAGACGTATTAAATTTTCCCCTATTCTTTTTAGATGTTCAGGTTTAGGGAAGAACTGAATAATTGCAGTAAACCCAACGAGTCTAATGGTGTATTACCGATTATGTAAATTCAACGTTATAATCTGAAAACTTCTATCTAACACAAGATGGCCTTGGCTGGTGCAAATGGCGCACGAAAATCCTTCACCGAGTCTCGAACCTGTAAGTAATGGATCGATATACATTGTGACGTGATTTTTTGTGTAATTCACGGTCATAAAGAACTCTCTGCTATCGTACATTACCGCTCCCTATTTGCCGACCTCTTGATGCACTCTTGTTCTTGAGCTTATTGCTCTCGTTTTGATTTAATCGATTTCGGAGGACGTTAGGGGGAGGTAAGGTATTTAAACTTTTTATTTTTTTTTTAATTTTTAAAAATGAATGTACAACATCTCAAGAATATTGTGTCAAAATTTCAAGTAGATCGGAGCAAAATTAACGGAGTTATGAGCATTTGAGCGTCCGTTGCTCCAGACCGGTTTTCTAGTGTGCAAAACTTTAACGCGTTTTTCTGAAACTCGTCATTTTTGAAGTCGTTGTACGCTGTAACTGAAAATCCAATGCATGGATTCTCTTGAAATTTTGTACACTATTTCTACACATAAATTACCAGGTAACGCTGCCGAGTTTTTTTTTATAATTATTTTTTATTTCACAATAACAAATTTGCCTATTTTTTTTTAGCGAAAATCGCGTTTTTGACTTCCAAGTGCTACCAAAAATGAAAAACTCGATAAAAAAAACTCGACAGCGTAACCTCGAGAAACATCTCACCTAATAAACGTAAAACAACTTTTTTTCGAGGCGCCTGCGGAGATTTGCTGCCAACGGCTTATTTATCAATATTTTCCAATGAAAATTTCGGAAAATATAGTTCAGATGTTGTATCATTTTATGGAAAGTAAATAAGTAAACCAGCCTTACCTGTATCGTCTAAAAAAATTCTTGAAAATATGCTTTTTTTCACCGAATTAACCTTACCCCCCCCCCCCCCCCCCATTAAGGTTTTTTTAGTTATGTTTTGTTAAAGGTCGGTGTGCTTGAATCTATTGCGTGGAGTAGGTCGCGAAGTAATTGCCCGACAGGGGAGAGCGCCTGAGGAGATTTTTCCACGAATCGGCGGAGGTCCGGCTGTGATACCGGAGCCCCAACTAAGGCGGAGCGTAACGTTGGAGAACGAGTGGCGTGTTTAAGTTACGGGCAAGGGTTGGGACCCCTCTGTGCCGATTTTGAGTTGAGTAAGGCCCTGTGCTCGCGTGAGTTTCCAGGGGATGGGATCGTGAAGAATTCCCAAAGAAAAGCCGACCGGCGATTGTCTTCCCAACAATGTTCTCGTTAACGTTGTGAGGTAAAAGAATTAAGAGGGCAGCAGCTTTCGGTTAAGGAATTCGGAAGAGTTCAAGTTATCGAAAAATATCGAAATAAATAGTCTTGTTCGAGGCTTCGACGAGGACAGTCGCTCAAGCTCGTGCTCCCGTGTTTACAATTCGGTATTGATATGCGTGTCTCACTCTCGCTCGTGCCTGCTATAGGCGCTTCGCCTCGTTCGTGCTCTCCCGAGATAGACGTGTTCTTGTCTCGCTCTCGCACACCTACTATGCGTATAGTATACCTTGTTCGCGGTGCGTTCGTGATACGGTTTTCGTTCTCGTGAAATAATTAAAAGAATTTCGTTAATATTCTCTCGATTATGTTCGCGAAAGTGTCGCGGAGCAGTGTGCAGTGTGCTTCTGCAGGTCCCGTGGTTTCGACCAAAATGCAATTCTCGTCCGAACGCAATGATTCCCTGTTCCATAGTGAATAATTATTACTCGTTTTCGAATGATTCATCGTTCTCGGATTTCGTTCGGTTCTCGCGTTAGTCCCGGTTAACAAGAGTTGTAACGCCTCGCGGCCGTGCGACTCTCTCGTTCTCGCTCGGCATGTAGTTCGTTATCTTGTTAGACTTTCCCGAGGCATTCTTTGCTAACTCCCGCGCCTCTATAAAATCGCCTAGCGTGGTGAGTTATTGCTTTTTTTAATTTAGTGATAGCCCTCGTTCACCCTCTCTACCATAATTCGCAGCCTGGTCGGCCGTGCATTTCCGCAACCATTCGCTTCCGCTCCGGTGTCCTTTTTTTCGTAACGTTTCGTCCTGTGTTAGTTTCGTTTTGTCGATGGTGGCGGTTAAGGTTGGTCCCTCCAACTCCACCGGGGTTATACTGGTTAGAACTTCCGGTGAAACAAAAAATTGATATCGGAATTGACTTAGATTCCCTTCAATTCCCACGTTATACCGGTTGTTAATGCCCGTGAAACAAAAATCAACTGGCGAGTTTGGTTGTGTAATTTCTCCGAGAAATCTGCGAGTTCTCTTCCAAGGTCCGAAAAATTAGCTTATACATTTCGATTTGTGCGCCTGTGTCAACTTCTGTTAGATTATTTCCTAACCAGGAAAGAGAATTTTTCGATTTGGCATAAGAAGGCTCCATTTCTGAAAATTCCGTGTGCAAATCCTTTTTCCATAAGCATCGAACAATTTTCGTTGCGACAAATATCCTGGTATGAAATTTACAAAATCGTTTCGACCTCCAAACGTTTAGAAGTTTATATCTTCTCGGACAAACACACGTTTATTTGAAAATATATGATCCACATGGCGTACCGCTTCGTTCCCTTTGGTCTTCACCTGATGCTGACCCATCTGTACACCAGATCAAACAAAGTTAGCCACTAACATTTGTACGTTATTGCTCATTCGTTTTGCGTTTTCATAGAAAATGCTTATTTACGTTCTGAATTGGACCCAATATTTTTTCGGATAGTTCGGGTACTCGGATATGCGGATTATTCGGATCCTATCCAGATCCACGTGTCATAACAGTGAAATTTGAAACGTGGTAAAATTGAAACGTCTCTCTGAGCTGTAGGCTCTGGAAAATGACAAATGACGATCGATCGTTGGGAAAGCGGTTATGAACGGAACGAATAATATAAATATCGTTTCCATAATTAAACAAGATGTTCTCTGCAAATCCAAGCTATAAAT
This sequence comes from Oxytorus armatus, assembly GCA_958009045.1. Lineage (NCBI taxonomy): Eukaryota > Metazoa > Arthropoda > Insecta > Hymenoptera > Ichneumonidae > Oxytorus > Oxytorus armatus. Next base: position 29,208,396 of record OY253746.1, read on the forward strand.
TACAAACAGGTTTCATTGTGATATCGGGCACGGAAGGCAACTAAAAATCGAAAAATAATCGAAAAATTATGGGTCCTGTCACGGCCACTACGGACGAAATGATTCACGATTTATTTATTTTTGGTATGAAAGGACGAGTTCGTTCTCGGCAACATCAATAGTTTTTGGATAGAAAAAGCCCTATTTATATTTTAAAAAAAGTTTCATTCCGATATCGGTTGCGGAAGCCACTCATTTCAGTGAAAATTCAAGGGGTTTGTCACATACAGCAAGGACAAGGCCTATGCATTACAATCATTTTTTTTCACCCACACCGAGGAGATTGTTCTCTGCAATAACCTTGGTTTCGGGATGCTAAAAGTGCATTTTACAATTTATAAAATATTTCAGTTTCAATACGGTTGTGAAAGGGACTCGCTTTGACGAAAATTCGCGCCATCACCCCGATTTTGCTATTTCGACGTCCCCCCCATTTGTCATTTGCTAGAGCCTAGAGCTCAGAGAGACGTTTGAATTTTGCAACGTCTCAAACTTCACCGCTATCAAGTATCCGCATACTCGAATTTATCCTTGTAATATCGGGTAATGATATTACATAGGGATACACACTGAAAGTATGGTTACATTCATTACAGCGATGAAATTAAAAAACAAAATATTGTATAATACTTTCATAAACGCGTGGGAAAGGTCTTCAAAGCATTACTTGGACGCGACTCGATATCGAACGAGAAAAAATATATAACGGTTGTATCAAAGCGCCAGCTGTACGTGACAGATAAGAGCGACTTACTTCAAATAAAACGCGTATGGATGTTTCTAGATCAGTCTAGCTACGCAAATACCGTTTGAATATATAAGCTCGAAAGAATGACATATAGTCGTTTGGAATGATGAAAGAATATTTTAAGAAATTTATCAAAATTATATATCTATCCTCATAAAAAACTTTCAAAAAGTTTTAAAGAACAGAAGTTAATTTTTTCGGAAGGCGTAAACGTCTTTTTGCAGAACTTTTTAAGGTAGGAGCAATTTTTCACTTTTCGATAGTTTTTTATGGGGGTTTTAATTCTTTTTTTTTAAGCTCGATATTAAGAATACTTGATGTAGTTTCGGTATTGACACCTCGATCGAAGCAAATTCGGTATGGTAAGTGGTATCCAACAATCTTATGACGTGATGATTACTTAAAAATATAGAGGTGTGGTCCCTAGTGTAGTGTCCAGCCCTACTATACCCTACTAAACACAACAAAACCCAACAAGATCCAGTAAAACCTAACAATACCACACCCAACCCAATGTGCCACACGACAATTTTAAAGATTTTCGTGTGTAAAATTGTCGTGTGATGTTTTCACAAATGGTATTTAGACGTGCTACCCTAGTTTGAATGTGAATGCGCTTAAAATATGCCTCAACCTCGGAAAATCAAATTTAGAAAAAGTGTATGGAAGTAAGTGTCTGCATGCGGTGCAATGTCGAGCGCAAGTAAAGCAGTACGTCCGCTGCATTTACTACAATTTGTATAGACATTGATAAAGAGGCACAGATTGTATGGTGTTTTGAAATTTTCGAAAAATATCTGTACGCGCTGCATTTCCCGCAAATTTGAGATATTGAGCTATTCGTTCTTCATACTAATAGATTATCATTAACGGATGGTTAGAATTGAATTTGGTGAAAATCGGTGAAAGTGTTCAGATTTTATGAAATTTTGAATTTTCCGAAAAATGCTTGTGGTTGCTGAAATTTCCACAAATTTTGAAGTACCGGAGTACTTTTTTTTATATTCATAAAGTATCATCAAAGGTCATTCGCTTCTAAATTTGGCGGAAATTGGTGAAGACGTTCCCGTTTTATGAAATTTTCAATTTTTCAAAAATCGTTTCTGACACCTCTAGCTTCCGAAAATTCTGAGATATCGGACTAAAATTCTGTATATGAATAGAATATTATTAAATGTGCGTTGTTATTGCGAAAATGAACTATGGATATTAGCCAAGAACGTTAACCAAAAATTGTTGCAGCGCGAGAATCGATGAAACCGTTCACATTCTATGAAATTTTTAATTTTTACAAAAATCCGTGAACTTGAACTTCCATAGATTTTCATAGATCGCATGAAAACTTTGACGATAAGTAGAATGTAATTGAACACTAACGACGGTTAGTGTTCAATTTATTGGGATTTGATGAAACCCTTCTGCCTTAATTATGTTTCAATTGTTCGGAAAATGTAGGATTGAAAATACATGTGTAATATTTTCTTTTATTTTAAATCGTCAATATTAAAGCAAAATGAGAGAAGCGAATCTGTTCTGAGAAAAATTTTTATCGAATTGAATTGAGTTTATAATGGTCGCTTTTAACTCGACACTCACTCTCGTTCCGCCATTAACCGAAAATTTCAAATATAATAAAAATAGAATGCACCCAATAATAATAGAAACCATGGAAATACGTCATATAAAAATTTCCGAGATAATTTAAAAAAAATAATACGACACAAGGACAAAACGAATACACAACAAGAAAAAATAGAATTAAACTGGTGACTTAGTGATGAAAAGAACAAAGTCTTATTCGTGTATTGACGTCAGAAAGAATTAAATTTAAAGTTTAATTACAAAAAAATAAAAATTAACGTGATCTCAATGAATTTTGTTATATAGGCGTACCGATAAATTAGTATATACAATAGATTCACTGGCTTTCTCCTTACCATATATATGGCTTGTGATTCAATACAATATTTTTAAATTGCGTTTGTAAAATCAAATGTTACTCAACTCTGATATTCTCTTGATGCGAAAATTCTTTTTCCACGTCAATCACGACCAGGCCGAGGTTTCCTCGATAAAAAAGATTTCTCACGATGGTGACGATGAATAAATGAGCGAGGCGTTGATAAAGTCGATGGTTGGAGTTTTAACTTTCGCACGATATGCTCGTTGATACAAAGAGTTCGAGATATACGTGGAGAGAGAGAATCAGAGACAAGCCTCCAGACGTTACTCTCCGGTAGTCGAACGACAAGTGTTACCTCGGATCCTCGCTACAGAAGGAAGGGAAGAACTTCTTTGGCTTCCTTCATATGGAAAACAAAATTGAGATAGATATAAAGTCGAGCGCCATTTATTTCGACGACACTTTTATTTCCAGGTGTTTATTTCATCAATTTCACGTCACCTATTTCAAGTTTCCTACCTTCTCTAACCCCGACTATGGTGCATGTGGAGGTGGCTAACGCAAGATAACCAGAAAGAGCCGTAGTGAGTGGGTGCCTCTCACTTTTTAAAATAAGTGGTTTTGCACAGTCCCGATTACATGAAACAACTGGCGCTCGACTGTGCTTCTTCATAGAGAACGCTTTGACGCTCTATGAAATGTCGAAGAAGTAACTTAGAAGTTTCAGCTTGTTTTTACGTTGCAATGTAATTTTATTTTATCAAATAACCATTTGATTCCACGTTCGCTCACGACTCAGAAAATTTGTACTGTTTTACAATGTTTCGTCAATGAAACAAAAGAACAATGTCTAAGCTTTTAGGTTCTCATTTTTGTACTTAAAGAATTATTTCCAATAGATTGACCAGTAAAAAGTTATCATTTATTGAAAAAAGATTGGTTTGGAAAATCAACTAAATTCAAGGAAGAAAATTTCTCTCCTAGGTGCTGCAAAAAATGCTTCAAAGATTGCCATGCCTCTCCGTGTGCAAATGAACATCAGAAAAGGTGTTCATCAAAGGAGCTGGAGTTACTGGGGCGGGGTTGAAATTCCGAGCTGTAAAAGCTCCGAGGGTGTAAAACTCCGAATTTATGTGCGAGGATGTTAAAAGTTTTGGAAATTGTAAAATCCAACATTTTTAAAACAGAAATGTATTGCCAAGAATAGTTATACACCAAGGATTAAATGACAAGAATAATTACGGGACCGACTGAAAAAGTACTATACATCAAAACCCAACAACATAAAAAAATCTCATTTTCATAATTAGAAAGCGTACAGTTCCGAAAAATTGTGGTTTTGCACAACCGACTTCCCGAGCGGTTACGTTTTATACGGGAAAAGGTTCAGAAAAAAAAGGTATCGAAGTGAAATATATTAGAATTTGTATGTCCAGAAAGTTTAAAGACGCGGTAATGTATAAATCGGACAGAGCAGAACTCCGAAAGAGCAAAACTCCGAAAGGATTTGCCTCCGTTCGCTCCTGATGAAGGTCCATAGACGTGACACCAGCGGTGCTGCCATCTGAATGCTCGAATGGGAAATGTTCGGAATCTTAACCCTTCTAAACTTTAATTTTCGGAAAACCGCATCGCCAAGACTGCGAATTTCGGAGTCCGAAACCTTCGTGATCTGATAAATCTTTTCTTCAATTTCATTACGCTCGAACTTTTTGATAGTTTATTGTTCGTTAATCTAATTTTCGGAACTTTGTGGATTTTTAAAGATCAGGTGTTCGAAATTTTGCAAACAGTACTACTGGCCGTCCGATAAATTGTTTTTCCTTCCTCGTACTGTCTCCAAAAAGTATTTACTATATGATATTAAATGTGTATCATTATTTTGTCGTTATTCATACCATTCGATGTCATTTGCAGTCAATTATGTATACTCTCATCGGAATAAATTAAACGGAGACCTGTAGTTCGTAATATTGAAATTTGGAGTTTTACACCGTCGGAGCTTTCAGAGTACGAAATTTCAACCCCGCCCTGATCTACTTGCACTGAGCTGCAATCACTCGCACTGTACTCTCAAAGTCGTGTTAAAATAGTTGAAACTTGCGACGCGAAAAGAGATATATCGATGCGATTTGGCACATATTTAATACATTGATATTGAAAACTCTATTGTTTCCTCACAGAGGAAGCTTTGTTTTTGTGGATATTTTTTTTGTTTCGAGTTTCGTGTTTAAAATGTGTAAAAACAATGGAAAATCACATCTAGAAAAAAATGTCCGTGTGTATGTGTGGCTATGCGATACGATCCAAAAATTCTACTTTTCATATCTCGAGAACGAGTCGACCGATTTCTTGCAAACTTTGCAAGGATTTGAGGCATCGAACCTCCATTGAATGTTGCAATTTTCGTTTAAATTACTTGAGGATTGGAGACTTTACGCTGATTCGAAATTTTCGAAAAATGTGTGTGATATCGTTCTAAATTTTACGGATATTCAGCTATAGAGCGAACATTTTCTACATAAAACGGTTGGGGAACAGAGATGTTTGGTATTTGGCAAGAATCGCCTGAATGGTTCAAATTTGATAATATTTCCAATTTTTCTTAAAACATTTATTAATGTTGCGGACGTGTTTCGAAAGTTCTTCAGCGTTACCGGGACGCGGCTTGATATCAAATGAGGAAAAAAGTATAACGGTTTTACAAAAGTGCCAGCTGTAACAACATCATTGTACGCCTTTTTCTAAAGCGTCATAAATACAAGTGTCTTAAGCCATGAGGCGATGAAACTCGTACGAATGACACTAGGGAAATTTCGCTACGCAAATACCGAATAAATAATACGACGTTTTGAAATATAGGAAGTGAGATAAAACTACCGTAGTAATTGAAACGACAGGGTGTACGAAGATAAGGTCATGCTCGATGTTCTCGGTCTTATAGGAGTTCTCATTGTGTCTCTTTGTGAGAAACGCGATAAGCAACCTATCGAGCATTACGCGGCGAGCGTCGATTGCGTGCCTGTGGTGGGGCCGTGAATCATCGCTTTGCACACGACGCCAACCTTTTGTCCAGAGAATGATCGAGTAGGGATCTGTTCCGTTAGAGTAAATTAAGGGGGAGGTACGGTTTAAAAATTTTTTTTTTTGCCTTTTTTTAAATTTATTTTCTGAATGAACAATATGTCGAGAATATTGTGTATAAATTTTAAGTCAATCGGAGTAAAACTAACGGAGTTACAGCGTTTCAAACGACCGGCCGTGATACCTGTATATCACGTATAAAAAACTTTAAGGGGGGGGTAGGGTTCTAAAATTATTTTTTTTGCATTTTTTTAAATTTTTTCTCTGAATGAACAATATGTCGAGAATATTGTGTATAAATTTTAAGTGAATCGGGGTAAAACTAACGGAGTTACAGCGTTTCAAACGACCGGCCGTAATACCTGATTTTCACGTATAAAAAACTTTAAATCGATTTTCCCGAAAACGTCATTTTTGAAGTTTGTGAACATTAGAACTCAAAATCTACTGAACCGATCCTTTTGAAAATTTAAACATTACTTCTTCACATAAATCAACAGGTAATCAGGAGGAGTTTTTTTTTTTTTTCAATTTTTTCAATTTTTTAATAACAAATTAAGCGCGATTTTTTGAGCTAAAATTGCGTTTTTCACTTCCAAGTGCTGCAAAAAATAGAAAAAAAAAAAAAAAACCTCTGCCTGATTACCTCGAGAAATACATCACCTTTAAAATGCATATCTATTTTTTTGTTTCCGATGATCCGGTAACGAGTTATAATGTTCACCGCAAAACCACTTTTTTGAAGGCGCCTCTGGAGATTCAACGTCACCGGCTTATTTATCAATATTTTTCATTGAAATTTTTTTCTGAGATACTTCAATAGTTGTACAATAATATGTAATTCTATTTAATAAAATTACTCATGTCGGGGGGGGGGGGGGGGGGGGGGGAGTAGGGTTCTAAAATTATTTTTTTTGCATTTTTTTAAATTTTTATCTGAATGAACAATATGTCGAGAATATTGTGTATAAATTTTAAGTGAATCGGAGTAAAACTAACGGAGTTACAGCGTTTCAAACGACCGGCCGTGATACCTGATTTTCACGTATAAAAAACTTTAAATCGATTTTCCCGAAAACGTCATTTTTGAAGTTTGTGAACATTAGAACTCAAAATCTACTGAACCGATCCTTTTGAAAATTTAAACATTACTTCTTCACATAAATCAACAGGTAATCAGGAGGAGTTTTTTTTTTCAATTTTTTCAATTTTTTAATAACAAATTAAGCGCGATTTTTTAAGCTAAAATTGCGTTTTTCACTTCAAAGTGCTGCAAAAAATAGAAAAAAAAAAACTCTTCCTGATTACCTCGAGAAATACATCACCTTTAAAATGCATATCAATTTTTTTGTTTCGGATGATCCGGTAACGAGTTATAATGTTCACCGCAAAACCACTTTTTTTCAAGGCGCCTCTGGAGATTCAACGTCAACGGCTTATTTATCAATATTTTTTATTGAAATTTTTTTCTGAGATACTTCAATAGTTGTACAATAATATGTAATTCTATTTAATTAAATTATATTACTCATGTCGCCGCAAAAAAATCATAAAAATATGCTTTTTTTTCGCCTTTAAAACCCTACCCCGCCGTTAATTTAATATCTTTGACACATACTTGGCCATTATTTCGCTATTCCATTGTTTTACCATAATTAATTATGTAAATAATTATACATACATAAAAGTTCACAATTGAATCAGTTTTTCGAAAAGATTTATAAGAAAACTTGTCAGAATTGTCGACCGTTGAAGTCAATCATAAAACAAAAACTTTTATTATTTACCGTATCAGCATAATATTTCTAGTTATGTCGTACTTATTCAATCTGTAAAGGAGGATTTAAGGGACTAATATTGTGAAAATTCTGATGTCACTGAACATATGAAATCTTGGAATTAAAAAAAAACTATATAAGAAAACTAAAATAATGGAACATTTTTATAATTGAAACAAATTTCACATGTTGTGCGAAATTTCTAGGCAGCGACTAGTTTCAAATTGCAGCTTGTTACCATACGTGTATTGTAAATACCAAATTTTTTGAATTATCGTAAATTTTATATAATAACAACCCTCTCATGGCCTTTTGCTACGCTGAACTTCAATGACATTCTGTCTATATACAACATTTTACCCAGAAATTTAAAAAGTGCGATAAATGTCTTCATAAACATATCTCGATTTTTTTTTAAATCCAAAATCACATAAATCGTTTCGATCGATTTTTTTTTCTTCGCATTCAATACGGAACATTGTCGGGACAAAGACATGTGTCATTTGTTTGAACAATTCAAAATTTAATAAGCTCGTAACACCTCATCGAATTTCTCCACATTAATAGCGAATATTCTTTGATGGTACACAATTGACGAAATTTTCGTTCGATAACCAACAAATTGTACGATGTAGTTTCTTTAAAAACGCTTATATCGTTTTTTTGTCGAATATATCGAAGACGAGGTCTTGATTTGCTTGTGTACTAAATTTGAGCTCGGCAGCTCAAACCAATTCGAAGTTAGAGAGTGGTTTCAATTCTCCATCCCAATCACACACAAATACACATACACGCATTCATCTGGACATTATTTTTTAAATCTTTTATTATTGTGTGTTCCGTATACCCGTATACCCTTTCAGGTTTTTACGTATGACTCTTCCCAATTTCATTTTTTCCATTTTTCCACCTATCACTCTCTACCCGTACATCGGTAAGTTGACCTAACTTCCATTGCGTCCGCAGACGTCGTAGTTACACTGTATCGCATTTGCCTTGGGCACAGGGAAACTGCGGAAAACCTGTATCGATACAGACGGCTTTTTTGTTTTGAGTGAGTTTCAGGGGTCATGTCAAAATCCTGACGGTCCAAATCCCGGTAGTCAAACTCCCGACACGGCGCCTATCGCGCGTGTACCGACTGTTCTGTAGTGCGTGGACAGCAGCTGCGACATGGCAATAACGGTTAAAACGCAAAAACATCGCGGTTAGATGATGAACGTAGTTCCAAGTGCCGGGGTTGTTAATAAAACTGAGGGACGTGACTGATTGGATAATATTTCAACGAATAATACTGTTGTTCGTTGATGTTCTGATAAACAATTTATAAAGAAAACCAGGAATAAATAGTATTATTATTATTGTTGTTAACCGTTCAATGAACAAATGGCGAATAAATTGTCCATATAAATTGAAATGATCATTTTTATTGTCGTTATTATTATTAATACATTTCGTGATGATCATCTTTGTGTTTATTTCGTAACAGGTGGTATTTGATAATGTTGCATAATCTTACTACTATAATAAAGCTAGGGAGTTGGTTTGTATCGTTTGTATGTTGGTTCGAACGCGCTAATCTCAGGAAATACTAATCCGCTTTGGAAAATTCTTTTTGCATTAGATACCCCGTTTATTTAGGAAAGCTTGACGCTATATAACTTTATGCTATGACCCTAATCTTACATCTTACTTATACTTATTACTCTAATAAAGCTGGAGAGTTTGTTTGTTTATTTGTTTGTTCGTCTGTGTCCGTTATTCGAACGCGCTAATCTCAGGGAATCCTAATCCGATTTGAAAAATCCTTTTTGCATTAGATAACCCGTTTATTCAGGAAGGCTTGACGCCATATAACTTTATGCTATGACCCTAATCTTACTGCTTACTTATAATTATCTTACTACTATAATAAAGCTGGAGAGTTTATTTGTTTATTCGTTTGTTCGTCTGTGTCCGTTATTCGAACGCGCTAATCTCAGGAAATACTAATCCGATTTGAAAAATTCTTTTCGCATTAGATAACCCGTTTATTCGGGAAGGCCGTACACCATATAAATTTATGCTATGACCCTAAAGAGCGAAATTTAACGCCGGTGAAACCACGGGGCGCAGCTCGTAATTCATAAGTCTTTTTTACGAGAATACCCATTTTTCGTCAAAGTGTAATCGGAGTGCGACGTAGTAGAGTGTTAGTAGGACGCAATTCGATATCACATGCGCATGCAAACCCAACCGACGAAAAATATCAAACGAAGAAAAAATGTTACGGTTTTACAAAAGCGACAACTGTACAAGCATTATACGTCTTTCTATACAGCGTCGTATAGGACGGTCTACTTCATATAAGGAAAACCCGCGTATGAAAGACACTATATCCATTTGACAAGCGCAAATACCGCTTGAGTTGAACGACGTATTATGTATTTACTTGGTTTCATGAAACTAATGCAGAGCTCGGAATGAGCTGCACAGTTCGGCCCCGGCAGGAAGGCTACGTCCAGGTGGACTACTTCCACCATGGCTACGTCTTCGTTACCCCCCTTCCGCGTAACGCGCGGCGGCTACAGCGGCGAGCGCGTCATCTCAGGAGCGTTCCGATAAAAAAAATACATGACACCCGCGACAAATTGTCATTCAAATATTTTATCGTTCCGTAATGTTATATTAATTAATCATTATAAATATAATTATTTACCACAATTTTTTATTAATATCGCATAATTATTAAATGATTTCAACAATAGTTTTCCACATCACCCGTGAGGTACTATTGCAGATGTGCTTTTTTTAGAGTGGTTTGCCCAGGAGGCCTATTTCACTGAAAATTAATGCGATGATGAAATCTGGCTCAGCGTATTGTGAAGTTCGCTGGCTCAGTGCAGGACAATGTCTTGAAAAATTTTTTGCAATAAGAAAGGAGGTATTACTTTTTTTTGCAAGAAACATGTCCTGACAAATTTGACGAATTAAAATTCTTTTTGCAAGATTGAGATTCGCATCGATTCTTCCGCAGAAAGTTAGTACTTTTTAAAAATCATTTAGAAAATATCATTCTTCATTTTTTCCCTTGTTGTCAAATTATCTTTGAAGAACATGATTGCGATAATGGCGCAGGTTGTAATTTTATACAATTTTCAAATATAATTGATGCTTTGATAAGTCAGTTTGATACGCGTTTTAGTGATTTTGAAACGCTGCGAAGAGATTTGATACTCTTTGAAAATCCTCTCACTGTGCAAATCGAGGAACAAAGCCTACAACTTCTGGCAGAATTGTGCGATTTGCAAAGTGATATTTCGTTAAAAGCACGACCAGAAAAAGGGATTGACTTCTTCAAAATTTTAGATTCGTCGCGTTATTCACGTCTTAGGGATTTCAATCTTCGAATTTTCTCCATGTTTGGGTCCACATATTTATGCGAATGCTCGTTCTCAAAAATGAAATTGAAGAAAACAGATAAACGTTCGTCCATGAACGATGCGTCATTGACCTCCTTATTGCGAGCTAGTTCTTCAAAAATTTCTGTGGATGTACCGTCCCTAATGGAATCTTCTACAAAAAAAACTCAGACGATCTAAATAATATTTGTCGGAAAATTGGTTGCTATACTTTCTTCGTTTTTTCCTACGGAGCCAGATTTCATCATTGCATTAATTTTCAGTGGAATAGGCCTCCTGGGGAAACCACTCTAAAAAAAGCGCATCTGCAATGGTACCTCACGGGTGATGTGGAAAACTATTGTTGAAATCATTTAATAATTATACGATATTAATAAAAAATTGTGGTAAATAATTATGTTTTTAATGATTAATTAATATAATATTACGGAACGATAAAATATTCGAATGACAATTTGTCGCGGGTGCCATGTATTTTTTTGATCGGAACGCTCCTGAGATGACGCGCTCGCCGCTGTAGCTGCCACGCGTCACGTGGCAGAGGGGGTAGCGGATGCGTAGCCTTCCTGCCAGGGCCGAACTGCGCAGCTTATTCCGAGCTCTGAACTAATGGAATGAACAAAATGAGAGGGCCATGTGTCAGAAAAACATCATACATTCGTGGATATATATTTCGTTGCGTCGTTTTATTTACTTTTGTCGAATTGATCTAGTGTCGCGGAATTTTGTTGTAAAATTGATCCAGTGTCGTCATACACGTGTTTTCCTTATATGAAGTAGACCGTCTTCTACGACGCTGTATAAAAAGACGTATAATAATTTTTTTCTCCGTTCGATATTTTTCATCGTTTGGGTTTGTTTGCTCATTATATATCGAATTGCGTCCTGCTAACGCTCAAGGACTTTCGTACTCGTTTACGAACTTATTTTGTGTTTGAATTAAAATGCATGAATAATACATTTTAATGTGCGAGGGGTGTTTATTAAGTTAACTACCGTTTTTAATTAAAAATGAAACGAGTAGGCTTTTCTTAACAATTTAATTTTTACATGAAAGCCTGTACTTCAATCTACTTTTCTACATAATTCCCACCAATATTAAGGCACTTATCGTATCGTACAACCAGCTTTTGAATACCATCCTCGTTGAAATCTGCCGCCTGATTGACTGAAGGTCGCCCACTTCGTTCCTAGTCATAAACATTCGTACAGCCATCTTTAAAAGCTCTCAACCACTTCCGTACCATCATATCGCTCATAATGTTTTCTCCATACACTTCACTGATCCGACGATGAATTTCATTCGCGTTCACGTCTTTAGCAATAAGAAAACGAATCACAGCGCGTATTTCACAGTCGGTGGGATACTCAATAGGAAGAGCCATTGCAAATACTCACAAGGAAAGCACTCGAGGTGTCCCCTCCGATTTTTTTAAAACTCAAGTATGTTATAGAGCATTAAAAACTAAGCGACACGTATTTTTTTATCGGCGGAAAAACGGTTTCAGGGGGTGAAACTACCCCCTAAAGTTACACATGTCAAGGGGCGATTTTGCAGTTTCACATAGAAGCAGTGCATCGATTTTGATGAAACAAAGATTAAAATGTTTCTTGTGCGAAGAAATGAAGAACCCACCAGATAATGAAAAAATAAAAAATATTTTAAGGGGTTGAAACACCCTCGAACATCCACTTTTTGCTCCCTATATTGAAAACTTGCGAATCGATTGGAATGAAAATTATGCTATTGTGTAGCGGAAATAAAATTAAAGTTGACGTGTTTTGGTATTTGTGCGAGAACAATTTTTTTAGGGGGTAAACTACCCCTATTTGAGTATTTACATTCCAGGTGTCGCCTTGTCATTCCAAATGTGTTTGCCGATACGAACTCTTCTCATTAAGCTAAAATTAATGTTTCACCATTTTTCTATTATTTTAAGGGGTAGAAACTCCCTTCAACATCTACGTCCTGCACCCTACATTGAAAACTTGCGAATCGATTGGAACGAAAATTATACTGTTTTATAGCGGAAATAAAATTATAGTTTACGTATTTTTCTATTTGTGCAAGAAAACAGTTTTAAGGAGGCAAGCTACCCCTATTTCAGTTTTTACATTCCAGTTGACTCCTTGTCATTGCAAATGTGTTTGCCGATAAGAACTCGTCTCATCAAGCTAAAATTAATGATTCGCGGTTTTTTAAAAATAGTACGTATACATAAGGGGGCAGGCCACCCTTTGTAACCCCTTTTTTAATAGTTATTCAAAAGTTCCCGAACCACTGCCAAGAAATTTTATGATGGTACGATTTTCGTATTTAGATAAACTTACGCATCTACGAGAAGCATAATTGAGAGGGATTATACTATACATCATTCGCTAACACATCCTTTTTTTTATATAATTTTCCTCACTTTTTCACATATAACTGTAGGAGTATTTTTTTATTATTAGCATAAACACGGTGTTTATATATTATTAAATGATATTACCCGTAATAAAGTGACAGGTTCTAATGGACGGACTAATTTCTCTGTATAGATTTTCAGTTAGGTCTTACTTTTTCCTAAAACAGATGTGCTAGATTCTTTGAAACGGGAATATTAATAGTATATTTCAAGCGAATCGGTTGCTTCTGTCGAAAGTATCATATGTGTATAAGCGCTTTTGACGTACACACTTTATTTACATAGTAACTTTACTCTAACACACGCCATCATCATCTTTTGTATACATGTTCATTATCTACTGTCCGTTATTATCAACTTTTAACCACAATCATGATTCATAGGCCCAACAAAAATGGTAGTCATCGAAAAAATGCTTGAAGCACAACGATTTTTTACACCACGCACATTTAATAACGGTTACGTTATTACAACCAGGTATTTCACAATGTGTTTTAGAACCACCAAATCCAAATTCGACGGGGTTTGTAAAATATCCTGGTCTTTCAGCTACATAATTGCTTTTGAACCACAAATATTTGAAACGATTCTTATACCTCGGACTTGAAAGGTGATTATGTGTGAGAGATTGGAGTTTGATTATATTATTTCGTAAATGTAAATTTATATCAGACTTCAATAAAATAACACTATCAGAAAAATGTCACACGAAATTTTTCCATACCCGGAAGCCGTACACATCGAGTGGTTGAATTCTTCCAGTAGTACCTTTTGGTATAATCATTGGGATAATAATTTTGTCATGAGGTATTGCTTCACGAATCACTTGTGGACAGTGTCCACTCCAGGAATCTATTAATAATATGCTGTCTTTACCGACATTAGGGAAGAATACTTTTTCCAGCCATGTTTTGAAATGTTCTGTTGACATAAACACATTATTAATTATAAAAAAAATCCGTACATGATATGATAATCAAGTGTCTTGACGTAATGCAATCGATATCAAAATAAGTTTCACAAAAAGTTTATTCATACCTGAAGTGAGTTTTCCAGATTTAGAAGCTGTCAGTACGACGTTTTCCGGCCTAAATAATTGTTTTTTTAAATATCGGTCCAAATTCACCTTTTGCTTCCTTTAAAACAATAAAAAGTGGAGAAAGTAATTTTCCATCAGCACTTATTGTAGGCTGAATCGTGTAACTATGGGTTGTTGAAGAGACTGATTGTAGTACACATTCGACTTTCTTTGACCCTTCAATTGCTAAAGTTCGTCCCGAGTGAATTTCCAGTTGAAAACCACTTTGATCCAAATTATATATATTCTCCGCTCCATATGTTAAGATATAGGGTTTAACCTTATTTACAAAATGTTCTCCTGTTTGTCGTATAACCGCTTCTTCTTCTATAGTTTTATGCGATACAAATTTAGTAATTTTTTTAGATGTGATACGATGTAATTTTTTGAAGTTCAAGAGCCAAGTACGAGAAGCTTTGAACCGTATATCTTCGTGGGCTATCTCTTTTTGAGCTTGAATAGCCCACTTTTGTATATCAATATCATGTATGATTACACCCGTCTCTATAGCGGTTTTCATATTTTTCAATACATACTCGGAAATCCGTGCGAGTTTCTCTTTATAAGTACCGCCTTTGTTGAACTGATGTGCCCAGCGTCTCAATTGTCGTGTAGATTTAACCTGTTTGTATTTTTGTTTAACGGTTTCAACACTATAATTTTTTTTTACCCGATCTCCAGTATTCCACCGCTTTTCGTTTATAGTCATAACTTAATTCATCATCACTGGAACACTTATCGGAATCGTATTCGGAAATATCTGTTTCCCAAAAAGTGTCTTCAACAGGCTTCGCTTCGGGTTCCTTAAAATGTTCTTGGAAATCGAGCGTATTTTCCTGTATCATTTCAACTCTATTGTCTTCCATAGAGTCGATTAAAATTTGTACAAGATGTCCTGTCAGCTCCATTTCCGCATTATTCACTGGAGTTTCTTCTATGTTCATAACTTCAAATGTAACCCGCAGAAGTTTAATAACGTTAATTGGATTCACTTTCATTGTCAATGATTATAGGTTGCACAAAAAAATTGTTTAACGCTGCTCGGAGAACGAGGTATCGAGCGCGGGTCCGAATGTAAATACGAAAATGCGAAGTCATGGCGTCTTTTATAGACAGCTTATCCAAAAAAACGAGAGACATCGCGCACTAACAGAAAGTGATAATCGTTTCATCGGTGCCAAAAATATTTGATTATATTTTGAGGACTTTATTTTTCACTGATATTTCCAGAAAAACCAGAGACATCGCGCACTCACAAAAAGTGATAATAGTTTCATCGGTGCCAAAAATATTTGATTATATCTAGAGGACTTTATTTTCCACTGATATTTCCAGAATCTAATCAGTATTCCAGTATCGCATTCTTTGGTTTGCTTGCCACAGCAATTGCTGATAAGCATTGCCCGTGACATCCACGTAGTGTCACCGAACAGCAAAGTGTTAGTAACGAATTTAAGTGGTAAAACGTAATAGTACTGAAGTTGTAAATTCCTCAATTACGGATAATGATACGGAGGCGCAATCAAAAGTGTATTTTGACGGTCAGGCATATAGCTATACGGCTAATATTGAAAATATGCTCGTGCAGCAACGTGTGAAAAAGCAAGGAAAATATTATAAAAAACGGATGCGCTAGTGAATGAAGTATACTATAATCTATCTTAATTATGCTTCTCGTAAATGCGTAAGTTTATCTGAATACGAAAATCATACCATCATAAAATTTCTTCGCAGTGGTGCGAAAACTTTTGAATAACTATTAAAAAAGGGGTTACAAAGGGTGGTCTGCTCCCTTATGTATACGTACTATTAAAAAAAAACGGGGAATCATTAATTTTAGCTTGATGAGGAAAGTTCTTATCGGCAAACACATGTGCAATGACAAGGAGACAACTGGAATGTAAAAACTCAAATAGGGGTAGTTTACCCCCTTAAAAAATTGTTCTCGCACAAATACAAAAACACAAGTCAATTTTAATTTTATTTCCGCTACACAATTTTTTTTTTTTTTTTTTAAATATATATATTAACTACAATCTATCCCTTAAGGTGGGATATTCAGTAATTCGTCTGTTATGTATTGATTCGTTTCCTCTAGATAGAATATCCATTGATAATCCTTTCTATGTTTGTCTACCCTTCCTTTTTTGTGTGTTGTTTTTATTGGCTAAAACGATTAGCCAAGTCCAGGGTTTTTGCGCGTTTGAGCCTATTTACTTCTTCGCGACGATCCAGTAGTCTTCTAGCCAGTTGGTTCGGTTGGTTGCCGAGTCTTTCTTGATATTTTTTGGAAAATTTCTGGATGGTTTCAGTGACGTAGTCAATCTTTAGGTCGTTGTGCAGAGTTTTGTTCGAAATGAACCACAGAGAGTTTGCGATGACTCTTAGTAGTTTTGATTGGTATTTTTGGATTATGTTTATATTTGATTTGCAGGCTGTTCCCCATAGTTGTATACCGTAGGTCCAGACAGGCTTAAGTATTATCTTATACATGAGTAGTTTATTATTCATAGACAACTTCGATCTTCTTCCAATTAGCCAATATAGTTTTTTTAGTTTGATATCCAATTCTTTTCTTTTGGTCCTTATGTGGCGGCTCCAGGTGAGCTTTTTATCCAGATACATCCCCAAATATTTTACTTCATCCGTTGTTGGGAGAGGTTTACGGTTTAATAAGACGGTTGGACAGTTCTCTTTTCGTAAGGTGAATGTGATGTGTACTGATTTCGCTTCGCTTGCTTGAATCCTCCATTTTTTTAGCCAAGTCTCAATATTTGTTAGCGCTTGATGGAGTAGGCTTGATGCCACTGTCGGATCTTTATTCGATGTGAGTATTGCGGTATCATCAGCGTACGTTGCTATAGTAGCATTTGTTTCGTCTGGCATATCCGCGGTGTATATTGTGTAGAGTATTGGTCCAAGTACACTGCCTTGTGGTACCCCCGATTTGATCGGGAAGTATGAGGAGTGTTCTTGTCCATACCATACGTAGAATTTCCTGTTTTTTAAGTAGGATTTTATGATGAGTTAGAACTGCGGTGCTTCGTTTTTAATTTTGAAGAGCAGGCATCGTGCCAAACCTTGTCGAAAGCTTGTTGTATGTCTAGGAAAACAGCTGAGCAGTAGTTCTTCTTTTCAAACGAGATCCGAATTACATTGTATATTCTATTGACTTGTTCAATTGTAGAATGGTAGTTTCGAAATCCAAATTGATCATCTGGTATTAGTTGTTCCTGTGATATGTGCGGATTCATTCTCGAGAGTAGCAGCTTTTCCAAGATCTTTGACATTACCGGTAGTAAGCTTATGGGCCTGCATGATGTTACTTCTGTTGGTGGTTTACCAGGTTTTGGAATCGTTATTATTTCAGCAACTTTCCATTGATTAGGGATATGTGCTGTGCGTAATATGCTATTACAGAGGGATGTCAGTAGTATAATTGCCTTTTTTGGTAGTTCTTTCAAGATTTTGCCGGTAATAAGGTCATATCGTGGGGATTTTTTTGGATTAATATTGTATCGAATGAAGTTATAAACTTCGTTATGAGAAAACGGTTTAATGGGCCATGCCACAGGTAGGGGAGAGTCTAGGAATTCTTGAATCGCGTTTTCATGCTCAGTTTGACATTGTGCTGGGGGTAGGGGTGTAAATACTTCACCTAGGTGTTTGGCAAATATTTCTGCTTTTTCTTTTTCATTCCTTGCCCATTGACTGCCAGCGTTTCTTATCGGTGAGTTCGGCATCTGCGGTCTTTTTAAGTTTTTCGTTACTTTCCAGAGATCGTAGTCAGTAGCACGGGTAGCTGATAGGCTTTGTAGGCGATGTTGTAGACTGTTGTTGTTGTATTCATATATAAGCTTTTTTAGTTCTTTGGTGGCTTTATTGAAGCTTGATTTATCCAAGGGATTCCTGCTAAGTTGCCATTTTCTTCTAAGTCGTCTTTTTTCGACTACTTTGTTTTTAATTTCCAGAGGGTAATTATTTGCTAGCTGAGTGCTACTCATTGTAGGTGTTGATTCCCATGCTGCCTTTTGTATCAGAGACACTAGGTGTTCATTGGCGTCGTCTATTTCATTTACATTTTTGAGTGGGATATTCGGATTAATTTTCTCAGTAAGAGTTTTTCTGAAGCTGTTCCAATTTGTGTTTTTGTTGTGTAGTGTGGGGGGAATGTTTTTCTGTATTACACCGGTGCTTATTGTCATGATGACTGGTGTATGGTCGGAGGACAGTTCAAGACTTGATTCAATTTTGATATAGGTTTTTGCAATTCCTGCATAAACAAAAAAGTCCAGCACGTCTGGGATCTTATTTAGGTCGGTCGGCCAGTATGTAGGCTCGCCAGTGGTGAGCGCATCGTAGTTTTTTGTTGATACTGTTTTCTGAAGTTGCCTGCCTCTAGTTGCATCAGGTCTTGAGCCCCATTGTTTATGCTTTGCGTTGTAGTCTCCCCCAGAAATGAATCGAGGTCCTAGCGTTTCAAAATAATCGGTGAAATTATTTGTTTCGATGGCATGTCTCGGTGGGCAATACACTGCAGATAGGGTTAAAGGCCCATTCCATTCTTCGATTTCAATGCTAGTAGCTTGCAAGAACTCTTCTTTGTACTTAATTAGCTCGTGGTGTCTAATACTACGTCGAACAAGGATAGCTGTGCCGCCATGGGCGGTGCCATCTGGATGTCTCGTGTCGTAGCAATTGAATCCTTGTATATTGAAGAAGTTTTTATCCGTAAAGTGTGTTTCAGAGATAAGCATTATATCTATTTTATTGTTGTCTAAAAATAGAGGTAGCTCTTAGCGCCTTTGCGCCAAACCATTGGCATTCCAGAGAGCAATACGGAAGAATTTGTTCATTTTTCTGATAGCTTGGAAATGAATACTGTTAGCAGTTTCATCAGAGAGTTCATTAGTTCTGTTTGTTAAGATAATACTTGTTTAATTTCTCCGAATGATTTTTCTATTACCTTAGCTATTTCGCTTGTGTTATGATTTTGATTGTTGTTATTGTTGTTGCTGTTATCATTGCCTTCATTTTTTCTGGCCACGTTTGCGTAGCTTCTATTATAGCCGTTGTGTTGTGGGTCGTGTGTTCCACTAATACCCGGTTGTCTCTCGTTGTTACCTTGGTCTGTTGCTAGTTCTCTTCTGTGCCAGTGTGGTTTTTGGATAGTGCTTTGCCTTCTTTGTAGTATCTCTTGATATACTGTGCCACCCTTGTAGATAGAGGGGTGGTCTCCGTCGCATAGAACGCACATCGCAGGTAGGTCCTTGCTTTTTTTACAGTCTTGTGTCTTATGTTCATTGCCGCACTTTACACATCGGTGGCTTCTGCGACAGTAGGTTTTGGCATGCCCGTATCTTTGACATCTTGTACACTGGGGTATTTCATTATTTTTTCTGGGCGGTTCAATTTTATCTTTTGCATTTGCCAGTAGATCAACGTCGTATATTTTTTATTGTCAGGCGATGGTTCCAAGTCTACGAAGAACATTGGGAGAGGTAATTGGGATTTACGATTTCGTATATTAATAATGTTGCGTACATTAAATTCTTTTTCATTTATTTCGTCTTTCAGCTGTTCAACAAGCGTTGATGGATGTAGTGAGCGGATGACGACTCTGTAGGCACGTTCTTGTTTGAGTTGGTATGTGTGAAAGTGTGCTGCGTCTTTGTCGAGGAGCTGGACGATTTTTCTCTATGCTTCAGGGTTTTTGGGCATTAATTTCAGCTGGCCTCTGCTGTCAGTTGTCTTGTGCGTGTAGTCCTTGGATTCGACGATAGTTTCAATCTTGTTCGTAAAGATTTTAATATCCTTGACACCTGGTACGAATATAGGAGGTGGTTTAAGTTCGGCGTTGTTTTGTTTTGCTGTGTGCTGTTTATTTATGTTGGCGCTTGGTATTGTAGAGGCTCGCTCATTATTATTAAGTACGGCGAATCTGTTTGTGTTTATTATGAGAGGTTGCGGTTCACTCTCTTCGTCTGGGGTATCAGAAGAGCCGGTTCTGCGACGTTTCTTGTAATGCTTAACCTGCCATTCTGGCAAGTTTCTTGATTGATTTTGTTTTTGTATTACTTCAGTTTGTTGAAAAGTTTTAGTGAGGATGACATGCGAAATTCCACTGCCTTTGGAGGCTAGTAGAGAGCTTGCGTATGCAGGTGAGGATGCAGGTCTATTATGTGACGCTGGACTCGGTGGGCTCTGTATTGGAAACACAGGATATCGTTGTTGGTCTGCGTAATGCTGCTGGTAACGCTGTTGTTGAACACTATATTGCTGTTCACTGTGTTTTGCCAAGCTATTTGTGGGCTCTCCAGGGTCTTCCTCTCCATCCATTTCTTCCTCTCTATCGATTTCGGGAAATTACAAGAGTTGAAGAAGTCGCGAAACTTTCACTTTCACTATTTATTGTTAGGTACACGGGCAGTAACGTAAGATTCAATATGTAAATAGAGGAGCACACAATAACACGACCGTACTCGGCGAGTGTAGACGCGCGACTAACCGCTACACAATAGCATAATTTTTACTTCAATCGATTCGCAAGTTTTCAATGTAGCGAGCAAAAAGTGGATGTTCGAGGGTCTTTCAACCCCTTAAGATATATATATTTTTTCATTATCTGGTGGGTTCTTCATTTCTTCGCACAAGAAACATTTTAATCTTTGTTTCATCAAAATCGATGCACTGCTTCTATGTGAAACTGAAAAATTGCCCCTTGACATGTGTAACTTTAGGGGGTGGTTTCACCCCTTGAAACCGTTTTTCCGCCAATAAAAAAAATACGTGTCGCTTAGTTTTTAATGCTCTATAACGTACTTGAGCTTTAACAAAATCGGAGGTGGACACCTCGAGTGCTTTCCTTGTCAGAAACAAATGTAAACACAGTCGAATGATTCTGTAATGGCGTCTGTGGCTTGACAACAGATGGCGGTACACAGCACGCATGCGCCAAATTCCGGCCACAGCGATACAGCACCGGAATTTTATGACTGTACTCACTTAACCGGGACTAACGCGAGAACCGAACAAAATCCGAGAACGATAAATCATTCAAAAATGAGTCATAATTATTCACTATGAAACGGGGAATCGTTGCGTTCGGACGAGAACTGCATTTTGGTCGAAACCACGAAACCTGCAGAAGCACACTGCACACTGCACCACGACACTTTCGCGAACATACGAGGGGGGACCCAAAAAAACGGGAATTGCGCTGCGGCGGAGAGGGAGAGTGGGGGAACCCATTGCTCGACCAGGTGTCCGTTGGGGACACGTCTCCTGAGTCAGTGTGCGAAGTTCTGTCGCCGTGAGTGCATCGGTTCGCCCGTGGGAATTTTTGTAGTGAAACAACTTTTTCCATTTCGGCGAAAACGTGATGGCCGATTGTCGAGAGCAACGCGCGGCTGTAAAATTTTGTTTCCTGTTGGGGAAATCGGCCGCGGAAACTACTGTAATGCTTAAAACTGCTTATGGAGACGCTGCCCTAAGTAAAACCAGAGTCTACGAGTGGTTTTCTCGTTTTAAAAATGGAGAAATGTCAATTGAAAACCAACCCCGTTCAGGACGCTCCTCAACGTCAAGAAGTGACAAAAACGTCGACAAAATCAATGCTCTCATTCATGAAGACCGTCGCTGAACCATTGGTCAACTCTGTGAGATGTCTGGGATATCATGGAGTTCAATTCAGAGGATTTTATCCAAAGATTTGCACATGAGCAGAGTTGCAGCCAAATTTGTCCCTCGCCTTCTCTCAGACGAGCAAAGGGAGCGTAGACTTCAGGCATGTTTTGAACTTCAAAATCAGCTCGAAGAGGACCCTGAACATTTTTCCAAGGTGATTACTGGTGATGAATCGTGGTGCTATGGATACGACCCCGAAACAAAGCAGCAACCAAGCGTTTTGCCACTGTGGAGGAGTTAAAACAAAAATCGGTGAAAGGCCTAAAGAACCTCCCGATAAGTGAATTTAAAAAATGTTTTGAACATTGGAAGGATCGTTTGCAGAGGTGCGTTGTGGTCAAAGGAGAATACTTTGAAGGTGATCAAAATTTGGTGTAAAAATATTAAAAAATAAAGAAATTATGTCTAAATTCCCGTTTTTTTTGGGTCCCTCCTCGTAATCGAGAGAATATTAACGAAATTCTTTTAATTATTTGGCGAGAACGAGATCCGTATCACGAGCGGACCGCGAACAAGGTATACTATATGCACAGTAGGTGTGCGAGAGCGAGACAAGACACGTCTATCTCGGGAGACCACGAACGAGGCGCAGTGCCTATAGCGGGCACGAGCGAGAGCGAGACACATATCAATACCGAATTGTCAACACGGGAGCGCAAGCTTGAGCGACTGTCTCCTCGTCGAAGCCTCGAACAAAACTATTTATTTTGGTATTTCTCGATAACTTGAACTCTTCCGAATTTTTTAACCGATAGCTGCTGCCCTCTTAAAAAACACGCCTCGTACTTCTAGTCCTTAATTAAATTCCTCATTCAATTTGTTATACACCGAGCTAAATATTTTCTCACGTGATCAGAAAAACCTTTTGAACAGGATCTCTTTTGGAATTGTCCATACTATTGTTTTGGATCAAAATAAATACAAAACGTATATTTACTACTCTGAAACATGAGCCTCTCCCCTTAAAGACTGGTTAGTATTGAAATTGACAAGAATCGGTCGATCAGTTCATATTATACTATACCATACAAAATTGTGAATGGCATATAATATGAACTGTTCGACCGATTCTCTTTAAATTAATCTAGTGTTTTTGATACACGTGTATTACGTATATGACGCAAGTCATATAAGAAAAAATACTCAACGTTGTTCGTTGAGTATTTTTATTATACGTAAAAATGTTAATACCTTTCGCGCACATGTTGGACCGAGCGTATTTTGTACAACTGTCACGGAAGCGCTACTACGTCGCAGTCCGATTAGACTTTAACGAAAAAATTGGTAACCTCGTAAAAAAGACTTATGAATTATTATGTCATATTATCGAATGCTACCGGTTCCGAAATAAACACACAGATGATCGTCACGAAATGTATTTACAACTAGTTGTACCCGGCCATGCGTTGCTGTGGCTCGTTGCAGTGAGTGCAACGTTGTGTCAAAAGTTCAATGAAATCAGTGAAGAACAAACGAACATTTACATTTTTTTTTTTTTTTTAATATATATATTAACTATAATCTATCCCTTAAGGTGGGATATTCAGTAATTTGTCTGTTATGTATTTATTTGTTTCCTCCAGATAGAATATCCATTGATAATCCTTTCTATGTTTGTCTACCCTTTCTTTTTTCTGTGTTGTTTTTATTGGCTAAAACGATTAGCCAAGTTCAGGGTTTTTGCGCGTTTGAGCCTATTTACTTCATCGCGACGATCCAGTAGTCTTCTAGCCAGTTGGTTCGGGTGGTTGCCGAGTCTTTCTTGATATTTTTTGGAAAATTTCTGGATAGTTTCAGTGACGTAATCAATCTTTAGGTCGTTGTGCAGAGTTTTGTTCGAAATGAACCACGGAGAGTTTGCGATGACTCTTAGCAGTTTTGATTGGTATTTTTGGATTATGTTTATATTTGATTTGCAGGCTGTTCCCCATAGTTGTATACCGTAGGTCCAGACAGGCTTAAGTATTATCTTATACATGAGTAGTTTATTATTCATAGACAACTTCGATCTTCTTCCAATTAGCCAATATAGTTTTTTTAGTTTGATATCCAATTCTTTTCTTTTGGTCCTTATGTGGCGGCTCCAGGTGGGCTTTTTATCCAGATACATCCCCAAATATTTTCCTTCATCCGTTGTTGGGAGAGGTTTACGGTTTAATAAGACGGTTGGACAGTTCTCTTTTCGTAAGGTGAATGTGATGTGTACTGATTTCGCTTCGCTTGCTTGAATCCTCAATTTTTTTAACCAAGTCTCAATATTTGTTAGCGCTCGTTGGAGTAGGCTTGATGCCACTGTAGGATCTTTATTCGATGTGAGTATTACGGTATTATCAGCATACGGTGCTATAGTAGCATTTGTTTCGTCTGGCATACCCGCGGTGTATATTGTGTAGAGTACTGGTCCAAGTACACTGCCTTGTGGTACCCCCGATTTGATCGGGAAGTATGAGGAGTGTTCTTGTCCATACCGTACGTAGAATTTCCTATTTTTTAAGTAGGATTTTATGATGAGATAGAACTGCGGTGCTTCGTTTTTAATTTTGAAGAGCAGGCCATCGTGCCAAACCTTGTCGAAAGCATGTTGTATGTCTAGAAAAACAGCTGAGCAGTAGTTCTTCTTTTCAAACGAGTTCCGTATTACATTGTATATTCTATTGACTTGTTCAATTGTAGAATGGTAGTTTCAAAATCCAAATTGATCATCTGGTATTAGTTGTTCCTGTGATATGTGCGGATTTATTCTCGAGAGTAGCAGCTTTTCAAAGAGCTTTGACATTACCGGTAGTAAGCTTATGGGCCTGTATGATGTTACTTCTGTTGGTGGTTTACCAGGTTTTGGAATCGTTATTATTTCATCAACTTTCCATTGATTAGGGATATGTGCTGTGCGTAATATGCTATTAAAGAGGGATGTCAGTAATATAATTGCCTTTTTTGGTAGTTCTTTCGAGATTTTGCCGGTAATAAGGTCATATCCTGGGGATTTTTTTGGATTAATATTGTATCGAATGAAGTTATAAACTTCGTTATGAGAAAACGGTTTAATGGGCCATGCCACAGGCAGGGGGGAGTCTAGGAATTCTTGAATCGCGTTTTCATGCTGTTTGACATTGTGCTGAGGGTAGGGGTGTAAATACTTCACCTAGGTGTTTGGCAAATATTTCTGTTTTTTATTTTTCATTCCTTGCTCATTGACTGCCAGCGTTTCTTATCGATGAGTTCGGCATCTGTGGTCTTTTTAAGTTTTTCGTTACTTTCCAGAGATCGTAGTCAGTAGCACGGGTAGCTGATAGGCTTTGTAGGCGATGTTGTAGACTATTGTTGTTGTATTCATATATAAGCTTTTTTAGTTCTTTGGTGGCTTTATTGAAGCTTGATTTATCCAAGGGATTCCTGCTAAGTTGCCATTTTCTTCTAAGTCGTCTTTTTTCGATTACTTTGTTTTTAATTTCCAGAGGGTAATTATTTGCTTGCTGAGTGCTACTCATTGTACGTGTTGATTCCCATGCTGCCTTTTGTATCAGAGACACTAGGTGTTCATTGGCGTCGTCTATTTCATTTACATTTTTGAGTGGGATATTCGGATTAATTTTCTCAGTAATAGTTTTTCTGACGCTGTTCCAATTTGTGTTTTTGTTGTGTAGTGTGGGGGAAATGTTTTTCTGTATTACACCGGTGCTTATTGTCATGATGACTGGTGTATGGTCGGAGGACAGTTCAAGACTTGATTCAATTTTGATATAGGTTTTTGCAATTCCTGCATAAACAAAAAAGTCCAGCACGTCTGGGATTTTATTTAGGTCGGTCGGCCAGTATGTAGGCTCGCCAGTGGTGAGCGTATCGTAGTTTTTTGTTGATACTGTATTCTGAAGTTGCCTGACTCTAGTTGTATCAAGTCTTGAGCCCCATTGTTTATGCTTTGCGTTGTAGTCTCCCCCAGAAATGAATCGAGGTCCTAGCGTTTCAAAATAATCGGTGAAATTATTTGTTTCGATGGCATGTCTCGGTGGGTAATACACTGCAGATAGGGTTAAAGGCCCATTCCATTCTTCGATTTCAATGCTAGTAGCTTGCAAGAACTCTTCTTTGTACTTAATTAGCTCGTGGTGTCTGATACTACGTCGAACAAGGATAGCTGTGCCACCTTGGGCGGTGCCATCTGGATGTCTCGTAATTTGTATTTATGGTAAAACAACCATTAGAACTTATATGGACAATTTATTTATTCATTCACCATTTGTTCATTAAACGGTTAACAACAATAATCATAATACTATTTATTCCTGGTTTTCTTTATAAATTGTTTATCAGAATATCAACGAACAACAGTTATTTATGCTATTCAACGTTTTCTCGAGTCTTGATCGAACAGCGAACGAGAGCGGACGTCTCTCGCTAGCGCCCCGGTTGAGTGAGTTTATACCTCGAAGCACGATACAATCGAGCTATCAAAGGGTAAACCATTACCAAACATAACGCGATCAAAACAAGTAACACAGTGGCAAGCGACGGTGAAACTGAAAAATGGGACGGGACTGCCACCGGATCCGATATGGATGCCATAAGTGCAGTCCCTCCAACAAAACAAAACCACGCAATCAACCCAATCGTAATAAACACCAGAACAAACGTAATTCGGAGGAAAAGAAAAGGCGAAATAGCCAACACAAACACAATGGATTTCAAAGTCCTCGGATCTCAAACCTCACTGTCATCGATACATCCAGAAAATCCGGATCTCACTCCAGCGAAAAAACGTAACACAGCCAACAACAAAATATACAAGGGAAGACCACCCCCAATCATAATTCAAAAACCTGACCTGCAAAAGGACAGGGCTAAACGCACTGCCCTCCACGAGCAAGTGAAAAAGATAAACGCCACATTTCGCACTGACGGAAAAGGCAACTGGCGAATTGACTGCGAAACGCAACGCCAATGGGTTTCCATGGATAACTGGCTCGTCACAGAGAACATCGGACACCACTCGTACGGTCAGAAAGAAGATCGCACCAAAAAAGTAATCATCAAGGGTTTCCCCAATGAAGACTATGGCGAAGAAGAGCTAAAAACGATAATCGCAGAATACTGGCAAGTACAACCAATCAAAGTCATAAAGTTCTCCTCTGGCATGTCAACACTCGTCGTCGTGCCAAAAGAAGTAGACTTGATTAACATCTACGAACATAAACACTTGGATGCATGCAAGGTACACATCGAAAAGTACAAAGAACAAGAAGACAACAGACGTCCACTGGTTTGCAGCAAGTGTCTACGCATCGGACATCGTGCCGCCTACTGCAAATACGAACAAGTCAAAACATCCGAAACAACGCAATCCGGGCTAACGTGCACGGCATGCAATAAACCCGGGCACGCAGCACACTCAACCAAGTGCGAAGAGTTGCAGAGGAGAATTATCGAGAAAGCAGGCATGTCAAACGATCCCGAAAAGTCCTACGCCGATGCTGCGAAAGCCATCTCTAAACCAAGACAACAAAGACCTAAGTCAAACATCAACAAAAACAAACGTCAACACCAAACGCTACACACAGCGCGAGCCTCCCGAACGACAGAGCAGAACGAGTCTCACACACATTCGCAAGCAGAGCAAAACATATTAGTACCGACTACACAGTACCAGCTACAGGCAAACTTACAACAACAGGTGAACCGCATAACAACACCATCGGATCGACGGGCACAACTCGACAAATGGAAAAAAAACGTGGAACAAATTACCGAGGCAACATTCCGCCTACTGGAAACTACAAAAATCATTAACGACGACATCGCGACAGTGCTAAAAGTAATGGACATTATAACTCACTCGACTTCACACTCACAGACTTGTGTACAGACGGCGAGGGCGACTTTAAAACACTGACAGACGTCGGCAGTGATCACCGGCCAACACTCTCAACCATTAACATTGCGACACGCCGAACCCAACCAGCGAGACGATAACTGAAAAATGTAAACTGGACAGAATTTCGAGAAAAAACAAAAATAACTCCTTTAGAAGTTAACAATAACACGGAGCTGAGCTTTGCCATTGACGTAATCACAAAAAAGATTCAAAGAACAATCACTGACTTGAGCGAAAAAATAACAGCAGGCAAGAGGAAACCCTTGCCCCCGGAAATCAAAAATATTGTCCGTGCCAGAAATAGAGCCAGACAAGCTATGAAAATTCAATACGAAAACCCCGAAGACTTTCACATAGCTCGCAACACCTACCACGAGCTCAGGATAGAATGCATGGCGAGACTGACGGAACACAACAATAAAAAATGGTCGGATATCATAGAGTCAAACGAAGACCACCACAAAAAACTGTGGAGAATCCAAAGAGCCATGAAGAGACCGCCCACGATTGCCCCGATATTCCCGGGTTGCAACTCTCAAAAAGACGTAGCAACAAAACTCCTTGACGCTTCCATGATCACGCATACAAGCGTCAAGGATGAGTTAAAAACCGACACTGAATTTTGGCCTAGCAAACCTCTGAAACGAACGAACACGCTAGAAATAAGGAAGGCAATATCCAAATTCAAAAATGGCAAAGCTCCAGGTCCAGACAGCATTACAGCCAAACCTCTAAAAAATGTACACTCCACCATTATTATCACACTCGGAAATATTTATAACTTCTGTCTCATAACAAATTACTTCCCTCACGAATGGAAAACAGGGACATGCATATTCTTGCATAAGCACCTGAAACCCCCCGAAGACCCATCATCCTACAGGCCAATAACACTCATCAATCTGCTAGGCAAAACACTCGAGCGCATTATTCTCAACAGAATGGATGCAATAAAAAACCTAGCGCCAAACTCTCAGCACGGCTTTCGTAAAAAACTAGGTACGGCAACCCAACTAACAAGAACAATCAACTTTATACAAACTGTAAAGTCCAGAGGCAGAACCGCATGTGTCGTGTCGCTGGATCTATCTAAAGCATTTGACAGCATAGACCATCTCGCACTGAACAGAAAATTAATGACGAAAGAAATAGATTCTGGACTCATTAAAATACTACAAAGCTACCTGCAAGGCAGAAAAATTCAAGGAAAATATTTAAACGAGCTCAGCGATCCAAAGACACAAAGATGCGGTGTGCCCCAAGGCTCGATACTAGGTCCTGTAATTTTTAACGCGTATATCTCAGATATTCCCGAAGAATGTAGTATGCTCTCGCAGTATGCCGACGACGCGTGCATAATATCAGAATCAGCGAACGCGAGACTGGCAAAATTGGAAGCCGAAAAAGCAACACGAACTCTCATAAAGTACTACGAGTCCTGGGGACTCCAGTGTAACGCCAGTAAAACACAAGCGATGATTGTAGGACGCAAACAAAATCAACGAACAATAAAAATTGGCGACGAACACATTCCGCTACGTGATAGCATCCGGTACCTAGGCATCGATCTTCGCTGTACACTGAACATGGCACGCCACACCAAAACAATCATAGATAAGGCACGCAAAACAACATATATGCTGTCCGGAATCCTAAGCTGGAACAGCAAAATAGACGAACACATAAAATACAAGCTTATCAGAGCCTGCATATTACCGATACTAGATTACGGCCTAGGCTGCATGTATCCACTGTACAGCGAAAACAATCTTAATAAGTTAGAAATAGCCTACAAAAAAGTCATTAAAATAGCAGGAAACCTACCTAGGAGCTTCCCAACAATAGACCTGTACGAAATGCTCGATGAAGTAAGCTTCAGAGAAAGGGCGAAAACTAACTTCAAATGTCACTTAGGAAGGGTAGCAGCATTAGACCAAAATTTTACTGGAATTGACAACGAGGTCCCACGACCGCAAAACTCTGTACTAACCTTACCACGTTAGCATCATCCATTACACCATTTGTAAATAAAATCTCACCTCACACCATCACCACCACTACTCTAAGTTATAAAACGCACCAACAAAACAAGTTATTAAAAAACAATAAACAACACAGCACTGTCGCAAGACAAATCTGCGAGAATTATAAGGATCTCATCACACTTGTTTGATCAATATAAGCCTAACTGGCATACTGTAAATGTAACCGAAACATTGAATAAAAATATTTAAAAAAAAAATAAAAAAAAAAAAACGTTTTCTCGCTCCGATATAGTTGCACGAAGCCCACGTGTATTATTCGTTTAAATATTTGCTAGTCAGTCACGTCCCTCAGTTTTATTGAAAACCCCAGCACTTGGAAGTACGTTCGTTGTCTAACCGCTATGTTTTTGCGCTTGAACCGTCATTGCCATGTCGCGACTGTACGCTGTACACGTACTATAGAACAGTCGGTACACGCGCGATAGGCCGTGTCGGGATTTTGACTGTTAGGATTTTGACGGTCAGGATTTTGACATGCTCCCGAGGTTCAGTTGTATTACTATCAGAAACTCCGAAAAACTGCCGCCTTCTGAGTAGTCGGCGTGCAAGCCAGTGCACGCCTAAGCGGTCGCCCATCCCAGTACTGACCGCGGTCAATGCTGCTTAACATAGGAGATTGCCGAAGCTGCGTACCGACCGCGTATCCACTGCTGTCGGTCCATCTGGACTTTATATATAATTGTGATTTTTTGATGTCTTGGACCAGTTTCTACACACCATCGCATTAAACACACGATTTTTATTCATGAAAATAAAGGTTCCTCTATGAAGCAGCAATATATTGCCCTCATAGATCATTTGGATTATGTCTTTCGACTTACTTCGTCTAGTAAGATGGAAATAGTTGAACATTTAGTGACATTTTAGTAGTTATGTCCGTATAGAAGCATGATTATATATATAATTACGACAACTATGTTTTTTTCCGAGTGTCAGCTGCAGACTTCCGCATTAAACTCTCATAGTTTATCACGCGCATTGAGTAAAAAAATGATATCACGTATTTCTAACTATCTGAAAAAATACTGCAGTATGCTATTACTTTGGACACCGCATATGCACCTCAAGGTCTCAAATTTTATTGCAATTTCAGGATATATACATTTACATATATCGAGAAGACATATATGCTACATTAAAAATTAAAAATTATTTAAAACACACCTCTTTGGGCAAATATGTGTACACCATTTATTCATGCTATTATTATTTTTTTAAATACAAATTTCCATTAGTTGCGTAATAAATATTATGAACGATTGCTAGTTTCTTCGGTCTACATTTCTTTTTTTATTTATGTAATTGCATTTAAAAAATTAAATACAGCCTGCCTCTTTATAAATATATTTCGAAGATTGTTAGATACAATAGAATTGACCGTGAATAGAACTCTTTTTCTCTACGGTTCGACGAATTTCACGGTCATTAACGATTCATTTTACGACGTAATATCGATTAGATCACAAAGACATCGGAGACGTGATTTTCGCCGCTTCGTGAATTTTATAATGATCACTGTTTTATATAAATACGGTAACGACAAACATCAGGTGTTTAAAAAATCACACGACAAATCATGCGTTGCGTACATGCTCTTCTGCTGATCAACAGACTTTCGGTTATCCTACTAAAGGAACCCGGAAGTCTCTGGAAAAAAAGGAATGAGAGGAGTCCGCGACGAAATGTATTACTCGCTATTTGTCAAATCACTCTTTTTTTTTTAACAATTATGCTTAATGCCAATGATTATGAGCAATAGTACATAAACAAATACTCCAATTTTTAAACCAGCACGTATCAACCAACACAACATATGAAATATTTATTTTTTCAAGGTACCAGATTATTCGTAAAAGTTTTGAGACAGGCAGAAAATTAAATTGTCAAAAAGTCGCAGACATATGGAGTCGGGGTTTTTTATGGCAACTCACACAACTTTAGGTCTGACTAATTTTGATTTTCCTGATTTTCGTATATTGTTGTTATTACTGAAAAGACCAAACGTGATTTTTGTCCGATTTTTAACTCCCGACCGGACTTTTTGGTGTACCCTCTTTCTAGTGAGGAACGGTGTTCTGATAGTTTCTTCGAATCCAGTCTGAATTTAGCAAGAAAAAAAAACAAATTTCGCCGATGTAAATAGCCAAGGAATTGTTAACGTTAATATAACGGGTATGGTTATTTCTCTCACCGGACCGGACAGCACCATTGGCCGTGCGATGGTAATTCCCTCCGATCCGAATGATCTTGGCAAGGGTGGTCATGAATTATCGGGAACAACCGGAATAAACACTCTCGTTTAGCGTGCGGTGTCATCGGCATCGTGTAGGTTTTTCCAACGACAACATAATGCAACAAAAAATAATCAAATTAGCGACACGATTACGGAAAAAGGACAACGATGTTTTTCCAAGTTATTATTGCAAGCTTTTTGATGTGTAAACATCTTTTCGGGCGCCTCCAAGCCTGGGAGTGAAATGGAAAATATAAACTATATGTATCGCGAAACTGTAATACAGTAACGAAACTCACTAGTCCTGTCAGTTGATAAATTGTGTCGCTTGAGCGCTAGTGTGCTCAGCAGTTTACCGACGGTCCAAGTCGGCCGTGTATGGGCATGGACTTGTACACAGCCCTGCGATTCTGTACTTGCTACCGACAACTATCGGTACCGTTAGCGAACGGATAGCCTATGAGAGTTGCGTCTTCACGGGAAAGGCGCAACTCTCATACGAGGTCTGTTCAAAAAGTGTCGCGAATTTTGAATTTCCGCGGGCCACGTATATCGATTTTCGATTTTTTTTGTGACGTTAGTTTGGTACTCATGTCCCACACTTGTGCTAAAAAAATCGGCCATTTTGAATGTTTAGTCAATTGTTGACAGCTGTTTTGGTTAGACGTGTTTTGGCTTGTCCTCGATTTTTGCCTATTCCAAAAAATGGATTCAAGAATCTGTATCAAATTTTGTGTGAAAAACAAAATCAAGTGCACGGACGCATTCCGAATGTTGACTGTGGCATATGGTGAAGCTACCTTGGACCGAAGCAACGTTTATCGGTGGTGCAAAATGTTCTCAGAGGGCCGAGACGATGCGAACAACGAAATGCGTTCTGAACGCCCGAGTACATCAACAACAGACAAAAACATTGATGAAGTGAAGAAAATAATATTGGCCAATCGTCGAATCACCGTTGGAGAAGTTGCTGAGGAACTAAACATATCGATTGGCTCGTGCTATTCGATTTTTACTAATGATTTGGGCATGAGACGGATCGCCGCGGCATTCGTGCCAACATTGCTCAATTTCGAACAAAAACAGTATCGCGTTAACATTACTAAGAAGCTGTTGGACTCGGTCCGCGACGACCCAAATTTGCTCCAGAGGGTCATAACTGGTGTAGAATCATGGGTTTATGGTCATGACATGGAAACCAAAGCTCAATCATCGGAATGGAAGCTGCTTTTTTGGAATAGGCAAAAATCGAAGACAAGCCAAAACCTGTCTAACCAAAACAACTGTCAACAATTAACTAAACATTCGAAATGGCCGATTTTTTTCAGCATAAGTGAGGGACATGAGTACCAACCTAACGCCACAAAAAAATCGAAAATCGAATATACGTAGCCCGCGGAAATTCCAAATTCGCGATAATTTTTTAACAGACCTCGTAGGCTATCGCTTGCTAACGACACCGATAGTTGTCGGTAGACAAGTACCCCACTGCGCAGGGGTGCGATTCAGTACCAGACGCAATATCATAGCGACCAGCGACAGCCTACGAGAGTCGCGCCTTTCCGTTGGATCTTCCCTGCCATAGGCTATCGGTGGACGCTATGATATTGCGCCTGGTACAGAATCGCACCCCTAGTCTAGAAACTCCTCCGCCGAACTACCGACGCGCCACAGCGACGAACCAAAACGTCGAAACAAGGAAACAGATTATTATCATCATTATTCTACTACGCTACAGCTTTGGCACATTTTGTATCGTTAATCTCTCTCTTTCAACTCAGTGTTATATTCGTTAATAAATATTGTTTTTTTGTGTTATCAAAACTATTCGCCTCGTTCCTTGTGAAACTTCACCAACAATCCCGTTTAGACTTTTTTTATTTATAGATACTATATCAATTATTTTATAATAAAAAATGTTTGAAAACATTTTTTTAATAAAAATTTGTAGGTCCGCCAATCTCCCCGCCGTTCCTAGTCCTTTCACATCATAATATACCGATCCATACTGTGCGTAATAGCGATTGATGTTTACACATCAATCGCGAGTACGCTCGGTGCGACTCTAACCTTTTTTATTTTAAATGTCTTTTTTTATTTTCTTAATCGGCATAAGACATTAAAATCGATGTGCGAGGTTCGCGCGCTGCTTTTCAGGTTAGGTTCGTTGTTTCGGATCGCGCGACCTTCAAGTATGTACCGGATAACTGCGCACTTTGAGTTTTGTCATGGACATACCTCCATACTTCCATACTCCATACTACCATTTCGGGACATACTTCCCGAAATAACGAAATCCGACAATTTTCCCCTCTTACACATTATCGATTATTGAAAAAAAAGCATCTTTTACTCCGAGGTTTCACGCCTGATGGCCTGTTATTCGTGAAGTACCGGTCGTAAAAGAAGTTATCTTTTCATAATATCACTGGAAATGTTGTAGAATATGTGCGGAGAAATATCGTATCAACTACCGCTTACGGTAGTTGTTACGATTTTCAGCGAAGAGTAACGAAAAAATAAAAAGTTTTCTCCTCCCAAATCGCGAAAAATTTTGATATCCCGGTGATTTTTTTACGACAAACAAGCTAACGTCTTACCGAATGAAATGGGCCTACGTACGATATTTTTTCATTATTGTTAAAGTTTTGGCAAATAAAATAATTGTTTTTTTAATCACTTTATTGAATCGAAGCTCGCAATATGCAAATATCTTGAACTTCGTATATATCAAAGCTATATATATACTTCTTCCCACGAGAGTTAATAAATTGCTTCAATATCGTGATTGCCGAGTTCTTGATTCAGCATTCAAAAAATGACGCCGACGTTATTAGCACAGGGAATCGTCATAAAAAAACCATGTATTGTATGGTATCAACTATCGTTAACATTTCATTTACAGACAATGTAACAACAAATGTCTGTGTGGATTGGGGACTCAAACAGGGAGGGAATTAAATATAGGCTTTTGCGGATAATTAAAATGCTTAAGTTTATTATATAATCGTCGTTGTTTTTCCTATTACATAATTCCCGTCTGAGTAGGGATACATTGCTTTGAATAGAGCGCTTCACATTCTCATTCACGATATTCGGACATTTTTCATAGATATTTATTGTTCTTATTTGTTACATGGTTCATGTTTATTTATTGCTCCTAGGGTCTCTAAACTATTTTGGCGTAGGAAGTAAGTATGTCGCACATTGGTGTACATTATGTTTTGGTTGTTTTTCAACTTGCATTTGTCCGTGTTTGTCTTTCGACATTATTTTCCTTAATTCTAATGAGGTTGGGTGATTGGATGGGTTTTTACAATGAGATGAGGTTTATTACTTGTGATTTATTGGTCGGGTTACTATACTGGGCAAAGGATGTTTTGTTTTTCCGCTGGATTGTTGTAGGGACGCCGGTCCTCCGGTGTCAGTCCTTTTAGGTAGGGGCAGGTGTGGTTACTAAGCCTCCCTAGTCCATCTCGGTGTAGTTGGCAGAGGCGTTCGAAAAACGGCGTTTCGCCTGTCATCTGCCAGAGGTCATCTGCCAGAGGGCTTGCTTTAATGCCTTTTTGTAGCAGATCTCCATTTTTTTTACAGCCGTTTTATTATATAACCGTAATAGGCATCCCGTGCCGTAATTGATTGAAGGCAAGACGCACGCACGAATCACTCGCCATTAGGTGTATGCATCGAACTCGGAGTGTCTTCCCATAATGCCTTTGAGGCAGTTGATGATGCCGTTCGTGATTGCAATTCTTTTGGAGGATTGCCGTGTTATTTGTAGCGTTCTCGAGATGGTAATTCCGAGGTAATTTAATTGTCTCGTTGCTTCGATCGTCTCGAGGTTGCCAGTCAGTGGATCTTGGACGTCAATACTGCGTTGGTCACGTCTATGGTGTTATCGTCCAAAGATTATGGCTTGCGTTTTGCCCGCGTTACATTTAAGTCCCCATTTATGGTAGTAATTGAATAACTCCTGGGTGTTTCTGTCAGCAAGATATTTTGCACGTCGAGGGGAGTGTCCGTTGTTTAAAATCATTAAGTCGTCGGCGTACTGCGAACTGAGATCAGCTGTATGCGGGACATCGGATATGTATAGGTTAAAGATTATCGGACCTAGCACCGAAACTTGCGGTACTCCGTGGGGTTGGTGAACTGGATTGCAGATTTCGTTGAGAAATTTCCCTTGAAGTTTTCTACTAGTTAGATATGATTCAAGCATTTTGATTATGCCAATATCGATATCTTTCTCTGTTAGTTTATGTATCAGCGCTTTGTGGTTTATACAATCGAATGCTTTTGAGAGATCTAGTGCGATAGCGTGGCAGGTCTTCTCCTCTTTTATTGATCTTTGGATGAAATGGATCGTCCTGGTGAGTTGGCTGCTGGTTCCTAGCCCTGGTCTGAATCCGTGCTGTGAGTCTGAGAGAATCTTGAAGCAGGCATCCATTCGATTTTGTATGATTCGTTCAAACCATTTACCCATGATATTGAGTAAGGTAATCGGCCTGTACGAGGTCGGCTCGTTTACTGGCTTCCCGGGTTTATGCAGAAATATGCACGTTCTCAGCATCCAGGCATCCGGTTAGAAGTTATTTGTAAGACAGTAGTTAAACATTTTTTCAGTTTGGTTGAAGCAGGATATTCGGACATTTAAATGCTTTGCCAAACGGTCCTACAGTTATCCTGTAGTATTTATTGCTCGTCGCGAGAGCCCTCCTGGTCGCATGTGTACATTGGTGTGCGCATCGCTATGCTTCTCACTCGCCTATATCAGTTACGGTCTAGCTCCGTGCTACAGTCTAGTACTGAGGCACCCAAAATGTTTGTCTATAGCCTCGTATTTTGACGGCGAAATTTAAGCCGTGCACTATCTATCTGTCTCTTTTCGTCTTTCGCATGTTGTTAGATCGCACGCTATGGTATTTATGTATGTCGGTCGTGACGTGGCTATGACTGGGTACCTGCTTAATGCCAATTCCTTTCGTATAATCCTGTGTATTTCGTTTATAATTCTATTACTGTGCTATTATTCGCATTATTTTTGTCACTTATATCTCTTATTGGGAAGCTGCCCATCTCAAGCTTCTCTATTCATGAGTGGTACTCTCACGATTGTTTTACAGCACTTAGTCTCAAATGATTATCGCGTTTACGCTTCGGACTTTCCGTAGATTTTTGCACCCTACGTCACAAACTTTAGCCAATTTACTCTTTTCTTTCTGCATCCCGATAAAGTCTCCGGTTTCCCGCTCCCCTCTCGCTTTCCTTACGACTAGGCCAGTAATTGCGAGAGCTTTGCAGTACTACCATCCCCTCTTTCCTTCCTCAGACCTCCTGTAACCCTTTCTCCCCCCAGTCCTCTATTTCCCAGAATATCTGCTTTCCTTATGACTGGGCCAGTACGACAGATACCACAGTACTTTAGTCTCCCTTCGGAATCCAGAGAACAAGTGCCTTTCCTGGCGAAAACCGGCCCTTTTATACCCTGTTTGCGGACCTTCCCTTCTTCTGTTCTCTACCCTTTCCGTTCCTTATCTTTTGCCGCATTGCGCTATTTTGACGTGGACCCCTGTAATTGGGTATAACCATGATCTTCGTCATTTGGGTAAAATGAACTCAATGGATTGGCCCTTTCGTAAATAAAGATGCTGCGAATTGTCTTGGTGCCATCTAGCGACTCTCCTCGCACCCCGCTCCTCACGCTGTCGGTAACAAGGCCTCGCAAGTGCGCTTATGGTACTACAGTACGTCTCAATATGGGGCATTCCACGTGAAATAACGTGAGGCAATTTCACAAGACTAATTCAGTACTTGTTTGAAACGATTTTTTTGCCGGGGTGGAAGAAATTATTGATGATTAAAAAAAATATTTCAAGTATATAGAAAAAAATGAAGGTTTCAACGCTTTTCGATATTCATTGTGTCTTCCAATTTGAAGAATGAAAAATTTATAACGACGGAATTATTATGGCTAACATGAAAAAAAAAAAAAAATTATATTATCAATCAGAACGATTGTTCGAGGATTTTTGAGAGCCTGGAAATCCTTTCGGTTATAAATAATATATTTTTTCAATATACATTTTTTTCTGGTTTTTATAAGCAATTTCGTTGCTTTAATGTCCACGTAGCATGACGTTTCTCAAGAGGTAATGGCGAAAACGATAATGGACCGGAGCGAATTTATAACGAAGTTCGCGCAGTTTTGTTCAAGGTTAAAAAAAAATCAACAATGACGACGAGGAAATGAATATTATACAATCTTTTCATTTTCGGAATAAAACGGAGTATGATCTTTCTAATTTTCCGATATTTGAACCATTCGCAGAAATATTATTATTTTTTATTATTTTATTATCGTGCGTTTCAACGTATACCCTTGCGAGTTTTTACGTATGACCATCCGCAATTTCCCTCCTATCACTCTCTACCCGCACGTTCAAACCAGTGTACGGCTGGGCGGTCACCCAGTACTGATCGCGCGTCCACTGCTGTCGGTTCATTCCCAGAAATAATATATAAAAATTTTTTTAAGTATTCAGGCATGTAAATATTGAAAAAAAAACTAAAGTGCCGAAGGAATTAGGATGATGTAGATGTAACAAAAATGGGGAAAATTCAACATCGCACATTGCTTTCTGATAATTCCGGATACCATGAGATGTGATGCTAAACAAATCTAAATTTTGGTCCTGGACTGCTGGGTGAAAAATGGTCATCCGAGCCATATATTCTACATTCTTCGTGCCACAGCAACCATGGATACTTTCATTTTATAGGGTATCAACAGACGCGGCAGCGTCTTGACGCCAAGTATAAAAAAGAAGTTTTTAAACTGTGCCGATGTCTCTGTACAGTAAGGTGGCACAATATACCCGTCTCTATTAATGATCACGTTCGAAATAATCGTCGGGGTCCATCACGACAATCGTCATATCGCCATTACTCGAATAAATTAGGTAATGACGGTTTTACCGTAATTCAGTAATAAAGGGATCTTTCCTTTCCGCCATCCTCATAAAGCTTAACGAGTGAAACGTTTTCCGTGGTCGTACAGTTATTATCGATTATGAGTAACTTTCCGATTTGTTTGCTCGCAGAGTACCAGAACAGGACAATCGGACTACCACTCCTACCACTACCGCCACTGTCAGGATGAGATTGCCAGGATTCCTGCCACTTCTTCAAAAACTCATGTTGTTTGCATGGACAACATTTCAGCGATTGATGGACTTACTACGCGCAATCTACGCGATGTTTGCCATCGTACGATAGTAGTCGTGAGAAATTGTTCACCTGTAATTTTAATTTTATTTTTCATATTCTTACGATTTCGTTGTCTTTTTTGTCGAATTGTCCGAGTAATAATAAGGAAGCGTGTAGATTGTTGTTCTTTTTGCTTTCTAATCCTAGATGTTTCGCTAAAACGAGAAGAATGACGACATACTTGTTACACATTTGTTTTTTTAAATTCTCTCTTTTAATTAGTTTCGCGGACATTGACGTGGTATTATATCTAAGGAAGATACAGGTTGAAAAAAAAATAAGAATAAAAAAGTCATTAATTTTACTGTATGCAACTATGTTAATCAAACTATATTAGTATGGATAGAAATAAAAAAATATTCGAGTATAAACATCCATTTAGTGCATAATTTCGATTATTATTGCGAAATACGACGAGTGATCCGCTAGTTCACGGACGATTTTTTTATACTTTTTATTCCGAACGCCAACGCGCTTCGGATGAGCACATTCAGCAAGATTTTGCAGGTCGAAAATTGCGAAAGAGTGCCGTTTTTGCTTAGGCACAATAAATATGGTAAAGAAATATGAATCACAAAAAGATGCACCATTCGACCGAGGTCGAATAATTAAATATTACGAACGTATTTGTTCCGATCAAAATAAATATTTATAAAATTATTCGTAGCGACGGAGAAAAAAATTAAACCTTAAAAATATCGGACCATCGATCGTGACACTTGGAAACGTAAGAAGCGTTTGGAGTTATAGTACGATACCTGAAATCGTAAAAAGAACTTTGATCATCGTGGAAATTGAGTACAATAGGTTAATCATATATGCAAAGGAACATTTGCTCAAATTCATCGTACGTCTTTGAAAATCCGTAGTACACGACGCTCCGTGGACTATCCGCAGACTTTGAGTAGCAATTACCAAGCCCATGTCATATCTGGAAGCGTTCACATACGAGATGCATCTCGTAGATACATACTACATAATGTAAATGTTTGGGCGGTAGACGTTGCCTTAAAAAAAATCATAACAAATTATATTTGTTTTACTTCCTTATGGAGGAAGCTTTATTTGAATTGAAAAAAAATCGTTATTTTTAAATATTAATGGGCTTAAAATGTTTCGAAACATCGAAAAATCACATAAAAAAAAAATTTCCGGATAGATATGTGTATGTTTTTTTTAATAGAGGAGGTTTGGAAAATGCATTTACGCATACCCGAGTGGGTTATGTGGGACTCGGCCATTGTTGGCAATACCCACTAAAACATTCCTTCTCTCGACTGTATTTCCCCCCCGCGGAAACCGCCCAAAAGGCTTTACTTCGCGAGAGGCAGTCTACGCCTCAGGGGGCCCTTCTGGCACGCGGTCGAAATTTAGGCGCGTCCATCTCTCCGCTCTTCTACCCTCCTAATGGAATTCAGCTTTTCCACAACGGACGTGGCGAGGGTACCCACCGCGTTCCAGCCATCCTGTGAGCCGAGCAGGCACCTTCCCATGCCTTCGGGTGTCATGGGTCCTCCCCATGACGCTCGGAATCGCTCCCGGTCATCGGCAAATCTCGGGCAGTGGAAGAGGACGTGTTCCACATCCTCGTCCACCCCGGGGCACGCCGGGCACTCCGCGCCATCGTACACGCGGACTCGATGCAGATAGCTGCGGAATCAGCCGTGCCCGGTGAGCACCTGGGTCAGGTGGAATGTTGTTAGGCCACCCTGCCTGCTCGTCCACGCTCTCACATCAGGAATCACCCGGTGGGTCCACCGACCCTCGCCTGCTAAGTCCCATCTCCGCTGCCATTCTTCGAGGTTCTGCTGGACCATCGACCACGACCACGCTCTTGGTCTACGTCACCAGCATCAGTACGCCTACGCTTACGGTACATCTTGGTCCTCTCGGCTGCCAGTAGATCAACAGGGGGTAGTCCTGCGATCACCGAGAGAGCGATGTTAGACACGGTTCGATACGCTCGGGCCACCCTCAGCGCGACAGTTCGGCAGGCCCGTCGGCAAGTGGCTCCGTAACTCGGATTGCTGCTCATGGCCTCAGCCCAGATTGGAGCCCCGTAAAGAATCACGGAACTCACAACGGAGGAGAGAAGGCGCCGTCGCGGCTTCCTCGGTCCCCCGATGTTAGGCATGATGCCTGCGAGCGCTTGCGCGACCCGTGATGCCTTCGTGCCCGCGTTCAGAAGATGTTCTCTGAACGACAGCCGCGCATCCAGGGTGACGCCGAGGTACTTCAGCTCGTCTACGGTCTTGATCTTGTTATGACCGACCGTGAATGTGGCGTACGCCCTCTTCTTAGTCCGTGAGATGAGCACCGCCTCAGTCTTCTCGGCCGCCAGACTCAGCCCTTGGTCGCATAACCAGCCAGCTACTACCTCGATTGAGTCATCTCCGAGGTGTTGCACCTCATCGATGGTCTTCGCGACGACGACGAGGACGACGTCGTCCGCGAAAGCCACCATCGACACCCCGTCCGGAAGCGGCTGCCGTAGCAAGCCATAGTACAGGACGTTCCAGAGCAGGGGCCCCTGCACCGAACCCTGCGGCACGCCTCCTGTGATGTTATAGGAATGCGTGCCAGCATCGGTGTCGTAAAGCAGGGTCCGGTCCGTCAGGTAGCTCGATATGACTCTTCGTAGGTATAGCGGCACCTTGAGATCTTGCAAGGCCAGCAGGATCTTGTCCCATCTGGCCGAGTTGAATGCATTCCGGATGTCCAATGCGATGATATGTGTGTGTGTGTGATTAATTAAGTATGTAATTAATTATTGAAGTGAAGCAATACTAAAAATGTTGAGAATTGTATGAAAATGGATTTGAATAATTCGTTACATATTTTGGAAGAACTTTCACGAAGACCGAAAAGCTTTATCCATATGGTTATCAAGAAATTGAAAAAATAGCACAACTCGGTTTATACAACAACGTACGTTCAGAATTCCGTGATGCGGAATTGGCGAGTTCACGACAATCCACGAAAATGATGGGACTAAAATGCCTCAAAGCATTTTGCTTAAAGATTCTGCAAAGATTCCACGGACGTAGATGTCGAATAAAATTGACAGTTGAAAAATTGAGAGCGAAATCTCATTCGAAGCTTACATATTAGGTGTACAAATTAAATCGCTAAGTTCTGATCATTTGAAATTTATATACATTGGCAATACTGAGTTTTAAAAACACCATATGTTCGATCTAAATAAATCACTTAACCTCAAAACAGTAGTGAACATGGTGGCTGTCGACAAACAAGATTTATGACACTGCATTCTTTTCGCATTTCTATTGAACAAAAATGCCGCTGAAGCAACGGAACTGATTTGTGCCTCACTGGGGGAAAATGCTGTAACACATAAAACATGTATTACAACACGATCAAAGAGGGCAAGTATGAGCAAGATAAAATAAAAAGGAAGCTATTGTGCAACCTTTTAAATTACGCACTTTTGCGCTATAACTCAGCATTGAGTTCTACCATATGATAAGTCATATACGGTTTGTGTGCTGTTCCTGGGGGATGGTCAATGAAATTCCATCCTCATTTTCGGAAGGGAATATATTGGCTCTGAATATGTTACTGTCCCTTGTTAAACGAGATCTCAACCGTTATTTCATCTCATTCGATTTCGCGTTGGTGTACGTTTATAAGGAAATATCTGAAACCTTGTCTCAAAGTTCCTATCTCTTCCTCGTCGAGCGGTCTCTCGTAACTTTTTTTTTGCTCCGAACGTTTTTTTTTCTTCAGCATTGTACGCGAGGAGATCACGGTCGATATCGGCACGCATTGTTATATATAGATGTAAGGAAATACGCTTTTTTTTCTTTCCCACCAAAGAGTTATCTGGGTGGGGCTAACCCCGTCAGTGAACGATAATATATATATATATTACGGGCTCAGGCGATCGCAGCGTCAGTATCTCGCAATACTCGTTTTGCGTTCATCGGGAAATTTCTATTCACATTACGAGTATATGCACATGTACGTTGTTACTTGACGGTGATAATCGAACGAGTTCTTATTCGGAAGCATAATTGTGAAACCTAAAAAAACACCAAAAGCGTGTGCTGCCATTGAGCATTTGGACACTGAACGTTTCTCAGACATTGACGCGTATTGGTAGTTTAATCATTTTCACCAACGGAAACGACATGAGTAACGGTAATTTGCACGTGGTAAGCGTAACTTCAGGAAAATATTTTAGCCCTTCTTAATGTAAAACACAAATAAATTGAAATAATCATAATAAAAAGCTCCAAGTTACAACTTGCAAATTAATCCCCCACCCCTCTCATAAAAGGGGCTTTGAGCTTACTCCACGACGATCTATCTTTTCTAATTTCGATTCCCTCATAGAGGAAGCTACCTTGAGCATTGCATGACATTTCGGGTGAGCATTTTGCAAATTTCAACTTGCAGATTTTTGTCCTGCATGCGTCGTCATCGCAGATTCTTCTAAAAATTCCATGCTTCGTGACTTCGGAATTGTTTCAGCCAATCCCGCTTAATTCAATACTAACGATTATTTAATTATATTATAATTATCGACAAAGTTTTTACGTTATGTCTTAACATAGATGAATGTTAAAAGAACCACAGATTTTGAAAAACATCAAAATTTCATGAAATCGGCAGTTTCATCGATTCTCGCGTTTTATCAATGCTCAATAGTTAATATTCTTGGCCGATATCCGTACTTAATTCTCTCAATATCAACATACTTTAAAAAATTTTCTGCACTTACATAGAATTTTAATGCAATATCTTGGAGTTACCGGATGCTGTCAACATTTTTTGAAAAATTCAAAATTTCATATAAAATTTTTACAGCATTATGTACTCTCGCAAATGCAACATCTATCATCAATCAATCATATTATATTTATGTAAAAACGTTTTGGTCAATATTTAAATATTTGCATTTCATATGCTTTTTTCGAAAAATTTCAAATTTCGTTAATTCTGAATCCTTCCACTGATTTTTACCAAATTTAATGC
The DNA here is from genome assembly GCA_958009045.1 of Oxytorus armatus. Taxonomy (NCBI): domain Eukaryota; kingdom Metazoa; phylum Arthropoda; class Insecta; order Hymenoptera; family Ichneumonidae; genus Oxytorus; species Oxytorus armatus. Next base: position 29,252,932 of record OY253746.1, read on the forward strand.
CAATTATTGTTTAATGATAATTTATTTATATTCAAAAAATTAGCCCGATATCTGGAAATTATTCGAAGCTTCAGCGCATATAGATATTTTTGGAAAAATTCAAGAATTCATACAATCTAAGCTGTTTCATGAATTTTTATAAAAATTGCAGTAAACTATGGAGTCCTACTATTTTACTTGTATGCTGAATTGCAGGATGGTAGATTAAGCTGTTCTCTAGATATAGACGTTTGAATTTTGCAGGGCCTTTCACACATTTTATTAATGTGATTTTCCAAAATTTTGGCACATTTTGAACGGATTGCTATATAGAACTCAAAACATTTTTTCCCCCCATCGCAAAGCTTCGTGTAGACGAAGGAAGAAAAATAATTAACGTAAAATAAATTTTGTTTTGTACCAGTGACTTTTCTACCATGAATTTCGGAAATTAAGAAAAAAATAAGCCTTTTATTGATAATTTAACAATTGAATTTTTTTTTATGGTTAAGAAATCATTTCGTCAGAGTGTCGAAATGTCGATTAATCGTGCCGGTAACGAAATAATTACGGAATTAAGTTCTTCTATAAAAAATTTAATGGTTTTATCATTATTATTAATTAATTAATTATGTCAAATAAAAAAATTGGCAAAGAAAACATTACAAAAACAAGATAATTAATAATAATGATCGAAACATTAAATGTTTACAAAAACATTTGTTGTTAACAAAAATTTAATATTTTCATCATTATTATTGATTGTTTCGTTTTTGTAGTGTTTTTTGTGCCAAATTTTTTATTTGGCACAAAAAACACTACAAAAACAAAATAATTAATAATAATGATGAATACATGAACATTTTTATAGAAGAACTTAATTCCTTAATTATTTCGTTACCGGCACGATTAATTTACATTTCCAAACTCTGACAAATTTCACCACTCGCGAAATGATTTCTAAATCATAAAAAAAGTTAAATTCTTGAATTATCAAAAATATACTTATTTTTTGTCTTAATTTTTCCGAATTTCATTGTAGAAAAGTCATTGATATAAAAGAAAATTTATTTTTCGTTCATTATTTTAATTCCTTCGTGATGAAATCAATGAAATCAATTTGTTATCTCTTATCGAGATTTCCGACCGGGAAAATTAGCCGAAATATATATAAAAATATTTTTTATCTTGTATATTTATATATCTCAGCTATTATTTCCGGCCAGAAATCACGATAGGAGATAACAAATTGATTTCATTGCAATGATAATTTATCCAGACGAAATACACGTGGTATACAAAATCTGCTAGACAATATAGAGCATTCCATGCCAAGTCGGAGAACGTCCGATCCTCAAGTGTTTCGATTCATTCTAGTATTACTTAGGATGGAACTCGGTATTTGATCAGATTTTTACCAGAAACAATTTTCGAGATATAATTTTATAAATATGTTGAAGCATTATTCTGATCAGCATAGTTGTTCAGTGACTTTTTGTTAACTTAATCCATGATAAAAACTGATTTTGTTAATGATCTTCGTCCCGATGTTTATTATTTAAAACAAAAGATTGAAACTAATCGCTGACCTACTAACAACTATAAAATTCTGCGTTAACTGGGATACATTGGTTTTTTGCAAATTACACTCCCATTTATTAAAACGCGCGGTTGACTCCAAATAATTTTTTCTAGAAAAACATCAGAAAACTCTTAATTTAAAAGCAAACATTTAAATCTATCACAGGAAGTCGCGGTTCCTTAAAATACCTTCAATTTTTTCAAATCGAATTTCCTTACTTTCCTATTTGATTGGTAAGAAAAAATGCTAAGAATATATCTTATTTCAGTCGCGAAAGTCTTTTCTGTAAATGGAATACATTCTTTGTTTATGCGTGTATACGAAAATGGTTTATTGCCTCCTAATAGAATAACTTGGGACGGTGAAAAAGAGAACGTTCAATGCCGATTCGTTGAAAATTTCGAAAAAACACATTTGGAAAAAATGTGCGTTAGTGTGTGTCCGTACTTGACTCGAAAAATGTCCGGATGTATGCTTGTATTTGTGTGTGACAACGTGTATATCTCGACAACGGTTTGACCTAACCGCTACAATTACGGACACAAGTAGCGGAACGCCGCCTGTATTTACAGTGATTTATTTTAAAAATGTATGAAGCAACTCAGATTTTATGTCTCTACGCCGAGCGGGTTCAAATTTTACAAATTTTTTATTTTTCGAAAAATCTTGTTGGTCGTTCTAACTTCCATACAAGTTGAGATATCGGACTAATATTTTTTATATAACGGGAGTGTAATTGAAGATCCGTCGTTACTGAGTTTAGCGGAAATTCCTGGAAGGATTTGGATTTTATTATACAAACATTTTTTCTAAAACTTTTCGGTTTTAATTTTTACAAATTTTGACAGATCGCGTTAAAGCTTTCAAGATAAATAGAATGTAATGAAATAATGGTCATACATTAAGGAGCTTCGGTAGGTTTGATGAAACGCGTCCGGTTTCATGAAGTTTTTAATTTTCCGAAAAGTCTGGGATTCCCGATACATGCAAGGAAAACACCTACAACTAAAAGCTGCAAATGGTTTCCTTGAAATGTCACACAATGCTCAAAGCTTCATCAATGGCGAAGCCAAAATTGAGAAGCTAGTTCCTCGTAGAGGGGGCCTTGAGCATTGTGTGGAACTGGGAGGAAGCAATTTGCAAGTAGCAATAGCAGTTGTTTTTAAAAATTTATTATGATAAGCGATTTAAAAATTTTACCACGCGTTCTATTGACCGTCGATGAGAATTGGAGAAAAATTGAATATAATGATCCTAACAATTGTATGAGGAAGACGATATTTTGTACTCATTTTTTTAATGTCAAGTCTCACCTTAACAATTCAGACCTGATTATGAAAAAAAAAAATCGAAAATCAACAACAATATTCAATCAAGACATTTTTTTGTTCTTAATTTTTTAATATCAAGTCTCACCTTGGCAATTCATACCTGATTACAACAAAAAATTGTCGAAAATCATCTGGTCGTTGAAGAAATATGTAGAGATACCTGACCGAAGTTTAAACATTCAACTTGTTGCGCAACAGTCGATATATACAGTTTTTTCATATTGCTAATCCGGTGTTCTTTTTCATTCCCAAAATTCATCACATAGGCAAACATTTGTGCTCGAGTATGGTAAATTAGATATAAGCTCGAGTTACAGTATTTTCGAAAATGTAAAAATTCCATAAACGTAATGTACTTCAATCGCTTCTCGGGAAATGCAATACCAAATATCTTTTCTCGATACTTTATAAATATAAAACATTTCCGCTCCGATAACTTCAAGATTGCGAACGCTAGAACATTGACATTGACATTTTTCATCCATAAAATCCGAACACGTGCGCATCGATTTTTATGAAATTCGTAACATATCATGCGTAATACATAATTAGTCCTGAACATGAACGAAATCAATTATTTTATTGATTGATTTTGTAACAATTTTTAATGGAATATATTTTGCTCATTTACTTATTTTCAGGATCATAATTCACGAACGTTAGTTCATTCATTTTGGCAAGACAAAATAATGAGGAAGTAATGTGCAAATATCGAATTTGGACATTTTTTTGATTTTTCAATGAAAATTTTTATATAACAACTTCAAAGTGTCCTTACAAACATACGATTCTCCCAACCCTGAAATACTTTATTACGTAGCAAACAAAAATTCGTGGAAAAGGTCCGTTTTTGAGCCCGTCACAGTGGGGTGCCCCCTTAATGGAATCACAACTACTTTTTAACATATCCAAGGTTTTATACAATCTGAATCTCATCAGGCGTTTTGACTCGATGGCTGAACATTTGCGGAAGTTATAACGAACACATAACGCACAGTTTTCGAAAATTGTATGCTTAAGATATGTGGAAACTTGAGTGAGATCAGTTGAATCGTTCTCGAGACATAGCCATTTTTATTTTATAAGGCCAAAGACATAAGTTCAGTCATTTTTTTTCTATATGGGATTGATGGATTATTTGGCAAAAAAAAAAAATTTTAACGGACATAAAGTTTTCTCCACAAGGAAGCATAATGATTCGAATGCTGTCAGGTGAAATGCGTAGTATTGAAGAATTCTTATACAGCACACAAGTTTTCCGAGTGACCCAAAATCATCATCCGTGACAAAATGCTTTGTCAAAAATGCTGCATACCATGAATAAAATTTCTTGTTACCGGCATATGTATTTGACAACGACGAACTCACGAACTCAGCAGATCGGTTGGTGGGCAATTGGGGAGTGGTTACTGGCAATAAAAGCTACCGACTTTGCCCTTTCTCGGTTACGGTGTCAGCACCGATACCGTGAAGAACTGCACATCAGTTGTCCCGCGTCATTCATACGTTGAGGATCAGCAGACTTTTGAAAAGAATGTGAATAACTCGTACAGAAACTTAAACAACCAGTGCCGATTATTACTTCGATCAGTTCGACGGTTTATCATTGTCGCAATTTCGAAAACAGAAATGTGCATCATACAGAAAATATGAAATGAAAATAAAAAGTAAATCATAAAAATAATAATAATATGTAATTGAAATAATCACGTTAGTTATAAAAAGGATTATGAGTAACTTTAATGGATATTATTTATACGATTTTTCGTGGTATAATTGAAATAATAGGCGGCTGAACGTTCTGTTTTCTGGATCATACACGTAATTTCATAAATTATAATGGGGATTCTCATGCGACCTGTTCAAGGTGACCCGTAATACAGAACGAAACCACAGGTGAGATAACATAATTGTAGATATAAAAAATCTGGGGTAAGTCCGTAATTAATATACAAGACTCGGGTTATAAAGCAGCCTTGTAATTTATCGAAAGAAAAAATTCAGCGCCGAGATACTTTAACGACTTACTTGCATTCCCCTCACTCGTCCCATTATTAGACACGCTTTTTATGTGCGAATATAAACAACAGACGAGGTATTGGCAAACGAAGCCGCAGTGTCGAAATTACGGTGGACGTGCATATGACTGCCTTATAAAGTATCACGTAGTTTCTTAAGACTAGTTCATTTGAGCTCGCCTTGACCGAGAAAAAAACGGCTTCGAACGATAAAGGATAAGTTCGGAAGTGACCTCGCAAGCCGGAAGAGACCATGCATCGATGAGTTCGATGGAGAAAAAAAAACATTGGCGGTAGGAGAACATATGCAGCGGCGCGTAACCAGTCGTACCTGAATTACTCAGACGTATTCCAATTTATGTAACTCGGGTAAATACAGTGTAACATTCTCATGAGGTACTCACAGGGACATGAGGGACGTGAGGGACATTGGTACTCAAGTTTGCGAATACACCATATTGTGATATCACTTCCACCACTCGGAGAAATGTAAAAATCGATAAAACGGAGATTGAACTGTATAACTCATTACGAATAGTCAGATGGCCAGTATATTTTAAATGTTGGCGCTCGGAATCACGCGCGACAACCATGGGGAACAATAATAATTTGTGACGCGGCGAAATGACTAAAGTACGAGATATGAGAAGAGGGGATAGCCGGCACCTCTCTCCGAATTTCTTCAATTCGCTCTCTTTCGCTCCGGGGACAGCGACCTGTCAACTTATCCATAATCATCGAGATCTCGAGCATGCTTGATTATCCAGGGCTCGGATCCACATGTGAGATACCGATCGAGAGGAAGGAACAATCAGCCTATCAATCCATTCGATCTGGCCATTCGATGGAATATTCCATCGGAGTATGTGATCATACTCCGGATTTGATTTGTTCTATATAGAACCACAATAATCGAGAGATCTTTTTACACTCATCTGTCTCGATATTATAAATTTATCTTACAACCATAGAGCATCAATCGATCTATTAGATCCGTCTACCTAAAATGCGTCTATATCGACGCTTCCAGAAAATCGGTACTCAAAGTCTGAAGATAGTCCGCGAAACGTCAACGACATTGAAGCTTTTTGAAATTTTATGATAAAAACAACATTTTTATCATAGACAAAAAAGTTTCCCTTCCGATATATTTCGGTTTATATTATTTTCCACATACTAGAGAGTCGTGAAAGTCATCACGATTCCCCAATAAAGAGAACACGACCTTCGAATTGTAAGAAAGATTTTTTACCAGAGTCGGTCCAGAATGGAGTCGCTCTGATCACTGCTCCTCAAGTTTCCCTTCCGATATATTTTGGTTTATATTTTTTTTCACATACTAGAGAGTCGTGAAAGTCATTACGATTCGCCAATAAAGAGAACACGACCTTCGAATTGGACGAAAGATTTTTTCCCAGAGTCGATTCAGAATGGGGTCACTCTGACCACAGCTCCTCAAGTTTCCCTTCCGATGTATATCGGTTTATATATTTTTTCACATACTAGAGAGTCATAAAAGGCATCACGATTCGCCAATAAAGAGAACACGACCTTCGAATTGGACGAAAGATTTTTTTTTCAACAAAACCGACTCAGAGTCTCATTTTATCGGCGTTCGAGCCTATTAGCAGGCTAAATCATATGTTCTTTGTGCACATATATACTCCCGTACGTACGACGAGTAAGTTCCGTCCAATTATGCAAATTTTTTTTTTTTTTGCAAGAGCGTTCCTAACTTTAACGACATATTTATTTTTATAATAAAATTTCGAAAAACATTCATGCCGTTAACTTTTCGTAAACTATCTGCAGACTTTGAGGCTACTTGAGAAGGTCAACGGCATGAGGGTTTTTCGAAATTTTATTAAAAAATAAAGTCTCATTTTTATAGTGAAATTTAAAAAAACTTCGAAAATTTTGCAATTGTAGTATAATAATAAAGTTATTATTTTATAATAATATTTCGAAAAACTTTAATGCTGTTGACGTTTCGTGAACTATCCGTAGACTTCGACTGCCAATTTAAAAGTCCATGTCACACCTCAAAGCATCCGCATGGACACATTTCAGATAAATGATTGTGATTGCTCTGTTGACGCTCTATGACACTCGGTAGACTGTTTTTTTACGCTGCTAAACATCATTCAAAGTTAAGAGGCGGTAGATACATTTATTTGTAATGAATTATACAGTTCGACCGCCGTTTTATCGATTTCAATATTTCTTTAAGTGTTCGCAGTAATATCACAATATGGTGTACTCGTGGCCAGAAAAAGTGAGTTTGATAAACCTTTATACATAGTATAAACGTATTAAACTCGGACGCTACGCGCCCTCGCACCTAAACCCCAAACAAACCCACGTGATCCATATTGTTCGGCCAGTCAATTCTAGTACACGGCGATGTACAGTGGCATGTTTATATAATATAAGCGCACGCAGACTAAATGATCTATTTATTTAAAACATTATTTGTTTATTACATACGAACTCAAATAAACGGCATGCCAAACAAAGCATTCGAAGTCGAAGCAACTAATTCGTTACATAAACGAAGAATTCCATATCAAAACGAACCATTTGGGACTTAAACAAAGCATTCGAAACTGAAAGAAAGAAACTTTCATTTTACCAACACAAACAAAGCATTCAAAACCTAAAGTCTCGTGGAATCAGGTAGAATTACACTTCATAAGCCGAATCAAGGCATTCGAAATCGGGTACGAATGTCCCAACTTTTACCTTATAGATGCGAGATATGACACAGGAAACTAAATAAATAACGAAAATAATTAAATAACATCGATATTTATCCGAGGCTCGAACTGTTTGTATTTTGTCGGTATTTTCGCTTGTTGGATGTTTCATTGTCGCTGTTTCAAAAAGCACTGAGACAGAACGACTAGAGTGTACGTTTAACGGGCGTCCTCTTATCCCGATTGAATTAAAATGAACCATGCCATAAAGGAGTCTAAAAATTATTTACAAAAGATCGGTTAAAGGGATAAAGGGGATTCTATAAATGCGATTGCTAGATTCAATATCTAGCAATCGCACAGCCGATTGACAGAATCTGAGATTACTGGTGGGATTCGCGGAATCCAGATCAGTAACAAGTTTCATATCAGATAATAAAAAAAAATATATATTTAAAGGGTTGAAACATCCTTGAACATTTACTTCTTGCACCCTCCATTGAAAACTTGCAAATCGATTGGAATGAAAATTATGCTGTTTTATAGCGGAAATAAAATTAAAGTTCATGTATTTTTGTATTTCCACAAGAAAACAGTTTCAAGGGGGCAAGCTACCCCTATTTAAGTTTTTACATTTCAGATATCTCCTTGTCGTTCCAAATGTGTTTGTCTTCTCATTAACCTAAAATTAATGATTCACCGTCTTATTTTTATTTCAAGGGGTCGAAAGACCCCTGAACATCTACTTCTTGCAGCCAACATTGAAAACTTGCGAATCGATTGGAATGAAAATTATGCTGTTTTATAGCGGAAATAAAATAAAAGTTCACGTATTTTTGTATTTGTTATCTCCTTGTCATTTCAAATGTATTTGTCGATACGAACTAAGCTGCCAATACGAGCTAAAATTAATGATTCACCGTTTTTTTTTTCAATTAGCACGAATAGTTAAGGGGGCGGACCACCCTTTCCAGCTAGTTTTTTAATACCAGGGGTGTTAGTTGAAATTTGCCGGTTTTTTCGATAAAGAAAACACTTAATTTTCAGAGGAATCTCAAAATTTTTTTATTCAAAGTATTGACCATTGGTTTCTACACATTTCGCCCATCTCTCAGGCAAATTATGGATACCATCCAAAAAAAACTTTTTCTCTTTCGAGGTAAACCATTCGACGAGCCATTTTTCGACTTCTTCAAAATTAGCGAAGCAGTGCTCTGCAAGGGAGTGTCCCATCGATGCGAAAAGGTGATAGTCGGACGGGGCGAGGTCTGGAGAGTACGGCGGGTGTGATAATATGTCCCAATTAAGTGTTTTTAATGTGTCTTTCACCAGTTTAGCGGTATGAGACGGCGCGTTGTCATGTTGCAAGATAACTTTGCCATGTCTTCGGGCCCATTCCGGCCGTTTTTCGATCAACGCATAATTCAAATTGATCATTCGTTGTCGGTAGCGATCCTTGTTCACCATTTCACCAGGTTTTAACAACTCGTAGTACACCACACCACACTGGTCCCACCAAACACAGAGCATTGTCTTACGGCCAAAGCGATTTGGCCTTGCAGTCGATGGGCGGCTTCACCAGGTGAAAGCCATGATTTTTTTCGCTTCGGGTTCTCAAAATAAATCCACTTTTCGTCCCCCGTGACAATTCGATGCAGAAAAGATTTCCTTTCGAATCGTTGAAGCAGCATTTCACAAACGGTTCTTCGATTTTCCATTTGTCTATCGTTCAGCTGGTGTGGCACCAATTTTCCATACTTTTGGATCTTTCCCATGGCTTTTAAACATTGGCAAATTGCTCCTCGAGTCACATTTAGTGTTTCTGCCAATTTTTGTTGCGATTGGGTTGGATCAACATCCAATAACGCCTGCAATTCCTCGTCTTCGAACTTTTTCGCTGCACCAGGATGTTCATTGTCTGTCAAATCTAAATCTCCACTTTTAAATTGACGAAACCATGTCTCACATGTTCTAATCACTGGAGCATGTTCACCATAAGTTTCTACCAGCAACTGGTGAGCTTCAGCTGCTTTTTTCTTTTGATGAAATAAAAAAAGCAACGAATGCCGCAAATGCGATTTACTTGGAACGAAACTCGACATATTCACTGAGGTAAACAAATATGACGCTATTATTTTGGCGGAATGTGACTTGCGTATTTTTGTAGGTTAATGTCAATAGAAAAAAATGACATACATGCCAAATCATAGAAATGTATACATATTGCTAGCGACATCTACTGGTAAAACCGGCAAACTTCAACTAACACCCCTGGTAGATATTCAAAAGTTTCCGACCCACTGACAAGAAATTTAATGATGGTACGACTTTCGTATTGAGATAAACACGAAAATCGTACCATCATAAAATTTCTTAGCAGTGTTTCAGAAACTTTTGAAATAACTATTAAAAAAGGCGCGAAAAAGCGTGGTCCGCTCCCTTAACTATTCGTGCTAATTTAAAAAAAAAAGATGAATCATTCATTTTAGCTTAATGATAAGAGTTCGTATCGGCATTCGTACATTTGGAATGACAAGGAGACAACTGAAATGTAAAAACTCAAACAGGGGTATTCATTTTATTTCCGCTATAAAAAAGCAACATTTTCATTCCAATCGTTTCGCAAGTTTTTAATGTAGGGTGCAAGAAGTAGATGTTCAAGGGTGTTTCGAACCCTTAAAATAAAAAAAAACGGTGAATTATTCATTTTCGCTTAATGAGAAGAGTTCGTATCGACAAACATATTTGGAATTACAAGGAGACAACTGGAATGTAAAAACTCAAATAGGGTTATCTTGCCCGCTTAAAACTGTTTTCTTTCACAAATACAAAAATATGTGAACTTTAATTTTATTTCCGCTATAAAAAAGCATAATTTTCATTCCAATCGATTCGCAAGTTTTCAATGTTGGCTGCAAGAAGTAGATGTTCAAGGGTGTTTCGACCCCTTAAAATAAAAATAAAACGGTGAATTATTAATTTAATTTAGAAGTAGATGTTCAAAGGTGTTTGAACTCCTTAAAATATTTTTTTTTTTTCATTGTCTGGTGGGTGCGTCATCCCTTCGCATAAGAAACATTTTAACTTTAATTTCATCAAAATCGATGCACTGCTTGTGCGCTGCTTGTTGCTCGTATGTGAAACTGGAAAATCGGCCTTTGACCTGTGCAACTTTAGGGGGTGGTTTCACCCATTAAACCGTTTTTCCGCAAATAAAAAAAAATTCCCGTCGCTTATTTGTTGATGCTCTATAACATCCATGAGTTTCAACAAAATCGGAGAGGGATACCGTGGGTACTTTCCTTGTCAGACGCTTATTATATATATCTTGTAGGAAACTTTGCAGTATGTTTTTTTTTCTTATTATTATGTTTGTTCCAAAGTATACCTTTTCGGATTTTTACGTATGATCCTTCCCGGTTCCATTTTTTTCCATTTTCCCCTCTGCCATTCCCTACTCGCACTTCGCTAAGCTAACATAACTTCCATTGCATTCGCAGCGTCTTAGCTACACTGTATCGCCTTTGCCATGTACATACGGAAACTGCGGAAAACCTGTGTAGATACAGACGGCTTTTTGTTTTGACTGAGTTTCAATTGTATTACCATCAGAAACTCAGAAAACTGCCCCCCGCCCAGTAGTCGGCGTTTAAGCCAGTGCACGGCTAAGCGATCACCCATCCCAGTAATGACCCCGGCCAATACTGCTTAACATGGGAAATCGCCGAAGCCGCGCACCGACCGCGCGTCCACTGCTGTCGGTCCGTCTTTGCGGTATGTTTTATTTCTGTACTATCTGATCGCTATGGCAATCAAAGCTTGATAGAACGGTTCGATATATGATCTAAAATGTTTTAGCGTTGCATAATAAAATAAGCTGCAAGTTGCTTTCTCGAAATTTCGTACAACTCTTAAAGCCTCCGCTATGAACAAGTATATATACCTCAATTGTGATTTTCTCACAGAGCAAGGTTCGAGCATAGTGTGAAATTTCGAGAAAGAAACTTGCGAATTTCATCTTGCAGTTTGTCTTCATAAATTGTTTGAGTAATGTAAATCCCAAATTTATCAAATTATTGTAAGATTTGTATAAGCACAACCGACTCATGGATCCTTGCCACGCTCGACTTCAATCATTCTTCTATAACATTCTGTCTACGTACAACATTTTACCCGGAAATTTAAACAGTTTGGTACATGTTGCACGAATTAGTGTCTTAAGGTAGTAGTCTGGTAAATTAAGCCGATTTTCATGTCTTTTTTGGAGGGCGTTTTTTGTAGGAAAATAAAAATGAATCGTTTTGGATATTTAGGATGTTTTTATTTACATATTAAAGATACAAAAAAGAATTGTTTGAAAAAATTTAATAGTTTATTATTATTATTATTATTGATCGAAGTTGGCACCTCGAAGTTGGCAGTCCGGGTCCTAACTTTTTTTCTACCGAACCGATTGCTTTCAAATGTTAACAGGCTACTCTACACACTTATAGTTCTCGTCGGAACCACCGAGAAATTTTTTCACCCCTAACTTTTTACTTTACAACTTCTTCTTTGCTCAAATAAAAGGACTTTAGCAAAGAAGGGGTTGTAAAATAAAAAGTTAGGGGTGAAAAAATTTCTCAGTGGTTCCGCCGAGAACTATAAGTGTGTAGAGTAGCCTGTTAAAATTTGAAAGCAATCGGTTCGGTAGAAAAAAAGTTAGGACCCGGGCTGCCAACTTCGAGGTGCCAACTTCGACCAATAATAATAATAATAATAAACTATTACATTTTTTCAACAAAATTTTTTTTTGTATCTTTATTATGTAAATAAAAACATCCTAAATATCCAAGACGATTCATTTTTATTTTCCTACAATGAAACGCCCTCCAAGAAAGACATGAAAATCGGCTCAAGCTACCAGACTACTACCTTAATAAGGACATCTAGATTTTATTTAAATTAAAAATTCTATAAATCGCCTCGATTGATTTTTTTTCTTCAAATTCAATGCGGAGTATTCTTTGATCGTACCCAATCGATGTACAGAATTTTTACCCACTAGCCCAAGAATTACATGAGCTAGAATCTTAACGAACACCTATATCGATTTTTGGAAACATTCCAAGTTTTATAATTTTATAAGTTAGAAACCGAATTTGTTCAAATTTGATACGAAATATCATTTAATAGTACTCAATCGATGCACAACGTTTTGGCTCGATGGTCCTCAAGTTACACGAGCTAGAATCTTAACACACGGCTAGAACGATTTTTTGAAAAAAATATATAATTCTATAACTTTGGAACGCCTCGATTGATTTTCTTTCAATTCAATAATGTACAGCATTCTATGATAGGCCACTTGAGTAGAACAATTCAGTTAGATTTCTTGAAATTTCAATGTTCACTAAAGTTATACCGAACAGAGAGGGGTAACAGGTTTCCTTGTGTGCAAACTTTTAGGCGGATCGGCCAAACCGTTCCAAAGATACAGATGCTTGATTTTTGCAGCCCAATAACGCACAAACGCATACATCGATTCAGGCATTTTGTCTCTAAGTATGTTTTTTCGACGTTTTGAAACATTTTAAGTACTATGGCATGAAAATCTGCCAAAAAATGTTTTCACAATAACAAAGTTTTCTCCATAAGGAAGCGAAAATAAATGAACAACTAACATTCAAGCGAGTACTTCAATTTTGGTATTATGCATAATTCACAGAAAAGCGTCGCCACAAACGTGACGTCCCAAACAAAACACGTATCGCGTGACAAGCGTGGCAATGCACTCGGAGTTCATCGAGGCTTTCGCGGTTGCACAGTATGGATGACAGGTTTATCGGGTGCTGGAAAAACTTCGATAGCATTTCAGGTCGAAAATTATCTCGTTTCGCATGGAATACCGGCATACGGTCTCGATGGTGATAACATACGTACGGGATTAAACAAAAATTTGGGATTCGGCAAGGAGGATCGTGAGGAAAATGTCAGAAGAGTGGCCGAAGTTGCAAAGCTATTTGCTGACAGTGGTCATGTAACACTTTGCAGTTTCGTCTCACCGTTCGAGGAGGATCGTCGTATTGCTCGAAAAATTCACGATGACGCTGGATTACCATTTTTCGAGGTGTTCGTGAATGCTTCACTGAAAATTTGCGAGTCTCGTGACATCAAGGGTCTCTACCGAAAAGCCAGACAGGGAACAATTAAAAGTTTCACCGGTATCGATCAGAAGTACGAGGCACCATGCCAGCCGGATCTCATATTGGACACGGAAAATTCTACTCTCGACGGATCGACAAATTGTCTAACGCGATTTCTTCATTCTCGCGATATATTACCGGATCTGTCGGAATCTGATTCTCATTCTGTCAGAGAGCTGTTTCTGCATGGTGAAAAATTAACGACGGCCAGAGACGAGGCTGACACCCTTCAGGCCTTGACTATCAAAGAATTGGACGTTCAATGGTTGCAGATATTAGCCGAGGGTTGGGCTTCACCGCTTAGAGGCTTTATGAGGGAAGAACAATATTTACAGGTGAGGAAAGACAGAAAATTTCGATAAAAACATTCTCTCCGGTATAGTCGTGGGGAGTCTTTTTTTAAACCATCATGAAAAATATCATATGCGAGAAATTTTCAGAATTGTATATATTTTTGTAAGAAGGTCGCACGAGGAGTCTGATGCCTTCGTGTAATTCTGACGCGTAAACGATGCGCGAAAATTTTGCATGAATCTACTCCCGCACGTTCTTCGGGTTAACTTCTCGCGTCTCCAGTGGCACACCACCAATAAATTATAGAAATTTAAACTCCACCAATTTTATTATCATTATTTTCAGATTAACGACTAATAAACGATGTTTAATATTATAAGAGGAGTATTTTGTTTTTCGGTTGAGCGCTGAGACTTCTTAATTTTTTTTTGTAAACACAATTTAAATCATTCGTGTTTATATATTTTCTGGGCATGATCCAGACCTAATTGCTGAATAGATTTGTCTGAAAGGCGATGAAGACTCCAACAGTGTCGATATAGTGGGGACCTTTGAAATCTGCATAACATTCAAGGAACATGTATCAAATACGAAAATTAATCGTGCCAGAAGGGATCTACTAAATATTCGGTTTGTAACTTCGAATTTGCCAAGTAGGACCCCAAAAACTCGAACATTGTCTGCAAATTGAAAATTGAATACGGATAATCTCGCGCTCGGGTCTGCAAGTAGCGATAATTATTCAGACCAAATTGCTGGATCAATTTGTCTGAAAGGCGATGAAAAACTCTACCAGCGTCGGTATAGTAGGGATCGTGCCAGAAGAAATTTACTAAATATTTTGGTTTGTAACTTCTAGTTTGCCAAGTAAGACCCCAAAAACTCTCGAAAATATGTCTGCGAATTGAAAATTGACTACAAAAATGGTGCTATTGGGTCTGCAAGTAGCGCTAATTGGTCAGACCAAACTGATGGATCGATTTGTCTCAAATGCGATGAAATACTCCAACAGGGTCGGTATAGTGGGGACCTTAAAAATCTGGATAACATTCAAGGAACATGTACCAAATACAAAAGTTAACTGTGTCAGAAGGGATTCACTAAATATTTTGATTTTCAAATTTTCTAATGTGCCAAGTAGAACTCCAAAAACTCTCGAAAATTGTCTGTGAATTGAAAATTGAATACGGAGAATCATACGTTCGGGTGTGCCACTAGCGCCAGAGGAATATAAACAAACTAAACCAAGATACTTTTCCACGATTACTGTGTACTTTTCGACCAAATATCATATTGTTAATTTTGGAGATACAGCAACAAACAAAGGTTTATTAATCAGCGTTTTTATCCGTCTTTTTCGTAATTATAATATGTTTAATGAGCCATTTCCGGCATTGATATCGGCATAAAATAAGTGTTATCAAATGTAGTAAACTTTGTTTTGTACTCAATACATTATTATCGATATCTAAAAATAAGTCTGTAATTCGGAAAATAATAAAATTGAGACACGGGTAAACGATGAGAGTTGCAACGATGTTGCTCACAATAACGATCATTCTCGAAACGCAGAGATGCCTTTTTAGCTTGAAAAAACGGCAATTGGATTCCTATTTACAAGCGTGACATTTCCATGTTGGGATCCGGTCCGATATCTAGTCGAATCCTTACCAGAGAGTAGGGATAATCATAGGGATCCGGCTGGATCCCGACCACAATTTTTGCTCGGGCTCCATGGCGCAAAAAGAATTTTTGGTACATTTGTCAAAGTATGGGAGGCAAGATCAATGCTACGAAACGATAGCCCACCTACGAAGTGCCATATCCATGAATGTAAAAATTACAGAAAATAGTTAAGATAAATAATTTTATTTAAATCATCAGCATTCAAACCAAAAAACTGTATTAAAGGGTACTTTGTTGAAAGTCCACGTGACATTTTTTGTCCCACATGTTTATTCATTTTTGCACATATTACTTGGTTCTTCATTAAAATACTCCGTCAATACCATATGTTTATAAAATCAATATATTGATCCGTATAACCTAGAGTAGTCATCAGCACCGCCCCTTATGATCCCGTCGTCAATACGGAATATGATAAACCGAGAATAGCCGTCACCTCATCTTTTAGTTAATATATGATTAAATAAAAGGCTTCCAACAGTAAATCCGAAAAATTGTAACGAAGTCAAGGTTAAATCTTCAAAAAATTATGTAAAAGCTCAATCTTTTTC
The DNA here is from genome assembly GCA_958009045.1 of Oxytorus armatus. Classification (NCBI taxonomy): domain Eukaryota; kingdom Metazoa; phylum Arthropoda; class Insecta; order Hymenoptera; family Ichneumonidae; genus Oxytorus; species Oxytorus armatus. Next base: position 29,269,254 of record OY253746.1, read on the forward strand.
TTCGTTTTCAATAAATTATGAGTCACATTACTTCGGCAAATTCAACGCTGGTCATATGACTGGAAGCATTACTCGGACTATTTTACCGTTGCATCCATTTATAGTAAACAGTTTATAAGTATTTCTTTACGACTTCATTGTTTCTTGGTGAATCCACCCCTGTCTGATCATACCTCCCCGAGCTCTGCACTGAACGAACGTCTCTCAACTTTTAGTCGCAGCATTTCAATTGTCTCTTCGAAAACGGTACGGTGATAAATCAATCAATTCCCATTGTACTGGCTGTGAGAACCGACGACAAGGAGCGTCTCCAAGGACATGGGGCAATTGTACTTCGATATAAAGACAGAAATTTGGCGATTATGCGAAATCCCGAGTTTTACTTTCACCGAAAGGAGGAACGATGTTCAAGGCAATTCGGAACAAACGATCTCGGTCATCCATACGTAAAGATAATTTATGAGTCCGGCAATTGGCTGGTCGGTGGTGAGCTTGAGGTACTCGAGAGAATCCGATGGAACGATGGTCTTGACGCTTATAGACTAACGCCCAATGAGTTAATAGCGAAATTCCGTGAAATCGATGCCGATGCTATCTTTGCCTTTCAACTGAGAAATCCCATTCACAACGGTCACGCTCTTCTCATGCAGGTAAGCTGTGAATTTTCCATTTCAGCATTTTGTTAATTGCTATATCGTAATTCACAAGGCTACGATGGATTAAAATTGTTCTGTTTACTCCAGGACACGAGAAGATATTTGCTCGAAGAACGAGGCTTTAAAAAGCCCGTTCTGTTGCTTCATCCGTTGGGTGGTTGGACGAAGGATGACGACGTTCCGCTGGCCGTTAGAATCGAACAGCATCGAGCTGTGCTCGATGAAGGTGTTTTGCATCCCAATACTTTGCTAGCAATATTCCCATCTCCTATGATGTATGCTGGACCTACCGAGGTTCGTCTGATCTTTTATGTCTTTACCCGCAGGCAAAAACGTTTATTACGAAAAGCTTTTGAAACCGTAATTAGTGGTCACTTTATTTCTATGTCGAGTTAAAAAAGTAAGCGAAATATTATCCATTTTGCTTCTGTGTACACAAAGTTTGGTGTTAGTGCATTGTTTGTCATGTAACTGAAATGTACTGAAAATTTGAGAAAATCATATTTCAAAAGAAATCTCGAAGTGGTGCGTGTATGCTGACTCGAACTGTTTTGAAAAATTGTTTTTTTTTTCAAGATTGGCTTGTTCACAGAGATGTTTGTACTTTATAGTTGAAAAAAATACCTGTCGCGAATGTATCTGCGAAAAAATATTTACTACTACAGGTTATCTTCATTTTCTTCTTCTTTTCTCTATGTGGCAAAAAGATGTCTACGTCCGATGCTATCGATGAGGCACTATTACAGTTAATGCCTCATTGATGATAAAAAAATTGCTACAACCCGATTTGCAGGCATAACTGTACGTTTCAGAGTCTGAGTGTTTATCCAGCTGCTTATTCCTCAATACAAAAGAATGGGTTTCCTTAAACCTGATTCTCATGACATAATATTTAATAGTCCCTCAATAACGTTCGCATTTATTTATACCACGAAGTGTATAATATTAAATAAATTGTATATGTATGTATATGCTCATCAAACTCATACGAGTTGCGAAACTCATTAGCTATGAGAAGAAATTTAGTACTGCCTAAGTCATCAATAAAAACTATATTGAAGTTCAAATAATCTTGATGAGGCTGTACGAAATCTTTTTCTCATAGTTCACGAGTTTCGCACTAACTAACTTTTGTTAAGTGAAAACATCAAAGATACCAGATGAACAGACATACAATTTTTAGAAGTTATTTCCTCGGGAGTTACAAGAATGTGAACATTTTTGAATATTTCCGATGAATGTTTGGTATTGAATGTCGCTATAATCGATAAAATGATTCGGGCTTATTCTAAAACATTAAAACTTGAAATATTTTAGAATAAGTCCACATTCGTTTAAGTGTGGTAAACATTTAACTATGGAACAATTACTTTCTATATTGATAAAATGACGTTCAAGGATGTTTCGTCCAGATTTTCATGAAAATCCGCAGACCTGTTTGAATTTTTTTAAATAAAAAAGACGGTAATCACTTTAACTTATAAAAATCGCGTTAATAAACAAAAAATAGTGTTTATAACACTGGTCTGCAATCATTTTTTTTCTAACAAACTTCATGTCAATGCCAATGCCAATTCGAATTCGTACATTGCATTCGTATATAATATATTTCCATCGTTTGCACAAATAACCTTCGTTTATGCACAAATGCAATTTTTTAATCATTCTTATTATGCATTTCCGCCGCTTTCAAGTACAGCTCCCTTATGTACAGCCGTATCCGACTCAACCTCTGTATCGCATTCATCATAGCAATTCTGCCAAGGATATTAGGAATTGCCATTTAGCAATCTAACCTCTCTCGGCCAAATTTCGCACCACACTCTCCCAGTCGATGCCCTATGTGAATGCGTCACGTTTTGATCATGATTGAAAATGTACTGCTTTATTACAGCTAATATATAATATATAATATGAGGTAAAACATGGCACGTCATATATGGTTTACCGTATCCTTATGGCAATAATGCACTCCGTTTGTAACATCAACGGTAATAATCCTGATTATTAGGTCGTAGTAACAACAACATTTTGCCAAAAAATATACGATAATCAAGGGTTTATTACTGTTTCCCATGCTAACTAGTCCTGACTGACTTGGACTGATTGGGTACGGGTGGCCATATTGAATAGCATATACGGTTTCATGAATTCAGGAGGGTTTTTTTTCATAAAATGAGGAAAGGACGTTTATATGAAAAAAGATGAAATTATGTTATATAGTTTTTAGAACGGTCTTTTAGCAGACAATAGACCATGTCCATCGTACTCTCTACAATAGTTGATCGCAGTAACAAAACACGCCACCGCGATCGCTAGTGGTCCGTTCTTCGTCCATTTTGCGTCCGTGCACACAGCGGACATCTCGATGAGCGATGATTTTTTTTCTTTCCATTTTTACCCTAACGATACCAAGTAATTGTGTTCTCCAGGTACAATGGCACGCCAAAGCAAGATTGATTGCGGGTGCAAATTTTTATGTCGTTGGTCGAGATCCAGCTGGAATGCAACATCCAAATAAAACTTCAACTCCCGATGGCAATCTGTACGATGAGAGTCACGGAGCGCGCGTACTCTCGGTTGCACCTGGGCTTCAGGATATCGAGATAATTCCTTTTAGGGTCGCAGCATACGACAAGAAGACGAAACAAATGGCATTTTTCGATCTGTCGCAAAAAAATGACTTCGACTTCATCTCCGGTACTAGGATGCGTGGTAAGATACTTTTTTGTCTGTTATGTTCACCTTGCTCACCTTTTTCGATGTTTTGCCGGAAAATATCATCGCCGGTTTCTGTACCACTCACGTTACGAAATGGTTATTTTTTCTCGTAGGTTTTGCGAGATCTGGCACAACTCCACCCGAGGGTTTCATGGCACCTAAAGCCTGGAAAATTTTATCGGAGTACTACCAAAATTTCGGGAAGTGAAACGTCAAAACAGTATTTCATGATTACATGAGCGGTCCAATTCAGTTGTAATATGAGTTCCCTATGAGTTCATTATATATATACTATGTGCACGCGTTCGTGTATATTATCGTGGTTAAAATACTGTTTTCTTTTGTTTTCACTCCTCACCGAAAATATTCTCTCTTCACTGAAAATTAACTCGTGCACAAGCTGAGGTCGGCTCAATATTTCTTTTTACTACTGCAGCATAGATATTGAAATTGTGAAAAAAGTTCGTTCTAGCGAATTTAAAAATGCTGATATTACGAATCTCTTCGACAGTTACATTGTTTAGAAGAGAAAAAAAACGTTGACCGAATTTCGAACATTCGGGATTGTTAGAGACGAAATTATGGTTTTAAAAATTTTGCAATCTCGATTTCAACGCCCGGTTGCTTACACGGTAAAAAGATGAGAGTTATGCGTTTCACTACGATTAGCTGATCGGGGACGATTTTAAATATCGCCATTGCTCTCGCAATCTAAATAAAATGATTAAGTAAAACATGGCACACCAATTCTGTGTATTAAGATCTATGCTTGCAATAATCACAACGATTGCAATTCATTTTTGGTACACCATTTTTTTTTACTTCTTCAACAGTTTACAGTTGGGCGTTTTTTTTTACAAATGTATCATTTTTTAAAATGTAACTTCTGTGTTTGATTTTTTTTTCTACTGTTCATCTATTGTCTTGTTATTTTTTCATACTAATTGATAATTCCTGTAAAAACCGAAGAATATGCAGTAATATTTAGTAGTCCTCAATTGCATTGAAATACTTATTTTTTAATAAAAATATTATACCATCGCCCATTCTTCACACTTTACGTGAACTGTTGGAGAGGTGAGCGGTGACTTGAGTTCACACGCAGTGGGCTCGGGTTCGATTCCCGGCACCAATGGATATTTCTATATGGTTTTATTCGCGATTCTCGGGTGTTCCGTATTCCACCTTACAAAAGTAGGTTCATATCCCCGCTCCGGGTGGGGAACCTGGCAAACCCCATCTCCCGGGGTGGCAAGTATCTAATCGGCATTTGACACCTCGCGGTAGCCATCCGTAGCCAGAGTGTAAGCTACCGTGCTAAGGACTACATGACACCGGGGTATGGTGCGTCGTAACGGTGTCTCCAGGATACTCGGAAGCCTTCTGGAAGTAAAACAGCATAGTTTGTTGGGGTACGAATGGACAGCAGGGGGTGAAGAAGGGCTGGTAAAAAATAATTTCGGCATCCCGACGTACCTAATAAAAAGGCGTAACGCGAGAAGGGCTGCAGGATTAATAATGAGGAACATGAGGATGCTTGTCAGCAATGTTTTGCAGTATGGGGAGGAACCCCGGGACACGGTGTGGACAGATAGGACAATGAGTGTATAATGAACCGCAGGCCTGAGTGCAAGCAGAGGTCGAAACAAGCAAACTGCACCTCGAAAGCATTATTATTATTATTATTGGTCCGTCAGCTTGTAGAAACAAAAGAATAAATGAAAAGTTGAAAAATAAGTATATGTATTTAAAAATAAAAAATCAGGATAGCGGAATTGTCAACGACGACAAGTCGGTCACGAAAGAAAATCGCGTAGATTTTAGGTCGGAAAAAAACTTGTGATTTAACACATATAATGCATACGCCAGAGAGTTCCGCGAGATCTCAATTTAATATCGATGCGGCAGTAATAAAAAAAAATCGAATTCACTTCAGATTGAGCGACAATTATTTTTTAGCACAAAGGTGGGAAAATTTCGATGAGGAATGAAATCCAGAAACCCTCCTAGTGTATTGTATATAGAGGATAGATTATGAATAATTTATTACGCATCTAAGAGACAATAGAGTCTAAAGGTATAAGAGATTGTACATACAGATCGACACAGTTGAATTTATTCATTCACGAAGTTGAATTTATTCATTCACGAAGACATCTTTTTCTTATAGTGTCAAGACCCTAAAATATTCCTTTCGTTCCTGTATCCTTAAGGCGATGTGAAACTTATTCTTTGCCATTCCCTCTTGCTCCTCCGTACTGTGGACCATTAATGCTATCGCTCTTGCGCCCATAGGTATTTCATACAGCCTTAAGGAAACTACACAATCCACACAGATATAGTCGACATATTTCCGTTCTTTCAATATTTATTGCAGCGTTGATGTCGTGACACTAATCGGGGCTTCTTATTTATCCAGCAATCTTGTTATCGATAGATTAGGATTGTGACAGTGGACAGGAGTGAAGTGTATTATCAGACGCGATCCTTGATCCCGGAAGAACATAATAAGTCGTGTTTGTCTCATCAGACGATGATCATTGGCCTCTTGTTTATCTTGGTTGTCGAAATTAGTTTCACGGAAGATCTGAAAAAAATATTTGGCAATTAAAATATGGAGTAAAAAAAAATTGGTCACCCCGAAATATTTTGTATAATTTACGTATCTGAAATGTTATCAAATAATATGTGAATCATTCAATTGATTAGGGATTACAAAAATGTTATCACCAACGGTGCAATCGAAATTTATGTTGCAGCATCGAAATATGGCAGTGGCCAACAGAGCCAACTGATAACAAAAATTATAATTTAATATCTCTACTTTTTATCATCAGAGGTTCGTAATATTGTTTAATATTACGATGTGGACATATGTAAGGTAGACGGAGAAGGGATAAACCAAGTGTTTTATATGCTAAAAAAAAACAAGTTATAGAAGGCAATGAACGACGCGGTTCGCCTTACCGTCCTCCTCAGAGTCCGATATTCTCGTTGCTTGCAGGGAACTTTGTTTTGACAAAGTTCTGCCATGACCCCGAGGCCTTGGCGGCGGCGATTGCTTGTTCCAGAGTGCCTCGAGCTGATCGAAATGTTGAGATTGAGCGAGGGCAGCTTGCTCTGGACCAAGACCCGGCTGGGAATTCACGAGACCGGCTTTGCTGATTTCCTCCATGGACGCGCTAACGCTGAAACGACGCTTCAGACGATCCTCAACGCTTGCCATCGCTGTTCCTACGACAAACAACGATAATAGAATGGATATACCATTATATATTTTTCGCATAGATAATTGTTGATGCCAGCAATCTACAGAATTAATTTATACGGGAACTTCGAACTTGCATGAACTCCCATACTCGAGAACTAAACAAATATGAGAATTTTGAGCGAAAAATTGTGATCTTTTTTAGTCAGGAAAAATAAGATATCAGGGATCTAAGCGCTATTACAATTTGAAAACCTATGCCAATTTCGTCTATCCGCGCATTTTCAACCAGGTTGTCCTGACTGTAAGGTCCCCAAATGTATCGCACTCTGCGTATGCTGCTTTTGTACATTCTGGGGGCGGCGGTCAACCCTGTACATAAACATCGTGCGAAAAAGAAGAAGAAGAAAAAGAAGACTACTAGTAGCAATAGCGGTAGCAGTAGTAGTAGTAGTAGTAGCAGTAGCAGTAGCAGTAGCAGTAGCAGTAGCAGTTGCTGTTGCAGTTGCACTTGCAGTTGCATTTGCAGTAGTAATAGCGGTAGCAGTAGCAGTTGGAGTTGCAGTTGTAGTTGCAGTTGCAGTTCCACTTGTTGTTGCACTTATAGTTGCAGTTGCAGGTGCAGTAGCAATAGCAGTACCAGTAGCAGTAGCGGTAGCGGTAGCAGTTGCAGTAGCAATAGCAGCGGCAATAGCAGTAGTAGAAGCTGTAGCAGTAGCAATTGCAGTTGCAGTCACAGTAGCAGTAGCGGTAAAAGTAGAGGTACGACTAGCGGTAGCCGTAGCCGTAGCCACGGCCGCAGCCGCAGAAGTAGCAGTAGCAGTAGCCGTAGCAGTAGCAGTAGTCGCAGCAGTAGCAGTAGCAGTAGTGGTACTCTTATCGGGGATTGCCAATTATCCATATTAGCTGGCCAATATAGCCATGGCAAAAATACAGCTAACCGTATAGTCAGCTGTATTTTTTTGCAGCAATTGAGATTCTGGATTAACGTATTTTTTTCAATCTAATTTTACAAAATGACTTCTGACGCGATTTCAGGTAGCGGTAGCAGTTGCAGTAGCAATAGCAGCGGCAATAGCAGTAGTAGAAGCTGTAGCAGTAGCAATTGCAGTTGCAGTCGCAGTAGCAGTAGCGGTAAAAGTAGCGGTACGACTAGCGGTAGCCGTAGCCGAAGCCACGGTCGCAGCCGCAGAAGTAGCAGCAGCAGTAGCCGTAGCAGTAGCAGTAGCAGTAGTGGTACTCTTATCGGGGATTGCCAATTATCCATATTAGCTGGCCAATATGGCCATGGCAAAAATACAGCTGACCGTATAGTCAGCTGTATTTTTTTGCAGGAATTAAGATTCTGGATTAACGTATTTTTTTCAATCTAATTTTACAAAATGACTTCTGACGCGATTTCAGAATGTTCCAATTGCTCTAATATTCGTCTCATCACGAAATTAATAATATTTGCGCCATACACAATCACAAACATTGATTATCAATCTTCAAATCTAAGTGAGCAATGACACCGGCAAAGACAGCGTGTAATCGACGATCTGCTTATCTCGTATGAGATCTTACCCGAAGTAAGGTGACCGTACTTTCGTTGCCAAGTATACGTGTCGAGTGACACCTCCTTCTTGAGAAATCTTCGAATTGGCCTTTTGGGTCCCGGTGGTCTGAGATCGATCGGTGCCACGTACGACGGTAGTTTAACGTATTGAGCCGGTGTATTATGAAGACAGAGTATCGGCATGCAATTGTGTTCCAATAGATGTATAGCGAGTCTCGAGCAATCTGTCGACATTTCGACACCGAGAATCGGCACGTGAAGCATTATGGAGTTTAATGGGATGCCTTTTTTCGTGTCCCAGACAACAAGACTCTTGTCCTCGCTTCCGGATACTGCTAGTGTACCGTCACCCGATAGCCTTACGCAAGTCACATAACCAAGATGTCCAACGAGGGTATGAATATCAGATCCCGTATTTATGTCCCAAACAATGAGATTGGCGTCGCGAGAACCCGATACCACGATACTTTTGTCGAGTACAGCAACGGCCACGCAAGTTACGTGATCCGTGTGTCCAACCAATACCTGTGACAATTTGCCACCGGCCAGCTGCCAAACTTTAAGACTCATGTCCCTCGATCCGGTGATCAGTGACTGCGAATCGGGTGTTACGACGAGGCAACTCACGTCCTGGCTGTGACTGACCTGATGCTTCTCTTCTGGTCCAGCGCCAAGGCTCACAATACGCACGTGATTGTCTCCGCTGCCACACACGGTGTATCTGGAAACAGTAAATATAACGAATTTTACTGTAGATTACTATTCTGTCATATCAATCATATGTGGATTATGTTGGCCGATTTCGAAGATTATTTTCCGGTGGTAAATGACTCCTTTTTGTGGGACTTGCCTCATGTCGGAAGCAACCGAGAAGCATCTACCCGGCCCGCAAACAGATTGAATTAAAGTTCCACTATCCGCAGCCCATACCCTTATAGCACCAGCTCGGTCCGAGCTTACTACTCTTCTTCCATCCAGCATAGCCGTTACCGCGGTTACGGGAGCCTGATGCCGGAATGTAGCTACGACGAGGCCCAATGTGAGACCCCAGACCCTCACAGTTTTGTCTTCGGATCCTTGAACAATGTTACGAGAGAAAAAATGTTCGAGATAAAAAACTTAGAACCCAGTTATTGTATTTCAAAACAATTTCGTGTTCAAACGATTATGAAGATTTTTGTATTTGTGTATTACATTCGATGATGCACCTGGAATTTTCATTCTTTAAAATTTCTTTAGTAAGGTTTATTTTGAGAATAGCGTAAGCGTATTTTTGCACGTTACTAAACATGTATCGGTTAAAACGTTCTACAATTTATATGATGACGATCAGAAAATATGCATTAATATGGTTCGTAGTAACTGGATTTTCCATTTTCATTTACTACCGATCCATTATGTTATCCCGTAGATGATGGTACAGTTTCCATTATTTATTATTCGAAAGGTAGTCAGGTTGGATTGCGTACCAATATACAACGCAGTTATACTCAAGTATACCTAAGTTTTCGTTACCCGATTTCATTTATCGCTGAACTCCTGTGAACCTGTAGCATCGTACTTCCAGAATTCGAAAGCGTTATTGGAAATGGATTCTGATATCAAAGAAGAAGAAAAAAATTCGACACGAAATATTTGGTATTGGCGTAATCGCAACTTCTCATCCCTTTTGTTTATTAGCGCGAAGTTGCTGTCGTAGAATGACTGGAGTCAAATTACGAACAGTATGGTCAAGATACGTTTATTTCGTATAATAATAAGTTTCCGGCAGAAAAATGTTGAACGTCAGACATTGCAAGAAATCGGTGAAATTGTTCTGGAGATACAATAAGTAGGATTTTTGGAGCAACGCACACACACAAGGACACATTTTCTTCAGGTAGTTTTCCGAGGTTTCGGTATATTTTAACCCTCGAGTGATTTCAACTACAATTGCAGCAATCAATGAAGCTTTAATGCCCTAAAGCCGTGCGAAGTTTGCAAGAAATCGGTGAATTCGTTTTTGAGATATTATGCAATAAGTTACATTTTTGGAGATACACACGCATACAAGGACGCGAGCACACCCATACAAGGACACTTTTTTGTGAAGTGAGTGCCGATGTTTTGGTATGCTTTAAATACATTGACATTAAAAACTCTTTTTTTTGTCATACAAACAAAGCTATCTCCATGAGGAAGCGGAAATTGAAACGGATGTTTCTTCACAGAGGTGTTTTTGACCTGCATGCTCTACGGTCTTATGCTCTGCATGTTCTATGACCTTGCAGAAGAAATAAATAATTCATATACAGCTGTACTGTATTACCATCAGCGTACTTGCGAGGCCTCTTTATCAACAACGTGGGGAGCAGGGTGCGGGGAAAGTCGCTAGATGGCACCAATACAATTCGCGGTATCGTTATTTAGGAAAGGGCTAATCCGTAGAGTCAACTTTACCCACGTGACGAAAATTACATTTATAACCAATTACAGAAGTCCGCGACAAAATACTGCAATGCGGTAAAATATGAGGAAGGGGAAGGGTAGAGAAAAGAAGGAGGGACGGCCCGAAACCGGGTATAAAAAAGCCGTTTTTGGCCAGGAAAATCACTTGTGCTCTGGGTGCTGATGGGAGACTATAGTGAGTATCTGTCATACTATCCCAGTCGTAAGGGAAGCAGATATCTCCGGAAGAAGAGGATCGGAGGAAAAAGAAGGGGCAGGCGGTCTGAGGAACGAAAGAGGGGACGGTAGTACTGGCAAGCTCTTGGCGCACTGGCCCAGTCATGAGGTAAGCGGGAGGGGGGACGGGAAACCAGATAGTCGGTATGGATGCGGAAAGAAAAGAATAAACTGGCTAAAGTTTGTGACCTAGGGCATAATAGTCTAGGGAAAGTGCGATAAATAAAGGAGATAAATATTTCCGAAAAAGTGTGGCGAAACAAATGTGAGAGTGCTACTCGTGAATAGAGAAGCAGGAGAAAAATAAAAACGAACAGCTTCTCAATAATAGAAAAAGTGACAGAAATAATCTGGGTGGAAAGACAGTGATAGAATTATAACCGAAAGATATATTATGCAGAAGACATCTCTTAGTTAAGCAGGTACCTAGTCATAGTCAGTTCAACGACTTAGCAAAAGAGACAAATATAAATATTATAGCGTGCAATTTAACTACATGTGAAATAGGAACAGACACAGATAGAAAGCGCCCGACTTATCTGTCACCGTTAAAATACGAAAAAATATTTCAAGTGTGTCAGACTAGACTATAGCAAGGATCGAGACAGCAGACGATATGGATTTGTGAGACGCGTAGCAAGGCGCTCAACAACGTACACAAGCGTGCAACCAGCGAGCTATCGCGACGAGCAAATGTCTGTAGAAAAACTGGACGACAGCATGACAAAGCATTTAAATGTCCAAATATTGAGGATGGAAATACGTTGCGCTCTATTGAAAACGATGTACACTCCGGGCTCACAGGTAAAGTATGTAATAAGAAGGACATCGATGATTGTATAATAAACTTAAGTATTTTAGATTATCCGCAAAAGCCTATATTCAGTTCACCGCCTGTTCTAGTTTCGAATCCGCGCAGACACTTGTTGTCACATTGTCTTTAAATAAATGTTAACGATAGCTGATACCGTGACAGTATACACCCGCCCGCGATTGGAAGGTTTATTACAGAATACCTTTGATGATTAAATAAAAATCCTGACCTGATGCAACGAAGAGGCCAGATGCCGAGAAAGCGACGCAAGTTACGCTCGCTATGTGTCCTTCCAGCGTGAGCATTAGTTCGTGTGTATTGAGTTGCCAAAGATTGACTAAGGAGTCAACCCCTCCGGTTACCGCCATAGCCCCGTCCCTCGATATATCTAGACAAGCTATCGGTGATGTATGTGGCTGAAAAGATTCTTGTTTGCCTGTCGGTTTGGTTGATCTCATAGGACCTTCTTCGGCACGGAAACTCCAATAAGTCAAACGATTGCCTCCAGCAGTTATCAAAAAGTCGTCTTTGTCCGTAACCTTTCGAGAAGATAAACAAACAACACATCATAACGTCCCGAATGTATAATAAATCGTCAATCTTTCGCATGTCACACAGAACACAAGACCATTAAAACTTCAGTTGATGTTGTATTTTGCGTAAGCCTTGGGGAGTTAGAGATCTCTGTTTTGCAGTATACCAGCGACTATTATTTCATGAAAAAATATCGCCAAGCAATCAAAGAAAGTTTTTATCCATTTAAGACCACCACCGTTTGTAAATTATATCGAGTCCATGAATAATGTAATTCAGATTAACGAAAAAATTATCTCAATAAAACGATTTATTTATTTAAGCGGTCTGCGATTATTGAATTCGATCGAGTTCATCAAATATTTTAAAATATCAGAAATAGTAAAATTGTTCTTTCGTACTTATCCAAGGCACGTTAATATCTCTTTCCTTTATATCAAACTGAAAATGATTCAACTGAACAAGAATAATTTTATTGTCGAGTTTCATTGATAGCGAATTATAACATTAATTATTATTCGCCGAAATTTCGTTGATCGAGTCACTTGCGCTCTTCATACATTATTGTTTTTCCACAAACACAAATCAATAATGGGAGTCTCACGTCGCGAGTGACTATGTGGGCCAGAGGACGTACCACCTCGGCACTTCAGTTTCAAACATGGACTTTCAAACGTGATATCTCAAAAATATGAATAAAAGCTTGTAATCAATCGTACCATATTGTACAAGTAATCGTGAAGCGTGATATTTTCCAGACCATCCGTTCATTTCATATTAATTTCTGAATGACTGAAAGCGTGAAAATTGCAGAATCATGTCTTTTGCTGATAACGAAAATAAAAAACGCTCGATATATCTGAATTTTCTCTGCGTCATTCGATAGAAATCTTGAACTACTTTGATAATTTTTTTACATTTTTTTCGAACGTTTATTTCGAGAAACGTGAAGCTTGAGGCTTAATAACAAAACAACATACAAAGAAGTTGAAACTTGCAAATCTCTTCCTCGAAAATTCACACAATTTTCGTAGCCCTCTCTTCAGGGAAATATCTTTCTCAATTTTCACTTCTTCATACAGGAAGCTATTAGTATTACGTATGTGAAATTTGGATAAGGCAATGTGCAAGTTTTAACTTCAGCTGTTTTCCATCGATGCATTGTCCATCCCGGAATTTTCGAAATATTTAAAGTTTCATAAAATCGGCACCATTTCGTCAAATCTTACGACATTCAATATTAGACATAATTTAATTATATTCTCTTTATCTACAGTCTACAGAATTTTTACGGTATCTTTCAAAATCTGTGGAGATTAAAACAACCACAGGATTTTCGAAAAATGCAAATTTTCGTGCAATCGGAACTGTTTTCATCGATTGCCGCATTGCATCAATTCTATTGGCTGATATCCGTACTTTTTTCTTGCAGTATCAATAATATTCACATTAATTAATAATATCAATAATGATACATTTAATAATGTTCTATTCATGTAGAAAATTTTTGTTCAAAATCTCAAAATTTACGGAATTTAAAGCAACCACTGACAATTTTTATAAAAATTGTCAGTGGTTGCTTTAAATTCCGTAAATTTTGAGATTTTGAACCACTGACAATTTTTATAAAAATTGTCAGTGGTTGCTCCAAATTCCGTAAATTTTGAGATTTTGAACAAAAATTCCTGGCTGACAATTTTTATAAAAATTGTCAGGCAGGAATTGAATCAAGATCCGCTTCCATGCGTACCCGAGTCTCGTGCACTGATCTACTGCTCCCTCATTATAACTTCGAATATATTAATAATGATAAAAAATGTTGTAATTTGTGAAAATAGCAATGTTCATATAAGACTTGAATTCATTTTTTTTAAATTCGCAATATGTTGAAATCTTTTTAGATAAAACAATTTTAATATCATGTCAGCGTTCCCGTCGGCTTGTCAGGAATTGTTCGATGCGCGTTACATATTTTTGACGGGTTTATAAAAATCATTTATAAATGTTGGACTCACCTTAACCGCAGTTACGGCAGCTGATGCATTGGCGGGCAATATTTTGATGAGTCTACCGCTATGCATATCGAATACCGTGACGCGTCCCTCCAGACCACCGGCTATTGCTCTTCTGCAATCTCTCGCTAAGCAAACACTCGTGACAGGACCCTGATGTCCCCGAAGGGTGTGAATTTCCGTTCCGGTCGCAAGTGATCGTAGATACAATTGATCATCCTCACAGGCGGCAAGAAGAAATACAGAATCGGTCGAAACATCGATCATCACTACCGGTGATGGTAGTGGTATGCTGTTCAATAACGTAAAACTTTCGAGGGACCAAAGGCATACTGTGCCATCCGATGAACCCGAGACGAGAACCTCCCCGGCCGAGTCGACCCGTACCGCCGTTACCGGACCTCGATGATGATCGACTTTCATCAGAACTTCACCGGTCAACAGACTCGTTGCTATTATTCTCGAGTCTTCGCCACCGCTCACGATAACTGAATTGTTCAATGCAGGTGTTAGCGTCAAAACTGGCGCTATGTGCTCGCATATTCGACGCTTAAGCGTGAGTTCTTTCATGTCCCATACTATTATAGACGTGTCTTCCGAACCGGTGAGCAAATATTGCGATTGTTGAGTCACCGCGACGCAGGATATGGGATTAGAGTGTCCTGGGAAAAAAGCAATCGCGAGAATCCTTTACGAATTTTCATTTAGATCCTGACGATTGTATTATGTTTATTAAATAAGCAATCTGATTATTGCGATGTGAAGAAATCTTGTGATCTGCTCATCAAGTCAACCCCTTCCCCCCCGATCCTGAAGACGTAATTAAGGGGGCTGACTCACCAAAATATGTCAAAAATCAAAACCGCAGTCCTGTAATTCCTACATATACGAGGGGGGCCTGAAAAGTTTCCCACCTCAACATGAAGATGGCAGGACTTGTCGACAAAAGCTAGGAAATGTGTTTGCACATTATTTGACAGGAACTAACTAGAATTTCAACTATTTGGACGCGCAGTTGTTGTTTGCCAATCGCTTAAGTGAGTCGATGCCAGTGTTTTTGTGAAAATGGAAAAAATCGAGTATCGAGCTGTCATTAAATATTTGGTTTTGAAAGGCATTACGCCTACGTAAATCAAAGACGGGTTGGACACTGTCTGCGGGGACTCTGCACCATCATTTACCACCGTATTATTTTGGGCAGCTGAATTTTGGGGAGCTAAACGTGGCCGTATCAGCTTAGGAGACGATGAACGTTCGGGACATCCAAAAACTGCAACCACTGACGATAACATCGCTCAAGTCCACCAAATGGTGCTAGACAACCGACGAATTAAAGTTAGAGATATAGCAGAGGCTGTGAATATGTTCAAAGAACATGTTTGTCACACATTGAATCAATCTTTAGGCATTCGAAAGCTGTTCGCGCGTTGGATGCCGCGTTTGTTCACTTTGGACCAAAAACGTGTTCAAACGAAAATTCCCAACGCTCTGTTGGTGCAATTTCGGCACAATAAATCAAAGTTTTGGCGCCGAATAATTACTGTAGATGAAACTTGGGTACACCAGAAACAAAACTACAGTCAAAACAGGGGACTGTGAAGGAGGAGTCGGCTTCAAAAAAGGCAAAAGCTGTTCGTTCGGCTGGGAAAGTGATGGCGACTGTTTTTTGGGATAGTCATTGCAATCGATTATCATCATGGCATCTTAATCGATTATCATCAAAAAGGAACAACCGCTACAGGAGCATACTCGTACTACGCATCATTACTTGACAAGCTGAGGGCAGAAATTACAAAAAACACGGCAACATTTGCAGAAAAATTTTGTTTCACCAAGACAATGCGCCGTCTCACACTACGGCGGTTTCCATGGCGAAAATCCAAGAATTTCGATTTAAACTCCTTGACCACCCTTCTTACTCACCAGATTTAGCCCCAAGCAACTTTTTTGTTCCCTAAAGTTGCGCTCGGAGGACAGAGATTTTCGTCGAATGAGGAAGCTATCACCTTTGTAAACAACTATTTTGCAGAGAAAGACGCCGAGTATTATTTTGACGGGTTGAAGAGATGGGAGCATCGCTGGTGTATAGACTTACAAGGAGACTATGCAGAAAAATAAAAATAAATTTGAAAAAAAAATTTCTCGTTTCTATGTCAGGTCGGAAACTTTTCAGACCACCCTCGTATCTCTCTTGTAAGCGCAGTTTGAATTTTTTGGTTATCAAAGTATGGCACGGATACAAAGTGTATGAAGTCTTAATAAAGTGTTTGTTACAACCTCCTCTCCTGGGTAAACGCGGCACATAATTTCATTTTGCTCTGATCCCAGCAATATTGGCTAATGTTATAGAATTAAACAATTTTTTTTTCTCAGATGATGTTTCTAGTAGTATAGCTCTCACAACTTTACGTTTAATTGCAATTGATTGATTAATTTGCAGGGAAGGTTATAACAAAGTGTTTAAGACTTATAACTCAATATGTTAGGCGATAGCGATATGCACATGGCTCCCGAGTAATTTTGCAACATTATAATTGTTCTCCCAGCCTAGTGGAGTTAAAATGCGTGATCGAGTATTAAAAATATATATATTTGTATCCTGCCACGTGGGGTATTGTTCGAACGGGCTTGCCTTCATGATTGCGTCAAGGGTTAACCCTTCATGCAAAAAATATGCCCATGTTTGACCGGCTTTTTAAATGTGTGGTGGAAAGTAAATCGTACCTTTGAAGGTGTGGACCAATTGTCCAGACATCACGTGCCAGAGTTGAGCATCGCCTTGAGGAGGCACGACAACAACGTGCTGACCCGAAGGCGCTGCTTCTACAAGTCTCACACCTTGAGGACAACCAAGTGTTCTTATCTGAAGAGGTAGCGGTGGCTGTAGCCATCCGTTTAACGGAACAAGAAGTGGGGCGACGTAACCATCGCACCAGGCCATTGCAGCTGTGATCATTCTACTTACCTGAAAGAAGCGCATAAATGCGCAAATGATAGAATTTTTCAAATACGTACTGACTACGATTGATGACATTGAAATTTCCTCTCATGTGAGATTTACTTAATAACGTTCACCGGGTGAAGAAAAATGTACAGATCAAGTGATCTGCTCAAGTTTATTTTTCTCATTCTGTACGAACAGAAACATCTGGCTGAATTATTTCAGAGTTTTTAGCTACATCGTTCTTGAAGCATTTATTTTAAAAATATGCATTTTTTATGTACATGCTTATGGAGTATTTAATTTCCTACCCACATAATTCCGGACAAATGCATACAACAAAATTAATAGATATTATGACAAGATGTTAGGTCAAAATACCCGGTAAAAATATCCCATGCCAAAATAAATCTGTAATACTAATGTATGAACGGGCCGTTACCGCGCCGTTGTCGTACTCTAACAATTGTGTATTAATTTGCTGCATTTTGCTTTATGCTCGATTTTTCTTTGAATTGTGGCTTCTTTTCGGAAAAATTTTTTCACAGATATGTTTTTGTGTCGCGGGATGTTTTGATACTTATATATTTTGTCAAAAATATTTGATTGTGGGATCAATGTTCATGGACTCAATAATAAGTGGAGTACAAAAAACTGCCATAACAAAAAAAAATGTTTGTTTCAACTGGTTTGACTACCCTTTTAATACTACTATACTGTTTACGATTGATAGGAGAGCCGAACAACGAAGCTCGCTCCAACTTCATGCATCGCATGCGCCGTATGTTTCCCTTGGCTTGTCCCACGAAAGCTAATGACCTTCCATAAAATCTCCCACCTATGGTATGTTCGTGCAAAACAATTTAATCCGATGATTACTTACAAGATCACCACCATCCTCGACGACCGGTCTTAGCCAGCAGATTAATTGAGCGCCAAGTTGAAGGGGATCCCTTGTAAGTACGTCGCTCGAATTTCGGATGGCGTAATAAATGAGCTCGAGATCTCTTTCGAGGAGATATCGTCGAGCGTGCTCAAGGACGCATCTTAGATAACTGACGGATACCATCTGAACGGCAGCGAGAAGAAAGTCAAAAGCGCAAACGGCGAGTCTCTTGAGCTTCTCGACATCGCCCGCTTGGAGTAAATGAAGCCAAGCTTCCTCGACGTGACGAAGAGTATACGTGATGTCTTGAGATTGCAGTATGCTCTGGAATGGTGTTTCTTTTGCCGGTTGTGTTTCAGGATCTTGTGGCAATTTTTCCCCACTCTCTTCCGAATCTTCGGCGAAGAATAAATTCGCGAGCTCGCCATGACACGATTTACAAATCGTCTGATTAGAAAGATAACGTTTTCTGGCTACCTCGCGACTAGACCAGCGCCATGAAAACATTAATCTTCCGCTCAATACGCGTACCTGCGAATGAAAAATAAATTATAATGAACAAGTGTTATTTCTTTATTTTTATTTCATTGCTCCCTCAAGGTGGAATTGATCAACCAACTTTGAATCGAAATTCAACTAGTTCATTTCTGTAAAAAATTCGTACCAAATCCGATGCATTTTAATGGTAAATCTACAGTTGGTAGATGTAGATGGTCAACAGCTCGATCCGATACAATCTTTTGATAGCAATATCTACAGATGGTTATTCGTTGTTGGTTGGAATTATTGCGATATTGTCGTTTGTCAAAGAAGCATTTACAACAAGAATATAACCTGTTTTCATGCAACGATTTCCGGTTGGTATTTGGCTAGTTATCAGCAGTCAAACTCTGTAATAATTGTTCGACCGCAGTATCTGTAGTTAGTTGGTATTTGTATTAAACTGTTTCATCGTGAACGCAGGCTTGATCACAGAGCCTACTGTTAATCAGGCCTACCGACCGTTAATCAGCGGTAGTGCGCATTGTCGATCGGTTTCATTAACATTAACCGAGCGTAAACTTAGGTATGATGGAATGGGTCGCGCTCGGTTGATGTTGATAAAACCGATCGTC
Source organism: Oxytorus armatus (assembly GCA_958009045.1). Taxonomy (NCBI): domain Eukaryota; kingdom Metazoa; phylum Arthropoda; class Insecta; order Hymenoptera; family Ichneumonidae; genus Oxytorus; species Oxytorus armatus. The sequence goes on from OY253746.1 coordinate 29,288,363, forward strand.
AATCCTGTGGCCAATCCTGTGGTCAACCCTGTGGTTAACCCTGTCACCTCTGTAGTCAACCCTGTAGCCTTCACGATGAAATAGTTACAGTCTGTTCAACAAGAAAGCAACCGCTGTCATTTGGGAAGGAGCCATCGCAGTGCCATCTGTCCCTATTCGTTGAAATCTTTGTTCCCCGCTCTTTTGCCCAATATATAGTGTTCCGGCGCATTACGTTGTTGACATCAGTGACATCGTTATCCTCACAATGAGTGGAAAATTCCTGAAGCGATAGTAGGCGGTGCTTTTAATAAATCTTGCGAAAGGACCGAAACGGACGTATAAAGCGGCTGCAAAATATTTGCGGAAGTCAGAGGCATTCGTTAAGACGACGGTAAAGCGATATTTAGTGGTTGGAAATGTAGACGATCTGCCGGAAAGGGGACTATTCCCCGTGACTACAACGGGGGATAAAACGTTCTTACGTCTTTTTCAAGACAAGCCAGGACTTTCGCTGCGCTCTGCCCAAAGGAAGGTACGCAAAAAAAGAATTCTCTAAATACGATTCGAAGTCACTTACATGAAAAAAAAACGTGTCTCTTCGATCAACTTTCAAGCAACCTTTATTGTCAGAAAGTCACGTGGAATAACGACTCGCGTGGGCAAAGGAAAATTTGGATTCAGATTGGGACAATACTATCTTCACGGACGGAGTCTTCGTGCTAGGGATGGTCTTCCTTATCAAAAGTGTGGTCAACGAAAAGTAATAGCATTGTTCAGCGCACGGTACAATATCCTGTCAAAATACATTTTTGGGGATGCTTATGTAAACGTGGTTTTGGTTGCCCTTTCCTGTTTACGGAAAACTTAAACGCCGAGAAAACGCGCACAATCTACGAGAAATGATTGTGCAAGTCTGTTGAAAAGTTTTTTGGTTCTGACAAAACAAGTTCGGTGTTGCAAGAAAACAATGATCCTAAACATCGCAGCAAACTGTGCAGTGCGTGGAAACAATAAAATAACGTCATTACGATAAAATGGCCGGCAATGTCTTCAGATGCTAATCCGATTGATAATTTATGATCGTACATGAAACGGTAGCTCAAAGAAAAGATATGGCGATCTTTGCCAAAGGCATATGCAGAAAATCTCATCGAAATCATGGAAAAAAGGTGTCAAGCTATAATTAGTAATGGAGGTCATTGAACAAGACATTAGATAATTGTGCAATAATATGTAATTATGAATAAAAACAATTGAATCTCAATTTTCATTTTTTCCAGATTGTGACGCCCTTTTCTTCTTGAACAGACCCTAGATCCAAATTCCAATCAACTGTAGATACTGCGGTCGAACAATGATTACTGAGTCGGACTGCTAAAAATTAGCCACATACCAACCGGACAATGCTGCATGGAAACGGGTTATATTCTGATTGCATTTAGATGAAATGTAGAAACTAATAGCGATGATTAGACAAGTCCGTCAGAGCGGTATAACCAAAATAAAAATGATGTTGCTTCTTGATGAGAGAAAGTCTACCTCCCTTACACCGGAAAACCGGAAACTCGGGGATCGACTCTACACAAAAGCGACTCTTTATTAAAATGGGTCAGGGCCCGTATACTCGTACTTGCTGAATGCTCATCATGAGGGAGGGGCCATATCTAACGGGAAGGGCCTACCAACTGTAGCATTCAGCTGGGCTGAAATAAACATCAGTCAACAATCCCGCAACACTCCGCACTCAGCGGTTACTTTAAGCGGGGCCTTAATACGAAAATAATTCAATGCAAAGTATCTATATGGAAAAACTTCTCTATACGATAGCAACTCTAAGTGAAAGCATCTCTAAATGAATACAGTTCTACGGAAATACATCTCTAGGCAAATATAGTCATATACGAAAGTATCTCCACCCGGTTGAATTTTTTCTCAACCGAGGTAAGAGATTAGGTAGTAAGCGATACCTCGCTTTTCTAGTATTACTTAAATAGATAGCAGCAAACAGTGACATGCATTGAGACTTACCATTTAGCAACCTGACCTCCCTCGGGCAAATTTCAAACCACTCTCTCCCAGTCGGTGCCCAATGATTACACGGCGAATGTGTCATGTTTTAATCATAATAAAAATGTACTGCTTCATTACACCAACAATATAATAAATAAAAATCGAGAGAATATGGACGCTTTTCGGTCCGAGGGGTACGAGATATTCAAATCACGCGTAAGATCAGAAACCGTTTTACAAGCTCCGAAGATGTAAAACTCCGAAATTATGTGCGAGGATCCTAAAAGTTTTGGAAATCCTAAAATCCACATTTTAAAAACAGAAATGTCATTGCCAAGAATAGTTATACACCAAGGATTAAATGACAAGAATAATTACGGGACCGACTGAAAAAGTACTGAACATCAAAACCCAATTACATGAAAAAACCTTATTTTCATAATTAGAAAGCGTAGAGTTCCGAAAAATTGTGGATTTGGAATAACGAGGTCTCGAACGGTTAAGTTTTGTACGCGAAAATGTTAAAAAAAAAAAATTTGTATGTCCAGAAAGGTTAAGGACATGCTAGTGTATAAATCCGAAAGGGCAATACTCCGAACAAAAGAAAGAAAAGGTCCATAGACGTAATGTGGGCTTCGCTACTGAACGACTCTCGCCTTCAGGCGCGTTCACAAAAGCGTCAACAAACTTACAAATCGACAAGAGCGACTCCGCCACTAGCGGATCGTAGACACTCCTAACACTAAGAGACTTGCTCCCGACGAGCTACGACGAGCAACATGCTGCGCGATTCACTTAACCTCATTCTTTTGTATTTCATTAAATAAACGTTTCTATATATTGTTACTGTGGTCTTCGGTTTGTCATTCCCATTCGGATAATCCCCACAGTAACACCAGCGGTTTTGCCATCTAAATGCTCGAATTGACAATGTTCAGAATATTGATCCTTCTAAACTTTAATTTTCAGAATACTGCATCGTCAAGGCTGTGATTATCGGAGTCCGATACCTTCGCGAACCTAATCTTTAAATCTTTTTTTCAATTTTATTATGCTCGAACTCTCCGATAGTTTGTTGATCGTTAATCTAATTTTTCGAACTTTGTGGATCTCTAAACATCAGTAGTTCGGAATTTTTCAAATACTACTACTGACCTTTCGATAAATTGTTCTGTCTTCTGCACACGATTTCCAAAAAAATATTAAACGTGCATCATGTTTTTATCGCTATTTATGTCGTTCGATGTTATTTACAGTAAATTATGTACACCTTCGTCGAAATAAATTATACGGAGACCTGCAGTTCGTGATATTGAAATTCGGAGTTTTACACCGTCGGAACTTTCACAGTTCAGACTTGCAACCCCGCGCCGCTTTAATCGTGTAAAAAATCATGTGTCTACAGGAAAGTCTACAATAGACGTGCGCTATTAGTTGGCATCGCGGAGATAGTAAGTTTAACAAACATAGACCGTGACGTGATTTTTTTTGGTATTCACATTCACAAAGAACTTTCCGCTATTGTACGTTATCGCTACCTCTTTGCTGACCCCCTAATTCATTGTTGTTACCAAGCTTATCGCTCTCGTCCAGATTTAATCGATTTCGGAGGACGTTAAGTTTTTCCTGTATTTTGGTTATGTTTTGTTGAAGGTCGGTGCGCTCGAACCTATCGCGTGAAGTAGGTCTCGAAGTAATGAGTTGCCCAATAGGGAAGCGCGCGGGACGAGATTTCTCCACGAATTGGCGGAGGTCCGGTTGTGATAACGGTGCCTCAACCAAGACGGAGTGTAACGCTGGAGAACGGATAGCGTGTTACGGGCAAAGGCAGGGAACCCTTTGCACCGATTTTGAGTTGACTAAGGCCCTGTGCTTGCGTGGTGCTGCAGGGGATGTAATCGTAGAGAATCTTCAGAAGAAGGCTACCGGGGATTGTCTTCCCAAGAATGTTCTCGTTAACGTTGTGAAGTAAAAGAATTAAGAGGGCAGCAGCTAGCGGTCAAGAAGTTCGAACTCAACTTATCGTAAAAGTATTGAAATTAATAGTCTTGTTCGGGACTCCGACGAGGACAGTCGTTGAAGCCCACGCTGTCGCGTTGACGATTCGGTATTGATATACGTGTCTCGCTCTCGTTCGGGTACGCCATAGGCGCTTCGACTCGTCCGTGCTCCCTCGAGATAGACGCGTCCTTGTCCCGCTCTCGCGTATTCATTGTACGTATAGTATACCTCGTTCTCGGTGCGTTCGCAATACAGATCTCGTCCTCGCGAGATAATTAAAAAAGTTTCGTTAATATTCTTTCGATTAGGTTCGCGGAAGTGTCACGGTGCAGTGGGCAGTGTGCGCCTGCAGGTCTCGTGGTTTAGACTAAAATGCAGTTCTCGTCCGAACGCAACGATTCCCCGTTTCATAGTCAATAATTATGATTCGTTTTCCAGTGATTCGTCGTTCTCGGATTTTCATTCGGTTCTCGCCTTAGTCCCGGTTAGCAACAGTTGCGTCGCACTCGTGGCCGCGCGTCTCTCACGTTCTCGATCAGGACGTAGTTCGCTATCCTCTTAGACGTTCCCGCGGCATTCTTTGCTAGCTCTCGCCGCTCAATAAAGTCGCCTAGCGTTGTGAGTTTCGCGTTTTCGAATTTACTGATATCTCGTATTATCTTCGATCCCGTCGATTATCCCGTTTACTGGCCCCCAATCCCGACCCCCTCTACCATAACCCGCGGCCGTGCATTTCCTTAACCGCCTGCTTCCGCTCGCGCATCCTTTTTTCGTATCATTTCGTTCTATGTTTAGTTTCGTTTTCATCTATGGTGGAGATTGGGTTAACCCCCCCCCCCCCCCCCCCCCGTTAGACATTCCGGTGAACAAAAATTCGATAGCGGAATTGAGTTACGTCCCCCTCAATTCCCAGGTTATACCGGTTGTTAATACCGGTGAAACAAAAATTAACTGGCATCCGTCGGCATGTTGGACGATCGCGCGGCGGCGAGAGACCGAACGTGACGTTGGCGAAAAATTTCCGTCACAAGACATATTGAATTTACTAGGAACGCGGCAAAAACTACGAATGTGCCTCGAATGTAGACTCTCCTTTATTATTTCAGCCTAATGAAGTTTAATTTCTGTCGCATTGGGCGCTACGGACTATTTTTTTTTAATCGTGTTATTCCTACGTATGTCTTCTTGAGGTTTTTACTAAAGCTGAGTTCGTCTTTCTCCATTCTTAGAGTGTTGCCCGCAGCCACTATTCTCAAGTACCCTTTCTATACGTGCACATGGACTCAGGGGAAACTGCAAAATACCTGGCGGACACAGGCGGCCCTTTCATCGATTCCGGGGGATTCCTACGAGTCATCTCGAATATAAACGACAATTCCTCGTAAAAATTATCGACCGTCCGGCAATTCAATGTACCAATTATTGCACAGCCAAATGGATCACGAAGCCAAATAGTGTAGATACTTAAAATGGGAGGCCGCCACAATCCTCATACCGATCGGTATCGGTATAACTAAGTTCATATTTACATCTACGTTAATCGATATCTTACTTATGGTCTCGCTTCGCTAACATCTCGCACGTGCATATCTCGCTTCATTAATAATACAAGGGAATCGGCATTTTGGCGTAGTGGGTAGCGTGCTCGTCACTAAATCAGAAAATTGGGATAATCGATGGTCCGAGTCCCGTTTTATAGTTTCGACGACACTAAACATTTCGTCCTGACAAAGGTCCACATTTGCGGTGGAACATGACGTAGCTCGGCAACCGAGGAAGTAAACCTAAGACCGACTGTAATGACATAAGCGTTTCCGCGATTTTTGCCGTGTTCGTGGCAGGAATGCCATGAATAACGCGGCACAGAGTGGGAAATTTGGTGCGGTCGCAAGCGGAGATTAATCACTGATCCGGATTGACTCTGTAACATACGATAGCCTGCAGATGTGGAGACGCAAGTTTAAAATAAATGGTGCTGAAGCATCGAGAAATCTATTTTTCCAAAATCAATATGCCGGAAGCATCATTGTTCCTCTCAAATGAGGTTTCATGGAGTATCAAAATATCTGAACATTACAGGTTCGGCAGTTGAATACATATTCGCGCGTTCCACGACCTATCTATACCAACCGTTTTGAAAATAGTGTGGTATGCGCTGAGTGAAATATTATTTTGAACGCGCGTTGAAATAGCGAAAATCGAAGCTAAATATAGAGAGCGACGGCCACGCAAATGATATTACTCCGCAGGTGACTTTCAACCGTTAGAAATACTAATAATAAAACTGTGAAATGTTTGGTGACCCTAAAGGTGTTTTTCTTGCACTTCTGTTTTTCTGTACTTCTCCACGATTTTTAGACAACAAGCCATTCAATCGATTTGTCTTTCCTTTGAGCGTTAGTTGCAGCCCTTATTTTTGGAGCATGCATAGACGATACCGTTAAAACTTGGTTTTGCAACTATTCAAAACCATATTTGCGGAAATAATGAGAAAATAAAAATATCACTGCTATATTCTTCATTTTTGATCGATCACTATGCGAAGTGAGAGCCGAAAACGACACATTCTGGGAACAACTTCCAAGAAGCAGATCCAAATCAGCTCGGTGAATCTTGAGATCTTGTTGCAAAAACATTTTTTTTCGACAGCACATAATGTTCGTTCTTTCAAGTTATATTGAGTTTATATGTACGTTTTCGACTCTCAATAACATAAATAAATATCATGTAAAATGACAGTTCTGTATTTGCGTCCAATCATCTGAAATCTGCTTCAAAATAACTAGCGCGTTACCGCGCTCTAATACCCTTGAACGCTTGATATCAATTATTGCTGTAACATTCCTCAAAACGTTTCCCGCTATGCTTATACTCCATAATTGCGAGCGTTAATAATTAGCGATCGTGCATAAATTTCATGACGAATTAACCCTAACAAATTAACGCCAAAGCATATACTTGAGGGTGCTGGTATTTTGAACTCACCTTGAGCCAGGGGGCGAGATATCTTCGTACTAGACACCAGGTAGCAAAGTTGAACTGTCCATCAGCTAATCGTAGAGGTTCATCATCTCCCGTTGGCATAATCAATTCGAGAATTTCCGTCTCCGACAGACCATATTCGGTACAAGCAAGGAAAGATCCAATCGCGTTAGCCGCTTTAATACCGATGAGTGTCTCAAGCTTGTCGAGAGCACTCGTGATGTTTGGCACGTTGCTACGTGCATCCGACAGCTCAATAAGAATATCGGGATTTCTCAAGCGTTCTTTCTGAAGTGGTGTTAGCCTCAGAGCTTCCGGTGGAACGGACGTCGTCAGAACAAGATGTACACCTGCGGGTAATTGAAGCGGAAGCCACGAGAGTGCTGCTACGATGTCGCTCTCGAGTGGATGAAGTCGATGAAGATCATCGATCATTATAACGAGTTGCATATTTCCCAAGGCTCCCTCTTCTATCCCTCGCATTATCTGAGTGAACCAATTGTTCAGATAGAGCGGATCAAACGAAGCATCGCGGGGTAAATTTCCGTCATTGTTTCCCGTTAGAAAACCAGTGTGTTCGCACATAATCCTCAAGAGCTCGAGACTGTAAGCGGATTTTGGCGTCGATGTGCATAGACGTACTATCCTATAGATCGGTTTGTCCAACCAATCCTGCGATCTTTCGTAAACGGTCGCAATTATTCCGGATTTTCCGGATGACCGTGGCCCTCTTATGAGAATAGGACCATGCTTCTGGTCTTTTCCGGCAATCATGAGCCGCCTGACGCGTTGCACAGCCTCGTCATTCTCGTCGACCGGTTCTAATTCACGCAATTGTGAAAGATGCGCCATACTCTCGGCGTACACCTCCTGTACCATCTTCTTCCGACTCTTGATTTCCGGATCGGCCTCCACCGAAGCATTGACCAGTGATTGTACAACGTCGAGAACGCGTTGACGAAGTTTCGTCATGTATACATCGTGATTGCTCAGCTCCAGATCTATTCCATCGGGCATATAATCCGCCATCAACCGTATTACGTTGCTCGAAGGAAGTGAGGATTCTATTTTGCATTTTAGGAATTCACTGTTCGAGCATGAGGCTGGTGCGTTGCTCCAATCACGGATTATACCTATTATACCTTTTCCGCCTGGATCTAAACCTGAAATGTAATTGTGGTAGTAGGTTAATAATGGTATCTGGTGGTACGGGCGAGGAAAGTATAAAACCGCTTCTCAAAGGTTCACATTAAAAGTATTCAAGCATAGTGGGAAATAGTCATTCACAAAAAAAAAATAGTAACCGCGTTTTGCACAGTAAATATTTATAACAATTAGAACGGTTAAAAGAAAGACGTTTTTAAGTTCCTTGCTCGTGGACTTGCTTTTACCTCATCACGAAAATTTCGGGCGCACAAGGCATGGCTTGCGAACAATATTCTCTACTGCCTCTCCGATGATTAAAAAAAAAAATCATGGATTTTGAAATGAAACTTCATGTTTCGAGATCTGAGCGCTCTTCAATTAGTTGTCCATTAACATACAATAACAAGTTTCGTTAAACCTGAGACTTGATCGATCAAATTGAAACCGTGATTGTACACCGCGAAGGATATGATTTAAGGGATAACACCACTGTAACCCCCTGTTTTTTTTCACATTTTTCAAGAATTTTTTTTTGTGTGAAAAAAAAAAGATATTTGAAAAATTTTTTTGGGTTTTGTTCCTTGTTTATTAATGTATCAAAAAACATTTTTTTCACATTTTTCACGCCGCATGGTGGCGCTGGGGAAGCTCTCGCGTCAGGTGCTGTCATCTCCGCGGCACGCAGCAGAACTCTCTAAAAAAATATTGTTTTAAAACAATATTTTGACAAATCCCTATGTACTTCTCTTCAAAATATCATATTATTAACGAAAACACTCGGTATTTTTTTTCAGATCAACCTTGAAGAGAGTTCTGCTGCGTGCCGCTGAAATGACAGCACCTGACACGAGAGCTTCCCCAGCGCCACCATGCGGCGTGAAAAATGTGAAAAAAAATGTTTTTTGATACATTAATAAACAAGGAACAAAACCCAACAAATTTTTTCGAATATCTCTTTTTTTTCCCACAAAAAAAAATTCTTGAAAAATGTGAAAAAAACAGGGGGTCACAGTGGTATTATCCCTTAAACAATTATATTGTCTATTTTTCTATTACGAATCTTTGACGTTTTTAATTAAAAGATTTTTTTGCAAAACATGTGAACTATGAGAACAATCTTGGTAATGCCGCATCGGTGAAAACTATGTTGAAGTTCGGAGAATAATGATGAGGCAGTACTAAAATTTCTTCATGAAGTTTACGAATTTCGCAGTAGATTTTATCGACTGAAAACATCGAAGATCTTTTATGAATAGAGACACAGAATTTTTGAAATCGTGTATAAAAAAAGTGGACACGAAACAGTTGCTACTGATCGCAATTCGTGACACTATCATTACATGTGTTTTTGGCGTGAAGTTGTCAACATGGAATAATTGGCGTACAATTCCGGACAATGCAATGGAGTGAAATAAATTTAACTGTATAAAATAATTGTAATCTAAGTTTCTCGCAAAAAATCTTGAACATCCGGTTTACATTCTCGGCGAAACTTGACGTAGGTTCAGAGTCGAGAAACGAACCTGCAACCTATTTTTTATGTGCTTTATAGATACAGTAAATTCTGCTTTTGCTTTTGACCGTCAATTTTTTTTACTACAATACTTTCTCTCTTTACATACTTCGTATGTGATGAGAAAGTAAAAATTTGAAATCATTAAGACAGTATTAAGTATTATCGCGCGAGTTCGAAGTTTGACGAAGCGCATAATTCTACAAATACGAGAACATAAAGTTACACCTGAGAACGACGATTTACCGATTGTTTGAACATAGATGTATCACCAGCAAGTATTTTCGCACAAACTGCACTCTGTGCGACATATACGTTCTTGTCATAAAGGACATGCAACCCAATGAGCAAGGTACGAGTAATTTACAAAAAAAGTCATATTTTTAACCACCGCAATAATCAATATCATTTATGATCATTCAGTACATTGAATTGAAGGTTTTCTATTATTGAACTATTGGCAAAATAAAAAATGGTCTGATAGCCTTACCGGTAACCACGATATTATACGCGCAAACGTCATATGACATATTACAGTGCTAGTTTTATCGTTCACATTATGATTCAGTGTTTCACGGGTCTAACTTGCATTTTTAATATTTCTTTAAATCAAATTGTTATGACTTCTGACGGAATTTGTAATTTTTTTGTATGGGGAAGTCAAAACATCTAACCATTGCGCGGTTCGCCGATCATATCACGAAAACAGTGACATTCGAATAGTAAGGAATGGGAACTTACTTAAACCCCAATCCAATTGACGTTCGGCGGTGCTTTTTAACACATACGCAATACCGCGGTTGTTCGGTTCTTGGAGTAGAGCCATCTCTGTTGCTGTTTTCAAAATATTTCGCAACTTTGAGCCGTGATTCGATTGCCAATCTTCCTGAGCAGTTTCCTCGCTACGAGTCGATAAGTAATTCAGTTAATGCAGAAATATATGGAATTTTGTGGTGATATTTCATTTCGATATTTCGCGCGTATAAATTGTAGGAACAGAGACGGTATGTGAAACGTATGAGAGTGGGAGAGAAAACTCAAGACGATAGAAACGGCTGGAAATAGGCTTAAGAGGATGTGTTCGAAAACGCGAAATGTACATTCTCCGAAATGACACAACCGATTTGAATAAAATAAGCTTCGCCACTGGAGTATGGTGGCAAGAAGTGGCAAAGCTTTTTTCATCCCGATCGGTTGAACCGTTTTGGAAAAAATACCGATAAGAATTTTCAGCTATCTCTCTCACTCTCACGTGTCACGTGGTACATGTGCGCCTTCCTCTTAAGAGCACGTGAAAGATCTGTTTTACCGACTTTGCATTACCGACAGAATGCATTGAAATTATCAGCTAAATATGAATATGATTTGAAATTTGGTCACTCATTCTGGACACCTTCATCTATATCGTAGCTACCAGAAAATATTCAAATGAAAAATAGAAATGTAGATTTTCAACTAAAAACGAAGAGGTCTAAAACAAAAATCGAGATAATTATTATTGCATAGCGTGATTCCAAAAAATGTTACCATGACGATATAGACGGATAGAAACCCTAATTAACAAGTCTTCGTTTGTTGCTGCATACGCAAAATTAACGACGTGGCATTTGGTTGAAAAAACGTAAACACATTAATCGTGGAAAAGTGTTTTGGTGTAGTTCACTTATATTCCACTGGCGCTACTTGCAGAATCGAACGCGAGATTTGCCTTGCTCAATTTTCAATTCACAGACAATTTTAGAGAGTTTTCAGGGTCTAACCTGGCAAATTAGAACTTACAATATTAAAACATATAGTACATCGCATCTGCCATGGTTAATTTGCGTATTTGGTCCACGTTCCTTAAATGATACACCGACTTCAAAGATCCCCACTATACCGACGCTGTTGGAGTTTCTCACCATCTTTCACATGCTCTTAATGACTGATAGACGAGCGTCTCAACGCAAATATTCGTACTGTAGATTTTTTTGCGTTAAAGGTTTTTTCGAAAAATTACTTCACACCACTTTATTGTTAGTGATCTACAGTATCTTACTCTGGTGTATTCAAAATCAGAGATATCAATGCCTAAGGTTCACTTAATTTGGTTGAATTGACATGGAATGATTCTATTTTATTAAACATTTAGTTGAATGAACAGGCAGAATACGGATATTAATAACAAATGGCTTGGAATTGAATAAGTGTAAACGTCGTGCATTGAAATTATCGGTCGCTGCGATTGTTGAATTACCTGGTAGCTTTTAGTACATAACAATACCCATTATGCGCGTAATACTCATCGAGCATTGAGTTATGAGTTATGAGAGAACGATAAGTATCATCTTGAAGAGTCCTTGGCACCCAACCAGCGGTGTAATCCGCTCCGACCAACAGCTGGAAAGAGGACAAGATTTTGCTGGTGTTTTTTGGCAAAAAAGACCAGCGACCTTTTGAAAAGCTAAAGGGACCATTATTGTATTAACGTACAATCAGGGAAAGACAATAAAGCAATACCATATATTTGTACATATATCATATTGAGCCATACAATTGTTAATGCCTTTCCGATCGATCGTAATTTATGTTTAATAAATATGCATTGTCTTACGAGAAGGAAGCATCCCCTGGAGTGTCGATGAGAAGCATTTATTTCTTCAAGAAATTGCTCGGCCAATTGTGGATCAATGTCTGGATCTTTTGTCGTTCCATATTGCATATCGACCAATAGCACCTGTTTCATTTTATTGGCACTTATTTTTTCGAATGCCCGTCTCATAATTCTATATCGAATCATTAATTCCTCACGTACGGGTAGCTTAAGTATACGGCTTGTCTTTTCCACGATAGCAATTATCAAATTGATATTTCAGTTAAAAAATGTCAGAAAAACGATTCTGAAAAAACTATCAATGACCTTACAATGGTTGGTCTTTGATGTCTTGAAGATTGCATTATTCGGATTCATTATTATTATAAACAGAGTTAGTTAAGACTAACTACCTGTGTCGGGGCAAAAATACTCCGTACGTGACGTGTTAATAACTAGACAGACTCAACTATTGCTTATCACCTACCTCGATGCCCATATGATCGTAGACAGATTGCAGAATAGGCCCAACAGTTTCCAAGAGTAGTTTGCGCTCTTCCGCAAATTCTGTTTACAAAGAAAATGTGGAAGGGATGTATAATTACGGTTTCCAAATGGCTCTCTCATTATCATTCTTTGCAAACGCGAATGATCAAGTATACAGGGTGCGGCGCCAAAATCCGGACAAAATTCAATTCAAATTTCCCGCCAATTCAAATTTACCACTACGAGAGGTCACGATTGGCGTGCAAAAAGCTTGACGCATGTACATTGACGCTTGAACATTCATAACATCGAACCAGTCGCAATGTGGAAACCAAATGCGAGTATTATTATCGAAAGTGTTCGCGCTGGGCGCTCAGTGACAGAAATGATTCGATTCTTCGGCTACCCAAGATCGACTGTGTATGAGTCGGAGAAGTCCAACGAAGGTTTTGCAACATCGGCAAGGGAAATTGACTCGAAGGAGCGCGTTGTCAGGACGCCTGAAATCATTCAACGGGCTCAGAAGATGATTTTTGGGGATCCAGGGCAGTCGATCCGAAAATTGTTGTCGGTTATCGGTGTGAGTGAAAAAACTATGCGTCGAATCGTCGAAGTAGACTTTCGCTATAAGTCTTATACAATTAAAGTGAGACAGGTGCTTTCCGAAGCTGCCAGGCCAAAGCGAGTTGAACGCTGTTGGTTGTCGGACAACGTCGACATATTGTGGTCCAAAGAATTTTGGCCTCCCAACAGCCCAGGTTTAAATCCTTTGGACTTCTATATATGGAGCGTGGTTGAAAGGCTCCCTAAGAAGTTCAGACATCCAAACGTCGCATCATTGAGAGCCGGTAGTGATGCGGCATTCGTCGATATGGACCTTGACTCGTTGAAACGGGACCGAGAATGGAGGCGGTCATTCAAGCAGAAGGGGGTTATATTGAGTAAATGTGTTCTTTATGACCTAACAAACAATTTAGTAACAAATAATAATTATAAACTTCGCCATGTTTGCAATGAAAATTATTTTTCAAAAAAATGTTTAATTTGTCCGGATTCTGATGCCCCTGTACAATATATGCACCCTGTACAATATATCTGTGCAATATTTTAATGAACTCTGGAAGGGGATAATATCGATCATACCTCTCCCGCTCTTACTATCTCTCTCCCCTGTTTAGCTTTCATTGGTTTTACTACCTGAACGGGATTTCATGCTGACGCGATAAGGGACTTGGGCGTTACGTAAACAACGGCACGAGAGAACGTCACGTCGAAGGAGAAAGTATCGATATTATGAATAATAATGTATAGGATACGGTAATGATTCACAGCTAGGCGCGATGGATAAAAAATGCGAGTGGATAGATAATCGGTATTTAAAAATTGTCAAGAAAAATCAATCACATTGCATTTTCTAAGTAAAAATTTTGTCCGATAAAAAAAAGATCATGTTAAATAAAGATGAACATAATGAATATTATAGGAACATAGTTTGAATAAAGGAATTGACCCTTTCGTGTCTGCTATTTATTGACTTTGAAAATCCGTAACTTCTGAAAAAAATGTCCGAACGGCGTCGACTTGCGCTGATTTTATCGAAAAAGGAATACTCTCATTGCAAACATTTTGGCAAAATCTGTTGTCGTACCTCTAACTCCCGGCAACGTGTGAAAAACCCCAAAATCGCGTAAAGACGAAAAAACATTATTGTCTACCCGCGTAAAAAATGCTCATTGAAGTGGATGAATTCAAGCCTCCGGACACTGGCGAAAGCTCAACTTTGACGATTTATTTTGGGAGAATGAAAAACGGAATAGGATTTCTTTTCTAAGGGTTTATTTAACACATATCGAAGTACGAAAAAAAATTTGTTTATCATCATTTCGATAAAAAATGACGGCGGCAGAGCCCAACTTAAAAATCGTGTTTTTCAAACTGGGAGGGCGTCTTACTTGAACACCGTTGCATGGATCGATTTGAAATTTGGATAGTAACTTCACAATTACATTCTCTATAGGAAGACGTAGTCGTTTCTTGATTTAATGTAAACTTTTTTTTTTATAAACAGTTTATTGCTTTTTTTGGCCAAAAATTGATTCATTTTTTCAAAAATGCACCATGTCTACAAAATTTGATTAAAAAAAAACTCCTACATAATCTCATAGCCAATAGTATATATATTATAAAATTTTTCGGTTTTTCCAGGTCTTATACTGTACGAGAAAACCGTCCTCCCGTGAAGGTGTTTTTAAAATAGACGATTTTCAAGATGAGCTCTGTCACCGCCATTTTGTATTAGAATGATAATAAAGATGTTTTTTTTCATACTTCAATATTTGTTAAATAAACCCTTTGAAAAGAAATCCTACTCCCTTTTTCATACTCCCAAAATAAATCGTGAAAGTCCGGCCTTTTTTTTTGCCGCTAGAGTGGTGTTACCCCTTAACCCGTACAAAATATGAAGACAGTGTACACCAAATGCGCATTTTTTATGATAACTCGTCACCCAGTGACCCTGATATGTGATCAAGATATACAGAAACAATTCTCAGGCGTCAGCGTAAATTAAAACTGTTCTTTAAGAAGAAAAAATAATACCTACTGGAACTCAGCCGACGTTTGAAATACTCACTCCCCCATAGCAGGAAAAAAAAGTGATTGAGATGCTAAGATAAGTAAAAAATATTGTTAAAAGTTTAATTTCAAATTTGACTAAAGCATTGCGAAAAAAGCTCCAAGTTGAAAATTACAAATTGTTTCCTCGAAATTCCACACATTGCGCATATGCCCCTTCTACGAGAAACTATATTTTTCATTTTTTACTTCCTGATAGAGGAAACTTTGAGCATTTTGTGAAGTTTTGAAGCGGCAATTTGTAAGTTTCAACTTGAGCTTTTTCTAAATGCCGCAGAAAAATCTAAAATATCATGAAATCGGAATTGTCTTATCAAATCAATACTAAACATCATTCAATTACATTCCATTCTATCAAAATCTGTAAAAGTTAACACCACAGATTTTTTCAAAAATTCAAAATTTCATAAAATTTGAACGGTTTCGTCGATTCTCGCGTTGTATCACTTCTTGGTTAATATTCTTGGAATCCGTAATTGATTTTCGAAATAAAAATTTACATTTAATAACATTCTATTCATATACAGCATTTTCGCCCGATATTTGAGAATTTCCGGAAATCAGAGCAATCAGAAATGATTTTTGAAAACTAAAAAAAATTCATAAAACCCGAATCGTTCAATTGATTTCCTCAAAATTATGTATCAATTATTTTTTAATGATAGTCTCCTTATATAAAAGAATATCCATCGGTATTTCAAAATTTGCGGAAGCTACAACGACCACGAGCATTTTTCGGAAAATTCAAAATTTCATCAAGAGCAGGTACAGGCATTTTGGGAAAATTTCGAAAAGCGATAAAATCCGAGCGACTTTTGAAATTTGTACAAAATGTGCAACACGGACGCTCGCTTTGCGTACAAAACGGACGTACTGATTTACTTGTGTGGGCGACATTACCGCGCCGTAGCTCAAACGGTTCCCGTGATTTAGACATTTTGCAGGGCCGTTACACACACGGGTATGCGAGTGCACGCGCGACTACACTAAGGATTTTTTCAAAACGCAATTTTCTGATGTTTTGGCAAATTGTAAACACACGCACATTGAAAACTCGAAAAAAATTTCACCGTCACAAAGCTTTCTGTGTGAGAAAACAAAATAATTATCCATCATCCAATAATTATCAGCCCAAGTGAAAACTACCCCCGACAAAAGAAAAGAATGACCACCGGTTCTACCCTAAGGGGAGGTCTTTCAATATTGGACTAATCTCCGCAGTAGTTCAATATCGGAGTTTTTATGTAACCTACCGAGGTTATGTTCGTCATGGAATGTGGTGCTTAATAAGTGAGATGTTTTACTCAGTCCCTAAGGGTAGTTTTCAAAGAGCCGGAAATTCAAAATTTGGTTTTTCGTATCTCCTGTGCTCAATAGTTGGGATACCGCAATAAGTTTATTTGCATCGCTAGGCTGTGAAAAAACTCAGGCATTAAAGGGTTAATTGTTATAGTCTAGAATATCAAAGACCTTGAAGAGGATTACCGATCCTCGCTGTCTTTGAAAAATTCCTCTCCTCATCCACATGAATTTCCAAGCGAGTTTTTTTGCTACTGGCTAGTGTAATAAAAAAATGAACATTCAACCATAAACCCATCAATCGTGAAACTAGGATAATCGATATGCTGAAAACATAATTAAGAAATGTACTTTTATGGGTCTCGACTTGTCTAGGCGAAACTGACAGAATTTGCAAGGTTATAAATAAATCATGCCGACCAATAGAAATAAGAAGAAGAAATACTCACCGTTTCGTTCGCCAGCGATGAATATCTTGATCAGACGTGGAGCTGGTAAATGGGCCGGGGGTGGTCCGCCCTTAACTACCCCTGCTATTAAATCTACCTCGAGATTCATTTTTACCGATGGCGACTCTGGCTGTGTCGCTAGGAATCTCAAGATTGTGAAAAACTGAAGAACATTGAAATAAGGATGGAATCGTTATAAGCTATCTTCGTCCTGCTCAGTTCCTAAAGGTATAAGCTTTCAATTGCGTTATCCCAGTGTTATACGTCAGGTTTACTCTCGTCTCGAACTTTGTTTCAGGCTTTCATGAGCATTACAACGAATGGGAATGGTCTTTACGTGGAATTCATTATTCTCACATTATTAATTTTTCCCAACGTCCTTCACTTCTCATCAATCACTTCCATGACGTTCATTCGTTACATTTCATAGTGCAGAGTAATATATTGGCATACAGAGCGTTAGTAGCCATTTGCCTTCGCGAAAACGATTAATCAATTATTTTTCGGAGCGCCTCACAGAATAAACAATAAGTTTATTCTTAGTAGGTCTTTATCCTCTTTTTTCAAGATGACCAACGATAAGGTTAGCGAGTCTCTGGGCTTTTTTCAAAAGCAATTATCCAACTTTTCATTTGCTTTACCCGATGTGAAATCCTCTAGAGCTTACTCAACACGATTCTGTGAGCTATGAAATTTGAGGCGATTGCAACGACTTAATATTTCCGTGTAGACGGGGCGCTATCGTACATAAGCCGCGTACTTTTTTCCTCGTAAACAAACCCCTTACCGAGGCTTTCGCCCTTTAATATGTTTTCTCGTAATATTGGCTCAGTTTCGAGCTACGACTCGTTTCAGAACTACGTCTAGGAATATATCCATACTTTCTTCGATCCTTGAAAACTTATCACTCTCACATCTTTTTTGGGTTAAAGTCATACACGCGGTCGTTCTTTCCGTTTCATTGTCTCAGGGGTGAGGATGCAACAATATCGTACTGGATGTCAATTTTCTTTTAGATCGAATCGATTATTCGCTGAATTCATCATCGAGTCCATTTCCACCGTCCCATAGTTATTTTTCTAGTTCAACTTATATTTTTACACTGAAGATCCGTGAGGATGCGTTTTATACGTGGGACGATTTTTAATTTCCTACATTTCTCGATGCGGAAGACGTTTTCATAAGACGGTTAGAATTTCCAGCGAGTCTTCGTATGGCAATGCCTTTTCCACGGCTGCCAAAATGCGCTCTTGCAATTGTTCACTTAAATTGGAAGCTTGGAAAGTATTGTTGTCGTTGTTTAATTTTTCTATTAACCAATCAGTCCATGAAATCTTTAATGATTAATCAACAATTTCACAGTTGGCTAAGGAAAAGCGTTATTGGAAGAATGTATCGTTCGGAAGAATAGGAGCTTTTCAGAGCTGCCAAAAGCTGCTGAAAAATATTTTATAAACTTTAAACTGCGAATATCGTCAGGCCGTGCAATATTGAGTTCTCTGTTTGTGATCGAAAAAGATCCGTTGAAAAAAAAACTATTGAACTTTTAAAAAGTTTATTTACTAAAGAGACGCATATCGAACTCGACATTCAGACATATAGTTTATTATTATTATTATTAATTTCGATTATCCCTTAATCGACAGAATTTTCTTCAGGAAAAGTTCTTTGATCGATAATTTTTTTCTTCGTCCCTCGATCTCTTGTCATTTTATTTATCTTCTATTTTCCGATCCTCCATAGATTGAAGCATATTTACCAAAACTGTGTGTTCGATATAACTGTTGGTTCGCCTTCACGATAGGTTTATCGAGGCAATATTTTCCTTTTCCCTTAGGCTTTTTCAAGCAATCATTTATTCTCCATCCAGACGACTACGACAAATATTCAGAAGTTCGGGATAAGAGTACAATTATTTCTCGAGTAGAGTTATTATTTGTTTAGCGATAAACACACCGATCGAATACACTGTCGAATATTCACAGTCATCGATGTGTACAGTTCGATCAATTCTTGTTTCTCGCATGGAATATTTATCTTCAATATTAACACATAATATTTGTTTATTTGTTTTTTTTAAAATATTTTCGAACAATAATTCGGAGGGCCAATATTCACGTCTCTCAGATCAACAGTATTTAAGTATAGGTTTTAAAATGACACATATATATATATGATATATAACATGTATCTCTTCTTCGATAAGTAACAATATTTCTTTCAATAGTCTCATCTCAACAAATATTTGAATAGTTAAACTTCAAAATAAACACTGCTGGCTTTATAGTTACACCGTTCTATCAGACATTTATATATATATATATATATAGATTCTTTCGTATTATTTATTTAGTTCACTTGAAAATTAATTAGGTATCTTCGTGCTAAGATTGTCTTCGCTGTTTTATTTATTTTTTATTTCTTCGTCATGATTAATTATCAATAGAAATACGATGGGAAACTTTGATCGACAGAAAGAATGTCAGATGTCGTTGTCATCGGGATAATCGACTTATTGACACCCCCAGAGTCTTTTTATTTACTATTCGCTCCACCAATCATGCTTTCTCTTTCTTCCCCTAATTCTCTTGCCGCACATCCGATGGTCCGTAGAATATTTCAGTCTTGTTTTAACGATACGTTGGCTTATTTTGTTCGAACAGTCAAAAACTATCGATCCGGTATTATCCACAATCCGTTTCTCTCCGCATGTTGATTGCGGTTTTTTACGTCACGTCCGCGAACTAATCAGTAAAAGTAATTTAACGTTATCGTTGGAAAAATCGATTGTCCCTTGTCTCTGTTTTACCGTGGACGATTTTCGCTACTGGGCCGATAATTAATATTCTCTTCGTACACATGCTTCGATTTTAATATAATTAATGTCATATTGTACTATTCATATTTGCGTATGATTTGAAACACACAGAGCTTTTCTTTGGTGGATATTTGTTTATGATTGTTCAACTGGAAATCACTTGCGAATACGTGAGGATCAGAGTACAGTGTAAACCCTCGAGAGCATCGTCCGTAGCTATGAAAGGCCCATTTTCCTGCTTAGTGTGATCCTCTTTTCGCCTGTAATCAGAAAACATTAATATCGTTGTATTTTTATTTTTATCAATTCCACATAGCTTTATATATGCAGCATAATTTATCGCTTCAACTCTTTGAGACCGGTATTTTTAGAATACGCTGCAGTACTCCGTAACATTACGATTGAAGAATTGTTATTTAAAAAAACATTAATTACAGGTCGTTTTTACGAATCGATGTAATTCATAATTATAATTTTTACAAGCAGTGCAAAAATTATACTGTGCCTCCAAATGGTTATTAAACTTTTACGCGTTGATGATTATTGGTTTGAATCATTTTTAACCCCCGACTGCCCGCAGGGCAAAAAGACGGGAGCTATTGGGAATTACCACTTAGCAACCTGACCTCTATTGGTCAAATTTCAAACCACTCGCTCCCAGTCGATACCCGATGATTACTATGCGAATGTGTCACGTTTTAATCGTAATTAAAAATGTACTGATTTATTACAGCAATAATATAATAAATAAAAATCGGGAGAACGTGGACGATGTTCGGTCCAAGGGGTATGAGATTTTTATCCCACGCGAAAGATCAAAAGCGGTTTTATTCGTGCCCTGTAAACAATTAGAGGCCCGACTGAAATAGCACCATTGCTGAAAAATGAACATTTTATAAATATAGCATTATGTCATGTGACAGATTGATGTTATAAGTAATGGTTGATTATTCGAAATCATTTATTTAGCCGTAGAGTGGCGGGCAATGTTTTTCTAATTTTGAGGTTAAACATGGCGCGTCGTACAGATTCACCGTATCCTTATGGTAATAATGCACTTCGTCTGTATCCAATGATCGCAGTTGATCCTGTCCTCGTGCAAACATCAACGATAATAATCCTAATTATCGGATTGTACTAAAAACATTACATCTCGCCAAAAAATATACGATAATCGAGGGTTTACTATTGTTCCCCGTGCTAACTTAGTGCTGGCCGACGTGGGCTGACTGGGATTGAGCGGCCATGTTGAATAGATCATGCCTCCCTTTGCCCTTCCTAATGCTCCGTTGTAGCCAGTATTCTCCGAGACAGCTACAAATGTCTTGACCAATTTTTGCACATTCTTTCTATGAGTGTGGAACTGCTTTCTTATAGTCGTTAGAATCTATTGCGAACTCGGCGAGATAAATAACTTTCACAAAACACCTTATTTGTCGTTGACGTACACTTAGCCATACGAGCCATCGGCGTAGTTACTAAAAATGGTCGAAAGTAGTTATTTTTGACGACCCGGTATTGAATAACATAGAGCTAAGAGATAAAACGTTTGGAACAACTCCAGAGGTCAAATAAAAGACGGTGGCGCGGTAGAGTGACCACGGTGAATTTGGCGTGGGGAGACGTTGATTGGCACTCGTTGTAAATCGAGAAGGTACGATAATCATCGACTGATTCAAGTGAACACTATCACAGTGCAGGATAAAGTTGTGAATCGTTACTTCTCCTGCTAACCACACGCGTTTTCTCATTTAGAGGTTTAATGCTTCAGAAGCTCGGAGAACAGGACGAAGCTCCAAACTAAGCCCATTGCGGAGTGAAAGCACGAGCGTGGTTGTGCAATGCTAGTTTCGCCGAAGTTTGGAGTGAAATGATACTCCTGTAGATTAGAGATCCTGTGTGACTTAAGAGGCAAGAACATGCTTACATTGAATAAGGACAGGAGATAGATAATGATATATCTACGAACATATATCATGTACGAACGACATTAAAATTAAACCAGCAGCATAACCAAGATCAGTGTATCAATGGTAGCGACTTAGGAGATACGGACGATCACGTGAAGGAAAGTTCTATATAAACAAATATCGGTTATCCCAAGCCAACTCACACAACTTTGAATCCGACCAATTCTTATTTCTCCAATGTTTCTTTACATTGTTGTTATAACTGAAAAGATCATCTGTCGGGATGGCCAAACACATACACTCTTTCGTCTTATTATACAGTTTGACGTTAAAAAACTCAATAGAAAGTTAAAGATCGCCTTGACCATTTCCCGGGATCCTGTTTAGGACACAAGAAATCGATTCTCGACAAGTGCTCGAAAATTCACAAAAGTTTTGCATTAAAAAAAATCTGGCGGTATGAGTCTTAAGCGATGACGGAGAAACGAAAGACTAAGACGTTTGAAATGGGTTTTTTTTACTCGGGTTGAAGGAATTGCCAAAAACAATAATAAAAGGTGGGCTAGAACGCAGGGGGTGATTTTCTCGAAAATCGTTTTTTTTTGTGCGTTGCCCTTGATTAAAATGACTAACGCGATCGGTAACATGAATTTTCATTATTTTCCTTCAGCAAAATTTACCATTCAATGCCATTAAGAAATGCCATTCAATTTCCATTGCTTCAGATGCAATGTCAATTGAAGGCAGTTTTGCCAAGGGTAAAGACTCCATTCAAAATCCCTTTGGTATTGTCATTACTGGTGCCTATGGGGAATAAATCGTAAATTTACCTTTTGATTCCCATAGCTACAAGCAATGACATTAAGGGTTTCAATGAATTTTTTATCGATGGGACAAATGCCAAGGAAGTTTTGCCAATGACAAAATTTTACCATTCGATTTCCCATAAGCACCAGCAATGGCAATACCAATGGGATTTTTAATGGAGTTTTTATCCTTGGCAAAAATGGCTTCAATTGCAATTGCGTCTGAAGCAATTGACATTCAATGGCAGTTCTTAATGGTAATGAATGGCAAATTTGGCTAATAAATCACAAAAAATGTACACAAACTGAGATCAAGTAAAAACTGGAAAGTAATAGAAACTGTCTGAGAAGTTTGCGAAAAAAATTGCGACTATATAAGTTTATGAAGAATGCCTCATATATTCATATTATATGCCCTTTCAGACTTTATAGCAATTTTTTTAAATCTATGCAAAGAAATAACAATATTATAAGTTCATAATATTAGTAGTATTATATATAATGTATGTATCAAACTCAGATATATATATATATATATAATATACATTATATAATATCTCTGAGTTAGGTACATAGATTATTTTATAAAAAAAGAAAGAAATCCCATACAAATTTACCATTCAAACTGAAACTGAAAGGTAAATTTATCATTCGGTTTCTATGGACAAAATTGCCATTCGAGTTTACCATTGACTTTCCATTAAGCCTGCTGCAATTTAAAATTTTCCCTTGACTTTACCATACAATTCGCAATCGAAGTAATCAGCCTTTGCCATAAACTGCCAATGGCAAATTTTGGCTAAGGGTTAGCATAACGTTGCATTACAAGACGATCATTTAATGTAATTGTTTTACTCGATTACATTTTTTTTAATGTCGATATATTTTTTTACGGCTTTAACCTCGCAGTTATTGAATAATTTATTCGAATGAAAACGGATGGAGAAAAATAATCCCACGAAATGTCAGAGGGTATATAAGGTAATACCAACAATATAAAAGAATCAGGAAAACCGAAATTGGTCACATCACCAACGTGTGTGACTTGGTACGGAATTCCCCATAGATAGATCTATATTTAGATCGGTACATGAATAGTAGATGGATTACAGCGAATTCGAGAATACGTGTACCATGCAAACTTGCATTGGTGGTTCAAGAAACTCGGCGTTGTCCTTTGAAGGTGGTCTCTGCGACGGGAGTTTTAGAGGAAAACTTTGAAGTTAAAGACCCAACCTTCACATATATCCCGCTTCCGATGTGGAAGCTTCGAGACTTTCGTAGCCTGCCATCCACCTCACTGACACAGAAACATTACGTAACTTCTGGTCCCACGACATGACAGAAGAGAAAATTCAGTTAGTACCAGTGTGCGTACCAACTTTGGTCGTGATCGGTATTAGATCAGTCAAAATAAACGTATAAAAAAGTTACAAACTGAAACTTGCACATCCAGCGCAAAAAAGGAAGTATGAAAATAATATTAAAAATCGAAGTATCGGTATCTGTCGTATTGGACCGACAGATACTAAGTTAATACTCTGATGTAATGCCGAAGAGTATTATCTATCAAGCAGTAAAATTAATATACAAGTATTAAGCAAGTATTTGATTGAATATTTGAGTATTAAGTGTTAAACATGTATTGAAATAAGTGTTCAAGTATTAATTATTAAAAAAGTTTTTGATTAAATATTCAAGTATTAAATATTATAGAAATTTTCGTTTTTGTGTTTGTTCATGCAGAGTATTATGCTTTAATTACGTGATTTGTATTACAGCAATTCAAAGAAATTGTTTGAAACAATATTTCATAATCTTTTACCGGAGTATTGTTTTAAAAAATTCCTTTAAAGTTCTGTAATCCAAAGATGTTATTAAAGCATTACATTCTGCAATAACGGTTATGAAAACTAATACTAGTTTAATACTTACAATTAGTATATGAATATTACATCGAATACTTGTTGAATACCCACCGTATCGTTGTATCATCATCGTGGACTAGGCATGCTCACAAAGCTTCTTTTCACGAGGAAGCGAAAATTGAAAAAGTAACTTGCTCGTGGAGGGACATTTGTGAACGAGATAAAGTAATGAGAAGGCAATGTCCAAGTTTCTAATTTGTACGCTTTCTTCATAACATTTGATTTCCTAACCATATGAAGTATTTTGTATATCCTTGTACGAATAAGACAAATATTTGTTTGCTTTCGGAAATAAAGGTTTCTGTGCATCTAGATAAAAAAAGTTCGTCTGGCACGGGATTCATTGTTAATCCTAGTCCCGCTAGTCTGTCACACCTATTTTTGGTGGCTCAGGCGGGTCATACATGGTCTGTGAGACTGACGATTTTCATTGATGGATTACTTTTAAACTAAACTCGAATTTTGGGATCCAGTTATAGTGAAATCGAAACGGCAGGCTCCGAAGAACAAGAATAAGCTACAATCGATCAATTATTATGTGTTTAAAAGTCATGACACATATAAGAAGACCACCCATGGAAAAATATGAGAACTGACAAATATCGCGTCGGTCGCTCAGACCGCGGCATGATGGGCCAAGGTTAATATTTATTAACCCTACCCGACGCGAGTACCGTAAATATTGGAAGCACAGATAGTGAAAATATCGTTTCCGGTCAACGGCATTGAGGCAAACCCATATCTCATGTTTTGCCATTCCAAAATCTTGCAATCCTCACGAGCAAAAGCCCAGCAGGCTTCCACTGTCGTTTTCTTCCGAGTATCCATTAAAGTGCGATGAAGCGAAACGACGAAATCTATAATGGTGAAGAGGCGGCTGAGAGCGAACGAGCGTAAGAGCACTAAAGCTTTAGATAATATAGGGCAGGATATCGAATGCGTACGTTATATTATAGGAGAAGGAAAAAAATCCAGAAAAGCGATGCAACCGGATCCACTTAAATTAAGTGATGCTTCTGCGAGATAATTATCGCAGGCACCACAGAGATATTGAATATTCGTTCCAATGCGTAGTCGAACTAACATATTTGAGCAATGGTTCACATTTGAACACTTGTTTATGTAAATATCCGATAGATTTCAAATATGTAAAAGTTTTTAGACGCAGGTACAAAACAAACATATATTGTACATGAACGATAAATTAATCAACATTTTTGATGTGAAACATCTTTAGGCGCGTTAGAGAGTAAATCGGTCAGTAGGAAACTCGATGCCGCGTCGTGGCGACTTTTCCCCCACTCAAAGTGACGCTCCCCTCTACCCAACTCTGCGCACGGGTTTATTCATCAGCATGGGCTCTGCGCATGCTGATGGCAGCCATTGCCAGTAACAACGCATGCCGATGTGCGTATTAATCCCGGAACGACGCTTTAACACGTGCTTACCTTATACTCTTCAAGATAAATGTTCTATATCGTGTGTAACTTATATATATTCCTGTGTATAAGTCTATAAATTGTTCGATTTCTGTCGGAATTTTTCCGACAGAAAATATTCAAAATATGAGTGATGGTGAAAGTGAAAAGTCACATCGGTTTGACGAACCACCATACATTTCACGACCATCTGTTTCATCCCAAAGGTTAGTGGATTTTGGAATTCCTCTTTTTGCAGTTTAATAACTCCTTAAAAATCGGTTTTTATATATAGTGCGCCCGGTAAAAAAAGAAGTTGCGAAAAAGTAAAGCCGTTATACTATCCCTCTCTGCAGGGAGTATAAGGAGAATACATACATATATACTCTCCTTATAAGGTAAACGGCCCAGTAACTGACATCTTTCGGGCAGCGACCTTTGATTGTATTGTTCATTTCAAACGCAATACTGTTAGAGCTGGTGCTGTAGCTATTTATCAAAATAGAGATTGTTTGGATATTATTACATCTCGCATAATTATTAGATTCAGAAATGTAAGGGGACTTGGTTTTGATCAAGACGATATTGGCGATTTATGTGCCGCAGAAATTGTTATGGAGGATGGAAGGGAATTGGTCATGGTTGTCGTATATATTTCTCCAAAACAAAAAATTGACAATATCATAAGATTTTTACACGGAGAACTACTGAAATATAGTCCAGCTGGTTCAAGGCTATTAGAAGCAGAATTTCATCAACTTCCATTAATTTTAGCAGGGGATTTCAATGTTAATTTTGCCAAGGCTGAATCATTGCTGTTTATAAATTTCCTCCACAATGAATTTCAATTGATTATGAACAACCCCGTAAATGAGCCTACTACAAGGTATGGCACGACTATAGATGCAGTGTTCTATAGATATCTTGATAACATGACATCTAAAACATTCGTGTCATACTTTAGCTATCATCGACCGATTGTTAGTTTTATCGAATCAAACGCAGCACCGACTGCTACTGTAACCGAAGTAATAGATGAAGCAACTAAATAAAAAATTATAGAAGAAAATCAAAAGCTACTTTTCTTGTTATTTTTCTTTTTAATTTTCCACGCCACATATCCCACACCGTATTCTCAAGATGTTGGATGTTTCACACCACCAGCTGTCCCATGACAGCTTCATTTTTTTTTTACTGTCATTGTATTGCTTAAATTTGAAGAGGTCATACGGGTGTTAGGAAGGTGCAGAATCTATAGCTTCGCTTCCTAATATATTCCTTTAAAAAAAATTTAAATAAAAGAATTAATTCAATAAACTTATGGAATGAAAGATATATAGCGAGTGAGTGATGTGAAGCCTGTTGAACAAGAAAGCAACCGTCGTCATTTGGTATAGAGCTACCGAAGCGCCATCTGTCCTTATTCATTTGAATCTTTGTTTCGTGCTCTTTTGCGCAATACCAGGTCTGTTCAAAAAGTATCGCGAATTTTGTGTTTTTTCAAAAAGTATTTATTTATTTATTAATATTTATTTTGTCCCCTTCAAAGTAATTCCCCTCGGATATAATACATTTATGCCAACGTTTTTCCGAATCCTCGAAGCACTTAAAAAAATCATTTTTTGTGATCTTGTTTAGCTCCTCCTTCGATGCCGTCTTTATCGCTTCAATCGTGGCGTAGCGTTGTCCTTTCATGGGCCTCTTCAGTTTTGGGAACAGGAAAAAGTCACAGGGGGCCAGGTCTAGGGAATACGGTGGCTGCGGCATCATTAGAGTGTTGTTTTTGGCCAAAAATTCGCGCACAAGCAACGATGTGTGAGCAGGGGTGTTATCATGGTGCAGAAGCCAATTTTTGTTCTTCCACAAATCCGGGCATTTATGGCGGATTGCTTCGCGCAAATTGCGCATAACTTGCAGGTAATATTCTTTATTGACTGCACGAGTCTGTAGCAAGAACTCGTGATGCACCACGCCCCTGGAATCAAAGAAAACTGTGAGCAAAACCTTCAGATTCGACCGAACTTGGCGCGCTTTTTTCGGTCTTGGCTCATGCGGCAGCTTCCATTGCGATGATTGAGCTTTGGTTTCCACGTCATAACCATAAACCCATGATTCTTCACCAGTTATGACCCTCTGTAGCAAATTTGGGTCGTCGCGGACTGAATCCAACAGCTTCTTAGCAATGTTAACGCGACACTGTTTTTGTTCAAAATTGAGCAATTTTGGCACGAATTTCGCGGCGACCCGTCTCATGCCCAAATCATTGGTAAAAATCGAATAGCACGAGCCAATCGATATGTTTAGTTCCTCGGCAACTTCTCTAACGGTGATTCGACGATTGGCCAATATTATTTTCTTCCCTTCATCAATGTTTTCGTCTGTTGTTGATGTGCTCGGGCGTCCGTAACGCATTTCGTTGTTCGCATCTTCTCGGCCCTCTGAGAACATTTTGTACCACCGATAAACGTTGCTTTGGTCCAAGGTAGCTTCACCATATGCCACAGTCAGGGACATGAGTACCAACCTAACGTCATAAAAAAATCGAAAATTGAATATACGTAGCCCGCGGAAATTCAAAATTCGCGATACTTTTTGAACAGACCTCGTATATAGTTTTCCGGCAGATTATGTTATTGATATCAGTGAATTCGCTATCTTCACAATGAGTTCAAAATTCCTGAAACGATAAGACGGGGTGTTTTTAATAAATCATGCGAAAGGACCGAAATTGACGTATAAAGACGTGGGTAAAGCGATATTTGGAGGTTAGAAATGTAGACGATGTGCCAAAAAGGGGACTAGCCCGCGTGACAACAAAGAAAGAGGATAAAACGATATTACGTCTTTTTCAAGACAAGCCAGCCCTTTCCCTGCGCTGTGCCCAAATGAAACTACACAAACAAGGAATTTACGTTTCTCTAAATACGATTCGAAGTCCAGTGCATGAAAAAAACGTGTCTTTTCGATCAACTTTGGAGAAACCTTCATGGTCAGAAAAGCACGTGGAAAAACGACTGACGTGGGCAAAGGAATATTTGGATCGAAATTGGGACTATGTTATATTCACGAGCGAGTCTTTCTTCTGGGCATGGTCTTCTTCATCAAAAGCGTAGTCAACGAAGAGTAGTAGATTTTTTCAGCGCACGGTAAATCACCATATAAAAATGCATGTTTGAGGATGATTTTGTAAACGCAGAGAACATATCGTCGAAAGCATGGGAAAAAGGTGTAAATCTGTAATCAGTAATGGAGGTGATTGGACGAGATATTAGGTAATTATGCAATAGCTAATATTATATACTTTAATTTTTTTTTAATTGTAATAAAAATTCTTATTTTTTCCAGATTATGACGGTCTTTTTTCTTCTTCAACAGACTCCACTACGGATAAGCTCATGCGAAAATCAAGATGTAAGAATAAAACTGTGAGACCATACTCAGATGGCTGTTCCTTCTTCCTCGGAAAAGGATTTTTCTCTGCATTTTACTGTTACTGCTGTACGGTATTTCCGTATTTACTTTCTCCCCGTTTTTCATCGCTGACTCTAACAATAAGTCAGACTTGCATCTTATACTTCCTGCCGAACGGAATAAAAGATGCTCTTGATTCCAAATCGTTGGTTACATTTTCCCGAAGTCAAACGGTAAGATAACGTTGGAACGAGAGAAATTACTGAGGGTTGCTCCGACTTAATGCCACCTTTTCGTCCAACCTGAAAATGACCCGCCGAAAGAAACTGAACTTTTGATCAGATCCATTTTTGTTTCAGATGTTGTCGCTTTTGTTTTTGTTGTCGCTGAAAATACACATTTCTATTTTGAATGGCATAATTTTCTGGCCCTTACGTTGTATGCCGTTTGACGAAAACTTTTAATGTATTTTTCGGTAATATAGATTTATGTAATATGGCATCAATAAAACGTTTCATCTACATGCTCTTAACACCCGACGAAAATGACTCCTCCGAATATCTAATGAGAAAAGACTTAGCTCAACTTTCAAACAATAAAGTTCGAAACTCCGACCTACGTAGTCAATTCATCCTTCAATCATGAAAAATTATCGGCTTATATATAAGAATAGTTCATTATCCTTTTGTCCTTCTTTGATTCAACGTATATATACCTTTTCGAGTTTCTACGTATGACCCTTTCCAATTCCATCTTACATTTTTTCACGTACCCACACTTAGTTAAGCTAACCTAACTTTCATTGCGTCCGCAGACGTCTTAGCTATACTGCATCGCATTTGCCATGAACACAGGGAAACTGCGGAAAACCTATGTCAATCCGGACGGCTTTGTTTTGACTAAATTCCGGTTGTATTGACTAGATCGGAAACTGAACAAAACTGCCTCCCGCTCAATAGTCGGCGCGCGAGCTAATGCACGGCTAAGCGGTCACCCATTCAAATAGTGACCGTGGCCAAAGCTGCTGAACTTCGATGATCGCCAAGAGCCACGCGGCGACCGCGCGTCCACTGTTGTCGGTTAGTAATTCATTAACATTATTCCTGTATTAATAAATGGCGTTTGGCCTAAATCTCCCTGGACAAATTCTTCCGGGGCTCCCTCTTGGACGAAATCTCCTTAGAATATAGAATTTCTTGAAGTGGCAGGCAAGGTGTGATATGCTTGATTAATTTTCATTCTAATTTTAATTTTTGTTAAGACGGAAAATCGAACCGTTTTGCGGAGGTGCGATACGTGGTTCGCTGATGACACTCTTAAATAATATAATTTCTTGTGGAGTATTTTATGCACGGGTGAGAGGAGATTTCGTCCTCGAGAATTTCGTCCGGGAAATTTTGTCGAGGGAGATTTAGTCTGTGAAACGTATAAATTAATTAACCGCGATGTTTTGGGTTGAAAGAGGCTCTATTTCAATTTGTAATCGAATATATCCTTGCAATTTTTCTTCCATTTGCTTTGTTACTACGTCTATCATATTTTGAATCTTTTATTACATCTGAGTTCTTCCCGTCCATGCTCCTCGTTCCTCTGAGCCCACAGCAACTATATTGTTTGTTTTTTTGTCCCCAAGGCATAACATCCGAAAAATCTCATTGAAATAAGCACTCCACTGAACACTCTAATCCTGATAAGGCAACATCAGACTCTGCGTAGATACGAGGGAGGACCCAAAAAAAACGGGAATTGCGCTGCGGCGGGGAGGGAGAGTGGAGGAACCCATTGCTCGACCAGGTGTCCGTTGGGGACACGTCTCCTGAGTTAGTGTGCGAAGTTCTGTCGCCGTGAGTACATCGGTTCGCCCGTGGGAATTTTTGTAGTGAAACAACTTTTTCCATTTCGGCGAAAACGTGATGGCCGATTGTCGAGAGCAACGCGCGGCTGTGAAATTTTGTTTCCTGTTGGGGAAACCGGCCGCGGAAACTACTGTAATGCTTAAGACTGCTTATGGAGATGCTGCCCTAAGTAAAACCAGAGTCTACGAGTAGTTTTCACGTTTTAAAAATGGAGAAATGTCAATTGAAGACCAACCCCGTTCAGGACGCCCCTCAACGTCAAAAAGTGACGAAAACGTCGACAAAATCAATGCTCTCATTCATGAAGACCGTCGCCGAACCATTGATCAACTCTGTGAGATGTCTGGGATATCATGGAGTTCAATTCAGAGGATTTTATCCAAAGATTTGCACATGAGCAGAGTTGCAGCCAAATTTGTCCCTCGCCTTCTCACAGACGAGCAAAGGGAGCGTCGACTTCAGGCATGTTTTGAACTTCAAAATCAGCTCGAAGAGGACCCTGAACTTTTTTCCAAGGTGATTACTGGTGATGAATCGTGGTGCTATGGATACGACCCCGAAACAAAGAAGCAATCAAGCGTTTTGCCACTGTGGAGGAGGTAAAACAAAAATCGCTGGAAGGCCTAAAGAACATCCCGATAAGTGAATTTAAAAAATGTTTTGAACATTGGAAGGATCGTTTGCAGAGGTGCGTTGTGGTCAAAGGAGAATACTTTGAAGGTGATCAAAATTTGGTGTAAAAATATTAAAAAATAAAGAAATTATGACGAAATTCCCGTTTTTTGGGTCCCCCCTCGTATACGTCTAATAATCCCAAATTGGTAGATTTATCTACCAATTTGGTACTCACCACCATTCACTGCTAGTAGAATTTGTAATCATTAAGGGTTCCACGAGAAAAAAAAAATTTTATGGTGAATTGTACGCTGGACTAATAGTTTTCATTCACCACGATTTATCCCAATTGCAATTAACAATTTAATCCCTCGCCTCGTCACAGCGTCTCACCTGACTTGCGCCTACAGCATTTCTGGTCTCGAATAAGTTTCACTCTTCAGAAGAATATTAGGAAGTTCCGCTTGATAACAGCGAGAGGAGCGGAAAAAGAAAACACTATCGGAGAGCTAATAAAAGGTACTTATCGATTCTTTTCATCATTCACCCCTCCCCGTACCTCACTGTATCGCTCACCCTCTTTAGCTCTACATTGTAGACGACGAAGAATCCTCTTGCCTCGATGAACGATTTCCATGACCCATGGGAGTAATTCAACGATTACACGAAATATCGATTGGCCTGGTGGTATTCTTGTTGGTATGGCGTAGTACGGGGAAACAATTACAGTATAAAAAAAATGGCGCAGTTTTCAACGCCAATGCGTCCTAAATGATTAAAAACGTTCGAAGCTCATATTGAAAAAATGATTTCGGACGTGCGTACATGCGTAAGTACATCCGTGTGTTTGAGCGGACTTTGCAATATTCAAACATCAATAATTTCAGAGTGACTTCAACAACAACGCTGCAATTTCGCAGAAAAGCGAATCAGTGCAAACCCTTTGCTTGCTGCAATTTTTATAACCTTTTATCCACAAGATCGGATTTTGTGGTATTTTTAATTATGCGAACAATGTCTCTAATTGCTTTAAGTTTCGTAAATTTCGAGCTACCAAGCTGAACTTTGTCACTTCAATCAAATATCGTCATAGGACATTCGGTATTCATTTTGCTCAAAATTCACGAAAGTCTTCAGATTTGACGGAGCTTAGAATATGTGAAAAATGCATTTGTTTTCTGTTACTTGCTACACCTTTCAGGAACATCATTGAAGGATGACTACGGTACTGAACCTCGTAAGATTTCATGAAATGATTCCGTTGATGAGCAATTTGTATTTTTTTTTTCAATCTGTGATTACTATACTTTCGCAGATTTTGAGAAGTCGTATAAAATTTTTGTAGATAAATAGAATCTGATTGAAGAACAGTCAATATTCAAAGTACTGAGATACCCCCTTCCCGTCGCATAACAAATTGAAGCACGTCTTGTATCCCGGACTTATCGATATTTTGTTCTCGCTCAACTACGGCCAACACGAAAAGTTCGCGTTGCAAGCTTCATTTCACCAATCATGTAAGTGATAATTACGTGTAACATTTGCGTCGTAATGTTGTTATCATCAATCATGCATAACTACCTACTTTTGCTTGCTCATGGATTAAGTCGTCAATAAGACGAAAATGGCACTTATAAAAAAATGTTGGATGTATATGCGTGTGCGCGCTTGCGCGTGTATGTATTGTAATGTGTCATTTTCGTTACGTTACTACCCGTGCAGAAATTGTGATAGGAATCCAGTTGGGTTCTTGTGATTATTCCTACTCTTTGGTAAGGATCCGGCTAGATATCGGATCTGATCTCAACACGGAAACGTCACGCTTATAAATTGGATCCCGTTAGAGACTTCCGACCGGATTTCTAACTGTATCCAGTCCGCATCGTACATGATTCTTAAAGAATTGTATGGGATCTAACGGGAGTCTTCCATGATTTTACAGGGGCACGAAGCTGATCATGATTGTTTGATCTGCAATATTGCTGTTTCCATAGTATATCATTTTACATTTGTACGTCCCTTCTCCTACACCAAAAAAAATTGGGGCAAAAAAGTAAATTATTTAAAAAAATAGGAACTCGAAATTTGGTAAACGAATTAGAAAATAAACATTTATTTAGCTTCTTTGCGTGTATATACCGGTTTGATCCCAAAGTCGGTACTCCCTTACTTGGTAGCAACCTGAGCGAGTCTCCCGGTTCTTATGACCCGCGCGATCGTCGATCGCCGACGCGAAAACCTCCCGACGCTCGCCACCTCGCGGCGGATTAGGTAACTTCTTTACACTAGCTACACCACCAATTTCACATGTTTTTTACATTATAATGAAATATATAGAATGTACATAAGATGTGGAAGCACACATATTTCTTATAAAAGCTGGGATATATAACTGCGAGTCCCACACTCGAGTACCGTACTGAGGCTGTAAATACGAGAGTCACGCGGCACGTACAAGGTATTATACCTTTTCACGTAGCATATGTAGCTAATCAAGGTACAACCCGAGATCCAGCTTGAATCCTAGAAAGAATTTCTTTGTTGCAATCCCGAAAAATTATCGATGAATATTTTATGGGAAATTGATAACAAGTCCGATTAGTGAAACCAGAAACTTCAATATATACATTCGAAGTTTTGCCGATCAGCGCCGATCCGGATAAAACCCGGGATCGATCTGAAATTCGAATAGGAATCCCTTGAAAAGGGGTTCCTAATAAATCCCGATCGGGGTTTAACTAGAAGCGGGTGCGCCCTAGGAAATTTCTGCACGGGTATAGAGACAAATATCGGCCACTGACATGGTAAAGCACGGTCGATAATGCCCTTGCCCATGACTGCGAACTCCCCGAGGCGATTTAACTGGACATTAGCGTTAGCATTCTATTATTATTACAAACAATTTCTTCTGATTATTTATATTTTCTCTGGATGGAACGGCGGTCTTACCGCGTGCAATGGTAGCGATCATCGGATGAAGTTCCCGCTTCACGGAGCTGAGTACGCGTGCACCGAATTGCCACGCTGTCGACAACTCATCGGCAGCTATCCATCTCGCTCGCCATCGTCGCTGAAGACCGGACTCTTTCGCTCTCACCTTCTCACCTCCCGTTGGCTCTCAGCATCCTGCTTCGGGAATAGTCGACGACTCGACTCCCGTCTGACGTCAGGCCTTCATCAACTAGAGTTATATTTTATCTTTCTTATGGTTTTACTTGTCATCGAGTCGGAACGTTTTTTCCGTGACGTACCGTGTGCGTTGCTGATGAAAAGTGAGTTTCCGGGTCTATCAATTCAGAAGTTCCCGATGCATTGCCCGGAACCTCCATTGCGGAAAATCACCGGTAATACATTCGTTTTATTACGGTTTGAGTATGGAATTTTGGTGTTAAAGCGTGAACGATATTGTCGAGACGGTATCGCACGCAGCTCAGAATTGTGCCCTTTGGTTCGCGTTTTTAAATTAATCGTGCTTGCGTTCAGTCATTGGGGAGAAAAACGTTTGTTAATGATAAAAAAAGCAAGGTGACTTGTACGGTGATAATTACCATAACGATTGCATGGTTTAAGAAAAATACAACAGGGCCATTTGCAATTTGTAATAATTATTAACTTTTTAAATAATTGCAAAAGGGCAGCCGGCAAAGAAAATATTGATTAATATGGCCTTCCGGTTGGTTCGTGGGCCGTACAACATAAATTTTATTGAAAAAAATTGGTGTGTCGTGAAGGATGATTCGAGTTTTCTGTTTGACGGGAGGGGAAGCATTCCAATAACTCATCAATAACTTTTTAATAACATATATAGCATTTATTCAATATCATATTTACACTCTTTTTCCAAGGTGCGAAAATTATAGTAGAAATACGAGAAAACGAACTAGTTATTTTAATCAAGACAATTCAAGTTGGCCTCCCCACTATCAGTCTTCGATTTATTTACATTGTATAATCACGTGGTACATTATGAAACATTGTCTTCGTTATTTAGGAAACTAATGATTGGCTTATGACAGAGCTCGGAATAAAGTGTACAGTTCGGCTCCGGCAGGAAGGCTACGCCTCCGTTACCCCCTCTACCGCGTAACGCGCGGCGGCTACAGCGGCGAGCGCGTCAGCTCAGGAGCGTTCCGATAAAAAAAATACATGGCACCCGCGACAAATTGTCATTGAAATATTTTATCGTTCCGTAATATTATATTAATTAATCATTAAAAATATAATTATTTACCACAATTTTTTATTAATATCGCATAATTATTAAATGATTTTAACAATAGTTTTCCACATCACCCGTGAGCTACTATCGCAGATGCGCTTTCTCTAGAGTGGTTTCCCCAGGAGGCCTATTCCACTGAAAATTAATGCAATGATGAAACCTGGCTCAGTAGGAAAAAACGAAGAAAGTATAGCAACCAATTTTCCGACAAATGTTAATTGGATCGTCTGGGTTTTTTTATAGAAGATTCAACTAGGGACGGTACATCCACAGAAATTTTTGAAAAACTTGCTCGCATTAAGGAGGTCAATGATGCATCGTTCATGGAAGAACGTTTGTCTGTTTTCGTCAATTTAATTTTTGAGAACGAGCATTCGCATAAATATGTGGACCCAAACATGGAGAAAATTCGAAGACTGAAATCCTTAAGACGTGGATAACGCGACAAATCTAAAATTTTGAAGAAGTCAATCCCTTTTTCTGGCCATGCTTTTAACGAAATATCACTTTGCAAATCGCATAATTCTGCCAGAAGTTGTAGGCTCTGTTCCTCGATTTGCACAGTGAGAGGATTTTCAAAGAGTATCAAATCTTTTCGTAGCGTTTTAAAATCACTAAAACGCGTATCAAATTGACTTATCAAAGAATCAATTATATTTGAAAATTGTGTAAAATTACAACCTGCGCCATTATCGCAATCATGTTCTTCAAAGATAATTTGACAACAAGGGAAAAAATGAAGAATGTTATTTTCTAAATGATTTTTTAAAAGTACTAACTTTCTGCGGAAAGAATCGATGTGACTAATTACCTGTGAGATGATTTGGTCGGTTTTTTGCAGCTTTAAATTTTAAATATTTAAAATTTAAATATTCAAAATATTTAAAATTAAAATATTTAAAATATTTAAAATTAAAATATTTTAAATATTTAAAAATTAAAATATTTTCAATATTAAAAAATTTAAATATTTTAAATATTTAAAAATTTAAATATTTTAAATATTTAGAAATTAAATATTTTAAATTTGAAGCTGCAAAAAACCGACCAAATCATCTCACAGGTTATTAGTCGCATCGATTCTTTTCGCAGAAAGTTAGTACTTTTTAAAAATCATTTAGAAAATAACATTCTTCATTTTTTCCCTTGTTGTCAAATTATCTTTGAAGAACATGATTGCGATAATGGCGCAGGTTGTAATTTTATACAATTTTCAAATATAATTGATTCTTTGATAAGTCAATTTGATACGCGTTTTAGTGATTTTGAAACGCTGCGAAAAGATTTGATACCCTTTGAAAATC
Organism: Oxytorus armatus; assembly: GCA_958009045.1. Taxonomy (NCBI): domain Eukaryota; kingdom Metazoa; phylum Arthropoda; class Insecta; order Hymenoptera; family Ichneumonidae; genus Oxytorus; species Oxytorus armatus. The sequence goes on from OY253746.1 coordinate 29,325,722, forward strand.
CTCTCACTGTGCAAATCGAGGAACAGAGCCTACAACTTCTGGCAGAATTGTGCGATTTGCAAAGTGATATTTCGTTAAAAGCATGGCCAGAAAAAGGGATTGACTTCTTCAAAATTTTAGATGCGTCGCGTTATCCACGTCTTAGGGATTTCAGTCTTCGAATTTTCTCCATGTTTGGGTCCACATATTTATGCGAATGCTCGTTCTCAAAAATAAAATTGACGAAAACAGACAAACGTTCTTCCATGAACGATGCATCATTGACCTCCTTAATGCGAGCAAGTTCTTCAAAAATTTCTGTGGATGTACCGTCCCTAGTTGAATCTTCTATAAAAAAAACCCAGACGATCCAATTAATATTTGTCGGAAAATTGGTTGCTATACTTTCTTCGTTTTTTCCTACTGAGCCAGGTTTCATCATTGCATTAATTTTCAGTGGAATAGGTCTCCTGGGGAAACCACTCTAAAAAAAGCGCATCTGCGATAGTACCTCACGGGTGATGTGGAAAACTATTGTTAAAATCATTTAATAATTATGCGATATTAATAAAAAATTGTGGTAAATAATTATATTTTTAATGATTAATTAATATAATATTACGGAACGATAAAATATTTCAATGACAATTTGTCGCGGGTGCCATGTATTTTTTTGATCGGAACGCTCCTGAGATGACGCGCTCGCCGCTGTAGCCGCCGCGCGTTACGCGGTAGAGGGGGTAACGGAGGCGTAGCCTTCCTGCCGGAGCCAAACTGTGCACTTTATTCCGAGCTCTGGTTTATGATAACTAAAATAAGTAAAGAAAACTCTCGATTCTAAGTTTTGTAATGGTGCGACAAATTTCCTTAGTCGTAGTGAGTAGGACTTGAGTGTACCCGAAATAATCCGACGAAAGTCCCGTTACTTGGGCTCGTGAGTCTCGGTTATCTATCGAGGTTCGCGAGCGAGGACTCCTCATCGACCCACCGTAGAGATCAAAAGTATTTTAATCACGGTTATCGAGACCGTGCAATAAAACGGCGAGATGTATCGATATCGACCAGTGCGACGTATTTTATTTATTGGAAGACTATTCCGAACATCGATTGTCAAGATTTCTCTAATTCGGGCTACATCACTGTCAGCCACGTAGTTCTACCGCGCCAGGCCTGATCCATCAGATATGCAGTGTGGTGACCATCGTACGCCCGAATTAATACAAAGCCAAGTTTCGGATAATCTCGCCAATAAGACCATTATTTGTATAATCATATACGTATACATCTTTCGTCATATATTAATTATAGCACGATCTGCGGTGGGTAGTTTTTCTTTTGTTTTGGTTGTATTGATTTTTTCATAAATAAGCGATGAGAGAGGAAATATTTTTGTAATACAATGTGAGTGATGAATTGTACGTGGTTATGCCCGATCTCGTAGTCGTAATCGTAGCGATTTTATGTATCATTCATGTAGGATAATTGGACAAGAAACAGGATTGTAACAAATATGCTTAACTTTATTGGATTAATAGTAGGATAAGATATAAAATCATTTCAAACAATAAGTCACGTTGCCTTATTGATAGCAATATATAGCGCTCGACCGCTCCTGCTCTGCACACTACTTCTCATTCGACACTGCTTCATTCCCAAACTCAATCGCTCCAGCATACTCTAATTTCTCTCCTCTCTTCTCTAGCATTCTTTCACTCGCACCCACACTCACCATACGCACTCTTTGTCACACACAACGACTTCTTTCATTTAGGCAGCCACATGCCACGTGCATCACCCAAACCTCCATCTCACACAACATTCTTATTTTTCCGATCTGTCACGCACTCTAAACACTTCTCCCCTAACACCTCAACACGATAAGCTCGATATTAAACTTATCGTCTGTATTTAGTCTCTAATATTTTTTAATTGCCTTTTGGCGACACACATCCGCTCACTCAATAATCGTACTCTTTTCACATGCACACCACTATTCACTTATTATACTCCTTTTTACCGCGCACACACAACACTGATACTACATTCATTCTCGAATGAATATAGTAAATGCATATATTGTTTTTCCCATAACGAGCCTTCTCTTAATCACCACACTATTCATTTTATACACTGAAAAATACGCCATTTTCGAAATAACAATATTTATTAAATCACGTTCGGAGCGCATTGAAGCGCAAGTGGTATAGTGGTTTCTTTTCTCGCAAACAAGATTCATTCTCATTTTAAAAATCATACCATAAAATAAATATATATATAGTTTTGTTACAGCTTTCTATGTAACGGAAACGGTTGGTGAATACTCAAAGCCATTTCAGGAGTTACGGCAATCTAGAGGCCGAAAATATAGGCTTTTTTGGAGATTTTTTTTTCAGAAAAACTACAAAATAAATCGAGATTACAAAACAGGGTGTTTATCATATATATCAGTGATTGTATACAACAATTTTGTTGAAGCGATTGGTTTCAAAATGGCGGCTGTGCAGCATTTTGCAATGACTTCTCCGTTTTTGTTGGCCGGAAACCTAACTCAGACAATTTTCAACCGAATCACTTGAAATTTTGAATAAATCTTTAAAAATACATTGTCCATGGAAGTGTGTATGATTTTTTCGGTATATTGATTTTTGGACAAATGGCGCACTTCTAAAGTGAAAAGTGAAAAATTTGCTTAAAAAATCGTCAGAAAATTGTTAATAACAAATAAACTATGCAATATAAAAAAAAAATCCTACGCACTTCCAGAGACAATGTATTTTTAAAGCTATATTCAAAATTTCAAGTGAAACGGGTGAAAATTGTCTGAACTATGTTTCCGGCCAACAAAAACGGAGTCGTCATCGCAAAAACGCTGCACAGCCGGCAGTTTGGAATTAATCGCTTCAAAAACATTATTGTATACAGCCACTGATATGTATGATAAACACCCTATTTTGTAATCTCGATTTATTTCGTAATTTTTGTGAGAAAGAAATCCCTAAAAAAGCCTATTTTTTCCGCCTCTAGAGTAGAGTAACCCGTTAATTTTTGATAATGTTCGAATGTTGTCTCGTCTTAGAGCCTGGCGATTGCTGGTAGACGCTAGATCATTATGGCTCTTGAATTCCGGACATTTTTGTTCGATGCCTTTTTCATTTTCAATAGATAGAGGTTTAAAATCATTTTCAAACCATAATCTGTCACATAAACAACACCTTAAACCAAATGGATTATTTAGATAATCTCGGTTGAACATATTATGTAATGTTTTAAACTTGTTAAAATCTGGATACTGCAAACCATCAGTAATAAGTACATTACTATCACGAGGTGACTGCGCCATTGTGCTTGTTGATGGTTCATTCTCTTGATTATTTACACTGTCCACCGAACAGGCACGTGAGAGGTTAGCACATGCTCTGCTCCTTTCCCTACTGTCTCTTACGATTTCACTTCTACTTTTTCCTTTTTTTATTATAATCTGTTTCCTCACTCGCCCGTTTTGTACACGCAATATTTTTGTCCTTTCCGCACCCGACTTAGGAATATTTATTACAAAATAACCGATTTGAATGATGAAAATAGATAATAAACAACAATATCACTGAGCAATATACATAAAGTACGATGGTTGTGGTTTTGCGTCTGCTGACGCTTTGTTGAAAACCTACAGCTGTGTTTAGTGATCGCCACGCCGCCCGAACGTAATAAATACAACTAGAGGCAAGTACTAGGAGAGATATAGATCGAGGAGGCCTTGTGTTTCACTCTACCTCGATACACGGGGGCAAGCGAGAAACGGCCCCCACTCTCTCAACGCTACGTATCACCCCCACCTCTTTTCGTCACAGAAAAGGTTGCCGATCCGGATTTCAATTCCCTCCCATAAAAAGTTTCACTTCAAAACTTTTTTGCTGCTTGACAATATCCACCGAAGTACGAAACATTCACGGATGAAATAAATTGAACATCACAAGAACATATTAACAAAGATAATAATAAAACCCTTCTCTTTGTGTACGTACAGTACAACGGTCACTTTTCAAAAAGTTACTCTAAAAATTACCCTCCACATTGGACGGTGATTTCTGCGGTGCGTAAGCTGCTAGGGGTTAATGCAACGTAAGATGTTTCCCGACGTGAACGTCGCTGCAAATGCTTAACCTTTGCTCGTCATTTTACGGTCAGGCTTTAAAATGAGAACTTTATTTATGACATTTCGTTGCAAGACGATTGATGTCCTAATATTACTTCTCGGGAAAAAAAATTGATATAAACTTGGCAGGCGCAAATCGAGTACGATAGCTGCTTCCCAGTTTTCTTCGAGAAAATTTATTTCCAAACTCGGAATTATTGAAAGAACGAATTATCGACTGGTTTAATTCTTTCTGGCGGTCGATGGGCTTGAAGCGATATAAGCGAAAGTTTCTTTTGATGGTGCTAGATACATGAGTGACGGTAGAAGGGATAAAAAAGAACGTTCTAGACCTACGGAAATCAGTCGCGTTCTATGTCTCTAAACGAATGACTGTCTGTGAGCAGAGAGACAGGCTCTTATCCAGAGCAGTGAGAGCCAACAATGAGAATGGGAAAGGTCAGACGAGAGGATAGCAGGTTCCAGGGATAAAACGGCGAGAAAGGGATTACAGACGGGGAATATAGGAAAAAAAGAGATATTTGAAGCGAAGCACCGTACGATATCGACCTCTGTGGCCACATGTTGCTGTGTTCCTGTAATCTCCGCTTACCTTTTCGTAACCTGACTTCAAATATTTTCCCTCTCACGGCAGTTTTTCCATGAGTACCTCTTATTCTTATTGTTTTTGGCTTCCTAAATTTGTGATAGCGAACACATTTTTCTCAAGTTTTCAATATCAATGGGTGCAGCATATCCCAAATACCAGGGGTGTTAGTTGAAGTTTGCCGGTTTTACCAGTAGATGTCGCTAGCAATATGTATACATTTCTATGATTTGGCATGTATGTCATTTTTTTCTATTGACATTAACCTACAAAAATACGCAAGTCACTTTCCGCCAAAATAATAGCGTCATATTTGTTTACCTCAGTGAATATGTCGAGTTTCGTTCCAAGTAAATCGCATTTGCGGCATTCATTGCTTTTCTTATTTCATCAAAAGAAAAAAGCAGCTGAAGCTCACCGGTTGCTGGTAGAAACTTATGGTGAACATGCTCCAGTGATTAGAACATGTGAGACATGGTTTCGTCAATTTAAAAGTGGAGATTTCGATTTGACAGACAATGAACATCCTGGTGCAGCGAAAAAGTTCGAAGACGAGGAATTGCAGACGTTATTGGATGTTGATCCAACCCAATCGCAACAAAAATTGGCAGAAACACTAAATGTGACTCGAGGAGCAATTTGCCAATGTTTAAAAGCCATGGGAAAGATCCAAAAGTATGGAAAATGGGTGCCACACCAGCTGAACGATAGACAAATGGAAAATCGAAAAACCGTTTGTGGAATGCTGCTTCAACGATTCGAAAGGAAATCTTTTCTGCATCGAATTGTCACGGGGGACGAAAAGTGGATTTATTTTGAGAACCCGAAGCGAAAAAAATCATGGCTTTCACCTGGTGAAGCCGGCCCATCGACTGCAAGGCCAAATTGCTTTGGCCGTAAGACAATGCTCTGTGTTTGGTGGGACCAATGTGGTGTGGTGTACTACGAGTTGTTAAAACCTGGTGAAACGGTGAACAAGGATCGCTACCGACAACAAATGATCAATTTGAATTATGCGTTGATCGAAAAACGGCCGGAATGGGCCCGAAGACATGGCAAAGTTATCTTGCAACATGACAACGCGCCGTCTCATACCGCTAAACTGGTGAAAGACACATTAAAAACACTTAATTGGGAAATATTATCACACCCGCCGTACTCTCCAGACCTCGCCCCGTCCGACTATCAACTTTTCGCATCGATGGGACACTCCCTTGCAGAGCAGTGCTTCGCTAATTTTGAAGAAGTCGAAAAATGGCTCGTCGAATGGTTTACCTAGAAAGATAAAAAGTTTTTTTGGGATGGTATCTATAATTTGCCTGAGAGATGAGCGAAATGTGTAGAAACCAATGGTCAATACTTTGAATAAAAAAATGTTGAGATTCCTCTGAAAATTAAGTGTTTTCTTTATCGAAAAAACCGGCAAATTTCAACTAACACCCCTGGTAGTCGCATAATCATATCTGTAATAAGTGTAAAAAAGTGTGTGTTCGCACTGAGAAATTTTTTTTTTTTAATTGACTGAATCGGTGTTCACCCTCGTTCTAACGAATTTTTAGTTAGCACAAGTAAATTATGAGTATCTTGAACAATTGTTAGGGTCGGTTGACCAAAATATCATTACGGAAAACAAAATATTTGTAGGACCAATTAAAAATTCGTTTGAACAAGGGTGAACGCCGATTTAATCACTCCAAACACTTTTTTCTCTCAACGTTTATGTACGATATAGCAGACAAATACATCGATAATGTATTTGGTGCAAATCGATGAAAGGGTTAGAATTTTATGAAATTTAAAATTGATGAAAAATCTAGGATCGACAATAGGTGCATGGAAATCAGCTGCAAGTTGAAACTTGCAAATTGCTTCGTCGAAATTTCACACAATTTCACATTAATTTCACACAATTTTCTAGGAAGCAATTTGCAAGTTTCAACTTGTTTTAAATCTTATTTACCTTCCTCAATTTTCGCGTCTTTTTTATTTTTGAAATTTTTTGTTAACACTCCCGATAATATTTCCCTACTGTGATCAGTCTTACTGTTATTATGAGAAGGGTACCATTCTCTCGTTTTTTATATAACAATAATCACAGCGCGGAAGCGGGCTCATTGATAATGCTGAGTTCTTTATGTCTTTTTTATTGCGAATTCGAAAGTTTGATCTGACTCGCTTAAAAGGTCTACGATCGAACACGGAGAGGGCAAGAAGAATCCATACGTGAAGAATGAATTCATGAAACCACACACAACAAAATGATATTTGCATGTGATTCTCAAGTCACATACCGTCTCACCCCTATTGTCGACACATTTTGGACCGAATTCTTCCTGTACACTGACATCACAATACTGACTGGTTCGAAGCCATTCACAGATAGAAACATTCAACGTAGGACTCACTGGTGAGATGCTAATGCTTCTCCTTTACTGCGTGCTCCTATCATGTTACATATTGATCTGTCAACCAACATGGGCTGCCTTTCTACTTTACTCACACTTGGAGCAATCTTGATAAGAGTGGATAATAGAAAACTCTGGCTGTCCCAACGGTCTACCATATAGGAAAGAGGACAATATTGGTATATATACGATTCTGATTTCTGTTCCAGAAAGCGAGGAGTACTCGTTATTTTATAGATGACTTAGGAATACGACACTCTTTCTACGTCATCTTGGAATTCGTATTGACATGAGCTTTCCACTGTATGAACACTGCCAGTCTCGATGTACCGACCGTGAGTCATGATTTCAAACAGAATAGTGAATATACGATAAATCGTCAATAAAATCTTGTTTATTCATTGAACTAGTGATTTTTGTCTGTCCGCAATGCCAGGCGTTTGGACGAACGTCATAACGCCAAGCGTACAATACCTGTGTTCTATAGTCGTTATTTGTTACTCTCAACTACCCATACGGAGCGAAAAGATGGAGGTACTGATTGTGAGTTTCACTGGAGGTCACGTAACTTTCGTGTTTGTATTTTTCGCTATATTTGACGAAGCTGTCGAAAATGTCTGGGCAGAAATTGGCGTAGCTATTCGTTCGAATGTTACCCGCATTTGTATTTATAACTGGTCGAGATTGGTGGCAGATTTATATAGATAAACAAGTTTTAAAGAAACCTCGCAACCAGAAGGTTTAGGTATATTGAAATAAGGCGGGCTGATCGGCAAGCTACTACCTCACGCCATGATTTACAGCTCACTTCACACCTCCCCTTCTCGACCACGCTACGCGCTATGGACACTAGAGTGAAGGAGTCCAATCTGTAGGGGGAGCGTACGAAAAATTCGTTCTCAGAAATCCGTCATGCAATGGTTTCCGATTTCGCCAAAAGCGTCTCTGTCGTCGCATAGTTCTCAAGTGAATTCGGCATGAACGAAACTGCACGTGGAACCTAGCTGAACCTAGCCACCTACAGTAAGTATACGACTCTTCAGTGTAATCACGAGTAGTTATTAATATAAAAGTTATATAAAACTATTAATTACTGCCAATCTGTATTAAGAATTGTACAAAATTAAGGTGAACCAGAAACCCGACAAATCTTCTCTATAACCCGCGCAATTCACTTGTATATGAAAAAACAGGCATTACATCAATAACAAACAGAATACAGACCCTCACCTCAAAGTTCTCAATAAAACAACTAGACCGTCTTAAACCATTATGTATACAACGATTACCGGACATCACACCGAAACACAAATTTCTAAAGCATAGTATTTTCCAAAACTTACAATACATGCACAACGCCAATCGATAGTGCTCTCACTCAAATTACAATACATAAACCAAACTTATGTACACTTTCGACAATAAGAATTCCTAACCACACCTAAGAAAATCATAGCCTGAAGGACTTCGGTCGATGGCCTATTGGCATTTTATGTTTGTAACCATGTTTATGTTGTAACCATGTTATGTAACTTTATGTCAATAAATACATTTTACTACTACTAAGGTGAATAGACAATCCTTCATCCACCACACTTCACATCGCTATATCGAGTCTTTCCCCACTACTTGTTAGATTTTTGCGACATCAGCGCCTCGCAGTGTCGTCTGACACAAGCCTTATCTTACGGATTCCGATGCCACTTCACTTCAGAAGTACAAAGATCGGACTCCTTTAGTCTAGTCTCCATGTGGGTGGGGGTTAAATATCGGAAAGACCAATATTTGGAACGGCAAATATTTCGAAATTAAAAAATCACTAATATAGTATGACGAGGATGAAGTTTTTCGGAAATTTTGTTTTTCGACAGATGACGAAATCGAATAACTGTTATTCAGAAAGGTTATTAATTCGAAAGCTCAATCATTCGAAAATATGTGTTCAGTCTGTGTACTTTGGAAGTACAAAAGTTAATATTAATAACAACCTACATACCAAAAAGCAATACAAAGCATACAAATTTTGAATGTGTAAAACTTGGACACGCGAATAATCGATGGATCGAAATATCGAACATCAAAATAGGGAACGTCGAAATAGCGAAAATTAAAGCACGTGGCACTCGGGCCAAAATGGTCAATTTATCTACGAAATTTAGCACATTACGGAGATAATTTTTCTAAGTTCACGTTAATATCACAAAATATGCGTGCTCTGCCGGAAGAAGCTGAATTTGCCAAATTCGTACTTGATGTTGACGATGGAATATTAAGGTGTGAACATGTTCGTTCCACTTTTTGCCGTTTCGCCATTCAGACCGTTCGAGTTTTTGGTCTTTCGCTTTACTGAATAAAAAATTGTAAACTTTCTCAATATCCGTAAATCTGAAATTCGTACACTAGACTTGTGAAACGTTCGACATTTTTGTCTATTTCATATTTCGTTCCTCGAAATTTTGCTCGTCCGCATATTTTTTTCCGATATAAATCCATTTCAATGTTTTTGTGGTCTCATTTTTTCTTTACTGATTTAAAGACTTCTGACTGATTTAAAGAAAGAGATGAGCCTTTTTATAGTTGAACGTTCGTTAATTTTCAAACTCGAGATTTCGGCCGATCCGATATTTGACCCACACCCCTCCTACGCACTATATTGGTTACATTGAGCCCTTCCACGAATATTGAGTTATACTTTTTAAATTCACACAAATGGTACGAAATGTTTTTGTCATTGATATGGCAGATCTGATTGACCGGGATCTACTCGAATATTCCACGAAACGTTTCCACGATTTTAACGTCTGAGCTTTCCAAGTAGTCGTAAAGAAAAGCTAGAAAGACTGATCTTCCGATGAAAGTTGCAGACATTTTTTTACTTTGCTTTTCATTATCAGAGAATGAATTACATCATAGTGCAATCATGGGAAATCAATTGATGCTGTGTACGAGGTACAGCCGCGCTCGCCCTACGATGCGAGCGACCCGCTAGCATAGACGGTCGATGCTTGGGATGAGAATTTTCAATCAGAAGCAAGTGTTTCGCTGCTTGATGTGAGCTCCGCACTAGGGGTGCATGAGTTTTTTAGTTCGTGTTACCGTTGTTACCGTGATTCGCGTTTTGAATCTACCAGATTGTAAATCCCGATACTCTAGAAACACATAGAGACGATACGCTATTGGGTATCATCACACGCCAACTTAAGGCCTTACATACGTCCAGCGGTACCGAAAACGTACCAAAAGAAAAACTGTTTTTAGGAGGGATGGAAATAGAAAGTGATAAAAAAATTCTTACACATTGTTCATTACTGTGTTAAGTTTGTTAAAAACTTTATTTCAATTTTTTTTTTCAAAAATTACAACATGAAAAACCACATTTTTTGAAGCACTGTAAAAAAAAAGTTGCTCCACGGTCGGCAGTATTTCTTCCTCAAATGTTGACGGATCTGCAAAATGTAAAGAAATTATTGTAAAATAAGGTAGTAGTTATCTGTCGAGCCGGATTTTTGAAATTCGAAAAATTAAACAAATTACGGTAATTTAAAAAAAAATTTTAAGTTTGTGTCAAAAAAGTCACACTTTAATTGTTTTTATAAAATTTTCTAATTATAATTTTAAAAATCCGGCTCGACAACTATAGAAAAAACAATTCCGAATATTTAAAAAAAAAATCATCAAAAAATATTAAAAACCGTACGAGTTATCATGCCGACCGTGTCAGAAAAAGTAGTTTTAAGAAAAACGCGTTTAAAGTTTCAAGCGCGTTTCGCTCGAAGTCGCGCGCGGCTGGAGCAAGAACTTTATGAATTTTTTAAATTTATTTAGTTAACTTACGTCTAATCTCCCATTCCAGCTTCATATTGTACGCCTTCCTTGTCAGTAAAAAATTGTTGTTGTTTATTTTTTTCTAATCGACGAATTGTTCTGGCCTCTTTTGTTGCTTTGGTAGCGTTGATTCGAGCGTGTTTCACATTATCAGGCAGTCACATTATCTACAATAACTTTTGAACTATGGGGAATTTTTACAATCAGCTTACACAGAAATACGCCTAAGACTATAAGGAATAATAATCTGTAAACAAAAAAAAAATCGTTTTTTTGAAAATTCTCGACGTATGTAAGGCCTTAATCATATGCGGTAGATTGAAGAGGTTGCACACTGAATTTACACAACACAATAAATATATTTTACAAAATTTACCGGGGTTACAGAAGATAGTTTAACAAGTTGGGAGTCATTAAATGAAAGAGTGAACGCAAAATGAAGTTATGATGTAAAAAAGTCTAACATGTAGCTAACTGGTCAAGAGAGCTCTGTACGTTGTAGAAGACCTTTTGGAAAGATTGCTTTTAGACTGTCGTTGTAAGACTCTCTTTCGTGATCGGTAACTAGTGCTGTTGTCCGACAGGGGCTTATGTTTCGCTGAAGTAAAGTTGGTCAAACTCGTGTGGGCGATTTTGTCTTGTCACCAATCACAAAAAGAGCTCGTTTTTGTTCTATCTCTCAAAATAAAATGCAGAACGCACGTGCGTCACAGCACTCACGTGCAAGAGCTTAAGTTATAAAATCTTCCACGCGCCTTAAGGGTCGTGAGTTGGGGCGGGGTTGAAGTTCCGAACTGTCGAAGCTCCGAAGGTGTAAAACTCCAAATTCATGCGCGAGGATCCAAAAAGTTTTGGAAATACTAAAATCCAGCATTTTTAAAACAGAAATGTCACTGCCAAGAATAGTTATACACCTAGGATTAAATGACATGAATAATTACGGGATCGATTGAAAAAGTAGTGAACATCGAAACCCAACTACATAAAGAACCTTTATTTTCATAATTAGAAATCGTAGAGGTCCGAAATATTGTTGTTTTGGAAAATCGAGTTCCCGAACGGTCAAGTTTTATACGGGAAAAGGTTCAGAAAAAAAGAATATCTCAACGTTGAATGTATTAGAACTTGTATGTCCAGAAAGGTTAAAGACATAGAAGTGTATAAATCCGACAGAGCAAAACTCTGAAAGAGCAAAGCTCCGAAAGAATTCGACTCCATTCGCTCGTGAAAAAGGTCCATAGACGTAACACCAGCGGTGCTGCCATCTAAACGCTTGAATTGAAAATTCTCGGAATTTTTACCTTTTTAAACTTTAATTTTCGGAATACTGCATCGTCAAGCCTGTGATTTTCGGAGTCCGAAACCTTCGTGAACCTGATAAATCTCTTCTTCAATTTTATTATGCTTGAACTTGCCGATAGTTCGTTGTTCGTTAATCTAATGTTCGGAACTTTGTGGATCTCTAAACATCTGTTGTTCGGAATTTTTTAAATAGTACTACTGCCCGTTCGATAAATTGATTTGTCTTCTGCGTACTGTTACCAAAAAGGATTTACTATATCATATTAAATGTATATTATTTTTTTATCGCTATTTATACAGTTCGATGTTATTCACCGTCAATTATATAAACTTTCGTCGGAATAAACTATACGGAGACCTGTAGTTCCTAATATTGAAATTCGGTGTTTTACACCATCGGAGCTTTCATAGTTCGGAACTTCAACGCCGCCCCCGTGAGTTGAGCGGTTCGAGTGTTTCACTGGGTTAGACTTTTTGGTGTTCGTCGGGTTATGGCGCAAGGGCCTTGTCTGGCGTACAGAATTGAAAGATCCTTTCTATTTAAAAATTTGCGAAATGACAGGCATAACGATTTTTATACTAAAACATAATCGCGTATACTAGTCGAACACTTTATTAGCCGTCTATGTGGTTGCCAGACGCTGGAAAGTTCGAAGGGCAGCTCGGTGGAATATTATTGGAGAGCAGTCGAGAGAGCGCAATCGTGAGAAATGCTGAATCGTGAATAAAAGAACGAATGTATAAAATGGAGGTAAGAGTTCGATAAGAAACAGCTTCCAAACAACTGTAATCTAACGTTTCATCGTGACCACGCGCATGCACAGCATTTTTCCATATTTTTCCGTTTCTCAATCGCATTCGGATGATCAATGCATCATCAGTCGCTGAAAATGTGCTCCAATATTCTTGACGATAAACCCCGTTCGCGTATTGTGTCATCGGCATTATTGATGGCTTTTCCGATACGCAGGTAGCGATATCATTCAGGATAGAATTTTGTGCAAGCTCTACCTTCCATCGTCACGAGATCTGACATTTCGAACGAGGACATTATTCGTACTATATGGGTGAAAAAGGTATGAAAGTATTAAAAAACGATATTATTCGATTGCAGAGCCACTGCCTACCAAGCGCAATGGGGATAACAACCTAGCGGTATGTGCCAGAAATCGCAATACCCTTTCACCGAACCTTTGTCACGCTTCACAGGATTCATCAGATTAATTAAAAATCATCTGTGTGCGCGCCCTTGTGTACGCGCGTGTGTGGGTGTCCTTTACTGCCCAGAGAGATGATGTAGTGATGTGATATGCATGCGTGTTTTACTCTCGGGTAATCCATGTTTCACTCGTTCTATATGTTACGTTATCTTCCATACCCACCGTAATTGCTACACGTAACAAGAGTATTTGGAATTTTGCTGTATGACGTCTCCTATAACCGGGTATACAACAACGAAATTCAAGATATCAGTCAGTTAGAAATTGAGCGCACGTGCGACTAAACTAATACTCCAATGCCATCATCATATACAGATATTTTCGACTTCTGATGGTTAACAATAATCGAAATTGAAACTGTGGATTATAAATGACGAAAAATATTTTATCAACGCGGAACATTTTTACCGGAGATGTGTCTACTTTACAACAGGCATAAGAGACAGTTTTATTTTTAATCTCGAATTTTTCTAATGAGATGTCAAAAACATCCGTTTAATCCGATTTCCTCAACAACTGTGGGTGAGTTGGGCCAACAAAAATGCAGCACATAAAATTGATTTTTTTTCAGCGTCCATGGGGTCTACGCCATTTTTCATTTGGCCATTTCGAAGGTGACACATTTTACTAATGTGCTCTACGACTGCTACAAGTGGTGAAATGATGATAAATTGACTCATGGAGTTTTTCTTATTCAACTATGTTTTAGACGGATAAGCTATGGAGGCCAGATAGGTTATCTTTGCTCGTGCTAAAATTGTTGATTCCGTGGAAAAGCCCATTAAAGAAAATAATTTATTGAGAGCTAATGGAGCCCCGAGCAACGTTGCATCAAAGTAACCCGGTATGAGCTTCATAAACCAGCTACGTGCCATTTAGGGCAGATTTAGGGCATCGAACCTCCGTTGTTTGTTGCAATTTTCGTTGACACTTCGTTCAGGATTCGAGGTTCTACGCCATATTGAAATTTTCGGAAAAATATCGGTGATCGCTCTAATTTTCGAAAATGTTCATCGATCGAGTAACAACTTTCCACATCAAAGGGTTAGGGGACAAAGACGGTTGGTATTGAATTTACAAAAACCACTTGAGCAGTTTAGATTTTATGAAAATTTGAATTTTTCGAGAAATGTTTGAGATTCCAATTTAATTTCCAAAAGTTTTCAGATCTTCGAGATCTGGAGATTTAATTTTCTCGCCTGAATGTAGTATCACTAAAGGATGATAGGTATTGAATTTTATATAAATCGGTGAACGGGTCAAGATTTTATTTTTTTAATCAGTGTTAATTTTTACATTTTATTAGAAAGTTTTCCATATAATGGTAGCGCTTGCTATAAAAATAGATATGTAGATAACCACGTTCGATATTGAGTATGAAATAAATTTGTAAAGTGCTTCAAGACTGTAAACAAATTTCGATGATTCGACTTTTGTATGTTCTGGAAAATCAGTGTATTCCTTTAAGTTTAGTAAATTTTGCTCCTTAGAATTGCTTGAATCGAATTTAAAAAATGCCCATTAGGAACTTGCATATTGCTTCCTCATTATTTTATCTCGCTCACAAAGCTTCCTCTATGAGGAAACCAAAATGGAAGTGCTAACTTGCTCACGAGGGACGAGGTGGGAGTTTGGGGGGGGGGATTTGTGAGCGAGATAACAAGTTACCCCTTCGTCAATTATTCGCAGTCTCCCTTACTTCAGCAAAACAAAGTTTACATTTTGACGGAGAACAAAAAACGAAGTATGAAAATAGTATTGTGGAAATATTAAAAGTCGAAATATTTAAAGTATTTTGTATTTGACTGACACATAGTGAATTAATACTCCGAAAATTCACCACAGAAATGTATTGGTGTATGTTTTAAGGGTGCAATTTGCCACTTGTGACCAAAATATGGTGGTCTCAGCTTGCTATTTTCTAATCCATATTGAGTATGAATATGGATTAGAAAATAGCAAGCTTCGTAAGTTGTTCAAAATTATCAAACTTTCGATCTCATGCTTGAACCCCATACGATGGACTTTAAATTCATCGATTTTTAATATATCAACATAATATTCCCAAACATTGTTATTTTTCGCGGGGTTCGATCAACAGAAATGAGAATCATATGTTTATTCTCACCGAAGCATATTTCAAAACATTTTATGAATATTTAAACGGTCATCGTGTCTTTAATATTTATTTACTTTTACGTTTAACAGAATTCCATAGGGCCATGAATATAAAAACATAATTGACGTGGAGTTTTTAATCTAGGAATATGATTAAACACCACGGTGTTCTCGCCGTGCATAGTCGCAAGTATAACGGACGTCGGAAGTTTATGCCGAACTGATGTATCGGAAACTTGTTACCGCGCCAATTTCAACTTCCAAAATCAGATGGTGGTTTGACATTTATAGAGTTTCCACCTCCTGTAATATTTATTTGAAACTGTGCGAAAATTTGATGAAACTCCATTAGGTATATATAATGTTGGACCAAGAGTACGAAACAATTTCCTCCAGCCGCGGCCAACTTTAAATAGTAGTCGATTGATGGTGCATCGTTGTAACGTCATTCCGAATATGATCGAATCTGTAACTCGTTTCAGATCAATTTGAAACACTATGAAAATTTCATGATTTTCCCTACAATCAAGTTAGTACCTATATACGGTACGAAGTGAACAATAACTTCATCGGACAAACTGTGCAAGCTAAAAGTAAGTGACTGATGGCCTTAGTATGTGGGTTCTTCTCTGGCGAGGGTACTGGACTCGATCATTAGATTCACACTCACAAGGAAGTTGTCTCTTTTCACATTGAGAACCAAACAACTGAGACGTACTGTATTACCATAAGAGCACTTGCAAGGCTTTTTTACCAAAGACGCGAGAATCGGTGGACAGGAAGTGTCACTAGATGGCACCAACACAATTCGCGGCATCGATATTTACGAGAGGGCCAATCCATAATGTCAATTTTACCCACGTGACAAAAATCACGTTTATAACCAATCATAGAGGTCAACGACGAAATACCGCAATGCGCAAACAGATAGAAGAGAGAGGGCGTAAAGGAAAGGATAGGACCCAAATGGGTATAAAAAGGCCGATGTTGTCGAGGATTGTCACTTGTTCTCCGGGGTTCGAAGGGAAATTAAAGTACTGGGATATCTGTCGCACTGGCCTTGTCGTAAGAAAAGCAGATGTTTCGGGAAATAGAAGACTAGACGAAGAAGGTGGTACAGGCGATTCGGAGTAGTAAAGAGAAGAAAGGAGTACTGCAAAGCTCTCGCCGTACTAGTCTTATCGTAAGGAAAGTGAGAGGGGAGCGGCAAAACAGACACTCAATCTGAATTAGAAGATTTTCCGAGTAACTGGCTAAAGTTCGTGACCTAGGGTATAAACCTGTAGGGGAACTCCGATATGTAAAGGCGACAAGCATTTGAGAAAAAGTGCGGTAAAACAAACGTGAATGCTTCTCAATTCACATTCGTGAATCGAGAAGCATGAGAAAAATAAAAATGAACGGTTGCTCAATCGTAGAAGTAAGCGACACGAATAATTCAAGTGAAAGGACACTAATGGGAATCGAATTGTAAAGGAAAGAAACATTATTACGCGAAAGAAATCTCATAATTAAGAAGGTACCTAGTCATAATTAGTGCAACAGTCTACGCAATAGAGAGAAAAATATATATCATAGTGTTCGATTTAAGGGGGGGGTAGGGTTTTAAAGGCGAAAAAAAAGCATATTTTTATGATTTTTTTGCGGCGACATGAGTAGTATAATTTTATTAAATAGAATTACATATTATTGTACAACTATTGAAGTATCTCAGAAAAAATGTTCAATGAAAAATATTGATAAATAAGCCGGTGACGTTGAATCTCCAGAGGCGCCTTGAAAAAAAGTGGTTTTGCGGTGAACATTATAACTCGTTACCGGATCATCCGAAACAAAAAAATTGATATGCATTTTAAAGGTGATGTATTTCTCGAGGTAATCAGGAAGAGTTTTTTTTTTTTTTTTTTTTCTATTTTTTGCAGCACTTGGAAGTCAAAAACGCAATTTTAGCTAAAAAAATCGCGCTTAATTTGTTATTAAAAATTGAAAAAAAAAAAACTCCTCCTGATTACCTGTTGATTTATGTGAAGAAGTAATGTGTAAATTTTTAAAAGGATCGTTTCAGTAGATTTTGAGTTCTAATGTTCACAAACTTAAAAAATTATGTTTTCGGGAAAATCGGTTTAAAGTTTTCACGTATCACGTATCACGGCCGGTCGTTTGAAACGCTGTAACTCCGTTAGTTTTACTCCGATTGACTTAAAATTTATACACAATATTCTCGACATATTGTTCATTCAGAAAAAAATTAAAAAAAATGCAAAAAAAATAATTTTAAACCCCCCCCCCAACAACATGTGAAAGAGAAAAAGAGACACATAGAAAGTGCACAGCTTATCCCTCGCCGTCAAAATATGACGATTATAAACAAGTATTTCGGGCGTCTCAGTACTAGCCTGTAGCAAGAAGCGAGAGAGCGAGCTATAGAGTTAGTGAGAGATATATCCAGGCGTTCATTACTGTACACAAGTGTGCAACCAGGCGAACTCGCGCAACGAGCGAAATCATGTAGAAAAACTACACGGCAGCACGACAAAGCATTTAAACGTCCAAATATCGGGAATGGAAATTCGAAGCGCTCTATAAAACATGATATACTCTTACTCCCAGGAAATTAATGTAATAAAAAGAGCAACGATGATTATATAAATAAACTTAAGTATTTTACATTATCCGCGAAAGCCTATACAAGGTCTGTTCAAAAAGTATCGCGAATTTTGAATTTCCGCGGGCTACGTATATTCGATTTTCGATTTTTTTTGTGGCGTTAGGTTGGTACTCATGTCCCTCACTTATGCTGAAAAAATTGGCCATTTTGAATGTTTAGTTAATTGTTGACAGCTGTTTTGGTTAGACGTGTTTTGGCTTGTCTTCGAGTTTTGCCTATTCGAAAAAATGGATCAAAGAATCTGTATCAAATTTTGTGTGAAAAACAAAATTAAGTG
This sequence comes from Oxytorus armatus, assembly GCA_958009045.1. NCBI lineage: Eukaryota > Metazoa > Arthropoda > Insecta > Hymenoptera > Ichneumonidae > Oxytorus > Oxytorus armatus. The sequence continues at coordinate 29,344,255 of OY253746.1, forward strand.
CGCGGACGCATTTCGAATGTTGACTATGGCATATGGTGAAGCTACCTTGAACCAAAGCAACGTTTATCGGTGGTACAAAATGTTCTCAGAGGGCCGAGAAGATGCGAACAACGAAATGCGTTCCGGACGCCCGAGCACATCAACAACAAACGAAAACATTGATGAAGTAAAGAAAATAATATTGGCCAATCGTCGAATCACCGTTAGAGAACTTGCTGAGGAACTAAACATATCGATTGGCTCGTGCTATTCGATTTTTACCAATGATTTGGGCATGAGACGGGTCGCCGCGAAATTCGTGCCAAAATTGCTCAATTTCGAACAAAAACAGTGTCGCGTTAACATTGCTAAGGAGCTGTCGGACTCGGTCCGCGACGACCCAAATTTGCTCCAGGGGGTCATAACTGGTGACGAATCATGGGTTTATGGTTATGACGTGGAAACCAAAGCTCAATCATCGCAATGGAAGCTGCTTTTTTGGAATAGGCAAAAATCGAAGACAAGCCAAAACACGTCTAACCAAAACAGCTGTCAACAATTAACTAAACATTCAAAATGGCCGATTTTTTCAGCATAAGCGAGGGACATGATTACCAACCTAACGCCACAAAAAAATCGAAAATCGAATATACGTAGCCCACGGAAATTCAAAATTCGCGATACTTTTTGAACAGACCTCGTACTTCAATTTACTCCCTCCTCGAGTTCCGGATCCACACAGACATTTTTTCTTACATTTCCACTGAATAAATGTTAACGATAGTTAATACCGTTATATAACATGGATTTATATTTTGCATCGGCGAAAAAACGATGATATGGGTACCGTTATGGAAAGATATAGATACCCTTATGGTAAGATATGGGTGTCTTTAGGGTAAGATATGGGTACCCTTATGGTAAGATATGAAACCGCCCTTCAAAGTGAGGCACGTTAAGCGGCGATTTTGAAGTTTAACCCACGAGCAGGCGGTCGATTTTAATGAAATAAAAACGAAAATGTTCTTTATACAATGAGATGAATCCCGCCAGGTTTGAAAAAAGAAAATATTTTAAGGAGTTGACTGGCTCCTCGACTTGCATTATTTTGTACTCCACGTTTAAAACTTACGAATTAAATTGAATGACAGACGTATATGTACCCCTTTTATTCAATTCGATTCATAATTTTGTAATATAGAATGGAAAAATCGAAAATTGTCAAATGGTTCAACCCCCTTTAATATATTTTCTTTTTCAATACCTAATGAGCTTTTCATCTCTCTATATAAAAAATATTATTATCACTTATGCTTCGTTAAAATCGGCCGATTGCCTGAGAGTGGAAACTGCAGAATCGTCACTTGTCATATCTAACTTTGGACGGTTGATTCAACCCATAAAACCGTTTTTCCTTAGAATTTTCGGTAGTGAAGAGCAGAGAAAAAATATAATTTTATACTTTATTTTTTCGCTATCTCGTTATACGGGCAGTATTAAACGCCACGCTCTATACGAGTACTATTCTGCGCTCATTTCTCCGTGCTATGACCGCTCGACAATGTACACTTGACCTCGATGGAAAACTCGTTTGAAGTCGTGCCCGACTCGTGCTCTATTTAACATGAAAAAAGACCAGAGGAAGATCTCTTTTCCTCTCCCTTATTTTTTTTTATTTCAACAATGACGAACATCAGAGAATATTCTCATCGTAGAAAAATATGCCGTACAGTCTTATAATAGATTGCTATTTGGAAAATTGGGAACCTACTTGAGGCCGTGCATTTCGTGCTAATATTTATTATTATTCTTTTTTTTTAATTCGGCCAGGATTCCAGAGAAATGGATAACTGACCACACGAAGATTTTTCCGTTCCAGCCAATGCTTGTTCCGCCAATTAATTGGGATTTTTTGTATTTGTGATGATTTTGAATATTGTGGCGAAAGTAATTTTAGTTGAAGGTGGAATTCAAATCACCTGGTGTTTACAGAAATAAGCACATAAAATATTCCGCTGGCGCCGGCGTGTAATCGAACTCTGGATCGACGCGTACCAAGCCCGACACCTTGCCCACTCAATCACTGCTCGCGCCCAATATTTATTATTCGCTCCGTACGTAACCTAGATTCTCACCAAAGTTTAACACTTAAAGCTTGTAGTCGCAAAATCGAGCAGCTTAGTGCTCTTTTGAAAAAAAATATTGAAAAAATGATTGTCTAAACGATACCAGAGAATGTAAGAAAGTTCCTGTTTTACTTCTTCTTCGTGGAGGAAACTTTGTTTTCGTGAAAAAATGTTTCAATAGCTGATAGATCGCCAATTTATCATCTCTTGTTTTCCCAATAAATAAAGAACCTCTGACTCATTTTTAAAAAGCTGCAAGTTAGCACTTGCCAGTTGCTTCCTCGAAATTTTGCACAATACTCAAATCTTACTCTATAAGGAACTATACCTTTCTCAATTGTGGCTTCCTCAAATAAGAAGCTCTGAGCATCGTAAGACATTTCGAGGGATCAACTTGCAAGTGTCAACTTGCAACGTTTCCCCTACGTGTGTTGTAAATCACAAATTTTTCGAATAATTCGAGATTTCATAAAATCGCAACCGTTTCATTGATTGTCGCGAAATTCGACATCTATCGTTCTTCAATAACATTCAATCTATGTACGAAATTTTGTTAAAAAATTGAAAAAGTTCGACACAAATTTCACGAGATAGAATCTTTAAGAACTGCTATATAATTTTTTATTTATTTTAAATTCCTTAAATTCAAAATATTAACGTCCAATTTTCTCCAAATTCAATAGGGAACAGTATACGATGATACTCTATGTGTGCAGAAAGTTTTAGCCTGGTAGCTCGAAAATTACATGAGTTATATTCTGAAAACGCATTTTTTAATTTTTCAAAATCGAAAAGCATCGTCAAATGTTACAAAAATTATCGTGAACAAAGGGCCTTTGCTGATTGACTTGGGTGCTAAATTTCAGCCTGAAAGCTCCAGCCAAATCGATGTTACAACCGTTTCAATTTTGCACCCCTATCGCACACGCACACACTTTTTTATGTTCTCCATTTTTATGTTCGATATTTTGATCCATCGATTATTTGCGTGTACAAGTTTTACATATTTGAAATTTTTATGGTCAACATATTTCTTTTTGGCATACTGGGTGTTATGAATATTGACTACTCACTATTTTTTATTTCAAAAATATCAACGTTCTACATCATTCAAATCTATTTTTTGTACTTTCAAAGTACACAGACTGCTTGAACACATATGTCGAATAAATGAAATTTTGAATTAATGACGTTTCTTAATAACAGTTATTCGACTTCGTGATTCCCCGAAAAACTAAATTTCCGAATAACTTCATCCTCGTTATTTTATATTACTAATTTTTTAATTTAAAAATATCTGCCGTTCAAAATATTAGTCGTTCCGATATTTGAGCCCCACACGTCTCTCTGCATACGAGGCCTCGCATTAATACTACGAAAATTCGGTGACAATCTATCGCATATTGCGTACTTCATTTGAATTGGCTGTCCAACATTTTTGTGGACATTTTTAGAAGGCATTTTTATCACACGTTTCGACGAGTTATTGATTTATCAATTCAACATCTTAATTGAATTATTCGTCAACTTTATTATTACCATTTCTTTATCAACCCAAGATAAATCTGAAATACAAAAAATATCAAAATTTTAATCATGATAATCACATAAAATGTAAATTTCGGCGTCCATCCGGCTAAAATAGGTCAATCCTGTAAAAAACTTGCAATTACTGCCTCGGCAACTTGACTATACGAGTGTTTTATCGACGTGCGTTGCATGAGAGCCTCTGTAGCAAAATTTTCTTTCCAGCAACGGAAATATTTCATTTCTGGAGAGTACTCGAAACATAACGGAAATAAATCTGGGTCATTTTTCGAGGAGGCACTCGGCAAAAATGTCGAGAGTTCACACGGCGTAGGGAATACTACTTGTTGGTCAAGAGATCTAGATGATTGTGAACTCTATTTTTTTTAACTTTCATTATCATGCATCAAGGGATAATCATAAAATCAATCGTGAAATATATTATTGTACCAACAATTCTGTTATAAAAGGAATCGTGAAATATATATCGAATCAATGCACAAAAATCGATTAACTTTTGAGGCAAAAGACGAAAAGAGGAGATTGCGCTAAGCGAAGATTGCTGTTCGTGTCTTTTCTCGATAAGATCAATTGTTTCGGATAAAAAGTTGGAATATAGTTTCTTTATTACCAACTGAGTCTGTACATCGTTTTCGCCGGCTCAGATTTTACAGGGCTGTGATATTTTTGGAAAATGTCCGAACGCGCTCTCACGTAAATGATTAGTAATAAAGTCGAAATTTTCTACATAAATAGGTTAGGAGTCAAGAACATTTCGACGCTGCTTACGAAAAGTCGCACGATTCAAATTGCTTACGAAAACTAACACGTTTCGAATTCCACCACGAAAATCAACACGTTTCGATATTCGACGCGAAAACTTGCATGTTTCGGCTTTTATCGCGAAAACTAGCATGATTCGGCTTCTGCCGCGAAAAGTAGCATGTTTCGGCATCCGTCGCGAAAACTAGCATATTTCAATTTGCACTGGAAAAAGTAGTATATTTGCCGAACTAAATCGAATAAGATTCAGAACTTTCACAAATGCTTTAATAATTTTTTCGGGAGCACTATAAGGAATAAATGAAAAACATTAAGGGTGTATCGCCCGTACACCCTTAAGCATTTATATTCGTTTCTATTAAAAAAATAATAACATTATTGAAAATACGATTTGCAAATACGATACGCAATATTCCACCACTCAAAAACTAAAATTGTTCATCAATGATATTTTTCATGACTTCAAGTTTCGGAGTCAGCGATGGAATTGAACAAAATTATTGTTTATAAAAAGTATATTCTACTTACAGTGTGAAGAATCGTTCATTGTGTTTTTATTTCATAAAAAAACACAATCTTGGAGTGATCAACGACTAAAGTATAAAGTACAAAGTACAGTATAAGTATAAAATACAGTTGACAAAACCTTCAAAACAAATCGATTGAGATATCTCGAGAAATGTCAGGTCTTGGACGAAGTAGCAAGAGGGAAAAAAACTGACATTGTTAACTTTGTATACACTCCAATTGTTTTCGATTTTCTTTTCTCTAATTTTTTTGACCATGGTTTTTTTACTCCAAAATGACGAGGCATTTGCTGTTTGCCATCTTATGATAAGCCTAGCAGACCAAAATTCAAACAGTAAAATATGTATGAAATAAATTCAAACAAAAAATAAAACAGTATAAAATGACAAGCATAAATATTTCGTCAATTTGGAGTAAAGAAGGATGTTCAAAAAACATGAAGTAAAAAATGAGAAACACTCCCAGTGATACTGAAACGTGCTAACTTTCGCGGTGAAAGTCGAAACCTGCTAATTTTCGTGGTAAAAGCCAAAACATGCAAGTTTTCGCGGCGAATATCGAAATGTGCTAGTTTTCGTGGCAAAAGCCGAAACATGCTAGTTTTCGCGCAGATATCAAGCGTGCTTGTTTTCGTAAGAAATCTGAAACATGCTAGTTTTCGTAAGCAGCGTAATATTGAATCTTTCGAGAATCCCTTAAGGGATTGCCATTTTTTTGAAATTTCAAATAATGCAAAAAATGTCTTCCGCAAATTGTTTACTATGGAAAGAAGGCTCTTTACACCAATAGGGTCTAAGGTGGATGGTGGTGTTACATTTATCGAGCATTTGGAAACAGTATATAATATGCAAGATTCAATTTGCATATATACTGCTTTCACGATTTTTTTCCTCTTTAACTCGATAGTGTGAGGTTTGTTTAAGGAGATTCACTAGGTAAAGCGAAAATGCGCAGAGATGAAAGTTTTATTTTACATTCCATATTTAGACACGGATAGACCTGAATTATTTTAGAACGTTCACCGACACCGTTCTCGAAGAATTAATATTAAGAATTTACAATTTTGCAATAGGCTCTTATAGAACTTCGTGTTTTTGCGGTTATAGCTCGAGAAAAAATGCAGAGAAAAAAAATAAAAGATAGTATGGGAAATTATCATTTAGCAACCTGACCTCTCTCGGCCAAATTTCAAACCACTCTCTTCCAGTCGGTGCCCGATGATTACTATGCAGATGTGTCACGTCTTAATAACAATTAAAAATCTAATTCTATATTAGAGCAACAATATAATAAATAAAAATTAGGATAACCTGGACGACGTTCGGTTCGAGGAGTATGAGATTTTCAACTCACGCGAAAGTTAAAAAACCATTTTATCCGGATCGTGTAAACAGCAAGAGGTACTATATACTTATACTAAATACTTTACATTTCGCCAAAAAATATACAATAATCGAGAGTTTACCCATGCTAACTAGTGCTGGCTAACTTAGGCTGACTGAGAATAAGCGGCAATATTGAATCGAATAAAATTCACAAAAATTCGAAAAGTTTGGGATTTGCAATACATGTATGGAAACAAGCTGCAATTTGATACTTGCAGGTTGCTTCCTCGACATTTCACAAAACACTTAAAGCTTCCTCTATGAGGAAGACAAAATTGACACGGATATATTTCTTCATAGAGAACGCTTTAAGTGTTGTGTGAAATTCCGAGGAAGCGACTTGCAAGTGTTAACTTGCAACCTATTGGATACATTGAAAATTGGAAAAAAAATGTTCACGAAACCGAAGCCTACTCTATCAGAAAGTAATAATGTGCAAATGAAAACTTGCTCCTTACTTCCTTATGATTACTGTGCACCCACAGAACTTCCTTTTAACCAGCAACCACTTTTGTAACTACCTGATGTCGAGCTGATATAACGTATTCCTCACGTTATATCAGCTGATGCCATAAGACCTTATACATTTCTAAAGTATCTTTCGGGTTTTTATCGCGAAACGTAAGTAGTCAATCTTGTTGATTTTGAAGAAAAAAACAAGCATCAGTGAATATGCTGTGAAAATTTCAGACTATGGGCACTCTTATAAGTTCGATCGGAAACTCCTAAATATTTTTGTAATATCCATTTAATGCTCAAACTCGACGACTTCAACCACACGCTAATCGAATGTTTGTAAACTTTGGAACATCTCGTAGTTATCCAGCTGAATACGATAGGAAAAGGTATCGATTGAAACTAGCACATTGCTTTTTTGGAATAAATAATTAGGGAACAAGATGGGAATAAATATGCTCATTGCACCCTTATCATTTTTGGACATTCGCTACGTTTCTTCTATGAAAGAATCATAAAAACCACGTGATGGTGGAAACTTTGGAAATGTGGGAAATTTATGGGCACATTTCAATTTGTACCTTTTTTCTCTGTTATATACGAGATATAATCCGGGTATACGGTTCTCCTATTTTATGATGGATGTTAAACGTTATAGAAGGGTAACATATAATTTTATTTGCTAGTATGGTTATTAGCCGGATCTCAAAAGCGAAACAACATCAGAATTAATGGAACGGTGACCAATAAAGTTTTATATCACGTCAATGAAATTCATCATATAATGTTGCCTCTCTCCCCCACTCTCTCTCTCTATATATATTTCTATATATATTTGAGCCTCGTGAATAATTCTCTCTGACAAAGTCCATGTACACATGCACTTGCGATTCCCAGCTTCAATGGCGTTTGTTATCGCTGAATGGTCTGTCGCAATACGGTACATAGCCGGCAGTGCATTGGACTTACAATTAAAATCAGAGCCAGCTCCAACGTGTACAACCAGATAAATTGTCACTGCGGTTATAAAGAACCACCTTCAAATGTAAGGTTTACATGATTAATCTAGGAAGCGGATATTCTGCTGTGAAAATACTCCAGAATATCTATTAAGATATAAATAGATAGATAGATATAATGAATTGATGGGTAGATGGATGGCCAGACCGACAGATGGACGAACGAACGGACGGACGGACGAATGGACGGATGCACGTATGCACGGACGGACAGAAGGGTGGACGGACGGACAGGCAGGCCAAGAACTAACTATGTTTCCTCATACTCCTCACTTCACATACATTAGCTATCCGTGCTGGGTCATATTAATTCAATTGTAAAACCTTTAATGCATCCACTAGCAAGGTATAGCTCGTCCACTTGAAGCAGCTTCACATAATATCTTCTGTACTTCGTAACTCCGTCATTAAACTAATTTTTGAAATATCTAAATATTTATTATTAGTACCCGAAAATTAGTTTCGGATTCCCTACGATTATATGTACATATGTGTACAGTGTGATTATCTAACCATGCGGAGTGTCCTATGTTATGATTTTGATTATTATGAAAATTAATTGTTATCTGGATACTTGATTTTCTCGACAACCGATAATCTAGATAAATTATGATCTGATCAATGTAAGAGATCAGATTTGCAAAACAATTTATTTGAATTTATCGTACGAATGACTGTTATTCTGAGTGTTAATGGGTGTCTGTAAGAGTGGCTGAGTATATGTCCAGTGGTCTTTATATGTGAGCTAAAAATCTCAAAAAAAAAAAAACTGATATGCTCGGGACACTTCAAATATTGAATTTAAATAATAATAATGCCATGAAAATATTAATGCGGCATTAAACATATGATTGTCATAAAAATCCTCTAATTTAAAAAAATGATGCCAAATAACCATTCCCAAGCTTCTTTTAGAGGATTTGGAGAATAAGCGGTCTATACTGAAAGGTAGTAAAAATTCACAATCTTATCAAAATTTGTTCAACTAACTCATCTGAATTTTTAATCTTCTCAAGAGACAAATGACACCTATCGTGTCATTCGATTTCTACCATGACGCATTAATGTTTAAGAATGCAAAACCAACACAGCATTTTACTTTATATTTTAACGGTATAAAAATAGTTTTAAATAAACCGTCAAAATTAGATGGTCAAAGTGAAGTTACATCGAATGAAAATATACATTTTTTAATATACTCAGAATTTATTGTGACGGTGGATTTTCCGTTGAACCTTGCCCCTCTGCCATCTAACATGGCTGCGGTTTAACCAGGCGGTTCTCGTAGATTTTGTACTGGAAAAAATAGATTTCGTCGTGAGAGCTTCACTCTCGCGACTGGCGCCCAACCAACACAGAATCTGCGAGTATTTTGTGTACAATTAACCACAGCCGGAAAATCGCGTGGTATATTTTGGTAATGAGGCTAATAAAAGTTTTACTAGCTGCATTTTTACGGACGGTTTTGCGAATCAGGCCGCAACTTTTTACGAGACGATTAAAGAATATGAGCATGTTGCCATTTTTAATGCGATAAAATTCCATGATACACGAGAGCCTGTCGATTAACGCTTTATTGCACGAGTAGAAAAGTCATGGAATAACGCGATATCAACGTGCGTTTTAGAAAGACGCACGTACGAAATAATTCGTCCGATTGGTATAACATTGTTTTCTCGTTATATTTTTACTTGTTTTTTTTTTAACTTTGGAAAAGGGACGCGCTAATCGCCGTGCTAAATTCTCTCCTGTCCATTATCATTATCATACTATCTCTTAGCAGCAACAATTTTTTTCTCAAACAAGAAAAAATGTTTCAGTAAACAATTATTTTATGTATAGTTAAGAAGATATTGAGAGTCTCGAAAAATTCTCAGATAATCATTTGCATTGACATTTAACCATTATATAATTCTGCCGTTATGAATTTGTCAATATTGAAATTACATTAAAAATTATATTGAGGCAACGATTTTTTTTTTGTAAGCAAGAAAAAATGTTGAGCTAAACAATTTTGTTACTCATAATTAAAAAGATATTGAGGGTCTCAACAAATTCTCAGGTAATCGTTTGCATTGAAGTCATAACATTATATGCTTCTTTTTGTTCAGCCATATAAATTGCGGAATTATCAATTTTTAAATTTTGAAATTACATAAAAAATGAGTGACATTCAAGTATTACGGAGGAGATTCCAAAAAATTCGTGTACCAATTTCCTGGTCTTGAAGCTCTAATTTGTGTGGACTCTACTTTGGATTAAAATATGTAATGTGTAACATAAAATGTATAGCGTAAACCACGCCTTGAGTTCCGTAAACGGTGTCGCTGGCAATAAACAAGTTTATTGCAAAGAGGCAAAAATACACAGCCGAGATATGTGATGAATTCTCGGGAAAAATTGTGTGCAATAGAGAAATTAAATTACGAATTTAAAAAAAACAACGATATTTCACGTATACGTCGGAATGTTATGACCCTGAAGATATCTGCATCAGACAAAATTTCATCTTTGGACAGCTATAACTACCGTGTTTTTTATCGTACAGACTTCGGTCAGGTCTCATTTTCTTCGTTTTGCGATTCTACAAAATTAAGTTTATTTTTATTTTTTTTAAACATTCCTTAAGGGAAGACAACGAAATTAAATTTTTGGATAGCTATAAATACCGTGTTTTTTATCGTACAGACTTCGCTCAGGTCTCATTTTCTTAGTTTTGCGATTCTGTAACATTGCAATTTTTCGTTTTTCTTTACATTCCTTAAGGTAGTAGTCTTCAAACTTTAGCCGATTTTCATGTCTTTTTTTAAGGGCGTTTTTTTGTAGGAAAATAAAAATGAATCGTTTTGGATATTTAGGATGTTTTTATTTACATATTAAAGATACAAAAAAAAATTTTGTTGAAAAAATTAAATAGTTTATTATTATTATTATTATTATTATTGATCGAAGTTGGCACCTCGAAAAAAGAGCGCGTGGGTGGCCCTGGTGATTTTGGCTCTTGATGTTATCTGAAATCAAAAATTCTTGATAATTCTTAATCTATAGACATGTCATTCTGGTCGGAACTACTGAAGTTAAATTTCATGGATCAATAACAAAATCGCGGACTTTGGAAAAAAAGTCCTTTTTCCAAAGTCCGCCATTTTGTTATTTATCTATGAAATTTAATGTCAGTAGTTCCGACCAGAATGACATGTCTATAGATTAAGAATTATCAAGAATTTTTTATTTCAGATAACATCAAGAGCCAAAATCACCGGAGCCACCCACGCGCTTTTTTCTCGAGGTGCCAACTTCGATCAATAAAAATAATAATAATAAACTATTAAATTTTTTCAAACAAATTTTTTTTTGTATCTTTAATATGTAAATAAAAACATCCTAAATATCCAAAACGATTCATTTTTATTTTCCTACAAAAAAACGCCCTCCAGAAAAGACATGAAAATCGGCTTAAGTTCACAGACTACTACCTTAAGGGGATACAACAAAAAGGAATTTTTGGACAGATATAACTACTGTGTTTTTTATCGTATAGACTTCGCTCAGGTCTCATTTTGTTCGTTTTGCGATTGTTTAGAGTTGCAATTTTTTTCAAGCCTTCCTTAAAGGGATACAACGAAAATAAACTTTCGGAACGCCATAACTACCGTGTTTTTTATCTGAAGCTGACCCTTAACTCTTGTAAACGGTGGCAGCGAAATATTTATATAATATACGTAGTTTTATAATTTTTTATAAGAAATATTTATTGTGCTACAGAGGACGAAACGTCGTGACGGCTTCAAGCCTCCTATTAAAGCATCGTGAATAATAATCCCGCCTAACTTTTTGTTATCCCTCTCATTTTGTTTCCAGTCCTCCAAGCGATAAAATCTGGGAAGTCGTAAAATATGCGGAACAATGATAAACTCTGAAAATGGCCTCATGGCCTCACTTCATTGGTTCCAGAGCGCTATGAAATGGGGTAAGTCAACAAAGCTGGTACGAGGATAGTTGGATCGACAAAAAGACTGTCCGCATACTTTCTTCATGCATATTAAAATTTATTTTGTTCTCTCGTACTTTCGTCCTCTTTTTTGTCGTCGAAAGTCTTTGATAAGTAACACAAAGGCATACGGGAGAGGAAATTGGCTATTATATTGAACGGCAGGTTATTAATGGAGGCTGCGACACGTGGGTTGTAATTAATCTTTCTTTCTATCTCGCCCTCGCTCTCGATAATTAATAAAAAAATTATTATAAACCCTATTATTTTTCATTATTATCAGATTGAAATTACTCCGTATTAAGTATCATTAAAAACTTTTAGATATTGTATGATCAATTCTTCGGAATACCAGCGTGCCTTTGGACCTGTTTGTCTCTGATTCACTATAATTTTTTTTTTTTTACAAACAAAATTATTTTTTTCATACCGAAAAAGCCGCTCACCCCAGTCTGGAAACTCATCATGCTAGCAATAAAATACAGAGATTTCAAACAAAATATTTATTTAAATGAACAAATAAGCATCTTGGCTAAAAACAGTTTCCTAGTCAATGTTCTTCTTTTTTTAGAAGGACATTTTCTTCTTAAAATTGACCGAACATCGGTGTTACATCGTGACTCTTTTCCGGCGTATTGTTCTATTTGTACTTGGTTACATTTTAGTTCGATGTATAATCTCTCGCATCCCATTTGTAAATGAGAAATTCCTTTCAAACCGTGAGAGCGGTTATCGTCGCTCAAATTTCTGCACATTCCATTTTTTGGCAAATATAGAAATCATCCGAGATCTCGATCGTTCGATCGTGGAACGAACGCAATGTCAAATGTCTGCCGCAGCGAGGCGCGAGGCCTCACGCGATATCTCCTTTTCACTCGTTCGATCCCTGTCACGATTTCTAATTGTTGTATTACACGTGCCGTTATAAATCAGTATTTTTTGGTTGCCGTTTCATGACAACCAAATCCACTTCCTTTACTTCAATCTTCAATCGACATCCGTGGCAAGAAGTCCGCTTTTAACATCTAAACGACTCAAATCTGAATTCAACACTCATCAAAACAACGAGTCTAACATTCTATTACCCCCGGTATCTTTACGACAGTTAACAGATGTAATAACTCCGACTTCCAACGGTTAATATATGCGAACATATATCTCTCTATCTATATACGAGGGGGGACCCAAAAAACGTGAATTTCGTCATAATTTCTTTATTTTTTAATATTTTTACATCAAATTTTGATCACCTTCAAAGTATTCTCCTTTGACCACAACACACCTCTGCAAACGATCCTTCCAATGGTCAAAACATTTTTTTAATTCACTTATCGGGATGTTCTTTAGCCCTTGCAGCGATTTTTGTTTTACCTCCTCCACAGTGGCAAAACGCTTTCATCTCATGTCCCTTTTGAGTCTGGGGAACAAAAAAAAATCACAGGGGGCTAAAAACTTCCGGTTTTAGGGGGGGGGGGGTGGACAATTGGTGTCATGCAGTGCTTTACGGAGAGAGCGGTGTGGGCCGGCGCGTTGTCATGATGGAGGAACCAGTCACTTGTGCGCCAAAGATCTGCCCTTTTCCTCCGGATACTCTCCCTCAATCTTTTCAAAACCTCCAAGTAGAACTTCTGGTTGACAGTTTAACCCGGGGGAACAAACTCCGCGTGCACAACACCTCTGCAATCGAAGAAACAAATGAGCATTGTCTTGATGTTTGAGTTCACTTGGCGAGCTTTTTTCGGACGCGGAGAGCGAGGTGTCTTCCACTGGCTTGATTGCTGCTTTGTTTCGGGGTCGTATCCATAGCACCACGATTCATTACCAGTGGATCACCTTGGAAAAAAGTTCAGGGTCCTCTTCGAGCTGATTTTGAAGTTCAAAACATGCCTGAAGTCGACGCTCCCTTTGCTCGTCTGTGAGAAGGCGAGGGACAAATTTGGCTGCAACTCTGCTCATGTGCAAATCTTTGGATAAAATCCTCTGAATTGAACTCCATGATATCCCAGACATCTCACAGAGTTGATCAATGGTTCGGCGACGGTCTTCATGAATGAGAGCATTGATTTTGTCGATGTTTTCGTCACTTCTTGACGTTGAGGGGCGTCCTGAACGGGGTTGGTCTTCAATAGACATTTCTCAATTTTTAAAACGTGAAAACCGATCGTAGACTCTGGTTTTACTTATTGTTAGGGCAGCATCTCCATTAGCAGTCTTAAGCATTACAGTAGTTTCCGCGGCGAATTCCCCAACAAGAAACAAAATTTCACAGTCGCGCGTTGTTCTCGACAATCGGCCATCACGTTTTCGCCGAAATGGAAAAAGTTGTTTCACCAAAAAAATTCCCACGGGCGAACCGATGCACTCGCGGCGACAGAACTTCGCACACTAACTCAGGAGAAGTGTCCCCAACGGGCACCTGGTCGAGCAATGGGTTTCCCCACTTTCCCTCCCCGCCGCGGCGCAATTCTCGTTTTTTTGGGTCCCCCCTCGTATATATATATAAATAAATCCCTATTTCCCTTGGTCACGCCATAACTTGAGAATGACTTTACCGATTTTATTCATCTTTTTTTTTAAGTTTTCTAATATTTCGTAGAGGGTTCTTACGGAAAGAAAAATTAAGAAAAGTGCGCAAAAAATTGAAAATTTTCATAAAACTTAACGACTGTTTAACCTTCGCGCGTTTAAAAGTTCGCGCGAATCAAATGTGATTTAATAGATGCATCGGTCGGCATCTATCGATCAAAAAATTCATTGTGTAAACGATAAATACAAATTCAAACATTTGCGCCTGTGAGACTACCAACTTATATTTGAATTTGATTTTATCGCTTAGACAATGGCATTTTTGATTGACAGATGCCGACCGATGCATCTATTAAATCACATTTGCTTTGCGCGAACTGTCAAATGCGCGAGGGCTAAATAGTCGTTAAGTTTTCTGAAGTTTTCCAATTTTCTGCTCAATTTCCTTATTTTTCCTTTCCGTAAGAAACTTCCACACAGTGTTAGAAAACTTAAAAAAAAAGATGAATGAAATCGATAAAGTCGTCCTCAAGTTGTGGCGTGACCAAGGGAAATAGGGATTCATTTATATATATATAGATTTGCGACTGTCTAAACCAAGTTATAATCACTGTGTAAAATCAAACAATAATCACAAATTATCCGAATAAAAGTAAGCGATTAATTATACTAGATATATCGATTTTAATCATTAATCGGTCAAGAACCACGAATACTATATTAATTTTCAGGAATCGTACCTTATACTTTTCCCCCACGACCCCTGAGGCGCCGCGTCCACGTTATTTGCTTTTACCACTGAGTCGCCGCGCACACGTCTCCCTCTGCAAACCCCCTGGGACGTAACAATCAGTAAAAAGTACCATAATTGAATTTTTTTTTTTAATATTGTTTAAACAATTACAAAAGTAACCAAGCCTCCTGAATATTTTGAAAGTGCTAATGAAGATTTTCATGTTCCAGATATAATATTGCACGTGATAGAACAAAGTTATGGAGGTGTCATAGGGGTGGGTACAGAAGTATTCGACGGTGATTGGAAAAGTTTCTTTTTCGACCGAGACACCATTTAATATCAACATATTTTTTTTCTAATTGCGCCTACCTTCATAAATTTAACGTATAAAGAGATAACGGGTTGAGAAGAAAAAACTAAAAAAAGTTTGATCGATATTTGGCGAAAGTGTCAATTTACTATCCCACGTAAGCGACCTCTAAATTTTTTTTGGTCCGACTAGATCCTTTGCGAGAATTTTTTTCAACAAAAGGAATACATTTTTGCGGGGAGATCTGAAATTAAAGAACAGACCGTAAACATTGCACACAAATATATTAAAAATATATACCCGAATATATCTTGAATATTAATTGTATCCATATCGATTGCGTATACTGACTGTGCAATCCATACATTTCTCAAGATACGCCAGCAATGAGGGCAAGTTGTGTGAAACCGAAGGCATCACGCCTGATATAGTACCGAGAACCGCTACCACGCGGCGCATTCAATCGAGCGCTCTCTCGCATGGTATATACAGGTTCCCGCTTAATATGTGTCGAGCATTTTATGGAAAGCCAGTTCTTCGGATCTCCACTATACTTGGTCAATTGGGTAGACTAACAATAAGTCTTATCTTTTATACGCTCTACTCGTATGTTAGTGGGTCAGTGATGCTACTCGACCCTTACTTCAACCCTTATCTTATCGCAGCATTTTGCTCCTTACGAGTGACGGGCACCGCTCATTCAAGCATCACCGTAAGCTGTCTCTCGATGTCATGGTAAACAAAATTATGAAATACATGCTAAAGAGGATTCGTATCTATTGGGATTTCACTACATTATACAGTGCTTGGCATTTGAAGTGGAATGCGGATATCTTCGCTGATTTTCGCAAAAGTTTGACGAATTTGAAAATTGCACTTCGACGATTCACCTCCCCACCGTTTCCGGGGAACGATAACGCCAATTTATTTTCATGAAGTCATAGGCACGAGAAATACTACATGCACGACAAAAAATTTTCGCGCTAGCCCCGACAAAAGATTTCCACTTTAACCCCCTGCTGCCGGGAGGTTACCCTACTCCTGAAGTAGTTTTCATCCCTGTTCATGGCCCTTTAGTTGGATACCATATTTATCCTCTCTTTCATCCGCAATTTTTAAGGTAGTAGTTTGTTAACTTAAGCCGATTTTCATGTCGTTTTGGAGGGCGTTTTTTTGTAGGGAAATAAAAATGAATCGTTTTGGATATTTAGGATGTTTTTGTTTACATATATTAAAGATACAAAATAAAATTTAATAGTTCATTATTATTATTATTATTATTGCTCGAAGTTGGCACCTCGAAAAAAAAGCGCGTGGGTGGCCCCGGTGATTTTTGCTCTTGATGTTATCTGAAATAAAAAATTCTTGATAATTCTTAATCTATAGACATGGCATTCTGGTCGGAACTACTGAAGTTAAACTTCTTTTTATTTTACAACCCCTTCTTTGCTAAAATAAAAGGACTTTTTTTTCCAAATTCCGCCATTTTGGTATTTATCCATGAAATTTAACTTCAGTAGTTCCGACCAGAATGACATGTCTATAGATTAAGGGGTAATATCCACAAAATTTTTTTTTTTTGTCATTTTTTTTATTGGCTTAAATCATGCTAAAACTATCCTAGAATCAAAATCTACAACGCCCAAGTACTGATCTAAACTCAAAATTCGTTTAAATCAATTTTTACCGAACAACTTTTATGCTCCAAAATCACATTTTTCGCTTATTTTAGCGATGCTCGTTTTTTTTTAAATTTCGCGGCTTTGTAAATTAGTAGAAGTTACCTATGATCGATATCGTGTTTTGAATTTGAAGTATAGAGGTCGCTGCATCAAATTTCGACCGTTACAGCGTCTGTACAGCACGTGTTTACTCACAATTTCCCTTTGTTTAGTCGATCAGCCGTTCTCGTTGTGTACGTTCTTAGTTTGAGTTTAGCTATACTTTTTAACTGTGAATTATATTCAAAAGTACCGTTTACGATGCACTTGGGTTAACCGTTGGACCGAGCATGTACGAGTTTTGCGTGGGATCGGACGCCAATCGCGTCAAAGTCGCTGAGCATCGTATGTCCGAAATCGCGAAAGAGGCTAGGCGCAGCCTTACATCAGACAAAAAAAAGGAAGAAGAGGAAAATAAGGCCCGGGAAGGACAACTTTACGGCGCAGGGATAGCTGACTGAAGGTAAAAAAATTATTAAGGACTATATTATTGCGATTCTTAAGATTTATAGCATTTTGAAACTTTAAACGCGTTTTTCTCAAAACCATGTTTTCAAAATCGGCGAGCAGTAGAACTGAAAAATTTTACATCCGATTGACTTGAAATTTCAACTGTAGCTTCTTCATTAGATTATCTAGTGAAGTACACACGATTTTAGCGATTGATTAACAACAACAAAAGTTATAAACAATTAAAGTCGATTTTTTTTGTCGAAAAAAATTTTCTTTTTCAAACAGTCGCCATTTTGCGAAAAAAAATTCTAAAAATATAATCATGTGTACTTCACTAGCGACACTCATGTACATAATGAAAAAAAATTTTTTTTTTGTTATAGGTGGAGTTGGGCACGACTTCTACTGCTCGCCGCGGAAGAACTTTTTAAAAAAAGCGGTTCACGGCAATCGCTGCACAGCCGCCATTTTGTAAAAAAAATAACAATAAAATTTTTTTTTTCTATTCTCCAAGAGTTGCTTAATCCAATGATATATTATTTATATACCTTACATCTCAAATGTCCTTTAAAAAAAATCATGAAAAAAGCCTTGTTTTTTTGAGCATTTGGTGGATATTACCCGTTAAGAATTATCAAAAATTTTTTATTTCAGATAACATCAACAGCCAAAATCACCGGGGCCACCCACGCGCTTTTTCTTCGAGGTGCCTACTTCGATCAATAATAATGATAATAATAATAATAAGCTATTAAATTTTTTCAAACTAATTTTTTTTTGTATCTTTAATATGTAAATAAAAACATCCTAAATATCCAAAACGATTCATTTTTATTTACCTACAAAAAAACGCCCTCCAAAAAAGACATGAAAATCGGCTTAAATTACCAGACCACTACCTTAAATCGTGAGGTCGACGAATCACCCGATTTCCCACTCCTTGCCACATTTTTGTTGCACACGTGCGCAATTATTGACCAATCTGAATGGGACCCGTTTCGTTCGAAAGATTATCAAATTTCCTTGAATGTAGTTTTCAAAAGTTTTCAAATCCGTGAAATTTTTGCGAAAATCGGCGACGCTATCCTCATTCCATTTCAAATGTCCAGCACTGATATTTATAATGTATCCGAGATATATCCTGTGATATATCTGCAATAAATATACTTTGGGATATATATCGCGACATACATATATACGAGTACTAAGATATATCTTGAAGCATCCCCCGAGAATTACCTCGGGATGTATCCTGAGATATATCCGGAGTGTATCAGTGATTCATCTGAGATATGTATATGTTTCATTCATGTAGCGTGTATTCTTGAAATGTATTTTGCGACGAAAAATTCTATATCCCAAGATATCTCTCCGATATATTCCATATACTACCCTCTACCCTCTTACTTCTAAATTAAAATTGGGATGGTTGACCGCTTAGCCGTGCACTGGTTTGCACGTCAACTATTTTGGGGAGGCAAATAGAATTGAAAATTAGTAAAATATAACCGTCTGTATCGGCCAGGTTTTCCTCAGTTTTCTCTAAGGGCTCCCATCGGTGAAACAAAAATACAAATCGACATGCCAAAGAGCAGGAAACGCGGTTCCTAATATTATGCCATCATGCTAAATAGTCTGTCAAAGTTGAAGTCAACTTTATCCGCGACGGATATAAATTCGCGTACATATATATACATGAGTCGATTTATATCCTATATATGTACTTTTTGTATATATTTATCACACATATACATTAATTAAGACCGCAACAATAAGAAGTTCGATTCTAAGAAACATTCCGACCCTTTTTCCTCGCGTGTGCATGATGGGGCGCATCTACGGAACACCGACAAGGACCGTAGTCGTATTTCTCTTCAAAGTCATTGGGGCTTTTTTGAATTTAGGTTGTTTGCACGTTAGTACTTATGTAAAAAATATGGGGGGTACATGACACTAAAGATGACGAGAAAGGGCGCCTCGAACATATGCTATGATACGGTCCTGGCCATGAGCGCGTGAGTGGCTGATTGCATTATAGGGGCTGGGCTTAGGCAGCCTCGATCATAAGAATCGAGGTCCTAGTGTACATGGATATAATCTATTGGATATAAATCCACATATGTAAGATATATTAGTTTGATATTTCACTATATCTCTCTATTTTATATTAATATTTCGCCGTCACCGCCATGAATATGAGTTGAGAAGGTCAGCTTCACCGTACGCGACGGCCGCTCACCCGTATGGTGAAACTGACCCCGCCACAAACCCAAACAGATCCAAAGATACAGAAGTGCATTTGCGGTCATTTTGGGCTGGGTTCCAACGGGTTTGTTTGAGTTCATTTGGGTTTGATTGACGCAGGGCGGGGGGGCTTTTTGACCCAGCCCTCTTCAGAGCCGCGCGGACAGGCCGTAGAATTTACCTCCGATTTTGGGGCGCTTCCGCTCCGTCGGTACTTATATCACTCTGGACGGCAAAAACGTTGTCTTTGTTACTCTTGATACTAGCAATCAATAGTCCGGTTGTTTCAGCTCTCTGGGAGCCGATAAGCTCCGATTGTGTAATTCATCTAGATTGCGAGGACCTCGATATTTTTACGTCTAACCTCATGAACCGCGATATCGTCACTGTAGGTAGCGGGTATCCCGTTTTTCCTTATTCCAGATCACGAGAACTCCAATTCTATCGCTTGTTATATCAAGAACATATCGTTTTCGTCACCGTTAATGTATTCTAAGAAAAAAACGGACGAATCGAACCGAGCGCTCAATTGTTCGAAAACAGTTGAGCTTCCGCTTGTCTCGAGTTTGAACATTTCGAACAGTTGGAAGGTTAGAACACCTAAATGTTGAACCGAACAGCGAACTGTTCAAGTAGTACGAACTTATTTGTATGACTCGACGAGACATGTATTTGGCCGAATATTCAGCTCGTAATTTTCTAGTCGAGTACGGTAGAACATTGTGGAGAATTGTGAAGCAACTGTGGACTGGACTGTCATACAATTCTTGTTCAGTAGTTACAACCAATAGTTATCGGACGTCGTACTATGGTTTACAAGGTAACCAATCCAGAAAAAAAGTCATTGCACATTTTACGACATTCGGGTTTCTCGCGGATAGTCGATAGTACATTATTTCGTATTTTTGTAAAAAATTAAGAATGGTAGGCGGGACGATCGATGCCATTTTCTATCGGCGTCTCTCATACTCTCTAAGCGACAGCTATTAACCATCCGACTGTAGAGTTAGCTTAAAATTTAAGTGCCCAAGTGCCAACTCGGGCACTTATATACGGGCATTTACACCGCTTCACTCTTACTCATCCAGTCTTTGTTTCTTCCTAAACGCGAGGTGGATATACGGAGAAATTCAATTTCATTATAGCGCCGGTATAATTTGATTTTCATTATCTTAATATAATATTTATAATTATTTCTAGCTTCTTTCTACGCGTCCCACAAGAATTGAGTATGCCGAACACTTCAGTACAATCGAGCACTTCTAATTGTTCATTTCGTTGTGCCGAAATCACATACGTACTCGAGGTATCAAGCCACTTGTAACACCACGACGGTACAAAGTGGTGAAGGTACTTCAATAATTAGGTATAAATGGCGTTTGGAGGTTCAATGATATTGGTGAACGTTTACACCGAATATATAAATATTTTCACCCTGAAAGTTTTATTCTACGATTTGATTGACAGAAATGAGAAAATATTTTCATCTATTGATTCCCCGGCTCCGCAGCCTGTACGTCTATAGCCCGTTCGGCTAAATCATTTTTCATATTTGCGTATGTACTATATATGCCTTATCCGTGCTTTCTGACTGAACCAATTCGTGCTTGTGTCGCCGCAGCTGCCATTTCCCTCTATTTGACGTTCGCGATGGACTCAAAGAAATGCGAAAAGAATGCGGAAAGCTAGTGGCGAAATTCTCGGTTTCAGGTTCGCCTCGTAATTTCGGAGCTTCTCGCGTCTTATGGACAATGGTAAACACATTAGCTGATTCACGTCGAATATTTTTATTTTCGATGGGACTACGAGATTTAGACCGTACACCTACCGAGGCTCGGGTTGAGGAGGCAGGCAAGCTTAATACTGCACCCGAAGTACCGCCCATATATGTGGATACTTCATTTTAACCCTCGCAACCAAAAATACGGTTGAAATGAGAACAAAATAGGAATCGGTCGAGCCCTTGTCATGTGTCTTTAGTTTGTTCTGTTACCGAGTTTAAGAGATATTGTATATTTTGTGACCTCTGAGTTCCTCCCAGCATTGTTCCTCGTTGTTATCGGTGAACCTTCAGTAACCATGTCGTTTGTCATTTTTGTGTGCGACATCACAATATATATATTTATACGAAGGGTTTGTACGGCTTGGGTGCTACACGCCTTCGCATTCAAACCCCGACCGTTGCTATCACGACCGTTGCTATCACGACCGTTGCTATCACGACCGTTGCTATCACGACCGTTGCTATCACGACCGTTGCTATGACGACCGTTACTATCACGACCGTTGGTATCACGACCGTTGCTATGGCGACGGTTACCACAGCGACTATTGCCATAGCGACCGTTGCCATAGCGGCCATTGCTATGACGACCGTTGCTATGGCGACGGTTACCACAGCGACTATTGCCGTAGCGACCGTTGCCATAGCGACCGTTGCTATATCGACCGTTGCCATTTCGACCGTTGCCATTGCAACCGTTGTCATCGCGACCGTTGTCATAGCGACCGTTACCAATACAACCGTTGTCATGGCGACTGTTGCTATGGGTCTCAACTCCAAAATCTTTACCTCCCACATGATCATTTTTCATTCCCACCCTCCAGAAGTGTAGATTTCAATCTTAAAAATAATTGACGAAAGCAGAGCGCTAGTGAGATATCCGGAGAAATCTTGCATTCAGGGTTTCTAAGTAAAAATGCGGGACGTCTAAGACTCTATTGTCAGCTTTTACACAAGGTGTTTTTATCGTTGAGAGCGAGCTATTTTTCTCGATTTTGTATAGAGACTGATCTATTTGGAAAAATGTCGTTGATTATCAAACGTTTAAGATCCATCCCCGTCCGTCGTCGGACGGACGGGGATGGATCCCATATAGGGATCCAAGGACTTGGGAGGGATTCCTAAATGATTTGATATGCATATTATTTTTCCACGTATCCTCCATCTACTATAATCTGTCTGCAGACTATGCCTACTCTTTCTTCCTATACAATTGAATGAAAGTTTTTGAAGAGTATTTTTCGTATCACCTCAGATATGAACCATGCCTCTGTGAATTTGTGAATCTGTGAAGTGCCTCATTTCGATATAAGAATCCATTCGGTGAGATTTCATACTTCCATCTTTCGTGGAAGGACAAAATTCAAACAGGATAAGTCAATAGGGTGGCGGAAGTGGATGGAAGCGAGCTTTTCTATCACTGAGCCCGGATTCCCGGTTGAAACGATTTCGCCTGCTGGAAGCTTCGTGTCCACTTTAAGCTCTGCCTATCAAATACGAAGACCCTCCGGCTGGTGGCCTATCCTCTATGTGGCGGTCCGCTCTACCTCACGTCTTTTTTCATTTTATTTCGCTGCTCTTACAAATTCATTCAAAGCCTCCACCTTCCACTTGTTCACGGATCGAAATGGTTCAATATAATGGTGCATTTCAATTCATTTCGACAGACGAATAATCCTTACTATTCCAACAATTCTGTAACTTTCAGGGCATGAAGGTTCGAGTTTGCCACTGTTTATCCATTCAGTTGGCTGCCATTAAAAATTTTCCCTTGACTCTGCCATACAATTCGCATTAGAAGTGCATGGTAATCAACCTGGCAAATTTTGCTAAGGGATACACTGAGAGTAATGATTTATTCAATTCAACTAACTTTATTTGGATCAGATAAATTTCTTCTCTCTGCGTACATATAGTAGTCTATTCGGCGAGGTTTCAGCTTTGATTAACCGGAGGTTCTCGCGACTGAAAACATCTGCTTCATACGTGTCTCCGTTTTTCTCATAGCCCTTCCAGACACATGATTTTCGATAAAATCCAAAATAAAGGTACCCTAGGACGTTAATTTTAAGAAATTCGATTTTAAGGAAAATCCATACTATTTTGTCTCGTCTGTGCATGGTGGGGCGCATTTGCGTCACGGCGGCCAGAACATGAGAACATGCGGAAGTATATTTTTTTTAAAAGATATAGAACAGGAAAAAATTGTCAGGTATGATAAAATCAGACCTATATTTTCCCTGCGGTTTCTACTTCCGCCAGACAATCGATATTTCGTTTTTTTTTTCCACCCACCGTTATCGTGCATTCTCGTCGCATTTATTTTATATTCCCTTCTCCTCGTACCTGCACTTTCTTTTCGCTCCAGTTATAACGTATTTCTTTCACGAAATGCATCGTAGCGATGGTAAGCGGGTGCACGAGCTTCAAGGCGCATCAAAGAATCCGTTTTTAATGAATATGGGGTGCTGGGAGAGAGCAAAAGAGAGAGAGAGAGAGAGGGGGAGTAAAAGACAGAGCAGATACTACCAGTGATTGTGTAGGAGACAATAATCCTGACGTGAATCTAGGTCACCTATTTCCAGCTTTGTTCTACATTTCTGCCATCATCATTATGTTCGTCGTTCCGTCGAAACACAGCAAACTTAAAATGCATCCACGATCTGAATTAATAATCTAGGACGATCAGAACAAATCCGGACCTGACCTTTGTACGAGTTGTTCGTCGCGCGAAACGCTACTTCATCAACGAATAATTTTTATAATATTCTAAACGGCTCCTCGAAAACATTTGCAAAATTTTATTTGACATAAATATATTTTTATTTTGTTATCTTTCTTTGTTCCAACGTTCCCTTTCGGGCTTTTACGTATGAACCTACCCAATTCCATTTTTTCCATTTTTCCCGATGTCACTCCCTACCCGCACTTCGCTAAGTTAACCTAACTTCTATTACGCTCGCAGAAGTCTTAGCTACCATGTATCGCATATTTTTGACTGAGTTTCAGTTGTATTCACTACATCAGGACCCCTCAATAAAACTGCCTCCCGCACAACATTCAACGCGCCAGTCGGTGCACGGCTAAGGGGTCACCCATCCAACCAGTAATCACGGCAAAAACTGCTTAACGTGGATGATCGCCAGAGCCGCGCATTGACCGCGCGTGTGCGCCAGGACGCCGCGGCGATGCACTTAGGTTGCTGAGTAATAGGAATCCACGAGAGTGATACGTTGTGTGCATTACAGGCGCAAAGTTCTCTCTGCAAAGTGAACAAATAGACTTTAGTCTCGTGTTAACCAAAGTGTCACGTTAGCTTAAACCTGGCTACTCTATTCCCTCCTTGACAACTGCATGTCTACCATTTATAACGAGGTAAATAACTACAGTTAGTCCTGTAGACATAGCATAGATTCTTTGAATATGGATACACGGTCTGTTCAAGAAGAAAAAGACCGTCATCATCCGGAAAAAATAAAAATTTAGATAAAATTTATTATTATTTTTTAAGTACATATTATTCCGAATTCCGTTATTATCTAATACCTCGTCCAATCACCTACGTTACTAATTATAGCTTGACACCTTTTTCCCATAATTTCGACGAGATTTTCTCCGCGTTGAGGAGTAATACCACTCTAGCGGCAGAAAAAAAGGCTTCTTTTTTTCAAATTCTTGATAATTCTTAATGCTTAGACATGTCATTCTGGTCGGAACTACTGAAGTTAAATTTCATGGATAAATAACAAAATGGCGGACTTTGGGAAAAAGTTTTTATTTCCAAAGCAAGAGCCAAAATCACCGGGGCCACCCACGCGCTTTTTTTTCGAGGTGCCAACTTCGATCAATAATAATAATAATAATAAACTATTAAATTAAAAAAAAAAAAAATTTTTTTGTATCTTTAATATGTAAATAAAAACATCCTAAATATCCAAAACGATTCATTTATATTTTCCTACAAAAAAACGCCCTCCAAAAAAGACATGAAAATCGGCTTAAGTTACCAGACCCATACCTTAACACATATTTAAGTATGAAAAAAATGTTCTTATGATCATTTTTATACGAAATGGCGACGACAGAGCCCATTTTGAAAATCATCTTTTTCAAACGATCGTTGCATCGATCGATTTGAAATTTTGATAGTAGCTTCACAATTACATTCTCCATCGGAGTACGTAGCCGTTTTTTGATTTAAAGGAAACTTTTTTTTAGGAACAATTTACTGCTTTTTTTGGCAACAAATCGATTCATTTTTTCAAAAGTGCACCATGTCTCCAAAATTTGATTGAAAAAAAAGCCTTACGTAGTCCCATAGTATATAGATTATAAAAACTTTCAGTTTTTTGTTCCAGGTCTTATACTTTACGAGAAAACCGTGCTCTCATGAAGGCGTTTAAAAAAAAAAAGACGATTTTAAAGGTGGGCTCTGTCGCCGCCATTTTGTATCAAAATGATAATAAATTCATTTTTTCACACTTTAATATGTGTTAAATAAACCTTTTGAAAAGCAATTCTATTCGTTGTTTCATACTCGCAAAATAAATCGTCAAAGTTAAGCCTTTTTTTCTGCCGCTGGAGTGGCGTTACTCCTTAACAAAATCATCCATAAACATACAGTTTTACATGTCGACGAAGTTACGAACGTTCTGGCAAAAAACAATTAAATGCGCTCGACTAGAGAAAACTAACTCCTCAATTGTGCAGGAGTATTAATTCGTATAAAAACCACATGATTTAGCCTGTTAATAGGCGATAAAATGAAGCTCCGGTTCGGCTTTGTTGAAAACAAATTGGTATCTCACATTCCCAAGCTCGTGTCCTGTTATTTGTTTATTCGAGGAGACTTATATGACTCTCTGGTATGTAAAAAAAATATAAACTAAAATATTTAGGAAAGGAACCTCGATCAACGCCAGTCAGAACGACCATGTACCGTTTGGACGTTCATCAAGGTTCCTTTTCGAAATATTTTGGTTCATATTTTTTTAACATAATAGAGAGTCCTATCAGTGTCCTCGAAAATAAAAAAAAAACAGGACACGAGCTTGGAATCCGGGAAACAATTTTTTTTTTTTCAATAAAATTGAGCCAGAGCTCCGTTTTATCTCCTCTTTAGCCTAGTAGTAGATTGAATCATAAGATTTTTATACGAATATATGCTCCCGTTCATGCAATGGGTAAATTTTCTCTAGTTTACCACATATAATTTTTTTTTTCCAGAACGTTCGTAACTTCAACCACATATTTTTACAAGGTCTTTTACCGTGTACTGAAGAATCCAAATACTTCTCGTTGACCACGCTTTTGATAAGGAAAACCATGTTCAGAAAGAAGACTTGTCCGTGAAGATAACATTGTCCCAATCTCGATCCAAATTTTCCTATCCCCACGTCAGTCGTTTTTCCACGCGCTTTTCTGACAATAAACGTTTCTTGAACATTCACCGAAAGGACACATTTTTTTTCATGCGGGCAACTTTGAATCGTATTTAGAGAGATGTAAATTTCCTTTTTGCGGAGTTTTATTTAGACACAGCGCAGCGAAAGGCCTGGCTTGTCTTCCAAGAGACGTAAAATCGCTTTATCCTCCTTCGTTTTTGTCACGCGGACTAGTGCCTTTCCGGTAGATCGTTTACATTTCCAATCGCCAAATGTCGCTTCACCTACGTCTTAACGAATGCCTCTAACTTCCACATATAATTTGCAGCCGCTTTATACGTCAGTTTCGGGTCTTTCACATGATTTATTAAAGCACCGCTTTGTATCGCTTCAGGAATTGTGCACTCATTGAGAAGATAACGAATTCACTGATATCAAGAACATAATGCGCCGGTAAACTATACATTGCGCAGAAGAGGACGACACAAAAATTCCAACGAATAAGGACGGATGGCGCTGTGGCTCCTTGCCAAATGATGACGGATGCTTTCTTGTTGAACAGACTGCACGTGACATACAGTCCCAGTATCTCCTATTGCGAACGACAAACACTTGGAGACCCTGTCGGATTCACTTGCCTATTGTGTGGGAAAATTTACCTATGCAACAGGTCAGTCGTTAACGATAAAACTACCTAAGTGTAACGTCGAACCTTTCTATACGAAAACATATCCAAAATTCGGGACTTTCTTTCAACTCACATTCAATATAAATTTAGATGAGAATGTATAAGCTAAAAATCCTTGAAAAATCTGTAACAGCTGTTCGACCCCATGGATGCTCACGTACGAGCATAAAGTTGAGCCAACCCACTGAAGACAAGATTTTTTAATTTCACACAACATTGGACTGAGTCATATAATATTTTCGAAATTTATTACTATTCTTGATTGTTGAATACTGTATGTAATAATTAAATAACATGTGTAAGTCGTCGATTATACACTTTTTTGGTGAAATGTAATTTTCTAGAAGCAGCAACGCTCCTTTTTTTTTATGTTCAGGACCCTGTGCAAAACACTCTTTTAATCTTCCACGATAGCATATGATATGAGGACGATAGCTCAATTTCCAAAGTAAATGGAATTGCAACGTAGTATGACAGTCATCAGAGGGTCTCCTGTTCCATGATAAATCTCACTAATCTCATCTTACGAGACGGGGGCATAACTCCCACATCTGTATTGTGACGTGTCAAGGAGCCAGATGTCTCGGAGCATTCCAATTTCTCATAATGAAAAGTATGCAGAGCCATAACAAGTACGTGGAGAACTCTCGTGGTCGATGACTAGTCTCGAGATGTTGTTAAGCAATTGCAGTAAATAAGGACAGGGCGGTATTTTAAAATCATAGTACCCCATTTTAATATTGTACATTATCTCCATTTTAAAGTGTTTAGATGTAAACTTTTTTTTGTTTGATTTGATGTAACATTTTTTGTATAAACAATTTACTGCTTTTTTGGCAGAAAATCGATTCATTCTTTCAACAGTACACCATTTCTACAAAATTTGATTTGAAAAAACCCGTACGCAATACCATAGCAAATAGTATGTATTAGATGTACAACTTTGCTTCCGCCGTCTTCTTATAGATGGCTTTAGCGGTAAGTAGTGGTAAAAATAAATAGATCATAGACGTTATGCAATAAACTTGGGCATCTGTCGACACAACTCCATTAAAACATTAGTCGATTTGTGTCTGTATCATAAACGTTATTCTGAAGTGAAAATATCAGTTTACGAGTCAAATTCTCGTCATTTGCGGGAGGTTTTAATTTTCTGCTTCAATATGGAGAAATTTGCGGTTGAAGCTCATTGAATGTTTTCAAATACTTATAGTGAGGCCGTTATTAGTGAAAGAACGTGTCGTGATTGGTTTCAACACGGCAAGAACGGTGATCATCACGTCGAAGACCAGCATAGCGGTGGAAGAGTAAAGGTTTTCGATGATGCAGAATTGGAAGCATTACTTGATGGAGACTCATGTCAAAGTCAAAAAGAATTGGCACGATTATTGGGAGGGCCGCAACAAGTAATTTCAAAACGCCCCAAGGATATGGGAATGATTCGGAAGAAAGAAAATTGGGTGCCGTATGAGTTGAAACCAAAAGATGTTGAACGGCGTTTGTTTGTTTGAGTACAGTTGCTTGAAAGGCAAAAGAGAAAGGCATTCCTGCATTGCGATGCGACTGATTGTGAGGGCCCAAAATGGGTTCATTACGATAAGCCCAAGCGCAGAAAATCATGGGAATAACTCGGCCATGCTTCCACGCCGACGGCCAAACCGAATATTCACGTCTTGAAGGTTATGTTTTGTATTTGATGGGAGCAGCTCGGCGTAGTGTATTATGAGGGGGGGGGGGGGGGGTTTAAATTATTTTTTTTGCATTTTTTTTTACTGAATGAACAATATGTCGAGAATATTGTGTATAAATTTTAAATCAATCGGAGTAAAACTAACGGAGTTACAGCGTTTCAAACGACCGGCCGTGATACCTGATTTTTATACCTGCTCGGTAGCCGCTCGGTACCCCTAGTAGAAAGCAGCTGCAATTTCTTTTGTTTCCCCAAATCCCTTTTTCAGTCTGTGTTTCTATCAAACAATGTAAACTGACTTTGAATATATTGTATATTTTTCGGTATATCGAATATAAAATAGTTTACTGGCACACTCTCTGCTGAACGGTTGTGTACTATAACAGAGCTAAAATTTTCTCTGAATTATTCTTAAATTTTCGTTTCTGTTCGTTCTTTTACAGTTATATTTTCACTCGTTTAGTGTTGTTTTGTAATTTATTTATTTATTTGCAAAATGCCAAAAAAAAGTAACCCGGCAAGATCGCCAGGAAAGTGGCAATATTGTGGTTCGACCGAGAAAAAAATCTTTCCCAAAACGTGGAAATGATAGTGTCGAAGCGTCCAGCGCGTCGCATAAGAAAATAAAACTTAGTACATCTGAACATCTATAGAGCAAGATTTGGAGAAACATTACAGGATTATAGACTTCCTGTTAGTATTTTCAACGATAAGTACACTAGTGAAGTGCGTTGAATGCGATGGAAAAATGAGTTTTCGCACATGCAAATCCGAAGGTATAGCTTTCACCATCAAAGTGTCATGTGAAAAATGCAAAGCGCCTCGGTATGTTCCGTCTAGTGAAAGAGTGAAATAAGAGTCAAGGCAATCATATTATGAAGTGAATCATCGTTTTGCTTTCGCCAGGCGTCTGTTAGGCCTAGGTTTAGCTGGATGTAATAAGTTTTCTGGTTTGATGCATTTTGCGGAATCTTTCTTGTCAAAATCATGTTATAACACGCATATACAGAAGATACATACGACTGTAAATGATGTTTCGAAAAGATTTCTGGCTGCTGCTGTAAAAGAAGAAAAAGAGGAAACATCCAAAGCGAATAACGTACAAGATACTAACGAATTAACAATGTCAGGTGACGGAACGTGGAAGAAACGTGGGTTTACTTCGCTATTCGGTGTCGCTTCTTTGATCGATTACTACACGGGAAAGGTTGTTGATGTGATTGTCAAGAGTTCTTATTGCCACCAACGTAAATCTTGGGAAAATAAGTTAGATACTGTCGAATTTAAAGAATGGTACGAAGAACACGTCAACAGCGGAGACTGTAAAGCAAATCATGATGGTCCATCAGGTAACATGGAAGTAAACGCCATCATACAGATGTTCAAACGGTCCACAGAATATTACGGAGTGATGTTTAAAAATTATATAGGAGATGGCGACTCGAAAACCTACAGTGGTGTGGTAAATTCAAAACCGTATGGTGAAGATTTCACAATAAATAAGAAAGAGTGCATAGGGTTCGTGCAGAAAAAAACGGGTACACATTTACGCGAACTAGTAAAAACAACTGTGGTCGATAGTGAAACTAAAACAGGCAGCTGCAAATACTCTGCATTCGTTCAGACACAGCTACAATGCTCTTCCTACAGATGTTACAACAGCCATAAAGCCAATCTATGAAGATTTGAGCAAAGACGCACTTTTGCAGCGGTGTCTTGGAGGTTTCACGCAAAATAACAACGAGAGTCTCAATCAACTTATTTGGAAAATCTCTCCAAAATCAGCAAGCGGTACTGCAATCGTTGTTGAAATTGCAGCAAATGTAGCAGCATGCAATTTCAATGAAGGATGTTTTGCTCTTTTATCCTTTTTGGATGAAATGGGCATCTCTACAGGCCCAAGTGCTCACCAGTGGGCGCGCCAAACTGATGAACTACGAATAACCCGAGCGAACGAAGAAGCTGCGCGTACAACAAAACAGGGTAGAATTCAACGTAGACAAGAGCAAAAAGATGCATTGGATATGCTGAATGACAGTGTTACACTGTATGGAGCTGGCATTGATGACTCTATGTAAGTATAAAAATTCATGTTCTTTTATTGATGGTTTATTTCGAATTTTCACGTATAAAAAAACTTTAAATCGATTTTCCCGAAAACGTCATTTTTGAAGTTTGTGAACATTACAACTCAAAATCTACTGAACCGATCCTTTTGAAAATTTAAACATTACTTCTTCACATAAATCAACAGGTAATCAGGAGGAGTTTTTTTTTCAATTTTTTAATAACAAATTAAGCGCGATTTTTTGAGCTATAATTGCGTTTTTCACTTCCAAGTGCTGCAAAAAATAGAAAAAAAAAAAACTCTTCCTGATTACTTCGAGAAATACATCACCTTTAAAATGCATATCAATTTTTTTGTTTCAGATGATCCGGTAACGAGTTATAATGTTCACCGCAAAACCACTTTTTTCAAGGCGCCTCTGGAGATTCAACGTCACCGGCTTATTTATCAATAATTTGTATTGAAAATTTTTTCTGATATACTTCAATAGTTGTACAATAATATGTAATTCTATTTAATAAAATTATATTACTCATGTCGTCGCAAAAAAATCATAAAAATATGCTTTTTTTTCGCCTTTAAACCCCCCCCCCCCTTAAGACCGACTGAAACAATCACAGGTAATCGTTATCGAATGCAATTAATGCGTTTGAGCCGAGCATTAAAAGACAAACGGCCGCAATACAACGAGTGGAACGATAAAATGATTTTGCAGCATGACAATGCTCGACCCCATGTTGCGAAAATAATCAAAACATACTTGGAAACATTGAAATGGGAATTCCTACCCCACCCGCCATATTCTCCAGATGTTGCTCCCTCGAACTATCACTTGTTTCGATTAATGGCACACAGCCTGGCTCACCAACACTTCCAGTCTTATGAAGAAGTAAAAAAATGGATCGATTCGTGGATCCCTTCAAAAGATGACCAGTTTTTTCAACGCGGGATTCGTATGTTGTTCGAAAGATTTTTTACAATAATGCCTCTAATTTCGGGAAAAAACGGCGGAAGCAAAGTTATAAAACCGTCCTCCTGTGAAGGTGTTTTAAAAAAAGACAATTTTCACGACGGGCTCTGTCGGTGCCAGTTTGTATCAAAATGATATTAAAATGTTTTTTCTTCATATTTCAATATGTGTTAAATAAACCCTATGAAACGAAGTCCTATTCTTTTTTTCATACTCCCAAGATAAATCGTCAAGGTTAGACCTTTTTTTCTGCCGCTAGAGCGGTGTTACCCCTTAGCAATAGCATTCCCAAACATGATTTTTACAGGGTCTTTTATTGTGTGCTGAAGAATCCTATTATTCTTCGTTGACCTTTACTTGAGTTAAAATTTAGTACCACCGAGTACAATTTGATGGCTATAAATACGTAAAATCCCGCCACTTTCCTCCACTTACTTTAAGGTCGATATAAAACACAAGTCGTGGAGTAACACAACTTCCTTCGTTGACACTAAATAGGTTAGATCAGCTAGTTTTGAGGGTTTAGTCAGAACTCCGAATCTGGTTTTAAGTTTCCCATAATCTAAATTTGAATAAAATTGAAACGGACGCGGAAATTCGAAATGTCGACTCGGATAGCATAAACAATTTTGTATTTGAATTAGTGGGGGCTTTGACCACTTTAGTAGATTAAATTAAGTGCCATTTCATTATTAGAAAGGAAGCATATATTTGTGTAACAATACCATGTCCGTCCAATGCGAATGAGAATATCGACACGAATATAACTAGTCACGAAGCAGTGCAATCGATCGCTACAAATGGATGGAGGACACGGTCGTCTCATTACGTCAAATGGAACGATGACAAGCTTCGATGCGCTTAGGAAATACGTGAATTCCGTGTCAGGTATTGATTATACCTATAATTACCATAGGGGAAAAGCATTCTTACCCTGAACCATTATTATGAACGAGGTTTGCCAAAAGGAAAGCAGATTGAATATAGAATGTCGTCTTTAATTATTGACGTTTTGAGAGAGCCGGACCAGCTTGGTCATATTTCTGAAGTTGAATTAATTTGGTCGAGAGTCATGGACAAAAATAGGTTAGAAGTTAGACGGTGCTATTGGGAATTACCACGCAGATGTGGCCGCTCTTTCCCAGTCAGCCACCATTATTTAGCATGGGGAACAATAGTAAACCCTTGATTATTGTTTCTTTTTTGGTAAAATATGATTCTTTTAGTATCATCTGCGAGAATTAGATACAGACGGCGTGCATTATTGCCATTAGAATACGGGGAACGTACGAGGGGAGACCCAAAAAAAACGGGAATTTCTTCATAATTTCTTTATTTTTAAATATTTTTACACCAAATTTTGATCACCTTCAAAGTATTCGCCTTTGACCTCAGCGCACCTCTGCAAAGGATCCTTCCAATGTTCAAAACATTTTTTAAATTTACTTATCGGGATGTTCTTTCGGCCTTCCAGCGATTTTTGTTTTACCTCCTCCACAGTGGCAAAACGCTTGATTGCTGCTTTGTTTCGGGGTCGTATCCATAGCACCACGATTCATCACCAGTAATCACCGTGGAAAAAAGTTCAGGGTCCTCTCCGAGCTGATTTTGAAGTTCAAAACATGCCTGAAGTCGACGCTCCCTTTGCTCGTCTGTGAGAAGGCGAGGGACAAATTTGGCTGTAACTCTGCTCATGTGCAAATCTTTGGATAAAATCCTCTGAATTGAACTCCATGATATCCCAGACATCTCACAGAGTTGATCAATGGTTCGGCGACGGTCTTCATGAATGAGAGCATTGATTTTGTCGACGTTTTCGTCACTTCTTGACGTTGAGGGACGTCCTGAACGGGGTTGGTCTTCAATTGACATTTCTCCATTTTTAAAACGTGAACACCACTCGTAGACTCTAGTTTTACTTAGGGCAGCATCTCCGTAAGCAGTCTTAAGCATTACAGTAGTTTCCGCGGCCGATTCCCCCAACAGGAAACAAAATTTTACAGCCGCGCGTTGCTCTCGACAATCGGCCATCACGTTTTCGCCGCAATAGAAAAAGTTGTTTCACTACAAAAATTCCCACGTGCGAACCGATGCACTCACGGCGACAGAACTTCGCACACTAACTCAGGAGACGTGTCCCCACCGGATACCTGGTCGAGCAATGGGTTCCCCCACTCTCCCTCCCCGCCGCAGCGCAATTCCCGTTTTTTTTGGGCCCCCCCTCGTATATGACGTTCCATGTTTAACCTCAAAATTACAAAAACATTGCACGCCACTCTACGACTAAATAAATGCCTTCCAGCAAGAAACTATGACCTATATCATCAATCTATCACAATGACATAAAGTTATATTTATAAATTGTTCAGTCTTGAGCAATTGTCAAATTTGAGTAGCGTCTGTTGTGGTCAACGCGATACAAATGATAACTGATAAATACTGTATAGTTTTGGTGTAGTAACAGCCACCATCCTGCAACAAAACCATAGCGGCTTCTATGAGAACAATGTTCCGGCTTCTCAATGCATTCCATACTGTACGTAGGATATCATTCATCACGCAGCGCAGGTATTACTGTCACGCTTGCAACTGAAAACAAACATATGCTACGATGAACTTTATCAGTTCCCACATTGTTCAGGATCGTTGAGACAGTTTTTGTGAACGAAAAAAAAATATATAGTGGAGAAATTTACAAATGGCTGTTAAATTGTGCGTGCCACGACGTAATCATGCATCTTAATTTTATCTCACAATCAGCCCCTTATATAGTGTTACGGATCAAGAGCAAACACGCAATTTCGAAGCAATTATCATCAAACTCTTCGACGGCGAGCAGAATTTCGGTGTTTGTCGACAAGAAGAAATAGACTAATTAAATTTTGAAGACCTCCTATAACTAGAGACTTTTTAGGTCGCTACTAGGAATCCAAGGTCAGAAGTTCGATAGTCAAAATGGCGAACCCAATATGACGGTAAAAAGATTCACATTTATCTGATTCTTATGAAACCTGCTCTTTGGGAATTTTTGAATCGCTGAATAAGAGGACTCGAGATCGGAATTTCAGAATTCAAAATGGCGAACCCAGTCTTGTGGTAAAAAATAATTAAAAACTCTAAAAACTTACTCTAAAAACTTAGTATAAAGAAGTTTTCCATTCCGCCGACAGGTGGCGAGCATCGCGAGTTATTCGCGTCTGCGATTGAGGGTGCACGAGCTATAAGACACAGAAAGATAAATAGACGTTTATTTTTAAATCGTTTACCGAATCTCGAGTTCCTGTTTTTTAAATAGTTTATTTTGTCGTCGAACTTTTTTTTCGTGCAGCATATTATCATTACTGATCATTAAACTAAGAACAAATGGGATGGAACGTTTAAACGTGAAAAGATATACTATGGAAACACTATGGTAATATTGCAGATCAAACATGATCAATTTCATGACCCTGTAAAATCATGTAAGGATCACATCAGATCCCATACAACTCTTTAAGAATCCTGTAGGATTCAGGCTGGATACAGTTAGGAATCCAGTCGGGAGTCCTCATCGGGATCCAATTTACAAGCGTGACGTTTCCGTGTTCGGATCCGATCCGAAATCTAGTCGGATCCTTACCAGAGAGTAGGGATAATCATAGGGGTCTAGCTGGATCCCTGCCACAATTTCTGCACGACTACTTTCGTACCCATGTTGCTTCTACGAACGACACTTAACTACGACACCATGAATCGGATCCGAGATATCTCGGAGGCTTTCGGCGACCACGCTAAGGCGTTGCTTCTGTCCCTTTAAAGCTACACGTTTTAGGTAAATTTTGAACCATCGAGGGTCGGAGAAAAAACCACATAAAAAAATCAATTGGTGTCAGCGACAATCGAAACCGGACCATCTACGTATCAGGCGACTGCGCTACCACTATGACACTGCCTCTCGGATTTGTCACCATATTTCTTGAATATAATGAGAATTCAAGTTTAAACTATGGATGAAAAGACACACACACATCTTACAATGGAATGTGTAACTCGATAGTCGTGGCCATGTATAATCATTGATAATTCATCAAGGCATAGTAGGCCGGTGAATGTGCATGGTAGTTCTCGTTTTTCCGTATTGCCAGTAGCCCCATAGTTTCCGAATGTATATATCAGAAAACACTACAAGGTCCACAAAACGTGAACTTTAACCTACAAGTTATGACCGAACTTATCCGTCCTGTATGTAGCCACGAGTCTATATCAAGCTCCGTTCATATTGCCCAGGATATTCTCTTCGTCGTTCATTTTGAACTTTGCGAATCCGGATCGTTCACATTTTACGTGTTATATACTAAAGTCTGTATAAGACATTAAGTTTTTCTTTTGCTGAAAAGTTTTCGAATTATACGGGCACGTCTCCAGTGTTCCATGAAGATTATCCGGCGATCTATCTTCGTCCGTGGTTGGATAACCGAAAGGGGTCGTGGAAAATTAACGAGTAGCGTCAACTATAATGGGTTCTATTGTTAATGGTGGTCTCGACGTTAACGGGAGGAAGAACGCGAGAGAAACGGTGGGTGAGATAGTGAGAGGGCTTATAGGGAATTCGACGGCTAGCTTACCTACGGAAGAAATATAGACACGTGTCACGCGAAATACGTTCAAATATTCGAGCTTATTTTTCCACGATTCTAGAACTTTTCATTTGGGGATCGATACGTATACAAATTCTATATAAATTATATACATATATCACTAATTCTATATCTATATAAATTATCATGCATAAACAAGATTTCCCTAACCAAATGGTCGCTCTTTCAAAAACTCGGGGGATAATTCAGAAAGCAGTATTTCACATTAGTCTTTCTTGTCCCTTTTGCGCTTCTCCCTTTTAACTAGAAGTTTCGGACTATGCTTAAGGGTCCAACCCTCAAGTACCGGCTCCCTAATATTACGGCACGCCATTACTATCTCAATGACCAAGCTCCGTACATTTACGACACAATTTAGCGTAACAATATTATCGCTTTATCACAAAGGGTTTGATCAGTACAATAAAGTTACTGCTAGATATTTAAACTTAAACACATGTTACAATATTACAGAAAAATAAAATTTGTTATGATTTTTTGACCGAAGCTATTAACTAAGAAACAAAATGGATAGTTGCATTCTTGTGCTTGAAGTTACAACATCTCGTTTATCGAGGAGACTTTCAGCGAAAAAACGGAAAAAATTCCAAAATACCATTTCAAGTCTTAGTTTTTGAATAGCGAGAACTAAACTTTCATAAGCCAAATCGTTTATTTGTTATAAGCAAATCAAATGGCAAGGAACGTACAAATGTGAAAAGATATATTATGGAAACACTAATATTGCAGATAAACTAATCACGATCAATTTCATTACGCTGCAAAATCTTGTAAGAATCCCGTCAGATCCCATACAATCCCTTAAGAATCCGTTAGAATCTCGGCTGGATAGAGTTACGAATCCAAACGAGAGTCGTGTATCGGGACTCTTGACCTGAGTTTTCGTATTGGGATCCGATCTGACATCTAGTCGGATCCTTACCAAAGAGTAGGGATAATCACGAGGATCGAGCTGAATCCCTACCGCAATTTCTGCACGGCTGTATACAACTCCATTTCTTATAAACTATTCACATGAAAAATTTGAAATTCAGCAGTACTCCGGAGCCCTTACTGTTCATGATGAAATTCCCTTTAGGTTTCTTTCATCATTAGTGGAAGAGTTATGTGGGGGGAAAGTTGTGTACTTAGTTTGCGAAACTCCGTGGACTGGTGGAATACGACCTAGAACCCGCGGTTCGGGAGAAGTTAAAAGTGTAGCTAAAAAGCAGCTGCGAATGCTGCAGAAGTTAGGTCAACTTTAGCACGGTGCGGATAAGGAGTGATAGGAGGGAAATTGGGAAGGGTCATACGTAAAAACCCGCCGGGGTATACGATGGAATACACAATAATAATAAAAATAGATAAATTTCTTCAGTAGGGTAGCGATTCTTTCGTCTCTTGTTTATTCGGATAGTTAGATGCCTTTCGTACAAGTTCGTCTAACGGATATCCTCGGGCGACGATGTTCTCCCCCTTAGGAACGACCAAGTTGGTATCATACACGGATAGTGTAGCCAAGATTGTAAGTCCCCTTGTCTCCCGTGTGGTTTCAGTACGTGCTTGCCTGCAGGGGTTTTACGCGTGTTCCGCTCGTTTTTAAGCATTTACTGTCTCGGCGAAGTCGCTTCATCCAATTTCACTGCTGTATTGAGTGTACAAACATATTTCCGTTTTTTTTTTTTTTTTTTTTTTGTTGCAAATGGAAACGTGAACATTTTATTTTGTCATTAACCCGTAGTTATTCGCGTCATTTTTTTTACAGCGGCTACTTGTGTCTAAGCCTTTTTGTCACGCTTGCCCGCCGGTAGAGTTCTAGCCGAAAAAATGTTTCAATAATTTTTTTTTCCAATTTACTATTTCATCATTCAACTAAATTCTGCGTTAATCTACCTCAAAATAAATAATATAATTTTTTAATTCATGTGACGATGGAATGGACAGAGTCATGTCGGCCTTGGGAGACGCCCGAGCGGTGTACATACGAGGGGGGACCCAAAAAAAACGGGAATTGCGCTGCGGCGGGAAGGGAGAGTGGGGGAACCCATTACTCGACCAGGTGTCCGTTGGGGACACGTCTCCTGAGTTAGTGTGCGGAGTTCTGTCGCCGTGGATGCATCGGTTCGCCCGTGGGAATTTTTGTAGTGAAACAACTTTTTCCATTTCGGCGAAAACGCGATGACCGATTGCCGAGAGCAACGGGCGGCTGTGAAATTTTGTTTCCTGTTGGGGAAATCGGCCGCGGAAACTACTGTAATGCTTGAGACTGCTTATGGAGATGCTGCCCTAAGTAAAACCAGAGACTACGATTGGTTTTCACGTTTTAAAAATGGAGAAATGTCAATTGAAGGCCAACCCCGTTCAGGACGCCCCTCAACGTCAAGAAGTGACGAAAACGTCGACAAAATCAATGCTCTCATTCATGAAGACCGTCGCCGAACCATTGATAAACTCTGTGAGATGTCTGGGATATCATGGAGTTCAATTCAGAGGATTTTATCCAAAGATTTGCACATGAGCAGAGTTCCAGCCAAATTTGCCCCTCGCCTTCTCACAGACGAGCAAAGGGAGCGTCGACTTCAGGCATGTTTTGAACTTCAAAATCAGCTCGAACAGGACCCTGAACTTTTTTCCAAGGTGATTACTGGTGATAAATCGTGGTGCTATGGATACGACCCCGAAACAAAGCAGCAATCAAGCCAGTGGAAGATACCTCGCTCTCCTCGTCCGAAAAAAGCTCGCCAAGTGAAGTCAAACATCAAGATAATGCTCATTTGTTTCTTCGATTGCAGAGCTGTTGTGCACGCGGATTTAATTTCCCCGGGTCAAACTGTCAACCAGAAGTTCTACTTGGAGGTTTTGAAAAGATTGAGGGAGAGTATCCGGAAGAAAAGGGCAGATCTTTGGCGCACAAGTGACTGGTTCCTCCATCATGACAACGTGCCGGCCCACGCCGCTCTCTCTGTAAAGCAGTTTTTGACCAAAACTGCATGACACCAATTGTCCACCCCCCCCCCCCCCCCCCTACTCACCGGATCTACCCTCTGTGATTTTTTTTTGTTCCCCAGACTCAAAAGGGACATGAGAGGAAAGCGTTTTGCCACTGTGGAGGAGGTAAAACAAAAATCGCTGGAAGGCCTAAAGAACATCCCGATAAGTGAATTTAAAAAATGT
Source organism: Oxytorus armatus (assembly GCA_958009045.1). Taxonomy (NCBI): domain Eukaryota; kingdom Metazoa; phylum Arthropoda; class Insecta; order Hymenoptera; family Ichneumonidae; genus Oxytorus; species Oxytorus armatus. The sequence goes on from OY253746.1 coordinate 29,384,412, forward strand.
TTTGAACATTGGAAGGATCGTTTGCAGAGGTGCGTTGTGGTCAAAGGAGAATACTTTGAAGGTGATCAAAATTTGATGTAAAAATATTAAAAAATAAAGAAATTATGACGAAATTCCCGTGTTTTTTGGGTCCCCTCTCGTATTTTAGGCATAATATGATTTTAAGAGAACAGTGAATACGTACAAACGTCTAATAAACGATTTTGTGCAATTACATTACAATGTTCGAGCAACAATAAACTATTGTTCAATTGTTTTGGCAGAAAGAAAAATGTTTCACATCTGTACAACCGTGGTTGTTCATTTTAGATAATAGTATATTGCATGATTTATTATGGCAATTCTCTAACGATATAAACAATTAATTATTATTCCATCGCTTTTTTTTCTATTTCGATCATGTAAGTAGTGATTGGGTTCGAATACAATTTAAAATCGTGTACTGGTAAAAAACGGCAAGTTGAAAATTGCAAAATACTTTCTCGAAATTTCACAATGCTCAAAGCGTCCTTTATCTTTCTCAATTTTGATTTACTCATAGAGACGGCTTTGAGCATTGTGTCAAATTTCATGGAAGCATCTTGCAAGATTCAACTTGCACCTTCTTTCCCTACGTGTATTGAAAATTCCGAATTTTTTTCGAAGAATTTGAAATCTCATAAAATCGCCAACGTTTGATCCATTTTCACAGAATTTAACCCCAATTATCTATCAATGATATCCTGTCTATACTAAAAATTTTACCCCGAAATCTAAAAAATTCAACAAAAATTGCACGAACTGGAGCCTTAACAAATACCTATGTCATTTTTTTAAATTAAAAAAAAAATCATTAATTCCTAAAGCTTTCATTGAATTTTTCAAAATTCAATAATGAAGATCGTTCAAATAGTACCCAATAGATGTACGAAATTTTAACTCGACAACCAAAAAACTTCACGATATAGAGAGTATTAATAAACGCACCCGTAGCTATTTGTTGAAAAATTCACAATTTCATATGTCTAAAACACCTCAATCGATTTTCTCCAGATTTTATGCGACGAGATAGAGCCTTAAAACGCCTAAATCGTTTATTCGAAAAATTCGATTTTCTATAAACTTGAAAAGCCTCGATCGATTTCCTCCCAATTCAATAACGAAGAGTATTTAGTAATAATATAAATATATTACACACACAAATGTGTAGAAAATTTTAACCCGATAGTTCGAGAATTGCATGAGATAACACAAATTTTTGAAAATGTTCAAAGTCTGACAAAGTTCAAACAAACTTGTCAATCGTCACCAAAATTGGAGTGAACTGGTACTGATTAACTTGGGTTCCAAATGTCAGCATAAAATGACAAACCGATTCAAAGCTACAGTGGTTTTAATTTTTCACCCCTCTCACACACACACGCATGCAGACATTTTTCTAAATGTGATTTTCCGATATTTATGAACATCGTAAACACAATGACATTAAAAACACGATTATTTTTTTGTTCATTAAAAGAAAGTTTCCTATGTGTGGCAGCAATATTTCCATGTTTATATTTATCCGGTTGTTAGAGTTATGCAACACCTTAATAAACAGTGTCCGAGTATCGATAAACAAAAACAAGTGAAATATCAATGAATCACCGTTCGACTGAGCAATTCGTACGACAGGCTAAAAAAAATGGTACTCGCGTAATACGACGAAGACATTGAGGATGAGGCAGTGTCTTTATAAACTGACATTCTGCATTTTGTACTGATTTTGTACCGATTTTGCAACGAGGTACCGCGAAGAGGACAAATGTCCGTTTATAAAGACACTGCCGCATCCTCAATGTCTTCGTCGTCATCGTCGGAGTACTCTTACTCTTACTAACTCTCTTCGGACATATCCGAGACGTAGTCTTCCTCATTCCCGCAAAATTTGCCCCCAAAATCATTTCGTACATTGTTTTATCGGCCAACAGGCACGTGGGTGTACCTCTTGAAAGGCTCAGCCACGCAGGTTGTATGCCATCTGAGTATAATTACAGTACAGTTACGGTACAGTTACGCTACAGTGACGGTAAAGTTACGATATAGTTACGGTATAGTGACGGTACAGTTACGATATAGTTACGGTACACTTAAGATACAATTATGGTACAGTCACGGTTCACTCACGGTTCAGTCGCAGTACAATCACGGTACAGTTAGGGCACAGTTACGGTACAGTTGTGGTGCAGTTACGGTCCTGTCACCGTACAGTCACGGTACAGTAACGGTAGAGTTGCCGTACAGTTGCGGTGCAGTTACGCTTCAGTTACGGTGCAATCGCGGTGCAATCACGGTGCAGTCACGGTACAGTCACGGTACAGTCACGGTCCGCTCCCGGTACAGTTACGGTACAGTTGCGGTACAGTTGCAGAGCAGTTGCGGTACAGTCACGGTACAGTCACGGTACAGTCACGGTACAGTTGTGGTACGGTCACGGTACAGTAGCGGTAGAGTTACGGTACAGTTGCGGTGCAATTACAGTGCAGTTACGGTGCAGTTACGGTGCAGTTGCAGTGCAGTCACGGTACAGTCACGGTCCGCTCACGTTACAGTCACGGTACAGTTATGGTAGAGTTACGGCACAGTTGCGGTGCAGTTGCGGTACACTCACGGTACAGTGACGGTATACTCATGGTACAGTTGAGGTAGAGTTACGGTACAGTTGCAGAGCAGTTGCGGTACAGTGACGGTACAGTGACGGTACTCTCACGGTACAGTTACGGTACGGTTACGGTACAGTCACGGCACAGTTACGGTATAATCACGGTACAGTTACAGTAAACTATAGGTTTGTTTACGATAATTGTAAGTGACTAATTATAAGTATAAGTTTACGAAGCCCTAAATACTCAGGGCTTCGTAAACTGTCAAACACATATATAGGAGCTTTATGTTTACGCGAGGCATAACTCTGCTGTGGCCCTCCCTCATTAAAATCTCATGTAAACGCCATCTGTTTATTCTTTATGTTGCTACGAGTGCGCGTCTGACAGTTTACGCGACCTGAATATCTCAACGTAGCGGTGCAAAAGTCCGCGTGAACAAACTCTATAATATCTGCAGATACCGAATATCTAGTGTCCAAGAGCAGTGTAGTATCGAAGCTTGTGGCCTTACGCCGATTCTCATATGTTATAATATTTCTGAGCATTGGACAACATGTACCATAATTTGGGGATAAACGCAGAATATGTCGTCTAAAATTACTTAACTCAGAGTGCGATAAAGGCAATTAACGGTGTAAATCAATCACGATGTAGAAGTACATACCCGAAGTACATACCCGACGTGCACGTATTACTATATATGCCTGTGGCCTACATGGTACACGGTCTTGTGCTGATGGGTTCACGACAGGAGTGATAGGTAACAGCTCTTAACTATCACTCCGGAGAGTGATAAAATCCCACCACACGCAATCACTACTATCGATTAATATCGCTCGGCTGCTTAATAGAACACCTCATTGAACGAGAAACCTATTCGATATATCGATCATCGAAGCTTTTAATTATACCGATCTCCGTCCTAAAAGAATTCCTCTCTCCTGACAATGAAAATCTCGACATACCAACACAACGATTATACCTCATTTTTCATTATTATTTGTCGCGTTGATGTTTCCAATACCGGATGTTCTTGAGTTCAATTAAAAGTAACACGAATCATTGCCCTTAAATCGTGGGTTTTAATCAATCCACCAAAATTTACGACAAGTTTAGAAACAAGCCAGCGAGTGAATATTTTTTTTTATGAACGAGTGTACACGTTGTACTACTGCGAATAGTACAGGGAAAACGAAAATGATCGTGAGAGTCTGCCAGAGAGTCGAGGCAAACTGCACGAGGAAAAAAAAAGTATGAGGGTTCTTTCCCCTTGGGTTTAACGTTTGCAGATCGATGCAAATAGAGATATATTGTAATAGTATATAGTATACGACGCTCCACGTAGCTACTGCGTATTCGTGTCAGTTTTTACAATTTCCGCGAAAAGCGATCCCCGCGGGTCTCACGAATTCCTTCGGTCTCTGTAACCCCATATCTCAAATGCAAATACAAATATACAAAGTCATTTTGCACTACGAATCCATGTTCACACATGTGTATGACAGTTTTACAATGTTTTTCGTTGCCCTGAATTCTTCATTCGCAACCCCGCACGAATTCTGTTTAAAGCCGTCATCTGCAACCCCGACCGAAATATCGAATTTTTTCGCCCTCAAGAGTCGAAGGGAATATAATACTTATAGTAACGGGGCTACGTGTTATATTTAACCGAGCAATATTCTACCTGATCAGCGAAACATGGCGTGGGTGAAATCGTTTTGAAAGGGTGAAAACTCTGGGGGAAAACTCTTTCTTTTTTTCCCCGTACATTTTGCCCGAAGCATTGGGTGTTAAATATTATTTCTGTTCGGGATTCGTAAAGCATTTCGAGTTGATGAGCAAAATAATTCTTAAATAATAATTCCTGACGCTTCTTCTTGAATTCCGAAATAATTTCTGAAAATGTTTGCCACAGGGTGCGGCGAAAAGTTACACACAAAAGTTACACGCAATTTCGAGAAAATGCACATTTATTAAATAATCGCCAAATTATTAACTTTCAAAATTCGGTAAGAACTAACTTCGCCTGTTAAAAGTAGAATGCGAAATGTAAATAGCAAAAAATTCAATATCAAGGTCAAATTAATGATGCACGATACAATTCAAACGACATATGACTCGTATTGTACCGTCGAACTCGCGAATGTCTATTTTGGAAATTCCACGGGAGTCGTAAATTCCCGTGCACCGTTGTGACGAGTTCAAAACTGTACTTGTTACACCAGAACTTAATCAAATGCAACTGTTTTCGTATAAAGTTTTTGAATGAAATAATGCAATGCTACGGATAACGATAACGATGAACTGTATTTTTAGACTTCACAATGAAATTATTACAAGTGTTGTTGTATGTGTGTGTGTCGAAAGTTACTATTTTTGAACTCCCGATGTTGACTCGGCAACTAGTCGCTGTAGACTGACGAACTGTCAAAAAAGGGGTGACGCTCGAAAAGTTACTCCCTCTTTTTTGTGAGTGGAAAGGGAAGCGTCACCGGTTTGTGTTGTGGATTCAGATTTCCTTATTTGGTCAAGAAAAAACTATGTCTATTGTAAGGGTTGGCGTCCCACGCAGGTAAGGCGCGAAGCGTCTCGACTCATAGACTCGCGGAAAAACCGACGCTTAAGCCGCCATAAAACATCTGGTCGCCAGAGACTAATTCTCGGGACTTTCCTTCAATAAACGTTTGTTATTAAGTTATTCGGGGATTTTGTCTTGTAATTGGTCGGAGAGACCCTTTGAAAATGTAATTGTCTATTTTTCGAATGGGTAGTGAGTGTTTGTGCGTTGTGTACTTATTCTACAATATTCTTATTTGGTATATAATTATATATCGTCGTCGTCGACGATCCACGTATCATTCGAGGTATCACAATGGAAGAAAACAGGAATCCGTCACATAATAGATTTTTTTCATGAGCATAAAAAAAAATTATTTTGTAGAATAACGGAAACGGAAATAGTCGATTTCGATTATATTCGGTCTTCATTCAGGGTTCAGCGTTCATCGAACGTTCCAAAGTATTTGTTATTCGATGCAAAATATATTTTCATTTATCTCGAACTCTCACGTAAGTATCATCTAGCAATCCTATGTATATATAGACTCAAATTATTGCAATTTATCGGAGAAATGTTAAGCTACCTTTAAGCGTTCGGTATTTTCCCATTCTCCCCTAAAAGCTCCCCCTTTGATAAATGTTCTGTACTGGAAAAGGGAATCAGATACTGACCAGAGTACAGATCACTCAAAGCCTCAGCGTTCCGAACGCACATTCTCGAATAACCCACCCCAGTGATATTCGTATCCTTGCGCAATCACAGAGAGCGAGAGACATCATTCGTTAATGCTGCTCCTACTAACAGTGATCTTGGCAGTTATCATATCCGACCCGTGCAATCCATTATTGGAAAGTCTCACATAGAGCCCTTCGAACCAAGGATGGCCCAACTGTCTGGCGGGAAATATTGAGCGTATTGATTAGAGGGGGGATATGGAAGTTGGAGAGCAGCAAGAGCCCGTCCGGAAATTTGCTAGGATGTCCCCACTTCCAGCCAAACTCCGATTGGGATTTGTTAGAGATTCCTCGGGATTTCGGGTGGATCCCGCGTTGTATGCCGATTAGCGCTGATCGGCAAAACTTCAAATGTATAAATTGAAATTTCTGGTTTCAGTAATCGGACTTGTTATCGTTTTCCCGCAAAATATCCATCGATTATTTTGCGGGATTTCAAGAAAGAATTTCCTCATACGGTTCCGGCTGGATCTCGGGTTGGGTCCCGATTAGCTCCATATCCAACGTGAAAAGGTATGGTATCTTATACGTGACACGCGATTCTCGTGTTTGCAGTTTCAGTACGTTATTCGAGTACAGGGCTCGCGGTTATGTACCCTAGCTTTTGTACCAAATATGTGTGGTTCGATTATTATTATTATTTATATATGATGTGGTTATTATTTACATTTCATCATAATATAAAAAGCATATGAACTTCGCGGTGTAGCTAGTATAAAGAAGAAGTTTCTCAATTCGCCGTTAGGTGGCAAGCATTGCGAGATTTTCGCGTCTGCGATTGAGGGCTCGCGGGCTATAAGAATCGGGAGGCATCGTTCAGATTGATGCCGAGTAATCGATTACCGACTTCGGGGTTTAAGTGATATACACCCACGGTACCTGAATAAACGTTTATTATTAATTCGCTTACCCAATCTCGAGAGCCTATTTTTTTAATATCTTATTTTGTCGCTGCAGTTTTTTTGAGGAGTGTATTATTATAAAATTGAAAACATATACTATGGAAACACTAATATTGCAGATCAAACGAATCATGACCAATTTCATGACCCTATAAAATCATGTAAGGATCCCATCAGATCCCACACATTTCGTTAAGAATCCTGTCCGGACAGGATACAGGACTGGATACAATTAGGAATCCAGTCCATACGGGGATCCAATTTACGAACGTGATTTTCGAGATTCTTTGCGGAACAATATAAAAGTTGACCACTTTTAGTTCGAATGAAAGACAGGGCCTTATGGAGTCCGCCGCTCGAGATTCAGTTACAATTAATTTGGTGCATCACACAATCAACTAAAGTCTTTGAAAAGCTGTCCGTTGACACATTAAATATGATAGTTGAGATAGTTGATCCAAAACATCAACAAATTGTATTTGGCCGTGTCAATTGAACGAGTATGTGAAAATGTTGATCTTTAGGTCATAAATTATGCCACATAACAGCTAATGCGTCTCGACGTTTAATCTAACCTCACCCGTGAAAAAAAAACAAAAATAACCATCGAATACGTAATCGAAAGATGATTTGGAATCCTTGACGAACTATTCTCATTCGACAATTTGTGCGACTTGTACTTAATCGAAGCGTTATAGAAAGAAAAGTAAGTTAGAGAGGAATGATTTGAAATTTGGTCAAGTAACTTTCGACACCTTCATCTAGAATTTCATGATTAAAAAAATGATGAAGTTCAGAATAAAAATATACATTTTCAGTTAAAAACGTCGAGGTCTAAAACAAAAATTGTTATAACATTATTGTATAGCGAAATTGCGAAAAATTTAACTCTTACTGTATAGATGGATAAAAACCCTAACTAATAAGCCTTTGTTTATTGCTGTATATGCACAATTAACGAGATTGTATTTGGACAAAAAATACACAATATTCGTGGAAAAGTGTTTTTGCGTTTATATTCCACTGGCGCTACTTGCAGACGCAAACGGAAGATTTTTCTCATTCCATTTTCAGTTAGACCATTTTCGTGAATTGTTCGGGTCCTCAGTGACAAATTGGAGGTTATAATAACAAAATCCATAAAAATTCGCTTCAGACACGGTAAACTTGTGTATTTGCATGCATATGCCTTGAATGTTACCCCAATTTCAATGGTTTCCACTGTCCTTGAAGTTTCTGATCGCCTTACACATGCTCTTAATACCTTAAGGCATCCTCCAGTTGTCCTGAACAGAACATTTTAGTTATTTCGATTTTGTGTAATACTATCCAGGAATTTTCTGTCTCGATGGGGATGTGGGCGGATGAAAGGTTCCCGAAGAAATATTTTTCCGAAGACAAATATTTCAAAAGAAAATTTTTCACCACACTTTAACCTCGAAAATGAAAATACAGGGCCACCTGAGTGAGAGCGGTACCACGTAGCCTCGCGTGCACCATGTTCAAAGTCGACGATCGATTCATTCTGATAAATGACTTTAAATGTGAATTCAATGGTTCTCTTTGTGAGAGAAAATCATCCCACCCTCTGCGAGTCGTTTAATGTTTCGAAAATAATCAACAGTAATTAGGTTACAACAGCTGTAACAGCGCTATTATTTTGACTTCCCATTATTGATCTTTTTAAGACCCTCCGGCCGAATTTTCACAATGTTAAAGGCAGTTCGATTACATCAGGCTCCCCTTTCCCCCAGGCTAAGGACTTTTACCCCGCTATCCTGAATTCCATAAACGTTGAAACTCATCTTGAACTTTCATTGTCTCTGTAGGCTGCTCCTGGAGATGCTCTGTGCACAATTATTACCAGGCCGTATTATTATCAGGTATTCTTGGATGTGCGCGACCCTAAGTGCTTTAGAAAGTTCCCCGTACTTTATATTTTATTTCAGACCGTCATGCTCACCAGTTGTCGGTCGAGCGTCTTATTGCCATTGATCCAATAGTTTCCCACTAAAAGCATAATTGTCAATCAACCGTCTTGGCATTGTCTTGCCACGATGCGATTTGGAAAAAAAATCCTCATAGTAATTTAAACACCTTGCTTCTCTCATTTATAACCATTGTAACTTGGTTCTTTCATTTGTAACTCTGACCACATTCAAATTATTTATAGAACTAGATTGGCAAGCTAATTTAGTCACTATCACGCTTTGGCAAATATTTTCCGGTTGTTGACATTCGTTTTGGCGTTCTAGATTTCTGGGTTTCCGGCTACCGGAAGATGGTTACGAATGATATCTTCTTACTGAGTAGCTCGTTATCAATCCATTGTTTACGAGGATAGTTATGATACTAAAAAACGAAATAAAAAATTCTTTTGACGCCCTAAACCCACCCCAAAGAAAATTCAGTCATTTATGGTGGGGAAGGAATACGATATGCTGGTGAGTATAGCAATGAGAAGGGGAGTCGAACAAATGGGTCAATTTTGTTCTAAATTCTATTTGACCGCCTCAAAAACATTACGTAGAGACAAAGACACAAAAAATCGGCATTGATCCTCCGCGGGAACTAAAAAAATATGGTTAATGGTTAATTTTTTATAAATATATTACTGTCCATCGAACTTTTCGTTTTTGTTACACCCTCCCGCCCGCAGCTTCATCGCGAAACTACTCCTTCAGAAATTCTGAAATAATTCTGATATATGGGAAGTTTAGAGGCAAACTATAGTGATGTCAAAATTATCATTGGCTACATATAAGAAATTGAATTAACAATATCTATTACCTAGCAATGATGCCAATGGCGCACGACGGTATTTAGGGGAATGATACGAAATGAAATCCCCGGTGCATAAAGCCGGGAGTCTCATGTACCATATGTTCGATTGGTTTTTCGGTGGGTGGTCAAAAAGTATCGTTTCAGTGTGCACTTGAAAATGACTCCATATTTTTTATTGTACATACGACTTCGAGTGATAAAAGCTTCTTTTAATATTTATTACGTTAATGACCTTAGTGCACTGTAGTTTTATTGAAGTGAATTGTTTGGTCTTCAATTTTTATTGAAAATGAATAGTGCAACGATTCAAACATAAACCATATCAATGAGAATCAGTGAACCGCAATAAAATTATCTGAGCGAATGATGCAATACGGGTTTTCTTCCTTTTTCTCATTTCAGTCAGTTCTTTTTTCTCCGCTATCCCCTTCCCCTTTGTTATTGTATTCCTTCTCTCAGACAAATTGAATTCAGTCCATTCACAGCGGGGTACGTAAACGTATTCTGGCAGAAGAGAAATGGAAGAGAGAGAGAGAGAGGATTGACGATCGTGATAACCGCATGCGCATTATATTAGAAGTGAAGCGTTGAATGTTGAGCTACTTCTCCTTGTCGCCTGTCATCACCATTCGCGTTCAGGTGGCGGGATCTATTTACTCCCACAAGAGAATGCCGTATCCGTATATCTAGAATTATTAATGAATATTCAATACGAAAGGTTTGCGTCATTACCTTCTGCATCAATAGCTCTTAACCTCGTTGCTGAGTATGATCGTTGTGTCGTTCTGAATGCACTGGAGGGAACACAAGATCTTCTCCTATATTCGCGTACTTCGTTACGATCGATTATTCAGTAAGCCTGAGACATTCGCTATTCACCATAATTACTAACTCACCAAATATTTCTCAACCCCTTAAAGTCGACACCTCTCAGTAATTAATCGTACAATTTACGAGTAAAGCGGCGATAGATTTCAGAGTTTTCTTGCTCTGTGATAGAAGAAATTTGGCACTGGGTATTACCATTTATCAGCCTGACCTCGCTCGGCCAAATTTTGAACCACTCTCTCCCAGTCCGTGCCCGATGATTACTTTGCAAAGGTGTCGCGCTCTAATCATAATTAAAGATGTACTGCTTTATTACAGCAACAATATGATGAATAAAAATCGGGAGAACACGGGCGATGTTCGGTCCGAGGGGTATCAGATTTTCAGCTCACGCGAAAGACCGAAAACTGTTTTATTCGTGTCGTATGAACAACGAGACGCGCGACTGAATTTGCATAATTGCTGAAAAATGAACAGTTTACAAATGTAACATTATGTCATTTTGTAGATTGATGTTATAAGTAATCGTTTATTGTTTGAAGTCATTTATTTAGCCGTAGTGTGGTGGGCAATATTTGTGTGATTTTGAGGTTAAAAATGGCACATCATATAGGTACACCGTATCCTTATGGCAACAATGGACTCTGTCTGTATTCAATTAACGGAGTTGTTTCTATCCAAGCACAAATATCAACGGTAATAATCTTGATTGCCGGATCGTAGCAAAAACATTACATTTTGCCAAAAAAAAACAGGATAATCAAGGTAACTACCGGTCCCCATGCTAACTAGGGCTGATTGCGGCTAATTGGGAATGAGCGGTCATATTGAATAAGCCACGCATCCGTGGTAATACTCAATACGTGAAAGAAAAAACGTTCGTGAAAGTCTCTTGCCAGAATGCTTAAAAAGTTCTAAATAATCAGTAAATGACACTTGTACACAGACTGAACACATACGTCCAGGTGCACAATTTATGTGCGCCTGGACGTATGTGTTTAGTCTACGCCAAGCCTTGTAAAATTCAAATGGCTATATCTCGAGACCCATTCGAACAATGATACCCTATCTCTTTTTTATATTTTCTTCCTTATCGTATATAATGACCATCGCGAAAACAGCACAATACAGGACTTAGACTTACGACCTACAATTCCAGTATGTCGGCCGAGGATGTCATCAGCTCAAGATTGGTACTCACCTGCAACAGAAGTAAAAGGAACAATAATGATTCAATGATCATATAAGAATTTTGATCAGATAAATTGATCAAAATGTGTTGAAAGTATTACTCGTCATTTCGAATCACTGCCACGAAAAGGCCTAGTCATGATAATCGAAGAATCTCCACATAACAGAGCTATGTTGAATAATCTGTGCAAGCAGATTATATGACGGGCTCCCTAAAGAGATGTAAAATAACAATAATTTTCATGATGCGTGCTTTAAGTGATACACACCCACGGAAACTTAATTAATGTTTATTTTTTTATTTTATTTTGTCGCCGCAGTTTTTTTCATGTAGTATATTATTATTACAGATAATGGAACTATGAACAAATAGGAAGGGACGTAAAAATGCAAAAAGATAAACTATGGACACACTAATATTGCAGATCAAACAATTATGATGAATTTCATGACCATGTAAAATATTGTAAGAATCCCGTCAGATCCTGTACAATTCTTTAAGGAGCTATACGCAGTCAGGAGACCGAAAAAAGCGATTTTTCAAGAATTTTTCCTGGAAAGACATTTCAATTTAGTAACGTAAAAATTTACATGCATATTGTGGTAACTTTTAACTTTATTTTTATATTTTTTATTTGTAAAAATAATGATTTTGAAAGCTGCTATGGCGGATCTTAAGGAGCTCCTCTAAAAAAAGGCGTCTTGCAGCGAGCACGATATCTCTGGATTGCATCATTTAAAATGAAAAAAAAACAAAAAAGATTTCGTTAATATAAGATATTATCTAGTATTCAATCGAAGGAATAAGCAAAATATTAATTTTTAAGAAAATGGCGGCTTCTCAAAATAGAATATAAATTTTCGATACAAATGTTGGCCTCAAATTGTTTATAAAATGGAAAATATTTATCGCCGAGAAAAAAACCTTCGATTAATCACTAAAAAATATATTTATAAAGTTTGCGTAAAACTTTGACATTGTTTCGAAGGAATCTTGCGCACCGATTTTAAAAACACAGTTTTGATAAACACGCATTCAAACTTACGACGCTATTTTGAGACGCCCCAATACGTCTTTACAAATATGCGTGCAATTTCGAGAATATTTGTCGAATTGACATGAAATTTTCTGTGTTTATCTATCTATAGTAGTAATATGATCAATATCATAATATTACTATAATAAAGCTGAGGGGTTTGTATGTTTGTAAGTTTGTTCGAACACGCTAATGTCAGGAAATACTAATGCGATTTGGAAAATTCTTTTTGCATTAGATAGCCCGTTTATTCGGGAAAGCTTTACGCCATATAACTTGATGTTAGAACGCTAAGAAGCAGCGGCAGCGGCCCGCGAAATTTTTTGCGGGTGAAACCGCGGGGCACAGCTGGCACCTAAATATATATACATTTTTTTTAATTTCTTTTTCAAATTGACGGCGTATTACCACTTAAGAACCCTGTAGGATCCCAGCTGAATACAGTTAGAAATTCAGTCGGGAGTTCTTTTCGGGATCCGATTTTCAATCGTGACGTTTCCGTTTTGAGATCCGATCCTTATATCTAATCGGATCCTTCCCAAAGAGTAAAGATAATCGCAGGGAACCCGCTGGATCCCTACCATAATTTCTGCACGGTGAGTCGCCCCATACGGTGAAACTAACCTCCTGAAGATTTCTGAGGCAGGGTCAGGTTTGCTTGGGTTTGTTTGATGTGAGGGCTCGTAGCGCTTGGCCGCACGAAAACCTAGTATAGTATATAAATACTTCGCTATATCTATAAATACGTAATAAATACGTATGTTATATACGTTACTGCGTAAAATACAACGCAATAACGGTACGAGTTCAACCCCTGATAACGAATTTCGAACGCAGCAGGTATTTTACTGGTTGGCCGGGACTCTAGAGTGATTAAGTAGAGTAGCGTGCCATGCACCTGGTCCCCATGGAAGAAAGGAAATTCATAATGAATAAAGGCATGATATAACGGGAGTGGAAGGGAGAGCAGTATCAAATGGTCGATTGAAGCTATCGTGATGTTGAGAGGGAATTTCAGTAAGCGTACGTTTATATCGAAGGCGTAATACTTGTCCTAAATCATGCCCGACGCGCTCTCCTCCTAGGAGGAGAAATTCAGAAGTATTTTTACATATTCCAAAAGCTACTAAAGATCAGGAGGGTGTATCTTCAATAATTAACGTTCTGTGTGTATATATGTATAATAATTGAAACCCACGCAGAAATTGTGGTAGGGGTCTAGCTGGATCCCTGTGATTATCCCTACCTGGTAAGGATCCGATTATATATCGAATCGGATCCCAACACGGAAACGTCACGCTTGTAAATTGGATCCCGATACGGACTCCCGACTGGATTGACAACTGTATTCAGCCCAGAACCTACAGATTTCTTAAAGAACTGTACGGGATCTGCCGGATCCTTACTTGATTTTACAGGGTCTTGAAATTGAATATGATTATTTGATCTGCAATATTAGTGTTTCCATAATATATCTTTTCACATTTCTATGTCCCGTCCCATTGGTTCGGCAACAAAAGACAATAGAAGAAAAATAGAAATTTGAGATTCGGTAAACGAACTAAAAATTAAAAATAAACCTTCATTTAGCTTCTGTAGGCTTGTTTAGGTTTGTTACTCTTTGGTGTCACTTAAACCCCGAAGTTGTTGGTCGGTTACTAGTTCTCAATGTGAGCGAGCCTACCGGTTCTTATAGCCCGCGAGCTCTCGATCGCAGACGCGAAAACTTAGCGACGTTCGCCACCTAGTGGCGGATTTGAAAACTTCTGTATACTAGCTACACTGCCAATTTCATGTGTTTTTCACATTATGATAAAATGTACACAAACGAACCACATATATTTGTCACAAAAGCTGAGGTATATAATTGCGAGCTCTATACTCGAATAACGTATTGAAGCTGTAACCACGAGAGTCGTGTGTCACGGTATAAGGTATCATACCTTTTCACGTAGCATATCCCGCTAATCGGGATACAACTTGGGATTCCGCTAAAATCCTAGAAAGAAATTCTTTGTTGAAATCCCGAAAAATTACCGATGGATATTTTACGGAAAAATAATATTAAGACCGCTTACTGAAGCCAGAAATAGTACACTTTGAGTTTTGCTGATCACCGCCAATCGGGATAAAACCCGGGATTCATCTGGAATCAAGAGAAGAATCCCTTGATAGGGAGTCCGTAACAAATCCCGATCAGGATTTGACTGGAAGCGGGGACACCCTAGCAAATTTCTGCGCGGGAAATGGCGCTTACAGACGTTAAGCATAGAATCGCAACGGAGCCTCAAATGCGCCCTTACTAAAGTGTCATTATAACATGTTGGAATTTACGCATAAATTATAAGTTCAAAAACGAGTCAATGTAGAGAGTTAACACGTGGGTCTTCAGTGATTTGGCCATGCTTGGTTCTTTACGAAGGCTCCTTTTTACACTATCCATATTTTCCTACTTAACGGGAAAAAGACTTAAGCTGAGAGCGGGTCTTACTGTAATAAGCGTGACCGTCTGTCCGGCGCGGCCAACTCTGTTTATGGCACCCTAGACGAGTCTCAAGTTCCCGTACCTCTCAAATGCTATACTTAAAATTAGTCTCTTATAGAATTTAGAACAGAACAGACGTTCGTTCCTCGTACAAGAAATAAAGCAAACCCAAAGTAATATAATCCACTGAGTTTCTACGTTCATTTATCTTCCCATGTACAATGTAACATTTACTTAAAGTTAGCAAATGCGTTCTATAAATATGGCCGATCCTGTCACTAAATATTGGGTGCCGAATCATTATTGTACTGAACTTTCGCATAGTTACGAAAATATGCGTAGGCACCTTTATTCGTTATCAATCCTCATATAATCAAAACTCTCCCTCTCTCTCACCGAGAGGCGACCTTTCAGCTCGAGAGGTCAAACAGACAGTCCGACCATTCAGCGTTCGTCAAAGCCCTTTCAGCATAAAACGCCTATATACGTTTACAGACTGGTCGACTCTCGAGAGTGCCCGCGCAAACGTGATTTCCTCTCCATCAAGCCACCAGACCTGTATCGAACGATTCCCCGGGTGCTGTCCGTCGGTCAGCGTCAGCGCCACAGAAACAAAACGAAATACTCGCGAAAACCATTCAGACAGAAACACTTAAGGGAATTTTTCTACCTGAATTGGTACAAAAATAAGAAATATATTCGTTATTTCATGGCCTGTGGAATTATCGATTAAATGGAAATTGCTACTTGTTCTAACTTTTGGTTCATTCTCCAGCTATTGTACGAAAATATTTCATGGATACCACTAAATCATTCAAGGGCTATTGAATTTCGTTGAATTCGCTAAAATTGGATATTCATGATTATATGTTAGTCCTAAATGATTCACCAACATTTTTTTGGGATATCAAGCCCTACAATGTGCAAATACTCTTTTAACCCTTCAAAATGACAGTACGAAACAAAAAATTGCAAACATAATGTATACATTTAAGAAGCGTACGAGCGAAGTTTCGCTTCCTCGTAGAATGTAACTTTATAAATGACGGAACAGAATCAGGGAGGATTTACGCGCTTCTAGTCGGATATATGGTAAACAGCCGAAATTTGTCATTATAATTCGTTTTGTCGATCCCCTCTAATTCAATTATTCGAAGATTGCGTCAACAAATTTATCGATTCTGTTTGAATAATTCAAGTGTTCGTCAAATTTGAATCCCTTCATAACTTCTAAAGAAATTTCATTTTCATCGTCTTATAACTGTTTTTAATTTTTGTACGGAATTGCAGCTCCGGAAGTCACGATTTGTTAAAGTCAGAGTGTTAAGAATAATTGTTTCGTAAAAGTAAGGGTAAATTGTAAACAAAAAAAACTTTCAACCAATTCGTCACCGTCCATCGATTCTCACAAAAATCAATACCAACAATTCTTTAACCTTTTGCGTTTCAAGACACGCAAAACCATAATACAATATAAGTCCATTAGTTGGGACGATGCAAACTCATCACGACCGTCGATAGTGGGGGTGACAATAGTTCGTACAGTATTTTTAGGGTTCCGCACCGAAAAACGAAACCCGACAAACGGATTCGGTTGTCCGTTTATCAGTCCGTCTGTCTGTCATTCTGTCACCAGGCTATAACTTCTAAATGGTTTAAGGCTGTCATCCCGTGTGAAGGCTCTTTTTTTGCGCTTTTTTGGGATTTTTTTTGGCAACCTAAATAAAGATACAGCTGCAAAATTTTTACCACATATTTATTCACATTTTGAACACACTTTACAATTTTTTGATCCCGAAACCGTCGCTCATTGCTGAGGTACACGGCAATCTAGCCACTCATTGTCAAAAAACGGTTACCACGATTGTGGGCGTTCTGTTTAACTGAAACAAAAAAATCAAACGGCATTTTAATGTGTGAAGTTTTAACTAGTCTTGGAACTAGGATTATCAAAAAATATTGAAAAGTTAATTTTTGGCAACTTGTTGAACTCTTATCGTCAATTTTGCTCTTTTTTCACGACTTCTTCAGCATGCCAAAAGAAAACTTTTAAATATTTTTTGATAATCCTATTTCGAACACTAGTTAAAACTTCATAGATTAAAATGCCGTTTGATTTCTTTGTTTCGGATAAGCAGAACGCCCGCAATGGTGGTAACCGTTTTTTGAAAATGAGTGGCTAAGTTGCCGTGTACCTCAGCAATGAGCGACGATTTCAGGCCGAAAAAATTGTTAAGTGTGCTCGAAATGTGAATAAATATGTGGTAAAAATTTTGCATTTGTATCTTTGTTTGGTTCGCCAAAAAAAAATCCTAAATGAAGCGTAAAAAAAGAGCCTTCGCACGGAATAACGGCTTTAAGCTATCAATTTAAAGTTTAGCGCGCAGCTGAAGTGAAATATTCCGAAAATGATCCTTGAGTCATTGGAAAAAAATTAATAAATTTCTTCACGAACTTCTAAGGCCCAAAGTGTGTGATCTCCGGCGAAGAAAAATTTTATTTTTCGTTCTGGCGAGGGTGGTATCGTTAGGAAGGGCTTAAGGATATAAGGGATTCCAGTCACCGAAGCATGTAAAAAATAAAAACCGCGATAATTTTGTTGCGATAATTTTGTTGCGACAATTTTAGATGAATGAAAAATAAAATATGTTGTTTGTGGTCTAAAAAAACGTTATATTTCCTGGCAGAGTCCCGTCGCTTCTATATTTGTCCTGTGAGCACCGGTTGAATTTTTTGCTGTTCTACCATACACATTCTGCGCACGATTGGTACTAAACTGCTGGACAGATCAATGCTTATGAAGACTGAATCTTTGTTACAAACTTTCCTACGTGGTAAGGGCGGTAGATTATTTTATTTTCCTCTGATTCCAGAGAAATTTACCAATTTTACGAAACACCGAAATTTTTTTTTTTTCAGTATAATGTTCCAAGCAATGTAGGTCTTACAATATTGGTTTTATATTAAATCTGGTCAATTCACTACATAGTGGAGGTTATAACAACAAGTTTCAGCCATTATAGATATCTATCCACAAGTTTATTTCCGATTATGCGCAGAATTTACAGAAATGTGAAAAATTGAAACTACGCTCACAAGATAAATATAGCAGTTACGGCAGTTTTTTTCGAATGCGAACGACATATTTCACTAACGATCCATCTAAACTTTGTGTGAACAAAATTATAGCGGTTTTGCTTCTTGACATATTTTCTTGGCTCCTTTAAGAATCGAAAAAATATTTTTATATTTTTTTCGATCCGATGAAGATAATCAAGCAAAAGAGACCGAGCGAGTTACTGAACAAAATATTCCGTAAGGTATGGAGAAAAAGTTCGAGAAAGGTATTGAAGAAAACGCCCAAGCAGGACATCGAGGAAGACGTGTAGCAAGATATCGGAAAAGATAGATATTGAACAAGACACGCAGCTAGACTTTCGGAATAAATATAACTTCTATCGGCTGTCAGCATGCTTGAATGATCTGCGAGCATCGCTGTGGCATGGCCTCTGAATCGATTACGTTCACTATATTGCCAAATTAAAATATACCTCGATATTGGCCGCCATCACTGACTCCCGCCAGCTGAACGATCCGACGCTACAATTGCTCGTTGAATCGATATTTCTAAATGCTCTAATTTTTAAACTATGTCGAATTAGAAAAGTGACTAAGGAATTATTCTTAGAATATCACCCTGAATCCGCAAATATTCGCGTTATCATCTATTCCGAATCACACAGTAGATACTATATAAAGGATAGAGATTTACGCGAACATTAGTCACACCGATCTTTGTTTATAGTAAAACGCGCGTGGGAGCCGTGAGAGTGTTTAGGCGATGCTTTGGCACGCAGCGTGTTTCGAGAGAACCTCGAGACCTCTCCGAGTTTCCCTCTCAGAAAGAGGGTGTTTGTTGATACCATAAACATTGGCGAGACGTGAATCAAATATGCATGCGACAGTCAGAGTTGAGGGGGTTCTTATGTTTGTTTGCGGAAGGGGACGGACCCGAGGGGATCCTTGTGATAATCCACGGGCTAGGCTCAATGTTGCCGGCGTTGAATAATTCCTCAATTTTTACCAGACAATTTATCCTCTCGAAATCTGACTCGCAATTGTGGAGTTTCGTTTTATCGCCAAACGCCAGTAAATGACATTGATAAAAAGGTATTGATTTTGCAAAGCCAACTGTACTCTTCTGCGCTTTCGATAAAATAATATTTTTGTTGTAAAAAAAAATGTTAACTTTGCGGTTCCCGACCTTCAATTCGAAATGCTGCCCAAATTACGCGAAATACAGTAGAATTTCACACAAACCATTTTGACGACTGTTAAATTCCCTATAAAAAATTCCCACAGCAGGATATGTCCAAAGTCAATATCTTAGAAGTGAGAGAACGTCCGGAGTGGCGTGACAAGTAATATTTTTTTGTAAAATCGTCGAGTACTGCTGCTTTATTTCGGTGTTAAATTACATGTGGGCGCGTTAGCCTTGAATGAAAAATTCACAATAATCCATACGTTGTTCACTCACAATGTTAAACCATATTCGCGCCTGAAGGATATTGTCAACAAATGTTAATTGAGCGAGAAACCTTGAAGCGTTTTTTCATTTGCTTACTTTCGCAACTTTGGACGCCTTTTCTGCGGTTATTTTTTCAGATCATCCCAAAATCCTAAGCTACTGACTTTGGCCCGGGGTTGTTGGAAATAAAAGCCACGAATAAAAGAGAATAGAAAAAATACTCAGAGCAACCCGTGTAAAAAAAATTGGTCTATCGTAGAGCGGCAATACTTCTATTAAAATCGTCTACCAAAAATACGTCTATGAGGACGCTTCCAGATGTTACATAGACTTTTACATCGGTACTCAAGTCTGCGGATAATCCACGAAAAGTAAACCCCTTTAAAGTTTGTCGAAATTGTGTTTTAAACAGAAAGTTTAACATTTTTATTTTTTCAATTTCATTATGAAAATAAATCTTCATTTTTACAATTCCATTTCGATATACTTTCATGCCGTTGACTCTGTTCGCGGACTATTCGTAAACCTTGACCCAAACGTCAACGGCATGAAAGTTTTTAGTAATTTTATTATAAAAATTAAGTATTATTTTTATAGTGAAATTTTTAAAAACTTCGAACATTCAGAAATTGCAGTATGATAATAAAATTTTCTTTTTATAATAAAATTTCGAAAAACTTAACTTGAGGGCGCTTCTAGATGTGACATAGACTTTCACATTGGTACCCAAGTCTGCGGATAATTTAGGAAAATTGAACCGCATTAAAGTTTGTCGAAATTTTTTTTTAATTATAAAATTTTATATTTTTATCTTTTCCATTTTATTACAAAAATACAATTTCTTTTTTGCAATAAGTTTGAAATTTAAAAAAACTTCGAACATTTAGAAATTGCAGTATAATAATAAAGTTTTCGTTTTATAATAAAATTTCGGAAAACTTAACTTAAGGACGCTTCCAGATATGACATAGATTTTTACATTGGTACTCAAGTCTGCGGATAATCCACGAAAAGTAAACCCCTTCAAAGTTTGTCGAAATTGTGTTTTAAACAGAAAGTTTTATATTTTTATTTTTTCAATTTTATAATGAAAATAAATCTTCATTTTTACAATTCCATTTCGAAAAACTTTCATACCGTTGACTCTTTTCGTGGACTATTCGTAAACCTTGAGCCAAACGTCAACGGCATGAAAGTTTTTAGTAATTTTATTATAAAAATTAAGTATTATTTTTTTAGTGAAATTTTTCAAAACTTCGAACATTTAGAAATTGCAGTATAATAATAAAATTTTCTTTATATAATAAAATTTCGGAAAGCTTAAATTGAGGACCCTCCCAGATGTGACATAGACTTATACGTTGGTACTCAAGTCTCCAGATAATTCATGAAAATTGAACAGCATTAAAGTTTGTCGAAATGTTTTTTTAAAGATAAAATTTTATATTTTTATTTTTTCCATTTTATTATAAAAATACAATTCCTTTTTTACAATAAAATTTCGAAAAACTATCATACCGTTGACTGTTTTCGTGGACTATTTGTGAGCCATACAAGTTTTTGGAAATTCTATTATAAAAATGAAGTATTATTTTGATAGTGAAATTTAAAAAAACTTCGAACATCTCAAAATTGTAGTATAATAATAAAATTTGCTTTACATAATAAAATTTAATGCCGTTAACGTTTCGTGGACTATCCGAGGACTTTGACAAGCTACCACATAGACGCATTATTGGTAGACGATTCTGATAAATTTATTGACGCTCTGCGATAGACTAATATTTTTTACACAGGTGTTCGTTAGGTTTATAGAGAAATTTGAACGCAGTTTTTTTTTCAACCGGGAAGGGTGAGTTCACGGGCTGGTCAAAATGGATTGAATTGCCTGATAGAGGCCTTGTCCTTTGTTCAGTGAACAATCGATTTTGCACAAGCCTAGGTCGCCCCCGGGCTCACGTGTGTGTGAATAATGCTTGATACGCTCATGTGTTGCGTGACGCGCACCAGCTGATCGATCGTAGTCACTCTAATCGAGTACATACGCGCGACTCGGAAAACGGCTGACGTTAAAAGCGATGATACTCAACACCCGCACGTACGATATGCTCTACGTTTAATATCAGGACAGGATCGATGTCCGCTCGAACACGCTCTTTGTTCTTCATACGGTCGCCATTTTGTCATTTTTCCAAACAGCGTCATTAAAGTTGTTTAAGTTACACAGAAGAAGTGCTAGGAGGAATTTTCCCTGAGCACGTACTGTTCTCCACGTGAGAACCGCGTCCGTGACTTGTTGATTGTTCACCCGCCGGCAACTCGGTAAATAATGAAGGTACGGTATGGTACCGTATTACGTACCATTTTTCTTCGTTTCTAGTAGAGAAACATTTTTTACTCAAAATTTTATCGATATCTCGATCCGTTTTCTCCGTACATTGATCGAAATTATTGAAATGTTTATAACAATTAACGCACCACTGTTTATGAAAAATTTCCAACTATCTCGTAATCAGGTAATCAAGTCATCAGGTCAAAATATAAGAACGTAACTGGGTGGTCCGGCAGACTTTTCTGTGCGCACAGAAAATATTGTACATATGTCCGCGCTAGGACTACAAAACTTCCAACGTGAATTGGGTACTATGAAAGAATATTTGGTATTTGAATTTGGAGAAAATCAGTAGGAGCGTTCCATATTTGCGATTTTTCAATTCTTCGACACGTGTATACAGCCTACTCAACGAGAAAGCAACCGTTGTCATTTAATAAGGAATCACCGCAGCGCCATCTGTCCTTATTCGTTTGAATCTTGGTTTCGTGCTCTTTTGCACAGTACATAGCTTGCCGACATTTTATGTTGTTGATATCAGTGAATTCGTTATCTTCACACAGAGAGCAAAATCTCTGAAGCGGGACGAGGCGGTGTCTTTAGTAAATCAGACGAAAGGGCGATACTGACGTATAAAGCGGCTGCAAAATATATACGGAAGTCAGAGGCACTCGTTAAGACGTGGGTAATGCGATATTTAGAGGTTAGAAATGTGACCGAACCGCCGAAAAGGGGACTAGTCCGCGTGACACCAATGAAGAAGAATAAAGCGATCTTACAGCTTCTTCAAAATATGCCAGGCCTTTCGCTGCGCTGTGCCTAAATGAAACTCCGCAAAAAAGGAGTTCACCTCTCTCTAAATAAGATTCAAAGTCGCCTGCACGAAAAAAAACGTGTCCTTTCGATCAACTTTCAAGGAACCTTCATTATCAGAAAAGCGTGTGAAAAAACAACAGACGTGGGCATAGGAAAATTTGGATCGACATTGGGACAATGTGATCTTCACGGCCGAGTCTTCTTCCTAGGCCATGGTCTTCCTTATCAAAAGCGTGATCAACCAAAAGTAATAAGATTCTTCAACGCGCAGTAAAACACTCTGTTAAAATGCATGCTTGGGGACGCTTTTGTAAACGCGATAAAAATCTCGTCGAAAGCATGGGAAGAAGGTGTCAAGCTATAATCAGTAATGGCGATGATTCGACGATATGTTGAGTAATTACGCAATAGCTAATAATATGTAGTTTAATAATTAAAAATCTAATCTAAATTGTTATTTTTCCCGATTATGACGATTTTTTTCTTCTTGAACAAACTAAGCAAGTCGCAACACTACCAAGTTGAAGGAGAGAAAAGACTGGTGCAAATTGAAAATTCCAATGTTGCTTCCTTAGCAATTATGTACGAGTACGTACTCAAAGCTTTCTCTATGAGAAAGTCGGAATTGATAAAGACCCTTGCTCGCACGGAAAAATGTATGAATCCGCAAAAATGATGACCAAGTAATGTGCAAGTCTTAATTTCCCCAATCTCCTTACATTTGTAATGTTGCACCTTATTTACAGACAACAGTGGACGTGCGTCGGTGCGGAGCTTCGGGGATCTCCCATGTTAATCAGTATTGGCTGCGGTCAGTACCAGAATGGATGATCGCTTAAACATGCAGTGGCGTGCACGTCGACCATTGAGTGACAGGCAGTTTTTCTGCGTATTGATGGTAATACAACTGAAAGTCAATAAAGAAGTAAAGGTATAGAAACTCATGGATTTATTGGCACCACATTCTCAAATTTTATCTCGTATACGAGACACAATGCTTTTTTAAACGAAAAAACGTTTATGAGAATCATTAAGGCAGACTCGAAAATACCTGGCACCTGTTGCGATACTGTGCCAAGTCTACGAGCGCCATTGTTAACCAAATTGTAATTTATACACGGGTGTCGTTACTGAGATCGCTAATTTCCGAATTTAAGAGGTAACACCACTCTAGCGCGACAGAACAAAAGGCCTAACCTTGACGATTTATTTTTGAAGTATGAAAAATGGAATAGGATTTCTTCTCAGAGGCTTTATTTAACACATATTGAAGTATGAAAAAAACTTTTTTTATTATCATTTTGATACAAAATGGCGGCGACAGAGCCCATCTTGAAAATCGTCTTTTTCAAACTGGGAGGATGCATTACTTAAACGCCGTTGCAGGGATCGATTAAAAATTTTGATAGCTTTACAATTACATTCCCTATCGGAGTAGGTAGCCGTTTTTTGATTTGATGTAAACTTTTTTTTTATAAACAATTTGCTGCTTTTTTGGCAAAAAATCGATTCATTTTTTCAAAAGTGCACCATTTCTACAAAATTTTATTAAAAAAAACCCTCCGTAGTCCCATAGCTAGTATATAGATTATAGAAGTTTTTGATTTTTTGTTTCAGGTCTTATATTTTACGAGAAAACCGTCCTCCTGTGAAGGTGTTTTAAAAAACGACGATATTCAAGATGGGCTCTGTCCCCGCTATTTTGTATCAAAATGATAGTTACAATTTTTTTTTCATACTTCAATATGTGTTAAATAAAAGACCCCCCCCCCCACCCCCCTCTGAAAAGAAATCCTATTCTTTGCTTATACTCCGAATAATTTGTTCATACTCCCAAAATAAATCGTCAAAGTTAGGCCCTTTTTTCTGCCGCCAGAATGGTGTTGCACCTTAATGTCATTAGCTCGGTATTCAAATAGCGGGATTAATACATTACCGATGACGAAACAAGAAATTATCCTATTTCGGTTAAATAAAATCGTATAGCTGAAGGTTTTTGAAGTCAGTAGTTTTAAATGGAATGTAAAAAATACCGAGTTTCAAAATGGCTGTTTGAAATTCAGTGATGCCGGTATTGAAATGTTGCAGTGATGTAACTTCGCAAAGATTTTTCGACGACCGGAAGGATTATCAATGAATTATATACAGATGTGAACGACGAGGGTACCGAAAATAATATATATTTCAGGGTCTGGAGTTTCAGTAAAACCTGACCACTCGTGAATTTCTCCTGTGACGACACAGTCAACACTGTTGCACCCGAATGGAAGCAAAATGGTGGTGGAAAGACAAAAGGAGACGATGCCGATGAATATTCACGGCGTACAAGTATGCCGCAAATCTAATGTTTAACAGATGAGTACGCACATGCCAATGACTTTATATTCATTGCAGACCAACAGCCAGCGAGAGGATTGACAACATTCGTTCTGCATGAATTTACTGTAAGTCCATTTCTACTCCAATCGCACGTCCTTGATCGACGCGCAAACCGAAAAATAATATTCCCAAATATATCATGCATGCCTCGTGTTTGAAACCAAAGGATCGAAACAGAAACGAATTTTATGATCTCACATAGGAAGCGTGGGCATATTTTTAAGACCAAAAAGTAATTAATTAAAAATCTCCATCGCAGTGACCTTTTCTTCGGGATATTTTTTGTGCCTCTTTATTGACCCACCTTTGTTAATGAATTTTTTTCAGACGCTGTTATTCCGGGCTTTCATATTTACTTTATACTATAAAATATATTCTATTCATTTTAGACTTTGTATTACTTTGATGAAGAGTCACCCTTCTTTAAAAATCCTTGTATGTGGGCATGATCCCGTTACCTTTTTAAAAAATACTTGTACGTGGGCATGATTGAAATATCGGCAATAACGATCTAACGTTTTGTCTTTCTAACGAAACAATGTTAATATAAAAATGTTAGGATAAATATACCAAAATGTTTAGGTTTTATTTAGAGGCTATCTTAGTGGGACGCTCATTAACTGCGTTCTCGGCAATTCGACGAATAAGATCTGATTCGCGATCATTGTATTCTGGATACGGTTATATACTGGTATTATCTTTAAATGTCATTTCGTATCACAAGCAGGATTAATAGGAACAAAATACAGACTGTAAAATGTCACCCACCGACGAACTTGAAGACTTTATTGAGAAAGACCAACCCGAAAGGCAATGAAGAATTCGTTCCTGTTTTGTTCCTAAGTCTCCCGCTTCTGGCACAAAAATCAAAATCAGTTTACAGCAAGATAAAATAACGCATCAATTTTATTCTTTCAACTCATGTTTGCGCGCGCACTATTGGAGAAAAGAGACTGGAAGAGATGAGGCTATTTTGTTCTTAATACTCCTGTTTCTGGCATAAGAATTTAAAACAAGCATCGAAAAATCAAAATCGATTTAAAAGCAAGATAAAAAGAAGCACCAATTTCTTTCAACGCATGTTTGCACGCGTGCTATTGGAGAAAAGAGACTAATAGCCCGACATCTAGTAATCAATTGGAGCAACTGAGAATAACCACGGCGGCGTAGCCTATTCAATATGGCCGCTCATTCCCAGTCAACCCAAGTCAGCCAGCGCTACTTAGCATGGGGAGCAGTAGTAAACCCTCGATTATAGTATATTTTGCGGCAAAATGTAATACTTTTAATACGATCTGATAATTAGCATTATTAACGTTGATGTTTGTCCGTGGACAGAATCAACTGTGGCAATTGGATACAATCAGAATGCATTATTGCCATAAGGATACGATGAATTTGTATGACGTGCCATGTTTAACCTCAAAATCAGAAAATAACTGCCCGCTACTCTACGGCCAAATAAATGACATCTTACATTAAAATATACTGGAAGCGACAAACCACTGGAAGAGTTGAGGCTATTTTGTTCCCAATTCTCCTGCTTCTGGCACACAAATTTAAAAAAAGCATTGAAACATTAAAATCGATTTATAAGAAAAATAAAAAATGCACCAATTATTTCAACGGATATTTGCACGGTATTGAAGAAAAGAGACTAATAATGGCGACATCCAGTAATTAAATAGAGACATTGGGGATAACAACGGGGCGGTGGCCCATTCAATATGGCCGCTCATTCCCAGTCCACCCAAGTCAGCCAGCGCTACTTTGCACGGGGAACAGTAGTAAACCCTCGATTATGGTATATTTTGCGGCGAAATGTAATGGTTTTTGTACGATCTGATAAGCAGAATTATTGCCGTTGTTGTTTGTGTGTGGACAGAATCAACTACGACAATTGGATACAATCAGAATGCATTATTGCCATAAGGATACAGTGAACTTGTATGACGCACCATGTTTAACCTCAAAATCAGAAAATAATTGCCCGCTACTCTACTGTAAGTCTACGGCCAGATAAATGACATTGAACAATAAACTATTACTTATAACATGGACCTATCACGTGACATAATCTTATGTTCATAAATTGATCATTTTTCGTTAATTATGTAATTTCAGTCGCGCCCCCTGTTGTTTACACGTCACGAATAAAATAGTTTTTGATCTTTCGCGTGGACTGAAAATCTCATACCCCTCGGACCGAACATCGTTCATGTTTTCCCTATTTTTATTTATTATATTGTTGCCGTAACAAAGCAGCACATTTTTAATTACGATTAAAATGTGACACATTCGCACAGTAATCATCGGGCACCGGCTGGGCGAGAGTGGTAGGAAATTACGCCGAGAGAGGTCAGGTTGCTAAATGGTAATTCCCAAAATAAAAATGGCCGTTCAGAATTATATTATATTTTTATCGTACTTTGCATTACATTTTTTCACTTCTAAATTAGTATTTCGAAGTGAAACATCCAATGTTGCTTCCTCTTCATTTATGTACGTACTCAAAGCTTTCTCCATGAAAAAGTCGAAATTGATAAAGATCCGTGCTCGTACGGGAAAATTTGTAAATGCGCAAAAATGATGAGGAAGTAATATGCAAGTCATAATGTCTACAAAATCTGTTTACACTTTTAAAATAACACTTTATGTACCGACAGCAATTGACTGGATGGAATTAGGAAAGTAATTAAAGTCACACCGTAAACATTTTGAACATAATATGGACCTAACACCCACGATTCCGGTACCGTCATTCAAAATCTGTTTTGACAATTACAGTGCTCCGGCATTCTTCCAATTGAGAGTTCCGTCACCATGTTTACAGAATAAATGGTGTGCATCAGTTTTTTTTTTTTCATCTTCAATACAAAAATTTTTTTTCATATTCCCACTTCCGTCGTTCATTTCCATTATCATACACCAAGTTAATACAAACCGTGTGTGTGCATCTTGACTCAAGGGGTAAAGTCAAATAAGTCGCGCGTCGTAATATAAAAAGTAATAATGGAAAGAATGTGAAAAAAAAACTGCTAGCGAAACGACAAAGGGTGAGGGAGAGTTTTGAAAAATTAAAGAAATTCGCAGCGCTCGGAGATTGCGAGGAGAGAAGATAAAAAGCTGCTTGTCGTTCAAAGGGCTCTGGTGTGGATCGGCTCCCTCTTATGGCATAAGGGGGAGCACAGGCATATAAAGGCTTATACGAGTCGAGGAAGGTGGAATGAGAAACGAAGCCGGAGTTTCTACCCCTGTACAAAGCTTCGAGTGCAATAACGTTCGCAGGGTTCTTGGATGGGCGTTAGAAAGTGGTTCGGGAGGCTTGCGCGTTGGACGTACAACTGACAGAGAGGAGACCGGGTCAAAAGTTCACCGGCTAACCTGGTCGCCACATGTATATAAATATGTACCCTTACACATACATGCACGCGCGCGAGCGCTTGCGCGTGTACGCACACACCTTCGTTACACAAAGCCGTGCGAACGGGCTGGGAGGTTCGACACAGCGTGCGATTATATTCGATCGGGCATTCTTCCTGCTGGATTTTCCAGACTGGATGAGATCGGGCCACACGTTCAAACAAACAACACCTTAGGCATTAGTTATAGAAAGTGGATATGAACGATCGTGAGGCGCTTTAAAGCTCCATTGACATTGCAGTCACAACTCATCACAAAAATCATAATTGATACGGCTGGCTGATAGATAAATGTTCGAAGAAATGCAAAAGACACTTATCTTTGGGAGAAAAAATACATTAAAAAGCTACGTCACGTTAGTGGAACGCGTGACTCACGTGTATTTGCTGGATGGTTAGTGATCAGGATGAGTTCACGAAAAGATCAACGCGGTTTACTCGAATGCCGGTTGTATTTGAAATTGAATCCGGCCATATTGGGTGATATGTCTAATATGGACGAGCTCCGTAACAAATGTCGTAATTGATAATGAATGCTCGATAAGTACTCAAACGACGACATAACCCGAAAAATAATTTCAACGCATTTGCTCGAACCACGAGCTGTCTATAAATATCATAGTCCAAGAGCTTGCGATGGTTTCGTTACGTTATTTTTAATCAGGCCAGAACTTTCAAAATCGGTCCCTTGTAGCGTAACAATAAGATAATCGGAAGTCCGGCAACCGTCCGGGGGTAGCTTTTGCGACCCTAGATTTTTAAAAGGTGAATCAAAAATAATAAAATTACATTATTATAATCAGTCTGGCACTTTGGGATATTGTTGAAAATATTTCAAGTGAATAGAAAAATCACCAGACCGGTAGGTAGATGGAAAGTGGGTGGAAGAGGTGGTTGAACTGACGCACAAAACTGCAGTATTGACAGTAAAATAATCAGGCTGAGTTTGATCGATTATTCTAAAATACATGCCCACAAATGCCCACAACATGCCCGAAATTCCAGTGGAAACACCCCGCCAGACCCACAAAACCTCCCCCGTGGTCTGATTCGCACTCACGCGCGCGCATAAGACGGTCTCACTCGCCCTTACGGGAAAAGTTTTGTGGGTCTGGCGGGGTGCTTCGACCGGAATTTCGGTCTGGCATCAGGAAGATTATTTTGTGGGGATGTTTTTTAGAATAATCAATCAAACCCAACCTAATTCTTTTACTGTAAATAGTACAGTTTTGTGCGCCACTTCAGACCCCTCTTGCACCCACTTTCCACCCAACCGCCGGTCTGGCGATTTTTTTATTCGCTTGAAATATTCTCAAGTTTGATATCCGCAAAGTGCCAAACTGATTATAGTAATGTAATTTTATTATTTTTGATTCACCCTTTGTAAATCCAGCGACGCAAAAGCCACCCCCGGACGGTTGCCAGACGCCCGAGTATTTTAATATTCCGCTACAAGGGAGAGATTATGAAAGTTTTACCCCTATTCTCTACGGTATAACGAAATCCGTCGCTAGCTCTTGGACCATTAGCAACTTGACCTCTCTCGGCCAAATTTCAAATCACTATCTCCCAGTCGGTCCCCGATGACTACTATGCGAATGACTAACCTTTTAAGGCCTTACATACGTCGAGAATTTTCAAAAAATCGATTTTTTTTTGTTTACCGATTATGAAATCCTTATAGTCTTAGGCGTATTTCTGTGTAAGCTGATTGTAAAAATTCCCCATAGTTCAAAAGTTATTGTAGATAATGTGACTGCCCGACGAAAGGACAAAGGTCTGACGCGCGCCTACCTGAGTTGAGTTGATTGAACAATTCGTCGATTAGAAAAAAATAAACAACAACATTTTTTTACTGACAAGGAAGGCGTACAATATGAAGCTGGAATGGGAGATTAGACGTAAGTTAACTAAATAAATTTAAAAAATTCATAAAGTTCTTGCTCCAGCCGCGCGCGACTTCGAGCGAAACGCGCTTGAAATTTTAAACGCGTTTTTCTCAAAACTACTTTTTCTGACACGGTCGGCATGATAACTCGTACGGTTTTTAATATTTTTTGATGATTTTTTTTTTTTTATATTCGGAATTGTTTTTTCTATAGTCTGTCGAGCCGGATTTTTTAAATTATAATTAGAAAATTATAATAAAATTAATAAAACTATAAAAACAATTAAAGTGTGACTTTTTTGACACAAACTTAAAATTTTTTTTTAAATTACCGTAAATTGTTGAATTTTTCGAATTTCAAAAATCCGGCTCGACAGACTATAACTACTACCTCATTTTACAAGAATTTCTTTACATTTTGCAGATCCGTCAACATTTGAAGAAGAAATACTGCCGACCGTGGAGCAACTTTTTTTTTACAGTGCTTCAAAAAATGTGATTTTCCATGTTGTAATTTTGGAAAAAAAAATGAAATAAATTTTTTTACAAACTTAACACAGTAATAAACAATGTGTAAGAATTTTTTTATCAATTTCTATTTCTATCGCTCCTAAAAACAGTTTTTCTTTTGGTACGTTTTCGGTACCGCTGGACGTATGTAAGTCCTTAATCACTAGAATCGGCGTACGTGCTTCGTGCGCGGTTTTTTAGGAATTCTGAAATTCTGATGCCATATGTCGA
This sequence comes from Oxytorus armatus, assembly GCA_958009045.1. Classification (NCBI taxonomy): domain Eukaryota; kingdom Metazoa; phylum Arthropoda; class Insecta; order Hymenoptera; family Ichneumonidae; genus Oxytorus; species Oxytorus armatus. Next base: position 29,415,663 of record OY253746.1, read on the forward strand.
TTCAGCAATCTCGAAAACCTTAATGCCAAAATCGACAAAACCTTTTTTTTAATACTGGTGGCACCAAACTCTCATTTTCGACGCACAGCAAAAGGATTATAAGTAAAAATACTACGAAGCGAAAATAATCCCCTAATCTTCAAAAATAATCCCCTAATCTCCTCATAAAAGAATAGTATCATGAAATTTCGAAGTGCCTGATATTTGTAATACTACTGAAAATAACGACTATCGCCCCCATGACCAAATTTTTTCATGTTCGTTTTTCATCCCACTGAAATTTGAGTCCTATAAATGCAGTCCTTTGAGTCCTATAATTGAGTCCGTATGTCCACATCCGTTTCTGGGATTGATGAGAAATTACAACGGAGTATCTCATTGATCCCAGCGAGCTATTTTTTGAGCGGACAATTGGTATCATTAAGTAAAGCGCGCTACAATAATCCGATGTTTCTCGAAATGCTATAAATGTGGCCCTACGAACCAAATATTTCGAGCTTAATGAGTCTGCTGTTACCGATCAATCCGCCCCCCCATCGTTAGTGGAATTAAATTTCCTTTCGGTGTGTCTTGTATATACATAGAGGACGTAAACGAGCTACGAGTAGATTTTCCCCTAATGAACGAACCATACATGACATCGTTTATGAGAAACTCTCTAATCACTAGTGATCGACAGGTGTATGGATATCGTGTTTGTAGTTTCACTTCGTTATTCACGTTGTCATCCGACGTGTTTTTCTTTCTGCTCTTTTTTTTCAACTGTACTCCAATTAAATTGGACGACCTTTTTTGCATTTCTTCTTTATCGTTGCATAAAAATGTTGCAGCTAAAATAATGAAAATTCATTGAAACGTTGAATTCTTTAATTCAATTTTGATAACGACATTTTGTTGTTTTTGATTTAACATAAAAACAGACACGTGATTTAACATTAAAACATATCGCAATATACGTTGTCTCACGTAAAATGGTTGTGATCGTTTGTGAAAAAATTTAAGATTCTATACACCTAAAAACAATCTATTTCTTCATTCTGTATCTTTGGTAATACAAAAATTCTAAATGTTAAAAAACAATCGTGTATACCATTGTAGATACAAATTTTTTTCAACATGTAGAATTTTTTTTTAACATTTAGATTTTTTGTTTTACCAAAGATACAGACTGAAAAATAGATTGTTTTTTTAAGTGCCCGGAATCTTAAACTTTTTTACAAAAAATCACAACCATTTTTCATGAGAAGACGGATATTACGAGATGTTTTTATGTTAAATCAAAAACAACAAAATTTAATTGTCAAAACTAAATTCAAAAAATTCATCGTTTCAATGATCATTTTAGCTCTGCAACGATAAGGAAGAAATGAAAAAAAAGGTCGCTCAATGTAATTGCAGTGCAGTTCACTTAAGGAAAATTTGCTTGTTATTGTCATTTTTTGCGATGAACCCTACAAATTGTATTTCGCGCCTCTTCCTCGAGATCAGTATGTAGTGCTCCTACTATGCACCGATGTCGCCACAATCTTTACGCTTGAAATTCTCCGTTCCGGCCTGCTCCTATATCTGGCGCGGACCGTTACTCATTCTTCTTCTTTGTGCCGATCACGTCACACGTATTACTCAGAAATTGGATAACGATGGCAAAAAGAAAACGTAAGCAGCACTCTTCGGAAGAGGAAGACCAGGAAAAGATGTTACAAAAACGAATAGAATGGTTGGAAGAGGAGATTTTGAAACAACGAGAAGAAAAATACGGAAGACACTATAGTAAATATACAGCCATACCTCGCTTATAAGGTTATGGTTTCTTTTTATAGATTAAAAAAAAAGAGAAAGGAAAGACGAGAGGTGGTTTTTGGTCAGGGTACTCATGACCTCTTACGCAGCCGTGTCAGGGGTACACATAACACCGTTCGCATGACTCGTAATCGTTCAACGGTCGCGAATGGCAAAGGCCGATTTGACAGAAAAACATAAACCGACTGTAGTACATAACCTCGTCCGTGTTGCTCTGCGAGCAACACGGAGATTTCGAGTGGTGCAGAGAGAATATTGAGAAAGCAATAGGTCCGATAAATCATTTTAAAGCAGCAATTGAAATTTTTTCGGATGCGTCACGGTCAGGATGGGGGGCTTATTGTGAAACTAACCGATCACACGGCTATTGGAGCCACGAGGAACAAGCTTATCATATCAATTACTTAGAATTATTGGCAGCATTTTTTGGTTTGAAATGTTTCGCGGCGAGTTTAAAAAATTGCGATGTGCTGTTAAGCATCGATAACACAATTGCTATCTCTCAAGATGGGTGGTGTGCGATATCCAAGATTAAGTATATTGGCAAAAGAAATATGGGTATCGTGTGAGAAAAGAAATATTTGGGTTTTTGCATCTTACATTCGATCTAAAAAAAATGTGGAAGCTTATTTCGAATCTAGACGCCTGGAACCGGAGACCGAATATTCCCTGTCGTGTTTAGCCTTTCAAAAAAAAGAAAATAGATTTGGCAAGCCTGAGATAGATTTGTTTGCAGCAAGAACAAACGCAAAATGCGAGCGTTGTGTCTCTTGGGGAAGGGATCTGGGTTCAATAGCGATAGATGCGTTGACAATAGATTGGAGTAAATTCTTTTTTTACGCCTTCCCGCCGTTCGCAGTTATTTTACGGGTGTTACGGAAAATATAGGACGATGGTGCTAGAGGTAGAGTTGTAGTACCACTGTGGCCGGCTCAGGTTTGGTTTCCTATCTTCAATTCCATGTTGGATTGCAAACCGATTAATTTCAACCCGCACGTGAACCTTCTACGTTCATTGTATAGGCAGTCACATCCAATTTGGAGGAGGATTACCCTGGTAGCAGCGGTGTTGTCCGGGAGGCGTTAAAGTGGAGAAAGGTACCTGAAGAAACATTTACGGTTATGCTGTCCTCACTATCGGAGTCTTCGTTTAAGCAGTATAGTTGTTGCTGGAAAAAGTGGTGGGCTTTTTGCCAGCGAAATGGTAACGATCCATATGTATCTGACATATCACAAATACTGAAATTCCTAACGAAAGAATTTGAAAGAGGATCTTCCCATGGTACCTTAAACAGTTGCCGATCAGCAATTGCTCTGTTGCACGGGCCTGAAGTGGGTGATAATCCGCAAATCCGGAGACTGTTTAAAGGTATTGCTAAAGTTAGACCTGGGAGACCTAAATACGAGGCAACCTGGGACCCTCAGCTTGTTTTGAATCACGTGGGCCAGTGGGGTCCAAATATCACGATCTCGATGGAAAAGCCCTTAAGTTAGTAACATTATTGGCTCTGGTCACAGCTCAGCGGTTACAGGCACTCACGTCGATTGACATTAGAAATGTAGAGAGAACTGAGGTCTTGATTGAGATTAAGATTCCTGACAGGCTAAAGACCTCGAAAATAAATAAGGTACTGCCAACATTGGTCATTCCCTTTTACAAGGACAACCCAGGCGTCTGCGCGGCATTGACGTTAGAAACGTACTTAAAGAGAACAGAGATATTGCGAGGTACAGAGTCTCGGTTGTGTATAGCGCTCAAGAAGCCCCATAAAGGCGTATCCAGTCAGACTTTCAGTAGATGGATCAAAAAGACCCTCAAAGACAGTGGAGTAGATACAAATATATTCGATGTATACAGTACGCGTCTTGCCTCTACTTCGACAGCGAAGAGAAGTGGAGTTACTGTAGACACAATTAAAAGAGCCGCAGGTTGGACAGAAAAATCTGGTACCTTCGCTATGTTTTACGATCGAAATGTTATTGGACATAAGGGAATATACGCGAAGTCTACTCTAGACAGACACAGTCAGTAATTGTTCATTTTATACCTATGATGCCTGTGTTGCCTATGATTCTAAGATTATCAAATAATAAATGTGTTCATGGAATTTCTGAGAAAATTAAATTTCTGCCGTAATAAACTTTAAATAACTACATACTGATCTCGAGAAAGAGGCGCGAAATACAATTAAATGATTAAACGAACTTACCTCTAAGTGAAGTTCTACCATAATTGTATGAAGCGCCTCTTCCGAAGAGATCAGTCCCGCCCAACAAGTTTTCCCCTTTTTTCTAATGTTATAAACATGAGAAACCCCAGTAGTTACGGCAGCACTTTGAATACATGAGTAACGGACCGCGCCAGATATAGGAGCGAGCCGGAACGGAGAATTTCAACTGTAAAGATTGTGGCGACATCGGTGCATAGTAGGAGCACTACATACTGATCTCTTCGGAAGAGGCGCTTCATACAATTATGATAGAACTTCACTTACAGGTAAGTTCATTTAATTATTTAATTATATGGATTATTTCAATTCGATTCAACTGAAAATTTCGAGAATTTATTAGACTAAAACGAGAAGGGTGCAAAAAATGTTTTAATTGAGTACACTCATTTGAATAAGATATACAAAAAATTGTGTGTGACTAGTGCAAAATGATTAAGGTAAAATTACGAAAGAAATAGTCAGAAATTTTGTAATTTATTAGAATAATCGGGGTTTTGCAGTTCGTGAAGTATGCCATTTCAAACGATACGCCACTTGCACGGATAAAACATTTGCGATCACACATTTTGGCCCCTCGAACAGCACTAAATGCCTTTTTTTAAATGACTGCCGAACCATCGGCCGAACACTGAAGCCATTGGTGCACGCTAAATTTCAAATTGATAGAGTCCATTTAAGACGATGTGAAAGGTGAACTAACCTCACAAAGTTTCGGACAAACCGCTCCCAGTGGTGGTTAAAGTTTAGCGTAATAGTGAACCATTACGTTCCGCGTCGGTTGATCTGCAGGATTTAATGATTTCCTTTTCCCCAGAATGTCAACCAACTGTGAAAATGATTGACCAAGAATTTTAGCTATCTCTCTGGCACTGATCCTTCACACGTGATACACCTTTCCCATTATGTTAAGAGTTTGATGTTTGTGACGGAACGACAAGTGGACGAACAGATGGACACTTGAGTCTCTTCATAAAAGTTTTGTTTTTCGGTACAGAACCCTGCAAAATAATTTCTCATAGTCCGAAAAATCACGAGAATAGACGGTGAAATTTACTCTTGCAACATATATATTGGAAAGAAAATACATCGTTAGCCAGGTAGCAAAAACACGACTGTTATCCAATGCACGTCCAAGGATGTATCTTTTAGGAGGGTTATTAACTTTAGATAGTTTGTCCACAACTTCTTGAAGTGTGCTACCTGGTGAATTTCGGGTATGTCCGATGTCATTTGACTTATGTACTTATACGTTGATGTTGATTTAGTAAATCAAATTGCCAATGATATGCTATTACAAAACATAAAGCGTTAATAACCTTGAAAGAATTTTGCAAGTATGCAACGTATTTTCGTTCACTTCGACAGAAATTTTTACATAAGGCTCATACTTTATTTACGTGTGATTTGTGAGAAAATTCGTAACTACTTGGACATACAGTTTGTTCAACGAGAAAGCAACCGTTGTCATTTAATAAGGAATCACCGCAGTGCCATCTGTCCTTGTTCGTTTGAATCTTTGTTTCCTGCTCTTCTGCGCAATATATAGATTGCCGGCAGATCACGTTGTTGATATCAGTGAATTCGTTATCTTCACAATGAGTGCAAGCTTTCTGAGACGATACGAGATGGTGTTTTTAGTAAATCCTGCAAAAGAATCGAAACTGACGTATAAAGCGGCTGCAAAATATATGCGGAAGTCAGAGGCATCCGTTAACGGGTTAGGCAAATCTAGAGGCCGAAAGAGTAGGCTTTTGGGGGATTTTTTTTTCAGAAAAAATACAAAATAAATCGAGATTACAAAATAGGGTGTTTATCATACATATCAGTGACTGTATACAATAATTTTGTTAAAGCGATTAATTTCAAAATGGCGGCTGTGCAGCGTTTTTGCGATGACGTTTCCGTTTTTGTTGGTCGGAAACATAACTCAGACAATTTTCAACCGATTTGCTTAAAATTTTGAATATATCTTCAAAAATACATTGTCTATGGAAGTGCGTAGGATTTTTTTGTTATATTGCATAGTTCATTTGTTATTAACAATTTTCTGACGATGTTGTAAGCAAATTTTTCACTTTTCACTTCAGAAGTGCGCCATTTAGCCAAAGATCAATATATCGAAAAAATCCTATGCACTTTCATAGACAATGTATTTTTAAAGATATATTCAAAATTTCAAGTGAATCAGTTGAAAATTGTCTGAGTTTTTATTTTGTTTTATTTATTTTGTCCAGATTATGACGGTCTTTCTGGTCTTAAACAGACTATAGTTTGTTCGTAAAATTTTGCTTCTCCGCTATCGCTGGACATTCAATATAGTGATGTCACATTGATGAGGATTCCATAGTTCTATTTCAAAACTTTACCGTGGCAATAGTTCGAGAAATTCATTGCGAAGTTTGCTCGAATATATCACCGAAAAAACGTGTCCATTGACCGTTTGCTCCAGCGTTTCATTTTCTCATCACAGATTCACTTCAATCGCTTCTGTGATATTGAAATGAATCCGGAACAAAAAGAAAAGGAATAAACAATAAAAAAAATTTAACGAGCCATCCGGTAGTACCGCTACTCTCCGATGCGACCTTCGATGAGGATCCAATTAACGCTGGCGGCAAGGTATCGGCTTGATTGCTATTGGTTCGAATACAAATTTCCTTCCATCGTCGAGAGATAGAAACTGTTTCGGGCGCTGATGACGGCATTCGTTCGTTAACGGACTGCGATCGAACGGATAGTTATCGAATTTTCTCACATTCTCGCAATCCACTTGAAATTCTCAACGTGAACATTGATCCACGTTGGTTACCTCACGCTCGTCAAGATTATTGCACCTTTTCAGCAAATAAAAAAATAACTCTCTCACAGGCGTCAGCCTATGTGAGTCTCATTGCTGCCTACTGAGTCAACGTTGAAAATGAAATTTAAATTTAAATAAAATCGATTTTTTTTACAGTTTTTTATTCTTTATACCTTTAAAAGAATTTGTAAAAAAAAAACTTTTAAGTGAATTCTACTCCGTTACAAAGTCATAGCTGAAACGGGAGCTAGCCGTAAGTTCACGTTGTACGGGTACGTACCAGAAACTTTAAACGCGTTTTTCTCGAAACTGCGTTTTTAGACAGTGCCAGCGCTATAACTCATTTCTTTTCGTTAAATTGCATGCTAAAGTTTGAAATACTGTAATTTCTTTATTTTTGAAAAAAAAAAAAAAATCCCCTCCATCAGACTATTACTGCTACGTTATTTTACTAGATTCTTTTTTATTGTTGCACATTAGTTAATTGTTTGTAAAGTTATAATATCGATAAGGACGCGCCATGGTTTTCATCAGTAATCCATATACACCCGTAAAAAAGAAATGTTAAAATATACAAAAAAAAATTTTTAATTTTTTTTCGTATAGTTGAAAAGTTAATAAAAAATGTGAAATCAACAATATAATTTTTTTTTCACTATATAACCTTTATAATAATTTTTCAAATTTACTCAGTTTTCAGCGCGCGCAGCGGTATGTGAGCCCTTGAAAGAACTTGCAAGTTGCTTCCTCGAAATTTCACACAACGCTCAAAACCTATGCGGAACTTATATCTTTCTCAATTTTGGCTTCATCTTAGACGAATCTTTAAGGGTTTGCATGAAATTTCACGAAAACTATTTCCAAGTTTCAACTGATAGCTAGTTTCCATACATTGTGGAAATATTACGTCTCTACAAACGTATACCTAAAGGTAGGGGTCTTATTGGTGTTACCATTTAGGGCAACAACACGTGAGATAACAATAGTGAGGATGAATGTAGATAGCGATATTTCAATTTTTATATCGACTTACGTACAACGATTTTTCGAAAAATTCCATAAATTTCTAACGGTTTGGTCGCGACTTTCTCCAAATTCGATAGCGAACAATATTTAGCGATAGTCAATTTGTGTCTGAAATTTTGTGCTAATAACTCGTGTAAAAAAAAATAAATCAACCATAGATCGCGTATAGATCTATCAGAATCGTCTACCAAAAATACATCTATGTGGACACTTCCGGATATGACATAGACTTGTAAATTCCTACTCAAAGTTGGCGGATAGTTCGCGAAACGTCAGCGACCTTAAAGTTTTTCGAAATTTTGTTATAAAAAGAAAATTTTATTATTATACGAAAATTTCGTAACTTTCGAAGTTTTATTTTATCTCCCTATAAAAATACAAAATTTTAGATTTAAAATAAAATTTCGACAAATTGAATGCCGTTAACTTTTCGTGGACTGTCCGCAGACTTGAGTACCAATGTAAAAGTCTATGGCACATCTGAAGCGTCCGCATAGACGCATTTTTGATAGACGATTCTAATTGGTGTATTGCCGCTCTACGGTAGGCCAATTTTTTTTTATACCAGAGTTGAAAAATTAATGTTAACAGACGTTTTGGAAAAATAATTTAAAATCGTGTAAGACCTTAACGAGTTGTCCAATCTTCACAAAAATTATATGGGACAAAGGGCAAAATGGCAGTTGTCCTTACATCAAAAACTTCAGCCATTCCGAAATTATTTAGAAGTTTGATTTTGGAAACCTTATCATGTGTTTTGCTTCTTCATAGAAGCAGCTTTCTTTTCGTTAAACTAAAAGAAAATTGTATTTTTAATGTCAATGTAGCGTTCAAAATATTCCAAAATATCGAAAAATCATATTTGGAAAAAATATCCAGATGGATGTATTTGTGTGTGTGTGTGTGTGCGATAGGGTCAAAAATTGAAACCGCTGTAACGTCGAATTGGTTTAAGGTGTTCGGCTGAAATTTGGCACGCAAGTAAATCAGTACTGGCTCTTTGTTTACTATGATTTTTGTGACAATTGGCAAATTATTTAGAATTTTATAAGATTTCGAAAATTTTCAAAAAAGTGGGCTAAGGGCATAACTCACGGAATTTTCGCTGAAACTTTTTACACAAATAGACTATCAGGGAATAGAGTTAGCTATTGAATTTGGAGAAAATCGATAGAAGCGTTCCAAAGTAATAGAATTTCGAATTTTTCGAAAAATTGCTATAGCCATATGTGTCGGTTCTCTAGCTCGTGTAATTTTTGGGATATCGAGCCGAAACTTTATACATCGATCAGGTACTATAAAAAGATATTTCAGATCTAATTTCAACAAAATCGATTAAGACGTTTTGGATTTGTGAAAGTTTGAATTTTTCGAAAAACCGGTATAGATGTTTGTTAAGATTCTAGCTCGTGTAATTTTTGGGATATCGAGCCATAACTTCATACATCGATGGGCTACTATTAAAGGATATTTCGTATCAAATTTCAACAAAAATCCATTAAGACGTTTTGGATTTGTGAAAGTTTGAATTTGTCGAAAAACCAATATAGTTGTTTGTTAAAACTCTAGCTCGTGTAATTTTCGTGCTATCAATGAGTCAAAACTCTGTATATGGGTATGGGACTATGAAAAAATATTTCGTATTGAATTTGAGGAAAAAACATCAATGGAGGAGATTTATGGAATTGTGAATATAAAAATAAACGAGAAGTGTTTATTAAGCACGATTTAGTGTCTTAACACTAGTTTGTGCTTAATAAACACATTTTTAATTTCCGGGTAAAATGTTATACATGAATAAAATGTCACTGAAGAATGATTGAGGTCGAACATCGCAAGAATCAATGAAACGTTTGTTTGTGCATGAAAAAAATTTACAATAATTCGAAAAATTTAGGGTTTTCAATACACGTATGAACACGATCCACAAGTTGAAACTTCCAGTTTTCAACGGGAATCCATTCAAAATGTGTCAAAACATCGGAAACGTGCTGCAAGTTGAAACTTGCAAGTTGCTTCCTCGAAATTTCACCCTTAGCGCGCGTCCTCCACGAAGAAGTACTCGTATATCTACGAGGGGGGACCCAAAAAAAACGGGAACTTCGTCACAATTTCTTTATTTTTTAATATTTTTACACCAAATTTTGATCACTTTCAAAGTATTCTCCTTTGGCCACAACGCACCTCTGCAAACGATCCTTCCAATATTCAAAACATTTTTTAAATTCACTTATCGGGATGTTCTTTAAGCCTTCCAGCGATTTTTGTTTTACGTCCTCCACAGTGGCAAAACGCTTGATTGCTGCTTTGTTTCGGGGTCGTATCCATAACACCACGATTCATCACCAGTAATCACCTTGGAAAAAAGTTCAGGGTCCTCTTCGAGCTGATTTTGAAGTTCAAAACATGCCTGAAGTCGACGCTCCCTTTGCTCGCCTTTGAGAAGGCGAGGGACAAATTTGGCTGCAACTCTGCTCATGTGCAAATCTTTGGATAAAATCCTCTGAATTGAGCTCTATGATATCCCAGACATCTCACAGAGTTGATCAATGGTTCGGCGACGGTCTTCATGAATGAGAGCATTGATTTTGTCGACGCTTTCGTCACTTCTTGACGTTGAGGGGCGTCCTAAACGGGGTTGGTCTTCAATTGACATTTCTCCATTTTTAAAACGTGAAAACCACTCGTAGACTCTGGTTTTACTTAGGGCAGCATCTCCATACAGTAGTTCCCGCGGCCGATTTCCCCAACAGGTAACAAAATTTCACAGCCGCGCGTTGCTCTCGACAATCGGCCATCACGTTTTCGCCGAAATGGAAAAAGTTGTTTCACTCCAAAAATTCCCACGGGCGAACCGATGCACTCACGGCGACAGAACTTCGCACACTAACTCAGGAAACGTGTCCCCAACGGACACCTGGTCGAGCAATGGGTTCCCCCACTCTCCCTCCCCGCCTCAGCGCAATTCCTGTTTTTTTTGGGTCCCCCTTCGTATCTTAAGAAGTTATACGCAGTCAGGAGACCGAAGAAAAGCGATTTTTCAAGAATTTTTCTTCGAAAGACATTTTAATTTCTTAACGTAAAAATGTATATACATATTGTGGTAACTTTTAACTTTATTTTCATATTTTTTATTTGTAATAATAATGATTTCAAAGCTGCTATAGTCGATCTCCATGAGCTCCTCTAAAAAAAGGCGTCTTGCGGTGACCACCATATCTCTGGATTGAATCATTCAAAATGTAAAAAAAAACAAAAAATATTTCGTTAATATAAGATATTATCTAGTATTTAATCGAAGCAATAAGCAAAATATTCATTTTTAACAAAATAGCGGCTTCTTAAGAAAAAATTTTGATTTTCGATATAAATTTCGACCTTAAATTGTTTATAAAATGGAAAATATTTATCGGCGAGAAAAAACCTTTGATTAATCATTAAAAAATATATTTATAAAGTTTATGTAAAAATTTGACACTGATCGGTTTAACCGTTTCCGATTAATCTTGCTAACCGACTTTAAAAACACAGTTTTGAGAAAAACGCATTCAAACTTTCAAAGCGTCAAACGCGTCAAGCGTTCAAACTTTCGTTTCTTACGTGTAACTTCGAGAATATTTGTCGAATTGACATGAAATTTTTTCTGTATATACTTAAATATATGCATATTACGAAAATGAAATTAAAAAAATAATTTTTTTTTTGAAAATCCTGACTGCCTATAACCCCATAATAGATATACTTCTTGGTATAGGACGCACATTGAGGGTGAAATTTCGATGAAGCAGTTTGCAAGTTTCAACTTGCAGCTTGTTTCCGATGTTTTGGCACATTTTTAATGGATTTGCGTTGAAAACTGGAAGAGAATTCACGAAAGTAAAGCTTCCTCTATGACGAAGTTATAAAAAATGTATAAAACATTATTTCCGGTATAAAATATTCACCGTACCACCAAATATTGATTTTCATTCGTAATGAAATTCGCGGGTTTGTAAGGTTTTTTTAGCGAAACGCATAATTTGGTTCACTCACCATGGTGTATTTACCGCCACTTTTTTCCCAAAGCTTTGTACCGTTACGAAATATGAAGTGGAAAGCGGTAGCGTCTTTCTATATATATATATATATTCATAGCGAAAAGTTGCAATCGCAATATCCGTTGAAGCCCGCCCGGGCCAGCACAACCACAACGGCTTTATACAGAAGCTGTTCATAAATCCCTCTTTGCACTTTATCATATATAGCAAATCTGGCTCTCTTTTATTCTCGGTGAACCGTCGCTGAGAGACAATGCGTCCTCGAGGTTTCACGTTTCTCAGCGACATAAATCTTTTATAGCGAAGAAATGGAAAAAGAGAAGTGGAAAAGTGGAAACGAGAGAATGCAGTCACCGGAATATCGGAAAAACTCATCATATGTATACGTACATACTGAGGCGGTCATAATGGTACAAAGGCACGAAAGGTTTCCGATATTTTTCGTCCTATCAAGAATATAAAGACCCAGTTTTAACGCTTCATCCAGCGTCGTTCCTTGGTGGCTCAATAACACGACCGGACACCCCATTATTTCAACGACCATCTTCAGTAACAAATTTGTAAACAATAAAATTTGTAACGACAGCTTGAAATCCCGATTGTCGTTTTCGAATTTGCGGATGCACGAGAGTTACGAAGGTTACGGGAAACCCAATTACTGACAGTGCCCCTAATATAAAATATAGCATTAAAGAAAAAGAAATCAAATTACATTTGCACATTGATTCCTGATCATTTTCAAAGACCGTCGAAGCTCCCTCCTTTGACAAAATGTTTTTTCTCAATTACCGCTTCGATAGTTATAAATATACGAATATTAGAGAAAATATTGTTATGAATATGAGAATAAAGAGACGCGGCAGCGTCTCGACGACGAGTAATTAAAATGAAAAGAAAATACCCGACTCTCATTAGTCTTCCTAGCTCGGACCACTCCGAACGTTGCCGACTCTCTTACTCGTATACTCGAATATGGACGAATAATCACAATGTGAGACACTTTCGTTCGACCGTACCTGGAAAAGCGATGACCTATGAAAAATTCTGACTAACATTTTTAAGGAAAAAACTGAAAATCGTGTGGCGGGCGGAGGGGGGGGCGAAAACATATATGCGATAGGGTTGAAAAATTCAACTTCATATATCTTGAGAACGAATTCACCGATCTCCTGCAGACTTTGCACAGATTTAATGCGTCAAACCTCCGTTGTTTGCTGCAATTTTCATTGAAATTCCTTAAGAATTCGAGATTTTACGACCTTTTTGAGATTTTTGAAAAATGGCTTTGTTCGCTCTAACTTTCGTAAATTTTCATCGATCGAGTCAAAACTTTTTGCATAAAAGAGTTCGGGTACAAACATGTTTGGTATCGAATTTGGCAAAAATCGCTTTAGCGGTTCAAATTTCATAAGATAATAATTTTTTATACTTCATAAGAAATTGTATGTTTGTTTAACTTTCTTGAATTTTCAATTATAGAGATGGTACTTCCCATAAAAATAGATTTATGAGTAATCAGGTACGATATTGCATTTGAAATAAATTGGTAAAGTGCTTCAATATTTTTAAAAAATTTGAAAGTTTCGATTTTTCTATATTTTACAAATTTCAGTGAATTGCTCTATCTTTAGTAAATATTGCAGAATGATGGTAACAAGCCTAAAACTTTGGACCCCGTGACACTTTAAAATTGTTTGAATCGAATTCATAAAAAAACAGATGCTAATTAGAAACAAGCTTCAATTTTGGCCTCTATGAGGAGGCCAAAAATGAAGAAACTTGCTCATAGAGGGGAATTTGTGAGCGAGATAAAATAATGAGGAAGCAATGTGCAAGTTTTTATTTTAGACCTTTCCGTCTGTAGCTGAAAATAGACGTGTCTATTTCGAATTTTTTAATTTCCTGCTACTCATGTTCTAGACGAAGGTGTCCAGAATTACTTGACGAAATCTCAAATCAGTCGATTTTATACTTTAGGCATAACGTTTAGACAAAAATTACAATGGAATTTGTCGGTGAAAGAGATCTTTTGCGTCTTTTAAGGGATCACATACCCCTGAAATTTGCAAAAAATCGATTTTTTTACAGACTCTTGTTCTTTATACTTTTAAGAATTAAAAAAAAAAACTTTTAAGATAATTCCACTCCTTTACAAAGTTATAGCAATAAATATGACCGGAGCCGAAAGTTCACGCTGTACCTACCAGAAACTTTAAGCACGTTTTTCTCGAAACTGTGTTTTTAGACAATCTTACAAATTTTTTTTTTAAATCTTGATAATTATTTTCCCTATAGTCTAACGAGAGGTTTTTTAAATTTTTAGTTGGACTATTTTTTATAAATTATTAAACACGATTTTTTTTTTAAATTGCATACTACATTTTAAAATACTGTAATTTCTTTATTTTTGAAAAAAAAAATCCCTCTGTCAGACTATTACCACTACATTATTTTACTAGATTCTTCTTTGTTTTTGCTGATTGAATCATTTTTGGTGACGTTATGATGTCGACAAGGAGGCGCCATCATAATAGGTACGATTTTCATCAGTACTCCATTTATATCCGTAAAAAATAATGTTAATGTGGAAAAAAAAATGTTGAATTTTTTTTATAGTTGAAAAGTTAATAAAAAATGTGAAATCAACAATCTAATATTTTTTCACTATATAACCTTTATAATAATTTTTTAATTTACTCGGTTTTCAACGCTGGCAGGGGTATGTGAGACCTTAAAACTCTAGTTCGTGTCATTTGTAGGCTATCGAGCCAAAACTTCGTCTATCGATTAGCTATCATCAAACGATACTCTGTATTGAATTTTCAAAGAAAAATCGATCGAATCGTTTTAGATTTATGGAATTTTCAAATTTTCGATATAGGTGTGTGCTACGACTCTAGCATCATGCTCCGTACGGAGCGCGGTGTGTAATGGACTGAGCGCCTTTTGAAATGTCCCTACGGCATATTTTATGGAGGCTCTGGGGGTGGTGACCCCCCTTTTCAAACAATGGAGCGCGAATTGCGACGTATCCGCAGAGAGCCTTTCAAATTGTCCCTCTGGGGCATTTTAAGTCGGTCGTGCCGTGTGAACGGCTGTATTTTTTCGCTTTTTTTTTTAATTTCTTCTAACGAACCATGAGAATACACCATCTTGGAATTTTTACAATATATTTATTAACATTTATACAGTCATTCAGAATTTTTTAAAGCCAAAATATAGATTGGAATCGACATTATAGCGTTCGAAAGACACACATGTGAAAAATAAGTAGGTTGACGGCTGACATGATTCCGGCTGTTCTGTTCATCTGAAATAAAAAAATCGAATGGCATTTTAAACTGTAGACCCGTGACTATAGGCCGAACTAGAATTAAATATAGAAAAGATTGACAATTAAATTTTTGGCACGGTTTTCAAAATTTACTTCCGATTTTTGTCATTTTTTTCGGCTTTTTAAGTTTGCTAAAAAAAGTCTCCTAGTTCCGGCTATGGCTACAGGTCTACAGATTAAAATGGTATTTCATTTTTTGATTTTAGATGAACAGAACAGCCGTTCATGTCATGTCAGCCGTCAATCTACTTATTTTTCACATGTGTGCCGTTCGACCGTGGTAAAATCGATTCCAATCTATATTTTGCCTTCAAAAAATTCTGAGTGACTGTATAAATGTTAATGAATATATTGTAAAAATTCCAAGATAGTGTATTTTCATGGTTCGTTAGAAAAAATTCACAAAAAAAAGCGAAAAAATACAGCTGTTCCCACGGTACGACCGTCTTGACGGTGCGTTTGGGAGGGCGAGACTCTCCAACGAACCGGCAGGCTTATTAACTTTTTACAAGTTTTCTACCCAGTTATGATTACAGGAGCAGGACATTCTACGACAAACGATACAACTCGAGTAAGGCAACTAATCAAAGGCTTAACTTTTATCTTAAGAATAGGTAGAGCAACGAAAAGTTTTGCCTCGGACGTCAAGTCGTATGGCCGTATTGACGTTCGCAATAGGATCCATTCTCGGTAATTAATATATCCGCTCCAACTGACAAGATAGGTATTCTGTATTCACGTGCGATTGCAAAAATATACTATTTCTCATAAAATAAAAAATCTCAAAACACAATAAAATCCGAACCCTACACCAGATTCTCAATACATTAAATGCCAACAACTCTTTAATTGTACTCTACACATACCCCACAATTTAGCACAAATTAAAACAATAACAGACATTTTTGGAAAAATTGACAACTTCACAAAGTCTGAACGCCTTCATCGATTTTCTCCAAATTTCTTGCCAGTTATTCCTATGGTCTATTCAAGTTCAGTCGAAAATTTTAGCTCAATATCTCGAAAATTGCACAAACTAAACCAATTTCCGACAATTTTGCTTCATCGCAGAGAAAGAGAAAGAGCTTTGTGTGAAAACAATTCTATCGCAATGGGACAAAGTATCCGATTTAAATGTCCAAATACTGAGGATATTCACGATGGAAACTGGAACTGCTCTATTAAAGATGATGTACGCATATTCTGAGGCAAATAATGTAGTTGGAAGCATGACTCGTATTGTTTAAATAAATTCACGAATTTTACATTACTTGCAAAAGCCTATAATTAGTTCACTCCATGTTCGAGTTCCGAACTTTCACAGGCATTTGTTTGGGGTTTTGATATAAATGATAACGATAATTGATACCGTTACAATATTCATTTACATATATGACTTTTTTATGACGATAAGTGATCAAGCTCTGAGTGGTCGACCAAGCATTTCACATTAAATTGTTTCCTGAAACGAAAATGAATTTTGTCAGCGCGTATTAGACTTTTTAACTTTCCAAAAATCCCGACCCTTCATATATAGAGTGCCATTATACATCTGTAATTTAATTACCCTTTGTACGTGCACGCCCTATTGAAGGGTTAATGGAGGAGAGCAGCGAAGACCCGGATAAAGCGCATTTGCACTTTGCTTCGCTGGTTTCATTTAC
Source organism: Oxytorus armatus (assembly GCA_958009045.1). Lineage (NCBI taxonomy): Eukaryota > Metazoa > Arthropoda > Insecta > Hymenoptera > Ichneumonidae > Oxytorus > Oxytorus armatus. The sequence goes on from OY253746.1 coordinate 29,432,554, forward strand.
CAGGAGAGTTCAATCGAGGGAAAGTGCATTATGTTGGGTGTCGAGCGTGTAGCCAAGTTGCAGTAAAGCTCGCGGCTTATTGTTAGAGTGTACAGCAATGAGTCAGGGTGGTAGTTTATGCGGGGGACAGACCACAAACCTTGGTAATTTCATCAAATTCAAAAGTTCTGATAATTCGTTCGTATTTAAATGGGTAAACAATACTTTGCCTCTAACCGTTTCAAGCATATATTTGTGAATAAGCGCAATTCGAAATAAAATGTATTACCAGATGTTTTTTGATCTCGTAATTTTTGACAAGTGAGGTCCAAAAAGAACTAAAATTAAAAATAGCGTTCCGGAATTTAAAAAGGTTGAAACTTGCAAATTGCTTTCGCGTTATTTCACACCCTTGAGCCTAACAGGGAGATAATCCTGGGATAGCGGGAGATAGCGCGATAACAATTATTTGTAGGAAAATTCAAAATTTCGTAAAAACCGAACTCTTTCACCGATGTCTCTATCGACTGTTCTTTAATGATGCGCTCTTCATGTAAACAAAATCGTGACACCTATAGATCGCCATATTTCCAATCTGAACTTCAAGTTTTGCCAACGGTATTTCAAGGTTGTCCGACTTTACACCAGGGTTTCCACCTGAATTTCCGGGTTTGCTAACTGAACCTCTAGGGTTTCCAAAGGAATCTCTAGGTTGTCGGACTATATTGTTAATTTTCTACTTGCATTCCAAGGTTTCCTATCTATAATACCAGCTGATCCACCTGGATTTCCCGGTCTCCAAACTGGAATCCTAGCTTTTTCACCTACAGATCTCTATATTTCCGACGAGAATTTCCAGTTTTGCCAGCGATATTCCAAGGTTATCCGACTTTGCACCAGGTTTTCCACCTGAATTTCCCGGTTTCCTAATTGAACTTCTACGGTTTCCAACGGAATTTCTAGGTTGTCGGACTATATCATTAGTTTTCTACTTGCATTTCAAGGTTTCCTAACTAGAATACCAGCTTATTTCCCTAGATTTCCCGGTCTCCTAACTGGAATCCTAGGTTTTTCTACCTACAGATCTCCATATTTCCGACTTGAACGTCCAGTTTTGCCAGCGGTATTCCAAGGTTGTCCGACTTTACACCAGGTTTTCCACCTGAATTTCCCGGTTTCCTAACTGAACTTCTAGGGTTTCCAAAGGAATTTCTAGGTTGTCGTACTGTATCGTTAGTTTTCCACTTGGATTCCAAGGTTTTCTAATTATAATACAAATAACATATGCTTCCATGGTTACCAGGGGCCCGCAATCCATTTAGTATGACTCGAACCGCCATTACCAACTGCCATAAGATTGCCATCAGGAGCCGCATTGCACAATCCCGAATCCCCCGTTCCCTAATATGAACATATCGATTACTAGCCAAGAACAGGTTGTACCTCATAAAATCCTGAGTAACAAGATGAAAAGATGTATCCCAATTTTTAATTAAAGAGTTCTTTCATTTCTTCATATCTTCGAATTAAATAAACTTTACGTCGGAGAAATTAAGTATTACTTATTGGTTTTACATTTTTACATTTCAAGTACATATTCATAAATAGAGAATTACGGAGAGCATATGTTAAAACGGCGTAACCCACATAGTCTCTTTGAAAAGGGCTAAACCCGCGTGAAGCATCACCTCGAGGATAATCATCGTGGGCCGGCCACTCGTTTCGGAGATATAAATTGAATTAATTGTTACATAAATTGAGTTATATCAAGTATATGTATTGTCTAAATTCTCGACCGTGCATCAAAAATATGATTGGACAACCGGTTTACCATGACGTAATCTACCTTACTAAATTTTTTTGGTATCTTCTCATCGATGTATAGGATCAACCCGTGGTTTATGTACTTTTGCTTATTGTCTATACTATGTACTGTTTGTCTAAAAGCTGTTGGGGGCCTGTCAACTAATTTTTTTTATATTTTTTATGCAAATCTCTATCTGCTTTATATGTGACAAAACCGAAGCCAATAACAACCGTGAACCGACATGAGTGTTTCCTTCCCTAGCAGTAGTTATTGCATCGATCATTATCCGTTCAATAGGCTCAATCAATTTAATCGGTGTGAATTCAACGGTTTATAAGCTGATGCAGTGTGGGTTGCAAACTCAATGAATTGATCTATACCACTAAGTCCCGATAATCCCTGTACACTCTGGAAACCGAGGAGTCGTGCACCTCGGGAATTGTGACGTTCAAACATTATATATTGCGACAGTTAATGACCATATATGGCTGTTTGTAATCGCTGCATCAAAACATATTTTCATCCCTTCCACAGATTGTATTTAATTGATGTCGTTACGTAATATATGCGACATTCCATGCCTACCTAATTTGGCTTGATCTCTGGTTTCTTAGCATTTTTTCCCCCCAAGTAGGTTATAACGTAAACAAAAAATGACTCACCCCTCTTTTCAAATTTTGTTAAAAATTCATGTGGTCGTAATAAGCTCAATTGTTAATCTCACTATGGACGCCGTTATCGATTTTCTTCAGACATACAAATTGAATTCGTTAAGGGCTAACACTACTCTAGCGGCAGAAAAAAGGCCTAACTTTGATCATTTATTTTAGAAGTATTAACGAAGGAATAGGATTTCTTTTCAGAGGGATAGGATTCCTTTTCTTTTTCTAGAAAGAAAATAGGGACAGGGTGGGGGGGGGGAATAGGATTTCTTTTCTTTTTCTTTTTGTGTTTATTCGACACATATTGAAGTATGAAAAAAAAAAAATTTATTATCATTTTGATACAAAATGGCGGCGACAGCGCCCATTTTGAAAATCGTCTTTTTCAACCTGGGAGGACGTATTACTTGAACACCGTTGCATGGATCGATTTGAAATTTTGATGGTAGCTTCACATTCTCTATCGGTGTACGTAGCCGTTTTTTAATTGAAAGTAAACATTTTTTTAAGGAACAATTTACTGCTTTTTTTTGCAAAAAATCGATTCATTTTTTCAAAAGTGCACCATCTCTACAAAATTTGATCTAAAAAAAAACCTTACGCAGTCTCATAGTATTTAGATTATAAATTTTTTTGGTTTATTGTTCCAGGTCTTATACTCTATGAGAAAACCGTCCTCCCGTGAAGGTGTTTTAAAAAAAGACGATTTTCAAGATGGACCCTGTCGCTGCCATTTTGTGTCAAAATAAAAATTAAAATTTTTTTTTTCATACTTCAATATGTGCTAAATGAACCCTCTGAAAAGAAATCGTATTCCTTTGACTCCTTAAGGTAATTCTTGCGGGAGAAATGGAGGGGATAGAAGGAGAGGTGCGCGAGGCGGGCAGCCACGTCGTACAGCGACGTTGTCATGCTCACTAACGAGTTCTTCTAGGTATGGTTGAAAATTTACTGTCAAATATATGTTATTCTTCATCTACTAAACTACTTTCGTGCCAAATTTCTATCTCTATAACTTCATGTTATGACCCTAAGGAGCGGCGGCGGCGTCAGTTTATTTTTTAGTGATTGGTTCTTTTATTTTTCCACATAATGTCAGGATGGTATTTATAGTTAATGAGACGCACTTGGTTATGTACTGATAATGCGTATGAAACGGATATATAATCCAAATTTAATGCGGGTGAAACCACGGGTCATAGCTAGTATATTGTATCTCCGTTCCTGTTAGTTGAAACCAGAAAGAAACATGTTCAGATAAACTAGATGAATAAAGCTAGTACTTGGAATTAGTACCATAACGAATTGTTTGAAATGCCGATTTTTCGAAAAATGGTAGCAATTCAAATCGAAAGAACAATTTTCGATCCTTTGATCAGTCTTTATGTTCACTTTAAAAAATCGAAAAATTCTTGTGACAGGTACTGGATTATCGTTCTGACAGTATCTATAAATATTATGCAAATTAGATGACGAGTCTCCCAGATATTTAAGATGCAGATTCTAAAAAAACTGTTTCGAGAATATAACGCGTGAGATTACACTAACGCGGCACTAAAAGATGCATGAGCGTTCAACGTGCTTGGGCTACAATTTATTTACTGTTGGTAATTTCCAAATAAAATATCTTCGACTACAGAACTACAAAAAATATATATAATCAGAAAAAGCGATGTTTCCAAACCTACCGAAGGTGTTGAGAGGTGAAGAAAGTCTGCCGGTTTGACGTCATTCTGATTACCGGCGACTGTCAGAATATGACGGCTGTCTATGGGAACACCCGCATTTCAAACATGAAAATGTCATGTTATAATTTCATAAATCACTTCATTAGAAAGGACAACATTTCACGAAAGATCTCGAACTATAATTATCGGTGGAGTCGCTAAATCGTAGTTTCACTGGACCATCGATGCTGGTTACGTGATTATTTCGATTCGCAGATGGAGAGCGTAACTTATGAAGAGACGCTCGAATCGCACATGCTGATTCCAGTGTCCCAAAAAATAATGAACCAAATCCGATAGGGTCAAGGTCAGACATTGGTCTAGCTGTGTTCGAATACCCAATATATTGATACGACTTAGTGAGCGGTGGCCTAGTGGATGGGACTTGTGTTCACACGCAGTGGGCTCGGGTTCGATTCCCGGTCGGTACCAATGGATATTGCTATGTGCTTTTTTCTGTGATTCTCAGATCGTTCGAATTCCACCTTCCAAATGTAGATCCATATCCCCCCTCGGCATAGGGAATCTGACGAACCCAACGCCCGGGCGTGCCAAGTGTCTAATCGGCATTTGAGGCCGCGCAATAGCCGCCCCCGAGCTTAGAGTGCAATCATGGCACTGGGAAATGGTGTGTCGTAACGGTATCTCGGGGATACCACAGACAACCTCCCGGAAGTAAAACAGCATAGGACTGTTCGGTGACGAAAGGACGGCAAGGGGCAATCGAGGACTGCTAAGGGATACCGTCGGACTCTCGACGTCCCTAATAAAAAGACGTAACGAGTCGCGAAAATATCTGTGAGGTTAAAAACAAGGAACACCAGGATGCCTGTCAGCCATTTTCTGGAGTCTGGGGACGAGCCTTTAGCAAAGTTTATCATTGGAAAAGGCTGATTACCATACACTTTCAATGCGAATTGTATGGCAAAGTCAAGGAAAAATGTTTAGTGGCCGCAAGCTGAATGGAAAGTCAATGGCAAATTCAAATGGCAATTTCTTTCCATAGAAACTGAATGGTAAGTCAATGGCAAACTCGAATGACAATTTCTTTCCATACAAACTGAATGGAAAACCAATGGCAGTTTTTTTCCATTGAAACCGAATGGTAATATTACCTTTCAGTTTCATTTTGAATGGTACATTCGTATGACATTTCTTTCTCTTGTTATAAAATAGTATATGTATCAAACTTAGGTGCATATATATGTGTATTAGACTGTGCCATTTTTGGGTAACTTTTTTTTTCTTTCCGAAAAGATTGTATTATCTCAAAAGGCAAAAGAAAAAGAAATCTGTCAGAATTTTAGCCCTTAATATTAATATTCAAATGTCGCTCATCACGATTTTCCATTTACCATCTAAATAACGTGGGAAATTTTTCTATATATCTGCAAAATTGATGAGCGACCCCTGAACATTAATATTAAGGGCTAAAATTTTAACAGACTTGTTTTTTTCCTTTTTTGAGAGTATACAATCTGTTAGGAAAGAAAAAAAAAGTTGCCCAGTCCAATATGTATATAATATATACGTATTTGACTGTGGTCATTTTTTGGGCAACTTCTTGTTTTCTTTCCTAACAGATCGTATACTCTCAAAAGGCAAAAAAAAGAAGTCTGTCAAAATGTGAGCCCTTAAGATTAATATTCAGAGGTTGCTCATCAATTTTGCAGATATAAAGAAAAAATGTCCATGTTATTTAAATGGGAAATAGGACATAGTGATGAGCGACCTTTAAATATTAGTATTAAGGGCTAAAATGTTGACAGACTTCTTTTTTTCCATTTTTGAGGGTATACAATCTGTTCGGAAAGAAAAAAAAAAGTTGCCCAAAAATGACGCGGTCTAATATACATATTAGACTGTGTTATTTCGGGCAACTTTTTTTTTCTTTTAGTATACAATCTGTTAGGAAAGAAAAAAAAAAAGTTGCCCAAAAATGACAGTCTAATGTATAATATTTATGCATCTGAGTTTGATACATACATTAGATATACTATAATATTAATATTACGAACTTATAATATTATTATCTGTTCTTATAATAGTGTTCTTTCTTTGCATAGATTTAAAAAATTGATACAAAGACCGAAAGGACATTATATATATATATATATATATATATATATATATATATATATATATATATATATGAGGCATACTTCATAAAGTTAAATAGTCGTAATTTTTTCCGCAAACTTCTCAGATAGTTCCTACTATCTTCCAGTTTTTACTTGATCATAGTTTGTGTGCATTTTGTGTGACTTATTAGCGAAATTTGCCATTGATTGTCATCAAGAACTGCCATTGAATTTCCATTGCTTCAAAGGCAATGGTAATTGAAGGCATTTTTTCCAAGGATAAAACTCCATTAAAAATCCCATTGGTATTGCCATTGATGCCTATGGGAAATTGAATGGTAAAATTTTGTTATTGGCAAAGCAGTCTTGGCATATGTCCCAATGACAAAAGTTCCAATGGCATTGCCATTGCTTGTGCCTATGAGAAATGAATGATAAATTCACCATTCAAATGTACGAATGGTATACGAAACCATTGATTTCCCATAGGCACCAGCAATGGAAATTTAATGACATTTCTTAATGACAATAAATGGCAAATTTTGCCAAGAGAGACTCCGGGACACGGCGTGGAGTCATAGAGCAACGAGGGTACAATGAGCCACAGACCTGAGTGAAGCAAGTTCACCTATTTTAGCCTTACTGCATCTTGAAAGCTTATATTATTATTATTATTATTATTATTATTATTATTATTATTATCACTATTTCGCTAAAAAAAGCGTTATGTTAACTAAAAAATTTAATAAACGAGAATTGGTATGCGCGCCGAGCGCGCTACTTTTTAGGTTAGGAATGAACTTCAAGCAGGACATCAACAGCCAATCACAATAATGAGCCGACTTCAGAAATAAATCGCATTTCAAGTTATTTCGTGAGATGTCTTTATTATAAGGGGGATTAAAAATGTAATGACTCATTGAATTTAAAAAAAAAATGGAATAGCTACGATAGCCCGTACAATTTCTTGAAATCCCCTCTATTCAATGGCACCTCATTAATTAACATGTATGAAACGCATTGGAAAATAAGAGACAGAGATATGCCATTCAGTATCGTTGACCATGCGAAGAATATAACAGCTTAATTCTTTTAATTGGTGTATTTCTCGTCAGATGTAATTACCGAAGCACGAAGCTTCGTTGCACTGTACTGCGAACACCACATGACGGTGTTAATTGCATTTGAGACGCTGTACATCAGGGTCACACAACACGCTCCGTCGTGCACTTGTTTGTCTATAGTGTTTGTTCGAAACGGCAAACACAACCGGGCGAATGAGCGCGAAACACAAACACGAATCCTTCTGACGAAGATTGTGCGCATGTTTAACACATACTTCGACCGACTTCTCGCATTAGGTGTAGTATATATACAGAAGGCGTTTATTCCATGTCAACTTGTATAACACTAAGCCGGATCAATTTTATATTTAATTCAATAAATTGTTGAAAATCATTTTAAGCATTTCAATCCAGTTCAATGTGCAAAAAATAAATTTTCGACGGACACAATACCCTGTCCCGGTTTCATTCAGAAAATTCAGTAAAATATTGCCTAAAAACTCTATCGTCGCTTGGTGCCACGATACAGAAATGATTCTGTTAATTTTCAATCCTCATAGAGGATGATTTGTTTACGTGAACATTTCTTCTTTCAGTTTCCAATGATAATGTGTTCAAAATGTGTCGAAACGCCAGAAAGATACATTACAAAGATTGAAGAAGTCGTTCAGATTTAAGACGATTTTGAATTTTTTTCAAAAATGTCTTCTACAAACATACCTCGAGCTATCGGACTAATACTTTCTACACAAATAGATTATTGACAAATACCGTTCGCTATTAAATTTAAAGACCATCGATCGAGGCGTTTCAAAATTTATGGAATTTTGGATTTTTTTAAAATCGTCATAGATGGTTGTTAAGGGATAACAGATTGTTAAGGGGTCAGGGCTAGCGGCAGGAAAAAAGTCCTAACTTTGTCGATTTATTTTCAGAGTATGAAAAAAAGAATAGGATTTCTTTTCAGAGGGTTTATTTAATACATATTCAAATATGAAAAAAAAAAATTTTGTTATCATTTTAATACAAAATGGCGATGACAGAGCCCATCCTGAAAATCGTCTTTTCAAACTGGAAGGATGTATTACTTGAACACCGTTCTATGGATCGATTAAAGTTTTGAGAGTAGCTTCACAATTACATTCCCCATCGGAGTACATAGCCGTTTTTTTTTAATCAAATTTTGTAGAAATGGTGCACTTTTGAAAAAATGTATCGATTTTTTGCCAAAAAAGCAGTAAATTGTTTATAAAAATAAAAAGTTACATTAAATCAAAAAACGACTACGTACTCCGATAGGGAATGTAATTGTGAAGCTACTATCAAAGTATCGTATCGATCCATGCAACGGTGTTCAAGTAATACGTCCTCCCAGTTTAAAAAAAACGATTTTCAAGTCGGGCTCTGTCGCCGCCATTTTGTATCAAAATGATAACAGACATTTTTATTTTCATACTTCAATATGTGTTGAATAAACCCTCTGAAAATAAATCCTATTCCTTTTTTCATACTCTCAAAATAAATCGTTAGAGTTAGGACTTTTTTTCTGCCACTAGAGTGATGTTAACCCATAAGGCCTTAGCGTTTGCAAATTTTTGGCCTACTAGGTTATAACATCCTAAATGGGTTGGGGATCATCAAATATATCTACTTGATGGATATTTGGTATTGAATTCGGAGAAAATCGGTACAAGCATTTTAAATGCATGCATTTTTCAAATAACCCATTCGAAATAAAAAGAACCTAAAAATGGTGCGAATAAAAACTTGCATATTGTTTCCTCATTATTTTTTCGCATACACAAAGTTTCCTCTAAGAAGAAGTCAAAATTGAAAAAAGTCCCTTGCTACTAGAGGAAAATTTGTGAATACGCAAAAGTGGTGCAACAAAATATGCAACTTTCAATTTGCACCGTTTAACAGTAATCAGATGATTTTTTTTCTTTACACTCGATATTTTTTTTATTATTTTTCGTCTTAAGAATTATTTTTGTATACCGTGACAACAACATAAACTAAAAAACCAATGGGAAATTAAAGCTGATCTTGATACTCTGCGAGTTGGAACGGAATGTCCCCTCTGTGTGTATACCATATATGCAGAGATGCTAAAACGAGGGAACTACAAATATAGGCGAAAGGCAAGCGAGTAAAGGAGGAAGCTGAAATATGTTTGGATAACGTAACAAGATCGCGAGACATCATGATTACTTATCGTGTAAATACAATCGTGGGCTTGTACTTGTGCAAAGCCATTACAAAAGTAACCAACTTTTACGTAAAACTATAACGCTCTCCTGAAGCAAAAATTTGAATTATGGATAATTTTAAAAAATGAAACCAAGTTTATACGGCGTAGGTATACTACTATCATTATGACAAAAGATAAGAACAATGGAAGTATATCAGTGAAACGAATCTGGAAAAAAACAAGCCGGTGAAAAAATCCGATCAAAAAAAGCCAATGGATTGGTACACAAGTAAATCAGTAAAGACCCTTTCTTCGCTACGATTTTTGTGTCAATTGACATATTTGTTTGGATTCCATAAGATTTTGTACATTTTCAAAAAAGTGTGCTAAGAGCATAACCCATGTAATTTTCAAACAATTGGCTTAAAACTTTTTGGACAAATAGACATTCATAAAATACAGTTAGGTATTGAATTTGACGAAAATCGATCGAACCAATCCAAAGTTATAGAATTTCGAATTTTTCGAAAAATCGCAATAGATTTGTTAAGGTTCTGGCTTGTGTAATTTTTGGACTATCGAGCGTAAACTTCGTACATCAATTGGATACTATCAAAAGATATTTCGTATCAAATATTAACAAAATAGATTCAGACGTTTTATGGAGTTTGAATTTTGAAAAAAATCGACATAGGTGTTCCTTAAGATTCTAGTTCGTGTAATTTTTGGCTCATCGATTGGGGACTATCAAAGAATACGCCGTATTGAATTTCAAGTAAAAAAATCGATCGGGGCGATTTATGGAATTTTCTATATAAAAAAAAATCGAGATGAGTTTATCAGGACCCTAGTTCGTACAACTAATTCATGAATTTTTCAAATTTCTTCGAAAAATGTTTTCAAACTAATTTTGTATTTAGATAGAATGTCGTTGAAGGATGATTGAGGTCGAAGATGGCAAGAATCTATGAGACTGTTCTGCATATATGAAATTTAATAATACAAAAATTTGAGACTTTGAATACATGTATGGAAACAAGCTGTAGGGTGAAATTTGCAAGTTGCTTCCTGGAAACTGCATATAACGCGTAAAGCTTCCCCTACGATGAAGCCAAAATTGAAATAAATATACATTTTCATAGCGAACGCTCAAAGCGCTGTGTGAAATTTCGTGACAGCAACTTGGAAGTTTCAACTTGCCGCGTGTTTTGTTTATACGTCCGCCATTTTTTTACATTCTCGAAAACCAAAAATGTATTCGACCGAATTTCTAGTTTTGTGTATTAGTTATAAAATGACGTCTAGTTTGTTGTTTCGAACCAGCCGTTTAACCGGAAGACAGACCACCGCGGAAATAAGACATTTTATTTAATCAGCTGCCATGGGCGTCATTTTGAAGATTTTTTAATAAAGAAATTCTCACGTGTACACGAATATGCATTGATTTAAAAAAAGTATTCATACTAATGCAACAGTATTACAAGGAAAAAACAGAAATCGGTGTTTTTTCGCTAACCAATGTACCCTGGTTATACGCAGTCAGGAGACCGAAAAAAGCGATTTTTCAAGAATTTTTCCTGGGACGAAATTTTAATTTATTAACGTAAAAATTTATGTACATATCGTGGTAACGTTTAACTTTATTTTAATATTTTTTATTTGTAAAAATAATGATTTTTGAAGCTACTATAACCGTTCTCCGGGAGCTCCTCTAAAAAAAGGCGTCTTTATTTATAAAGCTTGTGTAAACATTTGAGACTGAGCGGTTTAGCCGTTTCCGAGGAATCTTGCTCACCGACTTTAAAAACACAGTTTTGAGAAAAATTAATTCAAACTTTCAAAATCACTTTCAAACGGTCCGCGACGTCTTTACAAATATGCGTGTAACTTCGAAAATATTTGTCGGATTGACATGAAATTTTCTGTGTATGTACTTAACTATATGTACATTAAGAAAATGAAATAAAACAAAATTATCTTGAAAACCCTGACTGTGCATAACCCCTTAGATTAAACTTGAAAACCACTCCGATTTAGGTAAACAAATGTATATTGTATTATGATATGAAATTTCACCTCCAGCCCCGAAAAGTTAGAGTTAGAAAGAAGTAAAGCAATTTTACCAAATTTCAATAACTGAAAAAATTCATATAACCAGAAAATCTCTATCCATTTCCACTAAATTTGAATTTGGACATTATGCAACTTCGCTTTTCTTACGCAGCAAGATTTAAGCCGACAACATCACATTTATTTAATTTACAATAAAGTGATAATATTCATTTAAAAAAAAATGAACATTTCATAAAATCCGAAACCCTTCAGCGATTCTTGTCAAATTAAATAACGAACATCATTTGGTCATAGTCTGTGTGTAAGATTTAAGTTCGATAGGTCGGAAATTATGCGCGTTATACTCTCAGCAGAAATAATTAAAAAATTTAAATCGTACAAAATTTCAACGAGTACTCCAATATTTCATATAAAAAATCGAGAAGTATAAAAAGTTGCCAACACTTTAAAAGTTGTATAAACGATGACATCCAATTGTCATAAACGTGGCTCAAGTTGATTGAAAGCAAAGTGATACTTTTGATATCAGCATGAGCTCAATTTGAACCTGAATATGGGGAGGGGGGTTAACATGTTACCAAACAACATGTAACCATAATAATTGAAATGTATTATTATAGCATTGAATTATGGTACATAATATTGTATGTAAAAGAGCAATATTTCGGAAAAAGTAAAAATTATAAAAAGAAACCTTTGAATTCTTCGTACATGAGCGGAAGTAAATAACTGGGGAATTTTCGAACGAAACAGTGAGTAAGGACAGAACGGGCAAATGTGTATTTTCACAATGACGCAACACGCGAAGGCTGTTGCTTCTCAATGTATTGCGGGAAATCTGCAAGACGAGGAACGTGCCGACAATTTTAACACTCTACAACAGCGTACGTTTTTGCGGCAATCTACAATTTTCTACGCGCCTCGCGCGCTGCTTTTGTAGGTTAGGCTCATCGTGCGATCTGAAGTTATGCACACGAACGAACTCTCAGCGCGACATGGACAGCCAATCATACTGACGAGTTAATCGGGATCAAAAATAAATCGCATTTCGAGATATTTCGTGACATGTCTATTTTTATAAGGGGGACTATATAATCATTCGGCCACCGCCAACGTGTACAAGAATCGATGGGTCAGCTTCACCGTACGGAAAATGAACTTGCTCGTATGGTGGAGCTACTACGTTATGGTAAAGGGGGCCGAGTCAGTGTTACCATACGCGAAAGGGGTCGCCACGTACGGTGAAGCTGATGTACCCTCCCCGTACGATTAATCGAGGGAGATATGAGGGTCATACGAAACCCTCGTATATATCTCTCTATATTATATGAATACTAGGGGGGGCTCTACCCCCCTGCGCGCTTCGGGCGCCAACCCCCGCCCCCCCGCGGGCCATTCCATTTGGCGTACCTCCCCCCCCCCTCCCCCCTTGGGCCATTCCATTCGGCGTACCCCCCTCGGGCCATTTCATTCAGCGTATCCCCCCCCCGCCGAGTTGGGGGGGGGGGGACGTTGAAGGGAATGACCGCCTCAACTCTTGTACACGGCGGCGGCGACAGCGGCGACGAAATATTTATATAATATAGAGAGATATCGCCGCCGCCGAGGCGCGTGTACAAGAATTCAGACGGTCATTCCCTTCACCGTACCTTCCCCCAAATCCAACAAACCCGGGGGTGGTACACCGAATGGAATGGCCTTCAGGGGGGGGGGGGGGTACGTTGAATAGAATAACCCCCCTGGCCGGCGCGGGGCGTTGGCGCGGGAAGCGCGCAGTGGGGCAGAGTCCCCCTAGTATTATATAAATATATCGCCGCCGTGTACAAGAGTTGAGACCATACCAACGGTCGTCATAAAAACGGTCGCCACAATAATGGTCGCCACAGTAACCGTCTCTATAGCAATGGTCGGGCTTGGATGCGAGGGCACTGCGCAATTTTTTTGAAAAATCCAAATTTTATTAATTCAAAACGTCTAAATCGATTTTCTTTAAATTTGATACGAAATATCTTTTAATGACTCACATACCCCTGAAATTTTCAAAAAATCGATTTTTTTACAGATTTTTATTCTTTATAGTTGTAAGAATTTAAAAAAAAACTTTCAAGAAAATTCCACTCCGTTACAAAGTAATAGCAATAAATGTGACAGGACATCGGATTCACGTTGTACCTACCAGAAACTTTAAACGTGTTTTTCTCGAAAATATGTTTTTACACAGTGTCAGCACAATATCTCGGTCAATTTTTAATATTTTTTAACTTTTTTTTTAAATCTTGGTAATTATTTTCTCTGTAGTCTGACGAGAGGTTTTTTTAATTTTTTGGTTGGCCAATTTTTTATAAATTATTAAACACTATTTGTTTTTTAAATTGCACACTAAAGTTTAAAATACTGTAATTTATTTATTTTTGAAAAAAAAAATCCCTCATTCAGACTATTACTACTATATTGTTTAGTTTCTTTTTTATTTTTGCAGATTGGATAATTTTTGGTGAAGTTATGATGTCGACGAGAGGGCGCTATGGTTTTCATCAGTAGTCCATTTATACCCGTAAAAAATAATGTTAATATTTTTTTTTAATGTATTTTTATTTTTTTTCTTATAGTTGAAAAGTTAATAAAAATGTGAAATCAACAATTTTATTTCTTCTTTCACCTCTATAACCTCTATAATAATTTGTCAAATTTACTCGGTTTTCAGAGCGCGGAACGGTATGTGAGCCCTTGATAGTACCCAATTGACGAACGAAGTTTTGGCTCGATAGCTCAAAAATTACACGAGCTGGACGCTTTAACAAACGCCTATAGCGATTTGTCAGAATGTTCAAAATTTTATAACTTTGGAACGCCGCGATCGATTTTCTCCAAATTCAATACCGAACAGTATTTTATAATAGGCCATTTTTGTGTAGAAAAATTTCGTTAGGTAATTCAAAAATTGCGAACGCTACAGCGTTAACGAACATTTCCGAAAAATTATAAAGGTCTCTCAAATCCGAACCAGTGGCCCAATAATCACTGGATTTATACCGAACAGAGAGGAGTGACTAGCCAACTTGCTTGTAAAATTTCGACCTAATCAGCCAAGTTTTTCCGAAGTTACAGAAGTTTGATTTTTTCAGCCTGACAACACCCACGTACATATTATGCATTAAGAAATTTTTTCTAAATATGCTTTTTCGATGTCTTAGAACATCATACGTACTACGACGTAAAAATCGGCAAAGAAAATTTGTTCACGAAAACAAGTTGCACGGAGCAACAAATTGTGCCCGTGCACCGTTTTTGCAAGGAAGCAAAAATTTTTTTAAATCTCAACCTTTCATCGCTTCATGCCAAATCCAATGCCAATCATCCTTTGATAATACACTATTCGTAAAACAAAAAATGACTCATAATCTCAAAATCTTTGGATATTAAATCACTTTCAAACATTTTACGAAAAATTCTAATTCGTATCAAATCTGAACCTGTAAAGCGATTCTCGCCAAATTCAATAAAAAAACATCGAAATCCCCTGACCCTTTTATGCAGAGAGTTTTGACTCGATAGCTGAACATTTACGAGAGTTATGAGATCACACAGATTGTTCGAAAATTGCAAAATGGCGTGAAATCTCTAAATCATAAGCTATTCCAACGGAAATTGCAGCAAACAATGGAGTTTGGTGTCCCAAATCATTGCAAAGTTTGCAAGAAATCGATCAAGTCGTTCTCGAGATATAGCTTGTTCAAATTTTCAAGCCACATACACAAACGCACACGCAAACCTTTTTCTACTTGTGATTTTTCGATGTTTTAGCAAATGCTAAAGATATTGGCAATAAAATCTCGAAAAATGCAAAAGAAAAACAAAAACAGCGTCCTCTATGAGTGTCTGAAGATCGAATCATCACTCACGTTGATGGTAAAACGCAATGTTTATGATTTATGATTATTATTATTATCGTTGGACACTTATTGCTACGACGATTCCACCACCATTCCTATAATACGTCCAGAATGGATTCTTCGGACTTTAATGTGCGAGCTATATTGCTGCCAAGCGCTCTCGAAGAAACTTTTCGTATTGATGTTAAAAAGAAAAAATGACAAATTAATAATGTTCGACGGAAAGAGATGGAAAATAAAACTGATAAAATTAATTCATTTTTCAAATGTACACTTCATTTAAAACGTTAATAAATCGTGCAAACTTAAATTTAAACATTTTCCGCATCCTCCGATACATTCTATTGTCAACGATCAATTGAGTATACAAAAATGTATTGCATTTACGTACAAGTCATTTTTGTGAAGTTTCTTTTGAAGTACAATACACAAGACGGATATCAACCTTTTTCTGATTAGCAACTTGTTTTATTTGTTCGATACTCCGTAATTTCACTGTGTGACATGTTTTTTTATCGCCTCAATTACGAAAGAAGTATTATTAAATTTTGTCTTGGAATAAACTGACTCTATAATTTAAAAAATACCTGCAGCTCATGATCAATTAATATTATTATAAATATATAGCATGTAGAACATCATATAAAGAACCAAAATGCGTTGTTACTAGACAACATTTGAGGGAAAAGTTAAAATTTGATATTTGCTAAATTGTACGAAAATATACATTGCGTGTCATTGAGTCGAACTAAATCATCTTGCCACGATCAACAGTACTGTAAAGTTACAATTGAACACTATTTATTAAAAAAAATTGATTAAGCATTTGAAATAAATGAAAATAAATAATGAGACGGATTACTGAATTGTAAGCTAGAATGTGAAAAATTTGTCACACAGAATAATAGTAGAAAAACTATGTAATTAACTTTTTACATAACGTCACATCGCGTCGTATTTTTTTCAATATGAAAAGCCTCATCACCGTCGCAACGAGCAAATGGGACGAAATACTTCGACACTACGAGTAATATTTGATCCGAAACAAAACTCACCGGACTGGTGTGTCGCAGGGATGAAAAAGCTTCACCTCTCCACGCAACGTCGGCACCACTACTGATAACAAAATCAAACAGCCTCGCGCCGTCCCGCATGCGCCATTTCTCGTTTGTCGATCACTGCGCCCCCACACATCGAAACAACTTCTTGTTGCCCTCGATGTTCTAAATATATATTCATTTTTTTTCGTTATTTTCAAATTTATTCGTAAATTGATAACGGCTTTTGCCGGTTTAAAGAGAGGATAAACACGATCATAGATGTAATATTTTTCACGCGTACCATTGTAAGAATTTTGTTTAAAATAGGCAAAAGAGTTGGGGCAAAAAAGTTCGATTATCTGCGCGTTTCAAATGAATACTCTGCGAAGTAAAGGTGGAAATTTATCACGTACGTTTCGGTATTTCGTCTTCGGCAATATACCGACCCCGTCAGTGCCTTACCTAGCGGCGATATAGAATGTCTCTGTTGTACCTACAACCCCGTGCGGCCAGTAAAACAGAGGTGGATAAACTGGGGGATGCTAACGGGACACCACAGAGAGTTTGTGAGCATTCCCAGACCGACGAAATAACTTTGTTTTGTTTAATGGATTTTGGTCATCCTGAACACGAAAATTCAGGGTGTTTTTCTGCAAATTTGGTCCTTTGATTATTATAAGCATTTTTTAATTAACAAATTAATAGCCCCGAATATGTAGATTGTAGACAAAAATAAAGGACTTATTTTCGCTAAATGTTTCGAAGTTATACAATATATGGATCGTCGATCCTTATGTAAAAAAGCTGCTTGAATGACTTTTTTTATTCTTCTCCTTGTGTAGATTAAAAAGCGCGGGGCGGGGGGAGGCTTAAAAATGTTATTTGCTAGGAATGCGTAAATTTGAACACAATCGATAACGGCCCTCATCGTCAATTAACACTTAAAGTATTTTGCAAACGCACCAATTTTCGGAAAAATCTGAAAATAGGTGTCATTCTTTTGTCACTGTACAATATACTTTGAAGGAAAAATAAATAAAAAAAAAGCTACACGTTGAAACTTGCACGTTGCTTCTTCCAAATTTCGCACAATGCTCAAGGCCCCTCTGTAAGGAATAGCTATAACTTTCTCAATTTCGGCTTCTTCATAGAGCTGCTCATAAACCACCAAGCATTATGTGAAATTTGGAGGAAGCAATGTGCAAATTTCAAATTGCAGCTATTCTCCCTACATGTTCTGTAAGTTCCACATTTGTCAATAATTTAAATCTGCATAAAATGGCAACCATTTCCTCGATTCTTTCACGAAATTCGACCCGAATCATCCTTCAATGACATTCTATGTACATATATGTAAAATTTTACCGCGGAATCTAAAAAGTTCAACACAAATTGCACGAGCTAGGATTTTCGTAAACACCTATAACATATTTTATTAATTTTTTAATTTCAAAATTCCATAAATTTGAAAGGCCACTATTGAATTTCTCCAAATTTATTAGCGAACATGCTTTAATGATACCGAATAGATCTACGAAGTTTTCGTTCGTTAAGCAAAATATTACACGAACTATATGCCTTAAGCAGGTTTTGCTCGTATATTAGTCCAAAAGCTAGCGACGGATTTCGTTACACCATAGAGAATAGGGCTAGAAGTTTCATAATCTCTCCCTTGTAACGGAACAATAAGATAACCGGAGGTCCGGCAACCGTCTAGGGGTGGCTTTTGCGCCCCTCGATTTGTAAAGGGTGAATCAAACATAATAAAATTACATTATTATAATCAGTCTGGCATATTCAGATATCGAAGTTGAGAATATTTCAAGTGAATAAAAAAAATCGCCAGACCGGCCGGTGGGTGGAAAGTTGGTGCAAGAGGGGTCTGAAGTGGCGCACAAAACTGCACTATTTACAGTAAAATAATCAGATTGGGTTTGACTGATTATTCTAAAATACATTCCCACAAAGTAATCTTCCCGATGCCAGACCAACAAAACCTCCCCCGTAAGTGCGAGTGAAACCGTCTTATGCGCGCGCGTGAGTGCGAGTGAGACCACGGGGGAGGTTTTGTGGATCTGGCGGGGTGTTTCCACCAGAATTTCGGTCTGGCATCGGCTAGATTACTTGGTGGGAATGTATTTTAGAATAATCAATCAAACCCAACCTGATTATTTCACTGTAAATAGTGCAATTTTGTGCGGCACTCCAACCCCCTCTTGTACCCACTTTCCACCCACCTGCCAAATTGGCGATTTTTTATTCACTTGAAATATTCTCAACCTTCATATCCCAAAATGCCAGGCTGATTATAATAATGTAATTTTATTATTTTTTATTCGCCCTTTAAAAGTCGAGCTGCGCAAAAGCCACCCTCGGACGATTGCCAGACTTCCGTTTATTTTATTGTTACTCTACAAGAGACAGATTATGGAAGTTCTGGCTTGAATAAAAATAACGTAACGAAACCGTCGTTTGCTCTTGGACCATATCCTTTGCGCGTCGTGGGACGTAAGGCATTGCGGTATGGGGCGTGTGGTGAGCTGCTCTCTCCCCGCCAACCCGTGACTTAATAGATCGATCATTTTTGGCCTTAAAAACTTTGATTATCAATAAACAGGCACTGTGAATAGTATTAATTATTTTTACTAGACCTCTGCAATAGAAAAATCTCCAGTTTCTTGGAGTTATAACCAGCCATGATTTTTCCGCGGGTGCGGTTCGAAATAGCGAACGACGAAAAAGTCGAATGGTCGAGATAGCAGAAATCCAAAAAATCGTGCGGTCGAAATAGGAAAGATCAAAAGGGCGAAGGTCGAAATAGCGAAACACCATAAAGTCGAAAACCAATGGGAGCGTACCAACGGGTCGTTCGAATGCGACTATTTGGTCTTTCAGTATTCCGACTTCCACCCACTTTTTTACTGCCAAGATCGAACGATCATGCACATCGTAAAGTGGTTGATCGAAAAGACCCTATGCATTTTGAGTTGTTTACGATTGTTCATCTCAGAAAGTAGTCATCTAGTAGTCATCTATTTAAGTTTTTGCAGCCGCGCTCAATGAGAGGCCTTCATTTCTTCAGACCCCTACTCTACAAATGTAATATTTCGCCACCGAGTGGCAAGAAAGTAATACTGCCCCCGTGTAAAACTGCCCACATATTCATCTGCACTCCGGACCTCGAGGGGTTTTCGCCCGACGTCATTACACCTATCCAACTCAACTTTCGCACGCGATGAGACCGACTGGGAACCCGGTCAAACAGTGTTCTGCCGCTGCCGAAGTGCAAACTTTATCCGCTAGATGAGAGTTCTGTGTCGTTTAATTCGGTTCATGCTTATAATTCACAAATTTCGGAAAAATTATGTACTTTGTAGAATTGATTAAATTTATTAAATATATTTGCGAACAAGAGGGGTACTCACCCTTTTCAGCTTCGTAATGTAATCTTGTTACGAGGTCGATGAATTATTCATGAATAATATTTAACATCGCAAAACACACATTTGATGGACAATGAACAGGACAACAAATTTTACTAATATAGTTAAATCTTCGAATGGCTTCCTTGAATATGAAGTTGCAGTTTATCATTTTGGATATAACATTTTCAAGGTGTTTCCTAATGCCATTGTTTTTCATTATAGACATGTGAAGTAAATTGTTATTTAAAAAATCTGTATCAACGGCGCTTAGGATCAACAGTACGGAATTATAAATCTGTCTAGTTCGATTCAATGATTTAATAAAATTCCCATCTAGCAATAATCTGTCCATCGTACTTCTATCATAGAGCCTTATTTTAATTAAACGGACTAAAGGTTCAAGAAAAAAATCTGATATCGAAAAAAAATGATTCAATTTCGATTAATATTTATGAAATACCACCATTTTTTTTCTTGGAACGTTGGTTAAGTCCATGCAAATAAATCTTACAATATAGAAGGACGTGCGAACCTACGAATTAGGAGACGTGAATGCTGTTATTATACAGATTTGTATCTTCAAAACTGTTGATCGTACGCGATGCTGCTCCGGAATCTTTTTTTCATAAACATTACCTCTTGCAAATCTCTTGAAAATATTACACTATGAACGTGAAAACATGGAACAGCTCGTATTATCTATAATATTTTTGGCTGCGAGATTTTTTACTATGTCGAGTTAAATGAAACTCATTCATCAGCGCCCGTCTTCGTTATAAAAATAAACGCCCGTGTCTGTAATCCTTACTATCGTGAATCCTCCTATGTACCTATTCACATATATTGAAATGTAATAAATCTTTGGATACGTCTAGAAAAATATCCTCTTTGAACATGCAATGTCGGTATAAATGTTGTCAATTTCTGAAAAAAATCAAAAACTAAGATACTTATCAATTTTAACAATGGGGATCGCTGTAAAAAATTACGGAATGAACAAGTAAAATATGAATATTTGTGTGAATGACAGCTCACACATACAGAGTTTTCGTTGATCCATTCAGCGGCTGATTATATGTGTCATCCGACACGTTTCCTCGATCTTATCTTGAGTATCTTGTCACGTTGACCATTTCAATTAAGGGTTCACATACCCCTGAAATTTTCGAATATCGATATTTGTTTACAGATTTTTATTCTTTATATTTTTAAGAATTAATAAAAAAAACTTTTAAGAAAATTCCACTCCGTTACAAAGTTATGATAATAAATGTGACCGGACATCGGGTTCACGTTGTACCTACCAGAACCTTTAAGGGACAACACCACTGTGACCCCCTGTTTTTTTTCACATTTTTCATGAATTTTTTTTTTGTGGGAAAAAAAAGAGATATTCGAAAAATTTTGTTGGGTTTTGTTCCTTGTTTATTAATGTATCAAAAAACATTTTTTTCACATTTTTCAGGCCGCATGGTGGCACTGGGAAAGCTCTCGCGTCAGGTGCTGTCATCCCCGCAGTGGTTCGCGGCACGCAGCAGAACTCTCTTCAACGTCGATCTGAAAAAAAATACCGAGTGTTTTCGTTAATAATATGATATTTTGAAGAGAAAAACATAGGGATTTGGAAAAATATTGTTTTAAAAAAAAATAGGCACGCCTTTGAAATTAAAGAATGATTTTTGAGCAAAATTTCTCGTCGAAAATAGGCTATAACTTTTATAATTATTGAGATATCGAAAAAAATCCTATGTACTTCTCTAGATAATCTACCTTTATTGATACAGTAAAAATTTGAAGTCGATCGGATTAAAATTGCTCGAGTTCTGCTGCATGCCGCACTCAAAAAAGTGGTTTTGAGAAAAACGCGTTCAAAGTTTTAGGTTTGTTAATTTATGTTATAAATTGAAAAAAAAATTATTTACCTTCAATCAGCGATGCCGACACCATATAGCTGGCCTTCAAGAAGCAAATCGTTGTCTCCTGATTCTTTCCTCGAACTTGTTAAGGCTTTTCTCGCTTCTTTTGCAGCGTCTGTGAGCGAGCGCTCCGCGAGCTGGATCCGCGCTGCGTCGGTCTCAACGCAAAAGTTGAAACAATTTGGGCCGATGGTTATCCGCAACGTCTCCAGTACTTTCATGAGACTTCTCAGGCCATCATTGAGCACTAATACCGCGATATCAGTTGCAATATCAATGATTCTTTTGCTTCCGGGCTGGCACTTGGGGGCTATTGCCCAAACTGATTTATTGTAACTTTCGTTATTGTTTTGCGTATAGCCGCCCACACAACGCTGCAGCAAATCGTCCCTGCTCAAATTTTCGAAGATTGGCTGAATTGCCTCCAATATTTCCTGAGGAAGAGGCGGTTTATGGCGATATTTAGAAATATCACCATTTGCGACCGCGCGCTGCCACGAACACCACGACTCGGCTCCTCCGGGCAATCGTCATGTTATGGCTCACCGTCTGTGGACATTTTATGTTTGATAGTTGCCCAAATTGCCTTCCTCATTTTGTCAACATCATCGCTGTTCCTCCGAATAGCCAAGCCGTAATATGTGCTCAACTCGTCAATCAATTTTCCGGTGAGCTTTCCTCTGCCAGACAATCTTTTTTTTTCACGATTTCGCGGAAGCGCGTCCCCATACGTTTTTGGACACGATCGATGCACTCTTTTTTTTTATCTCGAAACCGTCGTATGAATCGCTATTCGATATGCCCAGAAACGTTTTAGAATCGCCGTCACCAATATAATATTTATATTTTGTGCCATAGAGCTCTTCAGACCGTTGAAACATTTCGATAGCTGCGTCGACTTCCATTTTTCCGGAGGAGCCACTATGGTTCGCCTGGCACTCATCATCATGGGTAGCTTTCCATTCCCAGTACTCCGCGGTGGTTTCTTTTTTTTCCCAATGCTCGCAAGCTTTGCAGTATTTCGATTTAACCATAACGTCAATCACTTTTTTAGTGTACCAGCCGATTAGCGATGTTATACCGAAAAGCGAGCTGAAACCGCGCTGTCGCCACGATCCGTCGCCTGAAACGATAATTCCGTCTGCCACCCCATTTTCCAACGAAATTCTCTGCTCCTCAAGTGCAGCCTTTTTTTGGCTCATTGCGCTCACCGCTTTAGTGGCAATCAAAATCGAATTTATGATTCGATCGTAAAAAGACTGAAATATGGGGCGCGATAGGTCCATGAATGCACAAAATTTCATCAGGCCATTCAAACCGACGCCAAGAAAACGCATACTGAATACGATCCGACGATTTATTTCGTATGCATTGTCAATCATAGGACACGAATTGATTAACACTTTTTCACAATGGCCGCAATCGACCTCGATTTTGAACCCGAGTCCGCGCAAACTTTTTTCAGTGAATTTTATGTCACGATCACACACTTTACATTTCACTAACGTGGATATAATGTTCAATGCAGTGAAAAGTTGTACTATACAATAACTGAAATCGTTAGTAACACCGACCTCTAAATCGTCCGATCATTTTTACTTTTTCGCCGACGTGCTCACATGCTCTGCAGAACTGTTTTCGGAGCTATAACGGTTCGGAGGTTTTCGATTCGAAATTTTCGATCGACTCCTCGTCACATAGCTCCGTTTTGTTCCCTTTTTCCCCGTATACACTTTCTTATCCTCCATTTCAACTTGAAAATAATAATTTGGAGCGTTTGATATTCACAAACGAAACGATTCGGAGCGATTAGACACGAATAGCGTCGCTTATATTCGCAAACTGACGCTATGACGCTATCCCTATACCTGCCATGGAATTTTTTCAATTATCGCCACCTAGTGCTATTTTTCGAAACTATATTTATAACAATAGTTAACCGGCTAACAATAGCCGGTTTTTGTGAAGAGAGCCAAAAGAATACCTGAGAAAGGCGGGAAGAATATCTGGCGACCCTAAGGCGCCCAGCTGCACGGGACCCCGAGCGTCGCGGACCGCTGTACCGCTCCACAAATTATTCAATATCTACGAAAATAATAATTTTTTCGACCTGGGTCCAACGGCATTTCAATCTTAAAAGTATTTTAGATTTTTGAAAATGGTTTTCAAAAAATT
The DNA here is from genome assembly GCA_958009045.1 of Oxytorus armatus. Lineage (NCBI taxonomy): Eukaryota > Metazoa > Arthropoda > Insecta > Hymenoptera > Ichneumonidae > Oxytorus > Oxytorus armatus. The sequence continues at coordinate 29,456,587 of OY253746.1, forward strand.
GATTTTTTGAAGCCGTCACAGTGGTGTTGTCCCTTAAAGTGATGTATATTGAAAGTCAAGAAATTTCACTTCAGCCTGATTTTGAGATTAAATAACCAGTTAAATGTTAAATAGTCAGGGAAGAAAAAACGTTAAATAGTCAAGGTTATTGTGTGCAATTCCGAGGAAGCAATTAGCAAGTTTTATCGTGGTATACTTGTTCGTATTCTTGCATCGTGAAAAATATCTCATAAGGGTTGCATTTCGAAAAAAAAAATTGCGAATAAAAAGTGGATCTGGTGAATATAAATTGATCGCCATTCTCGAGAAACTCATGGCTTAATAAAATAATTAACATGCAGAAATCAATTATCGTTATTGAAAATGATCGAAAAACGGTGGAGTACTAAAGACACAGACACTCACCTCAAAATTCGAAGTGTTTGAAAAAATATCAAGATTCTGTGGATACAGGGTGCGTGACTCTGCCAAATATCTGGAACGAACCGTCTGACTTCGGGGATTTTCCGTGGGTTTTTATACGAAATAATCGGAAAGTAGTGCTAGCGAAGGGGGAATCGGTTAAACAAATTAACGCGGGAGTGGGAGAGTGATTATCACGTTGTCTCGGTTCTATTGGGTATCCGATACTGTTAAAAAATGCTGCGATCCACGCTTCTCATTCTCCTATGCTTCGCCATAGGCTTCGCGGCCTGTGTAAGTATATTCGATAGATATGTCGTAATCTTGCGATAACAAAGCTTCAAAAAATTTTGGCAATTATGAACATGTTTTGATTATAGATGGCAAAGTGGTTTGATTGTAAGTAACAAATTGCACATCTTAATATGTGACGTATTGGTTATTAATAGATTTCTATTGAAATAGGACAATTTGCTAATTTCTTTATATCACAACGTGTAAAATGTTTTGGTTATTGACAAAGTCGATTAAAATGTAAAAATTTGCAAATTACTTTGGGGCACAAATTACTTGGGACTTCTGGATCGTTTTGGGTTTCGATTAAAATGTCGCGAATTTATAAATTTATAAATTTAGCTTGAAATCCGATAATTTACAAATTTCTTTTCAACCACCGTGGTAAGTAACAAATTTCATATCGCCATGTGAGATGTTTTGGTCATTGATAAACTGGATTGAAACGTAAAATTTTACGAATTACTTTAGCGAAAGTCAGCTCTCCACAACACAACCGTAAGTTACAAATTTCATGTCTCGGTACGATGATATTTTTGGTCTGGTGTTCAATTCGATTAAAACGTCAAATATTTACGAACTTCTTTGCTGACAGCTGAAAAACTACTGAAGAATGGTATGTAACAAATCGCATATCTCAGTACGATGATATTTTTGGTCCGTTGTTCAATTCGATTAAAACGTCAAATATTTACGAATTTCTTTGCTGACAGCTGAAAAACGACTGAAGGATGGTATGTAACAAATCGCAGATCTCAGTACGATGATATTTTTGGTCCGTTGTTCAATTCGATTAAAACGTCAAATATTTACGAATTTTTTCGGTTAAAGCTGACAAAGCCGTGCAGAAAGGTACGTAACAAATCGCATATCTCAGTACGATATTTTTGGTCCGTTGTTCAATTCGATTAAAACGTCAAATATTTACGAATTTCTTTACTGACAGCTGAAAATCTACTTAAAAGTGGTATGTAACAAATCGCATATCTCAGTACGATGATATTTTTGGTCCGTTGTTCAATTCGATTAAAGCGTCAAATATTTACGAATTTCTTTGATGAAAGCTGACCAAGTTGTGCAGAAAGGTTTGTAACAAATCGCATATCTCAGTACGATGATATTTTTGGTCCGTTGTTCAATTCGATTAAAACGTCAAATATTTACGAATTTCTTTAATGAAAGCTGACCAAGGAGCGCAGAAAGGTATGTAACAAATCGCATATCTCAGTACGATGATATTTTTGGTCTGTTAGTTAATTCAATGAAAACGTCTAATATTTACGAATTTCTTTGGTGAAAGCTCAAAAAAACTGAGGGATGGATGTAACAAATCGCATATCTCAGTACGATGATATTTTTGGTTCATTGTTCAATTCGATTAAAACGTCAAATATTTACGAATTTCTTTGGTGAAAGCTCAAGAAAAACGGAGGAAAGGTATGTAACAAATCGCATATCTCAGTACGATGATATTTTTGGTCCGTTGTTCAATTCGATTAAAACGTCAAATATTTACGAATTTCTTTGATGAAAGCTGAGAAAGGAGTGCACAATGGTATGTAACAAATCGCATATCTCAGTACGACGATATTTTTGGTCCGTTGTTCAATTCGATTAAAACGTCAAATATTTACGAATTTCTTTCGTGAAAGCTAAAGAACAACTGTGGAAAGGTATGTAACAAATCGCATATCTCAGTCCGATGATATTTTTGGCCCGTTGTTCAATTCGATTAAAACGTTAAATATTTACGAATTTCTTTGATGAAAGCTGACCAAGGAGTGCAGAAAGGTATGTAACAAATCGCATATCTCAGTACGATGATATTTTTGGTCCGTTGTTCAATTCGATTAAAACGTGAAAAATTTTGGATTTTTTTCTAAAAGTACGTTGTTCTCCAAAATCGTCGGCACGATTTTAGTGGACAAATAAAAGGGACACAAGTGTACTGCTCATCGAAGATCGAGGGTAAATATAGCTTTTGTAAACCAATTTTAAGTTCCGACGAAATTTTAAATATCCCCATGGAGATAATGTCTATACGTCATATATTCAGATGTATGGGAAACACGTAAACCCGAAATGTTCTGTATATACACGGTGATTCAGAATTTGATATCGGTTAGTTTTCTTACGGAAAAGCCGTTGTAAAATATTCTACAATGTTCAAAATATGTCACATAATTTTCCACACCGATCTGAACCGAGACTGATCCTACGGGAACGATTTGAACAAGTTTGGGGTCATTTTGAATAACACGTGACCAGCGTGAAACTTAGGAGAAATATCTGACTTGGGCCGGTGAAATTAGTTAATGAAGTGAACGTTTTTATTTTGTTGCAGGCAAGCAAAATATTGCTACGAAGAACACTCTAAAGTGGAATGGAGGATCACGATCGACATTCGGCAACTATGACCGTGCTTCGACCTGTATAATGCACAGAAAAAAAACAATGTATACTAATAAATGAATATCATTGTTTGTGAAAATGACACCGTGTTATTTATTAACAACCTCAAGTACTCGGCGATAATTAATGAATATCTGAGCCAAAAATATTTATAACATTGACGCGTGCGATAATGTCTATAAATTAAACGATTTTCAAGCTTCGAATTGTAGGGGTTACCCCTGTATTGTCCGTTGATGTTCCCTAAAAAGTTAAAAAATTTGTAATATCGAAAACTAAAAAAATATCTTTATCTATCCCTACCTATCGCACCGCCACCCTCGCTTTCCCTCTTTATCTCTTCCTTGCTCCCCTCACTCTCTTCTACTCTTATTCATCCTCCCTCAACCATCTTGACTCTTTCGGTATCACTGTCTCTTTTTCTCGCTGCCTCACTTCCTTTCCCTTTTTATCTCTTCAATGCTCGTTCACTCTTATCCGCTCTCCCTTCCGCGCTTCCTTTCTCTCCCTTTGTCTCTTCTCCATCCTCACTCTTTCGCTATCAACATCTCTCTCGCACCGCCTCACTCGCTTTTCCTCTTCATCTTTTCCTTGCTCCCTCACTCTATTCCGCTTTCACGCTCCCTCGCTCCTTCTCTCGTTTACTCCCCCCGTCGTTCGCCCCAGCTGGTTTTCTTTCTCTATCACTCCGTCTTTCACTGTTTTTCCATAAGAAGCGCCCAAGCCGCCCGGCAGACGTGGTTACCGAGGAAATCGTTGAAAACGTCCACGACATGATTCTCGCTGATCGCCGAACTAAAGTGCGCGAAGTAGCAGAGGCTGTAGGCGTGTCGTACAGAACGGTAATTAATATTTTACATAATAAGTTAAGCATGACAAAGGTGGGCAGGACCGCGGTTCTACAGATTCCAACTGTACACCTACCCAACTGTCACGACCAAACTGACACGAGCATACGAATATTTCACAATATTGTCACGACAAAACTGTTCCCGAACAAAACTTTCACCATTAAAACTGTCACCGCACAAACTGTCACCACTCAACTCTCGTGAATTTCTATTCGACACGTGCAGAATCTTCACGAACAAAACTATCACCGTCTAAACTATCACGGTCTAAACCTTCACCGTTCAAACTGTCACCGTCTGAATTGTCACCGACTAAACTATCACCGTTCAATCTGTCACCGTTAAAACTGTCACCGCTTAAATTGTCACCGCAGCAACTGTCACCGGCAAAACTGTCACGGGCCCAACCGTACACGGCACCAACTGTCACCGCTTAACGCGAGATTTACCCACCTCACACACGTAGACCGTGTACCCGTAGGTAAGAGCGCTCGGGCTGCTTCACCAAACGCGGTGCAATAGCGCGATATTTCGTGCGTATCCGCTATTACCGATCGCTGAGCACTAGGAAGTTCGCGCGGTGCGAAGGCTGTGGTTGAGATGACAGCGGCGAATGACGTAATTATTAGCATAATTCGCAAAAATATCCACGTAAAATATTTTAATTTAAATATTGAATAGATTTTTTTCGCTGTATGTGATATACAAAAAAACCTTTGGCTTGCTATCGTCAAGAAATTTCGTATTGAGTTCGTGAAAATTCTTCGATACATAATTTGATTATTGCTGAAAAGTTATATCGATCGTGTGCACTATTTCTCGAAGGTAAGTGTCTGTAATTAAAAATCTGACCATACTTTTCTAATATAGTGTTATTTCAGAAAAATTATACAGTTGCTCAAAATGTATGGCAATTTGAACTAACTTAAATCGGTGAATTCAAATTCTATGATATTGGGAATTCTCAAATGAGCCTCCCCATGCCATTAAAAACTGTAGAAACTGTTCTTATTATAGACACTTACCTTCGAGGAGAAATAGTGCACACGATCGATATAACTTTTCAGCAATAATCAAATTATGTATCGAAAAATTTTCACGGACTCAATACGAAATTTTTCGACGATAGCAAGCCGAGGTTTTTTTGTATACCACATACAGCGAAAAAAATGTATTCAATATTTAAATTAAAATATTTTACGTGGATATTTTTGCGAATTATGCTAATACTTACGTCATTCGCCGCTGTCATCTTAACTACAGCCTTCGCACCGCGTGAACTTCCTTGTGCTCAGCGATCGGTAATAGCGGACACGCACGAAATATCGCGCGCTATTGCGCCGCGTTTGGTGAAGCAGCCCGCGCGCTCTTACCTACGGGTACAGCTTATACCTGTGTGAGTTAGTTACGACACCTTAGCGCGGTGACAGTTTTGCCGGTGACAGTTTTAGCGGTGACAGTTTTGTGCGGTGACGGTTGGAACGGTGACAGTTGGAACGGTGACGGTTGGTGCAGAATACAGTAGACGCCGTGACAGTGTAGACGGGGACTATTCTGCTGCGTTACAGTTGCGCAGAATACAGTTGAGACCGTAACAGTTTAGACGGTGATAGTTTTGTTCGTGAAGATTTCTGCACGTGTCGAATAGAGATTCACGAGAGTTGAGTGGTGAGAGTTTGTGCGGTGACAGTTTTAATGGTGAGAGTGTTGTTCGGGAACAGTTTTGTCGTGACAATATTGCGAAATGTTCGTATGCTCGTGTCAGTTTGGTCGTGACAGTTGGGTAGGTGTACAGTTGGAATCTGTAGAACCGCGGTCCTGCCCAAAGGTGTCGGCCCGTTGGGTGCCGCGATTGCTTACGGTGGACCACATGCGGATATGGCTTGCAATGTCGAAGCAGTGTTTGGACCTCGCGAAATTCGCAGGAGTTTTTGCGTCGAGTCGTCACCGTTGATGAAACCTGGATCCATTATTATACGCCAGAGACAATTTCCAACCGATTCACTTGAAATTTGGAATATATCTTTAAAAATACATTGTCTATGAAAGTGGCCAAATGGAATTTTTGGCCAAATGGCGCACTTCTGAAGTGAAAAGTGAAAAATTTGCTTAAAAAATCGTCAGAACGTTGTTAATAACAAATGAACTATGCAATATAAAAAAAACACTACGTACTTTCATAGATAATGTATTTTTGAAGATATATTCAAAATTTCAAATGAATCGGTTGAAAATTGTCTGAGTTATTTTTCCGCCCAACAAAAACGGAGACAGCGCAAAAACGCTGCACTGCCGTCATTTTGAAATTAATAGCTTCAAAAAAATTATTATATACAGTCACTGATATGTATAATAAACATCCTATGTTGTAATCTCGATTTATTTTGTAGTTTTTCTGAAAAAAAAATCTCCAAAAAAGCCTATTTTGTTCAGCCTCTAAAGTGGCCTAACCCGTTAATCAAATTGTAACCACAGAAATTTTAAACGTACACACATCGATTGAGATACATTTCTAAATGTCATTCGTTAATGTTTGGAGATACCCTTTAGCCTATTTTGGACCAACAATCTTAGTTTTTCAAGTAACAACAAATATATCAATGATCCATTTGTTTTGTAGAAATCGTACAGAATATCTCAGCTAAAAATATTATCAACAATAGCTGTTCCACGTTTTCCCGTTCATAGTGTAAATTTGCAAGGGATTTCCTTATGCGATACGTTTTGTTTTGTTTTCGAAATGTAATATTGCAGATGGGCAATAATTACATTTGCAGAGTTGGGGTCTGAAGGGATGAAGGGCTCTCGTTTTTAAAAGTTGAAATCTACAAGCACTTTTGAAAAATGTGTCGTAAAAAAATTTGAAATAAGACATCTTAAATAAATAAAAATATATATATTATATATATATATATTGTGTGAATAATGTACATACATAATTTGCCTGAAAGACAAAAGACAACCAATACCTAATTGTAAATCGATATATAATTAAATAACATAAGAAAAAAAGAAAAGCAAAGAAAACAAGACCGAAACAAAACACTGGTCAGTCGTAGTGTAACATACGACGGACGTTACAAACCAACGTAACAAACGAACTTATAACACGTTACGATCTATGAATAATTCTTATATTTGCATTTACGTTGCGGCTTCATTTCTGTTACATCTCACACGACTTAGAGTCTTCGTCGGATTAATTCACCCTCACTAAATGAATAATCAAAACGACCAATTTCTCTCTCTCTCTCTCTCTCCACACCCTTTTACAACTTTTATTCAAGATTTTTGTTTATTTGTTTTTTTTATACACACAACACTCACCTTCTTACATCCCATAACTCGGTTTCCCGTTAATTTTACGTTTCCCATAGCGCGATTCGTTATATCTTACAATTCAATGGAATTAGGTTGTTGATAATGTCCACAACGAAGTATATACACGTGACAAGTCAAGAATGGTTATGTATTTTAATAACGACTTCGAACGGTGATATCACTGGGTTTAGGATATGAATCTTGAATGGTTTTCTTCTGTTCTATTCGTAAAATTAAATGAATAAATAAATAAAGAGTTAATTTTTATTTTTCGAAAATAAAGTTTATGTAATTCCAAACAGAAATGACTGCGCAAAGGTTAGTTTCGAGATATGCTATCGTGTAGTAAAAAAAATTGAAGCTGCAAAAAGTTGATCAAACCTTGAACGAAAGTTGACGAAAAGTTGACTAAGTGTTAACGAAAGATTGGCAAAAAGTTCACTTAAAGTTGTCTGAAAGTTTATTAGATAATGATCCTTGTTTGAAACTATCGAACGCGTGTCAGCAAACAGCCGAGACATTCGCGGGATTTGGCAAAAATTTGGAAGTTGCAAAAAAGTTGACAAAACGTTTATCAAAAGTTGACGAAAACCATTGGTGAAACGTTATCAACTTTTCGTCAACATTTTATGAACTTCTTCGATCAACTTACGATCAACGTTTGAACTACTTTTTTCCAACTTTGATATTGTTTTTTTTCGACACGATACATAGCCCAAAACTGACTTTTGGGCCGTCGTTTCCGTTGAACATTGAATACACTTCATTTCCGAAAAATAAAAATTAACTTTTAATTTCTGTTTTTTCAAAGAGAGCGGAAAAAACCATTTAAGATCGATTATTCTAAATCCAACGATATCGCCGTTTGAACCCGTCGAAAAAAAACATGGCCACCGCGCCAATTGTCATCCTGTGTACATATATATGCAGTATATGTATGAGGAAAAAGATGGCGCAGAACTAGGATGCGATAAATTCGACGATACGGATGTACCATTCGATGGTAATTGGTACAGAAGGTAAAATAACCTAAACGAAGAAAAATGAACGAATAATTCTTACGACTCGCGTCAAACGATGATGTGGCGAAAGTAGATGAGATTATAACAACAATTTTGTATGGAGGATCAAGGCATATTGATGTATCTTTAAGGCAGCCTTCGTTAGCGTCGCGGGAAGATTTTTTTAAAAAATTTCGGTGTATATTTTTCACGTTATAACAACGGATTAAGTATTACGTCACCGGTACCGACGAAACGATTGGCGAAGGGTTTTCGATTTTGGCGAAGGAACTCCACGATTAAAAGTTGGAAAAGTCGCGTTACATTTTTCTATTTTGCGAAAATGAATCGTATCAAAAATCCCAAATGACAAAATCATCGAATTATTGTTCTGGTCATGTGAACAAAATATTCAGATCAGGAGTATTATTCTTTTTTAACTGTAAGGGAAATTATGTTTGTTGAATATTTGTTTTGTTGAGAAAAAAATCTGCATCCTCAACGATTTTTCGATCCGGATCTCAATATTCGTTTGCACGATTGTAGAAACATTTTCGACAATCGCTCGTCCGAGATTTTTCGATATAACTTTGTTTTCGGTGAATTGAAAAGAATCGCGCAGGAGCTCCTTGAGGAATTACATACCTTTGCTACGTCTGGAGAAAATCGTTTTTAATTACAAATCGGAATTACGTATACATATAGTTCCATTTCCGAAGAATATTGCTTCAAAATTTCATTCGGGAACTCTCAAAAGTAAAGAGGTTATGGCTTAAACAGGTTGAGCACTTATGCACCTGATAGTCTCGCGTTAGTGTCACACCTCGCACGCGTTTCCTCGAAACAGAGTTTTGGAGCTCGGAACCGGAAATATCTCTGAGGCTCGTCATCCGATATTCAAATAATTCTTTTCGATATATGGCTTGTTTTTTTTTTTATAAACAAAAAAGACCGATAGGTAAAAAATGTTGTCTTTCGATACGAAACGTTGTTATTTTTCGAAAAATCATTATTTGAAAAATCGCTTATGACGAGTATTAATTTTGTAGAAAGCATAGAAATTTTTCCCTTTTGCTTTAAAAAAAACGGCTCCGTTACCGCTATGGCTACCGCAAACGTTACGGTACTTGCAAATACCGTGTCTCGCAAAGCGTTGCCACGAGTACATTTTTCAATCATTTTTCGAGGAACTTTAACGACACATTCCCAGAGTGCCACCCTGCAAAACTTTCTTAATTTTTTTATTAAAATATCATTTAACCAACAAGATTCTTTCATTTTGACGAAATTTTAACCGTGCCAAAGGTATATAATTCCTGTACAACTCGCAGCAAAATCGCAGCACTTCGTGCTCTGCGCGTGGATTCATTACGCGACATCAACGCGACGTAGTTCGACCCATTGCCGCTAGCTTTTCGGGCGGTACGAGCTATACAGAACGCTCGTTCCACAGGAAACAAAAGAAAAAAAATGATACGACGTAATGTTTTTTTTTTTTCCGCAAAACCCCGCAAATAAACTTATCGGCGCGGTTTGAACTTAGAAACAGAATTTCGAGATTAATCCGTAAATTACCGTTAAAGTCAATTCGTTATAAATCTATCTTACTTCGTTCGACACGATCGATTCAATTTTTCTTCGATATCATCCGATTAGTTCCCCTTCGATTAATCAAATTGAGTAACATCGATATATCATTGATTATTTCAATTCAATCGATTAGTCCTTTTCGATTAGTACGATCGTTTACGTTTAGATCAATCGAATTAACGAATATACGAGCCCGTACCAATTTTCACATTCAATTGCCGAGCGGGAGTGCCCAAACAGTTTTCTTTTGTTTGTCCGTTTACAACGAAGTTTAGAATTGTTCGCCGGAGAAACGTGGATTGTTGATAACGGTCATTAAAATTTGTTACCTTAAATGCTGCATTGTGTTCTTCTTAGATAAAGGCTAGTCTGCACTTTTGTCTATGTGTAATTGCGTGTTCTATATGGCGTATCAATCGTTCGACGAATTTTTTGTTTTTTTTTTTGCTCCTCAATACACAATGCTCCTTGGTGATTATATGAAATTGTGATATTTGCGAATCAACCGCGACGGTTTTTTTTTACCTTCATCGCGCCGCCGCTTCGAACGTCTCGCTTTCAGAGACGACAGTCGCATTCGACACGTCTTTACGATCACCCAATTCATAAAGAATCCTTTGCATTTTTGTTTTACCATTAAATTTTGTTTTTATCACTGTACGTCGGGCGCTAACATTTTATGTGTCCTTTTTTTTCTAACTCGTTGACGTTAGCCTACACAAATCACTTCACAATGAGCTGTTTAGCTATCGGTCGAGTTCTTCATTGTGATTCGTCTTTTGTCTTCTTATTTCTTTTAGTTTAAATTAACTTTATATTTATTTTTATCTTTTCATTTCCGTTAAATTCTATACTATTTCACCTGAGTCTTTAAATGTTGCAAGAATTCATAATAGCTCAGAGCACTTTCGAAACGATCCTCGATGAGACGGTCAGTGAAGAGACTCCTGAAGTGACTGTCGTCCCTGTAACAAATAAACGCGTCATCGTCACGAACCTTCCCTTACCAAAATTTGCCATTGGCAGTTCAATGGCAAAGGTTTATTACCATACACTTCCAATGCGATTTGTATGGCAAAGTCAAGGGAACATTTTTTATGGCAGCAAGGTGAATGGAAAGTCAATGGCAAACTCGAATGGCAATTTATTTCCACAGAAACTGAATGGTAAGTCCATGACCATTCAGTTTCTACGGAATCCGAAATTCCCAAATCCAAATTCCACCATTAGAAGAGCTGCTCAAGTACTAAAAATTTCATAATCTTCGCTACACAGGATTATAAAAAACTCTTGTTTTGAAATTAGATCTATATAAAATAACAACTCATCGCTTATTAATAACAAGATCTGTGGAAGCGCGTGCAAAATTTTTTAAGACCATAACAGAGATGCTTGGATCTGGTGAAATAGATGAAAACAAAATTGTTTTTTTCCGACGAGGCTCATTTTTGGTTGAATGGATACGTCAGTAAATAGAATTATCGGTCTTTGAATACGAAAAGTCCCGATATTTTCATATCAAAATTTCTTCATCTAGAACTGCATGGACAGCTTTGTAAAATGAATATACCTATATTTCTTCGATTCAACGGTCACTGGGAGTAGTTATAAAGATCTGTTGGAAACAAAGCTCTTCCCCCTTGCAAAGCAGAGAGGTTGGGTTAAGACTTTTTATTTTATGCAAGATGGAGCAACGCCCTATCGCACCAACGAAGTGTTCGAGGCTATTTACAATATATATGGAAATCGAGTGATTGGTATAGGATACCCTAAATTTGCTCACCGAAGAATTGAGTGGTCACCATACTGCCCAGATTTGAATCCCTATGACTTTTTTCTTATAGGGTTATATTAAAGATCACTTTTATTCCGAAAATCCATCAACAACAAGAGAATCGATGAAAGCTATTAGAAAAACTGGAAATAGTATTTCGGTTGAAATATAATATTAAGTAAAGTTTTGTCTAGTTCTCGAATAGGAATTGATTGTTGCTCGAGTGGTGATGGTGTACACTTAAAACATATTTATCATTAAATTTAACGATTTAAAAAAATGTGAAATATATGTATTAAAATATTACTAATCATAATAAATTTATGTACGAAAAAAAACCTCCAAATGTCTTCTTTTAAGGTGTATGGCCACGGTAGAATTTTCAGTAACTCGATGTTTTTTTTGCTTTAACGATGCTTTATCATCATAAAAATAAACTAAATTAAGTTAAGGTGGTAGTTAGTATTTTTTTTCACCGATTTTGAGCGTATACATTTTTACCGATTGACTTTAAATTTTTTTAATTAAGTTTCTAATTGCATTTCGCAGAGAAGTACGTACGGAATTTCTGATTAATTAAAAACTTTCCATTTTATGAATAGTTTTATACGATATTTTCCACTGGAAATTCACCGTTTAAGTTCAAATGCCTACAATATCCGAATAAAACAATATTTTTGAAATTCCGTACGTACTTCTCTCGGTATTCTCATGTAGATTAACAAGAATTATTATTTTTTGTTCTGGGTCAAAAATTGAGGATGCCAAATGTCACGCCCGAAAAAAAAAAAATACCAAAAGCAAATAGCAGTAGTCGACCATTTTGTATAACAAAAAAACAAAAAGAAAATTTTTTATTAGGTTGATATTTATACTAAATAGATGTGTAATTAGTTTTATAAGTAAATCACTTTTTCATACAAAAAAAATTGTTACATGTGCACATGATTTTATACCCGCTACCGTGGTCACACCCCTTAAAAGTAATTTGAAGCATCTTGATACCCGCGTGCATTTAAAAATAATTGCCGATTAGTTTCAGTAACTTCCCGTGGGACACCCTGCAGTATAGATCGAACCCCATAAGACCCCATGCATTTTACGTAAAAACCTGAAAATGGTACACGATGGCATACCAATGCAAACCAGTATTAAACTCACCTTATTATTTGCATAGGCGCGTGGTATGGCTTTTCCTCCTGTAGACTGAACACGAAATTTCGAAGTCTGTCACTCTCCACTGTGTCCAATTCAGGTAGGTCGTACTGTCATTGGTAACAATAATTTATCAACTCGTCGTACGATTATTGAAAAGACAGGAAAAAAAATAACGATAATCCACCATCGATAACCAATAACTCACGCATTCTTCGGGTATCGATGTGAAAGCCGTAACTCCAAGTACATTGCAGCAAAACATCGGATCAACGGACTTTCCAACGTAAATGTATATTCGATCACCCGCGTCCATGAGGAAAACACCACGAAAATCAAGTTTTTCAGCTGACAAATGTATCCTCGGTGACTGAGGACAAACTTTGCCGTCAATGTCTTTGGAATAACGATCGTCGAGAGCGTGAACGGGATACAAATCGGGATAAACAATTTGCATCAATTGTAAAAGAGGTAGGGTCTTCATCTGACACATCGAGTAGACTCTGTCGTCGAGTCGAGTGCTCGTGCCCGATCTGAAGGACATTGATTTAATAAGGGCGATCAAGTATAGCGGCAAAAGTTTGAGATTTCCGGGTGCCATTAAGCCACCGACTGACGTGGACTGTGACAATTTGTAAGACGACAGAACGTCAATAGCGACGTTAATCAGAGCATCCCTCGCGTCCGACAATGACGATTGTTGGGACCTATCGACCGCCATTTTTGACAAAAGTCCAACGATCGCCTGTTGATCGGCGGAATAAAGTATATCGGTCATGTTCGATGATACCGGCAAACACAAGGTATGAACCCTTATACGTCGTTCGCCTTTGCTCGAAGTGTACAGAAGAGCAGCCTGGAAACAAATGGTCTGTACGTCAGAGAGGTTTTCCTCGATGGATACCTGCATACCGAAGCCTGCATCGGGATTAACGTTCGGTAGACTCAATAGATCCGTCGATCTAACGAAAAAATTGCCGTGAAACGTGTGAATGCTTAAACCGCGCGTGCAACGTATCCTCATAACAGCCTCAAAGCCAATTTTCCGCGTCAAATAACGACGCAACATTTTCTCCAATGTCTCGCTGTGCTGCGGTTTGTTTCTTCTGAACAGCGGTATATGATATATACAACCGCCCGAAAATTTGCACATTCCCGACAGTGTCGCGAGATCGCTGTACTGACTATTCAGTAGGAAAAGATCGACGGCTATTTGTTGTCCGCTGCAATCGAGCGCGAGTCTTTTATAAAAGTCCGTAGCTGGATTCAAATGAGGCACATCTTTGCTCGTTCGCGTATTAGGATCCTCTCTTGGTTGGAGTGCGCCGGGTCCCAAATTCGGTAGACACGTTTGAAAAACGGTTATTCGTCCGCCGGTCGGTGACATTAATTTGAAGGCGGCTTGTAAACCAGCGCCAAGAGCGCTATTCGTATCGTGAGTGCCGTTAAACTTGACGGGTAACTGTTCGAGCAAATCGCGTATCAGTTCCTCGCGTTCCTTCAGATTAACGATAAGATTGTCGGGACACGGTAGAAAAACATCGTCGACGTCGAGCATTATAAGCTCGTGAGGCTGGGACACGTTCTCGGGTATACTGAAAAAATGTATCGCCGAATCGATCGCGATGAAACCAATCTGGGTTCTTCCGTCGCCTGGTAATTTCGTCAATTCGTCGGCGATGGTCTCGCAGACAACGGACAAATAGCCCGAATCGACGGCTAATCTCGAGACATCAAGAATGAAAAGATAAACGGCTGGCTGTGGCGGACGTAGCATGTATTCGCTCGGTGCGATGAATTCGATGGTGCTGGTCTTGACTTCGGGCCGACGGGACGGATCGCCGTACGACTTTGTCACCGGATCGAATTGAAACTCTTCCGGGAGTTCATTGACGCGATAGCATAAATTGCACTTCCATCTCTTGGAATCGACGAAATACACGAATGGATTGATGTAAGTACGGCAGGCCCGACAACGGACTATCGTGCTGCACTGTATAACGGGCAAATGATTCAGGTCTTTGAATGGATGTATAAGAACGCCAAGTGGTAGCCGACATTTTTGCAACAACGAATTCGATTCCGGTATCCTCGTGAGTGTGCATCTAAATATATCGGGACTGCAGTTTACGCTGTCCAAAAATTCTTGATGCAACTTTATCTTGGGTGGTTCTACCCTATCGCCGGGCAATATATCCCGGCACAGCAACAGATCGACCGACTGTTGGCCCCATAATTCGTTGAAACCCGACTGGGTTACGTTGACATTTGCCATTTGTGCATTGAGACGATTCATTTGTTCGGGGTTGGTCGTTGGATATCTCTTGGTCATATTATCCAATGGAACGTTTGACATTTGTCCAATGTACGGATCACGATAATTGAGGGGAGGTTCGCGTTGTTGCGCCGAGAGAGACGGCGCCGGGACGGACGTAGGTGGTGGTCTCAGTGGTATTTGTCCCGTTGACGAGGACATAACACCAGGAATATTCGATCCGCCATGATGCGGTGACCCGATACCGGCACTACCTGTTGGCAATTGAGCCGAATATCCGATCTGAGGATATTTCCTTTGACTAGCTACGTTTTGTTGACTATCGTAAGCACTTTGGCTAAATTGATTCGTCCCAGTCGCTGCGGGTGTATTCGCTTGATGGTCCGCCGTTGGATAGTGAACTTGGGGGTTGGGTATCGAGGGATACGGCGGAATTTTGGGACCCAGGAGGTTTTGATTCGAGGCTTGATTCGTTGGACCGAAACGTTGATTAGGCTGCGAAGTCCCAAATACATTTTGCATACTCGTATTAATGCCAGACGTAGTCGGCAATGCTTGAGGCCCGATAGCCTGAGGAGCGCGCATGTTGACAATTGGATTCGTGGAATTTGGCTTGTTGCCTAAAGATTGTTGAAAATACGACGGTGCACTTTGACCCGTCGTTGAGCCTGTTGGTGGCTGAATAAAAACCGTGTTTTGCGCCGTTGGAGGCTGGATTCTAGGCTGCGATGCGACAACGTTCTGGTGCAACATGCCGGCGTACGGTTGCGTTGTCGTCTGATTGTTGTTGGTGTTTGCATCGGCGACCGGATTTCTCCACGTTTTACTGGGATTTACTAACGTTGGGGCTGCCTGATTCGCGAAATTGGGCGCGGACGAAACGTTAACCTCTTTGTTCCAAACGGTGGGAGCAATGGTAGCTGGTGTCTGCATCGTGCTCTGAGCGGAATACGGCTGTGTTGTCATCTGGGAATTGTTGGAGTTCGGCTCGATGTTTTGATTTCGCCACACATGATCGGGACCCGTTGGGTTCAAGGGTTTATTCGTCGTGTTTGGCATGACAGTGCCTTGCTCTTTGCTCCAATTGGCTTGGTTGTTGAACGATTGAGATTGTATCGTACTCTGGCCAATTGGAGGGAAATTTTGTCCTACGATCGATTGACCGGATTGTGATACGAGATTTGTCCTGACACGACTGTCACCGCCTGCTCCGGAATCGGACTTTAACGGTCCGCTCTGATCGAAACTTGGAATATCGAATTTCGTTGGTGTGACGGTTTTTTGGGTCTGACTCGTAACACCGATTTGCGAATCGGTGGACGAACTTTGTGCCGAACTCGAGCACGTTAGGGGCTTCGTTTGGCTTGAGAACACGGCGGAATTTGACGTTTGCGCGCTAACAAATTGATTGCTCGTATTTTGAGGATTAACTGGTGTACTCGATTGAGATGAATGCAGGGAACGAGACTGCTGGGACATTGGTACATGGGGCGGTGACGGTTGTTGACCATTTATCGGTGGCAACAGCGGTCTTGATACTTGTGGCCTGTACTGATTGTTAAGGTACTGAGTGGGCGAGGGATCTCGCGATGTTTCTCTTGAAAGATCTCGCGATGAATGCGACGACGGGGTACCTGCAACAGAACGGATAATCCGTGCATTTCTCTTGATACAAATAATGACTGGTAAATTGTGATTGGCACGTCATGTTTGTTTTTTTTTATTATTATTTTCTTTGTTCCAACGTATACCGGTTCCCAATTCCATTTTGTCCCCTTTTTCCCCCTATCACTCCCTGCCCGTAATTCACTAAACTAACCAAACGTCCATTGCGACCGCAGATGTCTTAGTTACACCGTACCGCGTTCGCTATGGACACGGGGAATCTGCGGAAAACCTGTGTCGATACAGATGGCTTTGTTTTGCACTGAGTTTCAGTTGTATTTACCACAGCAGAAACTCAATAAAACTGCCTCCCGCTCAACAATCGGCGTGCCAACCAGTGCACGGCTAAACGGCCATCCATTCAAGTAGTGACCACGACCAAAGCTGCTTAATTTGGGTGATCGCAAGAGCCGCGCACCGACCACGCGTCCACTGTTGTCGGACACGTCATGGTTTTTTCTTTTTTTCGTGCCCATGGCACAAAGTCATATCTTAAATTGCATGTTTATGCAATGTGATCGCGGAATTTTATCTGGACGATCTCTGATCTTCGATAGCAATGATATCAGCCTGAGATTAATATCGCTACTTGATAAAGCAACTTATTTAACATTATTCTGCCATGCCATAATTTGATTTCGTTTCTCGCTGAATATGTTTAGGCTTTGGCAAATTCTGTAAACCCATTCAGTCTGTGTAACGGTTCACAATTGCGCAAAACAAAAATGGATATAATTATTATCGTAATAATAATTATATCCAATTTTTTTATTGACCGCTTCGTTTTTAGCTGGAAATGTACAGGTATATTTTGAATTTCAACATTTTCTGGTGTTTACGATAGAGATCAAAGGGTTCAGAATAACTTGACCAAATTTCAATGCATTCTGTCGGTAATACAAAGTCGGTAAAACAGATCTTTAACATTCAAGGAACACGTACCATATATGTATGTTTTGGTACTGTAACCTCTAATTTGCGATGTAGGACTTTAAAAATGAACGAAAATTGTCTGCGAACTGAAAATTGAGTAAGAAAAATCTCGCGATCGACCAAATACCACGCCGTTAATTTTGCACATACAGCAGCAAATGAAGGCTCGTTAGTTAGGCTTTTTATCCGTCTATATCGTAATGGTAATTTTTTTCGGAATTACGCGATACAATAATAATTATATCCATTTTTATTTTGGACCTCTTCGTTTTCAGCTGGAAATGTACATTTATATTTTTAATTTCAACATTTTCTGATATTTACGATATAGATAGAAATCCCCAGAATTACTTGACTAAATTTCAAATCATTCGGTTTCATACTTTAGGATTACTATTTGGCCGAACATTTCAATGCATTCTGTCGTTAATACGGAGTCGGTAAAACAGGCCTTTCACATGCTCTTAAGAGCCTGTGAAAAGTTTGTTTGCTTAATCGGTTTTTCCATTTTTCACGTTCTTCTATCGGCTTATGTTTTCCTTGATTTAGTTCCACGACTTTTTTATACGGACTTTTTCATCCTTATAGTTTTTTCTTGATTTTCTTTGTACAGTTTTTCTTCTGACTTTTTTCCCAGAGGCTTTTTACTCACTACCCAGTGAAACCTTTCCCTTAGCGCGGCCGTGAGTAAAGAACTTCTTTAATAATTCATAAAGGGGCTGTCCCACAACCTTGTGCTGAATCACGTGGTCGGCAATCAGCCAATGAGCGAATATCACTCAGGGGACTAACGTGGCAGAATCGAGTCTCTTCACTAACCAAGAACGTATTCCTTAAATGGAAAACCTTGTGCATATTCTGAGAGTAATAATATATTGCTAATTAGTAGTTGCAATAATAATTACATTCATTTTTCTTTTGGACCTCTTCATTTTTAGCTAGATATGTACATTTATATTTTGACTTTCAAAATTTTCTGATATTCACGATACAGATGAAGGTATTGAAAAATAACTTGATCAAATTTCAAATCGTTCAGTTTCACAGTTTAGTAGCGGTATTTGGTCGAGTATTTCAAAGCATTCTGTCGTTAATGGAGAGTCGGTAAAACGGACCTTTCAGGTGCTTTTAAAAAATTGTGAAACCACATCATTTTTACTCAGTCGGTAACAAAACCCGAAATGCACTTTTCTCTATCAGACATTTGATCCTTTGGACAAAGGGACACCGCGAACTGTATCTGACGACTCCACAGTTTATTTGCCCCATTTTACAATGGATAGAGTCAACAGTCCGTGCGGCATAACGATTGGGAAAATTGCATGTACCTCTTTTTTTTTCTCACGCGCCCTTGTGGCTCTGTCGGTATTTCACATTACCGGTAAAGGAAAAAATAATGGGAAAATTCTATGACTCACCAGCAGAATTGAAACTCGGAAGTTGAATCCCATTTTGAGTATGTTGGATGGCACTGGGCTGACCATTGACCATCGGAGGCATTCCGCCTTTTAACGAACCAGTTTGGTCGTACGATTGATACCGATAATTACCAGGCTGAGACATTGCCTTGTCTGTATAAAATCATACAAGAAAAAAAAACGCTTGAAACCAAGATCTTTTATAAAATATTATTGCCAAATATCTCAGACAAAAAATTCACACTCGAACGAACTCCCAATATTTTTAAAGTTTTTTTTCCCCAGAATTTTGAAGATGTTAACAAATTATCCTAAATTAATTTGCACAATACAATAATCCGGATGTTCAAGGATCTAGAGACAGTACACAGTCATAAAGAAAATTTCAATGAGATTTGTAGCTTATTGCGATGAGATAAAAATTTGAAAAAAATTATCTATATTGAAGATACAAAGAACGTCAAGTTTTAATGATAATCATGTCAAACGGTGATTAACAAAACATTTAAATAAATGCTTTTTCATTACATTTTCAGTCGAATGTATTCTTTTTTTTTCATTCCGAATCGCTGATTTCTGTGAGTATCCACCATTTTTTGTACGACTCTGGTACTTTCACTCTCCACGGAGGAAGCTGTCTTCGTAACAAAAATGTTTTTGCTGATTTTAATGCCGTAGTACTCAAGGGATTAGGCCACCTTAGAATTTTCGGAACATGAAATTATTTTTTTGGTTTAAAAGGGGCCTAAGGGTCTTAAAAATGATATACCAAAATAATATGGGCGGTCAAAGTCTCTAAGTACCCCCGAATTTCGAATTCTGCCACAACGCCTCTCGGGCCGCTCCGAGCGTGACCAAAAACTTTAAACATGTTTTCTGAAAACCGTCCTTCTTGAACCGAGTGGAAATATAACACAAACAAATTTTCAACCTCTATAAGTACTATCGGACTGTTAAAACAGTTATGTACAAGTGATATAATATGGCTCGTTGCACATAAAGAAGAACAAGCAGCGTAAACACTATATTTGTAATCTACCATGTAAATAATCAATAAACGTATTTATCATATCTGAATAATCTAAAATGACTTTAAAAAATATTCCGCATAAAATTAAACATTGGCCACATCCATAAATATGCCGTTATCAGTCTTTCACAGATGTTTGCAAAAATCTCGCTAATGATAATATTTACTCAGCGGATGATGAAAACTGTACGGCGTACAAATAATGAACATCTTTTTTTTTTGTTCTTTCGAACCAGCTCCGACTGTTTTGATAATACATAAAGAATATGTCATAGTCCTGTTTTGTTTCTAGTCGTGGCGCAATTGCGCTCGGCTCCGACGGTCAACAACGGCAAAAGATGTAAAACCTTTTGACGCGGAGCAATTTTGGTCACGCAATTTTGATACATGGAACTCAAACCCCTTGAATTATTTCGAGTTTTATTTTCATCAAGAATTGGGACGGATGAACGTAGGAAGGGACAAGTGTCTCTGTGCGCAATTGAGACATCAATTGATAACGATGCAAAGTGCGATAGGAGAGATTGTAAAAAAAAATAATAATACCGGAAATAACATGACGATTTAAACGAAAAAGTAAATGTTAAGAAATAACAAAATCGTGATATACAGTAAGTTTTGCGAACAGTGTAAGGAACTATAAATACGTGACAAGGTCGTCTAGACGGGTGTAACACCGTGAACTACGGATAATTACGGAGTTATCTTTTTTTCTCGGATTTCAAAAGAGAAAAAAATGAAAACATAACGGAAGTCGATAGAGAGGATATTTCGGCAATGAATATCAACGACCAACAACAACGAAAAAAAGTCATTCCAAGAAGTACACAGGAAACCCGCGTTCGAAAGGTTAAAACGTCATCGTGAAACGACGGAACGCACACGACGAGTCTGGAAACATCGGAAGCGAACGGATAATTTTTATTTTACTTTGTTAACACTTTGAAAACTCACTATTCCCGTACTCACCGTTCTTCCCAAGTTATCACGCAAAGCGGATTATCCAACGTTACGTTTTAATCGTCACAGAATCGAGCATCGCACTCGCGAAATGATTAAATTTGTCAAATTATATCGCGAGCGTAATTTGTAAACGGCACGCAACATTACGTGGCAGGCCCCCAGAGCGATCGCAGCGCCGCGTTTCACGTGCGGGAAAAAAACGTGGTACGACAGACGTCATCATGTGATAGGTTTTACACGGATCATTGTTATTATATACTCTGGGACGTCAGTGGTCGTTGACGCACGAAAAGCAATAACCCACAATGCATAGGGATCGCTAATGCACTCTTCTCGATGGGCGTACACCATACTTAACTATTAACTATAAGTATCTTGTATTTCGTTATTATTATTACTTATATCTTATACTTATAAGTATATTTATATTTCATACTCATGTATTTTAGTTACTACGTTTACGCGATGAGTAAATTAGTTCCTTAATAGCGCGAGAGCGAAGGGTGATCGACGCTCGTACATGAATCTTCTTTTTTCAATTCGGATATTGTATTACTATACTCTTCTACTGCGTAGCGAGGCATTAGTTACTTAAAGCCTTTTCAACTGACTCCTCTAATATGGCCTAGGTGTGCACCGAGTGTATCTCCTTTTATTTCTACAAGACCGTGGTTGTTTAAACAGAGTTCATTTGTTTTGTATACTTTAGAGATTGGCTGAACCGAATTCGAGCTTCGATTAACACCAAACGTATCTACACTTTACATATAGTAATTCTTACCATAAGGGGTCATTTGACCCCTTATGGAACAAACGTCGATTTTTAGAAAGATATTCTGAATTCATTAAAGGAAATAATTTTCAAAGTAACTTGTGATTTCTAAGAAAAATAATCAAACAAATGTACAGAAAGTCAGATGAGTGAAAGAAGTAACAATGAATGCACGATTTTAAAGTAAATTTCGAGAGGGGTCATTTGACCCCGCTTGGTACGTTTAGTGATGAGGCGGGAGGAATCTAGCGTTATTGTCGCTAAAATATCTGAAACAATGATCAGAAACGAAGTGACCATGAGTGGCCATCAATTCGCAACTAAGCTGATGCTCTGATATCTCAACTTCCCGTATTTAGCATCCAAATTAAATCTCTGGCATCTGGACGAAAATGTATATATGATTGCATTTGTATAACTTATGTGGTATAATGATAGTATTTTTCTTCCTAAAATTTCATTTCACGTTCTAACGTCCCGAGTTCACGTAGATTGTACGTTTCCCTTGGTCATCATCCATTCGATGAGGCGACCTTAGAGCATAAATATCTATGGAGGGGGCTAGAAAGCTGGCTAGAAAGTGTCTCCAAGTTGAGTCTGAGAGAGAAGGGTATACGTATCCTAAAAGTTTTCAGTGCGCATGCGTCAATGCGTCAAACGATACAGATTACAAGTAGGATATATCTCAAATGCTAGATAACAAATGACATATATTGTTAAATATGACATTATATAGATGTAGAATATTGTAGATATGGATAGATATTTAAAAAAAACCTTTAATTAATATTTATTTTATCTTTATTCATGTTTGAACTGAACTAATTTTGTAAACTTATTTCTAATATAATCTTTTGTTAATAAATTACTAGCACACCTTGCCACGTGAAATAATCGTATATTAATATAGATTTCAATGATATTTTGAATCGGCTGAATTTTGTGATTGTCGAAAAAATCCTGCTGCATAATATGTTCAGTCATTCCACTGTCATTAAAAACACTAGGACTAATTTCATAAAAAATTTGACTTTTTAAAATTGTTTTAATATCATTTGTAATACTAATTGACTTAGAATTTGCTCTTATAACATTTTCGCGGTATTGCGTTATTTTAACGACGTCGTCTGAAGGAAAGATTAAGTTAGCTTTGCTATTTGTCGTTATCAATATTGATTTCGTGGATTTTGCGACAAGAAAAGTAAAGCACACCTGACAAATCTTTCCTTTTAATTTTCTGATAACGAATTCACTAATATATTTGACCACGTCATCGACAAATGGGCTGAGTGACCATAATGTTGACAAATAATCATGGTCAAATTTATCAGGAGAGAGTATAAATTTTATTTCGTGCAAATCTTTGAATAAGCCATCGTTCAAATTACTATTTTGTGCTGATAATACATATAAAATCTGTGCATCGTTAATAAGGCCTTTATGCGAAGCTTCAATTTCGTGCCTCACAAGCAATCTTTTATAACTATTTTCAAATTGCTTTGCATTAGGATTATCATTAAAGCCCCCTCTACTACGTAACGCACTAAAAAAGGTTTCGAGATGATCTTGATTCAGTTTATAACTTAACAAATATTGAAGTCTCTTTGCTTTTAAAATTTTGTACAAGTAGAACATATTTGTTAAGCAGATTATGAAACCAAGAAAACCAGCTTTCCTATTGCTTTATAAAATAGGTTTATTTGTTGTATCTCTTAACTCTTTTATGTATTGGATAATCTCATCCGCATACGCTTTTAAATCGTTAAAATTATCACTTGTTAGGGCCACCTTGTACTTGTTTTTTGTACAAAATTTTGATCGAACATTTAATAAATCAAATCCATTATTAATATTGGAGCAGAATAAGGCAGTCACTTCTGCAAATGTAAACTCCTTTGGAAAGTACTGACTCGTAGTTTTTAGAGCTACACTGACACTTTCTCTTAACGTTTGGGCGGCTAGTTTTACATTCATTTTGCTATTTTTAAACATGATATGCTTTTTGGTCGATCTTGTGGCAGCCCGTAAACATTCTGTTTCTTCAAGTAGTTAGAGAGTTACAATGTTTTTTCCAATAAATATACTTTTCATTGTGACGTAAACTTAATTTATCTCCTAAAGTATTCCTAATTAATTTAATTGCGTGACAAGGGTCCAAGAAACAGAAAACTTTTTATTTTGTTACAGGATGCAAAATGTTGGGCAATCTGGTTCAGGATTTCAGGAATTTTAGCCTATATACAATAGAAAAATACATTCTATTTCATATACCAATTTAAAAATTGCTCATTTACCTTTCAGCAGTTGATTCTGAAAGTAAATTCTTATGTTTCAAGTGTTTCAATTCGTATTTTAAGAGGAAGGCGACATGTACCACGTGACACGTGAGTGCAAGAAAGATAGCTGAAAATTTCCCCTCCTTATGCATGCGCATCGACACAACGTAGGACAATATACCTTTCTCTGTCGTACTCAACTTGGACACACTTTTAGTCTATACGAAACATAGGCTATTCTCCCTCAATATATATTTATGCTCTAAGGCGACGACACATCAACAAAAAAAAATTGGAAATAATATGACGAAGAAGTGACACATAACTTAAATGACCGTCAATTTACAACTAAATATCGTGACACTGAAAATGGCGGTCAATTTGTATAGAGATTGAAATTTGAAAATTTTTTGTCAATTGACGATTTAAGAAAAATTACCGTCATTTTTCATTTTTAGACTATACCCGTATGAAGACAACATCGTAAATCGTGTAGCCAACTTCACAGAGCTTCTAAGCTAGAGGCAGCTAGAGGCCATATATGAACATAACCTAAAATATTTGTTTAAGTTCACCGAGCGTGATCGTTAGATTTTTTCTTCTTTTTTTTCCTACGAAGAAGAAGATATTCATGTGCTCTTCTGTTTACCACTGACAGTTACCAAAATCGTGACCAACAGCTATGCTCGGTCGTGTGTTCAATACAAATTTTCGTAATATATCGGTAGGTACAATTTTCTCTCGTGCCGGGTACATGTGCTAATGAACCGCGCTAAGTCGCGAATTAGTCCATGTACAAAATTTCTTTTTCACCGGAGAAGCAGACGCTTATGCTTCTCTGGTTTAATCCCACGATTGATAACGCAAAATTTTGAGTTTTCAAAAAAGAAAAAAAAAAGTAAAACCTCGTCATATATGTTGCCACCTTCGTTGTTTTGTATTTGTGTTGAGCGCGAATGTTGCCACACTTTGCGCTGGTTGAGAAAAAAAAAATGAACAGGATAGGTAAACCAAAAGTTTTGCAGCTTCTCTCTCGGGTATGGAGTGGACCGAACGGCGCTCTAGCCGGCAAAGAGGCGGAACAGAAAATGACCGATATTCTAAGAAATAAATTTCCAAAGGCCCAAATCATTGAAGTCACCGATGTCTCGGGTATAATTTTTTTGTCTTCAATTTTCATCTATGAAAGCACAAAAAAAAATATTTTTTTTCGTCTAAATGTAATAAAATTGCAAACATTAATGCAGGAGGTTGCGGGGCAATGTTTCATGTTAACGTCATTGCTCCTGAATTCAACGGTCTCAATACAGTCAAACAGCACAGATTGATTAACGATGTGAGTAATTATATATGTCTTTGTATTAAAATCCTTTTCAATCTTAAAACTTTTGTGATAAATCACTTTTTATGTAAATATTACTTTCTTATATCCTTGTTCGAGAGACTTTTCATTCTACATTTAAAAAATTTTAAATCAATTTACTTTTATATATGTTGTAATATTTGTTTTTATTTCCAGACGCTGAAAGACGAAATCAAAGATATGCACGGGATTCGTATAGAAACTGGAATACCCAGGCCATAATTATGTTGTAATATAGAATTTAAAAAAAAAGTAGTCATCCAATCATCATTGTTTCATTTGAAAAATTTTATTCATCTAACTCGCTTGTCACAGAAACTTAAAATATTCATTAAAACTCCTGATTTCCATTTATGTACATATTCCATTGTAAATTAAATTGATCTTCAAAAGCTTATATCTGCCGTTATTACAGATCTGTGGGATTCTTAAAATTCATCTATTACATTGAACAAACTATTGTGCGGAGCATGATTGAAAAATTCTTCGCCTTCAAAAGATATTCGTAATACTTTTATTTTGTGCGGTGAACTATACTTACTACTATCCTATTGGTTCTCTAACATCGATATTTTTCGTCAAAACGTTAGTGAAAACGCAAAGATTTTCAATTCAAGAATGATAATTGGATTTACTAGGAAATCGACATTTTAAATGGAACTAGTTTGCGTTTTTTTTTATAGGAAGCTTTGGCGAGTTTTTTTGCAAGTTTTCAATATCACTGTAACCGAAGTATGCGAAAACGGCGGAAAATCAGATTTAAAAAAACTTGAGAATTCCTTCCTCGAAATCTCACACAACACCCAAAGGTCAAAGTGCCCTCTGCGAGGAACTATCTTTTTTAATTTTGGCTTCCGCATAGAGGCAGTTATCACCTTAGAGCGTTGTGTGAAATTTCGAGGAAGCAATTTGCAAGTTTCAACGTGCAGCTTTTTCCCTGCACGTATTGTCAATCCCCGATTTTTCGAAAAATTTTAAATTTCATAAAATCGGAGCTGTTTCATCAAATATCGCCAAATTCAATAATAACCATCATTAAATTATATTCTGTTTATTTTCAAAGTTTTAATACGATCTATCGAAATCTGTAAAAGTTAAACCACAGATGCTTGGAAAAATTCAAAATTTCATAAAATCTGAACGGTTTCATGGTTTTTCGAGCTGCAACAAGTCTTGGTTAATATTCTTGGCTCATATTCGTAGTTGATTCTCGCGATAATAACGTACATTTAATAATATTCTATTCATATAGAGAATTTTTTATTCAATATCTCAGAATTTGCGGAAGCTAGAGTGCGTACGAATATTTTCTCGAAAAATTAAAAAAAACCATAAAATTTGACTCTCTTCATAAGTTTCTGTAAAAAATGCCGTGAATCAAGAATCGTTTTTAAGATATAGACGTATGAATTTTACACGATGGATACATAGACATACGTGCAGACATTTTTTCTAAAAGTAATTTTTCGACGTTTTGGCACATTTTAAACACATTGACATTGATAACTCGAAAAAATATGTTCATCGGCGCCAGCCATTGTCTATGAGAAAGCAAAAATTGTCAACAATCATAGTAAATAAAAAGCTTTAACTTATTTACTTGTGTGCCAATTTCAGTCCGAAAGCTCATAACAATTCGAAGTTACTGCAGTTTCAAGTTCGCACCTCTATCACACACACACGCATCCATCCGGACATTTTTTCTAAATGTTATCTTCTTATTCTTTGGAACATTTTGAGTACAATGATGTTAAAAACACGATGGTTTTTTCATGAAAACAAAGCTTCTATCATAGAAAAAAATGAATGTTCTTCACGGCGTTTTTAGAAAACACTAATAAAAGTTTCAAGGATAAAATTATAAAAACAATTGCAACGATTTCGTTTACGATAATATTTATTTTTCATATTAGTTATTTCAGTCACCACGCTGAACATTTCGAACCTCTCAAAGTTTTTCCCGAACGTTAAAACTTGAATTATCAGTAATGTTAATATTTTGATCTTCAGTATTGAAATTGTATAGCGAAAATTTGAATTCTTCGCGGTTTAGTTGTGTAGCGGTTTCGCCCGCTCCTCCAACCTCAGTCGGTAATCAACGCGCCAACCACGAAAAGTCACTGGTTCCAAAAGTCGATGCGACTTTTCGAACGCCACAGCTGCGGAGACTGTTCACGAGAACAAGGAACGCGCGCATTCTAAAGAATCTTCCATCCTTCTGACACGACAACACGTATTACCTCTCTTTAAGTGATATTAATCCTTTGTAAACATTTTCTTCTACGACTGTGATATAATAAAGTGACGTTTAACTGTAATACCTTCTGCGAGTGTTTATTCCACCGGTGAAATTGAGCAAAAGACTACAATTGCGCTACATGTGTACCCTCTATTGGCGTATCCCTGCATTCGTTACAATATTAGCCCAAGGAAGTTTAAAGTGGGTTGTTGGTGACGGTTACAGACAACGAGGCGTATAGTTTAAGAAACACCACCATATTGATTACTTAACATAATACAATATTAATATGAAATAAACTTTGGTATGGCATGTGCCAGAGCTGTAGCGTAGCGGTGTCTGTTCGAAGATCATAATGACAATGATAATTCTTTTTATTTCCTTGTTCCGACGTTCCGTTTACGGCGCAGTCGCGCGTCGGTCGAAATTGTAGGTTTTCGTTGAGAGTGGACTTAAGGTTGCGACAAATATGTGGGGATTATCCAAATGAGAATGACAAACCGAAGACCACAGTATAAAATACAAACGAATGAGATTATGTGAATCGCGTTGCTCCTCGTAGCTCGCCAGGAGAAAGTCTGAAGTTACTAGAAAGTCCACGCTCCGCAAGTGGCGGAGTCGTTCTCGCGCTTTGTCGTCCCTTTTGTGAACGCGCCTGAAGGCGAGAGTCGCTCAGTGACGAAGTCCACAAATAAATAAAACACCAGTTACGCGCTCTGTTGGCATATCCTGCATTCGTCACTTTTTCAAAATTTGTCCACGCGTGCCGTGACTGCTATGCACTGTCAGTTGTCATCGCAGCTTACCAAAGTTTTCAAGGGAATATACACAAAAAGTATTGTTGGTTATGTTTGGCTACATTTCATTATTTATTGTGAAATTAATCCCAAAACCCACTGAATAAGGATAGAATTTAATTATATTTTCATTTCTTTTTTAGTCCTCATTTGAGTTCTATATCGTTAAAACTGAGCGTTAATGATATATTTATTTGATGAAAAATGAGTATTTCTGGTACAATTCTTCACAACAAAGTACGGGAAATAATGCCCGGACTTCCGTCGGGTATAACACCAGAAGTATTGAGCAAGACTTGTGACGATACGATAGCTCAACCGTTCTTCAAATGGTTCTGTTCAAATGTCGGACGGGACAACTTTCTACCTGCGGAAGAAGTCACGCTGTAAGATTATGTATCCATTTATTTATGTTTTAATTGGAGTGATTCTAGATGACACAAAATATTATTCAAACAATGAAGTATAGCGACGTACGTTACCACCGGCTAAATGGGAATATCTGTTATTCGTAACAAACATGAAATACAAAATCCAAGCGTACCAGATATCACTTTTGACAACAGTGGTACTGTACTTCGGTACTGTACTTCAATATCCTTTATTGTTGTATTATTCAAATCATTGATCATACTCCGTCTATTGTTTCCACACATATTCGAGAGCTTATTCGTTCCTTTAAGGAGGTTTTGTTTGAATCTAAAAAGTGGCAGCAATTTACAATTTTAACAGCACATTCGTAGACATATATTAAGTACGCCCACAAAATTTGAACACGATTCACAATCTACTTACCAAGATAAAAAACCATAAACATACCCTCAAAATAGGGTCTTATGGATCAACCGCTGCATGGTGTGCGGAATTGTTGGATATTGGTAGTAAAAAAGAGGTGGCTGGTTAAAACTTCAGGAAAGTATAGACTTGTCTATTACAGAGTAAGTGTTGATTCAAGTACCATACAACACCAATTCTCACTGCATTATAATGCATTATACCACATTATGAAGCAGTAACAATTTTATATAATATGCCAGATGTACTTTGTGTTAAGGGATAAATGATAGTTTTTTAACAAAAAAATCATTATTTGCAGGGAGAAACACATAAAGAAGAAAGGTGAATGGCTGGAAGGTGAAGAATTGGATTCAGCTCTTGAAGAAGCGATAAAAGATTGTCCCGATTTGATGAAACTCTTGGTAGGCGATTCAACAATCTGTAAAAGACTGTCCGACGAGCTCGAGGGCGAGAAAGATGCTTACAAGGAGGATACTGATTACTTTAAGACCCTGGAAGAAAGTCTAAGAAATTTAAAGTAACGATATTGACTTACGTGACGAATTTAATTTTTGTTTTTCTTTATTTCTGTGATTTTAATCGAGTTTACGTCGTTTCCGGAATAATTACATGACACGATTGCAGAGAACTGAGTATGAAACTCGATGATGATATAGAGACGGAAGAATCGCAGTTGGAAAAACATCGTATAAGAGTAAACAAAGTGTACATGGATTGCATAAGTGTACTCGAGGAATTTGACTCGTGTCATCGTCAATTTTTTCGCGATATCGAAGCTCTACTCGAAGTCTATTCCGATGCGGTTGAAAAAGTAAGCGTCACGTTAAATACAATAATTCTCACGTGAAACGTATATCAGTGGGAAAGAGAAAACTCCAATTTTTGTAAGAATTTTATCTTTTCAGAGGTACTTCGAGATTTCATGCATATGCATATTCTAAAGTTTACTGTACTAAATTGTTTTTAATTTCCCTCAATGCGCTTGTTATAAGCGAATTGAGGGAAATTAAAAACAAAACGAATATGCGTAGCCCGCGGAAATTCAAAATTCGCGATACTTTTTGAACAGATCTCGTATATCGAGAATGAATTGTTCGATTTCTTGCAAACTTTGCACAGATATAGGGCATCAACCCTCCGCTGTTTGCTGCCATTTTAGTTGGAATTCTTAGAGGATTCGAGATTGTACGGAAATCTTGAATCCTCCAGGAAATAATGAAATTTTCGAAAAATGTCTGTGATTCCTCTAACTTCCGTAAATTTTCATCTATCGAGTCAGAAATTTGTACATCAAAGGGTTATGGGACAGGGATGTTCAATAATGCATTCGGCAAAAAACGCTCGAGCGAATCAGGCCCTCTGAGAACATTTTGTACCATCGATAAACGTTGCTTTGGTTCAAGGTAGCTTCACCGTATGCCGCAGTTACATTCGGAATGCGTCCGCGCATTTAATTTTGTTTTTCACACAAAATTTGATACAGATTCTTTGAACCATTTTTTGGAATAGGCAAAAATCGAAGACAAGCCAAAACACGTCTAACCAAAACAGCTGTCAACAATTAACTAAACATTCAAAATGGCCGATTTTTTCAGCATAAGTGAGGGACATGAGTACCAACCTAACGCCACAAAAATATCGAAAATCGAATATACGTAGCCCACGGAAATTCAAAATTCGCGATACTTTTTGAACAGACCTCGTATACCAAGTTGAATTTTTTAACCACATACATACACATAGAGAGTCAGATTTTTTTTTCTAGGTATGATTTTCAAATGTTTTCGCACATTTTAGTCACACTGACATCAAAAACTCGACTTTTGTCTAACGAAACCACGGCTTCCCCTTGAAAAAGTAAAAATGCAGAAAAAATAAATAAAGGATAGTATAATGATAGATTGCATTTAAATGAAACCCCATAACAGAAATCTGATACTTTCTCTACATCGTTTCATATCACTGGAATCGGCGTACGCGCTTCGCGCGCTGCTTTTGTAGGTTAAGTTCATCGTGCGATCTGAAGTATGCACATGAACGAACTCTAAGCACGACATCGATAGCCAATCATAATGACGAGTTAGTCGGCCTTAGAAATAAATCGCATTTCGAGATATTTCGTGGCATGTCCTTTTTATAGAGGGGGGACTATGATTTTTACGAAATTACGGGAGTTTTACGATTAAAGCAAAAGCGCGACCTGCCCCGCACGTTGCCCTCGACTCGCCATGCGTTCCCCTTGCCCGGAAAACCTAGTGAACCTCCGTAACTTGTTTTATTCAACATTAATTAAGATGCTTTGATTGATTTTACCCACAATTAATTTTAATACCTGTATTTTACTCGAGATTATGAAAAAATTCCAATGTAACGTCGGGAAAATCTTGAAAAGTAATGAAATATCATTTCAGTTTGTTATTAGTCACTGCCAAAGTCCTTGAGTAACAGTAAAAAATTACTATTTTCATGACGATGCTACAATGAAGTTTACGGAATGAAAATACGACAATTGACGGTTTTATTGCTGTTTCTAATTTCGTTCAATTTTTTTCGATCGTTGATACTTTTATGCTTATACAAGATGGCTACTACATACTAAATAATATATACAATTTATTTTATATTTTATTTTGTATTTTTCATTTTCCAGAAATGCACGCCAGTTGTTTGGACGCAAGTGCCTCTCGACAATTTCATAAAACAAATGGAAATGCACAATGAATATCTTGGGATTTATGTGAAGCGACATTTCGGTGGTAGAGTCGAACAGGTCAATGATTCGGACTACGGTACACTGATAGAGGATGGAAAGGAACGATGCGGGGATGAGAAAATTCACGAATTATTGAATTGTCAAACAAAGTTAGTTTTTTCATCAATTTATCTTTTTAGAATGTTGCTTACCTACGTTGTAATACCAAAATTGCGTCATTTTTTAAATGTGCCTTGTCCGATGGTATTACTTATTTCTCTCGCGAATATTATTGAAATTTTTAAATCACCCATTTTTTAATTGAAATAATTTCAAAGTCTCCACTTTAATAATACGTACATGGAGAATTTTTTTTTTGCACTGGAGTGAAGTTCAATTTGATTGGAATTACAGTGTGATAACATCGAAAACGGATGAAATAAATGCCAAAGTGAAGGAAGCTGCGGGTGTTGCAACAGCGGCACACGCAATTGATATTTACAACAACGCTACCACGATTATTCCTCAATCCGAGGCGCAGATGCGGTGAGAATGATTAAAAAAAAACAGTATTAACACCAGCCATAGGGTAAACCCAGGAATTTTATCCTCACAAGGTTATATGGTAATACAGTATTGTTTATTACCATATAATGTGTTGTATTTTAACACGTTTGTACTATTGAAGCATCGTGACGAATGTAGACAAAGTAATAATTACGAAAAACATTGCAAGTTGAAACTTGTAAAGTTGCTTCTCGAAATTTCGCATAATGATCAAAGACCTCTATGGGGAATTATTGAGAATTACCGTTTAGCAACCTGACCTCTCTCGGCCAAATTTCAAACCACTCTGTCCCATGCGGCTCTCAATAATTACTGTGCGATTGCGTCACGTTTTAATCGTAATTAATAATGTACTGGCTTTATTACAGCAAAGATATAGTAAATAAAAATCGGGAGAATATAGACGATGTTCGGTCCGAGGGGTATGAGATTTTCAGCCCATGCGAATGATCAAAAACCGTGTTGCTCGCGTTGTCTAAACAAGAGGTCCGGCTGAAACTGCATAATTGCTGAAAAATAAACAATTTATGAGTATAACATTGCGTCTTGTGGTAGATTGATGTTATAAGTAATAATTTATTGTTCGAAGGCGATTTATTTAGCCGTAGAACGGCGGGAAATATTTTTCTGATTTTGAGGTCAAACGTGGCATGGTCCCAGGCGTATGGGATTTTCAGAACACTAAAATGATCGATAACCGTTTTGTTCACGTCGTGTAAATAAGAGGCGCGATTGAAATTGCATAATTACTGAAAAATGAACAATTTATAAATATAATTTTTCTATCCTTATGACGATAGTGCACTTCGTCTGTATCCAATTGTCTAGGTTGATTCTGCCCGTGCACAAACATCAACGGTAATAATCCTGATTATACGATCGTATTAAATACATTACATTTCGACGAAAAATATACGATCATCGAGGATCTAGTACTGATTTCCGTGCTACTAACTAGTACTGACTGACGTGGGCTGACTGGGAATGAGCGACCATATTAAATAGGCCACTCTTCCGTGGTAATTCGTATCAAGAAAAAATAGCCGGGTAGAGAAGGCCGAGGGAAGAAATTGCCTCGAAAAAATAGCCAATGGCAAAAATAGCCGCGGAAAAAATGGAGTTTCTCTTGCTCTTTTGAATTTTCTTGACTTTCTTCGTGTTTTGTTAATTCGATAGTCGTGTGTCAGTAGTGCGTTGTGTTGTTAGTGTTTGTTTCAGTCATTTCAACATTAACTATTTTATTTTCCATCAACCCTTTTTTCCGTGGCTATTTTTTCCATCGGCCATCTTTTCCTAGATCTGTGGTAATTCCCAGTATCTTTCTCAATTTTGGTTTCTCATAGAGGAAGCTTTGAGCATTGCGTGATATTCTGAGGAAGTAATCTGCGAGTTTCAACTTGCAGCTTTTTCCCTACGTGTATTGTCAATTCGAAATGTTTCGAAAAATTAAAAATTTCATGATATCGGAACCGTTATTAAATCTCGCTAAATTCAATATTAACCATTGTTTAATTACACTCTGTTTATCTTTGGAGCTTTAACTTAATCTCTCAAATTCC
Organism: Oxytorus armatus; assembly: GCA_958009045.1. Taxonomy (NCBI): domain Eukaryota; kingdom Metazoa; phylum Arthropoda; class Insecta; order Hymenoptera; family Ichneumonidae; genus Oxytorus; species Oxytorus armatus. Next base: position 29,490,734 of record OY253746.1, read on the forward strand.
ATGAAATTAAAAATAACCACGGATTGTTGGAAAAATTGAAAATTGAAGAAAATCTGAACGGTTTCATCGATTCTCACGCTGTAACAATTCTTGGTTAATATTCTTGATCCGTGGTTGATTCTCGCTATAATAATGCTCATTTAATAATATACTATTCACATAGAGAATTTTAGTCCGACATGTCAAAATTTGCGGAAGCTACAGCAGTCTGCAACAATTTTTCGAAAAATTCAATTTACATTATTACAAAACCTAAATCTTCTAACCGATTTTTGCCAAATTTAGTATCGAACGTTCTTCGATGGTACTCTATTTATGTAAAAAAAATTTTCTCCGGTGTTCCTAAGTTTGTGGTAGTTCCAATGACCACAAGCATTTTTTGGAAAAATTAAAATTCCATAAAATCCGAACCGTTTCACTGATTATCGCCAAATTCAGTACCGACCGTTCTGTAATGACAGTATATTTATATAAAAAGAGTTAGCCCGATATCTGAAAAACTGCGGAAGCTAAATCGTGCACACAATTTTTTTGAAAATTTAAAAAGCCACCCGATCTGAGCCGCTTCATAAATTTTTATAAAAATTGTAGTCAATACAGCGGGCGTACTGCTTTACTTGTGTGCGAAATTGAAGTTTGACGTTTTGGCCCATTTTTAATACATTGCATTGAAAACTGGAAAAAAATGTCCACGAAAACGAAGTTTAGACTTGTTTCAGAATCCCAACTCCCGCTTAAAAAAAAACTATGCAATAATTTTTCTCGTCGCCTATTGGGGTGATTGGTTATTTTTTCGTACACTGATCGTTCTACTTTTGTTTTTTCTATATGGTGTCCCATAAAAAAACGGTTACCACCGTTGGAGACATTTTTTTTCGTACTCGTCTGAGAGTCAAATTTAATTGAAACAAAATAATATTGATAATTAATGTAAACATGTAAATTATACAAACGTTGTACAACAAATTATAGGAATATAATTTTTTTTTCTCTGCTTCTCGGTCGACAAGAGCGGAGATCGCTGCGCTAACGGGTAAAAGGGATTTTCTCGAAGAAAATATTGAGCTTCTGCGCGAGAGGCAATTGAAGGAAGTCGTCAGGCAGTACGCGAGATTTGTTATAACGAAGATACTCGTCGATGACGGTCACGCAAGGGCCGATAGACGAAAGAGCCGCTTGGAGAGATTAGAAAATTTGCGTACACTCGCTCGTGAGAGGGGCCACGGACACTCGGATTTACTCTGCATGTTGATGCAACTGCAGCTTCAACGACTCAAGGAAATCGTCGAATTCATAGCCGACGGACGTCACTATCTTGCCACCGAGTACAGTCTGTCGTCGGTCCGATTGGCAAGTATTACACGCAATGGGACAACAAATAAATTGTTCGTGGAAACAAAAATGGAAACTGGCAAATTGCTTCATGGAAATTTCACACAGTACACATTTAGGATTATCGTTCTCAATGTTAGCTTCCTCCTCGAAAAAGCTTCAAGGGGTAACACCACTATAGCGGCAAAAAAGAAGGTCTAACTTTGACGATTTGTTTTGAGAGTATGAAAAAAGGAATAGGATTTCTTTTCAGACGGTTTATTTAACACATATTGAAGTATGAAAAAAAAAATTTTTATTATCATTATGATACAGAATGGCGGCGACAGAGCTCATCTTGAAAATCGTCTTTTTTTAAAAGACCTTAACGGGAAGACGGTTTTCTCGTAAAGTATAAGACCTGAATGAAAAAACCAAATAATTTTATAATCTATATGCTATTGGCTATGGGACAACGTAGGGGTTTTTTTTAAGTCAAATTTTGTAGAAATGGTGCACTTTTGAAAAAATGAATCGATTTTTTCCCAAAAAAGCAGCAAATAGTAAATAAAAAAAAAGTTTACATTAGATCAAAAAAGTCTACGTACTCCGATAGAGAATGTAATTGTGAAGCTACTATCAGAATTTCAATTCGATCCATGCAACGGTGTTGAAGTAATCCGTTCTCCCAGTTTGAAAAAGGCGATTTTCAAGATGGGCTCTGTCGCCGCCATTTCGTATCAAAATGATAATAAAAAAAATTATTGTTCATACATCAATGTGTGTTAAATAAACCCTCTGAAAAGAAGTCCTATTCCTTTTTTCATACTCCCAAAATAAATCGTCAAAGTTAGGTCTTTTCTCTGCCGCTAGAGTGGTGTTTCCCCTTAAGAGCATATGATAGGCGATGAAACACTCGAAGGGCGTCGGTATAGTAGGAACCATTGAAATCGGGATAACAACCAAGGATAACGTACAAAATACGCAAGTTAACCGTGCCGGGCTTATATAATATAAATATATAACTTTACTTATATATTTTGATATCGTTACTTCCAATTTGCCACGTAGGAAGCCAAAAACTTGCGAAAATTGTCTGTGAACTAAAGATTGAGTAAGGAAAATCTCGCGTCCGGGTCTGCAAGTAGCGCCAGTGGAATATAAAGAAACTAACCCAAAACACTTCCACTATTGCTGTGTATTTTACAACCAAATACCGCGCTGTTAATCTTTTCAAAAAATCGATATACGTGTTTGTTAAGATTCTCGCTCGCGTCATTTTTGCGCCATCGAGTAAAAAGTCTGTAATTTTTTCTATGTTTTATTCCATAAACTTAAATTAAGTTCAAAAACTTCGTAGACCTGGACCTCGTGAATATCAGTTTGGATATATGACGTTCGTCAATGTATTTATTTTACGATCCAGTACGAAAAACCATGGAGCATTGTCCGGACGTACAGACATTGTTTACAGAGTGTACGTGGACAATGATAGATATTCTCGATTCCACGAGGTACTCCGCAGTAGCTTTGCTCATCCGGTATCTCGAATAACATAGATAATACGATTTTCCTTGCTGGCGACACGATATATGTGCAAAATTAATAACCGTAACTTTTGGAAAACAAATGCCGGTTTGGGGAATATGAATTTGGAGATTACAGATTTGGGGAATATGATAGCCTATCACGAGGAAGACAAATTTAAAGACCAAACAAAAATAACAAAATGAAACATCGTGATATGAAGAACTGAATATTTCATCAATAGGACACTATGCGACAGCAGCAAGATAAATTCAATGCGATAATGAAGTCTTCACCGAGGGAACAAAATGTTTTCAACAAAATTTTCATATCGTTGATCCTCGGAACGGAAAGTAATCCGGACGATTTGAACGTTGCGACGAAACATTACGACGATTTGGTACAGGATAATGAGAGGCGAAAAAAAATTCTACTGGACGTTGAGCTCGACACGAAAATCGTCAAACTCGCACGACTGTAAGTTGAAAAAAATAAACGTAAACAATTCGTTGCCATTGCACGTTATAAATTTGAGTTTTTAACTAAAAACGAGCATGAATGAACCATTGAAAACTATAACTAATTATAACTTGAAAGACAATTAACGAATTACACGAACTAGAGCCTTGGTAAACGGCTGTAGCGATTTTTTTTTAAATTCGTCATTTCATGACTTCAGCATGCCTCGATCGCATTTTCTCCAAATTCAATAGCGAATTCTATTTTACTATGGACCATTTGTGTAAAAAGTTCTAGCCCGATAGCTTGAAAATTGCGTGAGTTATGCTCTTAACGCGCTTTATGTAAAGCTTTCAAAATCTTATAAAATCCAAAATAATTTGTCAATTGTCGGAAAAAACTACTAGTCTTACCTTCTTTTTCATATTTCAGTGAGGAAGAAATTATGTCGATATATGACGAGGAAGTAAAAGGGCCAACGACCAGTTTCAAGTCGGCGTCTTACGATCTACTAAAGCGACTCGACGATAGCACGAGACGCGTTTGCGCTATGCAAGGCAGTGTCAGTGATATTAGAGGAAAGATCAAAGAAATGAGCGTAAGGATTAAGAACGAAAGATATTTACATCCAACGGAAATACAGCATCTTCTATTTGTTTCTAATGCTTTTATCTTTCAATTTTTACAGAGAAAAACTTCGAGTAATTCCTTCGAGCGCGACACGACAATTATGTGGCAGAGATTTCTCGCCAATCACGAGGAATTGCAATCAAAGTACGACGAGGCTAAGAGAAAAGTCGAGAGTTCACATTTTTTCATCACCTCGGACATGTAAATAATGAAGGAAATCGATATGTATTTCTTTTAAACATTATTTTTATAGTTACACGGCCATATCCATAGATCAAGAATAATTATTTAATACTAAAAAAAAGTAAAAGAACAAAAAAAATTTATCATGAGTGACAAAAAGCATGATAATAATTGGCATCGGAGTGGAATAGACGTACTGGCTTTGTTATTTATGAAACCAAGCTGAGACAGTATTTAATAAACTTTACAAGGCAATTGAAAGAAAAAAAAAAATTCTCGCGTCGAGCGCCGTTTTGGAGGGGATTTTTACTACAGAATAAATTTAAACTCGTCAAGTTTTCTTTCTGCAATATTTCATACATATTTATCGATACTTTAAAAACAGATTTTAATTGTGCAGCCAAAAGAGAGCGTATCACGTTGTTTTGTACGTCCGGGCACAATGGAGCATGGAAAAAACTCCGCAACACGGTGTTGCGGACGTTGTATGTAACTCAAAGAAAAAACCAAAACCATTCTTATGCCGTGTGTGTCGTGACGGTTGGTACTAACTTCGGCGAGGAAAATCATTTTTCTTACAAATGACGGTATACACATTTGATTATCGATTCTTTTCGACGTTTCGTCCCCTTCAACGAGTTATAAAAAAGAAATAAGAAACATTATTTCGACTCAATTCTGTTACCAACGTTAAAAAACGGTCTACCGATGATGTATATCAAATCTGAGCTTAGTCGGCCAATTGATCAATTGATATCGTGGATATATCGATCAATTCGAGATATCGTGGTTTCGCCGATTTGAAATACATAGTTGTCGCCATAAACGCGGTGAACGGGTAACACCACTCTAGCGGCAGAAAAAAGGCCTAACTTTGACCATTTATTCTGGGAGTATGAAAAAAGGAATAGGACTTCTTTTCAGAGGGTTTATTTAACACATATTGAAGTATGAAAAAAAAAAATTTAATTGTCATTTTGAAACAAAATTCCGACGACAGAGCCCATCTAAAAAATCGTCTTTTTTTAAAACACCTTCACGGGAGGACCGTTTTCTCGTAAAGTATGACCTGGAACAAAAAAACAAAAAAATTTATAGTCGATATACTATTGGCCATGAGACTACGTAGGGTTTTTTTTTAATCACATTTTGTAGAAATGGTGCACTTTTGAAAAAATGAATCGATTTTTTGGCAAAAAATGCAGTAATTTGCTTATAAAAAAAAAGCTTGCATTAAATAAAAAAATGGCTACGTACTTCCATAGAGAATGTAATTGTGAAGCTATCAAAATTTCAAATCGATCAGTGCAACGATGTTCAAGTAATACGTCCTCCCAGTTTGAAAAAGACGGTTTTCAAGATGTGCTCTGTCGCCGGCATATTGTATCAAAATGATAATAAAAAAAATTGTTTTTCATACTTCAATATGTGTTGAATAAACCCTCTGAAAAGAAATCTTTAGAGATGTTTAGATATCCACAAAGTTCCGAAAATGAGATTCATGAACAACAAACTATCGGAAAGTTCAAGCATAATGAAATTGAAGAAAAGATTTATCAGGTTCACGAAGGTGTCGGACTGCGAAAATCACAGACTTGACGATGCGATATGCCGAAAATTAGAGTTTACAAGGGTCAAGAAACCGAAAATTTGCGATTTCTATTGGCGTGAAATTCATTTGTTGCGTGAAAGATGGCAAAAGGTCGTAGCTTCCGAAGGACACTACTTCGAATAAAATAGAATTTACCGTAAATTATGAATAATTTTTTTTTTTTTTTCATTGAAAAACAGCGGGAATTAATTTAAAATGAATATTTTTAAATATATTTTTAAATATAAATATTTTTTGAGTGTCTTACTGTTAAACTGCATCATAAGACGAAACATTGATGTGATTGTTATTCTCGATGGCATTATTTTTTTCGTCAAGTTAGATTTCATTGAAGGTTTAAATCGTTCGTGATTATATAATAATTTATAAAATGATAACGAACGAAGATAAATATTCGAAAAAAAATCAGAGACGCGCTCTTCAGTTGCAACGACGATATGTAAAAAAATGAGGGTAATCACTATCGGCAAAGTTGTGTGAGTTGACATGGAATACCTCGCATATATTTGCTATGTATAGATACTAATATCTATGTACACAGTAAATATCATTAAATGCGTTGTTGTTGTGTTGCGCGCATGACAAAACTCTTCCCGCATTACGATGACGTAGATATGGTTTATAGGATGATATATACAGGAGAGCTCGAGTGTAACCTTGATTCAGATACGAATTTTCTCCCACTCCTCTCCGCCCGTTTATATACCCAGTTCTCTTTCCACTCCGACATCCCGTCTGCCCCTCCCGCGCCCGCCTCCATTGGCTGCTGTCCTTTCCCCTACTCCTCGTCGTCGCCAGGTTGTGTTTACGTTCGGCACTAGAAAATAGCCACGAGTATATATACGTTGATATAGGTGCTCACGTGAAACGAGTACACAAAAGGTTCTCAGTGGGAAAATCCAAACAAATCGCAAACCCCACCCCTGCAACTCCTTTCTACTCAAGTCTGTTCATTCAGTCTTTTTTCCCAGGTTTTCCCTCGAGCGGTTAAAAGTAACCCTTCAGTGAAGACATTCACTTGGAGCTATCTTTCGTTGTCGAATACAACCTCAATTTTTCGTTCTCGAATGCACTCTCAATTTTACCTAATTTTCGCAACCAACTACCCCCGTACTGTTCTCGTCCTGTAACACCCAGAAAACTACATATATTGCAGGAATTTCAATGCCATACAGTTATACCTTTCAACCTCCAAACACGCACATAGGCAAACAAATGATAATCCATTTACGTTAAAATTGAGATCCTCCGAGTACCACTTCATTGGCTTTAAGGGAGGAGATAGGTTTAGGACTACGTTTTATTTCTGTATTTCAAGAGATGCAACAGCGTGAAAAATTACAAAAGTTAAAGCGATCACCGACATTTTTCGAAAAATTCAAAATTTCATAATATCTGAAACGCTCGAGCGATTTTTTCCAAATTCAATACCGAACAGCCTTGGCCCCTAACCCTTTTATGTATAAAGTTTTGACTCGATAGATAAAAATTTATGCAAGTTAGAGTAATAGACGACATTTTGCGAACAATTCAAAATTTTATAAAATCTAAAACGCTCAAGCAATTTTTCCCAAATTCAATGGCGAACATTCGTGACACCTAACCCGAAATTATAGAAAATTAAGGTTAGTCAACAATCCTTGTTGACTAACCTTAATTTTCTAACAATCTTGTTGTTAATAACTGACGAGTTATTTTATAGGGATGTAATTTCAAAAAGTTTTTTACAATACTGTGTAGCGAAGAATTTGAAATTTTCCATACTTGAGCAGTTATTCTAATGATGAAATTTGGATTTTGTGAAAAATATTTTTCTACTTCATCCGCTGTTTCTCCCGTCGCAACTGTGTGCACGAAGCCCCCGGAGCATCGTATCAGCGGTCCTAAAGAGTGCCATACTGTATAAAATTGTCAAAAATCCTATAAAAAAATAAATGAATTGAGTGAAATACAGTTGGAAAAATTCATGAGACAAAACATGAACATAAATAAGAATTTTTTTCACACCCTATTAGAGTATTTTCGCTAGCAACTCTGTGCCGTCCAAACTTATTTCTAAACAGTCTATAAGCGTTTGCATAAACTTTCCCTCTAATAGTAGAAGCACTCAATGAGATATACTTTTTCTTCAGTCGTGAGGGTCACTCATTTCGACGCGCGTATTCCGCGACTCCTAAGCGTCTGGAATGAAACTAGCAGCGCTCAGGTATACGACATCCAACAAGAGAAATCCTACTTCGATGATTGTTTATATATACACGGGTTCATATATGCCTCGCGGGCTCGTGTATTATCGATTCGTCCGGTGGGCTTTCGAGTTAACGGTTTGTTTACACGAGGCGGCGAGGATGGCAGAGATGGCGCTGTGCGCATGCGCCACATACCCAAAACAATAATAACAGAGTTGTCGAGAGAGGGGGTAAAAGGTTCATGGCTGCCAGCAACAGCGGATAGCAGCGAGCATATTCGCGTTGATTCGAAAGATTCGTACAGTTGCTTTGTTTTTTTTCTTCTTTTTTGTCAAACCCGTGTGTTATAAAACGATCTTTGCCGTCGCGTCTCGTCTCCTAACCCAACTGAAACGAGCGAATGAAGAAAAGCGTTTCATCCTCGATTCGGTATATCTATATATATATATTTATATATATATATGTATATCTATCTACGTACATTACGGCGCTGTGCCCCGAGAGCGCTCTCCGTTCCACAACACAACAGCGATCGGTCGGCATAACACCAGTAAGGCTGTGTGTGTGGGCGCGTTCAGTGTGTTGTATCCGCTTGTTCAGTGAACGTCGTCGTCCGTCGACATTCCACAAAGCTTCGAGATCTCTCTCGTAAGCGACTCTATATGTAAACTATATATTTACATATATCGTATAGACATAGTTCTGCAAATCGTAATTTATCAACAACATCCATATTATTGATGAATTTCGTTCCGCAAAAATCGGCAGTTACTTTTTCATCAACGTGGATTTCCATTGTGGCCCGCGAGTGTGTGTGAGTGCGCGTGCGTGTAACTTCCTACGGGATTCTAAGCTGATATATATATATATATAGACCTACAAATATCATATAGCGTACAACACGTATAAATCATTGGACTTTTTGGTGTTTCGAATTTTGAAGAAAAAAAATAAACGCTCCAGTAAGATAAACGATTAGCTGTGTTACAATTGACAACGATCGAGGAACGATAATAAAACTGAAAGAAGGAGGCCAAGCGGTGGCGCGTCGAAGTGATAGGCATCAAAACAATAACAATGCCGGTGTGCGTGCCAATCGAGTGAAACTTCGCGTACATGGTGGGTAGTAAAAGAGAGGCCAGGAGCAGCAGCGCTCATTCACACACAACACTTCGTGGCGAGCCTTCTCTTTTACACGGTTTCTCTCCCTCCCACTCTCTCTCTCTCTCTCTCTTTCTGTCTCTCTGTGTGGCAACAAGAGACGGCGTCGTTTCTGTGTACTTTTTGTCTCTCTTTCTCCACGCTGGTTCTTCCTCGCTAAGCAACTCTCGCTGGGGCAGCGTTTAACCGTTCGGCGGCTACTTCCACGTATTTTTCCACTACCAAACGGTGACAAGCTCCGAGTCGACGCAAGATCGGGACAGAGAAAAAAAAAAGAACAATATTGACCAATACACAATCCCGAGTAACAAAAAACTAATGTGTCCGATATAGTATATCTTTATGAACACATATATAGATATATGACGGGTTTTCGCCGGGTGAATCACGCGCTTCGTTGATTACGCATTGCTCTCACTTGTCGCGCTTGTGCGCGCGCGTGTATTTACACGCTTGTTGCGAGACCGAAGAATTAGTGTGCGCGGCCGTGTTTGGGTTTCGTGCTACGGTCATCCGTGGCGAAGTCGACTCGCGGTTTTTGATCGGTTTATCGGGTTGATAATAACAAGAGAAACCTCATCGAAATAACGGATTGTAACCCGGCATTGATTGATCATCTGACCGTTTTCGGTCTGTTTTTTTTTCTTTTTTAAGCGGGCAAACATTTTTTTTTCTGTCGCGGTGCAAGAAGATACATGAAAAAAGAGGCCGCTGGAGTGATCGTGAGAGGCACGGAGTGCGAATGAACAAAGGAGAAAGGAGAGAATAACTGTGTGCGGTGAGGACTACGGAAATTTTTACGTTCCGGATGACGAAGCACAGAATCAAAGTAACGTTCCTCTAGAAGCCTCCATTATCGAGGATATATTTACTTTCCGGAAGACCTCGAACCAGGCGCAACCGTTTCGTTTTTAACAGTCGAGAGACGCAGCGATATCGGAGAAGTTTAAACTTTGAAAAAAAAAAGAAACATCATTCTCTTCTGTTGTTTTGCTTTAGAACGACTTACTCGTCGTTAACACACAGCCGGTAAATTGAAAAATAAAAACAAACGAAAAATTCAAACTATCGACGTTTCCGTAAACGGTAAAATGCCGAGCGCCGAGGAAACAACGTATCTGTTCAATGTAATGCCGGAAACAACGCAAGAGTTCATAACGCGCGACGTTGATTTGCTGGTATCCCAGATAAAGGAGAATCTAAGGTTGTCCGGTTTAAAAGCAAAATCAAGCGTTAGCCAGAAGAATCGGCCATCGCCATATCGCGTACCCTCGCGGTCGTGGGCCGAACCCGGTAACTGCGATATATGCGGGACGAGAAGCAACAACAATCACGAGCACAGGCTACAACATCATCATCATCATCATCATCATCATCATCTTCACGGTCAGAAGAGAAGTACGGCAACGAGGGACGACGATCCGTACGAATTGTTGCAGGAATTGTTGCGCGAGGGCGGATTGATAAAGGAGGCGGTGAAGAGGCTTCGGACGAATCTCGATGATTACGAAAATTCCGAGGATGAAATCGCGGACGAGGAGGAGGACGACGACGTCGATGACGAGGACGAGAGTAACGAGGAACGTGAACGAAGACGGGAGATTCAGCAGGAACGACATCGGGACTCAACGGGATACAGAAGAAAACCTTATTTTTACGATTCCGAGGATGAGCCATTGCCGCCGGTTTACGAACCACTCGAACTGTGAGGAGGACTTTGGGACACGAATAATCATAGCACAGAGCCTGCCTCAACGAGGGCCACCCTACAGTCGCTCCTCGACGACTCGTCGAAAACCCCTCTTGACTCCCCCCTTCCCGAGCCCCCAAAGAACTGGAATTCATAATTATAAGTATACCACCTATGTATATTGGTAGATATAGGTAAATCTATGTACACTATATACATATTTAGTTACGTAAGTTTAGTTGTAATATAGCGAAAGGACGCCGGGAGCCAACGAACGGGTTGTACGCCTTATCATTGTTGCATCTTTATTTTTACATCTCGAACGAACTTTGGGACTTTAATTTTTCGTTAAATAAAGGCCAATGTATCCTTGAGATTGGAAACAATGATGGGGCTACCTGATCGTCGAGCTCTTTGAGTGTCGTTAGCGCTCGATCGCGGTCGGACGGAATTAGGGGTTCTAAGAAAAAATGGCCGTGGAGTAAAACAGGTGCGGAAGAAATAGCCGGGAAAAAGGAAGGCCGATGGAACAAATAATCGCGGAAAAAAAGGCCGATGGGAAAAAAAGTTTACGTTGAAATAACTGAAGCAAACACTAACGACGCGACACACTACCAGCGCGCGACTAACAAATTAACAAAACACGAACAGAGCCAACAAAATTTCAAAAGAACAAAAGAAATGCCTTTTTTTTCGCAGTCATTTCTTTTCATTCAGCCTTTTTTCTCAGCTATTTTTCCACGGGCATTTTTCCTGATACGCGATTATACACACACGCACGGAGCTTGCTCCGTTCTCGTTCGCGACAGCGCACGTGTTACACGAAACACAACCGACATATAAACTCGGCATTCTGTCATCACCGCGCGTCTTGTTCATCCGGCTGGAAGAACACGTACGTGTCGTGAAAAAAAAAACCTTTGGACGCGGACAAATAATTTTGATGAAATATGTCCCCGTTGTGAACTCCTCGGATGGTAAAAGAAGGAAGGGCTTTAGCAACGGGCTTTTTCATTATGTCTTTTGCGCGCGCGCGCGCTTTTGTGTGTGTGCATATGTTTGCGCGTATATATATGTGTGTGCGTGCGTACGTACGTGCGTGTGTGTGTGGGTGGGTGGTTGTGTGCGTGTGTTCGTCCGTTATCCACCCAACGGGTCTCGCTTTTTAACGATATGCAAAAAAGACAGGCAATTGTCAAAAAATGGTCGATCATTGGTACTTTTGACGCTCCAAAGGAATCGTGAACTTGGTCACATCTTTCAGCGATTAGCATTTGCATCCATTTTTTTTTCTCGGACAATTTTTCGAACATTGCCCTCTTTTTTTGGTCCACGAAAGAATATCGGCAATGTTATAACTCGGTAGGGAAACAATATAATCTCGTTCGATCGTTCTTCACTGTGTCGTTGCCGGAGGGAGTGAAATAATAAAAACGGTAAAAATGCATCGTAAGAAAACGTTAACGGAGCCTTTGAGAAGCGAGTGGGAATGTATTCTCGCTTCGAGGACATATACCGTGCTTGTCCTTACTGTACGGATGATGGAAAGGGGTAATAGCAACAGTGCGAACGATCGGTGAGAGGAAATGGTTAGCCATCGTACGTTGGTCTCTTCGCGTTCCCTCTCTCGGGTCACCGAATATACATATGCACGGCAATGCTAAAGCGAGCCTGTGCGCGCGCGTGTTGCGGCGCCGGGGAAACGGAGACGAATGAGGAAACATAGGCCCCTGTGTAATACGAATTCGCGTAGTAATTAAGGGGGAATTGTCTTCGACATGTGCTTGTAAACACACGGAGCGGGCTGTTTGTTTGCGAAGGGGAATACACATTTACATCCCACAGACGAGGTTCATTGAGGGTGGGGCTCAAAGATTGGAACGAACAATATTTGGAACTGAAGATATTTTGAAATTAGAAAAATTAGTAATATGGAACAACGAGGAGGACGTTATTCGGAAATTTAGTTTTTCGAAAGATGACAAAGTCGAATAACTGTTATTACGGGTTAACGACACTCTAGCGGCAGCAAAAAAGGCCTAACTTTGACGATTTACTTTGGGAGTATGAAAAAAGGAATAGGATTTCTTTTCAGAGGGTTTATTTAACACATATTGACGTATGAAAACAATTTTTTTTTATTATCATTTTGATACAAAATAGCGGCGACAGAGCCCATCTTGAAAATCGTCTTCCTTTAAAACTTCTTCACGGGAGGACGGTTTTCTCGTAATGTATAAGACCTGAAACAAAAAACCAAAAAAAATGTTATAATCTATATTAGACCGTGCCATTTTTGGGCAACTTTTTTTTTCCGAATAGATTTTATACTCTCAAAAGGGGGGAAAAAAGAAGTCTGTCAAAATGTTAGCCCTTAATATTAATAGTCTGAGGTCGCTCATCACGATTTCCTATTTCCCATCTAAATAACATGGGAAACTTTTCTTTATATCTGCAAAATTGATGGGTGACCTCTGAATATTTATATTAAGGGCTAACATTTTGACAGACTTCTTTTCCCTTTCTGAGAGTATACAAACTGTTTGGAAGGAAAATTAAAAAGTTGCCCAAAAATAGCGCGGTCTAATCTATATACTATTGGCTATGAAACAACGTAAGGGTTTTTTTTTTAAATCAAATTTTGTAGAAATGGTGTACTTTTGAAAAACTGAATCGATTTATTGCCAACAATAAGCAGTAAATTGTTTATAAAAAAAGTTTACATTAAATCACAAAACGGCTACGTACGCCGATAGAGAATGTAATTGTGAAGCTACTATCAACATTTCAAATAGCAATTTTATTCGTTCTCATTTTTTTTTTTCGATATTAATCTATTTCAATGGTTTCGTGATTTTATTTTTTGTTTATTGATTTCAAGATTTTCTTAAAACGAGCCTTTCTATAGTTGAACGTTCATTAATTTTGAAACTCGAGGATCCCGGCCTTTTTAAATATTGTTCTTTCCGATATTTGACCCCCCACCCGTTAATGCGTTTTCGTTTCGTCAATCTTCGGCTATGATCGGCCTTGCCGCCGCGTCACAGCTCCGGGCCGAAACATTACAAACGAATCGTCTCCAAGGAAGCGAGTTTCCCTCTATAGTACAATCAATAGGTAATATTGTGACGCACTAAATTACAGAAGTTATTTTTTTTTTTTAATTAGGTTTAGTATCACGTACTGAATGTAAATGAACAAAATCCTTACAAATTAAGGGGACGGAAGTGTCGCCATTTTGAGGGAAACCGTATCGGCCAATATCTCCGTTACCGTGCACTGTAGGCCAAAAATGGTAATAAACTTTCTTGTAGATAATCGAATTTCCTATCCTTTTTTCTAAATAATTTTTTTTGTATCGGTTACCGTTTACGACTTATAGGATTGTTAAAATTTATTTATTCACTTTTTGACCTGTATCTCTCCTAATAATTGTTTAAACAATAAAATGCTAATAACTTATCTTTTAAATCCATTTCCTGCACCTTTTTTTTCAAACTTTTTGTCTAAAGTTAATATTCTCAAAGTTATGACGCGTTTTTATTAGCCTTGCACCCAGTAGCGCAACATTGAACGCGTTATAACTTTGAGAATATTAATTTTAGACAAAAAAGTTTTTAATAAAAGTTGTGGAGAATGTATGGATTTAAAAGATAAGTTATTAGCATTTTATTGTTTAAACAATTATTAGGAGAGATACGGGTCAAAAAGTGAATAAATAAATTTTAACAGTCGTATAAATCGTAAACGGTAAGTGATACAAAAAAAATTATTTAGAAAAAAAGATAGGAAATTCAATTATCTACAAGAACGGTTATGACCATTTTTGGATTAAAGTGCACGGTAACGGAGATATTGGCCGATACGGTTTTCTTCAAAATGGCGGCACTTCCGCTCCCTTAATTTGTAAAGATTTTGTTAATTTACATTCAGTACGTGATACTGAACCTAATTAAAAAAAAAAATAACTCCTGTAATTTAGTGCATTATGGACATGAGTGACTATTGATTGTGCTACTACTGTTTTTGTTCGAAGAGCCGAATGGGTGGGGACGCCAATGTGGAACTCCCGAGCGCGAGACGTTCGAAACTGCTTGTGCAGTTGATTATGTGGACTTACCAGCCAACCTGATTACACGCGACACTGTTCGAACCGCGCGAGCAAACAAACAAATACACACACACACACACACGCACTCACACACACATACAGTCACACAAGGGCGCATGTACGGCAATGAGAAAATGAGCGATTGAGTGGGCCTTGAAAAGATCTCTGCATTTATAACTTGTCACTCGCTTGGAACACAACATTCGTAGCATTAAAATGAACAAAAAGTTAATGCATACACGCTTTTGTTCTTTGGGCTGTTTATTAGTATCGGTCGGTGGTCGATGAACAAACCGGAATAACAGATGCAACTAAGAAAATTGGGAAACGATTTTTTGACCCGACTGGACTTTTTATCGACTTGTCAGCGATCGAGAAAGAAGAAAAGTAACGAAAATTTCTACGAAAACAACTCTTGTTCCAAAATTCTAGGATTAAGTACGATTTTCACGCGAATGAGCGTTGTTCAGTGTGATTTTTCTTTTGGATATTAAGAGACTTCGTTTATTTTCTTTTTTTTGGCGCTATCTATGACAGCAGAAATGAACCGCCTTGGGGTACGTTTTACGAGGTTTTAGGCCAAAATGGCGGTGATGGTGAAATAACGTTTGATGAAATACAGATTCGTCTGCGATATAACCGATGTAAATTTTTTCGCGACGAGTAATAAGTGCGAGGGAAGGCGCGAGCTTGGAGTTCTCGGGGCGCAAAGTAGCCGAGTATACACGACGAGAGCGCGAGACTAACGTTAATAAAAATCGATTCTCACGTGCATGACGATTTGAGCGCGCGGAATCATCGAATGCCAGAGGGTCAAAGGGTAATTGCGAGCTTTGCGTATCGGTCCACGATACTTTTCAATCCCACGGATTTATAATTTAACAAATATAGAAGAAGCACGAGTATCGATAAATAGTACCTAAGCGTTGTACGGATATATATATATATATTTTTTTCTCTCTCGAGGTTACGTGTCGCGTGTTTGAATTCACAAGACAACTCAGATTTTTTTCCGTCAACGCTCAAACTTTCCCGCCACAAATGATAAGATCGTTTGTCATTACATTATGTAAACATGCATGTGCGTTTGTATATCAATTTTGAACGGCGAGAAAGGCGGTGATCTCATTTAGGGTTTCTTTTTTTTTTCAATTTTTCTTTCTGTTCCTCGGGCCTATGTTACGCGCCCAAGGATCACTTATCGCCAACGAGCTAAATACGAATCTTTGTTTACGTGGGCTATTCACCTTATAATTTAAGTACATTTTTATATACGGTGCTGGATATTTGAAGTGCGCAATGCGGATATTTTTTATTTTGGACGAAAATTTGACGAATTCGAAAATTTCAATACCCGGGGGTTGCGTATCCGATTGCTCCGGAAGAAATTTTCATCCCTGTTCGTAAACCCTTTAGTTGAATACCATATTTACTCTCTATCGCATCCGCAACCCTCAAATCACGAGGTCGACCGATCACCCAATTTTCCATCCCCCGCGCATATTCGTTGCGCACCCACGCAATTCTTGATCAATCTCAATGGGACCCCGTGTCGTTCGTAAGATTATCAAATTTCCTCGGATGTACTCTTTTTGAAATGTTCAAAGTCGTCAAATTTTCGCCGTAAATCGTCGAAAATATCCGCGCCTCACTTCGAATGCCCAGTACTCTATGTATTTTTTTTTTTTTTCTAGTTAACGTCCATCGAAGTTTCCTCCGATTATCGAATTCGAGCGCATTGAAAAAACATGACACGAAAGCGTGTAATGATGAGAAAAAATTTTCGGAATAATTACTGGACAAAAAAAGAGAATATATTGTTAAATGTAAGCGGATAAATGGAGGAAAACGATTTATAAAAATGGAGTGTAGGGCCCTTTTGCCCCTCCCTTCTCCGCGCCCGTCCGCCGGGCCCGTTAAACGCTATAGCTTTACAAATTTGCTGTGCATGTTTTAGTGCATAGTTTTACGTATACCATTAATGTCGATCGTTTCGATACGTTTAATTCAATGCAATTCTTATTTCACCTTTTGTGAAAATAATTTTTTCCGTATGCGTGTGTATGCGTGCGTGTAGGAGATGATCGTCTCTTGCGAGAGCGCTTAAACGAAAGATGGAAAATTTCACTATCATCATGATGTTATAGCTCCGTGTTGTCCGTGCTAGAATTCTTGATGATTCATAACAAATTTATAAATATGGGACGATACGAGGAAAGACGGATAAGTCGGCAATGAGAGCCTTACGCGCGACACTCGAAGAATCACATGCTATTGCTGGCGCAATAATAAATATTCGTGGAAAATCATGGAGTGATAAAAATATATATATTGAAGAAAAAAATGAAAAGAAAATCATGAAATTTTACCGCGCGATTGTAAGTGTTCTCGTTCGCATATTGTACCGGTTTGCGTGATTGCGTTTTTGTTCTTCGTGTCGGCATCGAAAGCTGATTTATACTTTATATGTATGGAATTTTTTGTCTTTTTTTTTTTTTATCTCCATCGATTCCGTCATTGTGTATACGGAAAACGAGAATGCGAGAGAGAAGTAGAGTGTGGCGAGAATGTTCAATGATCTTCTATTTTTATTCGAGATTTAAGGTGAAGAGAATACCTGCGACGATCGTATCATAGCGTCTTTTTTTTTCTTCTATGAGGTAGAAGTGTTTACTTATTTTTTCTCTTTTTTTTATATGCATTAGTTTATCGTTATAAAAGAATTAAGGAAAACTATATCTCGTTGTGATCGTCGGACTTGCTAGTGCGAAAGGCTCGTTCGACATGTCTAATTATAGATTAAAGAAAAGAAAATTAAAAAAAATATTCAAAGTTCAAACTATATACCCTATTGTCTTGTACTTTATTTTTCTCTTCCGTCCTGAAAACTCGCATTCCCTTTATCGTCAATGATCTAAGAGAACTTTCCTACAACTAGGACCACGATTTTAAGGAAAAATCTCCAAAAAATTCCGGGAAAAAGCTAAACAAAAAACGATTTTTCCAAAATTGTAGAGTGGTGTTATCCTTTAATACGAAGTTATATAAAACTATTAATTACTGCCAATCGATATTAGGAATTATAGCAAATTAAGGTGAATCGGCAATCCTTCATCTGCCACACTTCACATCGCTATGTTGAGTCTCTCGTCACCACCCGTTAGATTTTTGCGACATCAGCGCCTCGCAGTGTTGGCTGGCACAAGCTTTATTTTACGGATTTCTGATGCCGCTTCAGAAGTACAAAGATCGGACTCGTTTGCTCTAGTCCCCGTGGTACAAAGTATGAACGTACATAACCGTAAACATTGCGAGAAAGGGCGCCTCGATCGTATGCTACGGGCACGCACACCCATTCTCGTATTCTTAAAATTGAGGATCTGGTGCACTTCCAGTCACACCAGCTGGTCAATTTTTTACTCTCGAAATATGGATTAGAAGTGTGGAGTTTTGGTGTAGCACAATTTTGGAATATATTGGAAGTACAAATGAGTTCGGTCTGTTTTTCAAAAGATGGCGCTGTCTGTTATGAATGTTTCATAGTGACAGCTGATTTCGGTGGTTTCAGAGAGGTTAGATAACTGTTAATAATATTCAGTTTATATTCCTTTGAGTTTCATACACAAACCTTGTTTTTTTACTGTGTTGAATATGTCAAATTTTGTGTTAACTAAGCAGCATTTGCGGGAGATTTTAATTTTCGGCTTTAATTGGAAAAAATTGCTTTTCTTTAATTGGTTTCGACGTTTCGAGAATGGTGATTTCAGCGTTGAAGACGAGCCTCGCATCTGGGCAGCCAAAAACATTCGAAAACAAAGAATTGGAGGCATTACTCGATGAAGATTGGAGTCAAACGCAAGAGGAGCTTGCAGAATCATTGGGAGTGACTGAACAAATAGTTTCCGTACGATTGAAATCCATGAGAATGATTCAAAAGCATAAATGCATTGTTGACCACAAAAAAATGGACCGAACCAATATGTACTCCTAATAAATGACAAAAAACAAACGCATTTTCTCAGAAAAAACTGAAAAAATTCTTTTGTACATAATTAATCATGTTTTAATCGGGGTTTAAAAAAAAACAACGAATTAAACCGAGTAATCGGCCAATGTTGCTAGGCGCAAAATTCTTTACACCTTCGGTGTAGGTCAAGTCAAGAGCTGATCAGTTCGCAAGTTAGGGGGCCCAAACATCCTGCATGATGATCATATTACGGTGAAACACATAAGATTATTCCCCTTTTCTTACTCAAGCGGGTTACAAATTGACGCGCTGCAAATATATGAAGTAAAACGCTAAATTACGCGGGGCAGGGCATAATTAGATATAAACAAGTTTATGAAGAATTAAATGTCTTATAAATAAAGTCAGTGACAGAGAATGTTCACAGTCAATACCTTGAGGGTGGTAGACGTCCGAAGTGGCGTGACGGATAGTCGGATTTTTATAAAGTCGTGGTGCAGGTCTTCGATTTCAGTTCCCTAGAAAATAATCTATGTGCAATTTCATTCTATCTTGCTTACCGGAGTAAATGGTACCGTCGTGAAATAAGCGAATGGCGTCAGAATAACGGTAACAGTGCGCCATCTAAATTCACACGCTGTCACCAAGATGTAGGGTTCAGGGAGATGGACGTCGGTATTGAGCGAATTTCTCCCGGCACATAAAGTGCCATATACAACCTGCCACATACAACGTGTCTAGAATTCTTAATAAAGGTCCAATGGCGTAGTGGTGTAAGTTTGGGCTTCGTAGTTTAAATGTCCGCGGGGTTCGAATTCCCAGGATAACCTTTTTTTTGTTAATTTTC
Organism: Oxytorus armatus; assembly: GCA_958009045.1. Lineage (NCBI taxonomy): Eukaryota > Metazoa > Arthropoda > Insecta > Hymenoptera > Ichneumonidae > Oxytorus > Oxytorus armatus. The sequence continues at coordinate 29,510,421 of OY253746.1, forward strand.
CTTCTCTCGCAGAGATTTGTTTTGATGGAAAACCAAAATTTCGAAAGTTTAATGTCCACCCTCTAAATTGGAAATTACCATTTAACAACCTGACCTCTCTCGGCCAAATTTCAAATCGGCCTCTTTCAGTCGGTGTCCGACGATTGTTGTGCAAATGTGGCAGGTTTTAATCATGATTAAAAATATAGTGCTTTATTACAGCAACAATATAATAAATAAAAATCGGGAGAATATGGACAATGTTCGGTACGTGGGGTATGAGATTTTCAGCCCACGCGAAAGATCAAAAACCGTTCTATTGCTGAAAAGTGAACAATTTACAAATATAACATTACGTCATGTGATAGATTGATGTTATAAGTAATAGCTTATTGTTTGAAGTTACTTATTTAGTCGTACACTGATGGACAATATTCTTCTGATTTTGAAGTTTAACATGGCACGTCATATAGGTTCACCGTATCCTTATGGCCATAATGCCACTCCGTCTGTATCCAATTGTCGCAGTTGATTCTGTTCTCGCACAAACACCAACGGTTGCTTACTCACTTAGTTACTTACTTATTTACTCACGCACTCACTGACTCACTCACACACTCACTCACTCACTCACTCACTCACTCACTCACTCACTCACGCATTCACTCACTTAATCACTCACTCATTCGCTTACTTACTTATAATTTGGTGTATGCACAAAAATTCTCTGGAATCAAATTCATAGCCTGTCGAAATAAGCTGGGAATATCTTATATATTAGTGTCCGCACCAGACTTCGTGTGGTCCCGAACAACGTATTTATTTTCGGAATACGAGAAAATTATGTCACTCACAGAGAGATCTCCGGGTTCTTCGTTCAACGACATTTGCTTAAATATAACCGCGGAAAAACGTACGTTATCGCCGTTGGTGGCCCCGCATGGTGTTCTAGATGAGGGCGGTATAACGACGCTAAACAATAGCCGCGTGTTCGTCTGCCTTCTGCGATTCATACCACTTTTTAACTATAATGAATATCCGATCAATCAGGATCATTATCAGGTCCAAAACTTTTCAGGATATGTTGGAAAATAAGTGATTCCATCAGTTTCATAGGCAGACAAAACGAAGAATTGGAAATAATGGAAAAAAATATACGAAATTAAAATAGTACTCGTTGTCTAAATCTAAATAAAATTTTACTTTTATTACCAATGGATAATTGATTCAATCTAATCTCAATTAGATGAAAAAAAAACTTAAAAAATTCATCGTAACACAACAGGGAATTTGTATTTCATGACCGAAGTACACGATAAAAATGCTATACTCATATCATGTTGTGCTTGTTATCATATCCTAGAGATAAATTCTGGCTGATGTTTACACGCGCTCCGACGTATTATATAATGGAAAACGAGATTGCCGCTCGTGCCTCAACACCGGTCGCGACAGAATTAGAATAATTAATTACAAATGATAATTGATGAAAGATCTTCAAGGATCCAGAGCATCGGGAATCAATAACACGCCATTCTGCGACGATAATTCATCGAAATATTCTTGTAAAAAAGAATAATGTATGAAATTATGTTAACAATATTGTGATTTATTTAAAAATTCACAAAAAGATAAACAAGCCCTAGCTTGAAACTTGCAAATTGCCTCCTGAAAATTTCACACAACGCTCATAGCCCAAATCCATAAGGAACTATTCTACTTAATTTTGTAAAATTTCGAAGACATTTGCAAGTTTCAACCTGCAGCATACTTGGATACAACTTGGATACATGTATTATCAATCTCAGATTTTACAAATAAATTTTTTATTCCATGAGATCGGAGCCGTTTCGTCAATTATCGCTAAATTCAATACTAACCATCATTTAGTTATATTCCATTTATCATCAAAGTTTTAAGGGCTCGCATACCCCTGAAATTAAAAAAAAATCGATTTTTTGTACGGATTTTTAGTCTTTATACTTTGAAGAATTTTTCAAAAAAAAACTTTCAAGAAAATTCCACTCCGTTACAAAGTTATAGCAATAAATGTGACCGGACATAGAGTTGGGACCGTTACCTGACTAACTTTAAACGCGCTTTTCTCGAAACTATGTTTTTAGACGGTGTCAGCACGATAACTTAGAAATAAATCAATTTTTAATATTTTTTAACGTTGTTTTTCAAATCTTAATAACTGTTTTCTCTATAGTCTGACGAGAGATTTTTTTAATTATAGGGTTGGACAATTTTTTATAAATTATTAAACACTATTTTTCTTTTAAATTGCATACTAAATTTTGGAATACTGTAAGTTCTTTATATTTGAAAAAAAAACATACCTCCGTCAGACTATTACTACTGCATTATTTTAATAGATTTTAAAATATTTTTGCAGATTGGATAATTTTTGGTGAAATTATGATGTCGATAAGGAGGCGCCATGGTTTTCATCAGTAGTCCATTTATACGTGTAAAAAATACTGTTAATTTTTTTTTTAATTAAAAAAAAATTTTTCTTATAGTTGAAAAGAAATAAAAAATGTGAAATGAACAATTTAATTTTTGTTTCACCATATAACGTTTATAATAATTTTTCAAATTCACTCGGTTTTCAGCACGCGCAGCGGTATGTGAGTCCTTAATGCGATCTATTGGAACCAGTAAAATTTTAAATCACAGATTTTTGAGGAAATTCAAAATTTCATAAAACCTGAACGGTTTGATCAATCCTCGTTCTGCATCAATTCTTGGTTAGTATGCTTGGTCCCATTTCCATAGTTGATTCTCGCACTAATAACACACATTTAATAATATTCTATTAATATGGAGAATTTTCGTCCGATATCTCAGAACTTGCGGAAGTCAGAGGTGTCATCGACGATCTTTTTTAATAAAAAAATTTATAACACCTAAACCATTCAACCGATTTTCGCCAAATTTAGTATCGAACGCTTGTTAGTGATACTTTATTCATATAACAAATTTTACCTCGATATTCTAAAATTTGCGGAAGTTACAGCGACCACAAGCTCTTTTCGGAAAATTCAAAATTTCATAAAATCTGAAACCCTATGAGGGTAACAGGACTGCGTGCAAAATTTCAGCCTGATCGATCAAACCATTCCGAAGTTCCAGAAGATTGATTTTTCCAGCCTAATAACACCCACACACACGTCTAGGCATTTTTTCTAAATGTTTTTTCGACTTTTTGGAACACTTTAATTACTATCTCATAAAAAAAAAGCAAACAACATATTTTTTACGTAAACAAAGCTTCCTCCAGGAGGAAGCAAAAAAACGGATACATTAAGTTTTTATTTATTATTTACATCTTAAACAAACTTAGATGTAAAATAACTGTTAGGAAATATTCCACGATCGGTATATTAAACTGAATAGATTGATTTTATCATTTTTTAAATATATACATTTTTTGATAGGTGCTTTTATTAAACGTAATCTTACTACTATAATAAAGCTGGGCAGTTTGTTTGTTTGTTCGTCTATTTGTTCAAACGCGCTAATCTCAGGAAATACCAACCCCATTTGAAAAATTCTTTTTGCATTACATAGCCCATTTATTCAGGAATGCTACGACCTTAATCTTACTACTATACTACTATATACATTAGGGCGATTTTTTTTTTCGACTATTTTTTTTGACTATTTTTTTTTCTCAGTCCCCACCTAAAATTTGATTGGATATGTCGAAAAACAAATTCCCTGAACGTTACAGCCCTTAATATGAAGGGAGGGGTAAGGGTTTCAGCGTAAAAAAAAACACTTTTTTTGCGATTTTTTTCTCAAATATGGATTGAGCAATTTTATTCGAACCTTTTGTACATTATTGAGCATACTTTTGACAATGTTGTGTAATTTTTTCATGCAGAAATATTGAAGCATAAGTCCGTAACAGAGCTTCCCCCAGAACGTCTTGGAAAAAAAACAATTTGCGGTGTTCATTATAACTCGGCCAGAAATTATCTGAAAATGAAAAACCATGAAAATTTAGTCAAGTTATAATCAAATCTTCCCCCCAACGTTCTCTGATAATTTTTTTTTTCTTTTAAAAATTTTTGGCGGCCATCTCAAGTGTGAACTGTTATTTTTCACGAAAAATTCCGCCATTTTGTGGGTGGGAAACACCCTTAATGTAAAAAAAAAAAATTTACCTAAACGTTGGGGGGAGATATTTTATATGTAGAAAATGTGTACAAAGTTTGAAATGAATCGGTCAAGTAGTTTTCAAATGGCAGTGAACACGGACTTTGAAAAAGTAGTTTTGAGAAAAACGCGTCAAAAGTTTATGAAGTAAAAAAGTGAAGAAAATTTTTTTTTTTTCCCACTTACACAGAATCATCGATTCCAGCTCCTGACGCTTGTTTCTTCTTTTAAAATATTGTAGTGTATAGTATACACTATATACTATATACACAATAGCAATGAATAAACTGTATACCTGTTCGACAGCTGCACTGCTAGCCCGACCGCCCGCAGCTCTTAGAGGTATAGCGTTAAAGGCCAGGAGATTAATAAGACAATAACTTCAAGAATATTGCTTAGATCGGTTAAAAATTTTAAGGACATATTCTTGAAATGTTAAACAATAAGATAAGACAAAAAAAATTCGATTTTTCGAAAGTGAAAACCCTTATCCCGCCCTTAATTCTAAGTACTTTCTCTTAGCGTGAAAAGATTTTCCATCTAAAATACACGTAAATCGATTTTTTTTTCTATATTCTATAACTCAGACGCCTTTTTTGCTATTATATTGTTCTTCGTTTCGATTTACTCGGAATAAAACAATCTAGAAAAGTGCCTGTTGCGGCGAAAGTGTAAATTGTACTGGTGAGTTGGTACGGGTCACTGAAGTTGATTTCTACCCAAAATTCTCGTTTTTTTGCTGTTATCACCAAAATAATTAACTTTACGAAAAAAATGTAAATGAAAAATTTGTTGGAAATTTAATTTCCTACAAAAAAGGTCCTATCGAACCAATTGCTTAGATTAATATTTCTTGTGATATTGAACTTTAACTTATGAGTAGTATAACATTTTTACCGTAATATAAACCGTAAAAATTTTATACTAATATTAAGGGCTGTAACTTTCAGAGAATTTGTCTTTCGACATATCCAACAAAATTTCAAGTGGGTACTGAGGAAAAAAAAATAGTCGAAAAAAAAAATCGCCCTAATATACATACTTGACTGTGTCATTTTTGGGAAAATTTTATTTATTTTTTCTAACAGATTGTATACTCTCAAAAAGGGGAAAAAAGAAGTTTGTCAAAATTTTGACCCTCAATATTAATATTCAGCGGTTGTTCATCAATTTTGCAGATATAAAGAAACATTTTCTATGTTATTTAGATGGGAAATGGGAAATCGTGATGAGCGATCTTTGAATAATAATATTAATGGCTCAAATTTTGGCAGACTTCTTTTTTTCCCTTTTTGCGAGTATACAATCTGTTCGGAAAGAAAAAAAAAAAGTTATCCAAAAATGGCACGGTCTAATCTATACTATACTATGATAAAGCTGGAGAGTTTGTTCGAACGCGCTAATCTCAGGAAATACTTATTCGATTTGAAAAAGTCTTTTTGCATTAGACAGCCCGTTTATTCAGGAGGGCTTTACGCTATGTAACTTCGTGCTATGACCCTAAGGAGCGGCGGCGGCGCATTGAATCGGGGAACGGAAATTTAACGCGGGTGAAACTGCGGTTCACAGCTAGTAATTTATATTTGCCTTATTTAATTTAGTGAATATAAATTTGTATTTTCCATAACGGTGTCTCCCATAATTTTACATAATAAACAATAACCACGTTGTACACTCATAACATTTATAAATGCTCCATGTTATCTTTTATTTGTATGTCGAGAATCCTAGTTCGAACAAACATTAGAGATAAAGGGAGAATGTCGGTTTTATTTTTTTCATTACGAGTGTCGTTTCCCTCTGATATCTCTTTAGGAGTACGAGATCGTGGTTGGTGAAAAAAAAAAAAAAATCAGATAAGGTTACTTTGTGGTGTGTAATATCGTGTGTGTATATATAACTATTTTTTAAAGAAGTCGCGCGGTCAGCTCTCGCAACGTCTCACACGTATTCAATTGTTTCAGAAATTCCTTGGTGTTGTATCACGCCGAGAGGTCAACAAACTCTCGAGAGTGCCGAGTTTCGAAAGAATCGCGATTTTTACTCGTCGAGCGAGCGAGGCTGACAAAGGGAAGACAGAAATCATCACCTTTGATGATTGTCATCACTTTTTTAGTAAAGAACTAGTGTCTTGGTTCATCAAGTTTTGCTTCCTCATAGAGTAAACCTTGGTTTCGTGAAAAAGGAATCGAGTTTTTTAATGCCAGTATGCTTAACGGCTCACATACCCCTCAAATAAAAAAAAAATCGTTTTTTTTTACAGATTTTTATACTTTATACTTTTAAGGATTTTTCAAAAAAAAACTTATAATATAAATGTAACCGGACATCGGGTTTACGTTGTACCTGCCAGAAACTTTTAACGCCTTTTTCTCGAAACTCGACAGTGTCAGCACGATGACTCAGTTAATTTTTAATCTTTTTTAAGTTTTTTTTTTTTAATCTTGATAATTATTTTCTCTGTAGTCTGACGATAGGTTTTTTTTCATTTTTTTGGTTGAACAATTTTTTATAAATTATTAAACACTAATTTTCTTTTTAAATTGCATACTAAAGTTTGAAATACTGTAGTTTGTTTATTTTTGCCAAAACAAAAAATTCCCTCCGTCAGACTATTGCTACTACATTATTTTAATAAATTCTTTTTTATTTTTGCAGATTGGATAATTTTCGGTGAAGTTATGATGTCGACAAGGAGGCGCCATGGTTTTCAGCGGTAGTCCATTTGTACCCGTAAAAAATAACATTAATATTAAAAAATAAAAATTTTTGATTTTTTTTCTTATAGTTGAAAAGTTAATAAAAAATGTGAAATCAACAATTTAATTTTTTTTTCACCATATAACCTTTATAATAATTTTTCAAATTTACTCGGTTTTCAGCGCGCGCAGGGATATGTCAGCCTTCAAAATGTGTCAAAACATCCAAAAATGTTATCTAGAAAAAAATGTTCATGCAAATGTGTGTGTTTGTGTATCCGATAGGAACATTTTAATTGATTTATCTCGAGGAGGAATTGTCCGATTTCTTGCAAACAGATATAGGGCATTGAACTTCCGTTGTTTGTCGCAATTTTCCTAATCTAACTTACGTAAATTTTCATCTATCGAGTCAAAACTTTTTACACAAAAGGGTTAAAAAACAAGGATGCGTGGTATTGAATTTGGCACAAGTCGCTTAAGCGGTTTAGATTTTAGGAAATTTCGAATTTATCGAAATAATGTTTGAAATTCATTTAACGTCCAAAAGTTTTGAGTTCTTAGGTTAATATTTCTGTCATGATTATAGTATCACCAAAGGATGCTTGGTATTAAATTTCGCATGAATCAATGAAAGGGCTAAAATATTATTCAATTTTTAATTTTTGTAACACCAAACGTACCAAGGGGGTCAAATCTCCTCTTAAAAAATTTACTTTAAATTCGTACATTAACTGTTATTTTTTTCGCTCAACTGACTTTCTGTAAATTTGTTTGATTATTTTATTAGAAATCAGAAGTTATGTTACGAATTATTTCCATTAATCTTTCTAATTTCTTTCTAAAAATCAACGTTTATTTCATAAAGGGTCAAATGATCCCTGTATGTGCCGGTACGTTTAGTGTTAAACTGTCATATATTATGAAAAATTGTGTGTTCGTTTTGTGGATAACCACGTGCGATATTGTGTTTGAAATAAATTGTTAAAGTGCTTCAAGATTACAAAAAAAAATGTGGATCTATGGACTTTTGTATATTTTGCAAAATCAATGAATTGCTCAAACTTTAGGAAATTTTGCCGTATGATAATAAAGAATCACGAAACTTGGCAACCCGTGGCAACCTTGGAATTGTTTGAATCGAATTCATTAAAAAAAACAGATGAAAGTTAGAAACTTTCGCATTGCTTCCTCATTATTTTATCTCGTTCACAAAGCTTCCTTCATGCGGAAGCCGATTGAATAGCTAACTTGCTCACGGAGGCTGTTCGTAAGCGAGATAAAAATAATGAGGAAGCAATGTGCAAGTTTGTAATTTGCATATTTTTTTAAACAGGAACTTTCATGAGGTTCATGTCTCACGATTTTTTTTATTGAATCTATACACACATCTGAAGATTCGGTAATTTTTTCAGTAAATTATAAACGGTGGTTCCTGACGAAAAAGAAAAAAAATTTTTTTTTATATTCACGCACAAATCAACATTGCGAGGTCAACGAAAATAATGACGAACAATTTCTCTGAAAAGTTGATAAAAAGCTAATACGCTTTTTACATTAAGACATTTTTTTTGCACGAGTTATATTTTTTAAGATCTGGTGACTTTAAGCAAATAGGGCATTCCCTAAACGGACTGAATCACAAAACCTGATGCAATTATTCGCAAAAAATTCGTTCAACTAGTCTCACATATTGATAATATTTCAAAGAAATTTCGTGATCCCACTAAAATTAGTCGTCGAGAACGCTTGAAATATTGATTGCGTGTTAAGTGGGAAAATAATATTTGGAAGCTTTCAATCTCTGTGCTATTATTTCAGAATTTTTTCGACGCACTAATACAACCATGATACTTGAACCGAGTTATCACGCACGCGTAATGATAGCGCGCTCGCTTGAATTGACCGCAGTTTATTGATAAGAAAAAGATAGGCATTGTTATTGACGAACAAAATGAAATTTTTCGCAGTTGGCTTTGTATCATCGCTGTGTAAACTTCTCGAACGTTTACAAAGTGCGTTCGCTATTTCGTGATTTAAAAAGAAAAAAAAAAGGGAAGGGAACTCGTTCAATCATTTCGTCACAGTAAATACACGCGGTGTAATAATAATAATAGTAATAGGAGCAGTAGTGAAACTCGGCGAGCGAACGAACGTGGGGAATTCTCGCGCAGTCGCAGATCATTTCGTACGCCACGAAAATTTTCAACATGGCCACTACTGAAGCCTCAAGCACGTAAGTATTTACGTCTTTTTCGTGTCGTTGCCCTTCAAAATAACAAAATCCTCTTTTAATACCGCGTGTGTGTGTTTACTTTAACGTCGAAATGAATTATAAAATTCTCCAATGACAAACAATTTGTACTTAATAACGGAGAATTTTGTAGTGGTACGACGTTGATTATGTTGATGAATTACCTTTTTTTTTTTTCCTTTTCATCGTCAATTTGTCACGAGCCGGCACAATCCGCGTCGATCAGGCTCGAGGTTTTCGAAATCCACGCTGCTAATCACGAAATATTTTTTCGTTTTTATCGTTGCTTTTTTTCGTCAAGTTTCAATGGGATACAGGAGTGCGTGGGGTTTTTGTTGCTGTTAACGTTCGCGGATTCGAGTCACCATTTTTCGGGCTATTCGCGTTTAAATATTTTTTGCGTTGTGACAGCGGTGTGCGATTTTAATCGGACCTATAATTACATTTTTTTTTCTTTCAATAAATATGGCATCCGTTATCAAATATGCCTGTGATTATTATCAAGATATCTCGCAAAGATTATGCAAATGCATGCTTGTGAATGTGCGTAATAAATAGTATTATAATATTTTTTTAAATGGTGTATGATTGAAGCTGAAAAATAATGTTTGTTCGTTTCGTTCGAAATTTAAATATTTTTATTTAAATCGTCAATAATACAAGGACACACGATCAATCGCCTTCCTTGTAAGACTGAAAAACTTTTATATTAATAACAATAGTATGGTAATTATTGGTATAGATTGGTGATTATTAATTGTACGATTTGTAAAATATTTTACTCTCGCAATGTAACGACATGAAATGTTCCTTGAAAGTTCTAAAAGAAACAGGATATTAAGAGGGCACATCCGAGTGCAAAAAAAAACTTTTTAGTCAAATGTTTTTTTTTCACTCGCCTTAAGAAGTTATACGCAGTCAAGAGATCGAAAAAAATGCGATTTTTCAAGAATTTTTCCTGGAAAGACATTTAAATTTATTAACTTAAAAATTTATATACATATTGTCGTAACTTTTTACTTTGTTTTCATATTTTTTATTTGTAAAAATAATGATTTTTAAAGCTGCCATAGCCGATCCCCGGAAGACCCATGAAGAAAAGGCCTTTTGCGGTGAGCACGATATCTTCGGATTGGATCATTTAAAATGAAAAAACAAAAAATATTTCGTTAATATAAGGTATTATCTAGTATTTAATCGAAGGAATAAGCAAAATATTAATTTTTAGCAAAATGGCGGCTTCTCAAAAAAAAATTTCGATTATTGATACAAATTTTGGCCTTAAATTGTTTGTAAAATGGAAAATATTTATCGGCGAGAAAATACCGTCGATTGATCACTAAAAAATATGTTTATAAAGCTTTTGTGAAAATTTGAGACTGATCGGTTTAGCCGTTTCCGATGAATCTTGCTTATCGACTTTAAAAACACAGTTTTGAGAAATATGCGTGTAACTTCGAGAATATTTGTCGCATTGACATGAAATTTTCTGTGTATATACTTAAATATATGTACATTACGAAAATGAAAAAAATGAATAAAAAATTTCTTGAAAATCCTGACTGCGTATAACTCCTTAAAGTTCGCAGTGTTAAGAATGTTGCGTGTAAATTTCATCTAAAAATGTCAAGAATTGAGGAATTTAGTGAATTCCAAAAATTGTGGAATTAAAAAAATTCCAACAATTGCGGATGCTCTAGAATCTTGAGCGTTATTTTATCGTCAGCCGCGCAGGAGTGAGCAACATTTTTGTGCATTGTACTTTTGTGAAAATTCCAGAATGTAATGAATCTCAAAAAAAATAAAATCATCAAAGTAAAATAACGAGAGCAGTAAAGTAAAATGATTCGCAAAGACCAGCCTAAAAAAAAGACGTCCTGTGAATCGTTATGAATCCCAACAAGACGATAGTCGTGTGAGTGCTTCGTCAAAGAAACTGCGAAGATCAATTGAGCATATGATTTTGTAATATCTGTAAATATTATTGTTTGGTGAAATTCAAAACAAGCTGGAAGTTGCTTCCTCGAAATTTTCCACAACGCTTTTTTTAGGAACTCTTGTAGAGATCAAAAACCTAAATAAATCATAAAAATCTGAGAATACTATCATAGCACGGTGTACAATTTTTTCAGTCTTTCACTCCTCGTAGGGGTGGGTTCCGGACGATAAAAATCGTAAAAATTTTTTTCGGCGTCACCGTTAGGGGATGGTGGCAAGTGTCGTCAGTCCAAGTGTCGTCTGTAGCAAGTGTAGTGTAGCAAGTCGCATCTGTAGCAAGTGTCGTCAGTGCCAAGTGTCGTCAGTTTCGGCAGTACGTTCGATCTGACGACACTTGCACAGTCGAGTGTAGCAAGTGTCGTCTGTAGCAAGTGTAGTCTAGGGGTCCGGGCTCCAAATGTGCTAGAAAAGCACGAGCAATACCGAAAATTAAGTTTTTTTTTTAAATGTCTTCGTTGCGTTCCAACGATGCGAACTTCAGCATCGTTTAAAGCTTCCTCTATGAAGAAGTATATCTATCTCAATTTTGGCTTCCTCACTTAAGTGTTGTGTGAAATTTCGAGGAAGCAACTTGCAGGTTTCAATTTGCGGCTTGTTTCCATACATGTATTGTAAATCCCTAATTTTTCGAATTATTGTAAATTTTGTATAATCACAAGCGTCTGATGGATTTTTGCTATCTCCGTGTTCGATCATTGTTCAATCACATCCTGTCTATATACAACATTTTACCCGGAAATTTAAAAAGTTCACTGTATACTGGACGTACCCGTGTCTTAATAAACGCATTTCGAGTTTTTTTTTAATTAAAAATTCTATAAATCGCTTCGATTAATTTTGTTTCTTTAAATTCAATACCGAGTATTCTTCAATAGTACCCTATCGATGTACATCATTTTTACTCGATAGCCCAAAAATTGCACGAGCTAGAGTCTTAAGACCAATAACGATTTTGTTTTTTATTTCTCAATTTCATAAATCCAAAACGACCGAATTGATTTTGTTCAAATTTGACACGGATTATCCTCCGATAGTAGTTAATAGATTCACGAAGCTTTGGTTCGATAACCCGAAAATTACACGAGTCAGTCCTTCAACAAAGGCCTATAGCGATTTTTCGAAAAATTCAAAATTTCATAAATCCCAAACGTTCGAATCGATTTTGTTCAAATTTCACACGAATTATCTCTTGATAGTAGCCAATTGATTTACAAAGCTTTGGGTCGATAGCGCAAAAAATATACGCGTCAGAGCTTCAACAAAGGCCTATAGCGATTTTTTGAAAATTTCGAAATCCTATAACTTTGGAAAACCTCGATCGATTTTCACCAAATTTAATAGCAAACTGTATTTAATAATATTCTATTTGTGCAGAAAGTTTTAGCTCGACTGCTCGAAAAATTCATGAGTTATGCCGTTAACACACTTTATTTTAAATTATCAAAATCTAATAAGATCAAAAAAAATGTGTCAATTGTCCCAAATCTTAGTGGACAAAGGGCCTTCGCTGATTCACTTGTGTACCAATTTTCAGCCCGATAGCACAAATTAATTCGGAGTAACAGCGGTTTCAATTTTACACCTCTATCACACACGGACTTACGCGCGTCCACATTTACTACATTTCCCTTCAATGTAACCCAGTTTCCCTACTATACCCCTAAAGGTCCCTACTATACCGACACCGTGGCATTTTCTCATCGTCTGTCACATCGTCTAAATGCCATTTTTGAACATTGTAGAAACATTGTCGATTTTTTTTCATTATCACACAAAGTAAATATATCTTTAATATTACAATGATTCAAGATCTTCAAACAATTGACATTATTTGAACGAACGATAATTGTCTTCGAAGCCCGAATTAAATAATTATTATTCAATTCAAACAGTATTTGCAGATACCTAGAATTAAGAACAATAAAAAACTTTGAGCATAATTCATTTATCACCGGCGGATCTGATTACGGCCGGCATTGAACAGACCGATTATGAATTCCCTTAACGTCTGTAGAGGTGTATTGAAATTAGTTGGCAGAGGTTTGCCTAACAGAGTATCGAAATTAGATTCGTTTAGCTCGAGACGCATTGCTCTTGAAACGAAGAATTATCGGCTGACTAGAAACGGAATAAATTGGTTCACGTTTTATCGGCATTACACGGACTCTTCATCTATGTACGTACACGTGTGATTCAATGAATTCTAACTGCATGTATTTTTTTTTCTCTTCGACGGATGACAAGTCGAATAAAAACTTTCATTTGTTCATTTTCTGCCCCTTTAAACTATACTTTATGAACTGAAACTATATTACGTAAAATTGGGGAAGGGATAAAGAACTCCAAAAGGTACTACTAACGAATTTTCGATTTATTATTCGATTAATGAGGTACGACTATTAATTGCAATTCAACTTTGGTGATTGAAATTTTGATACGATTTACATTGAAAACTTTGTACGTCGATTCTGAAAATTTAAGGAATCATGACCGTATAGTTTATTCGCCGTATGATATATAAAATTCTATTTCACCATGTAAATTGAAAGTTACACCGTAACAAAGTTGATTTTCACGTTGTACATGAAGAGGTTGATATGACTAGCTGATTCTTCGAAAAACTCAACTTAACCTTACCAAAGATGCACGTTAGTTTCCTACGAGAAGATTAAGGGATAACACCACTGTGACCCCCTGTTTTTTTTTCACATTTTTCAAGAATTTTTTTTTGTGGAAAAAAAAAGAGATTCGAAAAATTTTTTTGGGTTTTGTTCCTTGTTTATTAATGTATCAAAAAACATTTTTTTCACATTTTTCACGCCGCATGGTGGCGCTGGGGAAGCTCTCGCGTCAGGTGCTGTCATCTCCGCGGCACGCAGCAGAACTCTCTTCCACGTCGATCTGAAAAAAAATACCGAGTGTTTTCGTTAATAATATGATATTTTGAAGAGAAGTACATAGAGATTTGGAAAAATATTGTTTAAAAAAAAATAGGCACGCCTTTGAAATTAACTTTAATTTCAAAGTCGTGCCTATTTTTTTTAAAACAATATTTTTCCAAATCTCTATGTACTTCTCTTCAAAATATCATATTATTAACGAAAACACTCGGTATTTTTTTTCAGATCGACGTTGAAGAGAGTTCTGCTGCGTGCCGGGGGAATGACAGCACCTGACGCGAGAGCTTCCTCAGCGCCACCATGCGGCGTGAAAAATGTGAAAAAAATTTTTTTGATACATTAATAAACAAGGAACAAAACCCAAAAAAATTTTTCGAATATCTCTTTTTTTTCCCACAAAAAAAAATTCTTGAAAAATGTGAAAAAAAACAGGGGGTCACAGTGGTGTTATCCCTTAAATGAAAAAAAAGCATGGAAAAAGTAACCGTAAGAAGGTTCGAAATCCCTAACAAACAATTTTCATTCAATAACCTCCGCAATATTTAAGTTATCGAACCGTTATAGAAGAAATGATAAGCTAGAGAGGTTAGGATTCTCCATGCGTATACTGACACGGATCCGGCAACACTAGAGTCATTGAGTGTTTTATATTCAACTTTTTAATTTGTTAAGATCCAAAAATTGAGAAGAAGCACCAAATAACATTCGCAATTAATAATAATGATAATTTTTTAATATTAATTAATATAGCTGTAATTGTTTTTAAAGTAAGCACGTAGTGCTTAGCCGTAGTTCCTTAACCCGGAAATAAATTCGCTTCTCACGAAACGTGACAGACAAAATTGCAGTTTCTTTGGCACATTTACAACACTCCCAAAGGCAAGTCTACCGAGAGACAAGTCCGCCAGAAAATAACTCTCCGGATAATTTCTCTCATGGTAACGTTATCAACGGTATATTACCATGTGCAGAATCCAGTCGGTAATTTCAAATAAAAAATGTGTACCTAACATTTCGGGTTATGTAATGAACGCGAACCTCTTTTTAAATGAGGTTGGGGCTCGGTATGTTACGTACACATTTTCAATCTGCGTCGTTAATATTGCACATACACCAACAAACAAAGGCTTGTTAGTTTAGGCTTTTTATCCGGCTCTAGCGTAATGGTAACATTTTTCGGAATTACGCTGTACAATAATAATTATGTCCATTTTTGTTCCAGAGCTCTCAATTTTTAGCTGAAAATGTACATTTATTTTTTGAATCTCAATATTTTCTGGCATTTACGATAGAGATAAAGGTGTCTAAAATTACTTGACCAAATTTAAATCCATTCGGTATGATATTTTAGAAGTGGTATTTGGCCAAAAATGTCTATGCATTCTGTCGGTAACACAGAGTCGATAAGACAGATTTTCAGGTGCTTCTAAGAAAAAGTTATCGCGTATCGATTGTCAATAAAAACTACGTTAAGTTGAAAAGCTGTCAACATTGACATATTTCGTTGTCCTTCGACGAGGCAGTAATAAATATTTGTTCGTAAATCGTGCTTTATGTGACAGCTACTTTTTTGGTGATAACACCTAACACATCAATGGATAGAACAATCTAATATACCTGCAGTCCTTCCCGTGCACATTTAGCCGTAGACGAATTTTTTTCCATGTTAATTAAATGATAAATCGGAAATTCATTAGAGGTATCTTTTATCCCTTTTTCCTCTTATCTTATATTACATATTTAAGTAACAACTTCTGCAAAAAATTGCCAAACTGACGACGATTTAAAACAGAGACTTCACATCATTCGGAAAATGATTATCAGTTTTGCTTCCTCATAGAGCGAACTTTGTTTATAGATAATCGGAAGAATGGTCCAAAAGAATCCAAACCAACGTTCGTCCACTCGTAATATTTGTTTATACAGAATATCAATCAAGGGAATAATCAAGTTGTCAGTTGTATAATTGAAATTGCTGTTTCTGAAAATGTTTCAGAAATATCATGGAGTCGCATTATGTGAGAGGTGAACACACTCTGAGGGTACCGATGTCCCTATTTCGGAAGAATCGCGAACGACTGGTCGAACGTCTGAGAAAAACACCAGGTGTCCCAGCTTCCGGTGCCGTTGTACTGTTGCAAGGTGGCGAAGAAGTGCCGTTCAATGATACCGACGTGAATTATGAATTTAGACAGGTGAGAGACAAAAGAATAGTTTACGCAGTGTACGCAGTAAGTGTGAAAAAAACCCTTGTTTCAATCTTAATTTTTTTCCCCCTCGAAACATGTATCAAATATATTTTTTATCTGTCGCGACGTTATATCTATTTGCAATTGGAATGTCGTGTTGAAAGATTTCGACCCCTGGGGGTCAGGATGAGAAACAAAACGGTCATTTTGTGATTCGAGGCATTTGAGCTCTTCCGAAATATTCTGTTAAACCGTCTTGGTCAGATGGCTGAATGGAATATAATGAAATAGTAATCGAATTCATGAGTAATTTAAGAAAGAGTCGTTTCTGTGCCGTCTTCAAATATTTTCTTTCGACAGCTACAAAAGAAAGAAAACTCACTTTGTCATCGAATTTCTGCATCATTTTTGTAGTTATACGTGTAATGTTTATAAAAATATAAGACTAAATAGTTGAGGTCAGAAACACCGAGTGTTTAGAAATACCCAATGTGCTTTATTAAACACATTTATCAATCGTGTTTAATAAAATGCTGGATCATGACTTTCAAAGGTCTGTTAAGACTTTTCATAATTCGAAAAATCCATTACGAATACATAATAATTCACGGTAACCTAACAATTTTTTTAATATCGTAAAGTTTAACCTTCAATTTCGAATCTTATGAAAATGGCGACGATCCATGCGTTGCAAAACCGTCAGCATTAATCGGTAATTTTCTTTACAAAAATGGTTTCGTGGAACCGAGGAATTTTATTTCCAGATACACTCTGGTAATTGAAATGGCGTTCTTATTGAATCAATTAATTCACGTCAGGAATCCTTTTTCGGTAATTGAAATGGCGTTCTTATTGAATCAATTAATTCACGTCAGGAATCCTTTTTCCAATGGTGCTTTGGCGTTGAAGAGCCCGACTGCATGGGAGCGATAGATGTCGCCACCGGATCATCTATACTTCTCGTTCCACGATTGCCACAAGAATACGCCATATGGTCCGGAAAATTGAGCACTTGCGATGATTTTAAAAAGAGATACGGCGTGGATCATGTTCATTACACTTCCGACGTGGACTCGATTATACTTCAGTTGGATGCAAAAATGTTGTTAACTTTGGTGAGTCTTCCGAGCCTGACTGAAAACTTTTAGGTTATCCCGTTAGATTTTTTTCTGCTTCTCTGTATTAATGATTACGAAGTGAAAAATGATTGTCAGACCGTTTAATTCCGTTTGTACTGATAAATAATTTTGCCATCATTTTTTTTTCCGAAAAGCACGGTCAAAACAGCGACAGCAATCTCTTTACACGTGAAGCTACGTACCAGGGAATCAATCAGTATGTATCTCGATAATATTTAATCCCAGATTTACTTAGACATTTTTGTTTTTCATATGTTTTTATTATTTCTAGGTCCCAAGTGAACAATGAAATATTATACCCAGTTATTTGCGAATGGTGAGTACATTTTGCCTAATTATCCTTCAATACTGCAAGGAATCGAGATTATATTTTCCTCCGCCAGAGGCGCCACTCAGACATAAAGACTACCGAAGTCATTAACGGAAATTAAATGTCCGCGTTTCTAAACGACATTCGACATGATTCGTAACGAAAATCGTAAACATGAATATACTTAAAAATAACAAATCTATGATGCGCAACCGTTAGCGAATCGTCGAAACCAAAGAACTTCGGTTATTTGGAGCAAATCGAGGACCAGAAAGAAACCGGAAAAAGAACTCAGTTCCTTTTCCTTGATTGATCGAAAACCGTTTACCCGACGTGAATAAAATGGTTTTCGATCTTTCGCGCGGGCTGAGAATCTCATACCCCCTCAGGCCGAACATTGTCCATGTTCTCATGATTTTTATTCATTATACTGTTGCTGTAACAAACCAGTATATTTTTAATTGTGATTAAAACGTAACATATCGGCATCGGACACCGACTGGGAGGCAGTGGTTTGAAATTTGGCCGAGAGATGTCAAGTTGCTAAATGGTAATTCCCAATAACTAAACCGAACTATACAGGGTGATCTTTTTTTTTAATGGTTTTCAAACGGTGATATTGCTGGGTTTAGTATATAGATCTTGAATGGAAAAAAATACGGCAAGCTTGTGGGAAGTATAGTTTATGTTAAAAAAATCACTGCTTAAAAGTTGGTTTTGAGGTACCTATCGTGTCGAATAACAAAATATCCAAGTAGCATCGTACATGCTCTCCCGATTTTCATCCATTATAATAATGCGGGCAGGGATCGATAGGAGGGAGAAATTGGGAATGGTCATACGTAAAAATGCGCAAAGGTAGACGTTGGAACACACAAAAATGAAAAAAAACATACTAAAAAAAGTCTGTTATAATTGTAAACATTCTGTTATAATGATGACAATCAATAATGCTAAGGAAACGTCGGGGAACGCGTTACGTACGTTTAAACAGCACTTTGACGATTTCCATCTTTACCCACAAGGATCTCATGAATAATTTACGTTTTTCTAACATTTCATTAAATTTACTTATTTGAATTAATTTTTCTAATAAAATTCACGAAGAAACGAGTAAAAGAAGTAAATAGCGGCAAAGAGTCGATAAACTTCCGGTTTTATTTCATTTCTTAGTCACCAGACGGCAGTGGCTAAACCAGATCTCAGTAAACGACAATTTTTTGTTCTATCGACGAACGTCAAGCAAATTTAGAGTAATTTGACAGTGATCAGTTTTTTTTTAGTTCCAAGATCGTAAGATTATGCAATTCAAATGTTCGAAAAGTGCACATTTATCGATTTCAAGCTTCGAAGATCCTCGCGCATAGAAATTTTTCGACGTTTTTTAATTCAATTTTTCAACTCGAACATTCATAATTCTCAGAGCTCAACGTAAATATGTTATCACGCGTAATTTCGCGGTTGATCCTTCGTCGCAATTCATCGATCGTAATGTTCAGTCATAAATGCGTAAAATCCGATCGTAGAGGAAAAAAGAAATTCGTACCACTAATTCGCACGAGTATTATCATGCAGGAAGGTGCGAACATTCACGAAGTAGGACACGTCGTACAGAGAGCTCGTGAAATTGGCGATATAATTTTTGTCAATGACAGGCTCGTGGCGCGGTGTGAGGATGATGGAAAAAGTGAAACTACGAAAATTACGGACAACGATGGAAAGGGACAAATACGCATCGAGACTGACGAGGGAACGGCGATACTTTTTAGCACAGACCTTAATATATTTCATGAGAAAATTAACGACGGTATGGTCGATCGTGGAAATTATGGAAAAATGAGAAAAGGTGTCGGACCAATCGTCGAGAATATGATAACCGACGAGATTAATTGTCGCGTTGCCCTCGAGGCACTGAAGGAAATAATGAAACTCGAGAATGACGATTCATCGAACGGAAGGAGCAATGAATCGTCGAAGGAAATTAATTTTGAGGATCAATCGTCATCGAATAATACAACGGATCGTGAAAGAGTGTTGGATCAATTGATGGATATGATAACGAAAACTCGCAATAACGATATGATAATCGAGGCTCTTGTTTTATTGGGCAAGGACCGAGTGAGTTTACCAAAAAATTTGCACAAGGATCGTCTGTGCGACGAGACTTTGATACGCGCGACAAGAGGACAATTTGGAATTCGTCAATTGATCGAATTAGTGAACATTTTATCGTCTTACGTGGATCCAACGTATCGCGAAGTACTGGACGCTCTTTGGATAGGTCTAAAAATGCGCGAGTGCGACATTGACGAGAAGAATTTGATCTCGTTGTTTCGGGCGCTGCCGTTATTTCGGGAAAATAGAAAAATCGTTAAATTAATGTTGGAAAAGAAATTATCGATCAATTGGTGGAAATTGAACGGGACGGAAATGTCAGAAATATTGAAGATTATGTTTAGCGATCGTGAAAGAAAAAATGTTATGATTTGCGCTCGAAAGTGGTCAAATTTGCATATAAATACCGCACAAGAGAGCGAACTGTTTGATTTTATGAATGGTTTGACGGTGATGAAATTTTCCGAAGAACAATCCGTGGAAAAGTCATTGGCTAGATACATGAGGGACAAAGGCCTAGCGACAAAAGATCCCGCATTAATTGCTCTCGTAATGAATTATTGCGGCAATAATCGTATAAGAAACACGGAGATATTCGAAGTTTGCGCCGATTATCTGAACAATCATATAATGGACATTCCACCCTCGCTTCTAGCCCCCATTTTCGTACCTTTCGGTTATTTAAATTGCGAAACATTAAAGAGGGCGAATTTTTTGGAAAACTTTCAAATATCTCTCGAAACGAAATTTTCTCGTTTGGCAACGAACGACGCGTTGAATATCATTCTTTCCCTGATTTATCTTCGTCAAACGCCGATTAATCTCGTCGACGAATTATTTACGATGAGATTTTTCGAAAAAATTCACTCGAACACCGACACCACAACGATTATGTTTATGAGAGAGAAATTATATTTTCTCGACAGGGCCATGTCGTTGGAGTGCGATCGTTACGCCTGTCGAATGATTCCCGAGGTGCATTGCGAAAAAAGAATTTTCATGAGATCGAGAATAAAGCGCGTTACCGATCTCATATACCGAGACTTGTCAAGGATCGTTGGTGGCGATGATAAATTAAGTAAATCGGTAATGCTTGGACAACTTTCCACGATTGATCTTTACACTCTCGATATTCTCGTGCATTCGAACGCCATTAATTCGTCAATATTTTCGTTGACGAATAATTCCGAGAGCGTTAAAACGGCTGTATTGATACATTTACCGGAGCACTATTGCCGGAACACAAGGTGTCTGATTGGTCCACAAGAGATGCGAATTCGGCATATCAGAAAATTGGGTTTTCGCGTTGTGACGTTAAACTACAAGACACTACTGACACTGAGATTTTGTCGGGACGAAATGATCGATTATCTCAACGACAGATTACGATCTTCCGACAATATCTAGATTTTTTTTTAGATTTATGCATTTGTATATTTTTAGCTTTTTTATTTTTTTAATATATCTTGTTTTTTCGTTATATTTCTTGGTACTGTATTGCGACCAATTTTATAGAATATAAAATTGGTGGAATATAAAATTGGTGGAATATAAAATTGGAATTTTTATTTTATTGGCGATGAACTTGAATCCATGACTCAAGGGTCAATGATTATTTTGTATTTTCACAGTCGCGTTACAAAAACAACCGAGGAGCTCGAAGTTCTTCGTTACGTTGCTAAAGTCAGTTCCGACGCTCACAAAGTCGTGATGCAAAGCGTACGTCCGGATTTGACGGAATTTCAGGCCGAAGCGATATTCAAACACTACGTGTATTCGATCGGTGGATGCCGTCACGTTTCGTACACGTGCATATGTGGAAGCGGACACAATGGATCCTATTTGCATTATGGTCACGCTGGTGCACCCAACGCTAAAGTCATAAAGGACGGTGATATGTGGTGAGAGATGATAAAATTAATTTTTTTTTCTTCGTGTAACGACGACAAACGATATTAACTCTGGCAATAGCTGGGACAGACTCACGGCATTTTCGATTATCCATGTTCTCACGATATTTATTCATTATATTCTTGCTGTAATAAGCCAGTACATTTTTTATTGTGATTAAAACGTGACACATTCGCATCAGGTACCGACTGGGATACAATGGTTTGAAATTTTGCCGAGAGAGGTCAGGTTGCTCAATGGTAATTCCCAGTAACCAAACTGAATTATCCAGACTGACAATTCGGGGGTGGCCATGTATTTTTTAATGGTTTTCAAATGGTGATATCGCTGCGTTTAGGTTATGGATTTTGAATGGTTTTTTTCTGCTTCTTACGGAAAAAGAAATACGGCAAGCTTGTGGGAAGTATAGTTTTTGAGGTAGATACAAATTTTTGTTCGAAAGAAAATGAACAATTAATTCTTATTCTTGGAAAATAACGTTTATTCAATTTTAAACGAAGCGGACACAATGGATCGTATTTCCATTATGGTCACGCTGGTGCACGCAACGTCAAAATTACAAAGGACGCTGATGTGTGGGGAGAAATGATAAAATTAATTTTTTTCTCTTCGTGGAATGCCGATAAACGATATACGGTTAAACTCTGGTAATTCCAATAGTTGAAACAGACTTACGGCATTTTCGGTTTATCCTTCATGTTACGACTAACCTAAAATCAAGCAGGTCGATTCGTGCTGCACGTCACTACTAAATGGAATTCCATTCCGATTATTTCTACGTACTACTTTCCTCACACTTCTATTCGATTCCGATTCCAATTTTATCGTATCTCCTCCTCCCCGATGGGTTCTGCAGTCGTCCTGTCCACGGTCGTGTAAACAGATCTGGAAACATCCTCCGCTGAAAGTGACTCTCTTAACAAAGCCATTTTTAATTTCTGTTGCCACCACTAGAGGCGTTGCGATCGGATAATGATAGACATAACCTGAAAACCCCTTGACACTTCTAGGCTTGCATGTTATTTTTATTTGGTGTTGATCACGGTCTTGTATACTATTAGTAGTTATTATATTAAAAATGATGAATCGGTGTGTGGTACCAAATTTCAAACTGAAAAAGGAATTTCTTGTTAAGAGAACATTGTCTAAATAAACTAATGAATAAAGCTTATGTAAATGGAATGTAACAATAATATCGTTTCTCACTTTGTACGATTTTTCGGCATGCTACTAAATACTGTCCATTTCGGAATATTGACAAAACTGAAATAAAGAGAAAAATTTATTTTTATGCATACTTACTTGATGTTGAAAAATGGAACTGTTGGAAGAACTTTAAAAATTAAGTGTAAGGAAATGGAAAAAGCTGATTTTGACTTAGCTTAATTTGACTACCAGTAATTTCCACAAAAATATAATGAAAAAGAATCAATTTAAATATATGAAACGAATGTTTAATTTATTTTTATTTTTGAAAATGCTAGCTTTTGTTTATTTTATAAATATTTCACCAATTTATAGTCTTTGATTACTTGAAAAGCGGTAATATTTATGACGCTCGGTTACAGATAGAATGTTTAAGACGCGATTCAAATTAAAGGCATATTTATTCAGTATATTCGTTGAAATTGACGGGATTAATAAATCTTTCATAATTACATATACTCGTAATATATATGTGTAACGCCATGAAAATCGTTAGTGGGACAGAGACAGATAACCGTGAGAGCTATCGCAGGGTTTTGAGGTTGTGTCTATCAGCATTATCTGATCGCCGTCCTATTTACGGTGCTGTATAAAAGAGGCATATAATGATGTTTGTACAGTTGTTGCTTTTGTAAAACCGTAATATTTTTTCTTCGCTTGCTATTTTTCGTCGCTGCGTTTTGTTTGCTCATTTAATATCGAACTGCGCCGTACTTACGCTCAAGGACTTTCCGACTCGTCTACGAACTTATTTTTGTGAATTTAAATGCAATTATCCATTTTAATGTACTTCCAGTGCTTAATTGAATTCCTCATTCACTTTGTTATACACCGAGCTAAATACTTTCTCACGTGGTCAGAAAAGCCTTTCGAACAAGTTCTTTTTTGGAATTGTCTATACGATTTTTTTTTGGATCAATATAAAAACAAAACGTATATTTATTACTCTCAAACATAAGCCTCTCCCCTTAAAGACTGGTTAGTATTGAATTTTACAAGAATCGGTCGACCAGTTCATATTACGTATTTACCATACACAATTTTGAATGGCATATAATATGAACTGTTCGACCAATTTTCGTCAAATTAATTTAGTGTCTTTCATACACGTGTTTATGACTTACATCATATAAGAAAAACACGTTTGCTCGTTAAGTTCTTTTATTATATTATATATATTCATAATCAATCAAATCGATATAAAATGTATGGACAGATATTTTTTTATTTATACTCGAATTATAATAGTTTAATTATTTCTCATTTGTTTGTACGCAAAGCACGTATGGAATTGTATATCCTGTGCTTAACCACAACTAGTGAACTTAACCAGTATAAAATATACAGGAAGGTGAAAAAAGAAGCCTGTTCAAATTTGAGCTCTTAATATTAATATTTAGAGGTGACTCATCGCGAATTTCTATTTTCCATTTAAATAAAATGGGGAAAAAATTTTTTCATATTTGGAATTTTATACTTCGGCAATGGCATATTGTTCGTTGACACGCGTAACATATTTTATAGAGAATTTAACGCTCTACAAAAAATATGTGTTGCAGCTTTTCGATAAACGTAGTCATTCCGATGATATCCGAGTTTGAAGTTCAAAATGAACAAAAATTCCTCTTTTTTTTACTATTACAACGAAACTATTGACTCTATTGAGAAATTTCAAATTACTTTTTTGTAGATTATTAAATTTGCCATGAAAATTGTCTCATTTCTGATTAATTATTATTGATCGTTAATTGTTCAATGCTGTAAAAATTAATTTCTGTCAGAAAACTGGTTCTAATGGGTTAGTATTTAACACAATAGTTACAAAAAGGTGGACAAAATACTCACGAGTAAAAAATCTTTCTTTATTCCCAATAAGAGTGAACATAAATGGTTCGTTAAATTTTTCTAAATAAATTTATTAATGAAAAATTATAAATATCCAGTAATTTATTACATTGTGAACATTTTTGACTTATTGTTTCGATTATTTTAAGTCTTGTTATACCGAATATAAAAAATTCGCCAATGCATTAATAATTATTCAAGTATTTTTTTATGGCAATGTGGATATTTTTGACGATGCTCTTACACTGTTCGTAACAAATACTGAAACTGCTCTTCATTTTTGGTTAAGCATGCATTATATTCTTCCAATAATACCACTCCACGTTCTGCAGCGTCATTGACAACTTTTAATATTTTGAAAAATTCCAAATTTTCTTTATAGAACCAAGCTTTGATATAGAATAAAATAATAAAAATACAAACTTCAGCTAGATTCCTTTTTTACGTTTTGTCAATTTTAATTCATTTCCAAAATATCGCGATAATATAGTTAACAAATAAGGTTAAATGAAGTTTTAATAAAAACAAAGAAGTAACATTAAGTCTATAATATTGACTTATTTCTTCTCGACCTCGAAATCAATTATAATACATTTGAAAACCATTCACCTATAAATTTCAATGAAGATTTGAGAATTTACACGCTGTAATAAATGATTAAATATTTATAATTTTTCATTAATAAATTTGTTTAGAAAAATGTAATGAACCATTTCTTTTCACTGTTTTTGGGAATAAAGAAAGATGTTTTACTCGTGAGTATTTTGTCCATCTCTTTGTAACTATTGTGTTAAATACTAGCCCATTAGAACCAGTTTTTTGACAGAAAATTGCTTTCTACAGCATTGGACAATTAATGATCAATATTAATTAATCATAAATGAGACAATTTTCATGGCAAATTTAATAATCTACAAAAAAGTGATTAGAAATTTCTCAATAGAGTCAATAATTTCGCTGTAATATTTAAAAAAAAATGAATTTTTGTTCATTTTGAACTTTGAACTCGGATATCATCGGAATGGCTAGGTTTATCGAAAAACTGCAAGATATTTTTTTTGTAGAGCGTTCAGTTCTCTATGAAATATGTCATGCGTGTCATCGAACAATATGCCATTGCCGAAGTATAAAATTCCAAAGATGAACAAATTTTTTTCCCATGTTATTTAAATGGGAAATAGAAATTCGCGATGAGTCACCTTTAAATATTAATATTAAGAGCTTAAATTTGAACAGGCTTCTTTTTTCACCTTCCTGGAAGTATACGACCTGTTGAACAGTTGGAAAAAAAAGTTGCCCCCAAATGGCACACCCTAATATACATTGAAGGTCTGTATTCACTGTGAACATAGGCCTAATTCTCTTTGATGACTAACTTCATGTTATCGCACTTCCGTCTCGCGGTGCGCGCGCATTTCGTTGCATCGTAAAATTTCCCTCTCAACTGTTTCCACAACGCTCCTAAAGAAGTATAACTTCAAAGAAAAACTTATTCTTTTTGTTTAATGGCGCACAGCCTCTTCGACATGGGTGGCAATTACTGCGGTTACGCTGCCGACATAACCTGTAGCTTTCCGGCAAACGGAAAATTCACCGACGATCAAAAATTGATTTACAACGCGGTACTGAACTCTCGTAACGCCGTGATAAAGGCTGCAAGACCGGGTGTAAGATGGACCGACATGCATCTGTTAGCTAACAGAGTCTTGCTTCAATCACTGAAGGAAGGTGGCGTTCTGATTGGCGAGGTTGACGACATGATGAAGTCGGGTCTAAATGAGATATTTCAGCCTCACGGTCTTGGCCATTTGTTGGGTCTCGATGTCCATGATGCCGGTGGTTATTTGCCAGGAAATCCGAAACGTTCGGATGAGCCGGGAATCAGAAGATTGAGAACAGCCAGAACTCTGCAGGCCGGTATGGTTCTTACGATAGAGCCCGGCTGTTATTTCATTGATTTCGTAAGTGCTTCGAAAAACTCTATGGAATAAAATAAAAGACCATGAGCCAGTCTTTCTGAACTCGAGATTTATGTGTAAACATCTCAGCGCGTAATGAGTTTCCAGCCGATTCTCTTTGGGAATAATGCGTGAACGTTGGGTTATTAATATTATTACATATTTTATTTATAAAAAAGAGAGCGCGTAAATGCAACGCGACAGAAGTAGAACTTTATTCATTTTTTCTATAATTTTCCGTACTTACGATGCACGAATTATTCAAATTCGGTATTTTAAATATGTCCATGACTGTGTTCCTAACCTAGTAACTCAATCGGAACTACAGAAAACTTTGGTCCTGTAACTAATTCTTGAGTGTAACTAAATTTTGAACGCTAGATTTTTATTCTCCCACAAGTATTTCTATTTTTATGTCTTATTTTAGTTTATCGACGTATTTATTGGAATGAGAGAAGGATTAGAAACTGTCGTGATTGTACGCTTAGCGTGGGTTCGGCTCACTTGGCGCCATCTGTAGGCGACGCGGCCAACTGCAGTGAGCTCACACAACACTCACACTAATCTTGTTTACGCATCTTCAATTCGCACGTAATAACTCCCAGCTGAAACAGTCCGAGTCAGGCGAGCGCTAAGATGTTTACATATAAAAAATATATGCAAGCGACACAAGTAACGATGAGATTTTTCAATTGGCGCGCTTCTTTTCTTCGCAGCTATTGGACGGCGCACTCGCCAATCCGGAGCAGAGGAAATTCATCGTCGAAGAGAAATTGGCGAAATTTCGTGGATCAGGCGGTGTGAGAATTGAAGATGATGTCTTGATAACCGATGACGGAGTCGAGAATTTCACTTTCGTACCTCGCACGTGAGTACGATCGGACAGCATACAAATGCTCAATCTGAAGTTGCAGTTATAATTTGCGGCGAGTTTTCCGTAAGAGGCTTTGCGAGTGAGATATAGGTGTCCGAATTGTTAGTGTCACCACAGTACCGCATCTTATAATTAGCACATTTATCTCATAATTTCGTTCGCAACATTCGTATACATAGAAGCGAACAAATCTCATTTGTGGTAAGGGGTAACACCACTCGAGCGGCAGAAAAAGGCCCTAACTTTGACGATTTATTTTGGGAGTATGAAGAAAGGAATAGGATTTCTCTTCAGAGCGTTTATTTAACCCCTATTGAAGTATGAATTTTTTTTTTATTATCATTTTCATACAAAATGGCGGCGACAGAGCCTATCTTGAAAATCGTCTTTTTTTAAAACACCTTCACGGGAGGACGGTTTTCTCGTAAAGTACAAGACCTGGAACAAAAAACCAAAAAATTTTATAATCTATATACTATTCGCTATGGGCCTACGTAAGGATTTTTTTTTTATCAAATTTTGTAGAAATGGTGCACTTTTGAAAAAATTAATCGATTTTTTGCCAAAAAACCAGTAAATTGTTTATAAAAAAAAGTTTACATTCAATTAAAAAACGGCTACGTACTCTGATAGAGAATGTAATTGTGAAGCTACTATCAAAATTTGAAATCGATCCATGCAACGGTGTTGAAGTCATACATCCTTCCAGTTTGAAAAAGACGATTTTCAAGATGGACTCTGTCACCGCCATTTTGTATCAAAATGGTAATAAATTTTTTTTTTTTCATACTGCAATATGTGTTAAATAAACCATCTGAAAAGAGATCCTTCTCCTTTTTTCATACTCTCAAAATAAATCGTCAAAGTTAGGCCCTTATTTCTGCCGCTAGAGCGTTGTAACCCTTAAGTTAGCCGTACTTAACCTCGAACTTTTAATTAACGTAATCAATTGGTTAGCTCAAAAAAGGTTTTTTGGGCTAACCCAAAGGGTCAAAGGGTTAGACCCCTTGTTATATTATTAATAGTGCTCTAAATCTTGCCGTGACGGATCCTGTACGAACTTTCGGGCCCTAGTAATCATCGGGCGCCGACTGGGAGAGAGTGGTTTGAAATTTCTCCGGGAGAGGTCAGGTTGCTAGATCGTAATTCCTAATACTCGCCATATGCAACGAGTTGTGATAATGGCTAACAAATCGAAAATTGTATCCTTCATCGCTGGACGAAGAATGGTGGTTTGAACGATATACCATAGTTTATATAGATATATGACTGCAGTAACTGTAGCCAACTACAGTGGAGCACCTGGCGACAAACGGGAGGGACGACACAAACGGAAGTGGATCATTTTTTTACGACGCCAAACTTTATTTTTCGTCTTTTGTCTGTTATGCAGAGTCGAAGAGATCGAGAACTGGATGGCCGAGGGCAGAAAAGATTTGCCATTGCCACAGGAGCAAGCAGCCAAATCCTTGTCCCGTTTCAATCATTCCTTGTAAGCAAAGTTCATCAAACAACGAAAAAATTCGATACAATAAAACAATTATATTTTTTGATTCACTATTATACATAAATAAATATAAAAATACGACAAAGTATCAAATAAAGCTTATTGAGTCAGATGAGTAACTTTTTTCTCTTCATTCAATACATCTATGTAAACCGATGAACCCGCTGAACCGACGAGCGTGCACTGACTTAATTTTATCATCTAACGATTGATGTCGAGTATTTCACGTGTTTGGCGTAATTTAGAACGATATCAAATATATAAAAATGGCATTGCTTGATAAAAGTGGCAGCCTAGCATATTCCACAAAACCAGATTCCCCAAATTCGTAATTCCCAAATTCATACTCCCCGTATTCGTAATCCCCCCAAATTCATGTTCGCCAAACCGGTATTTGTTCCCCGAACGTTACGGTGATTAACTTTGCCCATTTATTGTGTCGTGAGCAAGGAAAATCGTATGTTATTCGTGATACCGGGCGAGTAAATCTACTGAGGAGTACCTCCTGCAATCATGAGTATATATCATTGTCCACGTAGACTCTGCAAACAATGTGCGTACTTTCGGTGAGTGCTCCATGGTTTTTCGTACTGGATCGTAAAATAAATACATCGAGGAACGTCATGTACCGATACTCACGAGGTCCAGGTCTCCGAGGTTTTTGAAGTTAATATTTTCTATGTTTTACTTCATAAACTTAAATTAACTTCAAAACCTTCAGCTGCAAGACATTGGGACATTGAAAAAACCTTACCGCTAACGTTATTTGCGACGCTTTTGGACTCGGCCTGTTGTATAAGAGCCTAACGTGAATAGTGTTAAATTTAATCACCAGGTGACGAAGGTCTTAGTTCACTTTCCAATGTATATGACACTGCTGTCATTTTGGTTTCTACACAATGCGAAATAAGCCTCTGACTATAACATTCGTATCGTATTATTTTCGACGAAATTACGATTCTGCGAAAGTTCTTATTGCTTTCTGCTTCGTAGAAATCTTTCGAGGAAGTTTTGAGACATTCACGAGGCATTTATATAGAGAAGTAGAATCAGTGTACGCGCTTCGCGCGCTGCTTTTGTAGGTTAGGTTCATCGTATGATCTGAAGTACGCAAATGAACGAACTCCGAGCACGACATCGACAGCCAATCATAATGACGAGTTAGCCGGTTTCGGAAATAAATCGCATTTCGAGATATTTCGTGACACGTCTTTTTATAGGGGGTACTTGTTCGTGGAATGACGTTAAATAAATTCTTCATTCACCTGATTTTAGCTACAAGGCATTAGGACATTGGAAAAAGCTTTCCGTTAATGTCTTTTGTGGCACTTTTGATCTCGGTCTGTTGTATAATCGCTTAATGTCAGCAGTGTTCAATTTAACCGCCAA
Organism: Oxytorus armatus; assembly: GCA_958009045.1. Lineage (NCBI taxonomy): Eukaryota > Metazoa > Arthropoda > Insecta > Hymenoptera > Ichneumonidae > Oxytorus > Oxytorus armatus. The sequence continues at coordinate 29,540,861 of OY253746.1, forward strand.
TTTTGGGTTTTTCAACTTTGGGTTTTTACACAAAGCGAAATAAACCTCTGACTATAAAATTCCTCGCGTATTATTTTCGACGAACCGCGATTCTGCGAAAGTTTTTACTGCTACCTGCTTCGTAAAGGCCTTTCGAGGAAGTCATCATACAGTCGACATTCATAAGGCATTTATATATAGGATCAACGGTAGGTAGTGTGCTTCTTGGCGTAAACGATTCTTTGTGTGTGTATACATATTGAACGGTTTGGGAACTAGATGACGATGTATATATTTATATGTAAGTCCTGGATAAGTTGATCGCTGGGGTTCTAAGGAATTACAATTCTGTGACGTCCCCACCACGCCGTCAAATGCGCCAGCCAATCACATTCCCGAGATAATATACAGTGTAAGCGGAATAAAGGTAACGGAAAACGTCGAGCCGGATGTTCGATTCATACGCGTAAAATGAATCATTTATATATAGATTTGCAGTTCAGGACTAGTTCGAGCGTGTCGAAATGAACATTTTTACATCATGCATCTTGGAGGATCGGCTAATACCCGCCGAATTGAGAATTTGTACATCGACCCGTACATGGAGATCAGTCCACACGTATGTTTCGACAGTTATCCGCCGATTCACGATTGATAAACGCATAATTATGTTCATAGAATTAAAACGAGAGTATTTCCGAAATTCTTATTACCCTCGCACCCACGGCCAATCTTGTCAAAATTTATGACGAAAATAAAAGTTATACCCATTGACTATATACAAAAAACTATAGTGTTTTGTCTTCATCAGTAATCGCTGATGTTTCGAAAAAGCAAAAAGATATACAATATATTTTAGCAGTTGTCACTTAATTTTTTCCAGAACTAGCCAAAACTAATGTGGGATTGAACTGTACGATATATACACTGCAGTTTCAGGTAAGATGACCTGTCACGACCGAGACACTTCATCTAAGTTAACCCTTCCCTCTAAACCCACTCATTCACTGACCGGCGTTCGTTCAGTGCGCCTACGTTAAGGGTATGTATCACACGGTCCAACCACATCGAAAACGCGAAATGTATTTTCTTCCAAATGACACAACCGATCGGGATGAAATAAGGTTAGCCACTGCAGTATGCTGGTAAAAAGTGGCTAAGCTCATTTCATCCCGATCGGTTGTGCCGTTTGGGAAAAAGTATCGATAAGAGTAAGCAGTTATTTCACGCGCACTCGTGTGTCACGTGGCACATGTGCGCCTTTCTCTCAATTGGTGGAAGCTCGACGACGGATAGGACCCGCGGTGGGGGAAATCTGTTGACGGGGAAGTCAACTTAGTGGAGAGTGTTCAGTTAACGTTCACGGGATTCCACTGTGTATATAGATGGAAAACATGAGTAAAAGGGATTAAGAATATGCGGCAATACAATTAACGTCGAGAATTTTAAACAGTCCTATTTAAAAATACTTTAATCTGCATGGGCAATGCGCGCGTTGCTTTTTAGGTCAAGTTCGTCGTCTACGATCGTGCAATGTGAAGTATGCACATGAAGAACTCCAATCACGACATGTCTTTTTTATAGAGGGGGTAACCGTCTATATAACTCTGCACGAGGAGAGTACCTATCACGATTCTTCTTTATGAGTGCGCGGGTGTGCGCTTCAGAAAATGAGATTCAGGCGAGACGACTACGTTTGCTCCTAATGTTTTGCTATATGAGCACACACGATTCTTGTCTCTCTCCTCTCTCTCTCGCAGTCTCGCGAGGAACCAGCTCGATTTCCGTGACTTTGCTTTCGGCTTCCTTGACGCAATCATACCCCCGTATATATACACTTGACTACGTATACGTGCATCGTTCTTGCGGCGTGCATCTATTTCAATTATTCCGTGAAGAACGAGGATAAATAAGTGAAAAGTAGAATCTGGGAGTGGGGGTAAATGACATCTGAGGAAGTAATACGTAGCGTGTATTTGATCATTCGTATGTTTCGACGATACAGTTCGGTCTACAGTCGAAAAATAAATATGTTTCACTGATACGAAATGCGTATGAGAAAATGTTTAAACAAAAATTTAAAATAAATATCCAATGATAAACTATATTTATGAGAAACGTAATTAGCACAAAATTGTTTTCCTCATATTCTTCAATTTTGCAATTTTTCTTTTGACCGTTTGCGACGTAGATAAACATTAATTTAAACGTATTTAAAAAAAATCCAGCAAATTAAAAATTCTATTATATTTCGTCACTGCAATGACAATAATTTTTTTTTTTTTTTTTTTTTCTCTTTTTGCTTGTAGCTATAATCTGTCCCGGCGGGACATTCAATAGCTGTGATGTGGGTGTTGTTCGTTGTTTAGGGGAGTGACCGTTGTCAAACCCACAATTGATGTCGAAGAGTTTGTTGGTGTTATATTTCTCTGTTCGGAAGGTCCAAAGGCTTGATGCGAATGACAATAATTATAAGGAAGAAATAATTATCAGTGTTAGTAAAAAAATATCCGTTCGACTGCAAAACATTTTTCTTCGGGTTTTCAATGCCAGAGTGTTCGAAGTTTTCCGGAGCGTCGGAAAAATATTTTTTCAAATAATGTGTGAGGGTGAAAGGTTTCTGAAATTCGAACGGCAATTTATCGAGACGTGTTTGAGCAATCGTGCTCAAATTTTCCACACACTTTTATTGCAGTTTTGGTAGCAAATTACTTAAGGGTTTCAGACTTTATCGAATTTAAAATGTTCCGAAATTATTATATTGCAGTATAACTATCGAGTCAATATTCATTACACAAATAGATCCCCTCTGCCTCCTCATAAAGGAAGCTTTGTTTTCGTAAAAATGTTTTTCTTTTAGATATTTCTTTGCCAGATCGCTGAAAATGTGTAGAATAGTCACAGAATGATACTTAGGTAAGAAAAATGTCTGGACGTATGTGCATGTAGATCTTGTAAAATAAAAATGGCTGCTTCTCGAAATGACGTGATCGATTTCGCTCAAATTTTGCATGCATCTCGAGCATCAAACCGCTTTTATTTTCGTTGAACTTACTTAAGGGGTAACACAACTCTAGCGGTAGAAAAAAACGCCTAACTTGGACGATTTATTTT